>OX940949.1:5756477-7053477 GCA_954870475.1 Euphrasia confusa
CATGAGATTTAGCAAATGTCCTCTTGAGGTTTGTATTTCTTTTAGAATGGAGATTTGAGAGTGCATTTTGCAATACAAAAACAAATATCAAGGAGGCATTTATAATTTTGAAAAACAACTCAGTCCTTTTCTAATCAACTCATTGGTCTCAAAAGTTATACTGACAGTATATTCATTTTTCTGGCTATCAAAATCTTAGTTGTGTGTGGAGGAGTTTCAGTCAACTGAGCATTGCGATCTATGTTATTTGTATTGAACGTAGTTATTTCTATATGCTCGCACATTTATTGTATATATTGGGCAGGAAATACTCTGGGGCTGATTGCTGGGGAAAAGGCTGGGATTTTTAAGGTATGATATGATTGACATGCTTTTCTTTCCTCTTATTTTGTTTGTTTGTTTGTTTGTTTGTGTGTGTGTGCGACTGTGATTGTCATGTCCAGTAATAAATGGAGTGCTCAAATGTTTGATCGCTTTATTTTTTGTTTTCCTTATTTCTGTTTAATACATTGTTTCTTTAATTAGAGTGGTGTTCCAGCCTTTACCGTACCACAACCTGAAGAAGCCATGAATGTTCTCGAACAGAAAGCCTCTCAGCTGGATGTAAGTTAAATTTCTTTCTAGTGGCTTTACTAATAATATGGTACATTGGAATTAGAGCTTTAACTCTCAACTATTTTGATTTATCATCTAGTCACTTGATGGAAATGTCAGATGTTTTTCTTGCTGAGGTAAATAAATTTAAGTTGTTGGTTTTGGGGAAGAGGAAGTGATCATCTGTTTTACGTAGAGCTAGTACCTGAAGACGTGAGATTATATGGAGTGAGAATGTGAGATTGAAGTACCTGGATTTTCTTGAAGAAAACTTCATCACAGAAAATTGAGTTGGATGAAAAGATAGTTCTGAAGAAGCAATTAGCAATACATTTCAATATACTTTAGATGTTTGAACTTGAAATGATTAAATCAAATGCACTTTAGTGAATAATTAATTGCTTGGAAATTGTCATACTCGAGGTATGCCAAGCCATATTTTTTTGGTCTTTCTTCTCTGAGTTTAATATATCAAGTGAGCAAAGCTATAACATTATACTGTCAACAGGTAAATCTTCAAGTAGTTGCTCCTTTGGATCCTTACCTGTTAAGTGATGTGCATCTTGGGCTTGAGGGAGATCACCAATATTCGAATGCTGGACTTGCAATTGCACTATGCTCAACTTGGCTTCATGTGACTGGGCATGTTGGAATCAAAAATCTAAACCAGACTGTAAGCTCTAGTGAATAGGTCTTACATTATTGCAACATTGCTATATTTACTCAATTGTTCTTTTTTCGGCATATAATCAGACTTCTCTGCCTGAGGAATTCATCAAAGGGCTAGCCACTGCTTCTTTGCAAGGACGTGC
This sequence comes from Euphrasia confusa, assembly GCA_954870475.1. NCBI lineage: Eukaryota > Viridiplantae > Streptophyta > Magnoliopsida > Lamiales > Orobanchaceae > Euphrasia > Euphrasia confusa. Next base: position 5,757,884 of record OX940949.1, read on the forward strand.
TCAAATTGTCTCATATCAATTCAACGAGAGTGAGAGCGCAAGTGATCTTACGTTCTACTTGGATGGGGCCCATAGTCCGGAAAGTATGGAAGTATGTGCCAAATGGTTTTCCGTGGCAACTAAAGAAGATTGTAGATCTTCTAACAAGGCTTACAATGACTCGGAGGGATCAAATAAATCAGGCCAGAATGGCTCTTTCAGAAAGCATTCTACCCAGGTTAGATACCCTTACTAGAAAATTACCTCTTGTTCTCTTATTCTAAAGAAGTTTTTTCCGGGTTGCGAATTCTCAAGTGGTAGTTTAATTGTTTCCACATTTACTGAGTTGATCTTTAATGGATGCTAATGAGTTTAATTTATTCGCAACTGTGCAGATCTTGTTGTTCAATTGCATGTCAGTGAGAGACCCTCAATTACTTCTCCCACGACTAATGACTGCGTGCTCTACTCATGGTAAATACCAATTTCACCAAGCTATGAGCCTTGCTTACTGTTTAAAAAAAGCACATCTAAATTATAAGTCTACTAGTCGACGGTCATTTTAGAGGAAAGATTACACCACGGCCAAAAATTAAAATAATAATAATAATAATAACCACTCTCTAATGTTTTATTCATTGCATAAATCCTTTCAGGAGTCCACTTTAAGAAGGCATTATTTGTTCCGAACACGTCAGTGTATTACAAAGTGGACAATGTTGCCTCACCTGCAGCAGCTGACAATCAAGTCGATGTGTCATGGCAGTTGACTCTTCAGAAATTATGGGAAAGCCTTGTTCCGGGTGAAAAAGGTCATTTTGCCTATTCCATGTACTTGCAATGTTCGGTTCCAAAATGTTACATATTACAGAGAAATCCATTAGTAATCTTTCAAATCTATAAATACCCTCTTGATATTTGATTCTCTTCTGAAAATTGCACCCTGAATTAGGATGTGATTGTATGTAGACTACATACATTTTAAATATTTCATGTAGTTTATTTGTAAATATTTGTACAGGTGTACTTGAATAATTAATATAACTCTCAAAATTCTACAGGACGAGATGTAAAGAATGCGGACATAACTTGTGAAGCATTTGATGACGACACAGAGAAAGGCACTCATAGTTCTGAGCACAGCAAGGTTTTCACTTCACTTCCTGTAGCTATTAATTGGCTCAGAGACAGTGCCCTCAAAAACCAATCTGCTCGCTTTCAGGTAAACTCACAACGCCTTAATTTATAGTAGAAGTGTTGTCTTCGTTTGTTTTTTAAAATAGTGAAATTAAGTCCACGAAATGCATGACTGATAAAAGCTTTCAGCTAATTGAGAAAACAAAAAATCTGCAATGCACTGTAGCAATTTATCATGGCAATTTGTTGCCGGCTATTCTCGTTTATCTATTTTTATATTTTTGCGCTCATTATATTTATCTGACTTAATTTCTCTTTCCATCTTCCGCTTTATCAGGTCCTAGTGACAGGCTCTTTACATCTAGTCGGCGATGTATTGCGACTAATCAAGAAGTAATCCGGTAGGGTTAGATTTAGCCGTTGTGTTTCTTGCAAGAAGAGTTTTGGTTTCAGATATAGGTGATAATCACTTTAATAAGTGGATGTTATTTACATATTTTAGTACCTCCCTCTCTTTTATATACAAATGCATTTGTTACTTTTTGTAGCCATATTTTGAATTAAATTTCCCTGGACTATTTATTGTTGGATTAGGATATTGTGTGTTTCATCCACAGGTTGGCCTTCGTGGTTTTCGAACTGAAATCAAGTTCGAATTAATCGTTTAGCAAATCATTGACCGTGATTTTTGATCTGGGTTTTCAAATCGGTGGTCAACAGTTTGGTAAATCATTGACCACAGTTTTTTTATCCAGAACCAAAACCTGTTCAATGCCAGTTTGAACTCCAATTCCAAATTTTGATTTTAAATTTTACTGAGTAATGATATTGACAATTTGACACTTCATAATTACCTGTCAAGCTTTTTTTAAACGTTTTACATTTTTTCTTAAAAATAAATATATTAAAAAGTGAGCTGAATAAAATTGAGAAGTTACATATGACTCTTACAATATGATACAAGTTGCGAGAAAATTTAATAAAAAAAATTCGAATTTAGCAACTTCTGTATTTTCAATAATAATTTTAGTAAAGATAAATTTTTGTGATCTGCAATTAATTTTAGTAGAACCCGTAACAAGAAAATTTAATAAAAAATCCCAAGTGCAAATGATATCCATACAAAATAGGTCAAATTTAGTCTTAATTTTATCTACATGCATACTTTTGATTAAGGAGTGAAGTGGGACCACAACTTACAGCTCAATTCCTGACATCAATTCTTAATTAAAAAGAAAAAAAAGGTCTTTAAACCAATCTCAGGTTTTTTCCAGAAAGTTGAAGCTGAAGTTTCTTCTGATCAAAATGTGGTTCCTGAGGAATGAAAAAGGTAATCAAGAAATGTGATGGAAAAATAACAAAAACAGTTATTCAAAATTTAAAGTAGAACCAATGATCATATGAAAATTTTCAGTAAAATGAATCTTTGTTTCATGATAATCGCAAATTTCCCATGAATAAAATCACAACCGATTGAAGGCGAACGGCAAATCATGCAACCTAATACTATCAAATTGAAAAGTAGGAATGCTCAATGTTATGTTACGACTTGTGAGTGTGATACTGATAGTATGGTATAATATTTAAGGTAGCATGTGGCATGAGCCTTGAACAATATATAATAGTCAACAGAATAAACACCAATCAATCAATATGAGATTAAAATTGGACAAAACAAACATTATTCAGGAAGCCGTCAAACGCTATCAAAAGTAAGCCACAAGCCATAGCTTCTATACATAATACAAGCCATGAATTTTGGTTAGCCAATGGGGAAGTGGGAACATGTGAAAGCATCTAGTGCAAGAAACATAATTTGTTTAATGAGTTTAATATTAACTCTAATGCAAGAACCATAATTTGTCAAATATTTAATAGTAGGAAATTTAAGCTAAAATTTAACTTAAATTCAATAACCAAAATACAGTAACAAAAAGTCTCTAAAAGAACTCTCATGTCCAAAATCCAAAACTAAAAAAGCACCTTAAGAAAAGACTTTATCTGGACAAGAATGGTTGGTACTCTCCTCAACAATTTTTTGAATCAGAAACGAGAAGTAATAGAGTTTAAGTATGACTGTATGGTCTATTAGTTCGTTATATTCAAAGTTCCTTTTACAGTATGGACAATTAGAAGAAATTGCAGGAATTGTCTGTCAAAGTATTATTCTGATGCATTGGATGTTTTCTTCTGATGCATTGTGATTCTTCAATTTGGATCCAAACTAAGTAAGTTTCAAAGGTTTATATACGCAATGAGTATGGATCAGGATCACCACTGATGTGGTCTTTTGACTTAAATGTGGTTTAATAAGAAGTTGCCTATCAGTCTATGTGATGAGTATGACAAAAACAATGAGCCACACTAATTCACAAAAACGCACATAATGTATATACTCTGGGGCAGAAGACCTCAGTTTTAAGGAACTAAAATCACAAGATTGTTTTTCTTCATTTGATATGGAAAAGCAATTCATTTCGTGTTAAAGAAAGTAGAGTACGCAATCTCCAATACATATTTATCATGCAATTACTTTAATTAGTTTATCAGGTATCATGCAGACTTATTTTTCCTTTTTCTTCACATGCCACTAGTGTTTCAATTTTCCCTCACATCAATGTCATCACATGCAAGTTGTTTATAGCTAGAGACAATTGTCACAATTCAAGCAAAGTTGGCATTACGCGCCAATGAAAAAACTTAGCACTCCAAATTAAGGAAAGAGAAAAGAAAACGAAGTATGCAGTAACTTGAGTCAGACCTTAAAGATTAAGCAGCAGTCATCGTCACATTTTAGGCTTGCTTTTCTTTTCTGCTGGCTTCAAGATCTGAAAAGAACACATTAGGTTTTCATCAACACTCATCATTGCACCAGCATTGTCAAATTCGCCGCAGTAATTCGGGGCAGAAAAGATTGTGACAAGCTGCCTATCAGCAAAGAATTCATAGCCATCCTCCACAACCTGCCAAAACAAGCCTTTGTTAGGTAAACATCCTGAAACTACAGAAACAAAATGGGAAATAAATAAAGTGTTCGTTTCAAAGCCAAAAGGTACCCTTGAGGTTTGACCTAATTACTAAAAGAAAAAACACTACCTTTCAAAATTACCAAATACCCTCGGACTTTGACATTACGCCTTCAAAGCTAAAAATAAAAATAAAAACATTTAAAAAAACCCTTTCATGTTTATTATTAGTAGTATAACATTACAGTAGCCCCTTGTTTTGACAAAGAAATCAAACTTCAGAGATATTTTGTAATTCTAAAAGTTTGCTATTTTTTTAAGTAGGTCAAAACCTCAAGGGTACTTTTTGCAATCTTCCAATAAACAAAATATGTTTACCTGATGAGCACGACAGACAAGATCCAAATCGTGCTTCGTCAAGAACTCTGAGACCTTATCAGCGCCATATGTATGTGAAACGCCCCTGTCATTCATTCCCCACCCATTACCATCCTTACCCGGATCTGACCAGAGCAAATCGCAAAGCAAGCCTGAATCCGGTATAACAGTTGGGCGGGGCAGGTTCCTAACCTGGTCCAGATGGTTGAGATCCGGAGATAGCCCCCCATGCATGCACAGTATCTTGTCATCAATAAGCGCGGCCACAGGAAGACAGTTAAAGCTGTCCGTGAATGACTTCCACAATTTCACATTAAATCGGCGCTTGCACTCATCGTAAAATCCATAAATCCGGTTTATTAAAGCGCACTCGTGGTTCCCTCTAAGGAGGAAGAAGTTCTCGGGGTACTTGATTTTGTATGCGAGCAAGAGGCAGATTGTCTCCAGGCTTTGTTTCCCACGATCCACATAGTCGCCGAGAAATAGGTAGTTTGAATTGGGAGGGAAACCACCGTACTCAAAAAGCCTTAAGAGGTCACTATACTGCCCATGGATATCACCTGAAAATAGCAATAGATATAGAGAGCGGGGTTAGTCCAAGTCAACCATATATATAATGAAATTCAATATTTTGTAAGTTGTATCGTATAAGTTGACACTATTATCATGTTCATATTATTTTGCATGAAATAACCAGAAAAAGAGACGAGTAACCTTTGTTGCTCATCACGAAAAGTTGTGATTTTAGTGACGTGAGCGCTAAGAGCATCACTTCATTAAGAACTAGAGCATCTAAAGCCAATAGATCAAACCAATCCCAAAAGAACGTGAATTTTAAAATAAAAATTCTACTCGGGAAACACATAACGAAGCAAAAGATGGTTTATCAAAAAAAGGCTTATGAGTTAACAGGTTAAGAAGTTCATGAAAGTATGGAACTTAACACGTCATGATATTTGAGAACCCCTCACAAGCATCAAGTACTAAAAATCTTGAAACCAAGAAGAAAGGCTATAATCCCCCAAGCAATACTAAAATAAAAAAGTATACCATTCATGATCTTCTTACAAGGGAAAAAAAGAGATAGAACGACATATTAACAGAAAATACCAACAAAAATATGAGAACAAAGCCAGTCTATGTATTAAACATGAGCGCGCGCGCACAGAGCACTGAAAATCGGAAGACGGAAAATGTATCACAAATTTTGATGAACACTTCTGATTCAAAAAGACTCGGGTTCACTCAGAGCATAAGGATTAGGTAAAAAAACTAATCATAAGCCTTAATGCCGCCCAAGGATCACCTTTGTTAAAAATCCAAGCGGATGTTTTAGTACTCTATATTTTAATTCCGAAACTGGTTTTCTATCAAACTTAATTGATGAGTTATATCAATAAAGCAATGCATCTAGTAGCAAAAACAAAGCAGCAATCTTTTGTTCCTCGTTGTGTATAATTTGGAATCAAATAGTGTGGGAGCTAATTATTAATTTATTAACCTTAATTTACCAACACATTATCTGAAGCCAATGTCTCCAAACAAAGTCTCTACAGTCCTGAATTCCAAAACCCTAAAATTTCCTCTCCAGAGGAATATGTGTGTGCATCCATATATATCAACACAAAACCCTAAAAATTCTAGAAATCAGAAAGAAATAAAAGTGAAAAATCTTTGCAGTCCACCTGAAGTCAACAACTTTTCAAACGTAAAAGCAGTGAGAGAATTTTGCCTGTACGTGGAAATAAGAAAAAGGAATACCGCAAATCTTGATGGGGGCTTCGAGCTCAAGGAGATTCGGCTGAGAAATGAAGATTTCGCGAGACGCAACGCAGAGCTGCTTAATCTCAGACTCTGCGAGCTGGACTAATTTCCCAGGTTTTGAGGAACGAACTTCGATCAGTTTCTCGATAATCCTGTCGAGTACTACAGGGTCCATCGCTTCCCTTACTGCCCGCAGATCACCTTCTCTCTCTTTCACAAACTCACCCTATCAGTGATTTTGATTTTATTGAGTCCTCGAGTACTTCTGTATTAATAAATTTTGATTTTTTTAATCAATTAATATTAAAGTTGTAGATTGACCTGTATTAATAAATTTTGATTTTTTTAATCAATTAATATTAAAGTTGTAGATTGACACGTAGATTAATTTTTATTTATTTTACCATTGCTAGGATTTTTAATTCGTGCCTTATTTTAAAAATATGTGACACTCGTGTTCAAATAACTGTAAGTATATTTTACAGTTTCCTACTAATGGAAAATCGGAGTAATTGACTCGAAGAAAAGAGTAATTGATGTTTTTTAACAAAAGTTTGGACAAATATAATTAAGAGTAAATCAAATCAATACAACACCAGAGTATTGCTGTTCAAAAGTCTCACTTAAATCAATCCACAAACAAACTTTAATTAAATTATACACCGATATCAATACAATACCAGACTTGGTTTTATCAAGAAATTAAATTCATCGGGATGTCGACCCAAAAGTTCTTCGCGTTATATGGATCGATATCAGCATTTGGATAAGGCAACAACGTCATTGTGCTCCTATCCTCCAAGTCGTACACATTCAAAACCATACCAAATTCATTTGTATAGTATATACAATTCGGCTTCATTGCTGATTCAGAAGACCAAAGACAAATTCCATTCCCGTCGTAGTTGATAAAAACAGTTAGACCATCTAGGTTATCAACCTCCCCACACTCCATCCTATCGACATCCACACGAAATATCCTAAAATGCATCCCACTAAACAAATTGCATGGCATTTTAGTAACCAACAGAAGCTCATTGCCACATGGCATCTCGATCAAGTAATCCTGGTTCCTCACGACCCAACCTAGTACCGGTTGAGGAACTTCCCACGGACGCTCACCCTCGATCAACAATGGTTTTGTCTCAATTTTATCTCCGGCAATATGAATAGTAACAAATATATATTTTGTACTTCCTCCTAAAGGCCTGAGGATGCCATAACTCATCCCTTTGAAAGAGACCATAGCCACTAGTGCATAGTCTTGCTCCAATAAATTTTGATAGATTTGTTTTCAATTTCTTTACTAACTTTTATTAAAAGAATGTACTGTATTTATTAGTAGTATATTTTTAAGAGAGAAAATTTTAATTGGTAAGAAATATAAAACATCTACTCAATTTAACCCCTCTTTTAAAACTACACCCAATCTATACATTTTGTAAAGGAAATGTCTTATTTACCCTCACCTTTTTCAAAACACAACAAAATAATTAATAAAAGAACAAAACAAATAAAAAAAGTAAAAAAAGACAAAAAAAATCACCGGCCCCCCCTTCCTTTTCTTCTTCTCCCGTCCGTCCCCCACACCCAAAACAACCGCCGACGAATTTTCGAAATTTCGGCCGCCCAAATGTCGGAAAACGAGCACGAAGATGAGCACAATGTCGAGGAGGAAGCCGTGCACGAAGAGGAGCAACAATGGCCGCTCTAAGCTCCGGTAAGTTTTCGAAAACCAAGGTTTTGAATTTCGATTTTTATCAATATTTTGTTCGATTTTATACGTGAATTGGTAGTCTTTGAGTTTGTATGAGTGTTGTAGTTGATTAGTAATCTAAATTGTGTGTTAAAATGCTCTGAAAATCGCCGGGAAAAATCGCGTTCTTCGGCCCTCGGTCGACCCCCTCGGTCGACCCCTCGGCCGCGGGGAAGAAGATACCGGCCGAGGGCACTTGGTGACCGAGCAAGTGACCGGCCGAGGGCTGCTATCCGGTCACTCAGCCCCTCGGTCACCGAGGGCACTTGGTCACGACCGAGGGTCACCGCCAATTGCAAAAAATTTTTTTTTTTTGATTTTTAATATATGATAATTGTAATTATGTTTATTTATTTAATTTAATGTATTTTTTGCAGGATGGGTTGGACGCTTTGACGGTATATAAGCATAAAAATCTTTTGGATGAGTATTAAATCATCTAATAGCATTTGATTTATATTGAATTAATTTGATTTGTATTTGGAATTATTTAGTTGAGATTTGAATTTATTTTGAATTGATTTGTAGGTGTTAAATCTCGTAATATTCCATCCCATCTCATATATATTTATAATATATTAAAAAAATATTTTAAAAATATTTATAATATATTAAAAAATATTTTAAATTTATTTATAATATATTAATATATTTAATTTAATATAATTTGTAAAAAAAAACTTTTTAATCTTATGATATATTAACCTATTTAATTTAATATAATTTGTAAAAAAAATATTTTATAAATCAAATCAAACAAATATATGATTTTATAAAAATAATTAAATTAAGTATATAAAAAAATATAATTAAATTAAGTATATAATTAAATTAAGTATATAAAAAAATATAATTAAATTAAGTATATAATTAAATGAAGTATATAAAAAAATATAATTAAATTAAGTATATAAAAAATATAATTAAATTAAGTATATACAATTTTTTTTTTGCACTTGGTGGCTGCACTTGGTGGCGCCACCAAGTGCACTTGGTGGCTGAGAAAAATAAAATTATTTTTAAATTCGGTACTTGGTCGTTGCACTTGGTCAAAGTGGCCAAGTGCACTTGGTAGTGACCAAGTGTAGAGGCCACCAAGTGCACTTGATCAAAGTGACCAAGTGCAACGACCAAGTGCCGAATTTAAAAATACTTTTATTTTTCCCAACAACCAAGTGCACTTGGTGGCGCCACCAAGTGCAGCCACCAAGTGCAAAAAATAAATAAATTTGTATATACCTAATTTAATTATATTTTTTTATATACTTAATTTAATTATATTTTTTTAGAAATTTTAATTTAAATATTTTTTATAAAATAATTTTTTTTATAAATTCATATATTTGTTTGATTTGGTTTATAAAATAAAATAAATTAGTTTTTTTTTATTGAATTCGATTAGGAAATAAAAAATTTGCATCCAAACAAATTTATAAAATAAGCCATTAATATACAAATTTAAAAAAAAAAAATCAGTTTTTGCACTTGGTCGATAATGACCAAGTGCACTTGGTCGACCAAGTGACCGAGTGACTATCCGGTCACTTGGCCGAGCTCTCGGTCACCGAGGGCCGAGTACTGCTCGGTCACTTGGTCGGTTGACCGAGGGCTCTCGGTCAATTTTTTTGACCGAGTGCTCAAGAACTCAGCAGCACTTGGTCGAGCACTTGGTCATATTTTCGACCAAGGGCTTCGACTGAGTGCAGAAAAAATCGGCCCAGAAATTAAAAAAAAAACGTGCGAGGAATCCTTGCGTGCAACTAACTTTTTTCCCGTCGAAATCAGCTCTTTTCACGTATATTCCGACCGATCTTAGCTTTTATTTTGAGAGAAATAAGAGTTTTTTTTTTTTTTTGAAATGGGTTTGATATGGTTTGAAGGTTGGAGGTGGGAGAAGATATGCATTCATGCATGCATTTACACCCCCACCAACCTCAAAAATCTGATTTTTGTAAGGGGTGGGCCCCACATAATTTTTTTTTGTTTTCTTAATGTATTTTAATTGATTTTTATGTTATTAAAAAAGAGAAAAAAAAATAAGGGTATATAAGACTTTTCCTTTTCATTTTGTGTAGAATGAGTGTAGTTTTATATGTGGGTTCAAAAAGAGCAGATGTTTTATATTTGTGTATGAAAAGTGGTATTCCCACTATTTTTAATCTAAGGGAATGTCTGGTATTAGTATTCCTTTATTACGGTTAAAATATTACTACACTATATACTCGTATGTAATAATAATTCTCCGTAGTGGAGTAGCATTAATTTAGAGAGAGCCATGGCTTCGTCGGAGGTACAAAAAACCCAAATCACTGATCACTCTCATCGCGATGATCTTTATTTATTTATTTATTTTCCTGTTTTATAATTACATTGAGATAGCTAGCTAGACGAACGTCTAGTTAGCCCGGGATAGCTGATCACACGACATAAACACACAAAAGCAAAGACACAAATTAAGAAACTTCAATTCATCTCGATCATAGTATCGATCTATCACACCAGTACTTGGAACGACGAGACGACCCAAATCACCACCCCGTTTCAAGGAACAGTGTAACCTGCAAATTAAAAAGCAATTAATCCGTACGTTTTGATGAATTATGGGACAGAGTGAGTATATAATATTAATTAAAATCGCTCTTACCTCCACATTTGGAACCGATGGGCCTGTTTGAAATGTTGCAGCGCTGTGGAATAGTGATGGCGATGCTAGCATTGATGTGGGCATTCTTAGCCGTTTTGGAGAGCATAACCGCGCACATGCACGAATTGCTCTTCTCGATTATTTTCTTCACAGCCGAGCAGCAATCGGGAGGAACGTCGGCGTCCTTATCACTCGCAGCGCTCGCGCAAGGCACCAGCTTCCACGCTTCCAAGTCCGGCGTCGAAGGGCTGCACGGGCCCGCCCCGTCGGCCCGCTCCAAGCTGCCCATAACATATGCACCTACCAATATTAATATTGTCAAAACACCACCCTTCACTACTGAACCTTCCATGCTTTTTACTACTATTTTATGTTGTTGTTGTTGTTGTGTAGGAGTACTTACTAGTAATATTGGCAAATGCATGCTCTTTATATAATAATCCGGTTAGGGGTAAATATGTAATTTTAAAATTTGTATTTTAGAGTTGGGAATATGGTTTGTGTTGGTGGTGTGGTGGGATTGGTGCAAATGGACACTAAATAAGTAGTGCACCACTTTGTGTTTATTAATTCATTTCTCTTTTTTATTATGTGGAATGAGTGTAGTGATGAGAAATGATGAGTGCAATTAGTTTCTGCAATTGTTTTTGTGTTGCATCATTATACATCTTCTCTCATGTGTGGGAGACACTGATCGAAATGTCATGAATGCCCCTCACCTACTCCCAAACAATACACTCCGTTTGTTCCTTGAGGTTCTCCATGTTTCGTATTCTTTGGAGTTATCCTTCGAATCGAGGAGCTTGTTTGAAGCCATAGAGTGAGCTTGCAGCCTTGTTAGTTCATGTCAGCATATGTGAACATGCTGACTTGGCACTGGTGGGCCCAAAATGGATGACATGTCATCCAACAACAACAAATACTGCCCCATGCACCCGCCAAAATTGGCCGGAAAAGACTTACCTTTGATTTAAAACAAAATTAAAAAGGGAATGTGGATTCCGTTTTAAGTACAAGATTGACTGTCATGACACACACATTTACAAAAGAACTAATTACTAGAACTTATTGGATATAACTTACAAACTTCAAATTGTCATGAAAAATAACAAATGCCCCCACAAAAAACCAATAAAGATTATATATAACCCTTTTTTTTTCCTACTTCAAGTACAAAATTTAAGCTATCTAAGCGAAGAATACATATAATATCGATCTAAACCTTTCGGCTTTGTCTCACTGTCGACGGAAGTTGACGAATCATTTCGCGCCAAGATCGCATGTCCTAGTGTCCCCTCACTTGATCCGCGTAAAGCGGGCCCACTTTCCTTCACCTCATCATTAATCCCGCTAATATTGGGTGTGGCATGGGCTCGTTCGAGAGGACTTAAAGCAGCAGCCGACGATGGTACTTTGTGCTTATGTACATCGTCCACGTAAAGTAGATCCTCGATTCGAGCCATGATGCTGAATGTCAAACTCTCCAGAACCCTCGAGTAGCTCTCCAAGATGGACTTCCCAACATCCTAAACACACGAAAAATCGAGTAATGATACTAAGTAAGAAATAAATAAAAATGAACTAATACTGATTGTTATTACACAAGACAATATAAGTAACACCTGGTTTTCGTGTATCTTGCTGGTATCCAAAGTAGTCTGCGAGAGACCTGTGTAACGTTGCTTTATTGCTCGGAGGAGATTCTTGGCTCGTTCGACGAGCAATCCCCTCTTGTCCCCTTCCTGAACGAGATCCTTAACAATCTCCCATGATGACTTGGCATGAGAAGATTCTTTCGTCGAGTGCTTGGAGTGTAGCCTTCTGATCCAAACGTAGATTGCCGACTCCACCCGGTTCGCCAGCTCTAAAGCAGCGTGATCGGACGAGAGGTTAAGCAATGTGAGCAAGCAATCCGGGGAGAATTGCTCGGAAGTGATGTATCGGTAGATGACATCACCAAGGCAAGCTCTCCCAGTCTGAAATTTTACGAAAACTTTATTCGATTTGCTTATATTGAAAAATCCAACTCAGAATGATTTCAAAGTTCAAACCTTTGGAAGGGCTTCCAAGTAGGACTTGGGAACATCCATGTCGGCTAAAACAGAGCTGTTGATTGCCGAGACAGCTTTGAGAATCTGACTTGCGCTTTCGAGTTTGTGAGTCAATTCGCTTCTCGTGCCCTCGGAAAGACCACTGGTAGGTACGCGTGGCACGGGCAACCACCATTTTTCCTCCTGCCGCTCCATAGCCTTCCGGAAGGAAACAGATTTTCCGACTTCCTGTGATCCTATGCCTTGATCGATGTACCAGAATTCTGAATCGGTAAATCCATCTAGTATTTCCTGTAAAAATGACGCGGATTTAGAGTTAGGCCCGAAATTACCAAGACGTTTTTGTACTGTTTTTCATACCATGGCACTGGCAGGGCTATAAGAAGAAAAACAAAATGGGCCAAGAAATGATTCAAATCTTACAAGTAGCATATTGTCAAGTTTACGTAGAGCTGGCAGGTTAATATCTAGATCCAATCTCGGCCGACTTGACATAACCTGAGAATTCAAGAAAAGGATAATTAAGGATTCATATCGAATTCGACGAAAGCTTAATTTCGTTTACTAGCATTTTTTTGGTTCAGATACTCACACACACAGTTCAAGAACTTTGAAAAATGGATTGAAGTTCTGTGAAGTGCTAATGGGAAATGAAGCCATCTTCGGTTTCACTTGACATAGGATTTTGGAAACACGACTAAACAATTTTGATTCACTTTAACCACGCAAATATATGTGAAAACACACTTCAAAGTTCAAACAAGTTTACGCTATAATCATACAAACCTATGCCAATAACACACTTCGAAAACTTATAGCGAAAGCATATTTTTCATTTCCAAAAATGTAAAGTAAGACGACAAATAGAACATATTTTCAAACACACCCATACAAGGCCTGTCAAACGTCAACCGAAAACTTAGGATATTGATGGAAACACAAAAATAAGGATGAACCCTATTCCAAACAAATCAAATACTATATTTTAATTTACTAAAGCTAATCGGTAAAATGGAAAGCAAAATCCAAAACTTGTAGCCAACTTCAACCGAGGCAAGTGTTCCCATCTAAAAACCAAACGAGATTTACCTCGACTCTATTTCCATCAGGTGACGTATGCCAAGACGGCACCATCTCAACAATGTAGTCGGCCACGCAAAGAAACCATCCCATCTCTCTTTTCCACATAGCCTTCCTTTCCGATCTCAGTGGTTCCAATTTCCACAGCTGCCCAAACACCGTCGCTACAATATAAAAAAATCGTTTCCAACTGAATCACTAACTATAGCATTGAGAGCCCAACACAGAATTATACATAATGTTCGTAAAAACACGAAGACTCGAATTCACACCGTATAGATTTGTGATAGCATTGGAGAGGGTCAATGCAGGGCAAACTCCATTCCCACTCCCCGACATGTCTTCGCCTAGCAACAGCTTTGAAAACCTCTCCTTCATCATCTCCATCTCCATCTCCGAATCAACTATTCCATTCGAATCAACATTCGATTAAGTCTAAATTAAATTGTTCATTCTGAAAGTAATTTAATAAAAGCCCGGTCTAAAACATACCAGAAACATCGTTGTAAACATCACTCTGAAGAATCAACGGCGATTTTTTATTGCTCTTCATATCGGAAACATCGTTTTCCGACAACATCGAGGGCTTGCTAATAGCCCAGCCCATCTGAGCCGGTGAAGAGAGATCAGAACTCGATCGGCTCATACAACTCCATCTGCTACTCTCGTCGAAACCCGAGTCCGACCCGATGCTCCTCTCAGATTCACTCTCCATTTTCTCAAAACCACCCAAAAAAACGATCTTTTTGCTCGATCAAGAAAAGGGGTCGCCCTGATACTAAAAATGAAATCTTTCAAAAACCCACGATCGAGAAAAGCTTCGTGAGAAATGGGATTTTTCCAGAAACAATAAAAATGGTTTTGTGGGGCACAGAAACGGATTTGATTCTGTGTGGGACGAAAAAAATATTGATATTCAACTGTTAAGTGAGAATAGTCCAAAGAAAGTCCTGTTTCGTTTTGTAGTCAACGCTATTGATAATGATATAACGATAAATATCCCAAAATCATAGATTATTAGTTACGCTATTAATTAATTAGGATTATTAAATTAATTTTTTTGTCACATGGTCATACATGTAAATATTAGATTGAGAATGTAGAATTACCTTTGTGCTTGGGTCAAGATCATATGGTGCATTAATAAATATACCATGCGTAGGTGTGAAGGAAACATATCTCCATTGCTTACCACTTCTAATAGTGATTTATATGGTTGGTACAACAAAATCTGCATATGTGAATGATACGATGATTTTTGCTCCATAATTTATGCTTAAAAAAATATATTAAACTCTTATATTTGCTCAAAAAAATATTTTAAACTTTAATAAGAGATGTGTATCCGCGCCACATTAACACTGAATATAATTGCAAAAAAAATTACTGGTGAGATGAGATGTGCATCTTACATTATTTTTAAAAAATGGATTTTATTCATTAATGAAAAGTCAATTTTAGTGTGAAAAAACAAACACACTTAAAGATCAAAATCTAAACAAAATAGGAAAAATGTACCGTAATTGTTTGTCTAATAATTCTAATGGATTTGAGAGATTACAAGAATGTATACATTATTTCGGAAAAAAAATTATTATTAACTCCGTTTCAAAAAAGTTTTACAATTTGTTTGTTTGTAATTACAAAAAAAATATTTGTGGTAAAGAGTGAAAACTTTTTATTAAGTTATGATACTTTTTAAAAGCTTATATTCTTCACTTTAATTTGTACTTGAATAAAAAGCGACTTTGTTCCTAAATACAGTAGGATTGTTTTCATCTTGTACTAAACTTTACTAGTATTTCTGTAGTTTTTTTTTATTTTGTTAAGTCACTTTAATTTTTAAGGTTATTTTTCAAGTGAGAGATCTTGAAAAATAAAATTTAAACTTTATTTTTGTAGTCTTTAATTTTTTTTTGTTAGTCACTTTAATTTGTAATGCTTATTTTTGAAGTGAGAGATCTTGAAAAATAAAATTTAATAGTAATCATTAATTCGTGTGAAAATTGGTGTGTTCTGATCCCAACGTGTCAAAGATAATCACTTCACACAAAAATCTTTACTTTAACAATATTTTTCTTATCAAAACAAAACAAAACAAAACAAAAAAGTCTAAACAAAGAAAATGCTTTAGTGACACATAAGTATATTATTTACAATTACATATTTTTGTTCAATTCAAATAAACATTTTTGCTAACATGTAAGAACCACAATTAAACAAATTTCAAAATTTAAAACTCTAGAAAAACGAATACAACAAAAAAGACAATAGACCACAGTATTTAAAAAGAAAGAAGAAAAAAAACACAATTTCTTATTAGTCTTATTCCTTTTTTCCCAGAATAGGCTCGAAACCTTAATGAAAGCAAAACCCCCTTTGTCTCCATCAACACTCCCCCTCTTGGAACTGGGACCCACCCCTCTCCATCAAAACCCCCTCTCGAGTCCATTTTCTACATTTCTTTCTCAACCGAAAATGGCTGCTCCGGTCGAAGGCTCAGGCTACTGGTTGCCCTCCGAGTTTTTCGACGATGCTGCTACTGACAAACTTAATCAGCCCGGAAAACTCACCGTCGATTCGGACTCAGGTTTCTGCTTCCCGGCCGAGTTCCCTTACCAAATCGAACTCTTCGAGGAGGTATGCTCTGTTTTCTTTCCCACACTCTGTTTCCACATTTCTTGCTTAGTTTCTCGTCTCTGCCTTCGCAGAAACGGCGCGTGATGTCTACGTCCCCTCAGGCCCACGCGTGGAGCTTTGGCAGCCCGAACCCGGACCTCATCTACCTCGCCGCCGGTCAACTCGCGAAGCTCAAGCTCAACAGCGTCGACGCGCTTCGGCCCGATACCAATCCGGGCCGTACGGGCCCGACGAAGAGGCCCAACAACTCCTCTGCTCTTCACAACATCTATGTAAAAATCTCTGCTTTTTCTTAGTGAAATTTCAACTTCTCGTGTACTTGTTTTCTTGATTCTGATTTCCTGCGGAAAACAGGGCTGCGGAATGCGGTACGGTGAGACTCAGTTGTACCGAGGATGGCCCGTTCTGCAAAGTCCGTCCCGTACAGGAAGGCCCGGTTCGAGGGCGGTTTTTTTCGGGGGTTCCAGTGCTGGCTCTGCGGGGACAGGCGTCTTTCTTCCTCGGAGATACGGGGATCTTAAGAACGAGAATTCCTCGGGGCCAGGTATCTTTTGTGTGTGCCCCCCATTTGACTGCATTACTTTTATGTGTTTATGCTCATTGAATTAGTTAACTTCATACTAACCTTATTGATATTCGTCAGGCCCGGTCGAAAAAAGAACACTAACCGTCATTTGACCTTTGGAATTAACTCTAATTTTGGGGTGTGGTTTAGATTTGTCAAACATTTACATGTGCAAAATCCATTTTTCTTGATTTCTCTTCGCAGAAATCCATTCTCATTTGATGCCATATATGCTCATCAGCTGATACAAGAAAATAGTACTATGATCTTGACTACATGGTGAATTTATCTGCAAAGTAGGGCCCGTACGGTGAAAACGGGCCTGTTGATCTTGACCATTTTATCTTCTTGTCATGGAGCATTTAGATTTTGAAGCTTTCTTTCTTTCTTTCTTTTCTTTTTCCCTCCCCACACTTTTGACTAATAAGTGAAACAAATTCAAATTTCAAAAATCTAACTTTGTCAGTAGCATATCTTTAGCATGCCTTGTCTCACTCTCCATATGTTACCCCTAAAGTACTTGCCTATTTCTTCTTATTCACATTTCAAAATTTTGCTCATGTATACTGTATATACTATATATTCAGGTTATGCACATGCTTCTTACATTCCAAAAGGAAATATGTATGCCCTTAACCAACCCAACTTCAACCCCGAATACGATATATTCATGGCTCGGAGGAATGCGTTAATGTTGCGACACAAGCAGAATTTACTACTCGAAGGATCGTCTATGATGAACCGTGGGGTGTGCCTTCCTCATGATTGGACCTACTGATGGAGATTGATTAGGTGTTGCTGGTGTGTGTAATTAGGGACAATAAGATTATAATGCCCCCAATGTGTTTTGGTTTCAGTAGATGGGGATTGCATCTTTTGTGACCAAGGTGATTTTGTAATAGGAAGGTAAAAAAGTAGAGGAAAGCAAGTAGGTAAATTGACTTGGTGATTGGGCATCTTTTGTTGGTTGGTTACTCTAATAAATATCCTAGGTTTATGAGCATATGGTTGTTGTTCCTGTACTAAGTTGTTGAAGTATGAATGTAATAAGAAGGGTAGTTTTTTTTTTTTTATATAAATGCAATAAATTATATTTGTGTGCCTACTCAATCATGCTACTCAATTACTATCTTAGTAATACTTATGTTGGTGGTTGATGTTGGGTGGAACTTTTTTTTATGGATTCTTCACATTTTAATGTATGTGGAGTTGCAATAATCTTGTGTTTTGAATATGATCTTTCATCCCGCATACTTCGATCAAAATTTTGGAGTAAAATTGTATTTTTATAAATTATATTAAAAAGTAAAATAATTGTAAGTAAAATTTAAAAAATAAGTAAAAAAATTATGGATACAATTATATTTTAAAGTAAAAAATATAAAATAATTATTTCATTTTTAATAGTTCACATAATTAGTTGAGAGAAGAAAAAAAGTGCATAAATAGTTCAGATGAATTACTAAATACGGATTACTTTACACATTTACTTTTTTATTAGTACTATTGACACTTTATTAATATATAATTTTTTATTTCAAAATTAAATAATTAAAATTTGTGATTTTTATAAAAGAATAATTTTAAATTTTAGTATTTAATTTAAAATATTAGTTTTTCGATTATTGATTTGTTTAATATTTCAAAATTAAACTCTTGTTATAGGATTGCTTATTATATATACATTGGTTGGTTATAGTAAGAGTATTATAATAATTAATATTTTCAAAATGAACTATAAAAAAATTATCTTGTTAAAAAATATTTTATAAAAATTGAAATATAATTAATAAATCAAACTACATTTTAAATATTCTTAAAAAAAAAGTATTCCAAAGTTGAAAAAATAATAGTAATTTTTAGTAAAGTAAAAAATTAAATTAAAATGTATTAATAAACTTTTATATTTTAAAATTTAAAAAAAAAATTATTTGGGGGGAGAGAATTTTTGAAAGCAAAAATTCGTGGGGTAGAAATTTTGAAAGGAAAATGTAATTTAGCTATAGCTGAAAGTGCCATTATGAGCATTGTAGGGGAGGACTGAGGAGGGTAAATGGTAGTACTAGCTAGTTGTGTGGCAATCGGACAATACAACATTGGTAATTTCATAATCATCCGCTTTGCATTCTTTTTAGGGGTATTCAGGTGATTTCACGAATTTAAACGTCAGAATATTGCTTTATATCACAAGTAATATGGTACAGTATAATATATCAGCTCCAATATTAATAATTAATTCAAAATTTTAATAATTTTTTTAGCTCCAATACTTAGTAAAATAAAGTAAAAAGTTAAATTGACATAAAAAACAAAGAAATTTTAGTATTTTTATTTGTAAGGTTGTGAATATTTGTTAAAACATACCTACAAATTGAATTGGATAACTTCCCAAACTTTAAAATAAAAGTAAAAAATAATCCTACAACTGAATATTAAGTAAAGTTTAGAAATGAACTGCAGAAACCAAAACTCTGTTACCAGTTTCAGTCAGAAAGTAGAAGCAGATCTATCTATAAAATTCGCAACCGGAGATAATATATAACACACACTGAATTCCATACACGGATAATCAATCATATAAGGCTGACGAAGGAAGGGCGGTGATGCAGAGATTGATCTATTCGTATTTTCAAACAAACGAAAAGCACCATCCAACCCGACCCGATTATTATCGAGATCCGAATTCGGATCCGGAAGAATTGGATGATGCTCTTTGTTTGTGTGTAAATAGAAGATCTGAGATGGAAGCTATGAGAATTTAGGGGTTGCAAGCAACCCTTTTATAGTTGCACCGCCACTCCATCCTCTCTTCAAAACTAACCCTAAAATGTCACGCCCACGTCATTAATTGTAAATTAATTAATTATAGATTTACACGTCTTATTAGTTAAATAAAACATTAATTAAATTAAATAATATCGACGGGTGGTTGATTAGACATGCCACGTGGGTGATCGATCTATTATATTTTCGTGGAATTTAATCATTAAAACAATATTTAAATTCTTAATTTTAAGTTTTAAAGTTTCATTTTAAATCCAAGATGAAAAATAATATTTCACTTTTATAATAATTGATTGAAAAATATAAATAAATATATAAAATAAAAGTATTATTAAAGAATAAAGTATAGGAGTATTAATTTTTATTATTATTAAAAAATAGTATTACATTTCACAAATAAAGTTACTATATTTTTTAAATATTTGTAAAATAAAGTAATAAAATATTTTTCAATTTTTATATTTTTGGAAAATTTTTGGGTATATATATAGAAATTTAAATTTAGAAATTTATCCTATTTTATAGTAGTTAATTTATAATTAAGATATATTTGTTCTCTTACTTATATTTAATATTACACTAATTTCAAAATAGACCTAAAATAACTAAAATAAATGACCTAAAATAACTAAAATAAATGTTTAGTTGAAAATTCAAGACAAACAAACGAGCATGGTATATTAGAGTCGATTTATGATCGGGACAATTCCTATTTTCAGGAACGGAAAGTCTCTATTGTACTAACTTAATTTCATCGACGCATCTCGATAAGTGTTTTGCAATCGTTGATAACAGACTCTTATGTCGTTAAGTCACTTCTTTGCATATTTTTTTAAGAGGGTCGATTTATGTGATTTCAAGAATTTAAACGTGACAATTATTTCATTATTGACTCAAGCATAAGAAGTCCATAAACCACATTCAACTTTCAAAGATGGATAGGAAGCTTGCCCAACGAACAGGGAATTCGGATATAAGAATTGTCAAATTCAATTTTGGTCCGTCAAATTCAAAATTTGTTTTTCGAAATCATAAAATTCAATTTTCGTTTATCGAATTCAATTTTAAGAATGACATTTTCGTAATAACGAAAAAATTAAAAGAATTAAAAGTCGGAAAAACTCTAATTTCAGAATCTCATTTCCCACCACCATCTCCCACATCCCTCCGCCGCCTAATTCTCCTGCGCGCCGGGCAAAGTGCAGTGCAATACTGACGGGGAACTGCAAAGATACAATAAAATGAGGCCGCCAAGCACACCGCCGGGCCAAGACTTTAACAGAAGCGACATTTTTGTATAGTTATTTTATTTGATAATAAATTTATGAAACTTCAAAATTTGAATAGAGTATTAACTTGATTATTTGTTTTCAATAGTTTTATTAAAATCCGAGTGCCATAAAAAGTAAATTAAATTTGCAAACGGAAGAATGAGATCCAAAACTCTGTTACCAGTCTCAGTCAGAATATTCAAGCAGATCTATCTATAAAATTCGCAACTGCAGATAACATAAATACACACACACCGAATTTCTTACACCGATAGTCACGTACGTCTGACGAAGAAACGAAGGGGGTAATGAAACAGATCGATCGGTCCGAATTTTTAAACAAAGAAAGAGCACCATCCAACCCGACCCGATTTCTATAGAAATCCGATTTGGGATCCGATCGAACGAATTGGATGATGCTCTTTCTTTGTTCGAAAATAGAAGCGATGGATGGAAGGGATGAGATTTGAGGGGTTGCAACCAGCCATTATATAGCGGCACCGTCACTCCATCCTTTGCTCAAAACTAACCCTAAAATGTCACACCCACCGACGTCATTACTTATTTTCATACACAATTATAATATTAATTAAATAAAACAATATCGACGTCACTGCCTTTTACCGTGGTTGATTAGACATGCCACGTGGGTGATCGATCCATTTGCTGGAAATACTTATAAATTTATTAGAGAGATTTAATTATTAAAACAAAATTTAAATTCATTTATAAACTCAAGAAAATTTAGAGAGAATAATATAGTAGAAAGAGAGACAATATAAGAGGAGAATAGAATTCTTATGTATTGTTGTATATCATTCATATGGGGAGACCCCTTTATATAGGATACAAAGTAGGGTTTCTGTCTTGTTCACCAAGAAAGGGTAAACTAGTCATTCACTAATTAATAATATTCATAACACTCCCCCTTGAATGACTATTTACAGGATTGCTGTCTCGTTAAAACCTTGTCAGGAAAACCCAGTGGGACAAAACCTGAGCGAAGGAAAAAGAGTACAGCTTGCTCCCCCTGATTGTAATCACCGAAGATCTTTGACTTTTGAAAATAGTTATTGTTGATCAATCCATCTCATTAAAACCTGTAACTAATAAAACCATATAGGAAAAACTTAGTTATTCAAATATACATTTTGGTCTTCAGGACACAACCTTTGAATTGTCGAGTTTCACATTCATTTGTATTATTGTATATTTTTCGTCCTTCTGGAACATGCCTTTACCAGACATCTATATTGACTAGAGCATTCGCAATTGCTATAACCGGCCGGTAACTCTTCTGGAGTATTTTATATGCGTCTAGTGTTCAATATACATTTCTTGACAAATGAATAATGTGAAACTCGATTCATAATCATTTGAACTTCAGGTTCAATATCTCAGTTTATCTCGAAAACAAACTCAAATGGAACATTCTGATGTCCTCATTATTATCGAGTGATGTACATGCCTCGTTAAAAACCTCGTTATAAAACCTTGTAGGAAAAAATACTCGAGGAAAAGAGTACATGACATTCACATCTATATTCTGGTGATTGTCTCGTTAAAAACCTTTAACTAAGAAAACCCTGTGGGAAAAACTTAGTAGAGGGAAAAAGAGTGCAATCACTGGTCTTCGGGACCAATCACTGGTCTTCGGGACCTTATATTCAATATCATTTTTCTCCATAATAACATATGTAATATGATATTGTACATGTTCTGATTTTTATTTCCTTTCATATCAGAAATTTTAAAATCCATCCAGGATTTTCATGTATGTATCATTCGATGCATATATTTATCGTTATTGCTGCCATAAATATTAGGTAGCGGAACTTAATGTCATCCTTAAAAATATTTGATTAACATCGAGTTTCTGCGAAAAACTCTTGAGCAACTAATCTCGCTTTTATATCTCACCACATCATTACTCGTTTTTCGTACGAACACCCACATATATCTTTCTTGTATAATATTTTGAGGCGTGTACTATAGAGTCAAATATCTGTTTTATTTAGCGAGTCATGCTCAGCCTCAATTGCTCGTTTCTGTTTCTTTCGAGTGCTGCTGGCACACTATCATTGATTTAAGTTTTGGATCCAAATTTTCTAGAGCAACTTTTGAAACAAACATGTCGTTAACGACTTTCTATGTTTCCATGTTGATGACAATTTAATATACCAACCAAATCTTTAATCATTTCCCAAAATATTTAATTTGGTTGTTCCGCAATCCCACGATTTTCCATTATCATGTGCATATATTTTTTCAATGGGATTTCCATCTAACTCTCTTCAGGAGATTTTGAGGGTGACTTAATTTCTTTGTTTTTCCGCGGATTTATTTTATATTTTCAGATCTATTTACTACGCTTCAGGCGTATATTAGAATCAACATTTGAGTTGATCTCTTTGGTATTTGAATTCTTATAGTTCATTTATCACAAATATATCACACCTTCCTTAATTTGGCAGATTACTTGCTGAATATTGCAAGTCACTTATTTTCATGAACTTCAGGTTCAATTGATTGGTGCGTGGATATAGAATTGAAGATCCTTTTCATTCAATAAAATTTCTCGGCATTTATCTTTTATATTCTTATCTCCCCCTAATGCCGAGAAATGTCTTCGTTAAATATGCAACTCGGTGTAATTGCTATAAATCGATCTTCTGGAACGTGGGCTCGAGATATTTAATATACCTTATTTTCTACTATGCCCGTTCATAAACATTCACTTTAGTGGTGATATAATATAAGTTGCATATTTCAAATAAATTCGCAGATGGGAAATGTTTGATTCATTTTCACGCACAATCATGATATGCATCATTTTCATGTTTAAGTACATTTGTAGTACTATAGGGGATAATTAGTAAATTTCTTCCGGAGATAATTAGTAAAGCTCTTCGGGAGCCCTCTATTAACATGTCATCATTTGGATAACATTATATATTAACCAATGATCTTTCGGGGATACAATATCTTTACCAATAATCCTTCGGGGATCAAAATAAATCTCAATATATAATATTCTCAGCAATCACATTAATAAATTGGAATCGACTTTTCGATATTCCATGAGTACCCACATAGTACATTTATTCTCGATTTTCAAAAGATATCCTTCAGGGATAATTCATATGTAATCATTGTTTCAGCTAGAACAATCGATGTAACTTTATTAAAAAACATTTAATGTTTTGAACTTTGTTTCTTCGGGAGCAATCAATAAAAATATTCTTTCAAAAATATTTTGTATTATTCCTTATGAATATCAATATTTATTCATGAATATCAAATCATAATGTTCTTCGGGAACATTTATAACATATTGCTACTACGAGAGCAATTTAATTTGATATTTTGAAACTTATTGCTACTACGGGAGCAATTTAATCTAATATTTATCGAATAATATCAAATCATGATTTTCTTCCAGGATCAATATAACATTTTAAACCGTATATGTTCTTCAGGAACAATCATTTTAATTGATATATTAAAAATAATTGATTTGATATTACTTCAGGATATCAAATTATAATGCCGACTCAAACTTGTGAGTCCGGCTTCATACCACGTTTTGGTAATACGATCAACTTCGGGTGATCGTATCTTTCTTTTAAATATTTCCACAAAGCTAGTGGATCGGTGAATTTTCAAAGATATTATTTGAGATTATTAGTATATAATCATAATCAATTTGATATTGATATTTCTGCAGGAATATCATATCACGATATTCTTCAGGAGCATTTAATTTTGATATTTCGTCAGAAATATCATATCATGTTCTTCAAGAACATTTACTTTAATTTAGTTTTTATATTTCTTCAGGAATATCATATCGTGTTCTTCGGGAACATTTTTTTTTTTGATATTATTCTTCAGGAATATCATATCATGTTCTTCAGGAACATTTAGTTTTGATATTTTTTTCGAGAATATCATATCATGTTCTCTAGGAACATTTCCTTTTGATATTTCTTCGAGAATATCATATCACAATGTTCTTCAGGAACATTAAAATTTAATCAATTTACTAGCCATAATTAATTTGATATTATTTCAAAAATATCATATTATAATGTTTATCAGGAACATATCATAATACTTCAGGAATATGAGATTATAATGTTCTTCTATGATATTACTTCAGGAATATCAGATTATAATGTTCTTCGGGAACATATGATATTACTTCAGGAATATCAGATTATTATGTTCTTCGGGAACATTTGAATTTAAGAAGAAGAGAGGAGAAGTAGATATATTTATAATTATTAATGAATATAAACAAACATATAAATTCTTGCCTTAGTGTTCGGATCTTGGATGAGTAGAACTTCGATGGAGAACGCGGTTGAGCTTTCGTGCTGATAACGTGTTATAAATTCAAGAGAACTCGAGAGAAATTGAGAGAGAATAATAGAGTAGAAAGAGAGACAATATAAGAGGAGAATAGAATTCTTATGTATTGTTGTATATCATTCATATGGGGAGACCCCTTTATATAGGATACAAAGTAGGGTTTCTGTCTTGTTCACCAAGAAAGGGTAAACTAGTCATTCACTAATTAATAATATTCATAACAAATTCTTAATTTTAAGTTTTAAAGTTTAATTTAAAATCCAAAATGAAAAATAGTAGTACAGTAAAACCTTTATAAATTAATATTCGATAAATTAATAACCTCTTTAATATAATAAAAACGCTCGGTCCCGACTCGGGCCTTTGAAAAAAATGATCCAATTTGATAAGATAATATAATAATAATTTTTTTGAAAAAACCTTTATAAGTATTAGGTCTCATCAAAACTCTAAATTAATAATTTGTAAATATTACAATTATAAATATTATTGTAATTTGCTAAAATATGAATTTATTGTTACTTGATTATTCTTAAAATTTAAATCTAATTGAATTTCATCTCTCATTTTTTTAATTGCCGTCAAGAGTTCTGGTGTCGAGTTGTCTAGCTGCTACAAAAAAAATTTGAAGAGTTGTTGTCGCTCTCAAAACCTCCTTTCTTGGTACCGGTTCCAACGACATTGAATCATCATCATTTTCATCATTAGTAGTATCTTCTCTTATATCAGCAACAATTTCCTCTAAACTTTGAATTATTGAACATTCATCATTTTCTCCTGGATAGTCCACCAATTTTTTGACGTCCATTTCATTGCGATAACCAATATCCTTAATCAAAGCCCGAAGCTCATTCAGGCTTTCTTCAAAGATTGTCCAAACGGAGACTGCAAAATTGATATCATCTAACACATTAATTTTTCAGGATTAGATAACCTTAAATTTTGAGATTAAAACATTAATTTTAAGATTAAAACATTAATCTCAAAATTGATTAAATACATTGTACTTAAATTTAAATAATTTTAAGCATCTCTCTTTTAATTAATAAAATATTAATTTATCGATATATTAATACCTCTTTAAATTGATAAAATTTCTCAGTCCCGAGAGTATTAATTTATAGAGGTTTTACTGTATTCAAGTTCATAATAATTGATTGAAATGAATAAATTGGCCAAATTTTGAAAAATAATATCAGATTGAGGTGTGTAACAAAATAAGACTAATAAATCGAAAAATAAATTTATATTGTATTAAAATATATATTTTTTTTAATCAATCAATGCATAAATAGTTGTTTCACAAAATCGGTTGTGTACTTTTCAAACGGCATCGATCGATTTTCGTTTACTCGATGCGAGAGCTCCTGCCCACACTGATCGCAAACTAGGGATCCGAACAACACGCACCGCATTGTGCACCACATGGTTGAAGAATCGAAGAAAGCGTCGTCGGACCTATTCATAAACGTTGTAATTTGGAATGGACCGAGGTTGTAATTTGGAATGGACCGAGACGTTGTCGAGCGAGTTCTTGAGTGTGGTCGGGGAACGGGGTCTTATCATGAAGTCGGCCCCGCAACAAAAGGTCTTGTTTCCTTTTGCTGTAGGTGGCATGGGTTTCGGACGTCGCACTGCGGATGGAACCCGACAGTGGTATTTCTACACGATTAGTTGGTCCTGAACAAGTAAAGCACACAACAAGTACGGAGACATTGCGCATAACAAATTTAACTTTAACTAAAAATCTAATTATAATAATAATAATAATCATTACTTGCTCTAAGGCATAACAAATTTAACTTTCACTAAAAATCTAATAATAATAATAACCATTACTTGCTCTAAGTCAATTTCCAACCGAACACAAAAACTTAAATTCAAAAATAAGTTTTATTTTAAGTTTACAGTAATTTCACTTCAACCAAAGATTCCAATACTCAAACTTAAAAGAATATTCTCAAAATATTCTTCTAATACAACTTTTTTATAAATAACCAATATCTTTACAAATTTACAATTTAACATCATAAATTTTGACATTAAAAAAATTTAATAAGTCATTATTTTCAATTTAATATTTCAAACAATAAAAAACGTCAATTAAATAATTTAATATTTAATTATAGTTTGTATTATCATGTTTATTTTTATTTCATTATTTAAAATATTTTTATTTTAATTATTAATGATATGATTATTAAAAAAATTAAATTAAAAAAAAATATTAAATAATAAACTAAAAAAATGTTGATAGATTATTTTTATTAATTTATATAAAAATGATCATTTTATAAACAATAAAGTTTTTGATTTTTGAGTTTGAGATAAACGTAAATTTAAGTATTTTTTATGTGGGTTCCACCTTAATACCTATAATAGGTTTATGTTTTGGTATCGCTTGAAACATCTCTCTTACTTCAAAATAGATTTTTGGTATTGATTGAAAATGCTCTAAGTAGTAGATACTTTTTTAATTTTAAATTGAATTATTTTAAATTTTTTATTTACTTAATACTTTTAAATACAAGTACTTTTACATTAAAATATCTATTTATAATGTGTAACTAGTAAAATATTTACTTAGTACAATGATAAGAATTGTATATTAACAAAATAAAATTGTAAAAAAAAAATCTATTTATAGATGACAATGATTTCACAAGACTAGGTGTATTGGTTTGGAATTTATACATATATAATTTTTTAATCTCTCAATTTCACGTGGAATCAATAAGAAAGCTTTAATGTTATTGTGTTTACACTATAAATTATAAATAAAAACAATAAAATTATTTATAAATTTTTGATTTTTTTTATTTTTCTTTATATTCAGTAAATTTCCACAGTTTAATAAGAATATGTAATTCTAATTAATGATACGTTTTTTATTTCTTTGATTCTTATCAACCACATTCTTCTTATATTTCAAAATTTCAATCGATTCGCTCATTTTCTCAATTCATCGAGGTATTTCATGTTCTTATGCTTCAATATTTCTGCGTATATATATTTGTCGGATTTTTTTTATCTTTTCAGAATATCGTGTATACTTTAATTATTTTATTATGTTTTTTTTTCTTCGTTTTTTTTTAATTCAAATTTGGATTTTTTTTTGGCAGAATCAAATTCAAGTATAATTTATTAATAGTTTTTCTTTCAATATCTCATAAATTGAATTGAAATTGTAGCCTACAATCAGTTTGGAATGAGATACTTTTCAGTAGGTACAAGATTTGACAAACGACGACTATGAAAAAGTTTGCATATCTATTTGCTAATTACAATGTTATGATCAGAAGAGAAATAAATTAACATTTTCTATTTTACAATTATATTTTCGATGAGGTAATTACGTGTGGGCCGCAGCCGCGTTGATTCTCGACTTGATCTGTCCCCTCCAGAGCTTAATCATGATTCTGGACTTTTACTCTCTTTGTTTTATATTTTTTGCACTGCAGGTGAGATCAATATGATGATGTTAATTTTTAAATATTAAAAGTAATCAAATAAATAAAATAATTAATTTTATACTTTATTTTCATAATTTTATTATTATTTGGTTGAGAATAAGATATAATTTAATCACAAATAATAATTATTATTTATCAATTTAATTTAATAAATCACCTTATGTACTTATAAAGTTTGAATTATAAAAAAAATAATTGGCTTATAAAAATAATAATGTAACAATTTAATTTAATTATTAAACTAAAAACCTATTTCTCTTAAAAACTTAAATTTTTTATTTTATTTGTATTTTGATTATTTTATAAGTCATAATATTTTATTTAACTGTTAATTTTATAATTTTATTTAAAATTTTGGGAGGTCTTGATCCCGTCTCAATATCGACCCGAATATAAATTATCAGGACGAAGCAAAATTCCCATAATCCCGTCTTATGCTCGCCCCGATTAATTAGAGTGAGAGTGGATTATAAAATAAATAAAATTTTCATACGCATCAACTTTAAAAAGTTTGGATATATTCAATCTAAAATTTAAAAAGTCTATTAAAATCCTGAGTTATTCAACTTGGATTTTAAAAAGATAATTAAAATTTATAGTTATTGAATAGTTTATAGATTTTTAAAAAAATTTAAAAATTCATTAATTTTAAAAGATTATGTTTAAAAAATACAAAAAAATTCCACCTCGTAATTAGGAGAGATTTATATAAATTTCTATTTAATTGATTAAATTATTTTTAAAAATTAATAAAAACTTAAAAAATTATATAAAATTAAATAAAAAAAATTAAAATATGTTTAAAAAAATTGCAGAAAAAAATTAATATTTTAAACTACCAATAAAATTTTAAAAATATTAAAAATATTTTTTTATGATAAAAATAATTAAAGATATTTTTAAAAAAATTAGTGATGTAAATAAAAGATAACAAATGATAGTATAAATATATATATTTTTTAATAATTTGAATTACTTTTATTATACAGAAATTTGTTTAATATAACGACTTTTTAAAATTTTAACAAAATTAAATTTGAATACACCTTCCTAAATTACTACTCTAACCCCTCTTCCCAACCAATTAATTTAATCAACCAATTATAATCATGTCCTAAAATTGTGTATGTAATTGTTAATATATATATATATATATATATATATATTTTAATTTTGTATATTATTCTAGAGTTAATTACACTTTTAATTAATAGTAGGATGAGTGACCACAAGAAATTGTATTGGTGGTAAGAAGAATGTGCACGGGAAAAAACAAATGTTGAACAAAGACAGTAAAAAAAGTATTTTCATGAGCTATAGAAAATAATAATTTAAGTAGAGGGATTACTTAAATCATAATTAAGATACATTTGTGCTCTTCATTTTATTTAAAATAACACTAATTTCAAAATTGACCAAAAATAACTAAAATAAATTGTGATACTCATAATTTCATTTGCTTTCAGGTTAGTTGAGAATTCAAGACAAACAAAAGAGAATGGTATATAGGGTCCATATATAATAGGGAGTAGGGACCATTCATTTTTATGGAAGGAAAACGAGTGATAAGGCACTCAAAAATTTAATAACATTTTTTTGGTCCATTTTTAATAAAATAATATAAAAACTTTATATTAAAATAGAAAAAAAAAATTATTTTGATTTGTAAAATTGTAAATACTTATTTGTTAAGCTAAGTAAAAAAATAAACATTAAAAATAAATGACTTATTAAATTGAAAACCAGTTAGATTTCTTAAAAATCAAAATTTTAAGAGTACTTATTTGAATATATGTTTTAAATAGTTTTATCTAAATCCGAGTAAAGTAAATTAAATTTCCAAACTGAAGGATGAGAAACCGAAACTCTGTTACAAGAGTAAGTCAGAAAGTACAATCAGATCTATCTATAAAATTCGCAACCACAGATAATATATACACAGACACACACTGAATTGCATAGACAGATAAAATCACACACGGCTGACGAAGAAACGAAGGGGGCTGAATGGCTGATGAAACAGATCGATCCTTCTGTATTTTCAAACAAAGAAAGAGCACCATCCAACCCGACCCGATTACTATAGAGATCCGATTTCGGATCCGAACGAACGAATTGGATGATGCTCTTTCATTGTGTGTAAATAGAACCGATGAGATTTGAGGATTTCTTTTGCAAGCAGCCTTTTTATAGCTGCACTGCCGCCCCATCCTCTCTTCAAAACTAACCCTAAAATGTCACACCCACCGACCCACGTCATTAATTGTAAATTAATTAATCATAGATTTACACGTCTCGTTATTTTTATCCACGATTATAATACTTTATTAAATAAAATAATATCGACGTCACTGCCTTTTACAGAGACAATATTAATTCTAGCATTTTTTTTATATTTTCGTGAATTTTAATTATTAAAAAAATATTCAAATTCTTAATTTTAAGTTTTAAAGTTTAATTTCAAATCGAAATTGTAAAATAATATTCAAGTTTATAATAATTGATTGAAAGATATAAATAAGGGAAAAATGGCAATAAGGCCATTTTTCAACATTTTTTCGGCGATAAGGCCAATTTCTAATTTTCGTGTCAATTAGGCCTTTTTGTTCCAATTAGGCCAAAAAATGTATATGGATGGACGAAACTACCCCTAACCTATTTTACGCTACCCGACGCCATTCACGACCTCCGTCGCATCGCCGAGCGGATGATCGCCGCCGGGTACCACCGCGAGTGCATTCAGGTGTACGCGAGCGTGCGGAAGTCCGTCGTCGACGGGATTCTTCGAGCTCCAACCCAAAGAGGGCGAGTCGACGCCGGAGACGAGCTTCCCCATCGAGATGCTCGCGCTGATCGCGTCCTTGAGCGATAATTTCGAACTGTTAGGGTTTCGGATCGGAAATCGGATCTTCGATTTCTGCCAATTCTGGTTGAAATCGGTTAATTCCTCTGTCTCTCTCGGCGATTGCTCAAGCTCGCGGATGAAATCTATGGCGATCTCTGTTTTCTCCTCTTCCGCCGGGATAGGGTTTCCGAACTCGCGATAAATTGGGGAAAAACCCCGGGCGCGGTAGCGAACACTGTCCAGCCGCGCGACAGTATCAGGAGGCGGTCGTGGAGGCCGAGGATCCGGTAGCTCGGCTGGTGAATCGACATCACAACAATACTCCCGCTCCGCGCGATCCTTTGGAGCACCCACACCACCATGTGTGCGCTCGTCGAGTCGAGCCCCGAGGTCGGCTCGTCGAGGAACAGCACGATCGAGTCGTGGATTATGTCTGTCCCGATCGACACGCGCATCCTCCCCGAGTTCTTCTTCGTAATCAACCTTCAGGTTCAGGGCACCACAACATACAGTTTGGCCCTATATTACATGCTCACAAGTCCCATAGAAGGAACGCCTTTGTTGGAGCGTTTTGTTAATGGAGACGATGCTTTCAGAAACTCGAGGTTCAAGCTTATACCGTACATTTCCCAGGTTCGTATGTTCAAGCTTATACCGAGCCGTGCACTTTCACTTGAAAAGCAGTACTTGTAATCGTCTCAACTTTTTCTTCAGGGATCTTGGATCGTTAAGAAAAGTGTTGGAAGGAAGGCTTGCTTGATTGGGCAGGCGCTCGAAATCAACTACTTCCGCGGGAAAAACTGTTGGAGTTGTGTACTTAATGTCTAGATTTAAGTAACGTAAACTCACGATCCATTGCCACTAATCTATTTAATTAAATAAACAATTATTTGCGTTTAATTATTTATAATTAAATATATGCAAATCATAGTCCTGGATTTTATACGTTGTAGTTAGTATGGTGTTGCATGGGCGCACAGAAGATCATACTATCGGTTACTCGTATTTAATCGAACAGTTGCTCACGACCTAGATGGACACGGACCAATCCATCGGTATAGTCGTTGTGTGAGAGAGAAAATAATTTATCTTAATTATTTTATCACACTTGTACACTTGGTGTATTGAGCGGATCGTTGAGATTCATCGATTAGGATTGCCGGCGATAATCGATTCGAGTCTCAGTGTATTTTATTCTTAATCCCCGAAACTATTGCGGGTGTGTATATTCAATATAAGTGACTTTGATTTACCAAAGGAATTAACCGATTTAATTATTGGGTTAATTACCGGTTAAGTTGGGTCACTATATGTTTTATATATGACATGCCGTGAATACTTGACGGGAAAGTGTATCCCGGAAGGGTTGATAATATCCCCGAGATGAGTTCATAAGGAATTATTATGTAAACCCTGCAGGTGGATTCGTTCCGCATAATAATTAAGGTTGAATGGTACTAGTCTCGGATAAAAGAGATGAATAAATTAATTAGCAATAAATTAATTTTATTCATGGATATTTATATCTTAAATACACGGAATAAATAATACTACCGGAGAAATATTATTTGATATAATATGGTTTAATATTGGGAGTGCAATTAATTTTATATAGTGGAAAATAGAATTAATTAATGTTGATAAGGATTAATGGACTTGAGCATTGGGCTCAATTTAATCTTCAATATTGGAAGCCCAATATTCCACCTCCTTTAGATCCCCTACGTAGCCTATAAAAGCACTACATGGTCTTCTCTATTCTCATAAGTTCATAACTTGAAGATCACAATTCTAGAGAGAGAAAGTAGAGAGGAGGATCCATGGAGTTCGGTAGATCGTCGCCCACACGACGTCCGGGCTAGTGCAAGGAATACGTGGGAAGATCTCAAGGTCGTCAAATTGAGTTCTTCGTTTTTCCGAACAACGAGAACGAGGTAAATCGTAAAACCCTCTTTATGATTTTATCGTTTAATTATCGTGAAAGTATCATGAACCAAGATCCGAAAGACGCGACCCATGACGAGGACGAACCGGGCGGTGGTGGTCGAAAACCACCGGACCGCCGGCGGATCGTCGGCT
This sequence comes from Euphrasia confusa, assembly GCA_954870475.1. Classification (NCBI taxonomy): domain Eukaryota; kingdom Viridiplantae; phylum Streptophyta; class Magnoliopsida; order Lamiales; family Orobanchaceae; genus Euphrasia; species Euphrasia confusa. The sequence goes on from OX940949.1 coordinate 5,791,670, forward strand.
CGCCTAGGAGGGGTCGAAGGGCGTGAGCCTCGGCTGGACGCCGAGACTCGATCGAGCACGAGCTCGATCGCCCGTGCACATCCAGCGGGCTGCTGGAGCAGCCCCACTCACGCGGCTGGACCGCCGCTCGAGCGGCGGTGGCTGGTGGTGATCGCAAGCCACGGTTCGCCGTGGCTGGTCGTGCGATCACCGGGGGCGGCTGGGCGTGCATAAGGGGCTGCCAAGGGCAGCCCTAGGCGGCTGCTACAAACAGCCGCGAGCCCCATGCGGGGGCTCGACCGAAACAGCCCGTGTTCGTCCGGTTAGGGTTTGTTTGGTTGAGCCGGCCTTCGTGGTGGTTCGTGGCGGGTTTCCGGCAACCGGGAGTCGATTGGAGTTGTTGTTCCGCAACCTTGACAACTCCGGATATTCGATCTCCAAAGGATTTCGGTCGGAATTAATTAGATAATTAATTTTAATTAATTTATTAATTCCGGGATATCGATTTCCAACAAAAACTACTTGGAGGTATGATTTATATGGGAAAAAAAACAAAAAAAAAAAAACACAGAACAAAATTTTAGAATATTCGTGCCCTTACAAAGAGTTTGGAATCTTGTTCAGATTGGTATAGACGTTGGGTCCTCGACTGTGGTCAGGGGTGTCATTAGCCTTGTTCTTGGATACCTAAACAACCTTGTCATAGAAATGGCATTCCTCATACAGGTAAGAACCAACCAGATAATTGAGATTTTTGTCGAATCGAGTGTATGATGATCTTGTTTGTTTATGTTTTATTGTTTTTGTTTCCCAGGGAAACACGGCAGAAAAGCTGCCGGAAGTGCTTGTCGGGACATGTCGGCTTAACCATTCGAGTTTTATGTATTTTTATTTTACATTCAGTGTGTTTATACGACATTCAGTGTTAAAATATGACATTCAGTGTTAACATATGTCATTCAGTGTGTTAAAATATGACATTCAGTGTGTTCAGTGTTAAAATATGACATTCAGTGTTAAAATATGTCATTCAGTGTGTTAAAATATGACATTCAGTGTTAAAATATGACATTCAGTATGTTCAGTGTTAAAATATGTCATTCAGTGTGTTAAAATAGGTCATTCAGTGTTAAAATATGACATTCAGTATGTTCAGTGTTAAGATATGTCATTCAGTGTGTTAAAATATGACATTCAGTGTTAAAATATGACATTCAGTATGTTCAGTGTTAAAATATGTCATTCAGTGTGTTAAAATAGGTCATTCAGTGTTAAAATATGACATTCAGTATGTTCAGTGTTAAAATATGTCATTCAGTGTGTTAAAATATGACATTCAGTGTTAAAATATGACATTCAGTATGTTCAGTGTTAAAATATGTCATTCAGTGTTAAAATATGATATTCAGTGTTAAAATATGTCATTCAGTGTTAAAATATGACATTCAGTGTTAAAATATGACATTCAGTGTCAAAATATGTCATTCGGTGTTAAAATATGACATAAACATTGTGTTCAGTGTATTTTTTAATCAAATATGGCATTCAGTGTTAAAATATGACATTCAGTGTGTTAAAATATGACATTCAGTATGTTCAGTGTTAAAATATGACATTCAGTGTGTTAAAATATGACATTCAGTGTTAAAATATGTCATTCAGTGTGTTCAGTGTTAAAATATGTCGTTCAGTGTTAAAATATGTCATTCGGTGTGTTAAAATATGACATTCAATATATTTATAATATTCAGTGTAAAAATCTGGCATTCAGTGTCTTTTAATGTTATTCAGTGTTTACACACTGTTTTTATAATATTCAGTGTAAAAACACTGAATTTCATAAAAACATATTGAAACAATTTCATGAATAAATAAAAACAAATCCATATTTCCATTTAAAGTACTACATAACTTAAATCAAATGGATGAACATACAACAAGTGACTCTAAGTAGCTTTTACATTCGAACTCGGTGCCAAGATAAAATCAACAGAAAACATGGTTTGTAAGTTGTAACATAAAATTATCAAAACTTGAGCCAACGTAGTATTTGAGCAACATATCTCTAGCGGTGTCACTATGGCCAACGTCTTCAAAGTCTTTGGTTGCATCTTTTCCTGCAAATTGAAAACAAAATCAGGCACCAATGTTCATACTTCAAACAAGAATTGGCATGGTAATAAGCTGTGTAAATGTCTCACCGTATAACTTGTATATTCATACTTTTGAAATGGTCATGTACTAACAAATCAGTTAACCCAAGATGTAGTTATCAATTGAGGGCGACAACTCCATAATAAACCATCCCAAAATTCAGTACTCTCGAGGGCTAAAACAATCAACTGTCAAGTCCCCAAGCACATGTACAGGCTTAATATCTCCAGCATAAACAAAGCTATCCCACCAGCTTTGCCAAAAATAAATACATTTTCGGATAACATTCTAAAAAATGCAGCAATTCATTGGCACAATTACTCTATAAAGAAACCCTTCAATCACAGTGTATCTACTAACTACACAACAAATATCATACAAATCTAAGTGATTTCAAAATCCCTAATTCTTGAAAACTTTGTTTTCACATTGAACTCAAATCCCTAATTTGCTTCTCAAGTAAAAGCACGAAAGATCGATTCTAATCAATAGTTGATAACTACAAAATGATCTGGTTGTTATAGGAACGAAGCACAGAGCTAAAAGTGTTAAAAATCATGCTACTGGACTATATTACCGAAAAGAATACATCATTCCAGATGCACATTGGCACTTCTCAGATCACTAAGCATTCAAGAATACATCACAATCATCTTTAAGTTAACAATAAACTACACGATAAATATACTATAGTCGAACATTGGCCACGAAACAAAAAGCCTAAAACAAACAATGCCCCCTGCCAAATATGAAAAACATTGATCAGAAATCATAATTTTCAAGGAAAAATCCCATACAGTAGATGTTATAATCTCAGATAAAAAAACACTGAGATCCGGCGAATCGTTGATGCTCTCCGCGCCGATCCCGATCTCGGAGGAGACGCGGTCGAAGAGATCACCGCCGTCGCAGCCACCCATTGACGGTCCCCGACGCGAGCATCCTCGTCTCCTCCACCGATGTCCACATCGACCCCTCCCGAGACCTCTAGTTTCACCCCTTCACCCCGGCCGACGGCACCGTCGCCCATCCGGGATAAATCCCTGCCGCTGATCGTCTACTCCCACGGCGGCGGGTTCTCCGATCACATCACCGACTCCAAGCCCTTCGACGACCTCTGTCGACACCTCTCCGTGAAAACGCCCGCTGTCGTCACCTCTCGTGTGGCTCTGGGCATCAGAGTACTTGGCCCTGTCGGACAAAAATTGACCGGCGGGAAGAAGACGATGCTTGTATCTCTATCTCCGATTTCAGTCACTTGGAGAAGCACAAAAAATTAGGGATTCGGCTATGCGTGCGTGTTTCAAGAAGAGAAAAGGGTAATGTGCTCTTTGCACATTTTAGGCGGCCTAATTGACACGCGACACGCGTAATTTCTCGAAAGCCTTATTACCGAAAAAATGTTGAAAATTGGCTTTATTGCCATTTTTCCCTATAAATAAATATATAAAGCAAAAGTAATATTAAATCGGGTCAATTTTGACTGATGCTTCATAAAAAATAATCGGTCACAAAAGGCCCCTTTTTCACAAATAAAATTACTATATTTTTTTCATTATTCATAAAATAAGGTAATATATACTCCTTCCATCCCACCAAAAAATGCAATACTTTCTTTGTAATTTACAAAATAAGTATTGCATCTTTTGCTGGGACGAAGAGAGTAATATTTTTGTATGGAGAGCTAACTCGTGATTTTTCTGCTTTTACATTTTTTTTGTTTTATATTCCAGACTAATAGTTACACTTACTTCACAAAATACAAAAGAGATTTTTTTTGTTTTATATTCACCCTCCTCCACACTACACTTTCTTCACAAAATACAAATAAGGTACAAATGAAGTGTGACTATTAGTTTGGTTTAAAGAATAGTCACACTTTCTTCACAAAATACAAAAGAGGTGTGACTATTCATCTACTGGTTTGAAAGGAGTATATTATTGACTTTTAACAAAAATAAAAACTACTCAATTTATGCTATTTTATAATTATAATATATTTGTGCTCATAATAATATTAAAAATTGGTATATTTAGGATAAGGGATACTTTGATTTATGTATTTAAGTTTTATATCTCATAAAATATATTTTTTAATTAAGTGTTTTACTGTTTTATTTAAATTATTTTTTAGGATAATAACTACCATATAATTATAATCAAGTGTACAATTGATTACTATTTTACTCTTATTAAAAAATAACTACTCAATGAAATTAAAAAAATAAATAAAAAAGTAATATTTAGAGTTTCAACTTCATAAAATATTTTTTTTAATTAAGTGTTTTGAAGTTTTACATTGATTAGTTTTTAAGGTAATAACTACTGTGTTATTATAATAAAAAAATATATTATTAAAAAGTTAATTACTATATTAACTTTACAGTATTATTAACATAAGGCTAATTTAGGCAAACTAAATTTATTTATAATTAAGAAAAACTTGTTTATTAAATTCTAATGAAAGTTTAGAATTTACCTTTTATAAAAAAAAAATCCCTAAATTAAATAAGCAAATTACTCATTTTTATATTAAAAAAAAAACTCTATTATTTAATTACAAACAAATTTAAAAGATTTACACCTTATCCAAATTTACCCTTAAAAATTACTCTAATTTCAAAGATTACCTAAAAAAATTACTCTAATTTCAAATTTCACCTAAAATAACAATAATAGTTAAAATGAATTTCAAATATTACCTAAAAATTACTCTAATTTCAAATTTTAGAGTAAAATAACAATAATAATTAAAATGAATGTGATGCTCATTTCATTTGCGTTAGTTGAGAATTTAAAACGAATACATGTGATGCTCATTTAATTTGCTTTCAAGTTAATTGAGAATTTCAAGACAATGACCGGGACCATTCCATTTTATGGACGGAAAGTCTCTACTATACTAATTCAACTTTTCTAAGTTATCTGATCATAACACCAATTAATCAGTTACACTTTCTTTTAAACAATGGATAATTACACCGGTAAAGTCACGATAATGATCCGCTCGCGATGGCAAAAAAGAGGGCTCCGGCTCTGTCTCTTCCCCGTCCCATTCCAAGGCCACATCAACCCAATGCTCATTCAGCCATGACCTCATTTGTCGATAAGTTCAACCTCCATCGGATTGCTCTCTGGACTACGAGAGCTTGATCTTTTTTGGCTTCATTAAACCAAGGCAGAGGTATGTAGCACAATTTTAATATTTAAACATAAAAAATTAAAGAGTATTAATTTGAATATTTGTTTTCAATAGTTTTATTGATATCCGAGTGCGATCAAATGTAAATATTAAATTTGCAGACTGAAGGATTAGATACCAAAACTCTGTTACCAGTTTGAGACAGAAAGTACAAGCAGATCTATCAATAAATTTCGCAACCGCCAGATAATATATATACACAGACAAACACACTGAATTGCATTCACGGATAATCGAATACGGCTGACGAAGAAACGAAGGGAGTGATTACAGATGGATCTTTTTTAATTTCTAAACAAAGAAAGAGCACCATCCAACCCGACCCAATTACTATCGAGATCCGATTTCGGATCAGAACGAATTGGATGATGCTCTTTCTTTGTGTGGAAATATAACCGATGGATGGAAGGGATGAGATTTGAGGGGTTGCAAACAGCCTTTTTATAGCTGCACCGCCGCTCCATCCTCTCTTCAAAACTAACCCTAAAATGTCACACCCGCCAACCTACGTCATTTATTGTAAATTAATTAATTATTATAGATTTACACGTCTCATTAATTATTTAATACTAATTAATTAAATAAAACAATATCGACGTCACTGCCTTTTACCCTGATTGATTAAAAATTTAAAACTGTAAATTTTAAGTTTTACAGTTTAATTTTAAATCCAAAATGAAAATAATATTTCAAGAATATAATAATTGATTGAAAAATATAAATAAATATTTATTATCTTATTTCACTTTAAAAAAACATATTTGTTAATTTAGTAATTATTTAATAATTAAGATACATTTGTGCTCTTAATTATATTTAAAATTACACTAATTTCAAAAATTACCTAAAACAACATTTAAAATTACTCTAATTTCAAAATTGACCTAAAATAACTAAAATAAATGTGATGCTCATAATTTCATTTGCTTTCAAGTTAGTTGAGAATTCAAGACAAACAAACGAGCATGGTAGAGGGTCCATATACAATCGGGACCATTTATTTTTTATCAACGCAAAGTCTCTATTCTACTAACTCAACTTTTGGAGTTATCCGATCATTAATCACGGAAAAGTCACGACGATGATGAGCCCGCTCCGGCAAAAACGAGGGCTCGGGCTCTTGCTATTCCCCGTCCCGTTCCAAGGCCACGTCAGCCCGATGATCCAGCTGGCCAGCATCCTCCACTCCAACGGATTCCTCATCCACGTCATCCACACCAAATACAACTTTCCAAATCCATCCAACTTCCCAAACTTCACCTTCCACCTTCTCCCCGACGGCTTGCCCGATATCATCGGGCCATCAGCTTCAGATCCTCGGCACCTCACCAAACTCCTCACCTCCACCTGTCAAGCCCCGTTCCTCCGATTATTAAGCGGATTGCTTTCCGACCATGAAAATAACAATCGTTTCGCGTGCTTGATCACCGACAATATTTGGTACTTCGCACAAGCCGCTGCCGATAAGTTTAACCTCCCTCGGATAGCTCTTCGGACTACGAGTGCTTCTTCTTTTTTGGCTTCATTAAACGAAGATAGAGGTATGTATGTACTCCTATTATCTCTATCTCAATTAATTATACAATATTTTATTTTTTTAGACTTTTCAACTATTCATGAACACTTTCAAAAAGAAAATATAAACTTTTTTATCTTCAAAATACAATCTTAGGAATATTTTTTAAGAGAAAAAAAAAAAAATTGGTCCATTAAAGAAGCATATTTTTCGATTTTGTCTAATTTTGTTTCACTTTTTCAATATAATACTGTATTTCAATTTAATCATCTTTCAGTCAAAAAAGTCAAAGTTTGATATTGCACATAAGAAAACCAATTATACGTGTCAATATATCATTGGCAAGCCAAAGTTTGATGCTGCATTATCTGCATATAAAAAAAACAATTATACGTGTCAATATATATATATATCATTAGCCATGTACATATCGGTGAACCCATATCCGGTTAATTTTGAGTTTTTGACTGAAAAATGACTAAATTGACGATAAATACTAGTATCAAATGAGAAAGTGATCGAAAAAACATGAGACTAAATCGAAAAAGAGACTTGTGTACAAATAGTTGTTTCACAAAATCGATTTTGTGTACTTTTCAAACGGCATCGATCGAAGAAACCGAGGATCCAGACGACACGCGCCGCATCGTGCACAGCATGGTCGAAGAAACGAAGAAAGCTTCCGCCCTGATCTTCAACACCTTCGCCGAACTCGAAGCTCCCGAGCTTGCAAAACTCCGCGAGCACTTCCGCACGCCAACTTTCGCGATCGGACCTTTTCACAAACGTCGCAATTCCTCCTCCGCCTCGACGAGTTTACTTCCTCAGGACCGACGAGCCCTTTCTTGGCTCGACGAGCAAGCTTCCGAGTCCGTGCTCTACGTGAGCTTCGGAAGCATGGCCTCGATGGGAGTCGAGGAGCTTCTCGAAGCGGCTTTCGGGTTGGCGAATAGTATGCGTCCGTTCTTGTGGGTCGTTCGGCCGGGATTGGTCCGAGGTTCGGAGTGGATCGAGATGTTGCCGAGCGAGTTCTTGTGTGGGGTCCGGGAAAGGAGTCTTATCGTGAAGTGGGCCCCGCAAGAAGAGGTTTTGTCTCATTTTGCTGTCGGTGGGTTTTGGACGCATTGCGGGTGGAACTCGACGGTGGAGAGTATGTGCGAGGGAATTCCGATGATGTGTTCTCCGTTTTTCGGGGATCAGATTGTGAACTCTAGATACGTGAGCGATGTGTGGAGGATAGGGATCGAGGTGGAGAAGTGGGGAATCGAAGAGGCGATTCGAACTTTGATGGTGTCGAAAAAAGGAGAAGAAATGAGGGAGAGGGCTATGCATATGAAGGAGAAGATTGAAGTTTGCTTGAAGTTAGGGGGTTCTTCCTACAAAGCACTTGAAGGATTGATTGATCTCATTGCATCTTTTGAGCCTTCTTGATTAGTATTAGTGCAACTTACATGAGTTGAACATTAAAAAGTATTGTGTCATTTATGTGTTATGTCATGAAAACTTTATAAACTTTATATTTCATAAAGTCAACATACAAAAGTAACTTAAATATAAAAAAAAACTTTTGCGGTGAGCGTGGATCGAACACGCGACCTTCAGATCTTCAGTCTGACGCTCTCCCAACTGAGCTATCCCCGCTTATGATATAATTTGTACAACTCATTATATTTATATATTAACTTATGTACTTTTATTAGGAAAATATAGTTCCATTCCTCCTACTATTGTTATACTACTATCATTGAAAAGCGACCATTGTTTATGGAGAAATTTTATTTGAAGAATACTTATATTTTTAAAATTATAATAGCTCAGTAAATATAAACATTAATAAAATAAATTTAATTGTTTCTATACTCATGACTAAGTATAAAAGAGATGTAATCATGTACTGGGCTCATTAATAATATAAATATGTATGAGATCGGATTTGACTTGATTGATGGTATGCAGTACTTAATTATACTCTGTACTACTTAGTAATTTTTATGTAAATTAAAATTATTAATAGTAATTTGTTACATTGTTTAAAACAAGTTGTTCAATAAATATTAGAGACAAATAATATGTTAAACTCTTTGATTCGAACAATTCGCAAAAGAACGACATTTTTTTAGTTTAGGTATGAACCATCCAAATGCGATAACCTTTGACATAGCTTTCAATCCACCGTCAACAACCGCGTGAGCGAACAAATGAGTCAACATTTCTTTTAACATTTTCTCAAATTTCCCATATAAGCATTGTCAACACATAATTAAATTATTCGCATGCTACATGAAATTTATGAAATCTTGATTAAACATAATTCTCATAAAAAAAATCAACTACACAAAACAAAAAGTATTGACAAATATACTCAAAGAAAATATGTGTTGAGGTAAGTCCATGTTGATATGTAAGATCAATCAAATGTGCCAACATGACACCCGAAAATTGGAAAATAAGATTTCCTTAAATAACTTTTGATATTTTTTTAATTTAATTCAGAGACAATAAAATTATACTACTACTGTAGTGTACTTTCTAATTATTTTCACATAACATTTATTCGAAAAACTGTGCAGTTTCATGCGTGAGCTTATTTTATTTTTATTAATGTAAAAAAAAGAGAGTAGGTTATTGACTGATTGTGGACCAAAAAATAAATAAATTTAAAATATAATTGATCGTATTTGAGCACCTTCCTTAATTTGATTTCCTCCGCTCTCCTCCATGGACGACAGTATAATTCCATCTGCTTAACGTGCGCACCTCTCATCGCCGGAGATGGAAGCGTCGTTCGTATCAAGAGCTCGGACAGCTATCAATTCCGCCGCAGCTAAAGCGGAGAAAGTATTCACTGACATCAAAAAGTCTGATTCTGCCACCCCTCGCGGTACATCCCTCCCTCGCTCTTCGTTTTAGACACTTGTATCTCTATGCGCGCTATATCCGACTGAATTTCAATGTCTAGTTTCATTTACTATTTTTAGGATTCTTCTTAATTTTTATCAGTTTTTTTTGGCATCGTTTTTTTCTCCTATAAAATTCGAATCTGAAGATTTGGATAAACAATCGCCGAGCACATCAACGTCAGAGTCCTCGAAGGACGCGGAAAACAAGGATAAATCGAAGGTAATTGCGTTTACTCTGATTAGATGAGTTTTTGAATCGGAGGAATATTGTTAACGGAGAGTTTTAGAGTTAGTTCCTCTATGGTGATCAAGGTGAATGGAACAGGATTCAAATCTGAATTCGATGACAATTTGAATCTGTTTGCCGAATTCTGTGATATTATGTTGTGGTGTGTGAATACTAGACATCGTGTCTTAATTGATATCGTGATTTTTATAAGGATATGAAGATTTGTACAATCAAAAATTCTGATTATGTATTATAGTTGGGGATTGGGGATATGCAATGTGTGCGTTTTGCCAGTTGGCGTAGCATTTTACTCTCATTGTTAGCATAGATACATTATTCCAATGATTCATTTATGCTTCGAGTTCAGGATTCCAATGAAGGAAAGAATAAGAAAGCGAGGCCGAGGCCGATAAAGACCAAGGTTGACTGGCATGAGAGATTAAGGAACATCCGATTAGGCAAAAGAGGGGCAAAGGATTCCGAGAAGCCTGACCATTCAACAATGGCATATGCAATTTTTGATGAGAATTTATACATGATGGATGAGAGAGAATTCTCTCATTCAAAGGTTGGTTTAGTTTCATAAATTCATTTAAGTAATTTTCACATGGCTTTCTACCTTGCTTAAAATGCCTTTTTAAATCCGGTTTGCCTCATTCTGATAAATGATAATATACGTGAATCGTTTTCATTAAAATCTCTCTCTCTCTCTCTCTCATGGGTATTTATTGTCATTTGAGGCACTTCATGTACATACATCCAGAACTTCTAGTTTAGTCACATCACATGTAATGCTATTTATATTTTACAAAAATAATCACTGACTTATAATTCACATACCATTTATTATTTATTTAATGAATGATTATTTTTAAATAAAACTGGATCATAGTCATTAAGCAGGTCAAGAGGTGTTCTTTTATTTTCTGTTTTGTTTTGTTCGATTTTGGATCTATATTAATGAAAAGACAAAAATAAGTTACTTCACTTAAGGGTAAGGTGTTTAAGTGTTTAACTAAAAGTATTGAGAAATAATAGAAAAATAAATAGGTTTTGAATGACTACATCAGAAAACATAATCAATGATCTTATTAGTCATTTTTTGCTCAATCTGGAAACTGTATCTTAAATATCTTTATCACTGCCAAACAATGGAAGAAATTATTGGTCCAGTATGGTTCAGCTTACCTGTAGATTTTCTCTACTTCCAGTATTAAAAACATTAGGTGTTTTGCAGGATTCAGAAGGAGTTTCAGCGGAAGTTTCAAAGAATGCGTACGCCGATGCCATTCCATCATCCAGTATTGTGAAACAGTTGGCTATAGCAGTCGAGTAAGAATTCTTATTAATGATTGGAACCTCTCTATGATGTCTTGCACATAGTAACATAACCCATTTGCAACTAAAGTTGTAAATGTATATTTGTGTGGAATCCATAGACTTATGTCTGGTATTTATCCGTTGTATTTCTGGCCTCTTCTCAGATCTGGGTTAAACTACAACTCCATGAAGGAGCTCCTTGTGTCTTCTAGAGGCTCTTCACCCATCAGAGAGAGGGCTAGCTTAAGCTTTTCAGCAATGAAATCACTGGTACTTCGTGAGAAGGAAGATAAGTTGGCCACTGAGTTTGGAGGTGATGAAAAAGTCCTCTCTGTAATCAATGCATTGCTAAATGCAGGTAGATAATTTGGTAACCCTATACGAGCATCTTCCTCTTCCTTCTTCTTCTGGATATCTGTGCGTGTACATGCTTATTGGGGGTGAAGGGTTATTTTGGATGGCTCATTCTTAGTCCTTTCATTATACTATCTTGATTTTCACTTATGGTGTAATATCGGTAAGGTACTCGCAGAAGGACATTTTACAGGAAGGACTGTGCCTGGCTTAGAAGCACAGGTGAATGCCACATTTTTACTTAAAGATATCCATGGTGCTCCTGTTGAAAGTCTTGTAGTTAAGCTCTCTGAAGCAGTTGGTTCCTTAAAAACCATGCGCAAAATGGCAGAGTTTTGGTCCAGGGTTGTTGCTGAAGTAAGTGGTTTACATAGAATTTTTTTCTGCTCTGCATAATCATATGCTGAAGTGGATCTATTTTTCTTGTTTGTTTCTTTTCATAAAATTGCAGTGCCTAACTTGCAGTGTGTTTCTGTTGCTTCTCGTTTGATACTTTTTTAAGTAATAGATATCTGGGCTTGTTCACCATTTTCACTGGAATGATAAATCACTGCCCAAACTAAATTTTGCATGTATTGTTTCTAGTTGCTCTATTTACCTTGACACACATATGCAAATTTCGTTTCCTGCTTAACGAATCATAGTAAGTTTCCATTAAAGTAGCTAGTTGGAAACCTAAAATGCAAAAAAAAAATAAAAATAAAAAATAAAAAAAAACCAAAAAGCAAGAAACAAGAAACTGAATGAATGAAAATATAAAAAGTATGATACATCAGGTACTACTCTTACAGTCCTACTCCTCCTGGTTTAATGCATTAAGTAGTTGTAAATGTTGAATTGCATGGTTGTTAACCTTACCATGTTCGTATTTTTTTCTTCATATGCAAATAGTATATTAATATGATGCTGGCTCTTTAATACATCAGTTTTTTATTTAATGCATCCTTCACTTTGCAGCTGAAAAGACTTTGGTATGAAGAGCAATATATCCCTGGGATTCCACCAGATAATATCCCAGACCTGAATTCATGCCTGTTATATCAGCAGTTACAGGTTATCAACTGTTGCATTTCCAGAAAAAGACGCCATAGTGCTGCTATTGAATCACTAGAATCTGTTACTGTTCAAGCTAATCCAAGTGCTGCAGCTTCTGATAGCACTCGTCCCCTAGACCCTTGTTTTTATGTTAGAACTAAGTCTGGAGAACTCGTGCTCCGATTAGGAGCTGATAGAAAATGCGACAACTTGACGATGCTTGAGACTGGTGAACCTGTGTATGCGCCCATTATGCAGGTTGGTCAAGGTCAATTGATCTTAAGCTTGATATCGTATGTTCTATTGCATTTTATATGTTCTTAGTTTATGTCGAATTTGTAGGAACCACCTTTGCTAACTGAAGACCTTGTCAAGGAGACAGAGGAATTTGTGCTAAGAACAGGAAGGTCAGTGTAATTACAAATTTGCTTATGTTGTACTCGTATGACCTAAGCTTTTTTCTGTGAATATCTTCGTGTAGTGATTGAAATTGATGCCCTTTCAATCTTGTAATGACTTTATCTTGAGCATGTGAGTTAGATGTTATTGTCTAATATTTTATACATATGCCATGGTGATCTGAAATGGTTAATGCAATGTTCTCAGATTTTTTACTTAATGCAATTGAAACTTAGGCCAGTTATAGGATTATGAAGACCATATAATTGCATTGGTCAAGTGTGTTGATATTGGAGGTTTCCTGGATACAATAGTTTTCCTCTGAACTAAATAAATAAAAAATTGAAAGACAGTCAGTTTACAATAGAACACAGTTGATTCAGTATAACACACAGTAGATGAATGTCGATCTCGTATGTTCTTTCTGATAATCGGGTGTGCCATTTTTTTCCACTGCTTGCTTTCTGATACTGTTTGTTTGCACATTTAATGTGCAAAGTTAGCTCAACTTTCTTTATCATTTTTGGATTTGATGCCAATTTATTTTCTACACAATGGGCGTCTGTTCCGGTTTTATTTGCCAAATTTTTACGAAGGGGCTCCCTTGATGCTAGTGTAGATCATGATTAACCCCCTCCTTCCCTCAACCCCCAGAAAAATTGATTAAATAAAAAAGAAAGGTTCGCATTTATAATGTATACACCAGCTAAAATATTCTTCTTCTTCTCTCTTTAAGGAACTTTTTGACATAATTTGCTTTTATTTACTCAGTGTTGGAGCAGGATGCTCCCAACTGCTTTCAGACATGCAAGCTTTCAAGGTGAAATTTCAATATTAGATGCGTTGCTTTGCCTTTTTTTTCCTTTGTTTTTTAATTGTAACATGCATGAAAATCTGCAAGGATATTGACTAATAGTCTAATACCCAGTATATCGTGTCGTTCTTATCAGGCGGCAAATCCAGGTTGCATACTAGAAGATTTTGTACGATGGCACTCTCCACCTGATTGGATGGAAAATGAATCTGGCAATGATTTAGATGATACTTCTGATAGTGGTGACTTATCAAATGTTAAAGGTCAACTTAGTATGCGAATGCAAAAAGAAGGTAATAATCAACAAATAATCATTATTGAATGCAAACGTACGTCGAGTTAGAGTGTTAGACAGTATTAGATAAGTGCTGTTCTTGTTATAAATTCTCTCATTATGCAGGGATGAAATATGTTATTATGAAATATGTAATTGATCTAAATCGCGTAAAGATGTTAGATACTCCCTTTGTCCCAAAGCTATAGACACACTTTCTTTGTAAAATACAAAGGATTTGTGTCTATAAGTCTGGGACAGAGGGAAGTATTACATTCTGGCTTAGATTTTTAACGTGGTTTAATCTTTTAGCTGGAAGACTGTAGGAGGCTAGCCTTTTGTGGTTGGATCTTATAATAACTGTTATACTTGTGCATTTAAGATACACCAAAAATTATGATATGATATGTTAACTGGTGGTGGACTGCAAGAAATAAAAACCATTTGTTAATCCGATTATGCCCACTTTGAAGTTTTCAACTACTATGGTGGAAGTAAGATTTTTACATGAGATGTAAGATTTGTATGATATGTATTGCAATAAAGCTTTTGTTGTTCATCTTCCGAAGTGACCACAAAAAAAAAAAGAATATTTTCTTCCTGAAATGGCTGGTTCTGATAAATGAGTCATGATTGATGGCCAGGTAATTTATGGCGTGAACTATGGGAAACATCAAAACCAGTACCGGCTGTCAAACAATCTCCCCTTTATGATGAAGACTTGGCTGTGTAAGCTTACTTAAATAATCAGCAGCATTGAATCAACCTTTTTTTTTTGTACCGATTATATAAGCAATAGTGAAACCACCTTCATGTAGGGAAGGTATTTTAAATTATCTGGACGAAATCCCACCACCTGAGCTTTTCAAACAGCTCTTTGTTGCTGCTGTAAGTACTCACTAATTTCTTTGAATTTTTTAGTGTACCGTCTTTTATTTTTGGTAGTAGCTCTTTTTTTCCTTTTCAATTGGAACAAGTTCATAGTATTCCTTCATAGGTATAATCATTTTATTCGACTGTTAGTTGGCCTCTTTAATGTGTTACTCAGCCTTTTTAAATTATAGTTCAGGCATGTATCAATAAAATTTAAGCAGTGAAAGATGTTACTTATATAGTCATATCTCATTGACATCTCTGTCCAAAATCTTAGTTTGGTTCAGGGCTAGTAATTGCTGAGGCCATGCTCTCCACAAACTCAAGTTTGTCAGATTTTTTCAACGAGTGCAAGAACTATATAGTCGTCACTTGTCAAGGCAACACCTGGATTGAAAAACTTGATGATATCTGCCAGGTATATTTGTTTATGAGTTGATTATATTTGTGCTGGTGTTAATAAATTACTATGTTTTTTGAAACCCCCGAATTATTTTACAGAATCACAAACATCCCCTTGTAATAGTTTACATTTAACAAAGGCACCCTGTAAAGGATAATCCCATATTGAGGGGATGATCTGAAGAGAAATTTCAAACCTCAAGGGCTTATTTGGAACAGTTAGGGGTCTTCTGTGACTTGAAAAACTGTATTCTTGTTTTGATAATAAGCTACTTCAGGGATATTCTGGAAGTACCCTTGAGGTTTGACGTAATTACAAACCAACTTTCAAGATTACAAAAACACCGAGATTTCATTTTATCTTACATGTACCCCTTCAAAAGCGAAAATAAACATGTTTACGTTTATGAAAATATTACAGTTAGCCCCTTAATTCAAACACTGAATTTAGGTGGGTTTATTTATTTTAATTTAAAACCTCAAGTGCACGTTTTGTAATTATCCTTAATACATAGATTTGTTCATTCGGTAAAGGTATACGAAACAGTGGAGACAATGGTACTAAATCAAGACGAAGCAATAAATGTAAGTAGCGTCCAGCCAGAAGAAGAAACCACAGCTGCAGATGAAATGAAGAACCAATTCAAGAAACTCAGCTTGATCTTCGGTGGCAAAAACAAATCCTCATCAAAGTCTAAGGACTCTTCGAAGAGTGCCGATGAGAGTCCCACCGTTCGCCAACCATTCTCGTCAATATTTTCAAAGAAACCTCCGAAGCCGTCGGTCACTCCATCAGATAAGCCTTCCAGTTCAGTCGATAGTGAATGGACTATTGTGTAATCATTATGCAATTGTATATTTATTGTGCAATACAGGAAATGTGGGAAACTCAATCGCCCGAAATTAGAGATATGTGGAAAACTGATTTTGTTCCATAGTTTACCATACCATAATTTTAGAATATTCATTCCTCTCTTCCACAGCTTCTCTGTTTTACATTTTTATTTTAACACTATAAATGTATCTATAAAAAAATACTATTATATTATGTTTTTTTTTTTTTTTATAAATATTCAATGAAAATAGATCTTGAAATAGTAGAAGATTTCTGTGATAGAGGTTATCTTTTTCAAATGTTAGCATTAAATACCGAGTAACAACCTGCCGAATAAGTTACTTTTGCGGTACGATATTAACACTATCACACGATATAACTTTCAACACAACGCCTACTATATAGTCCCTATCATGCAACAAACTCACACAGTCACGCAATCCCTTTTTCTAAAAAATGGTTTCAAAATAATGTCTTGTTGTTGTTGTTCTGGTTGCAAGAAATCATGCTGCTGCAGGGGCCACTTTAGACGAAAAACTGTTCCGTTTTCCAGTGAAAGGCGGAGTTGTTGGTTATGGCGGTGGTTCTGTTGGTGCCTAAGGTGGTGTCTGTGTCGTTGCCGGTGGTTCTGGTTCTGTCTAAGGTGGTGTCTGTGCCATTGCCGGAGGAGGTGATGGGTGGAAATCCTTGAAAGATCGATCGATCAATATTGCTCTTTAGTGTAATGGATTCGAAATCCACCAAAATAATTCATAGCTCGAATTTGAGGATTTGTAAGTTTAATATCGTTTGAATAATGATTGCATTAAGAGTCTAAAATTACTAAAAAAATTATAAAAAAAAATCTTAAATGTACAAGATCAAACTCTACTATTACTCAAAATGTTCAATATAATTTTGAGAAAAAAAAAATATTTTCATGCGCATGAACACGCTTTTACTAGACACAGCAAGTGTCGGGTTTTGATTTTTGAATATTGATCGACGGCAAACAAAAGAAAAAAAGAAATACGTGACAAAGCGAGAGGAGTGTCATGCTTGTTGTCTCCTCCACTTGCAACATCACAAGTGAAATTTCAGGCACTCTTTTCGGACAATTGATAACTGTCCTCACATGTCACTATTTACTCTACATTAAATGCTACTCACCTCACTGTCAAAAACACAAAAACGACTTTTATGATTGCTATAAATAGAGTCGACATATAATTCAACTTTTCATTTGCAAAAGTTATGTGTGGAATTTTGAGGATGTTGTGTCATAGACTCATAATTATGTACTAAATCACATTGACATTTAGGCACTCATAATTTTGAGGATGTCTTGTGCCTGCTACAATTACTCTTTCCATCTCACAAATTGTTGGAGTAATAATTTGTGTGATTACAAGTTAAATACATTATGAAAAGTAATAACATAAAAAATTAAATGTTTCACAATAATATTATCCTTAAAATAAATTCAATTTGAAATATAATTTTACCTTTATTTTTTAATTTATTTTTTCAATTTTACTCGCAATATACTTTACTATTTAACTTTAAATTACATATATATCTTTCACAAATTTAAGTGTAATTTTGAATGATTTTCTGTTTTAGTTAAACAAATTAATTACTAAACTATGACCCCTAACCGATTTGTTGGGTCTTACAATGGTAATGTTTTTATGTATCATTCTAAAAACCACCAGTGTGGATGTACTTTTTTAAGAAAAAATGGAAGATATTAAATTATTAATGGAACAAACACAGCAGTAAATACATTACAATCAAAATATGGTTTAAAGAAGTTGAGAAAAACTCATCGCAATTTGAACTCGATTCTCCACATATTAAATGAGATGGGCAGACAATTGTTGGACATACATCAAATCGTAACTAAATTGGTTGTTTTTGATATGTAATTAATTAAGCTGGTTTTCAATCGCTTGGTTTGAAAGTTCAAATCGAAAGTTTCAATGGTCAAATCATTTGGACTTTTGATTTTTAATTTCAACTGTACAAAACTTTAATATAACTATCAATCATGAACCGTTAGTTCAATGGAATTTGTCAATATCAGGTTTGTAACAACAACCGTAGACAAGGTTTTTACGATTTGATTTGTTACATTAAAGATTACAATTTTTGATTCGATTTTACCGGTGGACAAGGTTCAGCCCACATCGTTTACAATGATTGAGACGGTTATTAATCATGAACCCAATCGAAGCTCAGGTGCCAACATACTCAATTTCTTCATCAGAATTTGTCACAAAGTAATGCTATGCACATCATAAATAAGCAATATTGAAAAATTCAACACTCAACAACTCATGTTCTAATAAGAACGGGACAACATCACATTATTTTATTAAAAAAAATCTGATTTGAATAGCAAAAAATGGATACCTATTCTATTGAAAGCTGTAATGATGTTTTCATAACATGTTGTTTCAATAGACTTTAATAGTAATCGGAGACAGAGCGTGCATAGTGGCTATAGCAATAGTAGCAACAAATTCCTTGGTTAAAAAATTAAAATGTCACAATTCTCAATTTAATTAATTATGATTTCCTAATCACGGAGTAATCTATGTATAAGCATCACACTTCTTTGACCTGATTCATATTTGCTTTTTAACTAGTCAAAATTACCAAGAACATTTATTTTTCTTATTCCAATATTAGAAGTTACGACTTCACCTATTATCAATTATATATCTCACTAGGGGATATCATTGGTTAATTGTTGAAATACGTACCAATCCGACTATCATGAATTTTCTTATTTTTTATTGAAATATTTAAAAAAATTGTGGAATTATGTAGAGGTTTAGATGCGCATTTTGGACTATATACTAAAAAGTATATTCCAATAATGAATTTGTTAATTTCAATAATATAGGAAAGTATTTTATATATAGTATATGGCATAATCTTGTACTCTCTCAATCCATATGAATTAATTTTTATTTATTATTTTCTTTGACACAAAGCCATAGTATTTTAATAGGTTACTGAAGCGAGTTTATGTTATTATAATTATTAAAGGGAATAATTTCATAAAATATTTTTAATAAGCAAAAAAAGAAATGAGACTACTTTAGAGGGACATTTATATTAACACTACTTTAGAGGGACATTTATATTAACGGTAATTTTATATGGGCAGAGTAATTTTATATGGGCAGATTCTGCCCATGAGCAAAATTATCTAAAATTATTTATTTATTTTTATTTTTACATAATTATAAATATGATAAATTTAATAAATATTTTAAAATAAAAAATTTATTTTTTATGATTATATATTAAAATATATATTTTTTATTTAATTGATTTTTTTTAGTATAAATATAAAAAAAATGCGTTATCTTAAAAAAAAATTTACAATATATATTTTATATATTATAACTAATTATAACAAATGTCAAAAAATAATTAAAATATTATTATACTTGTAAAAAAACAAAAATTAGGTATTTCTGCCCATGGGCAGATTATGCCCATTTAGCACCTCCCTTATATTTAATAGTGAATGACGTAAGATAAAATAAGAGGGACAAAATAGTACATATATACTTGATACTCCATCTTTTATCATGTAAAATTATGTACATGTTTTTTGTAATTTAAAAAAAAGTCCGTGCATAATTTTTTAGGGCACGATTAAAGTATTAGTAGTATATATTAACAAACATAATTCACACATAATCTTTTGTAAGGTGAAATGGAATCGTTTTGAATCTATGGAATATGAATTGAATTGAGTGGTTTCAAGAAAAGAATAAGAAGATTCGTATGTGGTGTGGTGTGCACCTAATGTGGTGGTGTAAATATGTTGGTGCTTTTAATCTAAGCTCCATAGCACTATATTTTTTTTTTTAAAATAGCCAAAATAAATTTATTTCATTTTTTTTTACCATAAAATGATCAACGCATAACTCGTTCGATTTTTAATCAAATGACGATTTTTTGAGGTAGCATAACTCGTTAGATTCTTAATCAAATGACGACAGTGATCTCTGCCCCAGCTCAGCTATTTCTTGAAGTATGAATCCCGCATTTTTTATTGTGGTCGAGGGACTTGAGTTTGAGTAATAAAATTGGCGCTAAATTTGAATGAGTTCTACGACAGTTGACGACCTGATTAATCGGTTGAATTTCTGCATATTGTTTTTGTTTCGTTTTAACTCGAATTTGAATCTCAATTTCAATTAAAAAAAAAATACTATACACATGGAGAATTATTAATTAGCTCTATAGGATGGACCAAGGCAAGCCTTAATATCCACATGGAGAATATTTATATATTCATATTTTTTCTGCATCTATTTGTCTTCTTCCTTCCTTCCTTCCTTCATTGTGCTAACATCCAAATTACAAAACGACGCCCGCCATTATTTCCCACCTGCTATAGTTGACTTATGCTAATGTTTTCCATGTGGCAGCGTTGACCTACTCACCTTCTTCGTTTTCGATCTTTTTTATTTTTCAGTATTTTTTTAGATTATTAAAAAAGGGGTTGACTTTCCTAAATTATCATAAAGCGCAATACACATTATGGAATGAAGTCTTGTGCGTTCACACATAATGGAATAGTGGGTTGACTTTTAACTCCGAATATAAAAATGGTTGGAATTGGATGTGGTCAACTGATCAATCAACTCGATCACCCACCGTCTTCTTCAATCTAATTAACTCTTCACATTCAATTCATTTGAAAAACAGCATGCCTTACGAATTTAGGTCAACTTGTGTTTGTGTATAATGCTACTATATATTATAAACATTGCTTCCGGAATTATATTATAACCTAATCATCATATATATGTATGATTTGTTGGACTTGGGATCAGGTTGGTCAACCTTCATCACCCAAAAGAGATCGATTTACTTTCTGAATCGGCTCGACTATTGTTGTTATTGTTATTAATATTACTGCGGTTTTCATGAAGAAATTAACTAATCCTTTAGAATATATAAAGGCTTAATTAGTCTAACACTCAAACCTGCAGTCAATCACCCTAACTAACTCGGTTTGATCATGCAAAACAACATTTGCCAGATCCCCCGATTCATATAAACACGACGGGCCGGGCCACTATATACATAAGAATATATATCAAGT
The DNA here is from genome assembly GCA_954870475.1 of Euphrasia confusa. Lineage (NCBI taxonomy): Eukaryota > Viridiplantae > Streptophyta > Magnoliopsida > Lamiales > Orobanchaceae > Euphrasia > Euphrasia confusa. The sequence goes on from OX940949.1 coordinate 5,813,072, forward strand.
AGTTATTGGTCACATTTCAAGAAGATTAACATATAACTTTACTACACTATTGTGGTTTCTTAATTAATTAATTGTCTACCCCTGCATGAATTAAATGTTGTACTATTAGTTCACCCAGAAAAGACTAAAATAGAAGCAGAAAAAAGTTGACATTGATGAACAAACAATTAATTCCATTGACATAATAATAACAATAATCATAATTTTCAGATTCATCTTCTACATTAATAGTATTACTTCGAATTACAGAAAAATCATTTAATGGTGCAACTGCTAATCCAATACTAATATAATCTCCATTAACTAAGCTATGTATTTCTTCTTCTTCTTCTTCTACACTACTCTCTGCCTCATCAATCAATATCATTTCTTCGATTTCATCGTCACCCCGCACCGTCAACCAATTCCCCCCCTCCTCCCATCCCGGAAAACCCGCCTGAGCCCTCCCGACCAAATCCTCAACCCGACCCGACAGATAATCCGAAGTCGAGGCTATCTCGGTCGGATTTCGAGAACAATCCTCCGACGATTCCAGAGCATCCCAAAACCCCTGTTCCATCACACTCGTCGGAGACTTCCTCGTCAACTCTCCGGCCACATTCCCGCCGCAGCAATCAACGGCCTCCTCATCGGCGGAGTCGAAAAACGGGTGCTCCAAGAGCTGACCCGCGGTCCACCGTTCTCTGGGGTCCCTCGTCAAACACCTTGCGAGCACCTCCTTCGCGTCGCCGGAGAGCCATCTGGGAAACTCCGGGACGTCGTCGGAAAACCCGATTCGATAGAGGGCCGCCGCCGGGTCCCTCATCTCCGGCCAGGGAGCAGATCCGGTGGCCATCTCGACGATCGTGCACCCGAGAGCCCACACGTCCGCCGGAAAGCTCTGTTCCTCGCCGCGGGCCACCTCCGGCGCCATGTACGCCGGCGTTCCGGAGAACGCCGCCGCGTGCTCGCCGGAGCCCACGAGCTTCGCGCACCCGAAATCGGCGATCTTCGGCCCGCCGTCTCCGAGGAGGATGTTCGGCCCCTTGATGTCGCAGTGCGCCACGCCCTGCCCGTGGATGTAGCTCAGGCCGAGGAGAATTCGCCGCGCGTGGAATCGAATCGCGGCCTCATCCAGCGAGCCGCCGCGCTTTCTGACCTGATCGGAGAGCGTGCCGCCGGGGACGTACTCGAGGAAGAGGTTGTAGAGGAGCGCGTCGTCCTCACGCGTCACGTCGGAGCCGAAGCAGCTGACTACGTGAGGTGAGCAGAGGCGGGAAATCAAGTGCTCCTCTTTCCGTAAGAAAGTGGAGGAGGAGAGATCGGTGGACTTGACGGCGAAGTGTTCGCCGCCGGGCGCGGTGGCTAGAGAGACGAAGGCGGAGGAGCCCCGGCCGATTGTGGGACCCCTTGTCCACGCCATCGGAGAGAGAGAATGAAAATGTGTGTGAATTGAAGATAGTTTTTTGATTTCGAAAGAATTTGCACTTTGGTATATTTATAGGCTGAAAATTATAAGAGTAAATAAATTAAAATTTGTTTTAATTTAATTATTAATTTTCCTAACTTTTATTTACGGTGTTAGTTATTGGGTTGTCTTTGATTCGATTGGTGGGTGTTTTGTTGTCTATACGCAGAGAATCTAAATCGGGTATAATTTCTGATTATTAATATTTTAATTATAAAATAATAATAATAAAATATTGAAAACGTAAAAGTGTAGTGGCCGGCGTGGCTGGGTAAGGATTGGAATTCCTCCTCCTTTAATTTTGCCCTTTCTGTTAAGCGGATCGGGAGGGAGACACGTGGCGGAAGAGGAGTGGGTCAGGAACTTTTGGGCGGCGCTGTTCTTTGCTTAGGTGTCAAAGGAGTCCGAGCACGTGACATCATCGCTAATACCTACGTAATCACTACATCAACCATTTCCAAAACTACTTAATTTTTTTTATGTAAATTTCATTCTTTTGTACGTACTAATTTAATCCGTGAAAATAAAACATATAAGTCAGTAGTATTTGTGTTCATTCAAAATAATGTCGGTTGATTGTCCTACCTTAAATTCAACAAATTCAGTGTCAAAACATGGGCATGAAAATTCGAGTGATTTTTTCTCACTTTTCAAACTTCGTCTGAATTTTTAATGTGTAATTTTTCCAAATCCGATGATTAGTATATTAACCCTTTGAACAATTAGAGGCGCGAGTTATTGTAATTGCGGCGTGTCTTACCTTCGATCGAACAAACAAGTCGTGCCTTTGGTTTCGGGTCAACCCATACAAATATACAATGCAGTTTAGTCAACAACGTATGAACGTTAGTACGACAAATTAAATTACTCGGAAGAATTAATATTGTACTTAGTTTTTTCTCAAAATCAAATGTGAACAAAAGGACAAAAGTGTGTTCCTGGTTTTTCCGATCACGTGCTTTTGTTCCTGTGAATGTGGTGATCGATCGATTGCAATTTAATTTCTCCACGTGAATGTGTGAAGAAATTAGCTGGAAAATAACACTCACTACGTACCCATTTCTTTCGTTATTGTAACTTTCCATATGACAACTTACTCATGTCATCCTTATGTCGATTTTCTTATAAAAAAATATATTCGACTCACTAATATAAATGTCAATTTGCTCAATTTTTTTAATAGTTCGAGCTTTTAGATGAAAATATATCTAACAGCAACAATGTCGAAGTAGAGACGATCGATGACGAGGTTACGACAAGTGTCATATGCAATCGTAGCTTATAATAAAACAAGAAACGAAATGCCGCCAAACTAACGGCCTAATGCAGCTTGTAATTATGTGGGGAAGCCGACAAAAGCATAACCAAATAAGCTAACAAGACGTGGAGCTTGCAACCGCCTTTCGTAATACAGCAACAATCGTAAAAAAAAACATGAGAATTATTATGAGGAACCGCCCAAATAATTTAAATTTTGAGAGATGAAAGAAAGAAAAACGGTAGTATAAGTTAAGAATGAAATGATGGGTCCTTGTGCTTAAAGTAATGGTATAAATCCGAACATCAAAGTATTGAATGTGTAGCCTCCAAGCAAACCCAATCATCAATAATATGTGTAGTATATAAAAGTGCAATTCTTTCACACCACATCATATATAAAAAAGAGGACGAGAAAAGCTAAAGTTATATTATTGCATATATATATACAACGGATAAATCCGGTGTGGATGCAAATAAAAGTACGTTTTGAGAATCAAGATATACAGAATATCTTTCTATCCTTGGATGAAAATTGAAAAGCTAGCTTGCACTTGTACAAAAGGAAAACCGGTTTCTCTTCCAAGTTTTCGGTTTTTTCTTCGTTTTTCCGATTTTATTTTTTATTTTTACTTTTTTTAATGAATTTTTTTGAGGGCCAAGGAAGGCGTTGGGGTCGACAATTTATACAATGAATTCGATTTCACGGTTTATATATATTGTGGGCTTGGTAAAAAAAAAAGTTGCACAATATTCATAAATAAGTTCACTTGTTTTTTGTGAAATTGAATCATTGTACACTATTTATGGATTTGAGTCAATGATACAATTTAGATTGACAAGTACATTTAATAGTGATTTACAATTGAACACATTTTAAGCATAACTTGAGTTTTTAGACAAAATATAATTAAGATACATTTTGTTAATATTGAAAACGTTGGTTGAGTAATTGATCGTTAATTGACGGTTGATATTAATTATGGACGTCTAAGCTAACTCATGATCTTATGAGTTATATATATACAATGTGATATATGACTACCACATTATATAGGTCAATACTATATTCATAGTATGAATTTGAGTAATTAGTCTGCCTCAAGTCCTCAACTTTTTATCAAGACAATCAGGCCAAGTAAAAAAAAATTGAGGATATATTCTTCCTTTCACATATAACAATGGCGTGTAACGTGTTAGTAGAATGCCTTAATTTCAATGAAACAATTTCAATGAAACGCGTTTCTTATGTATTTGCCAAAAATAAATAAATACTTAAATCATATTTTAGCTTATAATAATAATGTGTGTGAACAGAATGTTTTTATATTTCAATGAAACACGACAATCCAAATTCACGAGTTTCCGAGTTTTTTCATAAAATAAAATTTTATATTATCAATTAAAATACCAAAAATCATACTATAAAAGTGAACAGTATTACATGTAATCAAAATAAATGATCAGTCATAGTAACTTCTGGACACGTCATGAACTCTATCGGCCGATTAGATTAAGAATTCGAGCCATTTAAATACCGACAAATATATATAGTCTTAATTCCAAAATAAATAAATTGCATCACTATATATGATTTGATCGATGTTTCATTTGCATGGGTTGAATCGTGTCACCTTGTCTGCTCAAATTGTAAAGCTATCACAGTCACAGTTTCCATGCTTTTGTCGGTTTCTTAGAGTTGTGATCTAGCCTACAATATGTATGTTTAATATTTATTGAACTCAAATAAATTGAAAAAAAATTAATTAATTAAGGCCAATCAAATTAAATTTCATTCAAAAACCATTATACAATATTTAAGCAATATGGGCACATGCACATTAGGCTAAATCCTAAAATGTGTGGATATGTGTACGTATTTGAGCCTTTTGTTTTGTCCTTATGTCAGAAATTGTGTTATATGAGATTAAAGGTTCCAAATACACACAATGTGCAAAGTTTGGTAACCCAAACTCCCTTCAAAACACATGCTTGATAGTTTAGATGTCGCCGACTTAATGTCGAACATCGTTGGTTGCTGAGTCTAATTGAAATGAACGGTAAAAATTCGTGCAAAAATCAATCGACTCTTGAGTTAGGGTGCGTGGGTCAAAATAAATTGTTATCCCCTACTAATATATGTATAAAAAAATAACACAGTTTCTAGAGCTTGATTTTTTTAATTTCGTCCCTGATTGAGTTGTCCCAAAATGACAACATATATTTGGAGGATTTTTTTCTAGATTATTTGGAAGTTCGAAAACACACTTCTTTGTTCACAAAGAGTGACTCATTTGAGGCCCATTATAATAATTTCCCTTTCTAATTTGAAGCCCATTTAATAAAATAATTAGGCCCAAGCCCAAGTGCGCTCAATATTGAGCACCGAATAATAATGTACCGCAGCCCAGCCCAATATCCGAGTCAAACGCGTACAACTCTAGAAACGCGTGGAAGCGGAAAGCGTGGAGGGGACGCAAGATTTGGTCCAATATTGACGCCGGCATATTAAATTAAACAAATAAATAAATATATATTAATATATTAAATTAAATAATAATTGATTCCTACTTTCCTATTCCTATACCGCCAAAGTAATCTCATCCGTTGATTAGGTCACCAAACTTCTATATATACCCTCCCCTGATCGCACAACAATCTATCTTTGTAGCTAGCTTCTCTGTTTTTGTTTGCTGTTTCGTTTTGTTCTATTTCTTATGATTGCGAGTTTGTTTTGATTGTGTTTCTCGTTGAGAATCATCATCTCGTTGACTGATTTTTGATTGATTGATTTGGTTTCCAGCATGGTTTTGGATCGTCTTAATTTTCGCCCGGTCGAGTTCGTCGCCGTAGATTTTGTGAATATTCACCGGAGAAGGAGAAGAAGGGGTAAATTTTAATCTCCGTAATTTTCGAATTCTGCTGTTCCGATCGTTTTCTTCCTTGATTGATCGCAACGTATCGATGGATCTTATAGAGATTTAGAAGCCGTGCCTGATTGAGATATTTATTGACTTAACCTGATCAGTTGGATTTATCATGTTTTTTCGTTGGATTCGTTCCGTTTTCTGCGTTTGATTGAGACTGCAGAATGCATCAAATCAATGAGTGTTGGTCACGTACACAGATATGAGGCTTATGATGATGTGGTTAGATCGTATTTCTTTTCCAGTTGCCACGATTATGTCATCTTTCATGTCTGTTGATATGATCGGTCTGTACATTCAATGTTTTCTTGCACATTCAGTCGGAGTTGACATGTAATCATAATAGTTTTGTAGTATGATGGTCTCAATGTTAAGGTATTTGATTTTGACTGCAGAATGCATTTTTCTAGCAGGGGTTGTGCTCAATTAGTCTACTCTGTCCTGGCATATATTGTTATCATTCCATCACTATATTTTAGATTTGCAGTCGAACATAAAATAAGTTATATTGGCCTTAGCATGACTTTATCAAATACTATTGTGCATTTATTTTATGTAGTAACTAATAAAACAACATAATTTGGTAAATTATCCATATCAACATGAAGGAAGGCTATTTAGGTTCATGTTCATCATTAACATGCAAATACAGTATTGACATCATGATTGGTAAATTCATCTTTCCAACCGTTGAGTAATCCATTAATTATTTTTCCCAAATTGGATATGTATTGGTTTGTAAGTGTTGGTTCAGCCCGTTTACTTTTGAAGAAACTGATGAGTCCATCCACACCTTGCTGGGGAAGGTAATTTAACCCGCCTGCAATCAAGGCAAAGTAATTGGTTGAGGTAAAACGAGCTATTTCTGAAGTTTTGACAATCCGTTGCTACATTCTATATCTTCAACCTGTTATATTTTCCTCTGAGTAATTGAATCTATTTGTCTCCATGGTTTTCAAACGTCTGCTATTTTGAACCTATTTCGACTGTGTTCAAAATAGCATAATGTAATCCGTCATGCTGTGGTTTTTTACTTTCCTCGTGTTCAAAAGACCCCTATTGACAGTCTGCTCCAAAGTTCTTTCAACTGATGCGTGATACTTGAGTTTTCAAAATCAAAACTAGCATAACCTAATTAAGTGTTGTCAGATATTTGACTCAGGTAATCATAATATTTTTTCATTATGATCATCAAATTATTATATTTTAGGATTGTATGTATTTGATTTTGACTGCAGAATGTATTGATCGAGCTGGGTTGGTGCAGAACTAGTGTACTATGTCCTGGTATAATTTTTGCCTTTACTATCATTTAATTGGTATATAGATTGTGGGGGGTGGGGGCAGCTTTTTTCATGAAGATAGTTTATACACACCCCTATTCAATCAACCCATACTAATTTACATACAACACGTGTCATGACTTCTTTCTCCATCAAATCCCTGTTGTGCATGTATTTGATGTAGAAACTTATTCAACAAGATTGATTGGGGAAGGTTCCCCGATTTACTTTTATCAGGAACATGTCGAATACAGTGCAGACATCAAGAATGGTAAATTAATCTTTTCAAAAGTTAAAGAGTAATCCTCAGTTTTTTCACAATGTATTCGCCTAGTTTTTTAAGTGTTGGTTCAGCACAGTTATATCTGAAGAAATTTATGAGCTCATCTACACTTGGCTGTGGAAGATAATGTAATCTGCTTTCAATCAATTCTATCTCAAGGGAATCCTAGGTTTGCTTGGTTAAATCATTCATTAGTGTGTTGGTACTTTGTGTGGTGTTTCTATCTGGTTATGTAGTCTTGCTATGCATATTTATTTTTCTATTTCTGGCTTGTACTTAGCATCACTCACTGCTAGACTGACTTAGCTTATCAAGATTATCAGGACTTTATATATGCCAATTCATTTCTGCGGATTCAAGTAGGTAATGTGTGTTGAGGTAAAAGCCAAAGGGAGCTATTTCTGAAGTTTTCACAACCAGTTTTTACATTCTTATCCATCTTCAGCTTGGTATAATTTCTTCAGTGAATGATTTGATGTGTCATAGAGATCCTGATGGAATTGAGTTAATGTGGAAATTCTGGATGAAGCGGTCTACTATTGAGCGTGCAAAAAAGGATAATAAATGTAACTGTAGTTTCTCCTTTGATTGGTTGTTTTGGTAATTTTATGCTTGTCTATTTCATGCTTGGATCTTTTAGTAAGGCATTTGGACTCCCTGGAATGCTGAGACTGACTTGATGGATTAGTGCTTTTTCTCAGTGGAATCCGACTTTTAGTCTGAGTTGCTTTGGAAGGACTCTTGCCTCTCTGGATTCGTTAGCCTCCCTAAATTTTTGTAGTTAACAAATGAAGTGTCTCTACAGTTTCATGATTGCATTTGTGCTGTGTTATCTTCCCTATGCTGTTTCCGAGAAGTTGTTGCTGGATGCAGGGTTACTTCCGTTTCCTCAGATGAAGAAAGTTCTAGGTTTGATCAATGAGTTCTTGAAGTCTACCCCTTCAACTGGTAGCATCTTGCTGCTGGTATATTTTTCTGATTTCTGTTTTAGTTGTGTTATTTTCGAGGTGGTTTTGGTCATATCTTTGAAGGCTTGCAACACGATGATTTGGTTTAGCGGAATCCATTTTTCTACAGTTGGTGCCTTTACCTATTGCTGTGTCTTGCATGCCTTTCTGTTTGAGTGTTCTTTGTAGGATTGTGATGTACCAAGGTTTGCAATGGAAGCAGTGTGGATCTTATGTGGATGGAACAGTCAAAGGGAACCTGCACAGAATGATATTGTAATGGTTATACATAAACGTAATGTTTGTTTTGATCTTAGGCGCTTCTAATTAGTTTTTGTTATGTGCCCCTCCTTTTCCTTTTCTTGCCTCAATTAGAGTTTCATCTTACTCATCCAGATTTCTAGTGTGAAGTTGGCCCCATAAATGTGGTATAATTTTGCTTAATTAAGCTCTGTTCTGAGTGCAGTGGGGTTAGTCGACTCTCTCTTGTACGCGTTATGTTATGGTTACATGTCAAATAGTTATCTGGGTCTCATGTACTGGTGAACATAATCTAACATATGCTTATTGAGATTTCTCATTTGAATTATTGCCTGTCCTAAACAAGATTGTGTCTAGCTATCAACAATTCACAGTATGAAGCTCATGTGTAATTTTGAATTATCAAGGAATCTGTTATCCCTCCGTGGTCCTTGAGAACTAAGAATATATACATCTGGTAAATTGTTTACTTGGTCTATATATTTTACTTGATAGGCTAGTTGTCATTGGTGATAAATTAACACAACTGACTTGGTTTCGTCGATCAATTTTTAGATTTTGTGTGGTGGATATTAGGAACTTGGTGAATTGTTTTATCTGCAGGTACACCCTTACCCTGATTTTTTTTTTCTGTTTGCTTGTGCTTTTCTATTTTTTGTTCAAAGTTCAATTTTTCAAATTTAGATTTTAATGTTTGTTGTGCAGGATGTCTAATTGGTTTGGTGTGTTTGCCTGTCTTGAATCTCTTGAATCACTTGTCAGAATGACTTTGTCACAAAACTTAGTGTATAGAACTTTTAACAAATCTTTGTTATATTTATTTGTTCCCAGAAGATCTTTCAAATTGACATGTATATGATTTGCATAACTGGGTTTGATTTTTGGTTGCGATATACTGAAAGCTTGTCATAGAGTTGGAATACATACTTGGATGAAGCTATGATCTTTGTAATTCTGCTCTCAACCATTCTATTCTTATAGCATTTCCCTTTCCTAGCTCAGCCTAATCAGAATTTTGATGTGATAAAATCGCCTTTCCTAGCAGAGGGGTAATAAGAATTCTGATCTAATTTTAAGATTTTAGAACACACGATCTTGGCCTCCCTTTGTTTTCATTGCTGTTTTCAGGTACAACTGTACAAGTCTGTAGTCTATGAAGAAGTCGATGCCCTCGTAGTTCTGACTTAGTAGTTGACAGTAAGGTTTCATGATAGCATTGTGATTTTTATGCTCTCTTATGTCGTAAATTGAAATGTTATATGTTTAACATGATTCATGTTACTCACAAGTACGCACACGTTTGTGTGTTTGCTATTGTCTCCAGAAAAAGTCTGGCAATTTAGGTTGGAGGATCTGTTAAATTGCTTTCAACTGTAAGTGGCTAATACAATAGTTATTAGTTAATGCTGTCCTTCAAATTACGACTGGTCTGCAGATTAGATGAAAAACTTGGATTACATATGCCGTCTTTGTTTTCTCAATATATTTTCTGGACCATCATTAAGATATTCCTTGAAGGAAAGTGATATTTAACTAAGCATTAGATTAGCGGGTTATGATCAGGACTTCCAAATTAGACTATATTCTGATGATGTGCTTCTCCAGGTATGTTCAGGTGTCTAGATATTGCTGTCATTTAGTTTGTTCATCCTATTTAACACATCTTCCATGTGTGCCATGTGTAGGTTCTTATTTCTTGTTATCCATCTATATTAGTTTTCAGTTTGTGTTTGTCTATGCATTACTACTGTCTTCATGAATTTCACATCTGGATGCTAAAGTGTAACTGAGACCTTGTTCAACTGTTTGGTATACATTGTTGTTTTACCACAGATGAGAAATTGGAAGGGAGACATACATGTAAAGAGTTTTCATAGATGTGCCTGCAGATTGAATGTGCCCAACTCCATGATACTTTGAGACTAAGTGGTTTCTAATTATTATATAATTATAATACAATGTTTAGTTTCTGCCTGCCAATGAAGCTATGACTTTGAGCATTGTATTCTTCCCCCCCCCCCCCCCCCCCCCCCCCCTTCGATGATAGGTGCTTTTTTGGCAGAACTTTATCCTTGGACTTCTTGGATGTGTATTTGAAGATTTCTATCATTACCGCTTAAGTATTACCCACAGTGAATTTATCTCTGCCATTCCAGTTTGCTGCTAATCATTGTGATGAGCTTCCATTGACAGGCATATTTTACATCTCCTTTACCTTTCATGTCTAAAGCATTGCTCCATCCTTGGCCTCTGTGGGTTATGTGGTGTTTTAGAAGTTATGTAGTAATTAAGCCATCATTCAATTTTGTTTTGAAGCTCTCAACATTTTTTTTAGTCCAAGCATGTTTTTTTAACAGGCTGTTTGATGCAAGTATATGCCACAAGTTTGGGAAGTTGTCTAGCCTATTGTCATCCCTGAGCATTTATCTTTTAAAGGGGTTTTCCGCTTGCTACCCAAACTCGGCTTCTCATGAAATCCTTGGTTCCATATCTTTACAACAGATTTTGGAAGTTTTAATTCTTCTGTGTAATTTCTTTTATTTGTTCAACTTCAGCATACCACTCTTGTTGATGTAGGTGCACGCTTATATTGTAAGTCCATTTTCTGGTAGAAGTTGTGCATCTATGAGGGGTCGGAGCGGTCGGTAGCTGCTTAGTCTCAGATCCTGTGTCAATTAATTCTCAGTAATGCAATTGGAGGTTTGAGCCTCTGTGCAAGTGAATTGTGCCTCTATTCGATTTTTTGTTTAGGTGGGTTTTAAATGAGAAAAAAATGATATGGACTGTACGTTTAAGCTTGTTCGCTGTGGTGGATTGTAGGTCGTCTCTTCAAATCAAGTTGGTTTGTGGTACTTTTTAGTCAGATCTTTAGTTGAGATGTTATTTGTGGTCTTTTGATGAGGTACTTCGTTTTAAGGAGACAATGACAGAAACTTCTCTGGATTATTGTGGCGTGGCTCCGTGTCATCTCAACTGTGGTGTATGTCATAGTTCAGTTAATTTTCCTAATAGCAGCTAGTTTGGCATTTATCAGTAATGATTCTCAAATTATATTTTGCCTTCTTTGCCTAAGCTCTACTTTGTCTGAGTTCGTTTTGGTGAAGGAACTTGTCGTGGCATTTGTATTTGTGATGGCACCTGTTTACATGTAGAAGTTTACTTCCTCGTTATTGGTGGTCAGGTCTGTACTAATATCTCTACTTTGGTGCGCCGAATATTATTTTTGGGATTTCTCCTTGCTTCATGTCCATTAAGTATAAGAACATCAAGATGTAAATTTATTAAATATATTATCTATGTTAACTACTAAATAGCTTCATGATGCCTACTTTGGTCGATAAATCTGTGAGAAGTTTTCCATTTTCAGTGATTTTCATGGAATGTGGTTGAACTCTAAATCCTGCTTCTTTGTACATTCAAATCTATTGTCTAGCCTTGGGAAATTGTTTGGTGTTTCCAGATGGTTAGGTTATACCAATCTGGTTGGAAGATGATTTTGCTGAAGGCTTTAGTAAGATCAGACTTCGGGTGAAATTCTGGTACATGTATCCATATGATGTTACTAGTTGAAATGTTCTCAAGACAACATTTGCTTCTGTTTTTTCTTGTCACCACAGCTGGGTTATGGATTTCTGCTGAATAATTCTAGTTGCAGTTCTGGGACAATGCGTGCTGACTTTCCATTTGATCTGAAAGTTGATTTCATAGGAGAAGTGATGGTAGAATGTCATTAAGTAAAATTTAAAAGTATCAGTAAATGTTGTTCGGTTTCTATTTTCTTCAAGTATGTCCTTGCAGATATTGGAGCCAGTTTCAGTCTGTCATATGCATTCCTTTCCTTTAGTATGACGGTAATTGCTTCCCCCAGTGTACCCACCTTGGTTATTGAATTGTTTGTGTTACTTCATTTTTCTTAATCTACATGATTCTCATTTTACCGTTGAGGTCTTGCTAGTGCCTGATCCAAGTGGAAAAAATGCTTTGTTAAGTTAAGCAAGAAGTGAAAATTTAGTTATTTCTGCACTAGCACCCTCAGGTAGGTAAATCTAAAACTAATGTGGGATCTTTTGTCTTTGAATATTGAATTTAATCTATGCAGAGTTTCTAAACCAAATTGTATTTTATCTAACTGTCTTTCCTCTCTACTAATTTATAAACTAGTAGTAATATTTATACTAAAGTCTGAATTCCCCCTGCTTTTGTCTATTGTGCTATGTTTTTGATTGCTAGGTAGAGTCTAGGCTAGGGTACTTGTGTAACTCCGCCTGTGCAGCAAGTCTGCTCAGCACAGCCGGTCCCAAGCCCGGATAAAGGAGGAGGGCCAAGGATTATGAATGTTCCAATGACACAGATGTATATTTATATGCTCAATTGAATAATGAACAATAAATAGTTTGTGAAGGTTTTAGTGACATACGCCCTTAGCTGTGCATAGAAATTAAGTGAGAATCGTGCAAGTTCATTACTCTAATGGTAGCATTGAGTTGTACATAGAACCAACATTTTTGAATTCACTAGGTTATTGTGACTAAAGTCATCAACATTTAAGAGTTTTTTTTTGTGAACTAACTTTATTATGTTCATATGGCACTACTCCGGTTTGGTTGTAGGATGGGGTCACTTCTCAGAATTTGGCTACAGAGGTTGGAGATACATCTGTAATGGGGCTGATCAAAAGGGCATTCCATTTATCTAATAAGAATGTCGGACATTTGTGCATGTAGGGATGGTATGAATGTTGTAATTCAATTTGGTATCTCGTATTTCATGCCCTGAAGACAAAGGTACGAATCAAGCAATGAATACCCTGATACCCTTTTAACAGGTGAAGCATGGAACACACTCTCAGTTGAGTGCTCTTTTTCTATTTTCAACAGTACTGATTAAGCACCTAAAGGACATATCCATAACTTGGCATTGAACTCTTATTTAAAAAGGCATCTCATCTCCTAAAGCTTTCGTACCATAAGATCCCATACCCTAATTCACATCATTAAATTAAAATTTCCCATGCAGCAGACGATAAAAAACACGGGCGTTTGGCTGGAGTTTCAAATTCAACTCCGAAGATATTTCAAAAGATAAAAATAAAATAAAAATGGACCTGGTGGTTTCTGTTTCGATACGTTTTTGTCTATGATACCTGGGTACGGGTACATATCCGGGTGTCGGATACTTGAAAATTACAAGTGGTAGATACGGGGACACGTATCCAATTTTGGACACGGATACGGGGATACGGCGAACTCAAATTTTTTCCAGTTTTTTTTTTTTTTATATATTGAAATATTTTATATAAATTATTTTTATATATTGAAACATTTTATATAAATTAATAATAAAAATAATAATAATAATATTACTACGTAATACTTTTTCAATTTTTGGACAATTTATTTTCTACTGTAATTATTTTCTAAAATGTAGTAGTAGTGTATTAAATAAGTCAAATAAGTGAGATCCGATAAAACTAAAAACCCTAATTTATTTTATCAGCTGCTTTTTCTTTTTTAATCGGTCTTCTTCACCTTCCCTCAACATCTCTGCCTCTTCACTGTCCCTCGATTGTGTCAATTTTCTTGGGAAAATTAAATCTTCAATCCATCATCTTGATTTATGATTCAGGAGCATCTTCGTCTACAAGGTAGACCATTTTTTTTTCTTATCCGGTCAACGTATCCGGTCATTTTGACCGGATCTGACACGGATCCCATACCCGTGTCAGTGTCGTGTCGTGTCGACACGGGTACGATGCCGGAAACCGGCGAGTCCGGGTATCATAGGTTTTTGTCGATTAACAATGGTACGTTTATAAACTCTGATGGCACTTAGACTTAAGCCAAAATGTGACTATAAAATATTGGAACATGTACATCATTTTTTACTGTGGAATAAGCTTTTTTTCACATGGAAACTAAATGGAGTTTTCACATTTTTTTATTGACGTTGATAATGTACATATATTTATGTTAATACTATATAAAATTTTGGTTCTTGGTTAACTGAAAAACAGTTTTTTAGTCTTCGAAAACCGAATACAAATACTGAAGAACCGAATTGTTTTTTAACAATAAGCTGGTATCTTTAAAAGAGGTAAAATGATATGTATACAAGTCCAAAAAACTACAGTAACCTTTAATTTTTAGGCTCAACAAGAGATCAACCCATTTGCCCCCCAATTCGCGAAATTACATTCTCAAGAGTCGTGAGTCGCCCGTCATTCTTTGCCTTTCACAATTCCTTGATGCTCGAGGTTGCCCGACGAAGTCCATGTATAAAGTTTCATTTGATTTACTTCCGGTTTCGGTTAACCCGAAACCTAACCAATATACAAATAGAGAAAATTATCCATTGACAATTTTCTCTGTATAAATATAAAAAATAAATAGTTTGAAAAGAGGTTTTGTTAAACCCCGAACTCTCTCGCTCTCACACCGTGTCTTATCTACAAACATTGCAGGCTGCAGCTCACACTAACCATCTCCGAATCATGATATCTCTCACACAACCTCCTCAATTCCCCACTCTCCGGTTCAACTCTACGATTTCAAAGACAAATTACTCCGTCGGCCGAGTATTTTTCCCGCTCAGCGTACACAGAAGAAAATGCTTCGCCGCCGACCACCGACAATCGCAACCCCAAGGTCCCCCAAATCAGGGTTCCGAGAGGCCGCGTAAGAAAAACCAGCTGCCCGATGCTGATAAATACGACGGCGTCGATCCCGTCGGCTTCCTCCCCAAACACGGTATTACCAATAAAGCCTTCGCCCAGTTCCTTCGCGAAAGGTAATTTCGTGCAATCCTGTTTGGTTGTTTTATGTTAGTTTTTTATTCCTTACCAGAACTGGTTTATGAAGTATCCTGTTGTTTATATTTTTTATCAGGCATAAAGCCTTCAAGGACTTGAAGGCTGAGCTGTTGAAACGCCATTACGATCTTGGGGAGTTCGCTTCTGGGTAATTGTGTGCTTGTGTGTTTTGAAGGACTTCATCGTGTGTTAATATTCATATGAAATTTGCTCGGTTTGAATTGGAGTCGTAATGTATTTCTTTTTCTAATTTTTTTGTTGGCTCGAATAGGTTTAATATACTTGGCATGCATCGGAATGTCCAGCACCGTGTGGATTACGTGGATTGGGCTCCAGGTTTGAGTTTTTCCTTGTTATATTACAAGCAACGAAACCTGCAATAGCTTGAAAGAATACTTACTGAATTTTTGGAGCATGCTTAATTGCTTATGAGCTAGAATGTTCTCATTTGAGAATTAGCAGTATAACTATTTAATGAAAACAATGTAGTCTTTATTATTCTAATTTTTCGGTGTCATATCGATGATTTTTTGGAGTCAGGTGCTCGCTATTGTTCTTTGGTGGGGGATTTTAATGATTGGTCACCAACAGAGAATTCCGCTAGGGAGGGTCATCTTGGTCATGATGATTATGGCTACTGGTTCATAATTATCGAAGATAAATTGAGGGATGGAGAAGAACCAGACGAAGTGTACTTTCAACAGTATAATTATGTTGACGAATATGATAAAGGTGACAGCGGTGTTACAATTGAAGAAGTTTTCCAGAGGGCAAATGATGAGTACTGGGAACCTGGAGAAGATCGCTTTATAAAGTCACGCTTTGAGCTTGCAGCAAAACTATACGAGCAAATATTTGGACCTAATGGGCCACAAACCGAAGAGGAACTGGAAGAGATGGGTTATATGGCAGACCCAGAGACGAGATACAAAGCCTGGAAAGAGGAGCATAAAGATGACCCCCCGAGTAATTTACCGCCTTGTGATGTGATTGACGATGGTAAAGAACATGATGATTTTGAACTCATAAGTGATCCTGCTTGGCAAGAAAAAATAAAGTCCAAGAAGCCTCCTATTGCTTATTGGTTGGAGACTCGAAAAGGAAGGAAAGCGTGGTTAAAGAAGTATAGGCCTGGGATTCCACATGGAAGCAAATATAGGGTTTACTTCAATACTCCAATGGGGCCTTTGGAGAGAGTTCCTGCTTGGGCTACTTACGTGATTCCAGGTCTAACAGACGTTCTTCCATTCTGTTATCCTATAAGGAAAAAGTGAAGAACCTGACGCTTCTTGATAACTGGAAATAACTATGAAACTAACCAAATCATATGCAAGCCTTAGAAATATGAAGGTTTTGATATGAGTCTGCTACTGCTGCTGAACTCTAGTCTTTTTCATGATATAAGTATTGTAGCTAAATGTTTAAAGTGAACAAGCTGCGTTTGATTTTCAGGACTCAGTTTATTTTAATTCTGGTTAATTTCATTTACTGAGAAGATAATATGAGATCATATTTACAAACAAATCAAGTATCTCTCGCATGAGCTTATAAATATATAACTCTAGCTTGAACTTCTTCATCTTGTGGTAACTCCTCTTTATTGGACTCTAGACTGCAGATTGTCTTCAGGAATGCACGATTAAAAAAATATAGGACGGTTAATTTTTTTCGTTTCTATTCATTGTATCTCTCTCTGTGAGTTTAGTCCTATCAAATGTATATCCGTCTGTACTAGCTTCTAAAATCTCAAAATGTATCTCATTTCACGATTTGGTAGTGAAAATAATGTTCGTAATATGCAAACTGGATTATCTAGTCGAATGGAATAATGTTGATTGTACCCACTACTTGTCAATTTCATGGCTGTTATTTTTTATTTCTCTTTTGGTTAGATATTTTTTTTCTGATAACCTGTCTTCTTGAATTTTGTTTTGTAGTAATTTGATTTTTGTTATGTATCTAGAAAAATTTCGTCAGCTGAACAATGTAATCCAATTTGCAGAAGCAGATGGAAATCAATCTTTTGCCGTCCATTGGGAACCACCTCCAGAAATTTCCTACAGATGGAAACATAAGCATCCACCAAAGCCAAAATCTTTGCGGATATATGAATGTCATGTTGGGATAAGTGGAAAGGATCTTGGAGTTTCTTCATTCAATGAGTTCACTGACAATGTAATTTCTGTTGTTTTGAAAGTTTTGAACTTATCCATCCTCTAATCCTTTGTGTATTTGTGAACGTGCTCTTTTCTTCTTGCTGATTACCAAGTAATAAGTGCTACTGGACTATATTTGTGTCAAATTAGGTTTTATCTCATGTAAAGGAAGCTGGATACAATGCAATACAATTGATTGGAGTTCCTGAGCACAAAGATTATTTCACTGTCGGCTATAGAGTAAGTGTCATCTCAAGGCTTTTCACCTCATACAAACACTATCAAATTCAATATGCACTCCCTACTTACTTTATAGTTAAATGTTTTTCCTTGTTACATCTCTAAATCATGATATTCTTATGTCTTAGTTTTGCTAAATATTTAACTGAGAAACAAAGTATGGCAATAAGTACTACACCATGTGTCCATGTCGATGGCAAGTCATACAATTTGGATAATTTCATTATCACGCTTAACATGTTAACATTTGTTTTTATCTCTCTCTTAAAAGTATGATTATGCTTATCGAGTATAATATGCCTTCTGAAGTTGGAAGTTTTAGCTGGAATGGGCACTGATTGAGTAACACCATTGGTTTCACCTTAAAGAAACAATGAGTTGGACCCATACTGGATACTCTTACTACTTGAGCTATCCAATTTCAACTTCAAGAAATTAATCGCTATTTTAGATTTTTAGTTACTGTTATTTTCTTTACTATCAAAGCATGCTTTGATCTATATCATTTTCTTGTGTATTTTACCTGTATTACTTTTGCCTTGTATGATTATTTCACCCTTTTCTGCAGGTGACGAATTTCTATGCTGTCAGCAGCCGTTTTGGCACACCTGAAGACTTCAAAAGATTGGTGGATGAAGCACATGGTTATTTTAATTTGCATGTGCTTCTATTAACTATGAAATCTAAGATCTATGCAATATTTAACTGAATCTGTAAAAATACTTAGAAACATGAAATCTAGCCATTTATATATATCTTTTTTCTCACGGCTTTTGAGACAAACCTCCTGGGTGGTTAAGCTATTGTGAGAACTACTTCCGTCAGCCATTATGGCAACACTATATAAATCCCCATTGATGGTTAAGGTTATGTAACTTAATGTTTTATATCTTGTGCAGGTCTTGGTCTTCTTGTTATTCTAGATATCGTCCATTCTTATGCTGCAGCTGATGAAATGACTGGGTTATCCTTTTTTGATGGAGCAAATGATTGCTATTTCCACTCTGGTAAATTGTTTCCGACAGTGATTCTTTTAAATATTGCAGGCATCAATTACATTTATGATCTTATATTTGTTGGTTAATTAGCTCAATGGTAAAAAAAAGTGATCTTATACTAGCTGAGTAGCTGTTGTAGCTATTAGGCACATCCAAAAAGGGAGGGGAGAGACACCTATGGCAGTTTCTGTATTCAGAAACTATCCTGTCAGATTAGCTAGATCCCTGTTCGATCCATATTACATTTTGCGTCAGCATGTTCATATACTTTTACTATTTTTTCACGGATGTAACCTACTTAACCGCTGAAATGCTGGATATCGTGTACGTGAGCGAATGCCTGTACATGTTTAGTTGAATTTGTATCGGTTAAATCTCTTTATGACAAAAAAATGCTTTTTTAAAAGATACTGTTTCTTGGAAAACTTATACACTGTTATCATTTCATAATCATTCCGAGTACAATTAAGATAGTGGAATCTTATTTGGTGAAACTACATACTCAAAGAAGATGAGCTCTGTTTCGGTTAGAAAGGGTTTAATACAAAGAACAAAGGCTCAATTTTGAATTAAATTAGTGTTACTCTATTGCATTGAATTGTGT
Organism: Euphrasia confusa; assembly: GCA_954870475.1. Lineage (NCBI taxonomy): Eukaryota > Viridiplantae > Streptophyta > Magnoliopsida > Lamiales > Orobanchaceae > Euphrasia > Euphrasia confusa. The sequence goes on from OX940949.1 coordinate 5,832,283, forward strand.
TGCATTTAACTGTAATTATATGCAATGACAACTAAAACGTGAGAAAAACTTAAATGATTGAATGAACTTTTCTGTTCTATGCTGATGCTTGTATCTTTATTTGTCTTTTTATTATTTCTTCCAAATTTGCATTCTTTTCAGGTAAAAGAGGACAACACAAATTTTGGGGTACCAGAATGTTCAAATATGGAGATCATGATGTGTTGCATTTCCTTCTTTCAAATTTAAATTGGTGACTGTGTAGCCCCTTTATCATTCTTTTAATTTTTTAAAGCTTCTTTTATGTTTTTCCTTCCAAATCTTAATGATACCCTGTAAATTATGATGACACTTTCCAGGTGGATGGTAGAGTACCAGATTGATGGTTTCTATTTTCATTCTCTTGCATCAATGATGTATACACACAATGGGTTTGCTACATTTACTGGTGATATGGAAGAGTAAGGCTTCTAACTAATTACAAAGGATCATTGAAATAAAATTGCCTCTGAATATGTACTTGACATGGCTGACGTTTATGTTATGGGGTACATCTTATACCTGTTGCTTTGAAAAGACGTCATCAAGCCATGCGAAAAGGTTGACATTCTGTTGGCTACTAGTGTACAAGTATTTTCATATTTCTGGTCTCTCCAGGGTAACCTGGAGGACATTAGTTGATTCTGGATCATTTTCTTTGTGTTTTTCCTTAATCTTTTACCAACCTAGAAGCTGCAATTTCGGTGCGATTGCAATGTTTTTAACCTGCAGCAGTTAATTTATTAACTTATTATTTTGTTTCAGGTACTGCAATCAATATGTCGACAATGAGGCTTTGCTCTATATCATGTTAGCAAATGAGATATTGCATACACTTCATCCTAATATAGTGACTATTGCTGAAGATGTAAGAAATCAATCAAATCATTTATACTTCTTTTTCTCGTATCTCACATTTTCATGTCAGATGCGTTTTTTTCCCTCTTCATTTTCTTGTATATGTTAGAATAATTGCTATTCTTCCATGAGTCTATGTTTCAGGGATGGTATGTAGTTGATTACAATCTATGATGCTTCGTAAAGATGTTTTATCTCTAAGAATACAAATTGATAAACTGGATCATCGTATGCCTTTCTAATTGGTTTCTTTTCCCAAGGGGTATCATCTTTTTGGGAAATATTTAACATATAAGCCACAGTTTATCCAGGACTATTCTCTTCTGAAATGAACTAAATGGCTTCAAGCGTTTCTTTTCTGATCTCTTTTAGTTATGAATTCATTGTTCAGGCCACAGTTTATCCAGGACTATGTGAACCAACTTCTCAAGGTGGATTGGGATTCGATTTTTTTGTTAATCTCTCTGCATCAGAGTTGTGGTTGTCTTTCCTTGAGAATGTCCCAGATCATGAATGGAGCATGAATAAGGTTTTTCATACAGCATAATATTTTTATTTCTCTTGTATCCTAGTTGAATTTATAGTATGTTGATTTACTTGTATACTTTGGAATGTTAATTGTTTATAGCTTGTGAGCACATTAACTGGAAACAGATGCAATGCTGATAAGATGCTTCTATATGCCGAAAATCACAACCAGGTGATCTAAATGTCATATCCCTTTACGATCGATATGTATATATATATATATATATATATATATGTGTGTGTGTGTGTGTGTGTGTGTGTGTTGTGTGTGTGTGTGTGTGTGTGTGTGTGTGTTGTGTGTGTGTGTGTGTGTGTGTGTGTGTGTGTGTGTGTGTGTGTAAAGCTGGAAGATCACTTTATTCAACTTAGTTTCCACATCTGTGATTTGAAAATTTTCGGTGTATATGTTCGCCAGTCCATTTCAGGGGGGCGGTCATATGCGGAAATACTCTTTGGTTCTGCTAAGTCAAACGAGGCCTTGCTTAGGGGTTCTTCTTTGCATAAGGTAAATGTTCAAGTCTCTACTCATTTTTTTCGTATGAATTTTACCTTGTAATATATGTCCTATGTGTTTGATAGTGTTTAACCTCTTTCAGACACACCTCTATGACTGAATACATTTACACCTTGCTCATAATTGAGTCTTGGTTAAATAAATAAAGCTCATTTTATGAGGGAATTCTCAGAGGAATAGTAGTAACTTCTAGGAAAATTAATCGACATTATCTGTAAAGAGAATCACCTAAAGGCTAAAAGTATGACATTTTTCTCTCTTTCAAATCATTGATCCCTAGATCATTTTTTCATTAATTTGCTATAATACTGTGATAAGTCATATGAGCAATTTTCTCAAGAGTGATTTGCCTATTTCACAGATGATCAGATTAATTACATTTTCAATTGGTGGTCCGGCTTACCTCAATTTCATGGGCAATGAATTTGGGCACCCCAAGGTAAGCTTCACCTACCTTGCATAGACCATACACTTTCAGTTTTAATGGTTTTCCTTTTTCAGAGGGTCGAGTTCCCCATGTCGAGCAACAAATTTTCCTATTCTCTTGCTAACCGTCGTTGGGATCTTTTGGCGGACGAATTTCACAAGAAATTGTTTGCTTTTGACAATGTGAGTTGAACATTAATAATTATAATATTGCCGTCGATTTAACTTCCTTTGTGTTGTCTTTAGAATTCAATGTGGCAATATGAAATACTTTCAGGATATGATGAAACTTGATGTAGATGGGAAAATACTCCTAAGAGGCTCAAGAGGGCTTCCCAATATTCACCATATCAACGACTCAACAATGGTAAAATACTAAAATAGAATCTATTTTCCATAATTATCTATTTATTTATTCAAATGGGTATGCAATTGATTCACATCCGCCTTGTGGAGCAGGTGGTATCTTACTTACGAGGCCCTTTTCTCTTAGTCTTCAACTTTCACCCCACGAATTCATACGAACAGTACTGTATAGGTGTTGGTGAAGCTGGAGAATATCAAGTATGCTGTTGAGTCATCCTTAATCTGAAATCTTGAGATTTAGTTTGATCTGATTGTCACCTACTGACCTTTTTTTTTATGCTTCAATTTATTCGTGCACTTGATTAACTTATGTGCAGATCGTGTTGAACACTGATGAGGATATTTATGGTGGTCAAGGGTTGATTGGGAAGGACGTATATGCTCAAAGAACCATTAGCAGAAGGTGAGTTATGATGTTTCCATGCCTGATTTCTAACTCTCACCTTTTACTGTTTTGAAAGTCGGGAGCATTTCATGTGGCTTTGTCAAATCTGTTATTTTCTGTTGATTGGGTTTGCAGAGCTGATGGTGCCAGATTTTGCCTGGAATTGCCACTCCCTAGTAGAACTGCTCAGGTAAACGCTGGTGCTGGTGTGAAAATAATTTAACAGGCCTAAATTACAAAACTACCCACACAGTTTAATCTACATACAAAATGATTACTAATTATATTTCAAAATTACAAATACTCCCTTTTAGTATATTACAAACACTCCCTAGAGGTAGGTCTGTCTTGACTCTGTTATTGAAGGTGAAATGTGCAAAAGTAGAAACAAATTAAAGGGTGTCCTGTGATTTACTTAACCTCAAATGGTAGTTTTGTAATTAACCCTATTGAACAAAAATCAAAAATATTAAAACAAAAAAAATTATTGGTGCCTGCTGATTTATGAAATAGTGCAAAAACTGGAGACATAAATTAGGACCACTTTCTCTCATGCAGGTCTATAAGTTGACTCGGATACTCAGGGTGTAACTTCATGACCAGATCACCACCATAGGATGAAAAAAATTCTCCTTGCATCTTCTCCAGCTATGTTCAATCTGGCGGTAAACATCAGTACGTCTCGTCTGACTTTGAATCCTGCTATTGTTGGCTCTCCTTTGTTTTCTCTCTATTGTAAGAGGTGATCTCACAAGGTAAATCGTATTTGGAACAAATGAGGTGCTCACATGTTTTGAATGTACCGGTGTATATTATGTATATCTTGTTATGAACCTCGTTAATATGATATGTAGGCTCAAGATAGTTGAAACTAGAAATAGTTAACAATCTGTGAATTTGGTAGTTTGTGCATCAAAAAGACAAAAACAGCGAGGCTGCATTAGAACGGCTGCATTAGAACGGGATCTTCAGGGATTTAAGAATGTTGCTACTTTTAATTTTGAATGAGATTAGAATCACAAATGCTGTTTGCACATCGATGCCTGGCATCATCGATGTGACAAATAGCATTCCTTAATTTTTTTTTTTTTTTTTTTTTTTTTAATTTTTTATATTTTAATTATTTAATATAAATATATTAATTTTATAATAAAAACATGTTTTTCGAAAATATTCATTTTTACCTAAGTATCAATTAGTTCATGCGTTTCTACTTAATCGTACACGCATCCATTGTCAAAACATATTAATTTTTTAATTTCTGAAAATTGCGCAATAAATATAAACAAATACAATTAGACTTCTACGTATAAAATTGTCATAAAAACTTTCAAACACCTTAATATAAATAAATTATACTATAAAATACTTATTATATTTTAAAATATTCAATAAATAATTAAAATACTAAAATAAGTTTAGCTTCAAACACCTTAATATAAATAAATTATACTATAAATTACTTATTATACTTTAAAATATTCAATAAATAATTAAAATACTAAAATAAGTTTAGCGCCATTACGCACTTTGTTTGCCTTAACATTTTTACATGTTAAAAAAATTGATTATATTAGAAAACAAATAGGAAAAAAGTTTATACATTTAAATTAGAAAACAAACAATAATTATACTAATAACATATTTTTCTAAAAAAATTGTAAAATTGATTTTTTTTAGCTTGTTTTTTGGCATCTTTGTCAGCCTCAAATTGATCATTCCGTTGTTGTGCATTATTGTTGTGCAGATAATTGTATAGATCCATTTGTTCTTGAAATTGAAACTCTAAACCATATGCGGATGAGTCTCTTCTTTCCATCCAGTATTTCGATATCCACGGGTGGATGATAGTCGGATCTCATATGCAACTGAAATAAAATTTATAGTTATTATCTGCAAAAAATAAATTATAAATTATATAATAAAAACTACGAGTTTTTTTTCTTATCAATATCTAATGATTATAATTGTTCACGTGCCATAACACCAAGTGCATGATAAGGTTTCAAAGCTACATGAAGATATAAATATCCGTCAGTTTCTCCGAATGTCATTATGAAGATATTATATGTAGTTGCATCCACGTATCCACAGTCAGGTACTGAGAAATAGTTAGCCGGACTGCATGGACCATCGAAGTGATTAATAGTTTGGTCCAAGGATGACATAGTTGTAAGACCACCTATAACACTATCATATAATTCTGTTCTTTCGCGGAGATCATGTAGCATATCACCTCTTATTGTACGCCATTGATCTTCATTTCCAAGGACTGCTAGAGCAACAACTCTAAAACCGCAATTACCGTCTCCAACCACATCCGTTAATGATTCAATATATTCTCTTATGTAGGGAGGAAAATATTTCTCCATCTTAGAGCCTCGTAATGTTACACGTGACTGACTCTGGCGAACGTTACTGTAGCGCGGTGAAACCTGTTGAGAATTTAAGAAACTTGAAGGTGGGGAGTTTGGAGAGGGTGGTCTTGGATCGTGTGAAAAGCTCGCCGATGTTGATTCTCTTCATGAGAGCTCGTCCAAAGATATGATGTGTTATTTCTATGATGAGTTTTAGGGGGAATATCCTGATATGCATTTGTGTCCGCCACTTTTCCCTTAATTATAATTATTTTTTTTTTGTCAATTTTTATATTTTTCCATTTTTCTAGTAATCAAATCTTATCCAAATTTGCGGTTGGAAAAATTGTTAAATTAAATTTGTAGTATGTAACATTTTGTTTTTTATTGTTATATCTTGATTTTCTTGCGTTTTTATTTGTACAGAATTATTTGTGTAGAAAATTTACTCTAAAATCTAACTATTTTTAGAATTTAAAATAAAATAATTTAAATTTTTCAATGAATTTTAATTATTAAATTTTTTGAATCTAACTATGTTTGAATTCAATAATTTAAAATAAAAATAAATAATTTAAATTTAGTCTAAAATCTAACTATCGTCTTCATTATTGAATTTTTCAATAAAATTATTAGAATTTACATTTTTTATTTAAGAAAATAAGTTATTTTGTAAATGAATTCCAAAAATTAGGGGATGAGGTTAAAAAAAAATATAAAAAATTACATAATTAATTTTAATATATAAAGTAAACAAAAAAATTATAATTTAATAATTAAAATTTTATAATTCTATGTTTTTTGTTAATCATATTAAAAGTGGGTATCAAAACTCAACAACACTTAATTGATAATTAATAGAAATATATTATAAAACGACGAAAAAACATCAAACCACTTGCCTTTGATTTGTTGTTTTTGTTAGAAATATGAAGTTTATGTACTGATTTGCTAGCTCTCCTCCTTACTTGATTTCCAGCAAGATTAACTTTGTTCCAAAATTTCATTCTTTCTCTCTCTTTCGTAGTCAAATATGAGAAAATCGAAAATAAATTTGATGTTCATCTATTTGATGTTCATCAGTAGGTTTTATAGAAGATTGGATTTATAAAATCAATAATTGAAACGATGTCATCAGTAGTTTTTATAGATTTATAAAATCAATAATTGAAACGGATGACAGAATTCATATATTGAATCCTGCTGTATTTTTATAAATTATAATATATAAAAATATATTAATTTTATAATAAAATAACGTTTTTCGAAAACATTAATTAAAATTCATTTTTACGAAAACCTAAAAAAAATAGATTTTTGAAAGCACATAATATAAATATCAATTTTAAATATCAATTAAGTCACGTGTTTATAACGCAATTAAATTTATTTTAGTATTTTAATTGTTTATTGAATATTTTAAAGTATAATAAGCATTTTATAGTATAATTTATTTATATTAAAGTGTTTTTAGTAATATTTTAAAGTATAATAAGTATTTTATAGTTTTGATGTTCATCTATTTGATGTTCATAGTAGCTTTTATAGAAGATTGTATTTATAAAATCAATAATTAAAACGATGTCATCATAGTTTTTATAGATTTATAAAATCAATAATTGAAACGGATGGCAGAATTCATATATTGAATCCACACTGCAGTATTTTTATAAATTTTGTATTATATAAAAATGATGTTCATCTATTTGATGTTCATCAGTAGCTTTTATAGAAGATTGAATTTATAAAATCAATAATTGAAACGATGTCATCAGTAGTTTTTATAGATTTATAAAATCAATAATTGAAACGGATGACAGAATTCATATATTGAATCCAGACTGCAGTATTTTTATAAATATATATGTTTCGCTAAAAAGTGTTCTCTCGATTTGTAAACCCGTGTGTCGTTCTCGAGAGGAGCAATACTATCGGCCTTGTGTGTCGTCTCAAGAGAATTTATCTTGCTCGAGTGCAAACGAAAGTAAAAAAAAGAAACAAGCAACGATAGGGGGTGTTTTGTAAGAGTGAAAACTAAGGGGTGGATTAAAACAAAATGTAGCATGCAAAGACTAATAAATACTAAACTATTTAAAATGCAAATGATCAAGTGAGTGAAACGTTAGGGAACGAGGTCGTAGTAATTTAAATGGGTTCAATGCAATACATGAATAACAATGCTAAGTGGAACTACACTAACTCGTGATCAACTTCGACCATACTCAACCGAGATTCCAGTCTAAATATCAAAACGAGGTTATATAAGATCACTTCACACATATAAACTCTCATAATCGAAAATCACAATTAATCGAGTTAGGCCATACGATACCACGATTAGGCCGGCCATACGTAACCACGATTAGGCCGAGGATAATTGATTATGGTCTAACATGAATATATCGAACATTAAAAGCATACCCAAAAGTGAGGGATTTGGTCCATCTCCTCAACAAGTCAAAACATCAATTATCCCAAATATTCATGCATTTACAAATCACCCAACCCTAATTACTCATCACTTAATCCCCAACATGCAATCTAGCTAAACATATCAATCATATATCAACAAAAACATTCATCATCAAAATCATAAACAAACAAGAAAAAGGGAGATATTACCAAAGAGCTTCAAATAGAATATTGTTTACATCAATGTGTTCCTTGAAGCAATCTAAACAACCTTCTTCAAATGCTTGAATACAAAATCTCAATGGATGATAGAGATAAAATTGAAACTAAAACTAGATCTAAGAACATGAAAATATCTAAGAGGGAGAAAATGGGAAAAAAATGGGTGTTAGTGAAGATGGAATGGATAAGTTTGATTTTTCACAAGTCTAGTATTTATATTTTTTCCAAATGCCTATACAAAAAGACCAAAAAGCCCCAAAAGTCAAGTCAAACACTTAACCCCTCTCATTTTCGTCCATGCACATTGCTGGCGTGTTCTGGGATATACTGCTTCTTGCTCGTTCATTCAATCGTCGATCCAACCGTTGAAGTTGTAAATGTTAATGTTGGAAAGATGCTGTCAAAAGTTCAGGCCGATCCAACGGTTAACGAAGCCGTAAATTCAATTCTCCAGCGATTGCGCAAGGCAGAATTTATCTCCGCGCGCGAGTAGCCTCCGCTCGCGCGTTGAGAGAAAGGCCTCCAGCACCCTGGTTCACCAACGCGACGGTGGAGCTTCCGCCGGGGCGTTGAGAAGGACTCCGCGCGCGCGTAGAAACCAGTTTTTCCCTGCTTCTTTCGACGATTGATATCTTCTTCCTCGGACATCATTTTGCGATTTCCTCCGGTCATAATGTAGCCCAAGAAGTTGTCTACATGCCATGAAAATTTGAAGACGATCCAATGGCTGAATTTGTCGGGATGATGATTCTACCAACACTGCGCAAAGCTAGGGGCCGATATGAGCCTATCCGTGTCTTTCTTCCTCGTTTTTGCTCAATTCTCGTCCAAATCCTACAAAACCAGAACCATAACAATGTATACACAATATCACATGAATAGGATCATATAAGCACAAAAACAACACAAGAAGTGTACACAAAACAAAAGAAAAACTCGCACAAAAACGTGCGAAACAATATATAAAAATATATTAATTTTATAATAAAAACACGTTTTTCGAAAATATTAATTAAAATTCATTTTTACGAAAACCTAAAAAAAATAGATTTTTGAAACCTATAAAATGCGCAAGTAATATAAATATCAATTTTAAATATCAATTAAGTCATGTGTTTATAACACAATTAAATTTATCCTGAATTTCAAACCTATAAAAGTATAATAAGTATTTTATAGTATAATTTATTTATATTAAGGTGTATGAAAGTTTTTATGACAATTTTGTATTTGTTTATATTTATTTTTTATACTTTAGAAGTGTGGTTGTATTTGTTTATATTTATTGCGGAATTTTCATAAACTAAAAAACAAATATGTTTTAACAATCAGAGCGAATTTAATTGCGTGTACGAGTAAGTAGAAACGCATGAATTAATTGATAGGAGTATTTAAAATTGATGTTTATATTAACTTCGTATTTTGTAGATTTTAAAAATGTAAAAATATTTACTTTTGGTAAAAATGAATTTTAATTAATATTTTCGAAAAACGTGTTTTTATTATAAAATTAATATATTTATATTAAATAATTAAAATATAAAAAAAAAATGAAAACATGTCACATCGATGCCGTCGCATCGATGTGCAAAGAATATCACTCGATTAGAATGTTGTATTCAAAAATTTGAGAATGAGAAACGGTATTGTAACAAATCAATGAATGATTGTTGATGTATTGTTAGTTGTTACAACTTTTAGGACAAATTTCGTTTTGAAGAGACGAAATCAAAAGTATACTCGAAATTTATCAAGTGCTCTTGGAAAAAAAAAATCTAACAAAACTTGGACATTAAATTATTTTCTATCGAAACTAAAAATTGGACAATCATTTTATTAGGCTTTGAAAAATTTAGTGGTAATTTGTATTTGATAATTTTATAAGCATACTAAGTTCAAACAAAAATGCATTATTTAAAAGAAGGTAGGACTATCAAATAATTCACTCGTAATATTTAAATTAAAATTTGTCTTATTAAAAAATCGAAATCGTGTTGTTGAAAAATTGCACTCACATTACCACATGTTTTACCACTCGACTATACTTGTAAAAATTGCAGCCTATGGAAATTGAAGTGTTCGGTATTTTAATTGCAAAATAAAAATATACTATAGCTGAAAAATTACACTGCATGACTTACCACTAGATGAAAATTGTAGTAATATTAGTAGATCTTTTCCCCATAAATTCAAATTCTAAAATTTTATAAACCAGGAAAGTTCTCGGGCCCACTGGGCTTTATCGGTTATAAAATTTGATCTTTCGGTCTCAGGCTCAGCCCACAAGTGGAACTACAACGCACATGTAAGGCACGTGTTACCCAATCTCCTGTTGCTATCTTCAGACTCTGCCCCGAAGTCTTTCTTATCGAAATGTACAGTAATAAATAAAGAAAAATCCCCAAACCCCTTCGATTGAGAGAGACAAATGGCGAACCTACAACCTTCGCTGAACTTGAAAGCCGCTCCGTTCGAGGCGAGCAGTAGCGCCGGCGCCGCAAATAAGGACCGGAGAATGCAATCGGCTGAGCAGCTGGTTCTCGATCTCTGCAATCCCGATCTCCGGGAAAACGCGCTACTCGAACTCTCCAAGTTTTTTTGTTGTTTTACACCGTTTTCCCCTTCTGTTGAAATTATTTTGTGCTTTCTAAAAAGTAAAAACGACTGATCAACAATATAGCGCTTCCCAAAATCTATCTGTGTTTGAACAATTCATGGGAAGCAACAATTTTATTGTTGAATGGGAAACGGGTTTTGATGCAAAGAGTCTTCGCATGCTGAGTGGTTGTAAAATGGTTTCTCAATTAGTGCTTTCTAACGGTGCTCCGGCAACCAGCAAAATATGGCCTATCTACTGCTTGAATTTTGGCTGTCATTGGTTCCCATGTGGTTCATATTAGATGCTGTCATTTTTAATTCTCATCTCCTGTTTTCTCTCTCGTTGCGAAGTTCATATTTGATTGATCATGGTTCATTTGAATCAATATTTCATAAACATGTCTTACCCGCTGCACTATCTTGTTTCCATTCTAATAGAAAAGAGAACTGTTTCAAGATTTGGCACCATTGCTCTGGAATTCCTTTGGTACAGTTGCTGCTCTTCTGCAGGTTTGTTTATGAATTTCCTTACGAATTTGCTCTTTCTACTTTGTTTAGTTGCCACTTGCCACTTGCCACTTGCCACTTGCCACTTGCCACTTGCCACTTGCCACTTGCCAGGGATTTCCTTGAGTTCTTGTTTATACAAAAAAAAACTATATGTTCATAATGTTTGGTTTGCACTGCATTCTTTAGTTGGATGCAATCATAATGTTTTTTGCACTACAAATATTGTGCAATTTCATTATGAAAATGGAAATTTCCTATATTGACAACATTGCTTATTTGCACCCCTTGTAAATTTCAGTACGTATTTCCTGTCTCCGAGCTTAACTGCATTAGCTAGTTTCCGTAGCACTTAATAGAAAACATAAATTTCTATAACTACTGACGACAGTGATCATGGAAAATATAAAGGTCCTTGTTGAGATTACTTTGAGCCCATTGCACCTTATGATGTTTCCCAGCATTTATGCTGATAACGGACTCATGCTTTATCCGGTTTCAGTCTTTTGGGATTGCAGAGATAATGCTACTACTAAATTTGCATCATTTGACATTTGAGAATGAAAATTTATGTCGCCGCATTGTCATCAAGTTTTCTACTTTCATAAGCTCTTAATTTATTTTTCACCCTTTGCCCTTTGTTTTAAAAATTCAGATGTAGCATCTATGTTTTTGACTCATTTTTTTCTTGAACTCCTCCAGGAAATAGTCTCCATTTACCCAGTATTATCGCCACCAAACCTAACTCCTGCGCAATCAAACAGAGTTTGCAATGCACTAGCTCTACTTCAGGTATTGTCTATTTTTGTCCTGGATCTAGTTTTGTTTTTCTTATCGGTTACCGTCTGCTGAGTGGGTTTGTGATCATTGAAGTTTTCCAGGATTTCTCCCTAATTGGTAACAATAAACAATATTTATCTTTGTATTTTAGTTTTTGGGTTCATACTCATCCTTTTAATAAACATGCACGGAAGGAAATATGATTTACGCTGGCTTGGACTAACATGGATGTCAATTTGTTGCAGTGTGTGGCCTCACATCCGGACACAAGAATGTTGTTCCTCAATGGTAATTTTCGTTGTTCTATGGGCAAGGGTTTATTTCATGTCAGTTTATTATTATTAAACAGATTAGATGTTCATATGATGTTTTCTGTCGCAGCCCACATTCCACTTTACTTGTATCCTTTTCTTAATACCACGAGCAAATCAAGGCCCTTTGAGTATTTGAGGCTTACAAGTTTAGGCGTCATAGGTGCTTTGGTTAAGGTATGTCCTGTTCCACTAATTTGTTTTCTAGTTTCAAGCACATTCCAAGCTTGATAATATGTTCCTTTAAGATGAATATTGTACATTAACAAAAATTTTACAATAAATTCCTTTTTATAACAGAAGGAAGTGATTTACTTGTTCTAAAATGTATCTTGTTCCAGTAGGAACATAAATATGATTATTCCCTACATTGGATAACAGAAACAATACACTCCTTTCTTTGGTTCCCAGGTAGATGACACTGAAGTTATTAGTTTCCTTCTTTCCACTGAGATCATTCCCTTGTGCTTGCGTACAATGGAGATGGGAAGTGAATTGTCCAAGACAGTTGAGTTTTTCTGAATCCTTATTTAGAAATTTATGCAATATTTCTCACTTAGTTCCCTCATAAATGGAGTACTCGTGGCTTCTAGGCCTCTTATTATAAATGAATTACACCTTATTGGTGGCTGGTTTTATTGGCTATGAAACTTTTTTAAGGTGTCTTCAGATTTTTGGTGATTCTGAATCTTTTTACCTTTACATTGAACCAATATAAGGCCAACATTCATTGTGAACTTTTGAATTTTGTTTGTTTCTAATTGTCTATTATAAAAGCGGAAGCTAAATTTGTTAACTGGGTTAGCATGTATGAGATTCTTATACCCATGATCAAACTAGGTTTTTCAAGTGTTGTTGATTTTGTCTTTTGTGTGAGTTGGAGCTACGCATTGTGATTTATAAATAGAGGACGGTGAAGTGTATTGTGTGCATTATGATCATTGGCTTCATGAGACTCCATCTTTGCCAACTTATATAAGTAACTTGGCTTATTTAACCACTTTTTGTTGGGCTTTTTTGTCCAGAATTTTTACTTTTTTGTACAAATTCATTTCACTTCCATTAGGGTTTTTGGAGGTTTGACTTAATTACAAAAAACACCATCTTATTTTCAAAATTACCATAATACTCATTGTCTTACATTTACCCCCATCATAAGCAAAAAGCACTCCACAGTCTTCCTTCATATCTTTAACAAATACTAGAGTTGGCCCCTTAATTTGAACACCTAATCAAATGTTAGGGTATTTTGCAATTTTGAAAGTTAGATGGGTTTGTTGTAATGAAGTCAACCTCAAAGAGTAATTTTTGAAAGTATTTCCTTTTAATTATTATAATTTTCTTTCTCTTCATTATTTTTAGTTTTTTCATTGTCACTGCCTTTTTCTTGTGTTGGCAGGTGGCAACGTTTATTGTGCAGAAGATTTTGCTAGATGACGTGGGCTTAGAGTATATATGCACCACAGCCGAGAGGTTCTTTGCTGTGGGTAGAGTTCTGGGGAATATGGTTGCTACACTTGCTGAACAGCCTTCCTCTCGTCTTCTGAAACACATAATTAGGTGCTACCTTCGACTCTCTGATAATGCAAGGTCAGATTTGTTTTTAAGATCATCTGTGTTCATTCATATTTGTGCAGTTATTAAATATGACAAATAAGCTCGTTTTATACAGAGCTTGCGATGCCCTGAGAAGTTGTCTGCCAGATATGCTTAGAGATGCAACATTTAGTAGCTGCCTTCGTGTGAGTGCTAATTGATAGTATTATTTTAATGGATGACTGTGACACACCCCAAGGATTATAGCCTAATTAAATTGTTTTTGTTTATTAAATTAAAAATGATACAGTAACTGTTGCTTGTAAACGAGGGTGTTCATGATCAAATGTTGTATTTCAGGAAGATCCAACAACGAGAAGGTGGTTACAGCAATTGCTTCACAATGTGCAAGGGCCTCGCGTTGCTGCTATGCAAGCAGGAGGTGGATTTGATCATATGATGGTGAATTGAAGACTAGTGCAAGTTTAGTTAGTGATTCCTCTGTGCTCGATCGAATCAGCTTTGTTTTTGATAATATAGGCAGCTGCTTTCCTTGATATATAAATAGAGAAAGGAAGGGAGAGTGCATCATAGTTTAGTAGTCCACACTAATTTTAACTGTGACTGTGAAGGAGACAAGACAGGCCTGTAAACTATCATCAAATGTTTGTTTTCTTTGTATTTTTGTCGAAAAATGCTTAGGTGTTGAGATACTTCAATATTATATTTTATTTAGGGTAAAAAAAACTTAACCTCAAAAGCTTTCGAAAAAATTGCACTTACACCTAAAGTTTTGATAAAATGCATTAAATATTCAAACTTTTAATAAAAGTTACACTTTACTCGAATTAAAATCAATTTAAAAACTTACAAATTTTTTTTTACATTTTTTATTTTATTAATATTATTAAAAAATTTGAATTGATAAATAATTTAATTTATAATTTTTTACAATCATTTTTTAATTTTAGAAATACGAATTAAAATAAAAATTTTAAAAAATAAAAATGATAATATGATATTATAAATATTAATTTAAAATTCTAAATTAAATATTATTAAAAATAATTTATTTAAAATTTAAAATAATTTATTTTAAATTTAAATATTTTATTTAAATTTAAATATGTATTAATAAATAATATTGCTATTTTTATTTGGTTTTTTAATTTTTTGAAATATTATTTTAATCCATATTATTAAAATAAATAAATTAATATTATTTTAAATGGATTTTTTTTTATTTATAATTTTTTTGAAAGTAAAATAAATTTTTACTAAAGAATTTAATATTTTAGATATTAAAATAACAAAAATCGTGTAAAGAGTAACTTTTATCAAAAACTTAAGTGTTTAATGGATTTTATCAAAGTTCTGGAAGTAAGTACAATTTTTACGAAAACTTTGGGGTTGTTTTTTACTCTTTTATTTATAATTCTATATTAATAATATTAACCAATACATAATTTTATATTTATTTTTTTAAATTGTATATGGTAGAGATTTATAAATGAGTCCTCTCGATTTTCAATCAAATTTATAAAAACTCTATTTATTTTGTCCCCTCCCGTAAGTTTACATTTATTTTAGACAATTTGTATTTGAAAAGTCTAACTTACCCTTACCTATTTCAAAACATAATAAAAAAGAACAAAAAAACAAAAGAAAAGTCAAAAAGCATTAAAAAATAATTGGTCCCCCCCAAATCTTCTTTCTCTCTCCCGTTCGGTCCCTCCACCCTACCAAAACCGCCGCCGTCAATCTTTGAGAATCAAACAACAATTCGGCCGACGAACTTCCGGCGAATCGCAATGGCAGACAACGATCAACAACAAGACGAGCAACAATGGCCGATTCAAGCTCCGGTTAGTGCCGAAAACCTAGTTTTTCAATTTCGAAAATTCGATTTTTTTCAATAATGTGTTCAATTTGATGCGTTAATTGCTAGTATTTGAGTGTATTATAGTTATATATTGTGTTTTAGTTGATTTAGAATCGAAATTCAGTGTTGAATTGCTCTGTAAAATTCTGAAAAATCTGGGTTTTCGCCGCTGTTCCAAGCTACACGGTGGCGCTACACGGTGGCAATTTTCTCGGTCACCGTGTAGCTTGGTCACCGTGTACCGGTAACGTGACCGGTAAAATCTCGCTTCACGGTGAGATTTTCTCGGTCACCGTGTACCGGATAACACCGTGTACCGGATAACATTCTACACGGTGACCGAGAAAATCACGCTTCACGGTGGATTTTCTCGGTCACCGTGTACCGGTAGCAGAATCAAATTTTTTTTTTTTTTTTTTTTGAATTTTCAGTTTTATTATTTAATTTAATGTAATATTAATTTATTTAACTTCATTTTTGCAGGAGGGCTTCAATTGGAGGAGGCCAGAGTTCATACACCAGACGAGGAACATGAATTTGTACGATCGGCTCGAATTACTAGGGGAAATTACAAAAACGCTGATGGACGTCGACCCTACAAAGGCAGCTTTCCAGACATTCAGGGAGAGTTGTTTCGGATATTTGCTCTGGATCAAGAGAACCGGAAGGTCCATTAAGGCGATGCAGCACCTGCTAGCTCGGGAGATCGTGGGTCCGACGATACCTCCGTTCGAGCATTGGTTTTTCGTCGGGGGCCGGACTATTCGATTTCGAGCACAGGAGTATGCCCTGATTACCGGACTTCGATTCGGTGGTCACGCTTTTGATCCTTCGGCCACCACCCACACTATTTCTGAGGACTCTATTTACTATAGACACTTCAGACAGCCGACGGTTATTAAAGATTTCCGTAAGGTGTTCTCGTCTCTGAGTATGGGTCAGGATCCTGCCGACTACCTGAAGGCGGCCAACTTGTTGATTTACTATTATTTCTTGTTGGGCCGAGACGATGCCAAGATCGACACTTGGGCTTGGGTTTTGGTTGAGGACGTTGCCGGATGGGATTCGTTTCCCTGGGGATCCTACTCCTGGCAGATCATGTCGCACTACATCTCCATAGCTGCGACGATGCCCGGTCAGCTTAACTCGAGGGCATTCCACTTTTACGGCCCAGTTTGGGCCTTTCAGCTATGGTCGTACGAGGCTATACCGAGCCTGGGCAGATTGTGCGGAGCCCGAGGCGAAAGAACTTTGAGGCCTCGGTTTTTTAACTGGACTTCGGTTGCATGCAACCTCGATTTCACTGATTTCTTCGAGGACGCACAGGTAAAATTTGTGAAATTAATGTTTTAAATTATTTTTTTCTTTTCATTAATGCTTAATTAATTAATTTTCATTTGTTTTCAGCTTGTGGTCCTCTCGACTCTGGAGCCGACACGCAAGGAGGCGAAGACTGAGTACTACACTTCGTTCCTTACCAGAGGAGCAGACGAAGTGAGGTACGTTCCTCCTCTTAGGATTGGAGCACCGAGAGGAGCACCAGTTGTAGCACCGGTGAAGAAGAAGAAGAACTTGATTGAGCGCGTGGCCGGACGCGTGTCCAAGATGATGGGCGATGACCCTCAGACTAGCCGACGCACGCGTGATGACATCACACCCGATTCATCTGCCGAGCGGCGTGCATCTCAGCGTGGATCTCACCGAGCCCGACGAGAGTCCTCTCCTGTAGCTGAGGCACCTGAGACACCTGAGGCACCTGAGGCACCTGAGGCACCTGAGGCTTCAGACGACAGTACTGATCGGCGCATTGATCGACGGCTCCACAAGATCCTCAACGATGAGTCTGAGACGGGATTTATGGGCCGATTGACTGCCCGGATGAGGAGGGTACAGAAGGAGGGCAACGACAGTCTGATGGAGCAGATTCGGGGCTTCTTCGGTCGCAGGCGATACTCCCGGCCTCGCCCCTGCCCTTCTGATGCATCTCAGGGCGGTTTTCCGGCTGCTCGGCATTCTATCAGCGCGCCTCCTCGCTTTCAGGACTCGGATCCCGAGGAGTTAGTTGATGTCAGGGTTTCGTGTGGGGACTGGGCACACGATTTTGATCGTTATCGCAGGTCGCCACTTATCGAGCCGACCCGTGCCGAGTCGTTCCATGCCGAGTCGACCCACGTCGAACAGCAGCCTCAGTACGAGCAGCAGCTTCAGTACGAGCAGCAGCCTCAGGTCGTTGGCGATAGCTATCGCACACCGACCCAAATATTCTCGACCGTTGGAGATAGCGGTCATTTTTCGCCACCGAGGGGGCTGCGTGATTTTCAGGGTCTCTTCGCTCCCTTCCCACCGATTCACACCGACAGCATCTTCGGTCCGACTCCTGTTTATCGGTCAGAGTATGATCGGCCAGAGTATGCTAGGCCAGAGGATGATCCTGGTTTTATTGTACCGAGGGGGGCTGATATACCGCAGGTGATCATTGATGAAGAGACTTATTTTCCTTCTGAGTCGCAGGTCGAGTTGTTCAAGGTGACGACTCCCTTGGAGGAGAATGAACACGAAAAGGAGATTGCATTGTCGGAAGAGGAGAAAGAACTTGGGGCTGATGAGGAGGAGGAGGATGTCGCTGAGAGTAGTAGTCTCGGACCCCGTGTGAGGAGGCCCTCGGCAGCTCTCCGGAGCCCGTACGTCTCGCAGTTCGCACGGTCTGGCAGCAAGAAGGTTAGGGGGCTCTATTCGATGTTCCGTCGTGACGGGCATGGAATGAGTATCAAAATCCCTTTCAACGGAGTCACTCTGGACAACCCCTACTTCGAACGGATTGAGTCACTACATCATTGGTACACAAGCATGGTAAGTTAATTAATTTGTAGTTAAACTTTGAACTTTATAATGTTTATTAAATTGTGCTTAACTGTGATATGTATATTTTTCAGGAGATTGACATGTACATTACGTACCTGCAAGACAAGATAAAGTCCGGCGAGGGTTTAAAAGATGAAGTCACTCCAAGGAAGACTATACTCTTGTGTACCGAGTTCTTCGTAAGATCCAATCATCCTATCAAATACAAGTTTTTTTTATCATTTTCCTAATACTAATCGTTTAAATTTATTTTTAATTAACAGAACGCTATGAAGACTCAGTACGATAGGATTTCGATCCCGAATGCACATGCAAAGAGAACGAACTTGGAGAGAAAATACGAGACCTGGGCACCGCCGGACTTCATGGTGAAATACATCACGGGAGACAGTAGGCACGAGAGTTGGGAACACGCACGAGAGGTAATTTAAAGAACCGTACATTTTTTTTTAATTCAATTTAATATTTTAATTTAATTGTAAATAACGTTTTATTTTGTTTTTTATTTTTTTAGGTGATAACGGTCTGCAATACCGGGGAACATTGGATCACAATACGGATTAACCTGGATAGCTGGACTATACAGTTGTACGACTCGTGTTGGTGGCGTTGTCCGGAAGTAACTCCCAAGGCTCGTGTACTAGCCCCGTTGTTGGAGTTGTTGCCTCGTCTTTTGGTAGCTGCCGGATTTTGGGAGGGTATGAACTTTATTCGTCGGACCCACAAGAAGACTTCTATGATGGTCGAAGTCCCGATGGAGCAGTTTATGCAAATCGACAACAGCAGCTGCGGCCCGTTCGTGTGCATGTACCTGGATCGTCTCGTCAACAAGTACCTCACTCACCGGGGTAGAGAGATCGACGACGCGTACTTGATGAAGTATCGTCGATATGTCGCTCGGAAAATCTTCAGTTTGAGTCATCGAGTCGATTGATTTGTATTTTTGGATGATTTTAGACTTTTTCTTGCATGTGTTTGGACTGGTTATTATGTGTATTGAGATTGATTTGCAGGTTTAGCTTTGATATTAACTAAATAAATCCCGTCAAATTTTTTTAAAATTATTTATAATATATTAACTTATTAATTTAATATAATTTGTAAAACAATTAAACTATTTTAGGTGTGTTTTAGTGAAATATGTGTGTTTTGATTGATTTTGGTGAAATAGGTGTTTGTTTTGATCGATTTGGGTGGAAAAAATGTGAAAAAAAGGCTGTCTGCCTCTGCTACATGGTGACACCTGGTTACACGGTGGCCACCGTGTAGCATCCCGAGATCACCGTGTAGCCAAGAACTGCTCGGTGAATTTTCTGGGCAGTACTCGGTTACACGGTGGCTACCGGTACACGGTGCCCTACACGGTGCCCACCGTGTAGTTTAGGTCAATAATTCATTTTAATTGATTTTAAGGCATTTTTCGATTGTTAACTTGTTATTGTAGTATGAAACATCATTTTAATAATCAAAATGATTCAAAAAACACGATCAACTATTGAATTTGACGAATTAAGTGATTACGCATGAACAATGTATTACCTATGTAGTTATGATTGTCACAATATTAGTAGAAAGTTCGAAAAACGGTCAACATTCCAAGCATCTCCTATTTGTAGTCCTAAATTGGATTTGTTATGTTGTTTATTGGATGTTTCTAGTCTTTAAAATAATGTTTCATGCTTAACAAAACAACAAAAAAGCAGTAGAAATGCTTCAAAATCAAAAAAAGCTACTTCAGTTCTAAGCTACACGGTGGCTACACGGTGGGCTACACGGTGGGCTATGCTACACGGTGGCAAAATTAAGCGTTTTTGTTTTTCGATACACGGTGCTTTGCTTACCGGTACACGGTTAGTTTCTTACCGTCGATACACGGTGCTTTGCTTACCGGTACACGGTTAGTTTCTTACCGGTACACGGTGCTACCCGGTACCGTGTAAAAAATTAAAATAAAATGGGGCTCTCAGGATTCGAGCCCCTGACCTCCGGGTTTTCATTCATTTTCAAACATTGGCTGACCAGTTGGGCTAGTAGTATTCCATGAACGTATTTAGCAAAATTAATATATGTACCTTCTAAAAAACAGATAAGTATTTTTTTTTTTTTTTTACCGGTACACGGTGCTACCCGGTACCGTGTAAAAAATTTCTTACCGGTACACGGTGCTACCCGGTACCGTGTAAAAAAATGAATTAAAATGGGGCTCTTAGGGTTCGAGCCCCTGACCTTTGGATTTCCATTCAATTTCTAATTTTCGGCTAACCAGTTGGGCTAGTAGTATTCCATGAACATAATTAGCAAAATTAATATATGTACCTTCTAAAAAACAGATAAATAAATCCCCCTTGCCCCCAAAGCCTAATTCCCAACCTGTTTTTTCACATATTTCACGCTTACAAGATAAACAATCTCAAAAAACAAGCACAATAACCTAAAACAAACACAATAACCTAAAACTCACCAAATGTCCAAAATCCAACGAGAATAGACGATAATAAAACAATATTAGTCTCAAATAGTTTAAAAACACCGATAAAACAACCAAACCCAATCTCGAACTCTATCACTCCGTGTTCATTGGACATTTTGTTCTCGTGTGTCCCTCGCTTTTGCAGATGCTGCACTTCTTCTTCTGTCTTCTTCGGCTCGACTCTTGCGTTCCCGTCTCTTCTGCAGGGATATTTAAATCAACAGCCTCGGGTGGGATAAAAACCGTGCACTTCCGCATGTTGTGACCTACGCCCTTACATCTCGAACACACCTGCACACGACGACACGATATTAGGTCCAAGCCTGCACACGACGAAATGATATTAATTGTAC
This sequence comes from Euphrasia confusa, assembly GCA_954870475.1. Classification (NCBI taxonomy): domain Eukaryota; kingdom Viridiplantae; phylum Streptophyta; class Magnoliopsida; order Lamiales; family Orobanchaceae; genus Euphrasia; species Euphrasia confusa. The sequence continues at coordinate 5,853,668 of OX940949.1, forward strand.
AAACCTTCAAACGTCGTGTAGAGCTCTCAACTCCGGAACGAACACGAGTCACCCTCGGACGTCCAGCCTGTCTACCCGCTACCGGAGGAAGAACTACGTACGATGCCACATCCGGCGGGACCACCCAATCATCATAATGTGGCAACGGCACAATAGGCGTCGCGTACATCTCGACATGGCTGCTCATCTTGAAATAAGGGCTCACGAAATCGTACGGTGAAAATCCGGCTCGTCTACATAATAATAACAAACAAATTAGTGGAATCAACTGTTTAAAATTATATTTAAAGGTAAAATGATATCATACCTCATAGCGGCACAAGCATGACGACACGGTATTAGGTCTAAGTCGAACTCCCGACATTCACAAGTGCGATTCGCGATATCCACAAGATAAGACCTGTCCTCCTCCTGAACTCTGTATCGAGCATTCGCACTGACCTCCCAAACGGTAAAATAACGGCTCAACTCATCCTGACCAGACAACTTGAGGAATGCCAGTTCGGTCAGCTCATGTCCACCATTCTGTCTCTCGTTATCTTTCCTTCGTTTCTCGTCAAACCATCTCTCAATCATCGCACGAATGGCCTCGAGCATCGCACAGACAGGTAATCGCCGTGGCCATTTGATAGCAGCGTTGAAGACTTCGGCCGCATTCGATGTCATGAAACCGTATCGTCGTGCAACACACTTTGACCTCGCCCAGTGCTCAACCCCAATATCAGTAAGGCGCCTATAAGCACTGTCACTGAGTTTCTCCACATCCGAAAGGTATTTTTCAAAATCATCAACCCGATAAGAATAAGCAGCATTGCATAGAGCCTTGATCAGCTGCTGGCCGTACCGTGCTAGATTCTTCGAGAGGTGGTGATAGCACAACGCACGGGTAGCGTGGGGATAGACACTCCGAATAGCATTCGCGATGCTCTTATGCTGGTCGGACACAATGAGCAGATCATCGTCGTCTGTATCGTAGCAAACTCTGAGGTGCTGGAGAAACCACGTCCACTCCTCGTCATTCTCTATCGGACCGATACCAAACGCAAGCGGGAAAATAGTCTCATTCCCGTCTTTTGTGACGGCGAAAAACATCACACCAGTGTTTTTCCCTTTCAAATGGGTGGCGTCGACTACTATCACAGGCCTCAGAGTGCCCTGCTCAAATGCACGAATGCACTGCCCGAGCGCAACAAACATGCGGCAAAACACGCCCTGGTCGGTCGTCTGAATATCATACTGTGTCCCGGGATTATTTTCTCTCAGCATGTACAGATATGACGGGAGCCTCTGATACGATCCCTCATAGTCGCCGTACGCTATTTCAAGCGCAAGGTTCCTCGTCCGCAGGGCGAAGTTGTAGCTGATGTGAACTCCGTACAATCTCCTCAAATCCTCAACCATATCTTTCGGAACCAGTTCCCGACTGCCGACTAACATACGTGCAAAGAAAGTAGCCGCAACCCTGCTCGACACCTGTCGATCCGCAAGTCGCCCCAAATTGTTTCGGCACGTATGATTCAAGTTCAGCTTCGTGATCCTCCAAAGGGTGTCATCGGAACCCGTGGAACACAATTTGAACGTGCAATTTTCACGCCCCGTCTTGCAAACGAACGTCACCCGATTAGTGTTCGAGCGATCAGTTTTGCACTCTACGTTATTCTCCATGTGATACATACCCACCATCACCTTCAGATCCTGTTTCTTTCAGAACGTGGCTCCGACTGCCATCTGACCATAAATCGGTTGGTGTTCGATAGACTGCAACGGAACAGCGGGGTCAAACCCCGGCAGTGGAATGATCCAATTGCGCTGTGGATTATTCTGCGCATTCTGAGAAGCTTCGGCTTGCTCGGCGCCTCCCGCATAAGAACTCGAGGACATATTACGGCGCGACATTATCTTTTTAACCACGCCCGGCTGTCTAATCCATTCGGTCCACTCCGTCGTCAAAGATTCCAAGAGATCGGACTGACGGGCTTCTTCCTCGTCCTCGGAAGTATGTACCGCCTCGTTCTCGTTCTCTTCCTCTGACGGTACGCCCGAATCCCGAGCTTCTTCTCCGATATTCACCTCCGGCGCAGCTGGTTGTGCCTCTATTTGGACGACGAACACAAAACACTCATCCCCTTGCTCGTCTAACATGCGGGAGACATCCTCGTCGCAAAGCATAGGAGCTCGCACGCTTCTCGCGTCATAGCCTCGGGTAAAATAGTACAACATGTACTCGGCATTGGGCGGAGGGCGCAAAACCAAACGAATCCGGCTCGTAAGGGCGTCGAGTGTAAGTTCTTCCCTCCGAAAGAAGAGGCACATATCTACTCCGTCAACATAGGCCGCTCGATCCCAACGACCACCGTACCGTATCGTGATTCGTTGATTCGACATCTACAATTACAAAACACAGTTGAATTCAGTGGGGGAACCCAAAATATCCATCCAAAAGTATAAACAAAGCCATAACTAGACATTTTTTTAAAAAAAATTGAAAAAACGGCTTTTGTACACGGTGGCTACACGGTGTCTCACCGTGTAGCTTGTGTCACCGTGTACCGAGACACTATCCGGTACACTATCCGGTACACGGTGACCGGGAAGCACCGTGTACCGAGACACTATCCGGTACACTATCCGGTACACGGTGACCGAGAAACACCGTGTAGTGAGAGCACCGTGTAGTGCGTACCGGTTAATCTTCATAACTACACGGTGACTACACGGTCGGGAAAACCCACCGTGTAGCCACCGTGTAGTTATGATTTTTTGCAGAAAATCGAAAAAAAAAACCAGAATCGTCGCTTTTCGACGTACCTTTCGGCCGGCGAACTCGTCTGCCCTTCCCACGTATATTCAGACGACGATTTTTGTAGAGAGGATATTTGTTTGAGAGAGAGAATTAAGATTTGGTTTTTGAAATGGGTTTAGGGTTTGAGGGTTTGAGTAGGGGGAGATGGATGCATGAATGCATGCAATAACACCTCCACCAACCTCAAATCTGATTTTCGTGGGCCCCACTTTTTTTTTGTTTTGATATTTTGAGTTTTTAAAATGTTTTTAAATCTTTTTTGTATTATTATTTGAGAGAAAAAAAAAGTAAGGGTAAAGAGGACTTTTCCAATTGATTTTGTCTAGAATAAATGTACTATTATGGGAGGGGACAAAATAAATAGGTGTTTTGTAAATGTGTTCAAAATATTGTATTCCCACTTTATAAATTGCCGTATTAAAAACCGTGTATTTTAATATATTAAGAAGGGAGAATGTTTGCAGTATTAATTAATAAAAATAATAAAATAATATTACTTGGTATTAATAAAAACAATAAAAATTAGGGTTCGATTCGAATAATGCAAGTTGGCAACGTTAGTTGACCGACTCCCCCGAGATGGGGTGGGGTACGGTCATATATATACACTTGCTTTGCCGTTGTTTTTGTATGCTCTTTGCTCTGTTTTTTTTTTTCTGTTTCTCTTTCAATTGATTGAAGATGATTCTGAAACAGTACTCTTCCTCCTCTCGCCTGATCGGTTTGTTTTCAATTTTAACCTAAATTTTAATTTATTATGTGTTTTCTTAATTCGTTTTTTTTTTCTCCGGTTGATCGTATCTTGATTTGACCTAATTTTTTGTTTTCCGATCGATTAGGTTAAATCAAGAAATTAATATTTTTTGAATGATCAATCGAAGAAGGAAAGGTCGAATTTTAAATCTTGAAATTAACACGTTCTTTGCACAATCAATTGGAGAAATTAGGTTAAATTGTGGCAATTTCTTGATTTAACCTAATTTTGAATTCATCTATGTCTTAACCCTAATTATTCTTCTATGATTGATTATGTGAATATACATAATTATATGTATTGAGTTTCTTTCCGAATTCTTGAATATTGGTTGCTTTATGTGATTATTCTGTCATGTCTCTGGTTTCAAATAATTAGGGTTGTAAAACCTGCTATTTATATTGCTTTTGTAATCACTTTTATCACATGATCATCGTCTTTAACCTGCACAGACCTGCACCTTTTCTCTGTTATTACATGATCATCGTCTATAACCTGCACTTTTATTACATAATCATTGTCTTTAACCTGCACAGATTTGTATTGAGTCTTATTTCTTTTTCTATTTAAAAAGAAAATTCTTTTATCTGACTTAATTTAATCTTGAGTCTTATTCTTTATTGTTTCTAATTTATTTTTCATTATTTTATTAATACTAATAATTTTAAATTTATTTTATATTTTTAATCATTTATCTGATTTTATTATTTTTAGGTATTATTCTATATTATATTTTTTCTATTATTTTTTAAATTATATTTGATTTTATTTTTTTCATCTTCTATTTTATTATTGTTTTATAATATTTTTTCTATTTTATTTTAAAATTGTCTTTGTTATTATTTTGAGTCTTATGGAGTCTTATTTTGTACAAGTAATATTTTTTCTATTATTGTTTAAATTATAAATGATTTTATTATTTTTTATGTACTGTTTTTTTATTTCATAATTATTTTTCTATTTTTTTAATTCTTTATCTGACTTTATTTATTTTTGAGTCTTATTCTTTATTATATATATATTTACACGCATATTATTTTTATAATATTTTCTATTTGTATTTTTAATATTTTTATTTAATATTGTACTCCCTCCAATCTTTTTTATTTGTCGTCCTAAGCTTTTGCACAAATATTAATAATAATTATAATTTCCTAATTTAACCTTATTTAATACTAATAATGATTTGACTTTATCTTTTAATATTCCTTCTTCCTTTGTAAATTTATATAATAAAATATGAAATTTAATGATTCTTAATTAATAAAATAACAATTAATGAAGGCTTAAATAGGAAAAAAATTTCAAAACGACAATTAAATTGAAAAAAAACAGAAAACCTATAACGTCAAATAAAAAAGATTGGAGGGAGTAGTATATTTTTAGAATTTATTTACATGTTATTTTTAAAATGTCGAGTCTTACTATTTTTCTATTTTTTAATTCTTCTTTTATCTGAGTTAATTTAAACTTGAGTCTTATTCTTTATTGTTTCTAATTTATTTTTCTTCATTTTATTTAAAAATAATTTTGAGTTTATTTTCTATTTTTGTTGGTCATTTATCTGTTTTGATTATATTAAGTGATATTCTATGGAATATTATATTTTTTTTATTATTTTTAAAATGTCAAGTCTTATTATTGTTTCTGTTTTTTTATTAATTCTTCTTTTTTTCATACTTAAGTTAATCTTGAGTCTTATTCTTTATTGTTTAAAATTTTATTTTTATTCATTTTATTTAATACTACTAGTAATTTTGAATTTATTTTCTATTTTTAGTCATTTATCTGATTTTATTATTTTTAACTATTATTCTTTATTATAATTTTTCTATTATTTTTAAAATTATATTTGATTTTATTATTTTCATGTTCTATTTTATTATTATTTTATAATATTTTTTCTTTTTTATTTTAAAATTGTCTTTGTTTTTTATTTTGAGTCTTATGGAGTTTTATTTTGTACTCCATACTAAGTAATATTTTTTCTATTATTGTTTAAATTATAAATGATTTTATTATTTTTATGTACTGTTTTTTTATTTCCTAATTATTTTTGTATTTTTTAATTCTTTATCCGACTTCATTTATTTTTGAGTCTTATTCTTTATTATATACTATATATTTACACATTATTTTTATAATATTTTCTATTTGTATTTTTAATATTTTTATTTAATACTGTAGTATATTTTTAGAATTTATTTATTATTTTTTAAAATTTTTGAATTTATTTATTATTTTTAAAATGTTGAGTCTTAGAGTATTATTTTTCTATTTTGTTAATTCTTCTTTTATCTGACTTAATTTAAGCTTGAGTCTTATTCTTTATTGTTTCTAATTTATTTTTCTTCATTTCATTTAATAATAATTTTGAGTTTATTTTCTATTTTTGTTTGGTCATTTATCTGATTTTATTTATGTTTAGTGTTATTCTATGGAGTATTATATTTTTTGTATTATTTTTTAAATTATATATGATTTTATTATTATTTTATAATATTTTTTTGATTTTATTTTTAAATTGTCTTTGTTTTTTTATTCTGAGTCTTATGGAGTACTTATTATTTTGGACGTGTACTAAGTAATATTTTTTCTATTGTTTATTAATTTTATTTTATTTTATTATTTTCAAGTCCGATTTTTTTATTGTTTTTTTATTTTTTTTTCTATTTTTTAATTCTTCTTTTATCTGACCTTTTATATATTTTCGAGTCTTATTCTTTTTTTATTTTTTTTTTATTTTTTTTTATTTAATAATAATTTAGAATTTATTTACTACGAAGTATTTTTTTTAGTCATTTAAATGATTTTTATTATTTGAAGTATTATTCTGTTTTATCATGTTTTCCATCATTTATCTAATTTATACATAAATTATAATTGTATTTATTTGATTTTATAACTTTTTGATTCTTAATCTTCACTATTTTATACTACTACTATATTTTCTGTTTTTATTTTTCTTAGTATTAGTATTAAATCATGTAGTAATATAAAGTATTATAAACTATATTTTCAATGTTTTATTTTTATTTATCTGATTTTATGATTTTTGTAACTTTTTCTTACAAAGTTTGTTTTATTAAATAGTAATGATTTATAATGTATTTTTTTGTTCAATTTTTTTTTGTTCAATTTTTTTGTTTTTGTTTTTGTTTTAATTATAGAGGTATTAGTAGTTGTCCTCATTGGAAATAAAACTTGTCCATATAAGACTAGTTTGCAGATCAAAGTAACCATAATATTTACTTTCATTGTCATCACATTATTATATAATGTATTCGAATCTTGACTGCAGATATGTATTGATCAAGGGTTGGTGCTGAACTATTGTAGTCTGTCACCATCCTTTTATTTACTAATATTTTAGCTATTGTATTATGATAGAGTGCTTGAAAATATGTTTACCCACCATGTGATGTGATTCTAAAATATATTAGGATAGGTAAAATCAATTGATGGAGGAGTGCTCGTCAGTGGAGTCTTGACTTTTAGTCTGAGTTGCTTTACCAGGAGTCTTTCTTCTTTAGCCTCACTATGTTTTATTTAGTTGATTAAGGAAGGCCCTCAATAGTTACATGGTTGTAATTGTGAAGTTTTTGTTGGATTCAGGGTTGCTTACTGATTCTCTGCTATTTCCGTGCTGGTATCTTTGCAGGTTTTAGTAATTGAAACAATTTTCTTTGTCCGACAATCTTTAAAAAATTGACATTGATTTACATTGAAAGCTTGCAGTAGAGTTATAATACTTGAAACTAAATGAAGCTGTGATCTTTATAATTTTGCTTTCCAACCTTTTTATTCTTCAAGCAGCACATTTCCTAGCAGATGTACTCAGAACTTTGATGATCTTACACGTGATTGGTATATTATGCAATTTTTTGTCTTATTGATGAGTTTAGAACATATCAGTTGGTGTCTATGACACTGGGTACTGCTGTCAATTAGTTTGTGTTTCTGAATTCTCTTATCTGCAGCATGTGTAGATGCACGTTTCTTGTTATCCAACCATTTTAGGTCTGGATTCTGCATATCTCTTTGGCATTATATTAGAGATGCATGCTTGGCCTGTAGAAGTTTACTCCTAAACAAGCCTAACCTCATTATTGTTGGTAAGGTCTGTGTACTTATTTCTCTTCTTTGGCGGGTCGCTTGTTCTTGCTGTTTTGGGATTTTTATTAAATCTAAGAAGTTTTTGTAGAAGTGCTAGCTGTAACACTTAAATTGCTTGATGTATTTGTTAGAAGAATCGGAGATACCTTTTGTATGATGTCTTCCTTTTTTTTTCAACTGTTTTAGTTATTAAATACAGTAGTAGGCAGAGTTCAATATTAATTTCTTATTTGTTTATGTAAATTATTTTATATTTTTATAGTTATTCACTTATTCTTATTGATGTTCAAAATCTCTTATATTTAATAGAGTTCTAGTTATTCTTAATTTCTTATATATGGCTTGCTCTGGAGTCTATTAATTTTGTTCTTGTATCGAGGGATCTAGATTTAAGTTTCATTGTCAGTGTTATGGTTGCAAGCTGCAACGACTGAAAATGTACTATAAGTGGAGTTTTGAGATGTTGTGCAAGTGTACTGCTTCTGTGATGGCTTAGAGCTGATTTAACATTTTCGCGCTAGCTATATAATTTTCAGAACAATTTGCTATTGTGGTATTTGAGATGTAACTTCATTTTAAAGAGGAACAAAGATTTCTCTAGATGGTTGTGGGCATGGGATCTGAATATCTCCTTTTCATTAGTAGAGAAGTATGTTGGACTTTTATTAGTTAATTGTTCTGAAATTATATTTGTTTCCTACACGTAGAAGCCTGCTCCTAAACCCATCTATCATTGCTATTGTTGGACAGATGTAGAATCCTTCTCCTACAATAGGTGAGAGTTGCTGTTTGGGTGGTTTTCTTGTTTTAACTTGGGTGAATTTATAATGCTTAATCTTTTCCATTCAAATCTAGTATATTGGGTTGGAATTTTGTTAGGTATTTCCAGTTAGATACGACTTTGGCTTGAGAAAACATTGTTTTTGCTATATAGTTTTTGTTTATGGTATCATCAGTTGGTTTTAGGATATTTTGTCGATACTTTTAGGTCTTTGATAGGATAATATCTGCTGCCTTTCGATTTTACCCGTAGGTACTTATGGTGTCTCCATTTGTTTTTTATATTTACTTCCCCCCTTTTTGTCTTCAGCATGTTTGGGGTTTCAGTGTTCGACATTATATGATGAAGACAATGCCCTCTGATTCTGACTTCTAATTGGACTTGGTTTCATGACAGCATTGTAATTATGCACTCATATAGGAAATGGAATTCATAAGTTATGTTTTTTCAATCTTGAACAAGTTAATTCACAAACGTGTGTTTGCTACCCGACTCAAGAAATCTGGAAGAGATGCTTATAATCTGACTTTCGTTAAACTGTTTTGAACTCTTAAGTGACTAAAACATTAATGTTAATTGGTTTTGAACTGATACGTGACTCAAACCATTTATATTACGGCAGTTCTTCAGATTCGATGAGATAATGTTGGGTATTGAAAGTTGATCGGGTCATCATTAAGAAATGCCTTGGACTTGGAGTGATGTAATGTATGATTTAATATTTTATGGAGGGTTATATGAATGAGATTAAAAATATATATATTGTGCTTCGTTGGTGTGTTACTGTGTTCAGGGCTCAGTGTACTATCAATTAGTTTGTTCTTCCTATTTTTGTTATATTTCATCTACGACATGTGTAGATTCTTGTTTCTTGTTATCCAACTATTTCTTGTTATCCAACTATTTCAGGTTTCAGTATGTAGGAAGACGATACATTATTGCTAATTTCGATTCTTGCATTAATCCCACACCCACCATTTGTTTCTCATTCTTGCAGCAGATTTTGGAAGTCATCGAATGCGTATTGCGCTGTCAGCTTCATCGAATGTGTATTCTGTATGGAACAAACTATTCTTTTGTTCATCATTCTCTTGTTTAATGTCTGTGTGTGGAGCTCTGCTTATGTTTAATCTTACTTTGGTTTTTATCTTCATTTTATATTTAATAAACGACTTAAAATTGAGTTAAAAATTATTTATTTTTAAAAATCTGTTTGAAAAAACATGGAATGTTTTTATTTAAATAAATATTAATAATAAAATGATAATTTTGTATAAAAATTAATTGAAATATTAATTATTTCTTAGAATTTATTTTCATTTAAAATATAAAAAATTTAATTAAAGTATTTTCAAAATTTTTAACTAAATGATTTCTAAATAAATAGTTTTAATTTGAATTATTTATTTAATACTATGATTTAAAGTTTTTTTTTTTCATTTTAAAATTCAATTATATACTGTAATGAATTATATAGGTGTTCGTAATAAATTTTACTTTTGTTCCTCGAAAGTTTGTTTAGAGACATTGACACAATTTTTAAGAAAATTAGGTATTTCTATTCGGTCTTGTTCATTCAGGCGTTTTTATTCGGTCTTCTTGTTCACCCCACCAAATTTTTTTTTCATCAAATGATCGAATTCTCACCCCACCAATTTTTTTATATAATTGACGTGGCATGTGACGTGTAGCTAACATGGAACATTACGTGCAGTGATGAGGGATCCACGTATGCAGCGAGTGCAAGTTGCTTGACTTTTTTTGTCGAAAAATGACGAAAGAATGATAATTTATTGACTTTTTTTGTCGAAAAATAATGAAAAAAAAGAAAAATGTCTGCTTACAGATACATTCCAAAAAAAGGATATTTTTTTATTGGATCTTTTTATTTATATTGTAAGTTATGTCAAATACCACTACGTGCATAAACTAAGTTTAATAGTATGTACTCTTTCATTTTCATAATATTCTTTATATTTTGTAAAGGAAGTAATCTTGTAATAATGAAACAGAGGGAGTATAAAATCTCACAAACAATTCATACTCATCATTTTCTATACCGATATGAGCAAGGCAGACTCTACCCAAACAGATATGTTGATGATTCCAAATTACTTTATTTATCTTCAATCTTGATATTTTATTGGCTTGGTATCTCAGCAGCTTACATGCCATTGTAGTAAAACCAACGCCTCCAAGAATTTCCAAAAAAATAGATTACGCAATATACTGAATGCAAGCAATATTAGAGGTATTTGCATCCAATATACATCAATCTACATACATCTGCAAAAATATACCACAATGAGATTCAACCTGTTTTGCTCGCAATGTCTGTATAAATGAAATTCGGTATGCTTAATGAATTGATGTAATAAAGTAATTTAATAACACTTAGGAATCTGTTTGCTAACAAAGCCCTTATACAGAGTTCGCAATCTCCTGCTTAAGTCACATGGAAGAAAACTCCAGAACATGCCCGGTACTCCGTTTCTCTCCTTTTCTTTCTTTTAAAAAGCTTATATGCAAATGAGCTTACATACATCAGAAGTTATAATCTTCACGAAGTACTTCTCAAGAGAATTGCTACAAAACATCCCAGCAAAGCACCAGCACCTACCTGGAATCAGATGAAAAAGGGATAATTGCACAACTTATCACTGAAGTTTGAGTTAGTTACATTAAAACCCATAAGATAATTGAAAATTACAAAAATAAAATAAAAAATTAGGGTTCAATAGAGTGGGTGCATGCATGAAAGGTTTTTTTGCTTATAAAGGGGTAAAATATAGAAACATAGAATCAAACGATTTTAATCTCAAGGGATTTGAGTATGTGACTATGGGAGACATAAAAGCCACCCCATGAGGAGAGAAGAGTGTTCTGCTTCAGGAAGAAACCCATTGCAGCTTGCATTTTTTGGATTGGTTTGGATTTGAGGTGGGGATTTAGGGAACGGGGTCAAATGATTTCATATAAGATGGTTTCAGATCCAATAATAACTTGAGAATTAAGTTAAATATAAGCCCAACTATACACAAAGGCTCGTGTATCATTACAGAATTGGAAACTTTGTGATGTGGGTGTAAAAATATTTCAATTCCATTCCCGTTTAGAAAACAACTTCTCCATTTTCTTTTCTGTCCAAGTTGTCAGACAAAGCACCAACTCACTTATTTCTGTTTTTTCACCGCTCAATCACATCTACACTTTTCAAAAAATCAAATCATTACCTACAATATTTCACAAATCGATCCACATATTTTTAATAATTGTAATTACTATCTAACTATATTTATCCGTATATGATATATCATCATTACTTTTTCATTTCACAGCTAATCACACCCAAAATTCATTCTTACCATTTTTAAATATTATTTCAACTCTACTCTATAAACATAATTACATAAGTGGTCGAAATGAAAGGCTTGGTCAATCACGCATTTCACTTTCAAATCCATCCCTATGACTCTATAACATCGAATAAGTTAGAAGTTCTTCGTGATTTTCTCAGGAAAGACAGTTGCACCAAGAGTGAAGAGTCATTTTACTTTCAAGCTTTGGACTCTTAACAAATAAAATTACTGTAAATGATATTTACAGCAATACCAGACACCGATTTTCTTTTTTCCTAACATAATGACAATTACATACAAAAAGGAGCAGTCACATAATCTGAACGTGAATATGATCATACCTGAAGTGGAGTATGGCCAAGTGAGTCACGAAGAGGTCTAACATTAGCAACAGGATGCTCAGGAGGCAGTTCACAAACAATTTGATTTAATAACTAGCACAGAAATGAGGAACAAATAAGTCACAGAAATAAAAGGTGGGCATATTGCTGCATGAGAGAGATATTTTCTCTCAAAATATCACAACTCCCTAATGTTTCATTAGACAATCTAGAGCGAACTGAATAACCCAAACAAAAGAATAATTAAAATGAACCAATAGAAAATCATATTTATCATCAGAGAGAAAGATCTCACCTCAGCCTGCCGACCGGCATGAAGTCTGACGCCGGTAGCATCATACATAACCTGTGGCATTTCATATATATAAGAAAGGATACCAGTAAAATTGTAAAAATGCTTCACCCAACGTGAATTGCTCTTGTATAAATAAGTAAATAACACCCGGCTTCAAGTAATATTAATTGAAAATTGGAGTCAGCTCATTGTGCCCCGGTGAAGTATACATAGATGCATTCATATCATCTCTTAATAGCAACATATTATGAGCAGGATTCTCTGGATAACCAAGTGTCCAAGTCGAACAAAGAAATACAAAGGGTTGACTCTCATTTCTTCCACTTTCATTTTCGGAAGTGTGATTGATTGTGAGATGAAAATGCAATGGTGATAGTTGATTTGATATAAGAATAGTAAAATCACGATTGAAAATGATTGATAGTTAGAACTTAGAATTATGTGAGTGGTTTAATAGTAACAGTTGTAGGTAAATGTGTAGTGATGATTATTTTTGGTTATTACGGTGAAGATATGATTGAGGATATGGTATGATATTAAGTGAATGGTGTGTGTTTTGAAAAAATATAGAAAAATAATAAAGTTAAGGTTTAATTTTTTATGTATGAAAACTGATTTATTTTAAAGGCAAATGCAACCAAAATGTCTTCTACTATTGTTTTACATAAGGAATAACTTACATGCTCATTGGGGGAGGGAGGGGGTTGAGATGTAAATATAATAACCACCAGAACCGATACAATGTCTAATGAGAGGAAAACACATGAACAATCAAGCAATTCTAAAAATATGAAGAAAACCTGGTTAAGAAAGTACATACAACACATGCCAAGACCACTGCGATGGCAAATGATGCCCCCCCAGATCCCTCTTCCAACCAAATTGCAGTTGCAAGAGCTGTCACAGTTGCAGAATGTGACGATGGCATCCCGCCTGAACCAACCATCCTTCTAGAATCCCATTTTTTATCTTTCAACCTGCATGTCTAAAAGAACCATATTGAAAGATCAAGCAAGAAATAGCCAGATGGCATGACAAAAAAACAGCCTACCTAATACTTGCTGGTGAAAATAACCAAATGATGATATGCACGTGGTCAAACCAATTTTAACATCACAAAGATAATACATGAAAAAACATAAGTCGTGAATACAATACACACATGATCGTAGATTAGGAACCAACTAACAAAACTCTTCAACAACAAGACTTAACTATGACCTCTTTCTCCAAGGAAGTTTTTGTTCTTTCAAGGTAGCAGATTGTGCATATCTTCTCTTTAGGCTAAAAGAGATTCATTATGCAATATAGATTAACTCAGCCCAAATGTTTGACCTCCAAAGGTGTAAGCTATGAATTGATTGTATTGTATAATGAATTTCCATTTAGACTCATAGCTAGCATGGTTTGCAACGTTGGAGTCTACATAACCCAATCATGTCAAAAAGAGATGGCAAAGGTCATATAAATTTAATTTGCCTAAAACCCTCTGAAGTCCCAAATAAGCAGCCGGACGTAAATCCAAAACTCAAAAGCTCATACATGTTTTTTATGATAATATGACACAACATAGAAGAGCATGTTTCACTTCCGTCTATACAAATCTTTTAACTGTAATGTGCTTTAGTAAGTCAATACGCTAAAACATTAGTTTCAAATTAGCATCAAATCAACACAAAACATAACACAAGCTTTGTTTATTTATTCATCGGAATGAATAATACTGCATTTTCCACACATATACCTCAGGTTGCTGTAAGAAATTCATAACCAGTAAAATCGAGTAACTAGCATTCATACATGGATAAACACTGAAAATCGGATCCACAGGATACAAAAAAATATGAATCATGAATTAACCTAAATGGAAGGGTGAAATGACAGAGAGAGAACTACCAAGTGACGAAAGGCTTTAGAAACTGAGCGATAGCACAGGCGAGCAATGCAGATACGAGAGGAAGGTTCGAAGGTTCCATCGAAGAACGGAGGCTCGCCGCGGCATCAGCACCCGTCATCACCTCGCCCATGGATCCGATTTCAATGCCTCGCAAATTTACGAAAAAATAAAACAATCGATTGAGATCGATGAGCCGAAAGACGAGAATGCACGGGCGGCGGCGGCGGCGGCGACGACAGCACGGAGGAAGCCGATCGGAATTGGGGGAGTTTTTCTTATGGGGAAAATTTGGGGAAGACGAGTCACGCTAACGCGGCGGGTACAAGGATGTGCAACTTGGTCAACGTGGACTATTATGGAGTATTTACATTTTACTAAAAGTACATAATTTACCAAAAAAGTTCATTTTAAAATCATTAATAAATTACATTTTAAATTTCAAATTAATGTTACTTTATATTAAAGATTACGTTTAAAATTTATATCATAAAAATCCTCTCATAAACAAATATTGTATTTATATTATATATAAAAAAATAGTTTATGAGAGTTTGTTCTACTTACATAAATTTGTTCGGTCCAATGCAATTTGTCACTTTGCTATAAGGCAATTAGTCGGGGCCACCCCGTCGAGGCCCAATTCGTCACTTCGTCAGAGGCAATTCGTGGTGATATTGAAGTGATTTTTGTGTCTTAACATGCAACAGTCGAGTAAATAATTTTAAACAGTTAGATTTTCGTTTTGAAAAAAGCTAACTTTGCGAATTCATTTAAATCAAGTCACTTGTTATTCATTTAAATTGAAGCAAATGAAAACGAAATCAAATTGAAATTGAAATCCAACACACTAGTGACACCACGAGTGGGGTATCAAAAGCATATCCTTTATTTTGTTTATTGTAATTTGTAGTGGCATGCATGCAAGAGACTATGCCCATCTCTCGCTCACCGTGGAGTTTGTGGCTCACAAATCACAATAATTCGTGCTCCTCAAATGGGACACGTGGTCACGCCTTCACTCTTTGTATTACCAATCCATTCTTGTCTTTTTTTTTTTCATTTGAAAATTTTCAATTAAGAATTATATTGATATAAAAAAACATTTTTTTATTCCAAAATTTTGATATAATCAAAACACATCAACATTACTAAAAAAGATCTAAATCTAAAAATTTGATTATATTTCCACACTAGAAATACACATATTTTTTACATGATTCTATTAAAAAATTTCGATATAATCAAAGCTAATCAACCTTATTAAGAAAATTGTGCATATTTAGATATACAATAATTGTTTTTCTAGATTAAAATTTTCCGTATTGAAATTACTATTTAGGGTCGCAAAAATAAACCTAGCCCCATATTGTGTCCACATGCAAAGAAAAAGAAAAACAAAATCAGACCACACCGAGTCGCAGGCTTAACCACAGCCACACCCGTAGCCCTCTTATTTGTCTATTTATACACCTCTCCCCTCCTCCGCCTCGACCACCACACAAACAAAGAAAACCTACATCATAATTTCTCAATCGCCGTAATCAATCAGAGAAGATCCTGGATTTCAAGTGAGTTTTCGCGGTGTTTAGTTTCCTCCGTTCGCTTTCGCTATCCGGAGAGGGGTTAAACCCCCGTGAGGAAAGTTGTCGACAATCACGGCTATATTAAGAGCAAATCGACCCGTTGATCATGTCCGATCAGTTCGACGCAAGGGTTGTGTGACGGAGAGCAACCCTTCGCCGCACGGCGGACGTGGAGCTTTGCCCTCTGAAGGCGGAAGCCCATCCGACCTCCTCTTCCTCGCCGGCGGCGGTTTCTGAATTCACCTATTTCTTCTGTAAATACTAGTATACTAGTTGATTGATATAGGATCTGTTTCGGATTAGTAAGAAAACAAAAAAAAAAAAAAAAAAATCATATTTTTTATCTAGAAAGGGGTATAATATAATTGCTGAGGAAATAGACTTAAAAATGATGCTAAGGATTAAGAGGGTTCCTACTGTTGTTTCCAACTACCAGAAGGAAGAGGACGGAGGCGGCGACGGCGCCCCCCGCAATGCTACTGGCTGTGGCCGGAATTGCCTCAGAAGCTGCTGCCTTCCAGGTATTTGATGATTTGCCTGTGTTTAATTTAATTTGAATTAATTTATTGAAATTGTTTTTTCATTATCAGTGTCATGAAATTTGATTTACTGGGGTTTTAATTGGATTAGGGTCAAAGCTACCTTTGTATGCTTTTAAGAAGGTGACTAAGGTCTTTACTGAAAACAAGGAACCTCCAATTGGATTTCTGGATTCCCTTCTCCTCGGAGAGGTAATAATTTTTATCTAGAACAAATATTGTTTTTTCTGCTTCTCTTAATGTAAGTTTTGTATCTGAAAAAGTTGGTTTCTTGATGTTAGTGGGAGGATAGGATGGAGAGAGGACTCTTTCGGTATGATGTCACCGCTTGCGAAACCAAGGTTCGTCTATTACGCCGTGTTACCTTATCTTCAAATGAATTCTTAGGTGAATCATGATTAGTATGTTATATTTTTGTCAACTAATTGTTTATGAACAAAAAAATTGTTTTGCAGGTGATTCCCGGGGAGTATGGATTTATTGCGCAGTTGAACGAGGGCAGGCATCTCAAGAAGAGGCCAACTGAATTTCGTGTCGACAAGGTCCTTCAGCCATTTGACGAAAACAAGTTCAACTTCACTAAAGTTGGGCAGGAGGAGGTGCTCTTTCAGTTCGAGTCCAGCGAGGACAATGATGTTCACTTCTATCCAAATGCTCCCATTGATATTGGAAACTCACCTAGCGTCGTCGCCATTAATGTATGTCTACTATTATCCACTCAATTAATATTTTTATGAAGTTCCTTTTGCCTTTGCTTGGATATAATCACATGAGACATGAGACTTCAAATGCTTTATCTTAAGTTTTAAGATTTTTCTTGTGTCATTGTGATTGGTTTCAAATACTCCCTCTGTCCTAAATATATATTCCAACATACCTTGATGAGAAGTCCCCAAATATATAGCTTACTTTTGTACAGTTTCCGAAAAAAAAACTTATTTTGTGTGTAAAATTGAAGTGTGATCTTAAAGAGTCAGTCTGAAACCCTTCACCTTGATCATTTTCTAAAATTTAAAACTTCACATGTAATTGCAATCTTATACTCTAATAATAGATTGATTAAGTTTACTGTTGCTGAATTATCAGGTTAGTCCAATTGAATATGGACACGTATTGCTTGTCCCCCGAATTCTTGAACACTTACCTCAGAGAATTGACAACGAGAGCTTCTTGCTTGCTCTCCACATGGCTGCAGAAGCAGGGGATCCATTCTTCCGATTGGGTTACAATAGCTTGGGTGCATTCGCAACCATCAATCACCTTCACTTTCAGGCTTATTACTTAGCGGCACCTTTCCCAATAGAGAGGGCCTCTTCGAAGAAGATAACCGTCACAGCTGGTGGGGTCAGAATCTCCGACATTCTTAATTATCCCGTCAGGGGACTTGTTTTTGAGGGTGGTAATAGTCTGGAAGATTTGTCCAGTGTTGTCTCGGGTTCTTGCATTTGCCTGCAGGAGAATAATATTGCTTACAACGTGCTCATTGCTGATTCTGGAAAAAGAATTTTTCTCTTCCCGCAGGTAAATATTAATCCATCTGTTGACAAACGCTATATGTTCTGGATGTTTTATACTATGTTTGTGTGGGATGATTGCAAAAATTGCTCCTGGACTATAGGGTATTTACAGAAAAAACAGAAAAAGTTCAAATATTTCACCCCCTCCCCGCCCCCAAGTTTTTTGTTAATACGAGGGGTTAATTGTATGACAAATGAAATTTAATGTGTACTATGTTTTTGTATTTTTTCTAATTACATTAGAGGTAAAGGGTACTTATGACTATGCATTTTTAAATTCGCAAAAACAACTGTTTCTTGTGATAAATCTAAACCTCAATCAATGGTATTTGTGTTTGTTTGAAGTTTAGTAGACTTCTTATTGTTTTCTTTCATTATCTTGTGACAAAAAAACAGTGCTATGCGGAGAAACAGGCCCTTGGGGAGGTGAATCCTGAGCTTCTTGACACTCAAGTTAATCCTGCTGTTTGGGAGATTAGTGGACATATGGTGCTTAAACGTAAGGAGGACTATGAAGATGCGTCCGAAGAAAATGCGTGGAGGCTCCTGGCGGAGGTTTCCTTATCCGAAGAGAGGCTGCAAGAAGTGAAGGAACTTATATTTGAAGCCATTGGTTACAAAATGAAGGAGGAGATTGCTAGTCCGGCTAATGTGGAAGGGTCTGATGAGAACCCTCCCGACTCCCATGAAGACGTGGATGCGCTCCAAGGCCTGCAATGTGCTATGGTGCCCGTGTAGCAGAATACAGCATTCGGTGGTTTGCTTTGTGGATTTACTGCCTAAATAATGTGAACTCTTTGCTTTTTCTTGCTCCCTTTGTTTGGTTATGTCGGCAACTTTGGTAATACTCTTTAATTCGCATGCATGTTATGAACCTATTTGGTGCTGGTTCTTGAATTAGCACAAGACCTTTGTTTATTATATGAGTACCCTCTTTTACTGAAAACTTCTTAATTTTTTATTCTCTAGAGCCGATTGTATATACATTTTGTGATAAAAAGAAATCATGACTTCTCAAATCTAACATATTCATTAAATATGTACATAATTTTTAACATATACTGCTTCCTATTTCAATAGGAGAGAGATTGTACAATTAACAAAATCAAACATTAGTACACTCCAGTTTATAGATAATGTACCATTAACAAAATCAAACATTAGTCATCTCCAGTTTGTATTATACTGTAGCTCTTTTAATGTGTGTATTTGGAATGCTAATTCTACAAGGGAGTGTTTCCAAGCACTTGATTTGTCAGTGTACTGTTTGCAAATAGAAGGCGATAGTTACATAGAGTACAATTGGCGGTTAACAAAGAGTAATCGGTGGAGGTGCATTTCGAATTGTCCAGCTTCCTGGAATCGAATGAACATTTAAAAAAAAATTGTAGTTTTCGAGTCAATTCAAAGACCCCCAAATTTCTCAAATCGAGCAAGATTCAAACTCAGGACACCCTAATTTATGGTTCTTGAGCATCTTCTTAACCTTGAAACTGAATCTTGATTAGGAGTTCAGGACTACCGTTTTCATAAAAAATCGGTAGTATATTGTCATAGTATTTCTGCCGCTTGTCTTAGGTTTCTCTACATGGACACAGACCCCAGCTGTGAAGACTGAAGTAGTTATAAATAGACTTTATAGATTTAAAATGCAACATTAGATTTTGTCAGGACCAGCTACTATCCAACTCCAACAAGCTTCAAACTTTCCAAGACATTTAAAAAGAAAGTAAAACAAAAGTGATCATTTGCTTCTAGATTCTAAATGAATATCAAATAGATCAGCATACTTTATGACTAGAATTTTGAGGAGAAAAAACAACTGTGAACAAATCACAGGAAAGCCAACTTCAGTCGAAAACACGAGAACAGATGTGTATACCACGCACCAGCGCCGAACGAATTTTCATTTCTTTTCAGGCTCCTCTTCCTTCCCTCCATACCGACGCTTGAACTTGGCAATCTGCCCGAGACTCTGAGCCATTTGCCTCTTTGCTCGGAAATGATAAACTTTACCGACCGGGTGGATCTTTGTCATCATCACATTGAGCAGACGTCCGCTTTGGGTCACGTAGGATATCCACTGCATCTGGGGGTGAATTCCCTTCTTCATATTTTACCCCTAAACAAGAACAACCTACAGTACAACTTAAAACACTGCTCCCACATTCTGAGATTATTACATAAAAAAATTGATGATGTTTTTCTACATCATTGAGGTGGGTTGTTTCCAAGTTCTTGTTTTTGAATCTACAATTGAGATTTTCGACGTGATTCAAATGTTTGGATTTTGAAAAAAAAAACACTACTCCAACAATTTCATGAAACAAGGTTCGACGGTTGAGACCAAAAGACTTTGGGGCATTTTATCAAACACTTTAAAGGCAAAATGAAAAAAAAAGCTCATGATCAGAACTATATTTTGAATCGGAGCTTCACTGATTTCATCGTGCAAGATCAAAAATTGAAATTAAATAACGATAAAAACCTGACCTTTGTTTGATGAACCTTTCTTCTCGGGCGACCACCGTCGGGAAGTGACTCTATTAGGGTTTAAGCTGCGGTGCAGAAGGATGGTGTGTGTCTATTAGTTGCTGCTTCCCTTTTTTTTTTTCCAACACAAGCCTACGACATCTGATATGCCACGTGTCATATTTCGACTGGATTAATTTTATTTTATATTTTCACTTTCTTATGTTTTCTTCTTCTTCGAGTTTGTTTATTTTCATGTGGGCGTTTGTTTTCCAGGTCGGTGAATCGAGTAAATTCGCTCCAGGTAATTTCCCTCCGACATTCGAGTTTTATTCCTTGTTCCCGATTTCATTTCCGATCTATTTTTTCCATTTTAATTTTCCGTCGCTTATCCGTTTCAACAATACTCAGCTTCTGTAATTCTGTTCATGTGATTTTGGTAAAAATAAAATAATATTAGATGTTAAAAACAAGTGTTGAAATTTCGAATGGTGTTTTGCTCTGTATTGATTTTAATGGTGTCTCTCAATTTTGCCTCTGACATCATTAAGCAGCATTGTAGATTTGTAGTGTCCTCTTTGCAAACCCTCCCTTCCCCCCTTTCGAATCGAACGGCGCCTCTCTCGTCTCCAAGTCGATGAAGAGCCGCTACACTACTAACTTCATCCGCAACTGTCGAAACCTATCTTTCAAGAACGGACTCAGATTCCATCCCGGTGGGGAGCAAGTTTCAATGCTGTGGATAAAAACTATATTTTGGTTATCTTTCTTTTAGACTTTTTTGTTAGTCATGTTTCAGAATGAAAAACATATTTTCGTGTATATATGTCTGCCTATAAATTCCGGAATCGTCAAAGTGAACATCAGACAATATTATCTATAAATATTAGATTCACCACTCATATGTAATATGTTGGTAGGTTTTGGAGGACTTCGCCTTGACTACATATTCTTTTACTAGACTGTTTATTCTGCATTTGTTTGAACCTCGTTCGATGGGAGCTTTCTAAGTTTATTTTTGTATTAGTCACATGACAATGATTATGAAGGACGACTCCATGTTCAAGATTATTTCAATTTCAATTTGTTTTTTTCTCTCTGGCGGTGAACAGGCTCTCTTGGATATGTACACCATTCAAAGAGAGATAGGAAAACTTGATGGTATCAAAGTTGGACTTGTCGGAGATCTTGCTAACAGGAGGACCGTTCGATCACTCGCCTATTTGCTAGCCAAGTTCAAGGGTGTTAAACTCTACTTTGTCTCACCCCAAGTTGTAAAAATGAAGGTATCTCTATATCTGCAAAGAATTGAAGTCGTCAAAGTCTTGATGGGAACTTGAATAATACTACCTCTGTTCCAACAGGAGAAGTGCATAATTAATTGAGACGGAGGTAGTATCCATTTCAGAAGTTTGTCAACATGTAAAATGAAATTAAAATTGGACCCAAGCAATAAAAACATCCTGATAAGAGCTTGTTTTTATTTTTCAATTTTTTCAGGACGACGACAAAAAATACTACCTGACGTCTGAAGAAGTTGTGTGGGAAGAGTGTGTAGATTTGATAGAGGTGGCTTCTAAATGTGACGTGTTGTATCAAACCCGAATCCAGAGAGAAATATTTGGAGAGAGGATTGATTTGTACGTATCAAACCCGAATCCAGAGAGAAATATTTGGAGAGAAGATTGATTTGTACGAAGATGATGTGAAGCGGAATTAGTATAATAATAATAATAATTATTATTATTATTAGTAGTAGTAGTAATAGTAGCGGCAGTAGGTTTTAAGTACTAGGGTTTAAGTACTAGGGTTTTGGAATTTTACTTCTTATAAGTACGCGTTTAGTTATTAGATTAAGTATCTTTGGGATCAATTTGGAATTGGAGTCTTTAGACTTTGGACGGAAGAGTGCTTCCGTTGGTTACTTGTTTTTCTTCGTTTAATATATTTATTTCTTTGTTCATCATCTCTTTGTTCTCTAACAAATTGGTCCGATCTGCCGGCCATGACAAGAAGCGAGGTTCGGCTGGATGCTATGGAAGCAAACTTGGCGAAGTTAGAGAAAGGGATGGAAGATTGGAGTTCGACTGTTAAAAAGCTGGACGCGCGTGTCGACAGCCTTCAATCGGGTATAGATGGTGTGCAGGACCTGCTGAAGAAGTTATTACATGATAAAGGGTTTGAACGGGCGTTCACGTCGGATTCGTCCGCTCGACAAGAGAGGGCTGCCACAATAACAAGCCCGACAAAATTGGAATTGCCCTATTTTAAAGGTGATAACCCTTCTGCTTGGATCTCCAGGGCCGAACAATTCTTTCGCCTTGATAACACCCCAGAAGATTTGCGCATGGACATGGCACTTATCTCAATGGAAGGAACAACATTACAGTGGCTGCAATGGTTGTTGGGAAGATCCCCAGGTTTAAGTTGGCGAAAGTTCACGGTCGAACTCTTGCGCCGCTACGGAGATAACCCACGTACGAACCCATTCGAAGCCTTGGCAGCCTGTCGTCAAACCTCCACTGTGGCTGAATATGTGGAGGAGTTTATTGCACGAATGGCTGCGGTTAAAGAGTTGCCCGACTCGCATTCATTAGGCTTGTTTCTTAATGGTCTACGAGAGGACATTCGCATTCGAATACGTTCGAAGGACGCAGAAGATATATGTGCTACGATGCATTTAGCGAGAGAAATCGAGGATGAAATTGCCGCAATTAATGGGTCACAGGTCTCGAACAAGGGTGATGTGTCGGGGGAAAGTCGATCAACCGGGTTGCCGAGTCCATCCCGTTCTTGGGGCTATTCCCACAACTCACGCGCTCAAGGGGCTCAGGGGGCTGTAAACTCGATTGGGGGGCAGCCCTATGGGAATTCCCAGTCTGACTCACTGGGTTCTTCAGACTCGACTCGCCAACGCTGCTCTAAACAATTGTCTCATCATGAATTCTTAGATCTTCGCGCTAAAGGATTATGTTTTAAGTGCAAGGAGCCATTCTCTCCAACTCATGTGTGTTCGAGCAAGTCTCTAAGGATCATGGTTCTGGGAGAGGGGGAAGAGAGCTTAGACAACGAACATATGAGATTTCTTCCACCGGAGCAAGGGAACAACATTCATGGTTACACGTCAAGATTTCCGCCTTGAGGACAAGGCAAATTTTAAGGGGAAGGGAGTTGATGTGAAGCGGAATTAGTATAATTATTATTATTATTATTATTATTATTATTATTATTAGTAATAGTAGCGGCAGTAGGTTTTAAGTACTAGGGTTTAAGTACTAGGGTTTTTGAATTTTACTTCTTATAAGTACGCGTTTAGTTATTAGGTTAAGTATCTTTGGGATCAATTTGGAATTGGAGTCTTTAGACTTTGGACGGAAGAGTGCTTCCGTTGGTTACTTGTTTTTCTTCGTTTAATATATTTATTTCTTTGTTCATCATCTCTTTGTTCTCTAACAGAAGAAGCCCGAAGAAAATACATTGTGAACCGGGATGTGTTGGATGTCATGCAGAAGCATGCGCGCGGTTGTGATGCATCCATTGCCGAGGCTTGATGAGGTGAAGATGCTTCAGTAGTTTTATCTTTTCTTTTGAATTATCAATCCTTTGAAGTTCTTACTCTAATTACATAATTGTAATATACATTGCATGCGGTTAAATGTGAATTTATTCGGGGCCTAATCGATTATGTATGTATGGGATAACAGTTTTTGAACTGTTTTTTTAGATAACAGTTGATGTGGATGATGATCCAAGAGCTGCGTATTTCAGACAAGCAAAGAATGGTCTATATATAGACGGATGGCCCTTTTGAATTGAAGCTTTTACCTCTTGTTGTGGAAACTATTACCATCTTAGGTCGAGTTAATAGTTTCCACAACATGTGTGTACTAGCTAGTTACCATCTTAGGTCGAGTCGTACAGTTTTGCGCATCGCAAGTTTCTTCTGACGGTTGCATTGATTCTCTGTTTTGCTCTTAGGGCCGAGAAATCCCATGCCGGGTTTTTGTTCATGTTCGATTTTTAGATTCATGGGCTTGAAATCCAAGGGATTTTCTCAGAACTATGAGATTAGTGATCATGGAACCTTGGTCCAAGGAGATGGTGATCGCGAATTTCCGAGGCCATTCTAAACAATAGATATCTCATTTTATGATTTCAAAGACTTTATAGTAAAATTTGTATTATCTAAAGCCATTTTTCAATTGTTTTTTTTTATTAAGTTAAAAAGAATTTTTACACTTCTATCTAAATCTTGTACTTATCTTTTCAAATGATCGAAAAAGTAAAAGTTTTTGAGTTTTCAATTTTTAAAAATTGGCCAACGGACTCAGAGCATCTCCAACCATACCAAAAACTTATTTTGGAGTAGGGGAGATGCTCCAAGCGACACCAAAACATAAACTTATTATAAGTTTTAAGGTGGGATCCACAGAAAAAATTCTTAGATTTACGTTTACCTTAAACTCAAACCAAAAACTTTATTATTTATAAAATAATTCTTTTTATATAAATTAATAAAAATAGTCTATCTACATTTTTTAGTTTCTTATTTAATATTTTTTATAATGTAATTTTTTTTAATAATCATATAATTAATAATTAAAATAAATTTTAATAAAAATATTTTTAATAATGAAAATAAAGTAAATATTACAATATAAAATATAATTAAATATTAAATTATTTAATTGACGTTAAAAATAAAATAGCAGTATGAGATATCACAATATTTTTTTATTATGTTTTAAATCTTAAATTGAAAATAATGACTATTAAATTTTGTTAACGTCAAAAGTTACGAGTTTTAATTGTAAATTTGTAAAGATATTGGTTATTTATAAAAAGTTGTATAAGAAGAATATTTTGAGAATATTATTTTCAGAATATTCTTTTAAGTTTGAGTATTGAAATCTCGGTTGGAGTGAAATTACTGTAAACTTAAAATAAAACTTATTTTTGAATTTAAGTTTTTGTTTTCGGTTGGAGATAGCATAATCTAGTACTAAAAATTGAAAAAAAATGTACATTTACCGACTACTAGTAATTTGCAGTTCGGTTTATAATTTTGAATTGATCTAAAAATCGTATTGAGTAAATAATTGCTTTAGAAAATAAAATTGTTTTCAATCCCTTAAACATTTGTTAAAAGAAAAAAGCACTGGCTGATTTTTCAATCCTTAATAATTAGTTAGGCGAGAAATTTTTCAATCCATATATACATATTATACACATATTAGAGCAATCTCAATGACTTTGCTAAAATGACTAGGGTCATCTTCTATTTTGTCAAAAAATAGGAAGTGTCAATTGCAATGATCTAAATTGTACCTCAATGGTTTAAATATAGCCAGAGTCATTTTATTAAATTAAATAATAGTATGTTGCTTTTTGGTATGTAATTATATTAATTTTATAATAAATAAAAAAGTTGTTAAATTTTGAGTGGTTGAAATGAAGGATTGTGATGACATTACACAAATGGCAATAGCCATTTTTTGGCAAGAGCCATTTCAATCGTTAGGGTTGATTTTTTTGAGCTTTTTGCCAAAAAATGACAATGGCCCTTGCCATTTCACAACCATTAGGGTTGCCCTTAGTGTGTGAGTTATTTTCATTTTACTAATTATTTGATGTTTTAGAATTTATTGATATACATGTATTATACTTCTACTTTTTTTAATTGTTCTCTATTGATTATGGATTCATTTTATATTAATATAAATTGTAATGAGGCCGTGAAAATTAAGAGGTATCGATAAATAATGAGAGTTGAATTTATAACATTTAATAGGGTTCAATTCGACAATTTATTTAGAGAAAATTTGGATAAAATGTAAATATTTAAATTTGTTTATAATTAAATAATTTAGTTTTTTTAATTATAAAAATGAATCATGTGTTTATTTTACCATTTGAGTTCATGGAGAAGTTATTTTTAACAAGAATAAAATAATAATTAACGGTACACTTAATTATATATATTACGCGTAACTCCAAAACTTTTCAATCATCATATTTATAGGCTTACTACCAATATTACTTTTATGCTTGTATAATATAAATTCATTACCAATTATTTATTAAAAAGCAGTGAATCTTGTACATACACTTTAATAATTTGAACGGTGATTGTACAATTATTTATTATTTTTATTCTTGCATTATAAAATATAAAATATTTATACGCAGCAAATACACAAGATTATTAGATACAATAGTTGTAAGATATTTTATAAAATAAAGTAAACTATTTATATTTAATTAAATACAAAAAATAAAATAAATAAAACAATACAAATCATTTGTAACAAATTAAAATAATTAAAATATTATGCAAATAAAGAATTGCGCAATAACAATTCATATTATGCAAATATTATGCTAAGGATAATATTCGATCACATTGATTAACAATTACAGAACTCTTAATACCCTAAACTAAACAAACATAAAAACTAATCAGCCCCTATATATTGGATGAAAAAATTTGAGAGTTGATTTTAATTAGAAAAATTAAAGACTCCTTATCCTTAAAATTACCTTATAATTATATGATAGTTATTATCCTAATAAATAAATAACTTAAAAAATCATTACTTTAAATATAAAGTATTGATTTAAATGGTAAATTAAAAACCAAAATACTCATTTTCCCTAATATACTATTTATTTATTTATTAATAAATGTGCAAAAGCCTGCAACTACCAATAAAAAGATAAAAAGGAGTATTTCTTTATCACTTGTGTAGTAATCGATGAGAATAATTGTAATAAGTACTCTAGCTATAATTAATAATAAATAATAATATTAATGTGTATACTGTTTTTAATGATTCTGCCTAGGGTAGGCAGAGCATCTAATCGAGCATGTCCCATTTCAATAACCGCGTAATTATGTCAATAATTAAATTGAGTAATGTTGAATAATATAAAAAGAACTTATTAATAAATTAATTTAACAGAAAATAAAAAAATTATTTAAATTATTAAAATTAAAATTTATATTTTCTATAAATAAAAATATAATAAAATAATTTAATTTCTTAAATGCCGGCATCATAAATCTTTGTGCGCTTTTAGTTTTACATATTATACAAGTACTAATTTGAATAGTTACTAGGGTAAATACAACAAACTACTATATATAATCATATACACCAAAATTTTAGAGTGTTATTATAACTTTAATTGTTAGGGTAAATACAACAAACTATTATATATAATCATATACACCAAAAATTTAGAGTGTTATTATAACTTTAATTGTTAAAAAAATGAGTTATATTGTAAATTTAATTGTAAGAAAAAATAATTAATCGGTAATTTTAAATAAGTAATAGAATATATTATTATTATTATTATTATTATTATTTATTTAATGAATAATATATAATTATAATATTATACTAAAAAATAAATTTAATAAATAAATTAAACGAGTTAATTTCAAGTTTGCAATCCATTTAATAAATGAACCACGATTAGTTGACCTGCTTTTTAATTATTTATGTGGGATTTTTGATATGTTGAAATTGACAAACCTGATTTTTTTTGTTCATGAAATATTGTAGAATTGATCTCAAAAAGTATTTATTATTTTTTTTCAATAAAAAAACTATAGGTAAAATTATATTTTAAAATTAATAATATAAATAGTACGAAAAAAGTGTAAAAATGTGCTTCTATATGAAAGATTATTTTTTATGTATATATAATTTTGTCTATAGGCAGTTCTTGACATTTTAAGAATCTTAGGCAAAGTATCAAAATCGAGCCTTCATATAGAATTAAATCATCATAATTTTTTTTAAAAAAATTGAAGTATAATTTTTGTGATTTTATTAGTAATTCAGTTTTTTTTTTTTTTTTGTGGATTTCATTTTTCATTTTTAAATAAATATTTTGTAGTCAACATTATACAACAAATAAAAATAGTAAATAATAAAAATATAAATTTATAAGAAAAATAGCACTCAAATGTTTCTCTTTTTATAAATTTGTTTGTGTTGTAATTTCGGCTCCCAAAATTACTCCACACAAAATAGCTTGAAATATAAAATAGATGAGGAAAAGAAAACGATATAAAAAATAGAACACTAATTTTACGTAGAAACCCAAAATAGAGAAAAACCACGGGAGGAGAAGAAAATATCACTATAATCGAATCAACGGGGTTACAAATATAGATCTCTCAATAGATCTATCACGAAAATCTCTCTCAATAGAAACGCTCTCTCAAAACGATGTTCTCAATAACACCGTGGCTCACGATATTCTCAATAATATCGATCTCTCAAATTAATGCTCTCAATAACATTAATCGAGTTACTTGATGCTCTCAATAACATCATACTAATAATCAAGTATGGAGATCCCTATTTATAGGTGTAGCAAACCCATAAAATAGGTAACAATAAAATTAGAAATAAAACCCTTTTATTCATATTCCAAATATAACTCAAATCCTCCTTCCAAATAATATAATTATATCTCTAATATAATTATATTCCTTAATTCGATTGGATTTGAGACACCATTAAACATTCTGCACTAAAAAAAATTCCTCAAATAAAAAAGATTAATTTAACTAAATGTTTCTCTTTTCATAAATTTTTCTCCACTAAAAAAAATTCCTCAAATAAAAAAGATTAATTTAACTAAATAAGAATAATTCAATATGTTTTTTGAAAACAAATAATCACAAATAAATTTATCATCGTTAAATAAGTCTCAGATTTTTTTTTTCTCCTTTTCCTGGATACAAAGTTTAAGAATTAAAATTGTTTTCAACTTTTTTTCTTGTCAATGTTGTGAATAATATAGTAATATTTTTGTTTTAATGATGTTAGAATTTATTTAATATTTAATAGAGTTGTATAAATAAATTTTTAGATATTTTTGGAATCTCAATCAAACTTAGAATTAAGATAATAGAGAGTAGAGTAATTATTACACAAGCCTAATTAATTACAACAATCTAATTAATTAACGGGTACTTATAAATACAGCATATATATTAAAAGTAATTTTTTATAGGCAGAATTTGCTATAGACAAAATCTAAATTCACTTTATTTTTTTGTTTGTTTTTTTATATATATAGTTAAAAATATGATTTACTTAATATATATGTAAAAATTATATTTTTACTTATTATTTTTGTACATTAAAACATATTTTTCTATTTAATTTTGTTTTACTTGAATACAAAAATCTGTAAAAAAAATTAAAAAGATTATGTTTTTATTTTTCTTTATATAATATTAATTAATATAGTATATATCATATTAATCTATATCTAAATATATATAAACTATTATTTAAATAAATAAAATACTTTTTTTTTTTAATTTTGGCTAGCTCATTTAGCAAAACTCATATATTAAATACATTAAAACTTTAAATATGGGCCTAAAATTTTAAAATTTATTTTTCTATATTTTTTTTTAGAATATCAAAATATGTAAAAAAAAAATAAAAATATTATATTTGTATTTTTCTTTGTATAATCTTAATTAATATAGTATATATCATATTAATATATTAACTATATCTAAATATATATAAACTACTCTCTCTTCCAACTAATAGTTATTCACCCTACAAACCAGAGTAATAGTCACACTTTCTTTTTATTTTGTGAAAAAAGTGTAACTATTAGTTGGAAGCTGATATGGATACACACGGTGTATTGACTTTTCAATACACTTATAATTAATTTTTGACACTTGTAATTTATTTATTTAATTATTTTTCATTTTCATTTTTTATTTTTTCGCACGTGGTCAAAGATAATGGGGAGTAGTTAAAGATTTAGTCCTTTTCTTGTGCGGAAAAAGTTTTAAATTTTAAAAAAAAATGTTTTTAAATAATTTAATTAAATATATATAAATATAATTTTTAATTTTTTTTTTTTTGCGGAAACTTTTTTTTTTTTGCGAAAAGCAATATTTTTTTATTTTGAAAACATTTATTTTTAAATAATTTATTTAAATATATAAAGTAAATATAATTTTTTTTGCGTAAATAGTTCATTATTTTGAAAAATTTTGTTTTTAAATAATTTAATTAAATATATATAGTGTATATAATTTTAAAATTTTTATTTTTTTGCTTAAATTTTTTTTATTTAAAAAAAATTGTTTTTAAATAATTTAATTAAATATATAATCTTAAAAACGGTATTTTTTTTGCGGAAATAGTAGTTTTTTATTTTGAAAACATTTGTTTTTAAATAGAGTAAATATAAATTTTTTTGCGTAAAAAGTTTATTATTTTGAAAAAAATTGTTTTAAAATAATTTAAATAAATATATATAAGTGTATATAATCTTAAAAATTTTATTTTTTTTTTGTAATTTTTTAAAAAAAATTGTTTTTAAATAATTTAATTAAATATATATATTGAATATAATCTTAAAAATATTTTTTTTGCTTGAAATAGTTTCTTATTTGGAAATTTTTTATTTAAAAACAATTTAATTAAATATATATATTGAATATAATCTTAAAAATATTTTTTTTGCTTGAAATAGTTTCTTATTTTGAAATTTTTTATTTTAAAATAATTTAATTAAATATATACCTTGAGTATAATCTTCTAAACGGTTTTTCTGATACTTTCTTTAGAAAAAACACTGAAATTTGAAATTAACAGTTAAAATTTGAAATTAACAGTTAATTTTTTTTTCATTTGTGATTTAATTTTTCAATATCTATAAATTAGATTTTAATCAAGTAATTACTATAATTTAATTTATTATTATTCAATTAAAAAAATATAAATATATTTATTTTTCAAATAGATCAAATATTTTGAAAACTTCACATATTTTGCATGTGTGTCTATTAAGTAAGTGTATTGGATTGTGATTTCATAAGATTTTTTTGGCATGTGTATGGGTTAGAAGGTCGCATATTTCACATGTATGTCTATTAGAGGGGTGTATTGAATTATGATTCATAAGATTTTTTGGTGTGTTAGATTATGATTTCAAAAGACATTTTTTTAAAATTTAAAAAGTTCTTGAATTTAAAAAGTATATAGACTCTATACAAATTTTGTCTGATTTTTTAATTGATTTTTATATATGAATTTTCATTAATTTGAAAGAACCGTAAACAAAAATTATTAATTTAAGTGAACTTACATACACTCTGATTTATTGATATAAATTAAAATTACCACTTGTAAATTATAGTACAACCACATTTTGATTCCGAAAACAAATTTTAGTTAGTTTTAGGAGTATAAGTACTTATTTTAAAATACAATGATGATAAATTTAAAAAGTCTATAGACTTTATGCAAATTTTGATTGATTTTTTAATTGATTTGTATATATGAATTTTCATTAATTTGAGAGAACTGTAAAAAAAATTATTAATTTAAGTGAACTTCTATATACTCTTATTTATTTATTCAAATTAATATGAGTATATAAAAAAATTATATTATTTAGAAAATACAAAAAATATATTATTATTTATTATTATTATTCTCACTTTTATTTTTATTACTTTAAATTGACTTTATTTTTTACTTACATTAACAATACTCATTTTTCATATATTAAGTTTCGTGATTTGTTAAATTACAAAAAATAAAATCGTAAAATTTTTTAATTTTACAATAATTATAGAGCACTGCATTAATAGAAAAAAAAATTAAAAAAGAAATATAGAAATTAAATATTGAAATAAAAATTATTATTATTACAAAGTGACACAATCATATTTTGATAGAAAGTGTATAAAAGATTTCTTACTAATAATATTATTAAAATGTGTCATGTGTCATGTTTTAATTAGGAGTGTATTGACTTTTGGTTACACTCGGTGTACATATAGCATTTTCCGTGTTTTTTAGGTAAAAGTCAATTACATTAAAAAAAGTGTATGATACATTATAGCACATATGGAATGAAACCCAAGTTAACAGAATAGCTCTCCAACCAACCAACTAAACATATAGCACTAGAGAGTGTTATTTAAATAAATAATACAGTAAAACTTTAAATTATATTAAATTCATTAAATACAGTAAAACTTTAAATATCAGCTCGAAATTTAAAAAAATATTTTTTTGTAAAGAGTTAAGACTCATATATTAAATACAGTAAAACTTTAAATATGAGCGCAAAATTTTAAAATATAATTATCTATTAATTTTTTTTACTTATAATACCATTATATATATATTATTTTTATTTTTCTTTATATAATATTAATTAATATAGTATATATCATATTAACCCTATATCTAAATATTAACCCTATATCTAAATATGTATATAAACTATTCACTCATTAATAGTGATATTTTTTTCACAAAATACAAAGAAAGTGTAAATATTAATCTAGTTGAGAGTGAATATTATTTAAATAAATAAAATTATTTTTTAAGGATTTTTTTTAACAGATTCGGTCCATTTAGCAAAGACTCGTATATTAAATACGGTAAAACTTTAAATATTGGCTCAAAATTGTAATTGAGCCCTGGGCGGTTGTCTATGCCAAGGGCCGGGTCGGCCGGGTCTGCCTATAGGCAGTAGGCGAAGCTTCCGAGCTTGTCCCATTTCAATAACGTGTGTTTATTATTTATGTCACAGGTAAATATGTACTAATTGGTAATTTGTGGATATATGGGGGGCAAATTGGTAATTCAGAAGGCCATCCGCGAGTCTATAAATGCAAAAGCTTTTCCTTTTTTTTGTTCATCGTAGAATTGATCTCAAGACTACTACATCCAAACAAAGACACTCACACGACACGTAGTACGGGTAAGTATTATATATATATATATATATATATATATATTAATCTTCATTTCCTATAATTTGTAGCTAGCTAATTATATAGTATAACTATAAGATGGAGTTTTGATTGTGGATCGTCTTCGGATACGTATACATAATGTGTCATGATGCTGCAGGCTGATCAAGCTGATAGTCATCGTATCTATATCTAGGGTTTATCATTTTTTTTGAACATTGAATATAGTTATAACAAGGGTTTTGATTTTGTGGTACTTATACAAGGGTGGAGCCGGCTCTTGTAACAAGGGTGGGGTCAATATCTTATGATTTTTTTTTTTGAAATAAAATATAATAGAAATGACAAATTTATTAAATTTTTTTATATTACTCTTAATTTAGTTTAATATATTGAATTTACAAAATGATTGAATTGAATTAATTTAATATATTTTATTAATCATAGTAAAAAAAATTGTACTAAGGCATTAATTATATATATATATATATATATATATATGAGTTAATACACATAAATTAAAAATTAACTATATACTAAGTAATGGGGCTGGGCGAGGACCAGGTCGGTCCCAAAATTTTTAGGGATAGGCCCAAAACCCGATTTTTCGGTCAACGTCGGTCCGGGATTTTTAAAATGAAGGCCCGTCTCGGGATCGGGCCCGACGATTCGAGCCGGGTTTTCGGGCTTTTCGAGCAAGATTTTTTAATTTTAAAAAAGTGTTTTTTATTATTAAAATTAATTTTTATTAATATTTTTTATAAAAAAAATAAAATTTTAAATAATATTATTATATAAAATATTTATAATTTTAAATTTTAGATTTGAATTATTAATTAAAAAATTATATAAAAATATATAATATTTATTAAAAAATTATATAAAAAATAAAAAAAACTAACCGATCCGGGCTTTCAGTCCCAATTTCTTTTGGGACCGGACCGGGCCCGGTCCAACTTTTTAATTTTCGGTCCGGGCTCTTTGCGGATCGGTCCCAAAAAAATTGATACCGACCCGTAACGGGTTTTTCTCGGGTTTTCGGTCCGAGCTTTCGGGATTTCGGGCCGAAACGCCCAACCCTATTAAGGAGTACATTTTTTAGAAGGTGTATTTAATTAATATTTTATTTGATTTTTTTGGTTTTAAAAATTCGTAGATTTTAAAATTTTATAAACATTTAACTTTTTTTTTATTGATTTATATAAATTTTTATAAATTTTTAACATATATATTTTATGATTATTATTAATTTTTCGTTATAATATAAAAAAATTCCGTGTTATATATATATATATATATATATATATATATATATATATATATATATATATATATATATATATATATATATATATATATATATATATATATATATTTATTTTTTAGAGTTTTTTTTATTTTAACAATAATTTAATTTATTAAAAAAACAAGTACTATATAGTTTTTTTATATAATTTTATAAGTTTTATTATTTTTAATAATAATTTAATTTATTAAAAGATAAATAAATATAAATGTAATTTTTATATAATTTTTAAATATTTATTATTTTTAATAATAATTTAACTTATTAAAATAAAATCCATGAAAATCTTTTCTGATTAATTAGATTTTAAAGAGTCAAAATCATTCATATTTTTAAATAAAATCCATGGAAATTTTTTCTGATTTTTTAGATTTTAAAGAGTCAAAATTATTCATATTTTTAGAGAGAATTCAACAAAATTTATACACTATTAAAATTCATAGGCTTTAAAATACTTATAAAATTTTTAAAACTTTTTAAAATTCTAATTCAATTTAAAAATTCGCATTGAATAAATTTAGACTTTAAAAGTCCATTTAAATTTTACACTCTTTCAATTGATTAATGCAGCTTGCTGCAGGGGCAGATTGATCGACATGGGGGCTTCCGTGTTGTTTCTCATCTTCACGGTTTTGTTTCAAGCAACATCAACAGAGTGCCGGTTCCACTGGCACTGGCCGCACATAAACATTTGTGGATGGGGGAAACAAAATATTCATATCTATAATAATATTAGCCCAAATGCAAAGTTATCATATAAATGTAAATCAGGAAAAGACGGTGTCGTTGGACAAGACACTCTCGATTTCAACAAAGAATTTGACTGTGATGTTTGCGATGCACCGAATACATTAATCTACTGCTGGCTTGGATATGACAAATACGCAGTCAGATTCGATGCTTATGATAAAAAGTGGCCCCTTCCCGACTGCAACTATGATGTATGTTACTGGGAGGCAAGAAGCGACGGCATATACCACACTACAAGAGATAATAGCATTCCACAACTTAAGTATAATTGGACTATCACCAAATAACTGAAATAAAGAGCTCGAGTATGCATGCATGCATGCAGTGTCCTTTTATCTGTGTTTTTCCATTTCAATCAAATAATGCTGATGATCATAGATCCATCAGCTACGTACGTGTACTACTCCATATATTATACTCGATCTTTTCTAGCTAGTACTATAAATTATAATACTATATCCGTTTATAATGTCGTCGTCTTCCGCATTTCCCACGAACGACGCTACACTACCAACTTCATCCGCAACTGTCGAAACCTATCTTTCAAGAACGGACTCAAATGCCAAGCGCTCGAGGTCGGGGCCAAGCCTTCCGTCCGGGTGACATCATCGAGTCTCAGCAGTTTGAGTAACATATTCGACGTGACACTCGATCGAGATGGAAAAAATCGAGAAGAACTCGACATGGTGATTTTGTAGTCTGAGTTTTCTTTCTCTACCTATTACACACAAGTTGTGGAAACTATTACCATCTTAATTAGGTCGAGTCGTACAGTTTTGCGGACCGCAAGTTTTCTTCCGTCGGTTGCATTGATTCTTTGTTTTGCTCTTAGGGCTTGAGGTGGGTTGTTTCCAAGTTCTTGTTTTTGAATCTACAATTGAGATTTTCGACGTGATTCAAATGTTTGGATTTTGAAAAAAAAAAAACACTACTCCAACAATTTCATGAAACAGGGTTCGACAGTTGAGATCAAAAGACTTAAGGGCATTTTATCAAACACTTTAAAGGCAAAATGAAAAAAATGCTCATGATCAGAACTATATTTTGAATCGGAGCTTCACTGATTTCATCGTGCAAGATCAAAAATTGAAATTAAATAACGATAGTTGCTGCTTCCCTTTTTTTTTCCAACACAAGCCTACGACATCTGATATGCCACGTGTCATATTTCGATTGGATTGATTTTATTTCATATTTTCACTTTCTTATGTTTTCTTCTTCTTCTTCTTCGAGTTTGTTTATTTTCATGTGGGCGTTTGTTTTCCAGGTCGTTGAATCGAGTAAATTCGCTCCAGGTAATTTCCCTCCGACATTCGAGTTTTATTCCTTGTTCCCGATTTCATATCCGATTTATTTTTCCATTTTAATTTTCCGTCGCTTATCCGTTTCAACAATACTCAGCTTCTGTAATTCTGTTCATGTGATTTTGGTAAAAATAAAATAATATTAGATGTTAAAAACAAGTGTTGAAATTTCGAATGGTGTTTTGCTCTGTATTGATTTTAATGGTGTCTCTCAATTTTGCCTCTGACATCATTAAGCAGCATTGTAGATTTGTAGTGTCCTCTTTGCAAACCCTCCCTTCCCCCTTTGGAATCGAACGGCGCCTCACTCGTCTCCAAGTCGACGAAGAGCTGCTAATAGACACATATTCGACGTGGCACTCGATATGGAAAAAAATCGAGAAGAACTCGTTCGAGTCTGCCATGAAAAGGTTGGGTGGGGAAGTGTTGACCAAGGAGAATGCGCGCGAGTTCTCATCAATCGGTTTAGTACTCAATTTTAAATATACATACGTGCTAATCTGATTGATATATATATTTGATTGTTATTAGATACTATTAGAAGGGTACTCTGGTATAATAGTGATGAGGCATTTTGAACATGCAAATACGTGCAAATGTATTTTCGTGTATGTGTGCCTGTAAATGTCGGCGTCGTCAAACTGAACATCAGACTCTTCTTCTTTAATCTCTGCATACTTCTGCATTACATTCAACACATCCCGGTTCACAATGTATTTTCCTCGGGCTTCTTCGTAAAGATCGATTCTCTCCCCAAATCTTTCTCTCTGGATATGGGTTTGATACACCACGTCACATTTAGAAGCCACCTCCATCAAATTTACACACACAACTCCTTAGAAGGTCGTCAGGTAGTCTTTTATGTCGTCCTGAAAAAATTGAGAAAAAAAAACAGCTCTTCTCGTGATATTTTTATTGCTTGGGTCTAATTTTAATTTCATTTTACATGTTGACAAACTTCTGAAATGGATACTACCTCCGTCTCAATTAATTATGCACTTCTCCTTTTTAATCTATAAAGAAATAGTGTATAATTAGTTGGGACCGAGGTAGTATTATTCAAGTTCATATCAAGACTTTGACGACTTCTCTGCAGATATAGATACCTTCATTATTACAACAT
This sequence comes from Euphrasia confusa, assembly GCA_954870475.1. Classification (NCBI taxonomy): domain Eukaryota; kingdom Viridiplantae; phylum Streptophyta; class Magnoliopsida; order Lamiales; family Orobanchaceae; genus Euphrasia; species Euphrasia confusa. Next base: position 5,891,380 of record OX940949.1, read on the forward strand.
GGGGTGAGACAAAGTAGAGTTTAACATCCTTGAACTTGGCTAGCAAATAGGCGAGTGATCGGATGGTCCTCCCGTTAGCAAGATCTCCGACAAGTCCAACTTTGTTGCCATCAACTTTTCCTATCTCTCTTTGAATAGTGTACATATCCAATAGAGCCTGTTCGTTCACCGCCAGAGGTAAAAACAAATTGATAAAGATTAAAGAAGAGTACGTCTTGATTGAACTAAATAAAAAAGGCTAAGAAATCTTAACAAGAAACACAATACAGGTTTTATAGGCATGATGGGAGAGAAAATTTGTTTTGGTCCCACAAATCTAGTTTTTTTTTTATTTAGTCTAAATAACACGAATTTGATTTCAATTTAATTCTTTTTTGTAGTAAAATTCAAATTTGGTCGGAATCTGTCCACGTCCATATCACGTGATCTCAACGCCGGAGCCCACTACTGACTCAGCGCAACGTGTCATCACGCCATTGGTCTCCTTCGGTGTCGCACGGAGAGTCAAGTGCAAACCAAACAATTATAAAAAAATATTCATTAGATATTCGATAAATTATTAATTCAAAATTAATAATAAAATAGATTGAGGTTACCTCTTCATCATCAAAGTAATACGTGAAATCGAGGTTAGTCTTTCTCGGTACCCAATTCAAAATATATTTTCGTCGGTTTTTTCTTATTTTTTTTCAGAAGCTTTAATTATTTTATTATGCATTTTTTTTTAATTCAAATTTGGATTTTTTTTACGGAATCAAATTTAGGTATAATTTATTAATAGATTTTTTTTTCAATATCTCATAAATTGAATTAAAATTTTAGCTTACAGTCCGTTTGGAATTAGATTTTTTAAGTATGTGTAGAATTGATACAAACGACGACTATGGAAAAGTTTGCATATCTATTTGTTAATTGCAATGTTATCGATTGAAAGGGAAATAAATTAACCTATTATATTTTACAGTTCTATTTTCGATGAGGTAATTACGTACGGGCCGCAGCCGCGGTTGTTCTGGACCTTGACCTTTCCTCTTCCGAGCTTAATTATGATTCTTGACTCTTGGTCTCTTTGTTCTATATTTTTTTCACTGTAGGTGAGATCAATATGATGGTGTTGAATTTTTAAATATTAAAAATAATTAAATAAATAAAATATCTTGAGATTTTATATTTTATTTTCATAATTTTATTATTATTTGGTTGAGAATGAGATATAATTTAACCACAAATAATAATTATTATTTATCAATTTAATTTAATTTATAGATCAACTTATATACTATGAAGTTTGAATTATAAAAAAACAGTTAGACTTATAGAAATAATAATTCAATAATTTAATTTAATTGTTAAACTAAAAACTTATTTCTCTTAAAAATTTAAATTTTTTTTATTTTATTTGTATTTTGATTATTTTATTTGTATTTTGATTATTTTATATGTCGATAATATTTAATTTAATTGTTAATTTTATAATTTTATTAAATTTTTTTGGAGGTCTTTATCTCGTCTCGATCTCGACCAAAATATAAATTATTAGGACGAGACGAGATTCCCTCATGCCCACCCCTACAAATTGAGTGAAAATAAGATTATGAAATATAATAAAATTTTCATTCGAGTGTACTTTAGAAAAAAAACACGGACAGTGGTACTAGTATCAAATAAATTAATAAAATGTAGTTATAGGAGTATTTTTTAAAATATCATGATAAATAAATTTATTTATTTTTAAAGTTGTCAGTATGTCACTAAATAAAAATTTATTAATATATTTAATAATTTTAATATTATTTTTATATATATAAAACATATAGTAATATATATATATATATATATTTATTTATTTATTTTATTTTTTTCATGTTAAATAATTGCATTATGTTTATTTATATATTTTATATTTTATTATCTTTTTAATAATAAATTAATTAACTAAAATATAAATTCATAAAAATGTTAAGAAGAAATTTTCAAATAATGAAATTCTTTTGTATTTTGAAGATCAAATCAATAGAAATTCATAAACTTTTAAAATTTATTGTCTTTTAATTCTTTTGTATATTGAATACTTGATTTTTAGAAGTTAATAAAAATACACCCTCCTAATTTTTTTTAATTAATTTTACTTTTCAAAAAATGAAATATATTTTTGTAATCTATTACTTTCTTTTATTTTATTTTATTTTTATTTAATATATATATATATATATATATATATATATATATATATATATATATATATATATATATATATAGTAAAATCTCTATAAATTAATAGCTTCGTAGCTTCGGAACCGTGAAAATTTATTAATTTAGAGAGTTTATTAATTTATCAAGTATTTTTTTTTCATTTAAAAAATCAGTCGAATTGTATTAATTTAGAAAGGTTATTAATCAATGAGTGTTAATTTATAGAAGTTTTACTTTTTAATTTCTCATACGCGACAAATGTATAATACAATACCGCAATATATAGGGAATAAAACTTCCACCATTGCAAGAATATTATTCACTTTGTTGCGTACTCTTACGCCAGCACTAAAGAATATATATTATGCGTACTCTTACGCCAGCACTAAAGAATATTATGCGTACTCTTACGGAAGCACTAAAGAATATTATTCACTTTGTTGAATACTCTTATGCACAAGTGCCCACGCTTATCTAAAAAATTAAAATATTTTTATAATAATTTTATTTGATATTATATTTCTTTTAAATTTGTTACTATATTAAATTGATCTTATTCATTATTTATTCTATACTATCAAATACTTTATTTTTATTTATAAATGATTCTGCCTAGGTAGTAGGCGGAGCATCTGAGTATGTCCCATTTCAATAATGTGTGTTTAAAATTTATGTCACATGTAAATATGTAGTTACAAGGTGCAAATTGGAGTCTATAAATGCAAAAGCTTTTCCTGTTTTTTGTTCATCGTAGAATCAATCTCACTACTACATCCAAACAAAAGACACGCACACAACACGTAGTACGGGTAAGTATATATATATATATATATTGATCTTCATTTCCTATAATTTGTTTATATATAAGTGTTCATTATAAGATGGAGTTTTGATTGTGGATCGACTCCAGGCACGTATACTTAATGTGTCATGATACCGCAGGCAGATAGCTTGATTTGTATATATATTAGCATCTAGTGTTTTTTAGAACACTGATTGTAGTTATAATAAGAGTTTTGATTTTGTTGGTACTTATTCCGGGGCAGAGGAGGGCTGGCCTGGGGCATAGGACCCCAATTTTTCAAGTGCCCATTATTTAAAAAAAAACTATATACATATTTATATTTTTGAAAAATAATATTAATATATATATAATTTAAATTGCTTATTTTAATTATTTTATAATTTTAACATTAAAATTTTTATAATATTTTATTGTTATTTATTCATTTTTTAACAAAATATCTTAACAATTCTCAAATCTTATTAAGTTCATAAAAAAAATCTCATTTATCTTAATAATTAGTTAAAAATAATTGTGTTCTATTTTTTTAAATTAGTAGTAATTTAGAACAAAATTAATTCTCTTTTTTTTTTTAAAATTAGTTTTCATAGAATACATTATTGGAAAAAAATTGAGAATTAATTATTTTTCGTTCTAAAAAATATGTAATAATTAAAAAAATAGAACAAATTATTTAAAAAATTGAGAATTAATTGGTGATTTTTTTTTTATATTTTTTAAGTTTTCTAAAAAATTGAGAATTAATTAGTGAATTTTTTTATATATATTTTTTAAGTTTTCTGTATTGTTGTAAATTTTTGAAAGTTTTTATTAATTTTAAGAAAAAAGTTCAATTTCTTTTTGAATTGTGAATTTTAGTTATTTTTTTATACTACTATAATAAAATTACATTATTCTCTTTATAAATTTATTCAAAAATATAAAAATTTAAATAAATAATTTTTTTAATAATTTAATTTGTGATCCTTTTACGATATTTTGCCTAGAGCCTCTCTAAACTCAGGAACGAGCCTGCTAGCTCTTGTACGGCCAATATCTTATTAAATTTTTTATTTTACTCTTAATTTAATTTAATTTAATATATTGAGTTTACAAAATTATGGAATTTAATTAATTTAATACATTCTCATTAATCATAGTAAAAAAAATTATACTGAGGCATTATATATATATACACACGAGTGAATACACATAAATTAAAAAATAACCATGTACGGAGTACTAAGGAGTGCATTTTTTGAGGAGGTGCATTCAATTAATATTTCATTTAAATTTTTTTTTTTTTGGTCTAGGTCAATTGTAGATATTTAAATACTCACACACACATGTCTCGGGTTCAACCTTGGACCTTACGGTTCTCAAGTCGAATGCTCAACCAACTGAGCTAACAACCCTTGACTAGTTATTTTATTGAATTACGTAATATATATATATATATATATATATATATATATATATATATATATATATATATATTAATTTTCATTAATTTTTCTGTTATAATATAAAAATAAATTAAATAATACTCCGTATTATTTCTTTTTTTAAGTTTTTTTATTTTAAAAAATAATTTAATTTATTAAAAGAAAAACAAGTACTCCTACTATATAATTTTTTTCAATATAAATTTCAAGTTTTATCATTTCTATCAATAATTTAGTTTATAAAAAGAAAAATAAATATAAATTTAATTCTTATATAACTTTTATATTTTATTATTTTTAATAATAATTTAACTTATTAAAATAAAATTCATGGAGATCTCCTCTGATTATGTTATATTTTAAAGAGTCAAAATTATTCATACATATTTGTTAGGGAGAATTCAACAAAATCTATACGCTCTAAAAATCCATAAACTTTAAAATACCTATATAATTTTTTAAAAAACTTTTAAAAATTCTAATAGAATTTTTCTTTTAAAAATTCGAATTGAATAAATTTAGACTTTAAAAGTTCATTAAAACTTTACACACTCTCAATTGAATTCACTCTCTTTAGTTTTTTTATATACTTACATTACATAAACACACGCTCATATATATTACGCATACAGATTATGTCCATCGGGTATACGTACTTGTGATTAATGCAGCTTGCTGCAGGGGCAGATCGATCGACATGGGGGCTTCGGTGTTGTTTCTCATCTTCACGGTTTTGTTTCAAGCAACATCAATAGAGTGCTTTTGTTTATTAGGGGATGTTTATGTTCGTATCCATAACAATATTGTGCCTAAGGCAATGTTACCATTTCATTGTAAATCAGGAGGTACGATCGTTAAACAATCGACTCTCGATTACAACGGAGAATCTGAGATACATTTTTGCGATGCACCGTCGAAATTAATCTACTGCTGGCTTGGATATGACAAAAAAACAGCCAGATTCGATGCTTATGATCACGCGTGGTCCCTTCTCGAATGCAACTATGATGTATGTTACTGGGAGGCAAGGAGCGACGGCATATACCACACTTCAAGATATAGTAGCGATCCACAACGTATGTATAATTGGACTATCACCACATAACTGAAACAAGGAGCTCGATCGAGTATGCATGCATGCATGCAGTGTCCTTTTATCTGTGTTTTTCCATTTCAAACGAATAATGCTGATGATCATAGATCCATCAGCTACGTACGTGTACTAATACAATATATGTACTTATTATAATAAAAGCTTTCTACTACTTGTGATGATCGATCTTTTCTAGCTAGTACTAATATACTAATACTATATATATATATATATATATATATATATATATATATATATATATATATATGTTAAAATGTACACGAAAAATTATTTCCGGACGCAAAATCGACAAAAATGCACTTCAGGGGCAAATTGATAATTTTGCCAGAATTTGAATTTCGCGCAAGACTGAAACGGCGTCGTTTCGATGCTGAAATGGCTGCGGGTGCAGCGGTCTAGGGCGGGGGATTTCTCAGCGGATTCTTCACCAAAATGGATGATTCTTGAAGCTACATGATCCTTGCCAGCTCATCTAGGAAACGCACACGGAATTGCTACGCATCATCGCACGGTTGAGATTTGCGAGGTTGTTACGGCTCGATGGCCAGGATGTGTTCATCGATTTTGTGCATTTCTGTTTTAGCATATAATCACTCGTGTTTGTGATTGATATGCAAGCATTGAGCTAGAGAGAGCTTTGTACAATTGTTTTTGAGCTTCGTATAATACCAGATAACCCCTCCCCTCCACCGTGCACGTAGATTACCTTTCCGGTGATCGAAGCACGTAAAATCGATTGTTGTGTGTTTGTTTTGCTTCGTGTTTGAGTTCGATTATTCATATACAAACTTTCTACGGCGTGAGTTTGAGTGATTATCGACGTGAGCGTGATTTTAGTGTTCAGTTCAGTGGTTCAGTGTTAAATCTTGCTGTTCAGTGTTATTTGTGCTGTTCAGTGTTATTGTGAGGGATTCAGTGTCGACAGAGCTCGCGTTTGTTTCTGTTGTCTTGGCTGTTCTTCTCTCAACAATTGGCGCCGTCTGTGGGAAGGTGAATCACTGTAGATGAAGACTGGATCTGCCAAATTCGAGGTGGAGAAATTCACTGGGAAAAATGATTTCAGTTTGTGGAGGATCAAGGTGAGGGCTGTGCTTGTTCAACAGGGGTTGATTTCTGCACTTTCACCACCAGATCCAGAAGCTGAGGCAAGGAGGAAGGAGAAATCACCTGTAGATTCAAGCTCTGTGGCTGGTTCAGAGGAGGATTTTGAAGAAATCTCCATGAAGGCTCACAGTGTGATTATCTTGAGTCTTGGTGATAAGGTATTGAGGGAGGTATGTAGAGAGGCTACTGCCTATGGTTTATGGAAGAAGCTTGAATCTCTATATATGACTAAATCCCTGGCTAACAGATTGTACATGAAACAAAAGCTCTACTCATTTAAAATGCTTAGTGACAAACCAGTGTTGGACCAGATGGATGAGTTTGTGAAAATTCTTGATGATTTAGAGAACATAGATAAGAAGCTTGATGATGAAGATCAAGCCCTTTTGCTGTTGAGTTCTCTGCCTTCTTCTTTTGATCAGTTCAGAGATGCCATGATTTATGGAAGGGAACATGCTCTGACACTGGATGAGGTTCAAATAGCCTTGAGAACAAAGGAGCTGCATAAGAAGGAGTCATCAAAGAAGGATACTCACCAGTCAGTGTCTGAGGGTTTGTTTACTGCAGGGAAGAAACCACACAAGAAGAAGCAGTCACAATCAAAGTCTAATAGCAGTGGAGGTGGAGCTTCTACTTCAGGAGAAAGTAGAAAGTGTTATCACTGCAAGAAGACTGGCCACTTGAAGAAGAATTGCTATGCTTGGAAGAAGCTGCAAGAAAACCAAACTCCTCAACAAGCTGATGTTACAGTTGCTGATGATAGCTGTGAAGATGCTGAGGTTCTCAATGTGACAATTAATGGAAAGCAGAGTGAGTGGATACTTGACTCTGGTTGTACTTTTCATATGAGTCCAAAGAGACACTGGTTTGAGCAATTTCAGGAAGTGGATGGTGGCTGTGTTGTGTTGGGAAACAATGTTACCTGTAGGGTTCAAGGGATTGGATCAGTGAGGTTGAAACTTCATGATGGTTCAGTTAAACTCCTCACCAAAGTCAGATATATACCAGAGTTGAAGAGAAATCTCATTTCACTTGGGATGATGGATAGTATGGGGTTCAGTTTCAGCTCAAGTGGTGGATGTCTGCAGGTTAAAAGGGGTGAGGTAATTGTCCTTGAAGGAGTTAAAAGAAATGACCTATACTACCTCAAAGGTCACACTGTGGTTGGTGAATCATCACAGGTTTCTGAGGTAGAGAAGGTTGAACTGTGGCATCAGAGATTGGGTCACCTAGGTGCAAAAGGGTTGAATGAGCTCTATAAGCAAGGTTTATTTGCAAAAGACAAGTTCTCAAAGTTGAGATTCTGTGAGACTTGTGCACTGGGAAAAGCAGTGAGGGCCCCTTTTGGCACTGGTAGGCATACCACTAAGGGTGTACTTGATTATGTACACTCTGATCTCTGGGGGCCAGCCAGAACTACTACCAAGAGTGGTGGAAGGTTCTTTATGTCAATCATTGATGACTTCAGCAGGAAAGTTTGGGTCATTGTTCTTAAAGCCAAGTCAGAGGCATTTGAGAAATTCAGAGAATGGTTGATTGAAGTGGAGAAGCAGTCTGGAAGGGAGTTGAAGCACTTGAGAACTGATAATGGTCTGGAATTTCTCTCTGATGAGTTTAATGACTTGTGTAAAAGCAAGGGCATTGTGAGGCACAAGACAGTTGCCTCTACTCCACAGCAGAATGGAGTTGCAGAAAGAATGAATAGAACTCTATTGGATAGAGTCAGATGCATGTTATTAAGTTCTGGTCTTCACAAGTCCTTTTGGGGTGAGGCAGTGAATTCTGCAGCTTATCTCATTAATAGGAGTCCTGCTGCTGCTCTAAGTATGAAAACACCTCAAGAAGTTTGGACTGGGAGAGTTCCAGAACTTGAGCATTTGAGAGTGTTTGGAAGTTTGTGCTATGCTCACACAAAGGGTGATAAACTGGAGGCAAGGGCACTGAGGTGTGTGTTTTTGGGATATCCAAAGGGTGTAAAGGGGTACAAACTGTGGTGTATTGAGCCTGGACAATACAAGTGTTTCATCAGTAGGGATGTCACATTTGATGAGCTCACTATGCCTATGCTTTCTGAGAAAAGCTTGAAAGACACTGAGTTGTTTGAAGTTGAGCTTGAGGGCAGGGAATTTGCCTCTCAACAGGAAGAAGGTGGAGTTGAGGATGAAAATGAGCTTGATAATGATACTTCTGAGATTCAGGAAAGCTCTAATGATTATCAACTGGCAAGAGATAGGACAAGGAGGGTGATACAGCCACCTCAGAGATATGCACATGCAGATGTGATATCATATGCTCTTATTGTAGCTGAAGAAGTGGATTCCAGTGAGCCAAACTCATATTTGGAGGCCATCTCATGTCCTGAGAAGGAGAAATGGTTGTTGGCTATGCAAGAGGAATTGCAGTCACTGGAAAGGAATCAAACTTGGACCATTGTCAAGAAACCTTCCTCTCAAAGGGTTGTTGGATGTAAATGGATATTTAAGAAAAAACTTGAAGGTTCAGAGGGTAGAGATGTGAGGTATAAAGCCAGATTAGTTGCAAAGGGCTTCACTCAGAAAGAAGGTGTTGATTTCAATGAAATTTTCTCACCTGTGGTTAAGCATTGCACTATCAGGATTCTGTTGTCCATAGTAGCTCAGAAAGATTTGGAGTTGCAGCAAATGGATGTTAAAACAGCATTTCTACATGGAGAACTTGAGGAGCAAATATTCATGAAAATCCCTGAAGGAGTTGAGGGTGCTCACTGTGAGGACAGGGTGTGTATGCTGAGAAAATCTTTGTATGGTTTGAAGCAGAGCCCTAGGCAGTGGTACAAGAGGTTTGACACTTATATGCTGCATATTGGTTTTGTTAGATGCAAGTATGACTGTTGTGTCTACTTAAAGATGAAATCTGAGAAGGTGGTTACCTACTTGCTACTCTATGTTGATGACATGTTAATTGCTAGTAGCTCAAAGGTTGAGGTGGAGTCTCTTAAGAAGCTACTGAGAGCTGAATTTGAAATGAAGGATCTAGGTGAAGCTAGAAGGATTCTGGGAATGGATATCAGGAGAAATAGAGCCTCTGGGACATTGAGTTTATCTCAAACACCCTATCTAGAGAAGGTTCTGAAAAGATTCCATATGGAGGAGTCCAAAGTCTCATTAACTCCCCTTGCTCAACATATCAAACTCTCTGTTGATCAGTGTCCATCTACACTGTCTGAGAAAAAGTCCATGAGCACTGTTCCTTATGCTTCTGCAGTTGGGAGTGTAATGTATGCCATGGTGTGTAGTAGGCCTGATCTGGCATATGCTATGAGCACTGTTTCCAGATTTATGTCAAATCCTGGAAGGATGCATTGGGATGCAGTCAGGTGGTTGCTCAGGTATATAAAAGGTACTCTGAATCATGGGTTGTTGTTCCAGAGAAGTGATCTCAGTGGAGATGCTTTGGTTGGATTTGTAGACTCTGATTTTGGGAGTAATGTGGATACCAGGAAATCCATCACTGGATATGTGTTTACCCTATATGGTTCTGCCATTGTCTGGAAAGCCACTCATCAGGGTGTTGTTGCTTTGAGTACAACTGAGAGTGAGTATATGGCTATGACAGAGGCAATAAAGGAAGCCATATGGTTAAGGGGAATTCTCAATGAACTTGGAGTTGAGCAAGACACTGTTGCTGTCAACTGTGACAGCCAAAGTGCTCTGCATTTGGTTAAGCACCAAGTGTTTCATGAGAGGTCAAAGCACATTGATGTGAGGCTACATTTTGTGAGAGATGTAGTGGAGAAAGGTATCATCAAAGTTGAGAAAATTGCAACTGAAGGGAATCCAGCTGACAGTTTCACTAAGGTGTTGCCAGTGGATAAATTCAAGTTGTGTCAGGATCTGGTCCAGTTGGTGGACATTTCACAATCTCTGTGAGGTTGTGGAAGTATAGGCTGCAGCAGGTGTGGGATATCTGTTGTGGTTATGGAGTTATGCAACAAAATACTCAAACTGGCAGTTTTGGGAATTTTGAGGTGTGACTTGATGATCCTGTTGCTCAGTTGTGTTTCTGAGTGGTGTGACTGTGGCCTGAGGTTCATAGTCATGGGTATGAACTGTGTAGGTTGTGTTTCCTACATAGTTGTTAATGATGCTTAAGTCAATGGTTGGAATTGACTGGACAGTGTCTGTTCTTGGAATTACTGTGTATGTGATTCTGTGTTGGAGGATGACTTGTGGTAGATGAAATGTGCAGGGAAGTCACATTTCAGTGTACAAATCTAGTGGAGGTGGTTTCATGCTATTTGGTTCAGAATTGAAGAAGTTGAGTACATGAGTTTTTCAACTAGATCAGTTTTGAGTCATTTAGTCGCATGTGGATTTTTCTGGAGCTATGGTGGTTTATATGATGAGTTCTTGGTATGGATTTGAAGCTAAGGATACAAGGATCATGATGGGACTGATTAGAGATCCTAATTCCAGCTGTGGAGAGCAGGATATGGATTTGAAGTCAGATCAGAAATCTGTGTCAGGTCAGTTCTTGAACTGGAGCCTGATCAGTGCTTATTTGGTGTGATCAGTGTTGAGACTGAATGAGTTTTGTCAAGGGGATTGCTTGGAGCTGATTTGTTGTGTAAGGTGGAGATTTGTTAAAATGTACACGAAAAATCATTTCCGGACGCAAAATCGACAAAAATGCACTTCAGGGGCAAATTGGTAATTTTGCCAGAATTTGAATTTCGCGCAAGACTGAAACGGCGTCGTTTCGATGCTGAAATGGCTGCGGGTGCAGCGGTCTAGGGCGGGGGATTTCTCAGCGGATTCTTCACCAAAATGAATGATTCTTGAAGCTACATGATCCTTGCCAGCTCATCTAGGAAACGCACACGGAATTGCTACGCATCATCGCACGGTTGAGATTTGCGAGGTTGTTACGGCTCGATGGCCAGGATGTGTTCATCGATTTTGTGCATTTCTGTTTTAGCATATAATCACTCGTGTTTGTGATTGATATGCAAGCATTGAGCTAGAGAGAGCTTTGTACAATTGTTTTTGAGCTTCGTATAATACCAGATAACCCCTCCCCTCCACCGTGCACGTAGATTACCTTTCCGGTGATCGAAGCACGTAAAATCGATTGTTGTGTGTTTGTTTTGCTTCGTGTTTGAGTTCAATTATTCATATACAAACTTTCTACGGCGTGAGTTTGAGTGATTATCGACGTGAGCGTGATTTTAGTGTTCAGTTCAGTGGTTCAGTGTTAAATCTTGCTGTTCAGTGTTATTTGTGCTGTTCAGTGTTATTGTGAGGGATTCAGTGTCGACAGAGCTCGCGTTTGTTTCTGTTGTCTTGGCTGTTCTTCTCTCAACAATATCCGATTATAATGTCGTCGTCTTCCGCATTTCCCACGAACAGCAACTGTCGAAACCTATCTTTCAAGAACGGACTCAAATGCCAAGCGCTCGAGGTCGGGGCCAAGCCTTCCGTCCGGGTGACATCATCGAGTCTCAGCAGTTTGATTAACATATTCGACGTGACACTCGAGATGGAAAAAATCGAGAAGAACTCGATCGTCGGGAAGCCAGATTCTCAAGGGGTACTTGATGGCCACCCTATGATATTCTACGAGCCCTCGACGAGAACCAGGCTTTCGTTTGATTCTCTGTTTTGCGCACCGCAAGTTTTCTTCCGACGGTTGCATTGATTCTCTGTTTCGCTCTTAGGGCGGAGAAATCCCCTTCTGTGTTTTTGTTCATGTTCGATTGTTAAGATTCATGGGCTTGAAATTGAAATGCCGGATTTTTAGCTCGATTTTATTGATGTTTTTTGGCGTGATTTTTGTATATTTTGTGTATATATGTGTATTATTATGAGGGATTATGCATTATTGTTGTGACGGAGCTTATACGTGGTATAGTCGAGTTTTTGTATGAATTGTAGGTGAAAAACGGCTAAAAGTGAGGTGTCGACTCAAGGCCGGAAGTGCAGCAACTTCGTCGCAAAAACTGCTATCGCTCGGTCGGATTCGTGTTCCATGCCATACACGGTTGGAAAGACCTTGAAGTCAGGAATCTATGGAATTTTGAATCACGACGATCGGAGTTCGGACGAGAAAGATATGACGAGAATCGGTAGGCTGCGCAAGCAAGTAACCAAAATTCGGAGAGGAGAAAGATATTGTAACAGTTCAACCCGCGGTAGAACTCTCATTGAACCAGCGTGGACTCTCATTTAACCCGCGGTAGAACTCTCATTGAACCAGCGTTGACTCTCATTTAACAAGCGTTGACTCGCGGCAGAAGACTTAAATGAGAGTGACTGGGAAACAAAATTGTTGACTGGACGTTGACTTTCATTGACCGGGCGTTGACCGAGGGCTAGAATCGACATTTCAAGCTTATTTTTGGTGGGAAGATTATGAGGAACGGTTATTCCACTTGGATGAGTATAAAATGATTGGGAAACACTCTTCCCACACAACTTTGGATCTACTTCAAAACACTTAGAGAAAATTAGAGAGAGAGTAATGCAAATTGTGATTGGAATTCATCTTCCTCAAAGTTCAAGCATCCATTGACGACGGATTCAAGCTCGAACGACCACGGAGACGAGAGATTCATCCTCTACATCAATTGGCTACACATTTCTCTTCTCTTTTCCTCTTTTGCTTTGTTGAATTTTCTCATTTCTAGTATTAATTTCATGCTTGGATTTGTATGAGACTTGAGATATTGCTTGAGATTTATGTTGATCATGCTTTGCTTTATTGATTTCATGCTTGAGTTGTTGATTTCCATGGCTAGAAGTAGCTAATTTCTCTTTAGGAGATGAAGTGAAAGTCATGCCTACAAGGTGTTTGATGAAATGCTAGAGAGAGTTTAAATTGCCCTAATTGATTTATTTTCGAACCACGATTGAGTATGATCTTTGGTGAACGGGATTAAACTCATTTGAGGATTAAAATGATTGCTATCACCGGGAACGGGGGCTTTCTTCCTAAGGTTCGATTATAATCAATTATTGTTCAAAACTTAAGGAACGGAATCGGTCATCTAGTGAATTCACCACCATCAAGGGGTGCTTTACTAGGGAATTAAATCGATTAGCGTACGGTGATCGTTGCTTTTATTTCCGGTCCAATTCTCGAACTTAAATACAAGGTTGTATGATTTGGAAGAGGATTACAACCGGATTACTCTTTTGTGTTTCATAATTCACTTTGTAGGACGACTATTACTTTATCTCCGACTTTCTCCCATTTGATACAACTCTCGATTACTTGCTTTGATTGTTTACTTGCTATTACTTGAACCTTTGAGATATTGAAATGAACACGATTTTGGAAACCTCTCACTCTAGTCCTCCCTCGGATTGATATTCCGAGTGGTCGTTTACAACGAACTCTCGATTTTTGAAGCGAGACTAAATACATTTTCTCTTTCCTTGTGATCGAAAAATGCTTCTTCAAAATGGCGCCGTTGCCGGGGAGGGCTAGTTGAAGTTTCTTAGTCATGTTCTTTTCAATTGCTACTTGTTTTAGTTTCTTTTACTTTGCTTTGATCATGCCCCCATTAGTTTAGTTAATATAGCTTTAGTTAGCTTACTTTAGTTGCTTTCTTTTGTCTTTGAATGCAAGGTATGTGGAGTCACCAACATCCGGATTCACGTTCTTACCAAAGAGCGGCTCCACCATACAATCACTACCAAGCTTCTCCTCCAAAACAACCACAACATTCACAATATTATGGAGGAAGCCAATACCAAGATACTCAACCTTATACCGACTCTTGGAACTACCATCCAAGACCCGACCCAAGCTATGACTATTCAAGGTCCGAGTCTCCAAATTCTTGGTCTTATCCACCCGAGCCAAACTATTACAATCCAAGACCCGAGTATCCACTATCTAGGTCTTATTCATCCGGGCCGGAGCCGACCTATCCTCCTACTAATCATCATTGGCACGATCCACATTATGAGTCTCCACCTCCAACTTATTATTCACGTCCCACGCCATCTTCTAGGAAAGCTTCCGTACAACGTGAGCTAGATCGCATTGATGCCATGATTGTTCGAAAAGCAAGAGAATACTTCCAATATGATGAAGATTATGAACAAGATGAATTGGACGGGAAACTATTGAGAAGGTCTATGGTGAAGACCAAGGAAGTTTATGCCGAAAATCAAATGAAGTCCGAAATGGAAGGGATGAGGAAAGAGATGCAAAGGCCGAAAGAAGATACGAGAGTTACTTGTATTATTTGTGGTGATGAAGGGCATGAGTTAAGGACATGTCCCTACAATGAATTTACCAAAGGAAAGTTTATGGAAGAGGAGGTGTTGTACGAGTATGAAAATGATGAAGATATTGAACAACTCGAGGAAGAGGCAACATTTTCTCAACCCGAATCGGCCCAAGAGGTTGAAGATGATCTCCGAGCGTGTTTCAATAGAATAGATTCTCATGTGGCAAATATATTTACTAGCTTGGACGAGATTAAAAATGAGGCCTTTCAAGCTAATGAAGATGACGAGGTCTCGATCCAATCCTCCACTAAATTTCTTGCTTGGGAAGAGTATGCTATATTGTCCAATGAGAGTGATGAGGTACAAGCTCCAAAGATTTTTCCAATACTTGATGTTAAGGATGAGTCTCTTCTATTTTCTTTAATCCCATTTGAGATTGATGCCCCAAGGCTTGAGTACATTAAAGGGGACGAGCCACTTTTGGGTTTTGAAGAGGTTAAAGAGACTCTACATGTTGAGTTTCCTTTGGAGTATGGTGTAGAATGATTAGAATGTGAGTTTGAGCCTCCGACGGTTGAGAATCTCCTTGAGGATGATAGTGAAAAGGAGGAGAAGGTTGAAGAAGAGCATGCCACACTCGATATAGTGGATGAAAAGAGAACGTCTTGGGGATTCGGTAGACGAATTTACGGCTTGGTCGACTTGGGAGTAAAAATTGAGTATTCAAGTTTCCGTTCTTTATCTCCCTTGTCTATTGAGGACCATGAAGAAAAGTACGACGATCTCGACTCATCTAAGCCGCCTAGTCCGGCTAATACTCTTATTGATATTATTCGTGGCTTAGATGGAAAATTCTTGGATCCATTTGACTTGAGAGTCGAGATGGGGTATGGGGTCGGTCGACCGAGTGATGTTTGTTGCATTGAGGATCATGAGATCTTGGTCGAGATGGAGTTCCTAAGAAGATTTAGTTCGATATTTTTACCGGTTGAGGTGAATGATAAAAGGACACATGCTTTGTGGGATTCGATTTCTCACTACGGGCGACTATTTGATTTCTATACTATGGAGGACCGTACTCCCGAGCCCGAAGTGATCTATCTCCAAAAGTATAGTTCGTACTTTTTACCGGTCGGGTTAGAAGAAGAGTATGACCCACATCGAGCCACAAGTATGGGGAAGTCTTACATCTTGACTTCTAATTCTATCTACTTCCCCAAACTTTGTCTTGATGGATTTTACTCGGAGGAGCATCATATCTTAGCCGAGATGCTCTTCCTACAACGATTTTCGTCGATATTTTTAGAGGGCTAAAGGACTTTGAGGATCGGGTGTAGCTCGGAGCCGAAAACCGAGCGCCTCGTGGGGGCATTCCCACGACCGTCGAGCTCATGACGTTAAAGAGTGCTTTGTGAGAGCCTTCTCACCCATGAAGATGAAGCTCACTTCTCCATGTCCTTCTACATTGTATTTCTCGGACTTCAAGGTGATTCTTTCTCTATTGTCGCTACACCACAAGTGATGTCGAGCCACCCGAATTACATTTGGGTCAAGGTATGTGAATGGCTAATCCCTCTTTGATCGTTTTTATTTTTTCTTTTGGGTTTCGTGGTGGAGTTTTGGTGGTGTTTGTGTGATTTTAGTTTTATTTGTTTCTTTTATTTTCTTATTTCTTTTCTTAGTCTTGTATTTGTACTAGATTCGAGCTTTTTGGCGTTTTGACTACTTTGATGAAACGTGTGAGTCCCGTAGACGTGTGTGATACATGTGGATTGGGTTAAAGTCGGAGGAGTCGTTAGTTTGGATGGCGTTTATCTCTCTTGGGTATTGTTGGATATTTGACTATTCACTATTTGTTATTTGGAAACCTTGCCTATAATTGTGAGAGGAATTTTTGAAACCTTGATCTTTCTTGTTGGATTATATATATCATCTCCTTTTGGTTCTCACTTTTGTTATGAATATGCATTGTGATTTTTGTCCATATGTATGTGTTTGTGCATTATGAGTGCATGGTGATGAGCTCGATTGGTCTCATTGGCTTGAATATGATAAACTTGATCAATAGAAAAGCTCCACTTGAATATATTCCCCATATTTGACCGAGCCCGTCGTGGGACACCCTAGAAAACCCCTTGAGCCTACGTGTAAACCTTTTTCTTGTTGCCGAGTGTTTCTCGAGTGGTGTGAGCATTTTCGGGGTCATTTGGTGATGAAGGTGATATTTGTGTTTGGGGTCATTAATTAGGTTGTGCTTATGAGGTTCATTTGTAAATTTGAGCATGTTAGTAATTCTTGGAAAAAGCCAAACCCTCTAAAAAAATGAATGATGAGAAGAAATGATGTATGATGAATGATGTTGTGTGCACAAAAGAAAGAAAAAAAATGTAAAAAAAAAAAGTGGAAGAAAAGAGCCTAAACAAAAGAGCAAAAAGCTTGGCCAACGAAAAAGAAAAAAAAAGATTGTTTAAAAAAGGCGAGGGTTTTTTTTTTTTTTGAAATATATGTATTGATTTGTAAGCTCGGTTTACTTATGTCCTTGCACATAGATGGAGTTATAAGGGCGAGGTTGATTTGTGAGAAACTTTTGGTGTAGGAGGGAAAGAGGGAGTACGTGAGAGCCTTGATTCACATATTGTATATGATTCTTGCCCTACCCTTTACCTTATTCTACCATATTTGATCATGTTTTGATTCATTTGCTTGTGATGATTTAATTGAGTAAAATTCACCTTGAACTTATGGTGTATGAAATGCATGTTATATGGGTGCTATTCATTCTACTCCTCGAGCTTCTCTCAATAAATGCAAGTTCCTTGTTCTATCTCTTGCATCATGAGTGTACATAACCTTTGATTCGATTTCGAGAGGAAAGAAACGAGTGAACCGTGCGTTGAGTGATTCGAATAGTGTATGTCATTTTATTTTAACAATGCTTGATTGAGATGAACATGGGATTGGTTTGAAACGTGCTTCTCCGGCTAGTTAGTGTATCACGTTGGAACACTATGCTCGGGACGAGCATTGCTTTGTCGTTGTAGTAGTTTGAAATGCCGGATTTTTAGCTCGATTTTATTGATGTTTTTTGGCGTGATTTTTGTATATTTTGTGTATATATGTGTATTATTATGAGGGATTATGCATTATTGTTGTGACGGAGCTTATACGTGGTATAGTCGAGTTTTTGTATGAATTGTAGGTGAAAAACGGCTAAAAGTGAGGTGTCGACTCAAGGCCGGAAGTGCAGCAACTTCGTCGCAAAAACTGCTATCGCTCGGTCGGATTCGTGTTCCATGCCATACACGGTTGGAAAGACCTTGAAGTCAGGAATCTATGGAATTTTGAATCACGACGATCGGAGTTCGGACGAGAAAGATATGACGAGAATCGGTAGGCTGCGCAAGCAAGTAACCAAAATTCGGAGAGGAGAAAGATATTGTAACAGTTCAACCCGCGGTAGAACTCTCATTGAACCAGCGTGGACTCTCATTTAACCCGCGGTAGAACTCTCATTGAACCAGCGTTGACTCTCATTTAACAAGCGTTGACTCGCGGCAGAAGACTTAAATGAGAGTGACTGGGAAACAAAATTGTTGACTGGACGTTGACTTTCATTGACCGGGCGTTGACCGAGGGCTAGAATCGACATTTCAAGCTTATTTTTGGTGGGAAGATTATGAGGAACGGTTATTCCACTTGGATGAGTATAAAATGATTGGGAAACACTCTTCCCACACAACTTTGGATCTACTTCAAAACACTTAGAGAAAATTAGAGAGAGAGTAATGCAAATTGTGATTGGAATTCATCTTCCTCAAAGTTCAAGCATCCATTGACGACGGATTCAAGCTCGAACGACCACGGAGACGAGAGATTCATCCTCTACATCAATTGGCTACACATTTTTCTTCTCTTTTCCTCTTTTGCTTTGTTGAATTTTCTCATTTCTAGTATTAATTTCATGCTTGGATTTGTATGAGACTTGAAATATTGCTTGAGATTTATGTTGATCATGCTTTGCTTTATTGATTTCATGCTTGAGTTGTTGATTTCCATGGCTAGAAGTAGCTAATTTCTCTTTAGGAGATGAAGTGAAAGTCATGCCTACAAGGTGTTTGATGAAATGCTAGAGAGAGTTTAAATTGCCCTAATTAATTTATTTTCGAACCACGATTGAGTATGATCTTTGGTGAACGGGATTAAACTCATTTGGGGATTAAAATGATTGCTATCACCGGGAACGGGGGCTTTCTTCCTAAGGTTCGATTATAATCAATTATTGTTCAAAACTTAAGGAACGGAATTGGTCATCTAGTGAATTCACCACCATCAAGGGGTGCTTTACTAGGGAATTAAATCGATTAGCGTACGGTGATCGTTGCTTTTCTTTCCGGTCCAATTCTCGAACTTAAATACAAGGTTGTATGATTTGGAAGAGGATTACAACCGGATTACTCTTTTGTGTTTCATAATTCACTTTGTAGGACGACTATTACTTTATCTCCGACTTTCTCCCATTTGATACAACTCTCGATTACTTGCTTTGATTGTTTACTTGCTATTACTTGAACCTTTGAGATATTGAAATGAACACGATTTTGGAAACCTCTCACTCTAGTCCTCCCTCGGATTGATATTCCGAGTGGTCGTTTACAACGAACTCTCGATTTTTGAAACGAGACTAAATACATTTTCTCTTTCCTTGTGATCGAAAAATGCTTCTTCAGAAATCCAAATGATTTTCTCAGAACTATGAGATTAGTGATCATGGAACCTTGGTTTGGTGGTGTTAAGGAGATGGTGATTGCAAATTTCCGGGGGCCAATCAAAACAATAGATATCTCATTTTATGATTTCAAAGACTTTATAGATGAAAATGTCTAATCTAAAGCAATTTTCAATTTTTTTTATGAAGTTAAAAATAATTTTTACACTTCTCTCCTAATCTTACACACTTATCTTTTTAATTTACACTCATTTGCCCTGAGCCTTAAAAGGAAATGAAGAATGCTCATTGAGTATCACCAATGATACGGAAAAGCGGGCGAGGGATTTGCCCTAACATTTGTACATTAGTACGAAAATTTAGACCAGTTCAAATGATAAAGAAAAGTTGAGTTTTCAATTTTTAATAATTGGCTACTAAAAAAATGTATATCTACCTACTACTAGTAAATTGTTGTTCTGTTTATAATTTTGAATTGTTCTAAAAATCGTAGAGTAAATAAATGCTTTAAGAAATGTAGATTGTTTTTCAATACCTTAAACATTTGTTAAAAAGAAAGCAATGGCTGATTTTTCAATTTTTAATAATTAGTTAGGCGTGAAATTATATACGGAGTATGTCAAAGACGGTTGGAATAAAATGTAAATCTATCTACCTACTAATTTTAAAATTTTGATCTAAAATAACTGGTATAGAGATAAATATTTTCAAAGAAAAAGAAAATGATGGTTTTTCAATCCCCAACACAACTTGTTAATGTTAAAAGGAATAAAAAGTTGATTTTGCAATCCTTAATAGTAATTGCCTACATTAGAAATATAAGGTTAAAGAACAGCTCACATATAAGGAAATAAGTAGATTCATTTCGTTATTCATCACAGCTTCCCTCACTTATTCTCACTTATTACCAAGAATAGTTGATAGGGGCAAAATTGGTAATTTAGAAAAGCCATCTCGCATCATTACCACCCTATAAAAGCACCGTCTTTTCTTCTTTTTTGTTCATCATAGTAGGATTAATTGATCAAGATTCAAGATATCAAAAAAAAAAACAAAAAAAATACACTAGTAAGTATATATATATATAAAAATATCGACATTCTTCATTTTTTTTTGTTCATCATAGTAGGATTAATTGATCAAGATTCATTTATTGTTCATCATATATATATATATAATAAGAGTTTTGATTTTGTTGATACTTATGCAGGGCGGAGCTAACTCTTGTAGGGACTCTGGTAAGGAGGGTGAGCCGATATCTTATTAAGAATTTTTTAAAATAAAACAAAATAGAAATGAAAAATTTATTTATATTACTCTTAATTTAGTTTAATATATTGAGTTTTGAAAATGATGGAATTGGATTAATTTAATATATTTTTATTACTCATAGTAAAATAAAAGGGAAAAATGGCAATAAGGCCATTTTTCAACATTTTTTGGCCAATAAGGCTTTCGAGAAATTACACGTGTCAATTAGGCCGCCTAAAATGTGTAAAGACATCGTTACCCTTCCCCTCTTTCTTTCCCCTCTCCTTTACGCACGCAGAGGCCGAGCCCCCGATTCCCGACTGCGATCGAACCCTCGTCTTCGCCAACTGCCTCCCGCAGATCAAGGTCTCGATGAACGTTCGATCGACGATGTACAAACTCGAAGACGGGAAGGCAAATCGCCGCGATTATCTCTCTGCGATTTACCTAGGGTTTGACGGTGTCTCCGAATTCTCGCCCGATTTCATCAAGGACAGGGTCAAAATCCGAACCTCCAGCAACGGGTTGATGTGCTGCTCAAGCGTCCCCGACAAGGGCGTCTATTACGTCAGCAACCCGAGATCGGCCCGTCTCCCGATTTTACCCCGACGACGAAGCCACTCTCGTCGGATTAGCTTCCGACGTGTCCAGCCGGAAATTCACTGTCGTGCTGGTGGAGTACCACCGCTCCTTCGGGCGGAGGCCCGAGAAAACGTTCACGTCCATGGTGTTCGATGAAATGCTCGTGAGAAATGTCGTGACGTGGAATGCCATCATTTCGGGTTACTCCTTTCAGATATGTCGACTTGGAGGTGTTCGACCAAATGCTCAAGAAAGGTTACGTTCTGAATTCTTTTACTGTATATAGATTCATTCCAACTTTTATTGTTGTGTTTTGAGTATGGTGAAAAGGAATGATGAACTTAACACGTCGATTTCGACTGCGAATCGAATTCCAGGAGATTGCCACGGTCGATTTGGGGGTGTAGATGGTCTGAAAATTTGGATTGGGTGGCTCCTCGGAGATCAAGGGCAGAAGAAAGGTTGTGGTGTTTGTGGTCGGGTTTTGGCTTCTCGACGTTGCCACTAACATGACCCCGGGGCCCTGCGGCGCTCTTCTAGCTGATCTCACTGGTATTAAACGACATCGTTTTGCTCTATGTTTGTGTGTGTTGTGTTTTCTTTCGGGTTGTAGCTTAAATCAATCTAATCTGTAGTTTGCTTGGTTGGGTAAAATCGAAACTCTCGATAAATGTTCGGTTTCATTAGAAATCTTGACTAGTTGTTTTCTCTCATGAAACCAAAATTAACAAATACATGAAAGCACTTTGAAGATATTCTGATGTCAATTCCAACCTAGATAATTCATTCGTAGTTGATATTAGATGTTGATGTAAAGTTAATAGTGAGTAGAGATACATGAAGACTCCTTGATATTTTCTATGAACATGATACTCAAGAGTCAAAAACCTGAAATTTGAAGGGTGTTTAGGTTATGCATGCCAATATCACGGTTTTCTTGTATAGTTTTTTTTTTTTTTTTTTTTTTGCGTGTGTGTATTTCCCAGCTGTTTAAGTGTGTATGGAGATCAATTGAACACTGAAGGGCTTAGGCTCTTATCCTATATTCTGGTCAATGTATTTTCATGAGTTCACTGTTTGTTATGAGAGCTTTATGCTACCAGTTGCTCATCAAATTGTTTGTCTTTGTCTGCTCTATTTTCATCAAGAGCGCAAGGAGCTGATTGAAAAGGCTATGGATCGGATGATGACGAGCACAAGTATAATGATGAAGAGGACAAGGATGATGATGACGAGCACAAAGAAGCTGATGAAGAGGACAAGGATGGAGACGAAAATGAAGTTTTATTGTACACATAATATTAATTATGATCTTGATTATTTGTTTCGAATGAATCATTTTCTGGATTATATTTGTTTTGTAATTGAAATTGTCATGTGATACATTTTGTTAAATATGTTCGAAATGGTCGAAGTATGGATTAACATACTGAATGTCATATTTTAACACTGAATGACCTATTTTAACACTGAACATACTGAATGTCATATTTTAACACTGAATGACATATTTTAACACTGAACATACTGAATGACATATTTTAACACTGAATGCCATATTTTAACACTGAATGACATATTTTAACACTGAATATACTGAATGTCATATTTTAACACTGAATGACATATTTTAACACTGAACACACTGAATGTCATATTTTAACACTGAATGACCTATTTTAACACTTAACATACTGAATGACATATTTTAACACTGAATGACATATTTTAACACTGAATGTCATATTTTAACACTGAATGTCATATTTTAACACTTAACATACTGAATGACATATTTTAACACTGAATGACATATTTTAACACTGAATGTCATATTTTAACACTGAACATACTGAATGTCATATTTTAACACACTGAATGTCATATTTTAACACTGAATGTCATATTTTAACACTGAACACACTGAATGTCATATTTTTACACACTGAATGTCATATTTTAACACTGAATATCATTAAAAAACACTGAACGTCGTAAAAAAATACACTGAGTATTATAAAAACACTGAATGTCATAAAAAAACACTGAACGTCATAAAAAACACTGAAAATTAAATAAGTATCCCAAAAAAAATCGAACATCGCACAATAAAATTCCCATTTTTTCTTAATATCAATATAAAAAATAAGATAACCTATGTACAGTTTAGAACGAACAATCCGCAGCATCAATCAAAGTATTTCATCTACAGATGACGAGATCAAGATTCACACAACAAAAAATGTATGAAAACAAGTTTCTGCCAAATGAATCAGTATAGCCAAATGAAGTGTACAAGTCAAAGCCCTCAAATCACATCAAGCAAAAAACAACAATCAATTAAAAAAATAGTACTGTCTCCCGGAGATCCTCCCCGTGCAAATCCTGGAGGATATCGAGAAATCGATCCAAGAGCAAGGCGTCGTACTCGATTAGCTTGTCGTCCTCGGACACTTTCCCGGGGACCAGAAGCCTCAACTGGGCATCAATGGATGCCATCTTCTCCACATTCCTTCCGGCCATCAACATCTCTTCTTCATCCTAGCTAGCTATACATATCTGCAGGCATTAACAGGAGATTATTATAATGACGGTTGAATAGGTACTGCCCCATTTAGGTTTACTCATTGATGAAGAATCGAATCGAAAACTCCATTGATGAACTTTGGAATTTCACAGATAATAGCAGAGGAAATTTGGGGAAAAATAGTAGCGGGAGAAAATGATTTTCATTCCACTTGAAAACTCAAACAGTACAAAGTCAATAAGTCCACTATATACTACAAACTAAAATAGCAAATAAGCCCTCAAGACTTTTATTAATAACAAACAGGTCCTTGCGCAATTTATAAAGAAAATAGTGCGCGCATATCAGTTCAAACACACTGAATCCTCATCTTTCACACTGAATCCTCATCTTCTTCATCTCAACACTCATGACTAATAAATCCCTAAGAAAACAAAACAAAATCTACTTCAGTTGTATTTCTTACATAAATACATATTCATATTACTCGACTACTGTTCGTCATTAGCACTTTCACATGATGAACACAAACTTTGGTACAACCTACTGCAATTAGCACCAACATCATGACACTGTCGATAAAACTTGATTCTTCAAAGAAAGCAATCAACTAAGTTGAAGCTCAACTCCGTAGACGCGAGCAGTACAAAATCGAAGCAGTGGGCGTCAACACTGAATGAAACGTAAAAACACTGAATGTATTTGTACAATTATGCAGAATCGAGTCGAGCATTTTGTCGAACACTTGGTGGGCGGAATGAGCGATCGCGTCTTTCGCGTGGAAGACGGTTTCGATTGCGGCCTCTTTCTTGTTTTGAAAATTAACGATGACGCAATCGAAAGCAAATCAAATAATTGAAATCGAAAGCAAATTGAATAAGCAGAGGACACTAACCATCTTCTTCGACGAGCAAGAGTGCTCTGTTGTGTTGACCGCGGCTAGATGCGGGAACTCCAGATGGTGCTCTGTCGGAGTGTGGCGGGCTCGGATGGAGGAGATCGGCCGGAGATGAAGGCGGATGGTGTCTGGTCCGGCGCCGGCGGTAGAGGTCGATCCGGACGACTCTGTGGATTAGGCAGTGGGGTGGGGGTGAAGTGGGGTAGCGTAGGAAAAATTGAGGGGAGGGTAGTTTCGTCCGCCAAAATACATTTTTTTGCCTAATTAAAACAAAATGGCCTAATTGACACGAAAATTAGAAATTTGCCTTATTGGCCAAAAAATGTTAAAAAATAGCCTTATTGCCATTTTTCCCAAAATAAAAATTGTATTGAGGTATTATATATATATATATATGAGTGAATACATAAATTAAAAATTAACTATGTATACTAAGGAATACATTTTTTTGGAGAGTAATTAAGATTTAATTTGATTTTTTTGGACTTTAAAATTTTTTAGATTTTAAAAAATCATAAATTCTATATGACTGATTTTTTTTATTAATTTATATGATATATATATATATATATATATATATATATATATATATATATATATATATGAGTGAATACATAAATTAAAAATTAACTATGTACTAAGGAATACATTTTTTTTGGAGAGTAATTAAGATTTAATTTGATTTTTTGGACTTTAAAATTTTTTAGATTTTAAAAAATCATAAATTTTATATGACTGATTTTTTTATTAATTTATATGAATTTTCATAAACTTCATTGAATTGTCTAATATATATTTTTTATGATTTTTATTGATTTTTCAGTTATAATATAATTTTTTTTATTAAATCCGTATTATATATTTTTCTTTTTTAAGTTTTTTTTATTTTTAATTATAATTTAATTTATTAAAAGAAAAACAAATATTATATAATTATTTTATATAATTTTTCAAATTATATTATTTTAATAATAATTTAGTTTTTTTAATTTCTCAAATAAATATAAATGTGATTTTTATATATTTTTTAAAAAATTATTATTTTTAATAATAATTTAATTTATTGAAATAAAAATCTCTTATGATTGTGAGATTCTAAAGAGTTAAAATTATTCATATTTTTTAAAGAGAATTTAACAAAATTCATTATAAGAATTCATAGACTTCAAAGTACTTATATATTTATAATTTTTTTTAAATCTTAATTGAATTTGAATTTTAAAAATCCAGATTAAATAAATTTAAACATTAGAAATCCATTAAAATCTCACTCTCAATTGAATACACCTTCCTGCTCCTAGTATTTATATACTTGCATTACATAAACACACACGCTCATATATATTAATATTACTCATACAGTATATATCGATCGGGTATACTTGTGATTAATGCAGCTTGCTGCAGGGACAGATCGATCGACATGGGGGCTTCGGTGTTGTTTCTCATCTTCACCGTTTTGTTTCAGGCAACATCAACAGAGTGCCGCTTTTGTTTCTTTGGGGCAAAGCATGTTCGTATCCATAATAGTATTAGCCCAAAAGCAAAGTTAACTTTTATTTGTAAATCAGGAATTACGGTCATGGCACAATCGACTCTTGATTATAACAAAGCCTATTACAGTTTCACTTGGGCTTATTACTATTACATCACTGGACCTAATACTATTGGCCTCTATGTATATATGGTAATTAGTTTTATATGTCAGAGTTGGGTCAATAACACCTTAAAAGGCCTTATTAAGGTGTTAAGGTTGTCCAACTTATATATGAGCTTTAGGATCTATATCCAACCGATGTGGGATAGTTAACACGCCCCCTCACGAGTAGGCTCGGTTTTGTCGGCTCTACTCGTGGACATAGTGCCATCATTGGGCAAGCCGGAAATTTCATCGGCTGGGGCACCCATCATCGTGTTGGGCCTGCTCTGATACCATGTCAGAGTTGGGTCAATAACACCTTAAAAGGCCTTATTAAGGTGTTAAGGTTGTCCAACTTATATATGAGCTTTAGGATCTATATCCAACCGATGTGGGATAGTTAACATTATACTCCGTAACTTATTAGGTTTTCCTTTATCAAGGCCCACTCTTAATTGTATATATTCATAAGTTTATGTACTGTAAATTCATCGAACATTCTTACTGAATAAGAAACTCTTTCTCCAAGTTTTCTCCATCTGGATTTCTAAAACTTGTTATGGTATCAGAGCGAGGTTCTCTGTGAATCGTGTTCTTATCTCTTTCCGCAATTTTTTTTTCCCTTTCTCTCTATTTCTCTCTTGATTTTTCTCCTAATGGAAAATCCAGAAAAAACCCTAATTACGGGCTCAAACCCCAAATCTAATCCTACTCCAAATGACGATCCTTCATCACCATACTACATTCATCCAGCAGATAATCCTGGAATTAAGGTGATTTTCGAAACTTTCACCGGCGACAACTACGGAGCATGGAAGAGGTCCGTCCTCCTGTCCCTCGGATTCAAGAACAAATTGGGCTTCCTCGATGGATCCATTCAAATACCAGAACAAGGTGACTCGATTATGTATTTTGCGTGGTCTAAAGTTAATACCTTGCTGGTCTCTTGGCTCGTTTATTCTATCAGTCCAGAAATTCGGACTACCCTGCTCTATTTCACAAACGCAAAAGAGGTATGGGACGAGATCAGTTTGAGGTATGCAAAATCAGATGGTCCTCGAGTTTTTCAACTAGAAAAGAGCTTAAGTACTATCTCACAGGGATCCCAAAATTTAACTGCCTATTACAATACTTTCAAAGGCCTTTGGGATGAGTACACAAACTTTCGATCTATCCCTCCCTGCAGCTGTGGAAATTGTGTGTGTAACATAGGAACTGCATTCTTAGAACTACAACAAAAGGACTCAGTTCTGAAGTTTCTGGTGGGTCTGAATGATTCATTCTCACACGTTCGCAGCCAAGTTTTGATGAACCAGCCACTGCCCTCTCTCTCCAAGGTCTACTCAATCCTAATCCAAGAGGAAAGTCAGAGAACTCTCCAACCCCATGGAAACTCAATGGGACTCTACAGCAATGTCCCTAATGAAGCCAATGCCCTTATTGCTAAATCTGGAAACAATGCCTCAAACAAGCTGAAATACACTGGAAAGTGCAACTTTTGTGGTTATACTGGACACTTAACTGAGAAGTGCTTTCAATTAAGAGGTTACCCCAGCTACTGGAAGGGAACAAGAGCTGCTAGAATAGCACCAGGCCACACTCCACCATCCCCACTACACCCTAGCATCCAAGCCTTGTCTTCTGCCAACCAAGCATCAGTCACACCTTCTGACATTCAAACATCCACTGATGATCATAGAAGTGACTTAGAGTTCTGTGATCCAAGGCTTTATGAGCAATTCAGAAAATTCATGAGGTTCCAAGATCAAGATGGGACTGGAAGGCGTCATTCTGCTGCTGTGGCAATGGAGCTGAAGGAACCACATGATTCAAGTGACTTTCCAACCCCTCAAAAGGAATCAGGTATCTCTAAAGCCCTTACCTCTTCATGTCAATCTTCTATGTGGATAATTGACACTGGTGCTTCTGACCATATGGTTAGCTCTTTAGATTTTTTTTCTGGCTGCCCTACTAAAATCCACTCAAAGGTACAATTGCCCACTGGACATTATACTTATGCTACTCACAAAGGAACAGTTATATTGACTGACTCTTTAATCTTACATGATGTCCTTTGTGTCCCTTCTTTTAAATTTAATTTGGTTTCTGTATCCCATTTAACCCTAAAAGAAGGTATCTCTGTGAATTTTGTCTCTAACCATTGTTTATTGCAGATTCAGTCAACCAAACAAACTATTGGCTATGCTGAAATTGTTCATGGGCTCTATCATCTAAAGTTTCCCACTTCCTCACTTCCAGCATTACATGAGGAAAAAATTGTTTCTGCTAATAGTACTTCTTCTGATACTTCTTTACTTTGGCATTTTCGATTGGGACATGTTCCTTTTAAAAGACTTTCATCTATCAATTCTTTGCATATTAGTCATACTTTTGCTAATAAACCTTATGACATTTGTCATTTTGCTAAACAAAAGAAACTGCACTTATCTGAAAGTACTTCATATGCATCTGCATGTTTTGACCTTGTGCACATGGACATATGGGGACCCTTTAGGGTTGAATCTTATTCTGGATTTAAGTATTTTTTAACTGTGGTTGATGATCATTCAAGGTGTACATGGATTTTCTTGATGAAACAAAAATCAGAAACTAGACATCATATGCAAAGTTTTTACAAAATGGTTCTCACTCAATTTGAAAAGAAAATAAAATCCATTAGAACTGATAATGGTATTGAGTTTTCATTTACTGATTTTTATCTATCTAATGGTATCTTGCACCAAACCTCTTGTGTTGAAACACCCCAACAAAACGGAAGGGTGGAAAGAAAACATCAACACCTTCTCCAAGTTGCTAGAGCCTTACTTTTTCAATCTTCTTTACCTTTAAATTTTTGGGCAGATTGCATACAAACAGCTGCACATTTAATTAACAGAACTCCCTCTGTTATTTTAAAGAATAAATCTCCTTTTGAGATTCTATACAAAAGAACTCCTGATTACTCTTATTTAAAAACCTTTGGGTGTTTATGTTATGCTTCTACATTAAGTGTTGAAAGACACAAATTTGATAGCAGGGCCTCCAAATGTGTTTTTATTGGTTATGAACTTGGTACAAAAGGGTACAGACTCTATGATCTTCAAAGTCATCAAGTTTTTATTTCTACTCATGTGAAATTTTATGAGCTAACCTTCCCTTTCCAGAGAGATAATGATGATAATATTTTTCAAAATAAACATTTTCAAAATATGTCTGAATCTCGTTGCAATCTGGACAACAATACTGATATTTTTTTACAGGGTACCTATCAAAACATGCCAACTGATAACTCCTCTACTGCTCCTACAAATGACACTCCTCCTGCTGGCCATCTTCCTATTAATACAGGGAGTAATCCTTGCTTACATACTGATTTAATACCACCTATTATTACTACTACCACTACACCTAACTCTATACATGTAGTATCTCCCACAGGACCTATCCATGAAGAAGCAAAAGAAGCTGCCCCTCAAACAGGACAACTCATATCTACCGCCATACCACCTCAAGAGGAAGCAGTGGCTGTTTTTGAGCAAGGACATGTAAGAAAATCCTCTAGATCCAAGAGGATCCCTCCCCACTTAGCAGACTATGACCTTCAAAGGGATGCTTCCTCCAACTTATCCAAAAACCATGAGGTAGTCACTATAAAACCTCACAACCGATATCCTATTTCTCTATTTGTTGGTTCTGATACCTTGCCAAAATCTTATAAATCTTATGTTGCTGCTGTTGCTGTTCTCTCTGAACCAAAATCTTACTCTCAAGCTATTAAACACCCTGAATGGAAACATGCTATGTCTTTAGAAATACAAGCTCTTGAATCTAACAATACTTGGGAGTTAGTCGATTTACCTCTAGGTATGCATACCATAGGCTGCAAATGGGTATATAAAACTAAACTAAAATCTGATGGTAGTTTAGAAAGATACAAAGCTAGACTTGTTGCTAAAGGCTATACTCAAGAGGAAGGAATTGATTTTTTTGAAACCTTTTCTCCTGTTGTTAAACTAACTACTGTTAGAGTTCTACTTTCTATAGCTGCTTCAAAAGGTTGGTTCTTAAAACAACTTGATGTAAACAATGCTTTTTTACATGGGGACTTGAATGAAGTTATTTATATGTCTCCTCCACCTGGTTATTGTATTTCTGGTGATAAGAGAGTATGTAAACTCCTTAAAAGCTTGTATGGTCTTAAACAAGCATCTAGGCAGTGGTTTCGTAAACTCTCTGATTCTCTACTTCTTTTTGGTTACAATAAATCCCCTGCTGACAATTCCTTATTTATCAAAAAATCTGGTAATTATATCACTGCTCTATTAATTTATGTTGATGATATTATTATTGCTGGAAATGATTTAACTGCCATCAATGATGTTAAAACATATTTACATGACCAATTTACAATTAAAGACTTAGGTGATCTCAAATACATACTTGGCATTGAAGTTATTAGAGATTCCACAGGTATTTGTCTTTCTCAAAAACAATATTGCATTGATATCTTATCTGAAAATGGTTACAAAGATTGTAAACCTTTAACAAGTCCAATGGACTGCAACCTCAAACTTTCCAAAGATGATGGGACTGCCCTTTCAGATCCAAAAATTTATAGAACACTAATTGGTAAGCTGCTATACTTAACTGTCACTAGACCTGATATTTCCTTTTCTGTGCAGACCCTCAGCCAATTTCTCTCTTGCCCCAAAGACTCCCACATGGCTGCTGCCCATAGAGTGCTTAGATACTTAAAAAACTCTATTGGGCAAGGGTTATTCTATAGTAGTTCCTCTAACCTTTCCTTGACAGGTTATACCGATGCAGATTGGGCAGGTTGCATTGACACTAGAAGAAGTGTTTCAGGATATTGTTTTTTTTTAGGCACTTCTCTTATTTCTTGGATATCCAAAAAACAGGGTGTTGTTAGCAGATCATCCACGGAAGCAGAATATAGAGCTGCTGCCAACACCATTTGCGAAGGTCAATGGCTCTTATATCTTCTTGCTGATTTTGACATTTTCCCTTCTCCTGTACAGGTCTATACTGACAGTCTTTCCACTTATCATCTTGCGCACAATCCTGTCCAACATCAACGAACCAAACACATAGAGTTAGATTGCCATTTAATCAGAGACAAATTGGAATCAGGCGCTTTTCAACTCCATCACCTATCCACAGAGCAACAACTGGCTGATGTTTTTACCAAATCACTACCAGGGCATTGTTATACCTCTTTACGATCCAAGTTGAACTTGAAGAACCTCCACGTTCCACTTGCGGGGGGGTAACAAAGCCTATTACAGTTTCACTTGGGCTTAATACTATTACATCACTGGACCTAATACTATTGGCCTCTATGTATATATGGTAATTAGTTTTATACTCCGTAACTTATTAGGTTTTCCTTTATCAAGGCCCACTCTTAATTGTATATATTCATAAGTTTATGTACTGTAAATTCATCGAACATTCTTACTGAATAAGAAACTCTTTCTCCAAGTTTTCTCCATCTGGATTTCTAAAACTTGTTAGATTACAGCAAAGAATATGACTACAAGTTTTGCTATGAACCGACGAAATTAATCTACTGCCGTCTTGGATATGATAAAAAAACAGCAATTTTCGATGCTTATTATTACCAATGGGGAACGGACGACTGCAACAATGATGTATGTTACTGGGAGGCAAGGAGCGACGGCGTATACCACTCTTCATTTTATTATCCCGATCCAGTACTTTTGTATAAATGGAATGCCACCAAATAACTGAAATAAGGAGCTCGAGTATGCATGTATTATGTATATGTATGCAGTGTCCTTTTATCTGTGTTTTTCCATTTCAATCGAATAATGCTAATGATCATAGATCCATCAGCTACGTGCGTGTACTAATACAATACTACTCCATATACTTATAGTAATTTATTAATGATAAATATATTAAACGTAAGTATTAACATCATACAATTTATAATGATTTATTAATAATAATAAATATATTAAATGTAATTATTAAAATTTTGGGAACGAATTTCAAAATAATCATTGCATTAAATATAGGTACCTCTTATTAGGTACAAATTACTTGACACATCATGCACCTATCAATTTGTACCTCAATTTTTCATTGGTTTTGAGGTACAAATTTTATTCTTTATGCATGTGGATCCCACTATACAAGACACACACCAAATTGTACATAATATCTAAATTTTGATACTCCTTTTTATCTCTCTTCAATTGTACCTACTTCTCCAATGATATACTTAGGTACGATTCCATGCCACACAGGAATTGTATCTACTATTGGGGATGCTCTAAGAGCATCTCAAATGGTGTACCTCTCATGATGAGGTATTAGTTGACAAATCACA
Source organism: Euphrasia confusa (assembly GCA_954870475.1). Classification (NCBI taxonomy): domain Eukaryota; kingdom Viridiplantae; phylum Streptophyta; class Magnoliopsida; order Lamiales; family Orobanchaceae; genus Euphrasia; species Euphrasia confusa. The sequence continues at coordinate 5,924,238 of OX940949.1, forward strand.
CAATAATTATAACTATCAATTTGTACCTCACAATTCCAATGGTTTGAGGTACAATTTTTTTTTTTATGCATGTGAGACCCATTATATAGAATACATATCAAATTGTACCTAGTATCAAATTGTATATCTAACCTACTACTAGTAATTTGCTGTTCCGTTTATATAATTTTGAATTTTGAATTGATCTAAAAATTGTATAGAGTAAATAAATGATTTAGAAAAGAAGATTGTTTTTCAATCCCTTAACATTTGTTAAAAAGAAAGCATAGGCTGATTTTTCAATCCTTAATCATTGGTTAGGCGTGGCGAGTTTCAATCCTTTATAATTGGTTAGGCGAGAAATTATAAACGGAGTATGTATACAAAAGACAGTTGGAAAAAAATGTAAATCTATATCTACCTACTAATTTTAAAATTTTGATCTTAAAAAAAATATAGAGTTGATAAATATTTTTAAAGAAAAAGTAATAATTCACTAGAACGATTATAGAACTTAATTACATGCTTGTAAAGCTATAAATCGATTCTAAACTTTTTGGAGGTGTTAAACCCTAATTACACACGCATAAAGTATTTATAAGGGGAAAAAACTTAAAGAACAAGTTAAAATCCCGATTCTGGGATTAGTACGCTCGCTGAAACTATTCCAACGACCGCTAAAATTGTCCTGCGACCGCGGGAGGCCAATCGACGCCCACTGAAAGGCACTCAAATCATCGAGGCCGTCTGCCCTCTTTTCCCCGGGTTCAGCGCCCGCTGAACTCTTAGCCGCGACCGAGGCTTGAAGCCTGCGACCGTTGGTTCACAGCGGCGGTCGCCGTTTTTCTGGATCGTCCTCTTCGTCTTCTCGACGTTAATTCAGCCTTCATACTCAATAATCTCCCACTTGAAGCTAATTCACGACCCTTATCTTCTCTTCACATTGCAGCGGCGTTTCCGATCTTCATCCTAGAAGACCAACCGAGGTTGAACACAACCTCAACTTATCGCACGGTACCATCTTCGTAAACATATCGGCTGGATTCTTACTCTCAAGAATCTTCTCTAACACTAAAATGCCTTCCTCTAAGGCCGATCGAATGAAGTGATATCTCAGCTGGATATGCTTCGTTAGTGCATGATATACCGGATTCTTTACCAAGTGAATGGCGCTCTAGCTGTCACAATACAAGACACTCCCCTAGTGGTCTTGTCTCAACTCCCGCAGAAAAGCCTAAAGCCACATCATCTCCTTCGCGGCTTCCGTCACAGCGACGTACTTCGCCTCACAACTCGATAATGCCACGATCTTCTGCAACCTCGACACCCAACATATCGCGGTCTCCCTGAAAGTGTACACGTATTCGGTAGTACTCTTTTTACTATCCACATCCCCTCCGTTATCGGTGTCCACGAACCCGAGTAACCCCACATCTGATTTTTTGAACCTCAAAGCAAAATCGAAAGTCCCCTAAGTATCGAAAGATCCGCTTCACGGCTTCCCAATGTTGCTTCCCCGGATTACTCATAAACCGGTTGACCACTCCCACTGCATGGACAATGTCAGGCCTCGTGCACACCATGGCATACATAAGGCTCCCGATCGCAAAGGCATAAGGGGCCTTATCCATATGCTCCAACTCATCCTCGCTCACCGGTGAGTACTCCTTTGACAAACGGAAGTGACTAGCCAAAAGAGTGTCAACATGTTTCGCATCCTCCATGTCAAACCTCGCCAGTACCTTCTGAAGCTCACACAAGCTTCACCTTGCCTCGGACTTCAAAACCCTCTGGTTTCTTCATGTAGATTTCTTTATCTAGAATCCCGTGAAGAAATGTTGTCTTTACATCCATCTGCTAAAGATGTAAATCCTCTTTCGCCACCAAACTCAGCACAACCCGAATGGTAACCATTTTGACTACTGAAGCAAAGATCTCCGTGTAATAAATCCCTTCCTTCTGCTGGAAGCCCTTCACCACCAATCTTGCCTTGTACCGAACGCTTCCATCGCGTTCTTCCTTTGCCCGGAAGACCCATTTATTGTGCAAGGCCTTCTTCTCCTTCGGAAGCTCGGCTAGTTCCCAAGTCTGATTCGACATCAATGAGTTAATTTCTTCTTTCATGGCTGACTCCCAATTGATCGAATACCTCGCTTGTATAGCCTCGTTGTAGCTCTCTGGCTCACCCCTATCAGTCCTATAGTTAAGTGATGGTGAAAATTTAGGGGGCGTTTCCTTACCCAAGTCGACCTCCTCTGCTGCGGTGTAACTGGATCGACGATGTTTGGTTGAGCATTCTCATCTTGCTCATCCTCGCTGCTCGTGTTACCCTCTTCGGTCTCCTCGGTCACCTTGCCCTTCACTGGAACCTCCTCCGTGTTACCCACGGGATCGATGCTCTCTTCAACCACCTCGTCTTTACCCTTGTACAAGACCACCTCGTTGAAGAACACATCTCTGCTTCGAATCACCTTATTATTTTCGGCATCCCAAAATCGGTACCCGAACTTCGTGCCGCCATATCCAATAAAGTAGCACTTCTTGGATTTAGGATCAAGCTTGTTACGAGCAGCTGCGTCGATGTGAACATACGCTAGGCTCCCGAACACCCTCAGGTAGGACAGATTTAGTTTCTTCCCACTCCAGACCTCCTCAGGAATTCGATATTCCAAAAGAACCGACGATGCTCTATTAATCAAATGAGCCGCCATGTGAATAGCATCCGCCCAAAACATCTTGGGCATTCCCGAATGTAACCGCATACTCCGGACTTTCTTATTTAGCGTCATGTTCATTCGCTCTGCTATTCCGTTTTGTTTTGGGGTCCCCAGAACAGTCTTCACCATCTTGATCCCACTCTCGAACACTTCACCTTGAGATTTATTTCATTCTCAGGGAGTCGTAGCGATAGTATCCTCTTCTGTATGATAGAAATCGTCTAGGAAGCCACAACTCCAGATGACACCGATCGAGCCTCATATATCCTCGTGTTCCTCTCGAGTCAAATATAATAGATCAGAGCGGCGAGAAGTCCACGATATGCACAAGATATCAAGTGCCTCCCACGCCATTGACTAGGAGCTCGTAGTACAACACTACGGGGACTTGTTCTTTTGAACTGAAATCGACTGAACTGAACTGAATTGAATTAAATGAAGCTGAACTGAACTGAAGTAAACTAAAACTATTTTTTTATTAAAATAATAATTTTTATAATTGTTAAATATTTTTAAAAAAATATTAATAATATTCTAATATAATTAGATTATATACCTAAAATTGTTGATTTAATTTATTTTTAATTTAATTTATTTTGAAACGAATTTAATCGAGATTAACTGAATTGAAACCAACTAAATTGAAATCAAATGAATTAAAATTAAATTATTATTGATTTAATTTATTTTTAATTTAATTTATTTTGAAACGAATTTAATCGAGATTAACTGAATTGAAATCAACTAAATTGAAATCAAATGAATTAAAATTAAATTCAAAAGAACGAAGTCTTACTTATAATTTTGTTAAAAATAAAAGCAAAGACTGATTTTTCAATCCTTAGTCCTTGATTAATGAGACTCTTTTATCTCCTTAAATAAAACTTAGCAATATTTCTACTTTTAAATTTGTGGTTCCATTTAGAATTATAAATTGATACTGTGTTGTAGATTCATTTCGTCACTTAGAATTGTGAATTCGTCACAATTTTATAATGGATAGGGGCAAATTAGGTCATTTGAAAAAAAAAACATTTATAATTATAAATTGATACTAGATTTATTTCGTCACTTGAACTTGTGAATTCGTCACAATTTTATAATGGATAGGGGCAAATTAGGTTGGACAAAAAACATCACTTGAACTTGTGAATTCGTCACAATTTTGTAATGGATAGGGGCAAATTAGGTCATTTGGAAAAAAACATCACGCAGCATATCCCCACTCTATAAAAACAAACTCATTTCTTCTTTTTTGTTGATAAGAGGATTAATTGATCAAGATTCAAGATATAAAAAACAAAAAATACATTATAGTAAGTATATATATATATATATATATATATATATATATATATATATATATATATATATATATATATATATATATATATATATATATATATATATATATATATATATTGATCGATATTCTTCATTTATTTCGTCTATTCTAGTTATAATAAGGATTTTGATTTTGTTGGTACTTATGCAGGGGCGGAGCCCGCTCTTGTACTGAGGTGAGCCAATATCTTATTAAGAATTTTTTAAAATAAAAAATAATAGAAATTAAAAGTTTATGTATATAATTTTTTTATATTAATCTTAATTTAGTTTAATATATTGAGTACAAAATGATGAAATTGGGTTAATTTAATATATTTTCATTACTCGTAGTAAAAAATATTATATTGAGGCATAATATATATATATATATATATATATTAACATAAATTAACTATGTACTAAGGAGTACATTTTTTAGAATGGTGTATTCGATTAATATTTCATTAGTTTTTTTTAATTTTAAAACATACTATAGTTGAATTGTGTAATATATTTTTTTTATATTTTTTACATTATTATATAAAAAATTTATTAAATAGTACTCCGTATTACTAATTTAAAATTTTAATTTTTTTCTATTTTTAATAATAATTTTATTTATTAAAAGAAAAACAAGTACCGCATACTATATAATTTTTTTATATAATTATTCAAGTCGTATTATTTTAAATAATAATTTAGTTTTTTTTGGGTAAAGGTCAATCACATTAAAAAAATAAAAGTATGATACAGTGCAACGCATAGGGAATGAAAAATCCTACGCATCACAGAGCTAACATGCTAGCTCTTCAATCCGCCAAACTAACATATAGCACTAAACAATATAAATGTAATAATAATTTAGTAATTTTTATATAATTTTTTAAAAGATAATAAATATAAATGTAATTTTTATATAATTTAGTTTATTAAAAGATAATAAATATAAATGTAATTTTTATATAATTTTTTTAAAATATTATTTTTAGTAATAAGTTAACTTATTAAAATAAAATCAATAGAAATCTCTTCCTGAGATTTTAAAAAGTCAAAATTATTCATACAGAGAAAATTTAACAAAATTTATAGACTTTTAAATTTTAAAAACTTTTTAAATTCCTATTTTAATATCTCCCGATTTTAATAAATTTTTAAAAATCCAAATTTAATAAATTTACACTTAATTATATACTTACATTACATATACAAACACGCTCATGTAGATAAAGTGCATTTCTTTTGCGTGCAGCAAGTATTATAGGTGTGAGACTGGAAAGATTTTCTGGTATTTTTTCAATTATTATTAACATCGGTTATAAAGAAACCGATGCGAAATAAAGAATAAACAATTGTTGATGTTTACAAGTTACTTTTAACATCGGTTACAGAACCGATGTTAAAGAGTAGAGAATTTTACATCATGCTTATTGGACATTGGTTGTATAACCGATGGTAAAGGCTAATTTTGTAGTAGTCTACATCCAAACAAAAAACACGGTAAGTATATATTACTCATACAGTATATATCTATCGGGTATACTTATGATTAATGTAGCTTGCTGCAGGGGCAGATCGATTGACATGGGGGCTTCGGTGTTGTTTCTTATCTTCACGGTTTTGTTTCAAGCAACATCAACAGAGTGCTGGTGTTTCTTTGGGGATGAGCATGTTCGTATCCGTAATAATATTAGCTCAAATGCAAAGTTAACATTTAATTGTAAATCAGGAGTTAAGGTCGTTGCGCAATCGACCCTCGATTAAAGCAAAGAATCTGACTACAAGTTTTGCTATGAACCGAAGAAATTAATCTACTGCCGGCTAGGTTATGACAAAAAAACAGCCATTTTCGATGCTTTTAGTTACCAATGGGGAACGTACGACTGCAACTATGATGTATGTTATTGGGAGGCAAGAAGCGACGGCGTATATCACAATTCATTTAATCATCCCAACTTATCACTTTGGTATAAATGGACTACTACCAAATAACTGAAATAAGAAGCTCAAGTATGCATGCATGCATGCATGCAGTGTCCTTTTATTTGTGTTTTTCCATTTCAATCGAATAACGTTGATGATCATAGATCCATCAGCTACGTACCGTGTACTAATACAATACTACTCCATATACTTATAATAAAAGCTTTCTACTACTTGTGATCGATCTTTTCTAGCTAGTACTATATATATATATATATATATATATATATATATATATATATATATATATATATATATATATATATATATATATATATATATATATATATATATAACCTATATAACCTATATAGAAATTGGTTTGTTTCCCTATCGTGCCAAGTGTCTTAACAATGCTCTTACAACATTATGTATAAGCATACTATGTAGGTATTTTGATAAGAAAGTGCCACGCCTCATCTCCTTTATGTATGTATTATGTAAGCATATATTAATTGTTGGATATCCCACATCGATTGGAATAAGAACCCTGAGCTCATATATAAGTTGGACAACCTTATCACCTTAACAAGGCCTTTTAAGGTGTTATTGGCCCAACATTGACATGGTATCAGAGCGGGCCCAATACGATGTGGATCCCCCAGCCGATGGAATTTCCGGCTCGCCACAAAGATGGCATTAATCCACGAGTAGAACCGATGAAATTTCCGGCCTACTCGTGAGGGGGAGTGTTGGATATCCCACATCGATTGGAATAAGAACCCTGGGCTCACATATAAGTTGGACAACCTTAATACCTTAACAAGGCCTTTTAAGGGGCCTTTTAAGGTGTTATTGGCCCAACATTGACAGTTGGATATCCCACATCGATTGGAATAAGTTGGCCCAACATTGACAGTTGGATATCCCACATCGATTGGAATAAGAACCCTGGGCTCACATATAAGTTGGACAACCTTAATACCTTAACAAGGCCTTTTAAGGTGTTATTGGCCCAAACTTTGACATGGTATCAGAGCGGGCCCAATACGATGTGAATCCCCGAGCCGATGGAATTTCCGGCTCGCCACAAAGATGGCATTAATCCACGAGTACGATGTGAATCCCCGAGCCGATGGAATTTCCGGCTCGCCACAAAGATGGCATTAATCCACGAGTAGAACCGATGAAATTTCCGGCCTACTCGTGAGGGGGAGTGTTGGATATCCCACATCCATTGGAATAAGAACCCTGAGCTCATATATAAGTTGGACAACCTTATCACCTTAACAAGGCCTTTTAAGGTGTTATTGGCCCAACATTGACACTAATTATATAATTAAATAATTTATTAAGTTCTACATTATCTTTAAGAAAAAAACAAAAACCCATCTACAATCTCTTCTTCATCTTCTTCCTGCGATTGCCGAATTACATCTTTTATCTTTTTATGGATTCTTTCTTTCTACTGAGTTCCACAATGAGTTCCAGAAGTTCTGCTTCCTGGATCGATTTCAAACCCTACCCCTTTAAGAACGGCAGCACAACATATATTTAAGGAGTTGTCGACCAGGTCCAACCCTCTTTTTCTCCTTTCACGGTCTATTTTTTTAATCAATCACGTCCGATCTCGCGAATTTTTGTAGTTGGTATAATTCTTGGTATAAAAAAAGTCTGGTTATTGTTTTGAGTACTGTTTCTTGCGTCGAGGCTCAGTCAAATCCATGCATCAAACAAACCCTTCGTTCGGTAGTTCTCTCACTGTGTTAGACTGTTAGGTGTATATATTTGTATTACATGATGTTATGCCGATGTGTATTTCAGGTGATGATTGTGATTTGTGGCCTTTTGGGTCTTGTTTATTCTAACTGGTGATGTCGAGTTTGTGTTTGGGTTGGTGCACGTAATGTGTTTGATGAAATGCCCGTGTTAATGAATGATGAGAATTGATTAAGTGTTGATCATATACTTGTTTCGTATTCACTGCTAAATTCTGCCGATTTTTGAATCGGATTATTATCCCTTTATTTCTTTTGGTCTGTGCCCTGTGGTGTTGGAGTAGCTATATTGAGGTAGTTTTTGAAATGAGATTTGCAGTTGGACATTATGTTTGCACAACTTTGTTTCGATATATAAGTCACTTGATGGATTATAATTATTTTATTCTAAAAAACTTTTATTTGAATGAAACAATATTGAGTTATCGGCTATCGTCTATAAATGGAAAATAATTACTTTAAGTTCCTTATTTATTGTCTATTTATGTACCTCCACCCTGTGTGAATACATTGTTTGCCCATACTGCTACTGCAATTTACATTTACATCCACGGTGAATACAGGTTCTACTGAAGCTGGAAAGACTTCCGGTGGAGCTTACACAACGTTTTGGTTGCGAGCCTACTCTTCTCCAATGGGCCGCAGCTGCTGGTGTTGATCTCAAAACCTTGAGGGATGATACTAAAAAGTACCCATGATATAGCCAAATATAGAAATAGAGATAGCAGGTTTTTTTTGTAATAAACCCATATATTAAAAAAAAATTGTTGCAGAGTCTTGCCAAGGATGAGTACGAAACCAACTTTGTATCATTCGCAGTCACACCTGGCGAGATTGGCGTAAAATTTGATGATGTGGTGCCCTTGAAGACGTGAAGAAATCTCTGAATGAACTCGTGCTTCTCCCTATGCGGAGCTAGAGCTTTTCTCTCGCGAAAATTTGATGCGGGTAACTAATTTTTTTTTTACACATTGCATGTCGATTTTTCTATTTTATCATTTCTATGAAAACTGTTTAGCATGCTATTCTACCTCTCTTCCAGTTATTTTGGTTCAAAAATATGAAATGCAGTGTACCGTGTAAAAATCCCATGCATGAATGTGACAGAATGTCAATGTCCTTAGTTTCCTGACTTATTTTCTTTCAATTCTTAGAATTTTATATTATTGGTCCTCTTAGTGTAGTATGTCTTGTTCATTTCCTTTCTGTTTCGTAGCCACATTAATTATTTGGTGCCAGTTTAAGTGAATTTGTTGGTTATGCAACAAGTATTTGTTTTTTCGGAACTCGGAAGCTCGTGGAATTTTTTAACATATTCAGCAATTTGGAAAACCTAGAGGTCTGCACTTGAATTTTCCAAAATCGTTAGGGTGATCAGTAAGTGGGCTAATCATTTGCCCAAGCTTGTTATGATGTTAATGCTTCACCTTGATTTAAACAGTCTTTATGTATTCTTGCAGTTTTATTAAATAGCCCTCAGATATTTAAAAAACATTTTGGGGATGAGTTGATTATGGATATAATGCGATACCTTGAATGTGAGTATTACGTTCTCTTTCTTTCTTCCTCCTCTCTTCTAATTTTAAAAATAACATTTCCTGTGATTATTACGTTTCTTCCTCCTCTCTTCTAATTTTAAAAATAACATTTCCTTTACTCTTCCTCGCACGATGATTTTGCATTCTATTCTCTGAAAACTTGGTAAATGAATCTCATTCTAATTGTTATCACCCCTCTAGCATTCCTGAATCATTACTTATATAATTTAATTTGAATTTGTTTCGTAAATTAAAATGTGTGAATTCATTATTATTTAATCTGCTCTTTTCAATTGTTAACTGCTGGGTTGATGGTGAATCAGCTTCTTATTGTTTGCAGATAATCCTGAGGTACCTTGAGCCAATCATCATGACTTCTTAAAAGAGCATGTGGTTTTGAAGGAGGTAAATATTCTCCAACATTTTTCGATGTCAATTTGGTTTCGACTATAATTAGATTTACTCTTGCACTTTTATAGACCATACCTATTGAAGATCATGTAGTCCTTTCGAAGATACATCAAGCTAACAGAGTTGGTTAACTAAAAGTCTCGTTTAGTTCTTACTTTGAAATGTTTGGGATTTAAAGCTAAAAGGCGGGGTTATAACGTTTAGTTCTTACTTTGAAATGTTTGGGATTTAAAGCTAAAAGGCGGGGTTATCACCTGTACGAAAACAAACAAATGAAATTTATGCTTTTATTGCTTCTCTCAGGATATAATTTTGCCCGGAGCATTGGATGAGGGCATAGTTGCGAATTTGAATTCCATTATTCATTCAAATAATGCTATTGTAAGATTCGTATCCATTTGGTTCAATCTTCCTTTCTTGTTTTTAGTTTTCAACTGATTTTTGTCAACTCTTTTGCAGGTTGTTTCCTTGTTAAAAGATGATAGCACATTTATTAAAGAATTATTTGCCCGGATGAAGTCTTCTACCACTTCTGTAGAACAAAAAAATAACATTGGTAAATATTGATCCTCACTTAAAGTGTTTACATTAAAATAAATTTGTACATGTCCATTGACACCACCAAATAACAGAGTTATTTATCTGTCAGCTTTACAATGTGTTATGACTTCTGAAACTAATGTACAATAATTAGTTGATCTTATGCCTAATGTTTTTCAACACTGATTTTTCAAAGCAAATTGTTAATTGTTGAATTACATTGGGCAAGTTGTCTCTGAAATTTTTCCAACAATGGAGGTTTCCTTTTCCATTGTACTGAAGTCTTATGAAGTTGTCTCCAGTTTCTTCTATGCAAGGAGATATTACTTTTTAGGCCCCTGAGAACTGAAAAACGCTTCTTGCAAGGGCACTTGCAACAGAAGTTGGCGCTAACTTTATCAGCTTTCTTAAAACAAGTACTTTCTTGTGGCTTTTTTTGTATTCTAAGATGGCTAGGCACATATGTTAAAAGGCAGGTGTAATTGTCAATGTATATCAATGTCATGTCATCTCATCTCATGTACATGTTGATTTTCTTTATAACAACTCTGATGGATTCACATAGAAAGGATGTCATGAAATACTTCATGAATCAGGGAAATGAAAATCACATTCGAGGGAAATAATTGTTCCAACTGGGCCCGTCTTGCATCGCAAGACGGATGAAAATCTAGTATAACCTATATAGAAATTGGTTTTTTCTAAGAATGTGTCACGTGTCTTCCCTCCTTTGTATAAGTATAGGTTTGTGATTGTGTATATAGTAGTATAATATAGCTGGCCTTTTTTGTATCTCCTTGCGTAAGTATAGGTTTGTGTATGTAATATGTAAGTATAGATTAATTAGGTATATTAGATTTAATTAATTAGACTATTATCTCAAAAAAACAAAAGGATCGAGCATATCTCTAACCAAAAGCAGATCGCGATTCTCGCACGCTTCACTCACCATTTCTACGGCGATTTGCGGCGGCGGCAGCGCGAAATCGAGTTTCTTGTCGCCGATTAGGGTGATTCAAGCGGGTTCTCAGGTATTATCTCATCCCTGCGTAGATTAGCAAATCGAATGTACTGCAATTTCTGTTTTAAATTGCTCGCTATTGTGATGTAACTAATGCGGCTAAAAAACTTTCCCCTGCGTAGATTAGCAAATCGAATGTACTGCAATTTCTGTTTTAAATTGCTCGCTATTGTGATGTAACTAATGCAGCTAAAAAACTTTCGATTTGGGTACGAAATTCCAGTATATTGTGTAAATTTCAGTATATTGTGGAAGGTTATATATTCCTGTCCAAATTTGTGTAGGTGTCGAAGAAACCTCATAACATGTGATGCTTTGAGATCTCACTTGGAGACACAAGAGGCGTAACATTTGGTAACCTATCCTAAACAACAACTTATTGCATTGGGTTGAGAGTTTCGTACGAGACTTATGTTCTAATGTCATCGATTTATGATTTTGTTTAAAATCGCATAATTTTTTCCCCAGAGCCGCTCGCGAACCTGATTTCAAACTCAAACTTAGGAGGTACCTCAATCTCCCTTCAAGTATAAAGATCCCTTCAGTCATATATTTGGATTGTTTTTATGTGGTGCAGAGTATGTGTTTTCGATCGATTTGATGCAACGCATTTGTTGGAAATGCTCTTGAAATATGGACTAATCAATTCTTGGTTTCATGATAGCTTACCTTGAAATGTAAGGGAACAAGTCTGGGTGGAGTTCAAAGTTAAATTAGGTATATTATTCTTTCTGAGTTTATTTTTCTTCTGATTTTGAATTATTTTAATTTATGTGCTCACCGATTTTAATTTGTGTGTTCTTGCAGCATATCAATGCTATAATTACAGCTGATGAGGTGAGTTTTCTCAGTGTATTTATTTAGGTATTTTGTTGCACAATATGAATTGGTTGAATTTGATTGATTAGTCGTGTGGTCTGTGGATTGACAAACGCTTGTTTGTTTTGTGTGGAACAAACGCTTGTTTGTTTCGTGTCGAAATATTCGATGAAAAAGTGAAATATATGTAACCCTAGCAAACTTACTGAGATCGTTGAAAAATTTGGTATGATGAGTTGATAACTAGGGGCACTATTGTATTCTTGCTCCGAAGGAATGAGTCTCAATTGAATCAACGGCAAGGCGCCGATCAGAGAGGGTCAACCGCAGGAGATCGGTCCATAGTTAGCTCGCCGTCTACGGGCACAAGACCATGCGCCGGATGTTCACTTCGAATGTTCTTGTCTTCGGTATGAAGGGCCTTGACACTGAAATTGGTGAGGGTTTTATTTATCGGAATAAAAAATTGATCGAAATAACATGTTACTTGTGTTGATTTACTTATTTATGTTGACTCTTTTACCCGCGGATCGCTGAGTATTTCCTCTGGAACTGATTGGGAATTCAATTTTATTTTTCTCTTTCATTTTCTTTTATTATTGTCTGCTTATTCTGTGAATGTTTGTAGAACATAATGTTAGGTTGATGTTTGTACCCCGTGCTTCAATGAGTTGTCCCCCCTGCTCGCCTATTAACGGGGAGCGAACAAATAAGGTAATTCTGTATCGAAGGTCGCCCCCATCAGACGCTACGGGGCGACCAGAGGATGAGCTCGGCTGAAGATTATTGCCGAGCTCGATTTGTGCAGCTCAAAAGAAGGGCAATCACGAGAGAATCAGCTCGGCCCTACGATAAGCCTACTCCCTCACCTTGGGCTCGGAAGGGAGGGGTGGGCCTGATGGAGGATTTACTATTGGGCTTGGCTCGTTAACCAACTTTAGTAACCCTAATTTGTATTCTCTATAAATAGTAGGTGTAATATTTTATTAAGGGTATCTACACATTTCCCCAAAAATTCTTAGAGAGCATAACTGATTTGTTCACTACTCAATCCCCAAAATATCTATTTTTGGTTGATTATTGGAGAGCACGATTTTTCCACCATCAACAACATAGGAAAAGATTTTTAATTTGGTGCCACCCGAAATTTAATACTACTAGAATTTGAACTGTTGAAGAATTTACATGATTGAACCAAGACTTATTTGAATGTTGCTAATTATTTATGAGGAAGCATGATTTTATGCTCTAAAATAATAGCAATTGAGTTTAAGCGAGTTACTTGTTTTGAAACGGACGAACTCTGAAGATAATTTCTACAATACTCCTAGAAAGTTACTTATTTCACTATTAAGAAGAGTTTGTTAGCATAGACATTATTCAGCATGGAATTATTTGAATTCAGGTTTTTCCTTGATTAACCAATCAATAATTATACTGTTTTTTTTTTTTGTTTCTCGTCACGTGTACTATATTTAACAACCTATAACCGGATTTGGAGTGGCCAAAATCATGGATTTTACTAATCCCAACTTCTAGAAGGGCGACTTGGTTTGGGGTACGACCGGGTGGGAGGAGTACAGCCTTATCAGGTCCACCAACCTTCTATTTAAGGTTCATAACACCGATGTGCCTCTCTCGTACTACATTGAGATTCTTGGTAAAACACTATATTTTTTCATAGACACTAATCCTTTATTTCAACTAATCCTTTATGGGACGTTCAAATTGTATTGTCCCGCTTTCTACATTCAAGATTATTGGTTACGTCCTTTCGTTATTATAACCAATCTGGCTAATTTTCAATAATTTTTTTTAGAGATTAAATCATATTTGGTCTTATAAATATTGTCGATTCCACATTCAGTCCTTTATTTTTTAATTTCATCAAATCCAGTCCTTCCCGGTCGATTTCCACCGGGAAACTCACGTGTGAGTCACGTGAGTGCACACATGGCGGTCATCAGGCAGGGCTTGCTGACGTGGCTTGAGATTAAATCACATTTGGTCCTGAAACTTAGATTGATCCCACATTTGGTCCTTTTTTTGTTCAAAAAATCAAATCTCATCCTCTCTGGTCGATTTCCACCGGAAATTGCACGTGTGGGTCACGCGATGTACATGAAGATTTTCGATGTCGATCCAATCGCTCGATTACCTCATTCGTGTGTGCGGAATCGTGTAAAATGAGTAAACGCAAACATACGAGATCTAGGCAAATGTTTATATGTATAGACACACATATATATGTATACATCTAATATATATATACTTAGAGATACGAGGACACTTACATTTGGTGAATTGTGCCTCGTTGATGTCGATGGGTGTTCGCTGATGAAGATCTGATCTTCTTGAAACGAACCTTGAAGAGAACACCTTGAAAAGCCTCTTGTCTTACTTCTGGTCTTCCCGGATGTGTAGCCACACAAATGGTCTGACCTCTACGTGTTGCACACGAACCGGGAGTTAGATGCTGAAAATTGTCGAACATGTTCTTGAGACGAAGAGCACTATGAACTACTCTCTTTCTCTATGTGAATTTCGACCCTCTCACCCATGGAATAAATAACATTATCAATATATCAATTAACATCCAAAGATGACCATATGACTTAATCGATTGCACATGTAGAATTTGAAAGACATAACCAAACAGTACAGGTGGCGGTCTACTCCGGCTGCTTCCTGATGTGGAGAGTAAATACGGTTCTACAGCCTGCCACTTCAGCATTGTTAGGAAATTCAAAATATTTTTCGGTTGATAGAAGATTTGAACCCTAGTCTTTTGGGGAATAAAAGACTGAGGTGGCAGGCCGTGGGACCGTATCAACCACTAGGATAGGGTTCGAATCCTTTATCAACCGAAAAATATTTTGAATTTTCTAACAATGCTGAGGTGGCAAGTTGTAAGACCGTATTTACTCTCCACATCAGCAAGCCGTCGGAGTCGATCGCCACCTGTATATCACGTGACCCACACGTAGGGATGTCAATCCAACTCGAAACGGTGGGCTACTCCGAAGCCCGTCCGAAAAAATGTAGGGTTAGGGCCGAATATTTTCGACCCAAAAAAATCAAAACTGAATTAGCCCGAACTGAAGAAGCGCCTGAGACTGCCACTTGTATTATTGAATGAACATTTGATAATTTGGGCAATTTAAATATTAAAATTATAATAATTATTATTAAATATTAATATTTCATTAATATTAAATTTAATTTAGTATTAAAAATTTATTTATTATATAATATTATTTTTTCTAGCTCAACAGGCTAGACCGAGACCGAAGATTTTAAGGTTAGGGCTACAAAATTACAGCCCGAAAAATTTTCAGCTCGAACCGAAGTAACCCGATAGCCCGAGTGGGTTGGACTGAAATCGAGTGGGCTGACTCGATTGATATCCCTACCCACACGTGCAATTTTTGGTGGAAATCGACCGGAGAGGATGAGATTTGATTTTTTGAACAAAAAAAGGACCAAATTTGGGATCAGCCTAAGTTGCAGGACTAAATGTGATTTAATCTCAAGCCACGTCAGCAAGCCCTGCCTGATGACCGCCATGTGTGCACTCACGTGACTCACACGTGAGTTTCCCGGTGGAAATCGACCGGGAAGGACTGGATTTGATAAAATTGAAAAATAAAGGACTAAATGTGGAATCGGCAATATTTACAGGACCAAATGTGATTTAATCTCTTTTTTTTAATGTGTTTGAAAATTCAATTATTATTTTAATTTTGATTTTTTCTACAATTTTTAGTTAGTCCGTATTGGTTCTTGTTTGAATCACTCTCTAATATCTATACTGTGTTTTTATTATATATGTATGCTTGACCATACTGCCTATTGTGGTTTTTATGAGATTTGCTCTCCCAAAAAAGAAGACTATTTTTCATTTCTGGTGCATCAGGAGCCGTTGGCCAGCTTGTTGGCCAATTTGCAAAGCTGGTAGGATGTTATATAGTTAAGTGTCGGAACCCAAGATAAGGTTTGTGCCATTATTATTATGTGATGCTTTTATCCACCACCTAAAACATATATGTAAATTGTATATTTTAGCCTCCCCCGACCTACTTAACCATCTGAATGACGAGTAAAATTCTATTCAAAGTTAATGAGCTAACTCAATGTTCTACTCTTCGTATAACATCACAATAGTATTGATTTTTCACCACACTCGATAGAGATAATTTTACAAATCATCCGGTAAGTAAAGCAAATCTACAATTAATCCTTTAATTTTTTTTTAAATAAAAATATAGTACTATAATTTAGCAGAATTTTATAATCACATCAAAACTTAGGTGAAAATAGTCTGCAATTCAATTCATTCGGATTTACTTTTTCAAGGTATGCTTTCAATTAATTATATTTCAATAAAAATATAGTACTATAATTTATACAGTATGTTGGATAAATAGGTTTATGATGATTTAATCCCAAGTTCTTGATAATATATGTGCTGTTATATTTTAATGTAGTTTCGTTCACATAAGGAATTTTTTTGCGTAAAATTTAAATGTTTTAAGGAATTAAAATGTTGCTTAAATATTTTAAGGAATTTAAAGTTTATGATGATTTAATTCCAAGTTCTTGATAATATATGTGTTATTATATTTTAATGTAGTTTCGTTCACACACGGGATTTTTTTGCGTAGTAAATTTAAATGTTTTAAGGAATTTAAGTGTTGAGTAAATATTTTAAGGAATTTAAATGTTTCGTAAATAAAAAATAATTTTTTTTGCGTAAAACTAATTTTGCGTGTAAAATTTAATTTCTCTTCCTTTCAACTCGGGAATCTCGTCCCGGTTAGTTGAGCATTTCACAAATGTAGGATGCTCTATCAATAATTTGTTTTGACTAATTAATTCGAATCGAAATAAAATACTATAATTATTTACGTAGTAGAAAATTATCTACAAATTAATTTAAACTTAATTAATATTTAGGCATACAAACATCAAGTTAATATTGGTCAAACCAAATATTTTATTCCAATTTTTCCATTTCAAACCAACATGAATAAAGCAAAATATAATTTAAATTTAATCTGTAAAATAAAATAATAATACTACAGCTACTAATAATAATAAAAGAATAAAAAGAATAACTTGCATGTTAAAAGTTAAATACTTTCAAATAAAAAAGAAAATGATAGTTTTTCAATCCCCTAGTAGTTGTTACAAGAACAAAAAAAGGCGATCTTTCAATTCTTAATAATAAATTCTTAATAATAATTGGTTAGGTGAGAAATTATATCTACATACAATTCTTAATAATAAATTCTTAATAATAATTGGTTAGGTGAGAAATTATATCTACATAAAACACAGTTGAAAAAAATGTAAATCTATCTACCTACTAATTTTAAATTTCGATTTAAAAGATTCGCATAGAGTTAATAAATGCTTTGAATGAAAAGAAAAATGATAGGTTTTTCACTTGATAAAAAAAAACGTTGATTTTGCAATCCTTAATATTCCATATGTTTTTAGAATCTGTAAACATATAGGAGTATGTCGGGTATAATAAAAATTAAAATTTTATTTTAATATTTACTTAATTTACTACACAATTATACATTTTATTTTATAAACGAATTATCTATTTACAATCCATTTCGTAATCATTTAACTCATTTAACAAATCAATTTAAATGAAAATGAAAAAAAATATTATTATTTGAATTATTAAAATTAAAATTTTTATTTTTTATAAACAACAAAATAATGAAATAATTTAATTTTTGCATATATATATATATATATATATATATATATATATTGTAACTTTGTGCATGTTTTTGTGTTTTACATATTATATATTGATACTTATTTGAATAGTTCTCCAGTAAATAAACAAACTATATATAATCACAAAAAATCACATAAACGAAAATTTTATAATGTTATTATAACTCTAATTGTTAAAAAAAATAAGTTTTATTGTAAACTTAATTGTAAAAAGGAGAAAATTAATCGATCTTTTAAACAAGTAATTTATTATTATTATTGTTTATTTAATAAATAATGTATTATTGTAATATAATAATTATAAATAAATTTAATAAATAAGTTAAACGAGTTAATTTTGAGTTCGCAGGTCGACCCAATGAGTCATGATGGGTTGACTCGCCTTTTAATTGTACGGGTTTCGGATTTAGAGTCATGTCGAAGGTCTAATTTTTTGTTAATAATATTGTAGAATTGATCTCAAAATGTATTTATTATTTTTTTTCAATAAAAAATTTATAGGTAAAATTATATTTAAAAACGTGCTCCTATATGAAAGATTAATTTTTATTTATGATTCTGCCTAGGCAGTAGGCGAAGCTTCTGAGTTCTGACCATGTCCCATTTCAACAACGTGTGTTTAATAGTCAAAGTGCACAATTATGTCACATGGAGATATGTAGTAATTGGTAATTTGTGGATATATAAGGGGCAAGTTGGTAATTCAGAAGGACATCCGGGAGTCTATAAATATTGCAAAAGCTTTCTGTTTTTTGTTCATCGTAGAATTGATCCCAAGACTACTACATCCAAACAAAAGACACGCACACAACACGTAGTACGGGTAAGTATGTATATATATATATATATTAATCTTCATTTCATATAATATATTTGTAGCTAGCCAGTTACATATAAGTGCTGATTGATTATTAAATGGAGTTTTGATATGATTGTGGATCGACTCCGAGTACGTATACTTATGTCATGATGCTGCAGGCTAGATCGAGCTGATCGTCATGGGTGCTGCTGCGTATTCGTATAGTTGGGTACTACTGTTGTTGCTCATGATCTTCTTCACGGTTAATTTGTTTCAAGCAACATCAGCAAAGTCGTGTTTCTTCTATACCCCAGAGTATATTATTGTTGTTAATAAAAATTATGATAATATAACGGTGACTTGTACTGGTAAACAACCAGTAAGAACTCTTGCTATGAACGATCAATTTCAAATCCGCTTTTGCTATAGCATTTTCCAGATTTTATACTTCTGTATGTTTGAGTGGCAGTTAAAGAGTTGTAACTCACTAAAGGTTTTTGATTCCGCATGGCCTAATGCCTACTGCAAAAATAGCACGTGTTTGTATGAGGTAAGGAACGACGTCATATATCACCTCCCAGATCCATCTTCAAGCTGGGCACATAATGTTGGTAACTGGACTGTACCCATATAAGGATCCATCGATCAAGTAACGTCTCATGTGTATGAAGTGTCGTAGTCCGTCCATCTCATGTGTGATCAACGACTTACTCTTGTTTGTGTTTCTCCATTTCGAATAATAGTTTAATAAATAATGCTAGCACTTTCTACTTGTACGATGATTAATAATAATAATAATAATGTTGATGATGATATACTGCATGATAGTATTCTACACTTGGTGTTTTGTTTGGTGTTTATTATGTTGCTGCTTTTATTAAATAAAAGACTGTGAAGGGTATATTAGTCTTTATGTTTGACTAGTATAAGAAACACAGTTGTAGCTCTTTGTGTGGTTAATGCGATTATAATTCAAATTCCCGTTTTTCACTTTTACTGTTCCTTCCCTCTTTCCTCTCAACCTCACACAAAACACACATCTAATGCCGGCTGCTTCCACGGCGTTCCTCCGGTGAACTTCCGGCATCTGTTTTCTACATGGTATCAGAGCCAACCTCGCAAGGTTCCGGTGAACTTCCGGCATCTGTTTTCTACATGGTATCAGAGCCAACCTCGCAAGGTTATGTCTGAGCATTTTTTTTGAATAGATTCGGTTGAGCTACAGTTTTATGTTTGGATTGAAATTTTTGGGGATTTTCGATTCTGAGCTGGTTTCTGGTTTTTGAGCTGTTGTCGAGCTCAGATCTTCCTATTTCTGCGTTATTTCTTAGCTGCGCACTTCCTTGTTTGATTGCATCTGTCTTACTCTTTCTCTGAGCATCATGCCTCGATCTGTTTCTGATGATATTGAGGAGCTGTATTATATGCATCCTAGTGAATCTTCGAACACTGTTCTGGTGACTCTGTTGTTGAATGGAGACAATTATCATTCATGGAGGAGGTCAATGGAGTTGGCTTTGGGATCTAAAAACAAAATGGAGTTTGTTGAAGGTACAGTTCCAGATCTGACAGTTGGTGATCCAAATTATAAACAGTGGAGGAAGTGTAATATGTTGATTCAGTCATGGATTGTGAATTCATGTCAAAAGGATATAGCACCTTGTGTTATCTATGCACGAAGTCCAGCTGAAATGTGGAAAATATTGGCTTCTAGGTTTGCTCAAGGAAATAAACCTAGACTTTTTGAATTGCAGCAGAAGATCTATGCATTACATCAAGGTTCTCTTTCTGTTACAGCATATTACAATCAGTTGGATGGTCTATGGAGTGAGTTTGAGCAGTTTTGTATGTTGTCACCTTGTCATTGTGGCTCAGGAGCTTATGAACTGCATACTCAGAACAAGATTATCAAATTTCTCATGGGATTGAATGAGAATTTTCTGACTATTAGAGGGCAAATTCTGGTGATGAACCCCTTTCCAACCATTGATCAGTGTTACAGTTATGTTATCCAAGAAGAGAAGCACAGGGCTGTATCTTGTGGACAAGGGATCATTGGGTCTGCACCTACAGCCATGCAGGTTAATAGAGGATCAGGTGACAACAGTTCAGGCACTCAGGAGAGTAGTGCAAACTATGTTGGAAATAAACCTAAAACTCAGCATAAGTGGACTCAAGGAGGGCTACCAATATGCAGTCATTGTAGAAAGGAGGGCCATATTAAGGCTAAGTGTTATCAGTTACATGGTTTTCCACCTGGAGGCAAAACTAAACAAAAGCAGAATGAAAGTCCTGCAGCTAACTCTGCTTCTTCACAAACTGATGGAAATGCTTCCTCTGCATTCACACCTGAGCAAATGACACAGTTGATGCAAATGTTGAGGGGATTCCCTGGTCCTTCTTCATCCTCTTCACAGACTTCGAGTAATTATTCATTTGCTGGTATCACTAGTGCCTTTACTTCCTTGGTGACAGAGGGTCAGACATCTAGCTGGATTATTGATACAGGAGCAACAGATCACATGGTGCATTCTACCTCATGGTATACACAGGATGTAGTTCCTTATGAGATTGAAGTGAATCTCCCAAATGGGCAGAAGATAGTTACAACCCATAAAGGGTCCATTCAAGTTACTCCTGTTTTGTTACTTGAGGATGTTCTTTGTGTCCCAGAGTTCACTGTGAACTTGATTTCTGTGAGTGCACTTTTGAAGTCCCAGCATTGTTCAGTGACCTTTTCTGATCAGACTTGTCTCATTCAGAGAATTGATAGTTCTCAAATTCTTGGAACTGGTTATAAGAGTCAGGGTCTGTTTCTCCTAAATGTTGAGCCTCAGTCAGTTAGTTTGTCCAATGTCACCACTTGCAAGAATGTCTGGCATAACAGACTTGGTCACATTTCTCATTCTAGGATGCTGTTACTCAGGAAGAGTATTCCAGAGGTGTTTAAAGACTATGACAACTTGTGTGACATATGCCCTTTAGCTAAGCAGCACAGGTTGCCATTTCCAGACAGTGTAACCAAGTCTGATCATCCTTTTGACCTCATCCATTGTGATTTGTGTGGTCCCTTTCCTGAGGCTACTGTGGATGGATTTCTTTACTTCCTCACCATAGTAGATGACTTCTCCAGATTCACCTGGATATGTTTACTCAAACAGAAGTCTGAAGCCAAGACACAGTTGGAGAACTTTATTCAGTTTGTTAATACTCAGTTTGGGAATAAGGTTAAAGTGATCAGAACTGATAATGGCACTGAGTTCATTGCTCCTCTCTTTTATGCTCACCATGGAATTTTGCATCAAACCAGTTGTGCTTACACTCCACAGCAGAATGGAGTTGTAGAAAGGAGGCATCAGACTTTGTTGAACATGGCTAGGGCATTAAAGTTTCAGTCAGGGGTCCCTTTGAACCTATGGGGTTTCTGCATCACCACTGCTGCCTATTTGCTTAATAGGATTCCTATACCTACTCTGCAAAACTCAACTCCTTATGAGCTGCTTCATAAGGTTTCACCTTCTTATTCTCAGCTTAAAGTCTTTGGTTGCTTATGCTATGTCACAGATCCTCATCCACATAAGCCTAAGTTTGCTGTGAGAGCATTCAAGGGAGTTTTTCTGGGATACTCTCCTTATTCCAAAGGTTATTATGTTTATAATCTTGATACTCATTCAGTGATTACCACTAGAGATGTGCAATTTGCTGAGCAACATTTTCCCTTTCTGGAAAATTCATCTCAATATCCCCTTTCTGATTCTGATTCTGATCATGTGCCTGCACCTGTTTATAATTCTGCACTTTATGATTCTACTCCTGTAGATGGTGATCCTATAGTGCCTCCTTCTGATCCTGTTGATGGTGGCCAGTCTGGTCCTATAGGTTCTGAACAAAATATTCCAGTAAAAAGAACCAGAAAACCACCTTCTTATTTGGATGACTATCATTGTCATTCTGTGGTTTCACCTTCTGCTATGCTTACTGAACCTAAAACTTATGCTGAGGCAGCTCCACATTCTCATTGGCAAGAAGCAATGGCTAAGGAAATTGCAGCCTTGGAGGCCAATCATACTTGGCAGATTACTACCTTACCAGCAAATAAGATCCCCATTGGATGCAAATGGGTGTATAAGGTGAAATACAGGTCAGATGGTAGCCTGGAGAGGTTCAAGGCCAGGTTAGTGGCTAAGGGTTATAGTCAAAGGGAAGGTCTGGACTATGAAGAAACATTTGCTCCAGTAGTTAAAATCAGTACCATTAGATCCCTTCTTGTTGTAGCTGCTGTAAAGGATTGGTACTTAGAGCAATGTGATGTTAATAATGCATTCCTGCATGGTCACTTGACTGAGGAGGTTTATATGGATTTGCCACAAGGGTTTGCAAAACAGGGGGAGAACCAAGTGTGTAGGCTATTGAAGAGTCTATATGGTCTTAAACAAGCCAGTAGACAATGGTTTTGCAAACTTACAAGTGCCCTTCTGGAATATGGATTTACTCAGTCTCAAGTGGATCATTCTCTCTTTACTATGCACACTGCCTCTTTCAGTTTAGTGTTGCTCATTTATGTGGATGATCTTATCATTGCTAGTAATGATAAGGCTCAGATAAAACAGATTAAAACCTTTCTTGACAACAGATTCCTCATTAAGGATCTTGGAGAACTGAAATACTGTCTTGGATTGGAAGTTGGGAGATCAAAAGACAGTATTACATTGTGTCAAAGAAGGTATGTTATGGAGCTGCTCAAGGAATATGGATATGAGAACTGCAAATCAACAACCTTCCCTATGGACACTAAAGCCAAGTTCAGAGAAGATGATCCAAATTATATTTCTGATCCTACTATGTACAGGAGGCTAGTTGGGAAGTTATTGTATTTGACCATCACTAGGCAAGACATTACCTATGCTGTGCATGTACTGAGTCAGTTCATGGACAAGCCATCTTAGTCACATCTAGGAGCAGCTCACAGGGTGTTGAGGTATTTGAAAGGAACAACCACACAACACCTTGAATATCCTGCCAGTAGTGAAATGAAGTTGAATGGTTTCTGTGATGCTGATTGGGGAGCATGTGTGGATACCAGGAGATCTGTCACAGGATATGCTGTGTTTTTGGGTGACTCTCTAATCAGCTGGAGATCCAAGAAGCAATCTGTAGTCTCTAGAAGTTCAGCAGAGTCAGAATACAGGGCTATGGCCTTAACCATTTGTGAACTCATTTGGTTAAAACAGGTTTTGTTGGATATTGGAGTGGGAACTTCCACTATTAATCTGTTTAGTGATAGCAAGGCAGCATTGGCTATGGCTGCAAACCCTGTGCTACATGATAGGACTAAACATGTGGAGATAGATTGTCACTTTGTGAGAGAGAAGGTGCAGGAGGGACTTGTTCATATGCTGTATGTGTCCACCAAGTTGCAGGTGGCTGACTTGTTCACAAAAGCCTTGGGATCTGATCAATTCCACCAGTTGCTACACAAGTTGGGAGTCAGTGATGGACTCTCAACTTGAGGGGGAGTGTTGATGATGATATACTGCATGATAGTATTCTACACTTGGTGTTTTGTTTGGTGTTTATTATGTTGCTGCTTTTATTAAATAAAAGACTGTGAAGGGTATATTAGTCTTTATGTTTGACTAGTATAAGAAACACAGTTGTAGCTCTTTGTGTGGTTAATGCGATTATAATTCAAATTCCCGTTTTTCACTTTTACTGTTCCTTCCCTCTTTCCTCTCAACCTCACACAAAACACACATCTAATGCCGGCTGCTTCCACGGCGTTCCTCCGGTGAACTTCCGGCATCTGTTTTCTACAAATAATAATAAGGAATAAGGTTACTTTGATACCTAAACTATGAACACTTTTTTTATTTCCATGCTCAATTTGTAAAACATCGCCAACATCTGATTTAAAAAAAAATTTACAAATTACTACTTACTTCGGCCAAAATCCGACCCATGGGCTGAAATCCGACCGAGATCAGGAATATGTGATTTTATTAAGAACAATTTTGTCCTTTTAATAAAAATATTATTTTAAATTATTAATAAAAAAATAAAAAAAGCATTAACATCATTAATTATCTCCATTTTTTCCAATAATTTCCTTAACACATTATCAAACTTTTTGAAGGTAGGTGTTATTGACCTAAATTTAACAACTACACTAGAAGAATCAATCCTTTTGCAGCTAGCGCATGAAACTTGGCAAAAACGCCAACCCTAGCTATGGTGCACCCGCTCCGGATACGTGGGCCCATACCCGACCAAGTAGCTCACCCCATCGATCCCAGGATGTAGTCCACTTGGGACTTAACGACCGCCAGCAGCAACGCTGAGCTGGACACGTACTGCATGTTGTTCCATCTGCGGGGTCCGCTTCTCTCGTTTCTTTCGTCCTCCCGTTGCCAACTCGTCTGAGGTTAGCGCTTAAGTAGCTTGAATTGTGGGTCGTCTTGTGCAGCCACAGGACGGCCCACAGCAACTCGTCCTTGTATCCGCTTATCGACTTGTAATATCTCCCGGCTGCTTCGATGCTCGTGTCGTAGTTGCCTCGGAGCTTGTCTCCAAACTGAAACAACTGAACAAGCCGATTAAAACAGCAATATAAATGTCAAGTTGTCTAACTTCAAAGCTTTTAGATGATGTGGTTTTTGACAATAAACTACTTCTATTGCTAGAAATGGTATGTGAGCTGAGGAAGGAGCTATAATTATTGTGTGAGATTCGAGGGTTTAGAGCGTATATAATCCTTGTAATCGTGAAATAATTTTACAGTGATTTGTTTGTCGTTTCTCTCGTGGTTTTTATGGGAGTTGATGATTTACGGACGAAAGGAAACGAGGTTACGTTTCAGAATCCTGGCTCGCCCGAGCCTGAAGTCTCTGAAGCCCGGCTCGCCCGAGCCCGTCGTCGTTTTTTTGGGTGCTCAACCAGTTTTTTGTGCTTGTTCCGTTTTTTACTCTATCTGCGGTTTTTGGGCATGAAGATCAGGTCAATGATTTATTTCCTTGGTTAAGAGATATCGAGTTATATTATGGAAAAAAAATTCATAATCATATTGTTTACCTAATTTATGGGTCTCCTACATCTATACATTAGGATCACCATGGATACAATTAAAAGAGTTAACAATACGAGAAATTAGAGAGAGATATTATTATTGTGTGAGATTAGAGGCTTTTAAAGTGCATGCATATCAATTATTGTAATCGTGAGCAATATTATAGTGAAAGTTCTCGTCGTTTTTCCCGTTGTTCTTCTTTTGTTGTTGAGTTTATATTTCGATTTTTCGTTATTATCGTACTATACATTGTTGAGTCGACAACAGGTGGTACCGTGTGACATCAAGAACTTAGTCAGAAAAGCTATCATAAAGAATAAGGAATCATCATTTAGAAGTCATGAATACAACATCTATATATAGATAGAATTTAGATTTATTATATAAATAAAAAAAGAATGAAATGAATTCTAAGAAAGTCATGATCATGTCGTGCTACCGAAGACCTTATTTCAAAAAAAACACGTTTGTGAAAAATAAAAAACCCAGCAGTACTCGACTTACCGTATGAATAGAGCGGGGTCAAATGGTTAGTAATAATTAAGTTGTACAATAGAGTTAATAAATGTTTTCAAAGAAAAAGAAAATGATTGGTTTAACGATTGTTAAAATAAAGAAAAAGTTGATCTCATTCTTAGTTTATAATTTTAAATTGATCTAATTACTGTTTAGTAAAGTTCTAAATCTAGATCGAGTTGATTATTTATTGAAATTGGTATTGTAATTTTAAATTGATCTAATTACTGTTATGTAAAGTTCAAAATCTAAAGTTGATTATTTATATGAAATTGCGTAATATATTTGTTATGTATTATTTATATTTGTATACAACAATAATTATTTATTTATTTATCTAATGAATTACGAGATCTATGTACCAAGTATCATACACATATATGTGTATATGTGCATGATAGAGGCATTACGATGGGAAAGGGGCTCACAGCTGAGGGGATTCGAGACCCGACCATGATACGAAAAAACGGGGGAGAGGTGTTCGAGTCGGAATTAATTAATTTAATTAATTTTGACTTTGACTAATTTTGACTTTCTTTGGTGGAATATTTATTTTGGGAATAATTATTATTGGGAGTAGAATTCAAAATAAAGAGAGAAAAAATATTCAAAATAGTTACAAGATCTTCTAGTTATGGAAGGACCATAGAAAACTTATTACTTGAGGAGAAAGACTTGTCCCTTATAAATAGAAGACTCACGTGATAGAAGATTAAGAAGCTGGAGCGCCATATTTTGTAGAGAAAAATATTTATTTTCAGCACATGTTTTATTTTTTACTTATTTATCCGAGTATTAACTATTCAATCTCGTGATTGTTTAGTTTTTATTTATTTTTCTCAGATTATTTTGTATTCACGATTATAGTGAAAGTTTATTGCTTTTGAAGCAGCTTGGTAGGTTGTATTGATTAATAAAACTTACGAAGATTATATCCTTGTTCTTTACGTTTTTCAGTTGCTGTACTTTTTACTATTTCCGCTGCATAACTGAATCTGTTGTTCTGTGACAGCAGTACTCAATCTGTTGTTCTCTGGACAGCAGAACTTAATTTCGTTAGAGTGACTGACTTTTTTGTTTTCAGCACGTGGACTGCGAGTCGACCTCTTTTTCAAGAGGGATTGCCTAATTGTCAATCTCTTGTAACCCCTAACATTTAATTTGTTACATTCTTGGCGGGCAGGTCGCGGAAAATCGCTAGTCCAAGATTTAGACCTGTTAAATGAAAAAGAAATGTTGAGTTTTCAATTTTTAATAATTGGTTAAACGAGAAATTATATGTTATATAAAAGAAACAGTTGAAAAAAAATGTAAATCTAACTACTAATTTAAATTTAAATTTTGATCTCAAACAACGTATAGAGTTTAATAAATGTCAAGTGAAATGCACACTTTAAGAATATTTCAGAGAATATTTTGTTCCAATAATGACTGGCATGCATGTTGAAAAGTGTAAAATCATAAAACGTCTAGTAGTGATTTGCAATATATTTAGCCGTAAAGGTTAAAAAATGTAAAAACACACAAACTTGAGGTTTGAAAATGTAATTAATCCATAAAAATATACGTGTGGAATAAAAAAAAATCCTATTTTTTTTATATTACAAAGAAATATATATTCTTAACTATTCAGTACTTATTTAAAAAAAAAAATACTATATCAATAAAACAATTGGTAATTCGGCACATATTGCCATATATTGGTCAGAGTATCATGTCCCAATATTGATGACCGTAATCGTCAGCTCTAAGCTCTAACTACTCTACGAAGAATTGCGGATCTATAGGGGCAAAATTGGTAATTCGTAAAGGTCATCCGACTCTATAAAATGTAAAACCTTTTCTTGTTTTTTGTTCATCCTAGAATTGATCTCACAAGACTACTACAGGTACTAAAAACACGCACGCTCCACTACACACTCGGGTAATTAAGTATATATATATATATATATATATATATATATATATATATATATATATATATATATTGTTCATAAATTTCCTATATATATATAGTTATAATTATGAGATGGAGTACGTTTTGATTTTGGATGGTCTCTATCGTGTTGGTATACTTGTGATTGATTTGTGCAGGAGAATTAAGATCGAGCTGATCGACATGGGGGCTGCTGCGTATTCGTATTCGTATTCTTGGGTACTGATAATGTTGCTCATGATCTTCTTCTTATTCACGGGGGCTTTGTTTCAAGAAACATCAGCAAAGTCGTGTTGGTTCTTTTATGCACACCATGTTGTCGTATTCGTATACGCCATCGGAAGGCCGAACTTGACGTTATCGCCAGCATCATAGTAGCCCCCAACCAAATCCACCTATATATTAATTAAACATTTATACATTATTATTATTATTAATTCTCAATAATAAGCATTAAAAATATATATATATATTCAAACAAATTAACCCCTTGGTCGAGGCCGTCGGTGAGGCCGGAGTGGTGGCGCCACTTGACCCTCTGGTTGTGCGGAAGGTGGCCGGACCTCTGAGCCTCAAAGTAGAGGAGGCTCTTGTGGAGGGCGTCTCCATAGTCGAAAGATCGAGACGAAGAAAATAGAACGTTTTCGGCCACCTCTTTGAGGTCCAAGATCTGCACCGAAAGGCCTCGTGGCTTCAAGCCTCTGTACCTGGGTCAGCACGCCCAGAAGATATATATAGTTTCCAGTCGGTGAGTTAGAGATTCGGAAGGGCAAATATATCGGCGATTCAACGTTGTTCTGCAGTTCAATAGAAATAAAAAAAAATCTTCGGCGCCCGCAGTGAGAACGATGAGAGAAAGTGTTTTTTTTTTGTTTTAGATAATGTTATAATGAATTAATCAAATTAGTTTTTATTATACAATTGAAATGATACGTGTCACGATGCATGTCATCACACATATTATCTTTTTTTAACATTAATCAATAAAATTTAATTTACATACATAATACATATAATATAAAGCAGTAAGTCGTACGCTTTAAGTCTTCTCTTTATATATATAAAGATATATATATATATATATATATAGAGGTGTGCAAAAAATGTTAAGCTTAATAGACTTAGAGAAATTAAGCCTACACAATACAATAATTTAAATCAATTAGTTATGAAGTTTAAACAAAACACAGTGGATAGTTCAATAACTCTACGTAGAGAAGCTCAGCATCATACTCAAAAAGTTTAATGAGTTAGAATCACAAATGGTCTCATTGAAAAAAGTCATTCTCACAAAAGCCCTATAAGTCAGCATTTTCTTACTGTTCGTCCTTTTTGACACTGTTCCGGCAGGAATCGCACGTGAAAGTCACGTGACTGCTGACGTGGCGCCGGAATGCTGACTTGAATTGGCGAGGTTTCTGCCGGAACAGTGTAAAAAGGATGAACAGTTGGAAAGTACTGACTTATAGGGTTTTTGTGAGAATGGATTTTTCCAATAGGACCATTTGTGATTCTAACTCAAAGTTTAATACATAGTGCAGTAAAAAAATGAACATCACACAATTATAATATCTATAAATATTAAATTCACGGCTCGCTCATAAGTTGGTGGGTTTTGGAGGACTTCAGCTTCACATTTTCATCAATGTCCTGAAGGTATATATCTGTCGACAGAGAATTCGTCAATGTCCTGATAGGAGAGCTTGTTTTTATTGTGTGGGAAGAGAGTGTAGATTTGATGGATGTGGCTTCTAAATGTGACGTGGTGTATCAAACCCGTATCCAGAGAGAAAGATTTGGAGAAAGGATTGATTTGTACGAAGAAGCCCGAGGAAAATACATTGTGAACCGGGATGTGTTGGATGTGATGCAGAAGCATATATGCAGTTGTGATGCATCCGTTGCCAAGGCTTGATGAGGTGAAGATGCTTCAGTATTTTCCTCTTCTCTTTTGTTGGTCAGAGTTATCCTTGAAGTTCAGTCTAATTACATAATAATATACATTGTGGTTTAATGTGCGCGCATTTTTCGGGGGCTGATTATTTTTAGGGGCCTGGTCGATTATGGATGTATGGGATAACAGTTTTTGAACTGTATATTTTCAGGTAACAGTTGATGTGGATGATGATATAAGAGCTGCGTATTTTAGACAAGCGAAGAATGGTCTATTTATACGGATGGCCCTGTTGAAGCTTTTACTTCTTGGTTGGTGATGTTGTATTTTATTATTTTTTGGCGGTTGCATGATTATATTCTCTGTTTTGCTGTTAGGGCAGATAAATCCCTGTCGGGTTTTTGTTCATGTTCTATTTTTAAGATTCTCATATTAGGACATGATCCGATCCGTGTAAGGTCGGGCCGGGCTAGGCTTAAGCAAGATAAGCCTGAATTTTAGGTGGTGTTTTGCTCTGAATTGATTTTTAATTGGTGCCTCACAATTCTGCCTCTTAAAAATGTACCTAATAATTTGTTGTTTGGTTGATAATTTTGAATTGATATAAAAATCGTATAGACTAAATAAATAGTCTTTAAAAAAGAAGATGTTCAATCCCTCAACAATTTGTAAATCCCTCAACAATTTATTTTTTTAAAAATAAAGAAGGCCGATTTTTGAATCCTTAAATCATTGACTAATTTGATAGATCACTTACGTCTACTTAAAAAAAACTTTTAGAAATATATATATATATATATATATATATATATATAGCTTTAAATGTGTGGCTTGATTTGTAATTTTAAATTGTAATTTGATAGATCAACTTTGTTAAAGTTAAATACTTTCAAATAAAAAAAAAAACGATCTTTTCCAATCCCTTAACATTTGTTAAAAGAAAATTAAAGGCTGATTTTTCAATCTTTTATAATTAGTTAGGCGAGAAATTATGGAGAGTTGAAAAAAATGCAAATTAAATCTACTTAAATTTTAAATCTAAAGAAAGGTATAGAGTTAATAAATGTTTTGAAAGAAAAAGAAAATGAGGGTTTTTCAATCTCCAATAACACAACTTGTTAAAAGAAAGAAAAAGATGATTAGTGAAGAAAAAAATAGATATTTTTTTAATATGTGATGACTTATACTGTATTTTGAATGATCGATGCAGTGATTATAGTACATACATACAAAACCTTGAAAATTAAGTGTATTTTTTACTTCACATTGGAATCTACATTTCATTCTTATAATTTCATGATTATAATACTACATCTCCTTCAAATCAATATATAGAAATATATGTTGGCCATAAAAAAAAAATATTAATTTTTTAATAAAAAATATTCTACATAAAAATATATAGCCGTATTTTTTTAACTTAATAAAATAAATAGTAGCAAAATTAAAGAATTATTCTATGTGAAAAGAAAAGGTAAAATTGTCTTTTTAAACAAAAAAATAAAAGTTTTTATGAGAATTCAAATATTGATTTGAGTAAAAAAAAAATTGGATATACATGTAAAAATCGAAAAAATCGAGGGTGTACTATATATGTATCATAATCTTAAGGCGTCCTCATATGTTAATATTGTGTTTTTATGTCAAAGTGCACAAATGCACAATCATTCATGTAATTTGTAGTAGTAATTGATAATTTGTGGGTATAGGAGCGAATTGGTAATTTGCCACAGTATTCGTGATCATAGTATATGTCACAGTATTCGTAAATCGTTCGTCATTCTAACTACTACCAATTAAGAATGGTGGGTAGGGGCAAAATTGGTAAATTTGGAAAGGCCATCCGAGTCTATAAATGCAAAACCTTGTTCTTGTTTATTTGTTCATCAGATATCGTAGAATTGATCTCAAGACTACTACTACATCCAAACAAAATAAGACGCACGCTACACTACGGGTAAGTGTGTGTATATATAGTATATACTCCCTCTTTCCCTTAAAACAATGCATACTTTCCTTTTTAGTTCATCCCTTAAAACAGTGCACATTCCATAAATGGAATGTCTTTTCATAATTTTATCCTCCCAATACACATTTATTTACTCTTATACCACTACTTTTTCAACTATCTACTTTATTACTTACACATCAATACTTATTATACCCCTACTTTATATTATATAACACACAAAAAATCACTTTTTCTTAATCTACGTGTCATTTTCTCTATGCATAGTGTTAAGGGAAGGAGGGAGTATATTCTTCATATTTTCAAGTTTTATTATTTTTAATAATAATTTAGTTTATTAAAAGAGAAATAAATATAAATGTAATATTTATATAATTTTTTAAAAAATATTAATTTTAATTATTTTTTAAATTTATTTAATTTATTTAAAAAAAACAAGTACGGCATAATTATATTTTTTTTTAATTTTCAAGTTTTATTATTTTAAATAATAATTTAGTTTATTAAAAGAGAAATAAATATAAATGAAATATTTATATAATTTTTAAAAAAATATTATTTTTAATAATAATTTAACTTATTAAAATAAAAACCATGGAAATCTCTCGTGATCTAACATTTTAAAGATTCAAAATTATTGAGAGAATCCAACAAAATGCATAGTACACTATAAAAATCCATAAACTTTACAAAAATTTTAAATTTTTTTTCAAATTTTAATTAAATTGAATTTTTAAAAATTTGGATTGAATAAATCTAAAATTTAAAAGTTCATTAAAATCTTACCCACTCTCAATTGAATACATCCTCCTAGTCTTTATATACTTACATTACATAAACACATGAAATGCCGGATTTTTAGCTCGATTTTATTGATGTTTTTTGGCGTGATTTTTGTATATTTTGTGTATATATGTGTATGATTATGAGGGATTATGCATTATTGTTGTGACGGAGCTTATACGTGGTATAGTCGAGTTTTTGTATGAATTGTAGGTGAAAAACGGCTAAAAGTGAGGTGTCGACTCAAGGCCGGAAGTGCAGCGACTTCGACTCAAAAACTGCTATCGCTCGGTTCGAATCGTGATTCATGACATACACGGTTGGAAAGGTCTTGAAGTGAGGAATCCATAGAATTTTGAATCACGTGAATCGGAGTTCGGACGACGAAGTTACGACAAGAATCGAGAAGTCGCGCGCAGGGAAGGAATTGGCGCGGACCGGAGCGCGATTTGGCAATATGCGCATTTTGTGGCGAGGACCAACATGGAATGAGGAGAGGAGAAAACTTATGCAGAGAATTGCGAGGACCGAAGGAGCCTTCCAGCGCATACCACCTGAAATGCGCCAATTCAGTATGCGCCAAATCTAGAGAGGACCACACCGGCGAGGACTAAAAATTCCAGCTAGGACCAAGTGAAATGCGCCGAAGAAGATTTGACCCGGGCTGAAATGTGTTGACCACGAGTTGACCGAGCGTTGACCGTGACTATTAAGCATTGACCGAGGGGTAAAATGGTCATTTCCGGTTTATTTTTGGTGGGAAAATGAGGGGAAACGGTTATTCACCCCATGTGAGTATAAAAGGAGGAGAAACACTCTTCTCACAAAAACTGGGATACCACAAAACACATAGAGAAAATTAGAGAGAGAGAGAGTAGTGCAAATTGTGATTGGAGTTCATCTTCCTCAAAGTTCAAGCATCCATTGACGACGGATTCAAGCTCGAACGACCACGGAGACAAGAGATTCATCCTCTACATCAATTGGCTACACATTTCTCTTCTCTTTTCCTCTTTTGCTTTGTTAAATTTTCTCATTTCTAGTATTAATTTCAAGCTTGGATTTGTATGAGACTTGAGATATTGTTTGAGATTTATGTTGATCATGCTTTCCTTATTGATTTCATGTTTGAGTTGTTGATTTCCATGGCTAGAAGTAGCTAATTTCTCATTAGGAGATGGGGTGAAAATCATGCTTACAAGGTGTTTGATAAAATGCTTGAGAGACTTTTACTTGGTCTAATTGTGAATTTTCAAAACCACGATTGAGGTTAGCCACCGATGATCGGAGTTAACTACAATTGGGGATTAAAATGATTGCTTTCACCGGGAACGGGGGCTTTCTTCCCAAGGCTCGATAGTACACAATTAGGAAACCAAAACTTAAGGAACGAGTATAGTTAACTAACACACTCATCACCATTTTGGGATGCTTTGTTAGGGAATTAAACGGTTGGTTTGGGTGAACAAAATCTTCCTTTCCAAGCTATACTTTGAACTTAAATACAAGATTATCCGACTTGGAAGACGACGATAATTGGACCTTCTCTCTTGCGTTTTATAATTCACTTTGAAAGTTGATTATTACCTTGTCTCCGATTTTCTCTCATTTGATACAACTCTCGATTACTTGCTTTGATTGTTTACTTGCTATTACTTGAACCTTTGAGATATTGAAATGAACACGATTTTGGAAACCTCTCACTCTAGTCCTCCCTCGGATTGATATTCCGAGTGGTCGTTTACAACGAACTCTCGATTTTTGAAGCGAGACTAAACACATTTCTCTTTCCTTGTGATCGAAAAATGCTTCTTCAAAATGGCGCCGTTGCCGGGGATCGAACCCGGGTCACCCGCGTGACAGGCGGGAATACTCACCACTATACTACAACGACAAAGCAATGCTCGTCCCGAGCATAATGTTCCAATGTGATACACTAACTAGCCGGAGAAGCACGTTTCAAACCAATCCCATGTTCATCTCAATCAAGCATTGTTAAAATAAAATGACATACACTATTCGAATCAAGCATTTGGTGAACTTGATCAATAGAAAAGCTCCACTTAAATATATTCCCCATATTTGACCGAGCCCGTCGTGGGACACCGTTAGAAACTCCTTGAGCCTACATGTATACCTTTTTCTTGTTGCCGAGCGTTTCCAAGAGTGGTGTGAGCATGATTGGGGTCATTTGGTGATGAAGGTAAATTGTTGATTTGGGGTCATTATTTAGGATCGTGCATAAAAGGACTTGGTAAACTTGAGTATGTTATTAGTAATTCTTGGAAAAAGTCAACCCTCTAAAGATGAATGGTGAGAATAAATGATGTATGATGTATGATGTTGTGTGCACAAAAGAAAAAAAAAAGAAAAAAATGTAAAAAAAAAGTGGAAGAAAAGAGCCTAAACAAAAGAGCAAAAAGCTTGGCCAACGAAAAAAAAAGAGAGAAAGATCGATTGAAAAAGGCGAGGGTTTTTCTTGAAATATATGTATTGATTTGTAAGCTCGGTTTACTTATGTCCTTGCACGTAGATGAAGATATAAGGGCGAGGTGTTTGTGAGAAACGTTTGGTGTAGGAGGGGACGAGGGAGAAAGTGAGTGCCCGATTCTTGTTTCATATATGATTCTTGTCCTACCCTTTACCTTATCCAACCATATTTGATCATGTTTTGATTCATTTGCTTGTGATGATTTAATTGAGTAAAATTCACTTTGAACTTATAGTGTACGAAATGCATATTGCATGGGTGCTATTCCTTCCTTCCTCGAGCTTTCTTTGATTAAATGCAAGTTCCTTTCTCTATCTCTTGCATCATGAGTGTACTTGCCCCTTTGATTCGATTTCGAGAGGAAAGAAACGAGTGAACCGTGCGTTGAGTGATTCGAATAGTGTATGTCATTTTATTTTAACAATGCTTGATTGAGATGAACATGGGATTGGTTTGAAACGTGCTTCTCCGGCTAGTTAGTGTATCACGTTGGAACACTATGCTCGGGACGAGCATTGCTTTGTCGTTGTAGTAGTTTGTGTAAGGATAAATATGTTTGGGCATTACAATGCCTTAAATGTACCTAGGCAGAAGTTGTCTTGCTAACATATTTATTTGTTTTATTTCTTTCTTCACAATTTAAACTGTTGTAATCACTTGTCATATTGGTGATTTGATTTAGCATAGTTCATTAGTTGGAACGTGCTTGAAAAACAATCAACATAGAAGATTTCTGCCGCAGCACAGCCAGGCAGAGTTATGCCGCAAGCAGTGCAAGGCTTGGACAAAAGGTTGAGTCAAGATATCGAGCGAAGCATGAGCATAGGGCAAAGGAATGCTGAAGTCCAGATAGTATGGAAGGCAGTGCAGTGTGGCAGTGAATTCCAGAAGAACTTCAGAAGGCATCCTGCGGCAGCGGTCAAAGCAGTCTGCCCTATAATATCTCAACCGATTGTTGACCTAGCTTTTCAAGGGAATTAGTTGAAGACTCTCACCTATAAATAGAGGACGTCTACAGCTGCATTCCTCAACAATCCAGATTACATTTCAACACCTTAGAAACACTTTCCGATCCTAGGATCGATCATCATTTAGTGCCGAGAGCTTCACGTGTGAAGTTCGTCGTGCCGTTCGTTCTCTCACCTGTTCGAGAGTTCTTTTATTTCATTGATGATTCGATTACTGATCTTAGGTGTATGAAATTCCAGTAGCTAGATTTTATTGTTGATTGTTCATACTCGTTGGATACGGTTTATACGAAGGCATA
Organism: Euphrasia confusa; assembly: GCA_954870475.1. NCBI lineage: Eukaryota > Viridiplantae > Streptophyta > Magnoliopsida > Lamiales > Orobanchaceae > Euphrasia > Euphrasia confusa. The sequence goes on from OX940949.1 coordinate 5,960,765, forward strand.
CATGTGTATAGCCTTTGGTAATATCTTTGTAAATCCAAGAGTATCTTTTTGTAAAGACTCGTTCTTTAATAAAGTTTCTGGCCGTAAGGCCGTTTCGTATGTGTATAATTTAAATACACATACAAAGATTTAAATTTGTGTTCTTTACTTTTTCGTACGTGTGTGTGTGTTCGTTCGAAGTGATTTATTTTTATTAATTCCGCTGCAATTCTTATACATATATCACATATAATTTTAACAAGTAAACAACTTGGTTAATCTGGATAAAATACTTAAACTCAATTAAATCACGTAAAACGAACGTTTTCTGTACAAGGCATCGTGCTGCGGCATACGCTGTTCTGCCGCAGAACACTGCCTTGTCTAGGCAGCGCATTTTACTGCGTTTTATTTACTGCCTACGACTTTCAAGTGGTATCAGAGCGGGCACTAGACTTACTTAGTGTTTAAGGTCCGTCTGATCACGCACACTTACAATGGCAGATCCATCTTACATCGTACGAACACCGGTTGTTCTTGACGGTAGTAATTATGGATTTTGGAAAACCCGCATTGAAGCAAGGATCAAATCAATTGATCGCAGTGCGTGGCTATCCGTACTTCGAGGATGGAAACCACCTCAGGAGGAAATCCCTGAAGGCGGCACAATTGAAAAATCACCGGAGAAGTGGTCTATCGATGAAACTGCCGCAGCTACTGCCAACGATAGGGCAAGGTGTGCCATCCTTGAATCCATCGATTGCAATATGTACAGAATTGTCAAACAATGTACTACTGCCAAACAAGTATGGGATTTGCTGGCTCTTCATTGTGAAGGTAACAACGCAGTGAAGAAAACCAAGGTCCGTATGCTTATGTCTCGTTTCGAGAACTTGCGTATGAACGAGGACGAGACTTGCCTTCAGTACTTTGGAGAATTAATGTCCATTGTTACTGCATGTGCTGACCTTGGTTCACCCATTAGCAACCCGGCAGTGTGTAGTAAGATTATGCGATCGATGAGCAAAAAGTTCCTGCCGAAGGTCACTGCCATAGAAGACAGCGAAATGTCTGAAGAAGATTTTGTTTCATTAATGGCGATCTTCAAGAACTATGAACTGAACCATGAAGATCGTGAAACTCACGGGAAGTCACGTCCACGAAGCGACGAGAGGAACATTGCCTACACCGTGGCAGAGCCCGACGGCAGAGAACAAGGCAATAGTTCTCAAGGCAGCAGCCCCACCTCTACCAATGACTTGACCGATGAAGAGATCTACGAGCTACTTGGATCTGATGGTGGAGATGACCAGTTTGCATTCCTCGCCTGGAAAATGGATGTTGTACTTGTTCGCTCGCTGAAGAAGCCGTACGATCCCCGACGAAGGAAGTTTCCGGCAAGGTCACCACAAACTCAAGATCGACGACTTGTGATCCGCCAACCAAGCACGGGATCCATCTCAAGTTCCAGTCCAAATTCAAAGGACTGGTCGAGGATCAAGTGCCACGTATGTCAAGGGATTGGACACTTTTCAACCGAATGCCCTTCAAAAGATCGAGGCATTGGAATTTTGAATTCCATGGTTGCGCAAGAAGATACGGAACAATATTGCCTTGAAGACTCAACCACTGCGCTTACTGCTCAACTCGAAGGCACAACCCTATCTGACGCTGAAGATGACAGTCCATCCAATGTGAATGCACGACGGCATGTTGCATTCTTTGCCTCTGCCGCAGAAACGACAGAAAGCCCTGCCGCAGATAACTGCCTGTGCCTCACTGCCTCAGTCAATGGCTATGAATCTGAAGAGGAGACCATTCCCATTGATATTTTCATCGAGCTCAAAGAAAGTTTCGATGAGCTTCTCATGAAATTTACCCGGCAGACCAAGATGATGAAGATGCTTGCGTCAACCAAAGCCGGATATGAAGAAAAAGTGAAGAAGCAGGCCATGGCAATTGAACAAATGCTCGTAGAAAAGAACACCTTTGAAGAGCGATTGAAGAAACTTGATGTCCAACTCACCAGAAAGGATATGGAGGCCGAGAAACTGAAAATTGACTTTAATCGTGTAAATGGAAAACTCGAAGTTGCTAACAATACTTTTGTAAAACTTAACACAGCAACAACAAAATTAGATGCCGTAATGAGTATTTCACATGTTGAAAGGCAAGGCCTCGGACATCAAAAAGTTGTAGATGCCGTTTTTCCAAAGAAAAACTCAATGGACATGGCATTTGTAAAGGCATCAAGTGACGATTCAAACGCTGCCGCACAATCCTCAACTCCAAAAAGGGATGAACAAACCGAAGGCAAGGCCACTGCCCCAGCAAAAGACTGCCGCAGAAGGCCGAAGCAAAGGCAGGCACCGTCAGGCAGTATGAAGACAAGGAAGCCCCGGCCTAAGCAACATTTTAAATCAAAGAGACGATATATTTGCCACTACTGCCTTGTACCTGGTCACATTCGACCTTTTTGTTGGAGACGCGAAGAGGATCAAGCAAGAGGACATTACTTTCACTCCAATACTGGACCACGGCATCCCAAATACTTTTCGCATGCTCTGTCTTCACGACGCTTTTTCAAAAAGAAGGCAACAATTATACGCAAATGGGTGCCCAAAACTAAACTCTCTACGAATGTCTGTTTTACAGGTCCCTCCGATGACTCCTCTGCCGCATCAAATGCCATCCAAAGTGCCGAAACATGCAATGTCATTTTCACTGCCCTCAAAGCTACCAAGGATGATAAATGGTACTTCGATAGTGGATGCTCGCGGCACATGACCGGAAATAGTGATCACCTCATCGACTACAAAGCTTTTCACGGAGGAGAGGTCACGTTTGGAGGAGGGTCCAGTGGTTCAATTGTTGGCCGAGGCACTTTAAATGTGAAAGGGCTGCCAAAGCTACAACAAGTGCTTCATGTTGAAGGCCTCATCACAAACCTCATAAGCATAAGTCAACTATGCGATGAAGGCATGAATGTAAAGTTTACTCACCAAATGTGTGAAGTGTTTGATAGTGCAGGGAACCCACTCATTCAGGGGGAGCGTTCCAAGGCAAACAACTGCTACTCCATTGGAGAAACATGCCTCTCTGCACAAGTCAAAGATGACATAGACCTATGGCATCAAAAACTTGGACACACAAGTCTTGGGAATTTAGAGCGTCTAATCAAGCTTAATGCTGTTCGTGGACTTCCAGCTCTCCCAAAAATCCAGAAGACAACATGTGGACATTGCAAACAAGGAAAAATGACTCGTACAAGTCATCCAGCAATACCTGCCGCAGGACAGACTGATGCCTCTGCTGCAGGACCTGCCAACTACAAGGCAGAACTGTATCAAAAGCAAACCAAATGCTTTGATCTCCTCCACATGGACTTAATGGGACCAATCGAGACGAGGAGCCACTCTGGAAAACGCTATGTACTTGTCGTAGTAGATGATTTTTCAAGATATACTTGGGTGCGTTTTCTCCAAGACAAGAGTGAGACATTTGATGAGGTGTCCAAGCTAATCAGGTGGATAAAGACCAACCATGAAGCCTCAGTAAAGAGAATAAGAAGTGACCATGGCACCGAGTTTGAAAATCAACGACTTTCTCGTTTTTGTGACACGCATGGCATTGCCCAAGAATTTTCTGCCCCCATAACACCGCAACAAAACGGCGTGGCTGAAAGGAAGAACCGAACCCTCAAGGAAATGGCGTGTACCATGCTGATCGCCAAGGGCCTAAGCAAGCAATTTTGGGCAGAAGCATTCAATGCCGCATGCCATATCCTGAACCGCATCAGCATACGTTCAGGAACAACAAAAACGGCCTATGAAATTTTAAACAATAGAAAGCCTAATTTGAAATACTTTCATGTGTTTGGCTCTGTTTGTTATGTTCTGAATGATAGGGAACCTAGATCTAAACTTGATCCAAAGTCACTTAAAGGATTATTTGTTGGATACTCTAGGAATAGTCATGCCTATCGTATTTTTATCATACAAACTAGAACCATCATTGAATCTGTTAATGTTGATTTTGATGATCTTAGTCGTCTCAGGAAACCCAAAGAAGAGAATGTAGAAGGCCTGCTCGAGCCTGCCGCAGTAGCAGAAATCGAAGGCAGTTTCACTCCTACGCAGTCTACTGCCGCACCCACTGGCTCGAGTAATGATGATCAGCCCTCTACAGCGTCTCCCGAGCACTCAAATGATGATAGCTCGCCTCAACAAACAGATTCATCGGATGTTGAAGAAACACCGACCAGACGACGAAGGGATCCCCCAAGACATGTTATTCGAAACCACCCTTCGAGTCAACTGTTGGCCACACGCATGAGAGCTCGTCCATACATCAACTACCGCAACATGACCAAGAATGTAAGCATGTCTGCCACATGTATTGAAATAGGCATTGCCTCGTACCTCTCAACGATCGAACCAAAGAATGCCAAAGAAGCGTTGGCCGATGAATTTTGGTTTATGGCAATGCAAGAAGAGATGAACGAGTTTGAAAGAAACAAAGTTTGGAAGCTCATTACTCGTCCCAAAAACAAGAATGTCATCGGGACAAAGTGGATATTCAAGAACAAATCGAATGAGCATGGGCAGGTTGTGCGCAACAAGGCAAGACTAGTGGCGCAAGGCTACACGCAAGTTGAAGGCATCGACTTCGATGAAACTTTTGCTCCCGTTGCACGCATGGAGTCCATACGTTTACTTATTGCCATTGCATGCCACCTCAACATCACCTTACATCAAATGGACGTGAAAGCAGCCTTTCTCAACGGCATACTTGAAGAGGAAGCATATGTTGCACAACCCAAAGGCTTCGAAGATCCGAAATATCCTGACCATGTGTATCAACTACACAAGGCAGTGTACGGCCTAAAACAAGCTCCTAGAGCTTGGTATGGCTGCCTAACTGATTTTCTACTCAGTTTCGGATTCACTCGAGGCACTGCCGACAAAACACTGTTTGTGAAATTCAATTCTTCCAAAATTTTAATTGCACAAATTTATGTTGATGATATTGTCTTTGGATCCACATGTGAGAATATGCTTAAGGCATTTACCTCCGCCATGGCATCAAAATTTGAGATGAGCATGGTAGGAAAACTAACTCATTTTTTAGGGCTTCATATCAAGCAATCATCAACTGGAACGTTTATCTCACAAACTTCATACGCTAAGAATCTCATCAAAAGATTCCAACTTGAAGGATCCAAGCCCATGAAAACACCTATGGGCTCAACGGACAAAATCTCCCGAGGCATTGATACTGTCGCAGTGGATCAGACACTCTACCGATCCATGATAGGGAGTTTACTTTACCTTACGGCAACTAGACCTGATATCATGTATAGCGTTTGTTTGTGTGCCAGGTTTCAAGCTGATCCAAGGGAAGAACACTTGAAGGCAGTCAAACGCATCATACGCTACGTTGCCGCATCAGTCGAGTTAGGCATATGGTATACCAAAGATACCACCACCGATTTGGTTGGATTTTCAGATGCCGACTGGGCAGGAGACACGGATGAGCGCAGGAGTACAAGCGGAGGATGTTGCTTTCTTGGAAACAACATCATTTCATGGCAAAGCCGCAAGCAAAACTGCATTTCTCTATCCACTGCCGAATCAGAATACATTGCCGCAGGGAGTTGCTGTACCCAATTGATTTGGTTGAAGCACATGCTTGATGACTACCACCTGGATAGCAATGTTCTTACACTCTACTGCGACAATACGAGTGCTATAAATATCAGTCATAATCCAGTGCAGCACTCAAGAACCAAACACATCAGCATAAGGCATCATTTCATCCGAGATTTGGTGGAGAAACGACTCTTGAGGATTGATCACATCCCAACAGAAAATCAAATAGCAGATATCTTCACCAAGCCACTGAACTCAGATCGATTCATTGCTTTGAGAAAATCTTTGTGCATGTGCACCATGCCTTAGATGCTGATCTGCATCATGCTGCCGCACTGTCATGCCTACTGAACCTCTGCCACAGCATTCTGCCTTAGTCAATTTATGAGATTAAAATTTTCCGAAGGAAGAGAAAATACCCAAACCACTTTAGGCAACATGGTCAAACCCATATACATGTAATTAATACTCAATGGGTTGAGATACTATGTACTAGGTGACCTAAGTATTTGATAATCTCGTTTTTGACATTGGCATTATACCTAAGTGGAGTATAAGTACTTATGATGCAGCATGATGTTTCATTAGGATTAGATGTTTTTGTTCTTTTCCTAATTTTGCTTTGTAAGCCTCGATTTTTCACACCACAAAAATATTTTACTTTTCTATTCAAAAAAAAAAAAAAAAAATTTGAAAAATGAAAAATAGAAAAAGAAAATACTCTAAAAACAGAAAAAGAGAAAAATTAAAAACAGAAAAATAGATAAACAAAAAAAAAAAAAAAAAAAAAAAGGGAATTTTGATTTTTGGCAACGACCTGCCGCAGAGCCTTGCCCCACTTGACCGTTGGGCAGCACTTGAGTGTGCGGCAGGCGACGGTTCAGCTTCAAAAAGTAACCGTTGCCTAGTTGCCCATCCCATCAACTGCCATCCGTTTCTTTCTCTTAAAACTCTTTCAAGTTTTATTTTTAATATTTACTGAAATTCAAAAGTCCTAATCCTATTCCAACTCTATCTTCTCCATCTAAATCGATCAAAAGAGAGTTTGAAATTTCTGGAATTCTAAATCCCTAATTTTTCTCACAACGCACAAGTATAAAATACTCTATCTTCCTTGCGTATTGTGTACTCTGTTTTCTTTTCTAAAACCCTAATTTCATCAAGAACTTTGAATTCCATGGCATCATCTCCTTTCGCCTTTGCTCGCTACTTCTCGGACCCACGCCTGGTGGAGCTCATCAAAGAATCTCGCCCCGATGCAACTATGGAGGATATTCAGCCCGCGGAGTCTGTGCCCTTCATCAATCGTCTCATCGCCATCGACGCCGCCGCCGCCGCAGCTGCCGCCGCCGCAATCGACGCCGCTTCCCAGCCGTCTACTGAGAATCAGACGTCGCACGTCGAGGCCGGAGAAGGATCAGGTAAGACTTCTCCCATGAACATCTCCCCGGACCATGATGCAGGGGGAGAAGCTGCCGCAGAAGATGAACCTGCCGAAGAGGAACGAGTCTATCCCGAACCGACTCCACTGTCTATCATCCGCCCTGAAGATGATGACATCTCCGGCGACACTGAGCCGTCTCAGACTCCACGACCACCGGTAGTTATTCCGGGAGTTGATGATGTGCTTGCATACGAGGCTGCCCAGAATGAACGATCATTCCACACCTCTGACTTAAAAGGGCTTTTTACTCCTGAACCCTCTGTCACTGCCGCATCATCTGCCTTTCCACAGGCAGACCCTGAAGTGCAGCAGCAAGGCAAGCAGATGCCTTACAACAGGAGGGATGATGATGATGATTTCAACTATGCCGAGCTCTACGACAACTATCCCATATCTCAGAAAAAGACCAAGGCTCGCAAACCGACTCCTTATCCATCTGCAAATCCACCCTCCGATGCGGAAGATTCCGGCCACTCAAGTCAACAGCAGCATGATGCCGCAGATGCCTCTGACACAGAATCAGACCCACTGCTGCAGGATCTTGCCTCCAGGAAGCGCAAGAAACAGCAAGTGCCCATCACTCGCCGGCCGTCCACCAGATCCGCCACTGCCTATGCTAAAGGCAAAGGCCCGGCTGTGCCCCCAACCTCAATGGAAAATCCCATTGACGTCGAAGCCACCACTGCTAAGAAATCCCGTAAAGGGAAGGAGAAAGCTGCCGCAGTCAAACCCGACAGCTCTCAGAGTGGTGATGCCGCAGCACAACCTGCTGCGAAGAAGGGCAGGGCACCAAAAATCGATGCCCCCAAGGAGGATTCAGATTCTGATATGAAACCCGGCAAGGGTTACTCGAGGCGATTCTGGTCAGAACGCTGTTCAGTGATTGGGCCCCAATTCTACTCCAACAAGCCCATTCAAACGGATCGCTGTGTGGACATGCCGACTTGTGCCAGACACAAAGTGGATAAGTTCTTGAAGAGAATGAAGTTGGTCAAGGCAGTCACCTATGCAGGACCCTACTGCGAGGATTTGGTGCGCGATTTTTATGCTAACCTGCGCCCCTGCTTTGGTGATGATGGTTCTCGTGGCTATGGGAAGGTGTATCTCAGGGAGAAAATTTTTAATTTTACCCCTTCTGCCATTAATGCCTTCCTTGAGCGCTCTGATATCGAGTATCCTGCCGCACTTGCTGATCCTACGGTTGCCGCAGTCTCTCACCGCCTGACCAAATCACCACCTGATGCCGCAAACAACATTCCTTGCTCAAAACTCTCATCTTTTTACTATTTTTTGTTCACTGTTGCCAGGCACAACTGGATTTCCACAACCAATGTGCACTTTGTGCATACCCAAATGGGGGAAATCCTGTTTCATCTTGGTGCAGGTAGGCAGGTGAATTTGGGAGAGCTCATCTTTGAGAAGATCGCATCACAGGCAGAGAACATCACCCAGACGCAGAGCCTTGCGTTCCCTTCACTGATCTGGGAGATGTTAAAGATCCAAGGGCTCTCGATCAACAGTGCTGATCAACTAACTGCTGTGCCACATCCCTACAAGTTATCTGTTCGTGAGCACAATGACTTGCCGTGGAATGGTTTTCATGCTACTGCCGCAGTGCCGCCCACTCCACCTCCAAAGAAGGCTCCAAAGCTGCCGCAGACTGATGCCCCTAGCTCATCTGCTCCACAGCCAGGTGTTTCTGCTCGTGTCCAGGCATTTGCAGACCAAGTTGCTGCAAACCACATGGTTATCATGCAGGACTACATGTCAAAAGCACTCGTGGATGCCATTACTTTCTTTCTTGAAGAAGAGGGCTTTCCTCCACAAAAAGGGGGAGTACCAGCAGCCGAGGCCAAAATGGCAAAGAGCACTGTCTTGAAGATGTTGAAGAAGCGCATTGATGCAGACCTCAAAGAAGTTGAAGCTGAAGAAGCTACAGAGAAGGATGCTGCCGCAGCAGAGAAGGCTGCCGCAGACACTGCAGCAGAGATTGATGGTGAAGAGCGTGGATCGTCCCCTGAACACGATGATTGAAGAGTTTGAAGGATTGCAGTTCTCAAGACCCGAAGAAATATCATTTCTTCTTTTGCTTTTAGTTTTTATTTACTTTGAACAATTTATTTAATTCATGTTTATTTGTTTATGAACAATTTGGTTTTTAAGTTTGTTTTTGGTTTGAACAATTTTTGATTCAAGTAGTTTTTTCTTTTGAAAAATTGGTGTGTTATTTTAAGGCTTACTTAGTTACTTGTTTTTATTCTATTAGTTAGTTAGTTGTTTAAATAATTTTTGTTCTACTTAGGAAGTATTAACTAAGGGGGAGTTTTATGCCTTAGTTGTTTTGTCAAGATAAATCTCATAAACTTCCAAGTAAGATGTATTTCATTGAGGGGGAGTGCTCATTGCGCTGCTGCCTCATGGTTTTGTGAAGAAAGATAAAAAGGGGGAGTTTGTAAGGATAAATATGTTTGGGCATTACAATGCCTTAAATGTACCTAGGCAGAAGTTGTCTTGCTAACATATTTATTTGTTTTATTTCTTTCTTCACAATTTAAACTGTTGTAATCACTTGTCATATTGGTGATTTGATTTAGCATAGTTCATTAGTTGGAACGTGCTTGAAAAACAATCAACATAGAAGATTTCTGCCGCAGCACAGCCAGGCAGAGTTATGCCGCAAGCAGTGCAAGGCTTGGACAAAAGGTTGAGTCAAGATATCGAGCGAAGCATGAGCATAGGGCAAAGGAATGCTGAAGTCCAGATAGTATGGAAGGCAGTGCAGTGTGGCAGTGAATTCCAGAAGAACTTCAGAAGGCATCCTGCGGCAGCGGTCAAAGCAGCCTGCCCTATAATATCTCAACCGATTGTTGACCTAGCTTTTCAAGGGAATTAGTTGAAGACTCTCACCTATAAATAGAGGACGTCTACAGCTGCATTCCTCAACAATCCAGATTACATTTCAACACCTTAGAAACACTTTCCGATCCTAGGATCGATCATCATTTAGTGCCGAGAGCTTCACGTGTGAAGTTCGTCGTGCCGTTCGTTCTCTCACCTGTTCGAGAGTTCTTTTATTTCATTGATGATTCGATTACTGATCTTAGGTGTATGAAATTCCAGTAGCTAGATTTTATTGTTGATTGTTCATACTCGTTGGATACGGTTTATACGAAGGCATACATGTGTATAGCCTTTGGTAATATCTTTGTAAATCCAAGAGTATCTTTTTGTAAAGACTCGTTCTTTAATAAAGTTTCTGGCCGTAAGGCCGTTTCGTATGTGTATAATTTAAATACACATACAAAGATTTAAATTTGTGTTCTTTACTTTTTCGTACGTGTGTGTGTGTTCGTTCGAAGTGATTTATTTTTATTAATTCCGCTGCAATTCTTATACATATATCACATATAATTTTAACAAGTAAACAACTTGGTTAATCTGGATAAAATACTTAAACTCAATTAAATCACGTAAAACGAACGTTTTCTGTACAAGGCATCGTGCTGCGGCATACGCTGTTCTGCCGCAGAACACTGCCTTGTCTAGGCAGCGCATTTTACTGCGTTTTATTTACTGCCTACGACTTTCAGTTTGAAATGCCGGATTTTTAGCTCGATTTTATTGATGTTTTTTGGCGTGATTTTTGTATATTTTGTGTATATATGTGTATGATTATGAGGGATTATGCATTATTGTTGTGACGGAGCTTATACGTGGTATAGTCGAGTTTTTGTATGAATTGTAGGTGAAAAACGGCTAAAAGTGAGGTGTCGACTCAAGGCCGGAAGTGCAGCGACTTCGACTCAAAAACTGCTATCGCTCGGTTCGAATCGTGATTCATGACATACACGGTTGGAAAGGTCTTGAAGTGAGGAATCCATAGAATTTTGAATCACGTGAATCGGAGTTCGGACGACGAAGTTACGACAAGAATCGAGAAGTCGCGCGCAGGGAAGGAATTGGCGCGGACCGGAGCGCGATTTGGCAATATGCGCATTTTGTGGCGAGGACCAACATGGAATGAGGAGAGGAGAAAACTTATGCAGAGAATTGCGAGGACCGAAGGAGCCTTCCAGCGCATACCACCTGAAATGCGCCAATTCAGTATGCGCCAAATCTAGAGAGGACCACACCGGCGAGGACTAAAAATTCCAGCGAGGACCAAGTGAAATGCGCCGAAGAAGATTTGACCCGGGCTGAAATGTGTTGACCACGAGTTGACCGAGCGTTGACCGTGACTATTAAGCATTGACCGAGGGGTAAAATGGTCATTTCCGGTTTATTTTTGGTGGGAAAATGAGGGGAAACGGTTATTCACCCCATGTGAGTATAAAAGGAGGAGAAACACTCTTCTCACAAAAACTGGGATACCACAAAACACATAGAGAAAATTAGAGAGAGAGAGAGTAGTGCAAATTGTGATTGGAGTTCATCTTCCTCAAAGTTCAAGCATCCATTGACGACGGATTCAAGCTCGAACGACCACGGAGACAAGAGATTCATCCTCTACATCAATTGGCTACACATTTCTCTTCTCTTTTCCTCTTTTGCTTTGTTAAATTTTCTCATTTCTAGTATTAATTTCAAGCTTGGATTTGTATGAGACTTGAGATATTGTTTGAGATTTATGTTGATCATGCTTTCCTTATTGATTTCATGTTTGAGTTGTTGATTTCCATGGCTAGAAGTAGCTAATTTCTCATTAGGAGATGGGGTGAAAATCATGCTTACAAGGTGTTTGATAAAATGCTTGAGAGACTTTTACTTGGTCTAATTGTGAATTTTCAAAACCACGATTGAGGTTAGCCACCGATGATCGGAGTTAACTACAATTGGGGATTAAAATGATTGCTTTCACCGGGAACGGGGGCTTTCTTCCCAAGGCTCGATAGTACACAATTAGGAAACCAAAACTTAAGGAACGAGTATAGTTAACTAACACACTCATCACCATTTTGGGATGCTTTGTTAGGGAATTAAACGGTTGGTTTGGGTGAACAAAATCTTCCTTTCCAAGCTATACTTTGAACTTAAATACAAGATTATCCGACTTGGAAGACGACGATAATTGGACCTTCTCTCTTGCGTTTTATAATTCACTTTGAAAGTTGATTATTACCTTGTCTCCGATTTTCTCTCATTTGATACAACTCTCGATTACTTGCTTTGATTGTTTACTTGCTATTACTTGAACCTTTGAGATATTGAAATGAACACGATTTTGGAAACCTCTCACTCTAGTCCTCCCTCGGATTGATATTCCGAGTGGTCGTTTACAACGAACTCTCGATTTTTGAAGCGAGACTAAACACATTTCTCTTTCCTTGTGATCGAAAAATGCTTCTTCAACACACATGTGATTAATACAGTATATATCGATCGGGTATACTTGTGATTAATGCAGCTTGTTGCAGGGGCAGATCGATCGACATGGGGGCTTCGGTGTTGTTTCTCATCTTCACCGTTTTGTTTCAAGCAACATGCGGGTGTTTGTTAGGGACATATCATGTTCGTATCCGTAATGAAATTAGCCCAAATGCAAAGTTGGCATTTCAATGTAAATCAGGAGGTAAGGTCGTTGCAAATTCGCCGAGTCTCGATTACAAGACAGAATCTGACTACAAGTTTTGCTATGCACCGAAGAAAATAATCTACTGCTGGCTTGGATATGACAAAAAAACAGCCAGGTTCGATGCTTTTAGTTACGAATGGGGAACGGACGACTGCTACGATTCTGTATGTGTCTGGGAGGCAAGGAGCGACGGCATACACCACACTTCAGTTACTTATGGCAAATTAAGATTATATTATTATTGGAATACTACCAAATAACTGAAATAAGGAGCTCGAGTATGCATGCATGCATGCAGTGTCCTTTTATCTGTGTTTTTCCATTTCAATCGAATAATGCTGATGATCATAGATCCATCAGCTATACGTGTACTAATATAATACTACTCCATATACTTATAATAAAAGCTTTCTAGCTACTACTTGTGATGATCTTTTCTAGGTAGTATATATATAATTTGACCATTGCCTAGTCTATTAAGTCACATTTCAAAACTTGCCTAATTGGTCTCACATAAAATCAACAAATCGATAATTTAATTTATAATTTTACATGCCTCGAAGAAAATAAAAAAGTACTATCATCAAAATTTGACATGTCTTTATGATTTTAAATTTGACATCTTCACCGTTTTGTTTCAAGCAACATCAACATAATGCCGCTGGTGTTTCTTTGGGACAGAGCATGTTCGTATCCATAATAATATTAACTCAAATGCAAAGTTAACATTTAATTGTAAATCAGGAGTTAAGGTCGTTGCGCAATCGACTCTCGATTACAGGAAAGACTATGACTACAAGTTTTGCTATGAACCGCATAAATTAATCTACTGTCGGCTTGGATATGACAAAAAAAACAGCCATTTTTGATGCTTTTGATTACCGATGGGGAACAGACGACTGCAACTATGATGTATGTCACTGGGAGGCAAGGACCGACGGCGTATACCACTACTCGATTAATTATCCCAATTCAGTACGTTGGTATAATTCGACTACCACCAAATAACTTCAATTGAATAATGCTGATGATCATAGATCCATCAGCTACGTACGTGTACTAATACAATACTACTCCATATATATGGAGTACTTATTATAATAAAAGCTTTCTACTACTTGTGATGATCGATCTTTTCTAGCTAGTACTATATATATATATATATATATATATATATATATATATATATATATATATATATATATATATATATATATATATATATATATATATATATATAATCAGTTTCACTGCAATTTGATGAAATAATTTCCATTGCTTAGTCTCAAGTCACGTACATTTCAAAACCTGTATAATTGTCTCACATAAAATCAACAAATCGATAATTTAATTTATAATTTTATGCTGCATTGAAGAAAATAAAAAGTACTATCATCAAAATTTGACATTTACTTTATGATTTTAAAATTACTTATTTTAAAGATTTATTATAAATTAATTATATCCTCCACTATAATTATTTTGTTTTAATATATAATTGTTTTATTAATAAAAATCTAATATAATTATTTAATTATATTATACTCCGTATGTTAAAACAAATCATAATGTCGGCAAGCCAGATTCTCAAGAGGTACTTGATGGCCACACTTTTCTACGAGTCCTCGACAAGAACCAGGCTTTCGTTTGAGTTTGCGCGTGAGGAAGTGTTGACCATGGAGAATGAACGTGAGGAAGTTTTTTAACTGCTTTTTCAGATAAGATGATGATCCAAGAGCTGCGTATTTCAGACAAGCAAAGAATGGTCTATATATACTAATATACGCGCGGGTGGCCCTTTTGAAGCTTTTACTTGTTGGTTGATGATTTTGTAGTCTGAGTTTTATTTATCTAACTAGTACACACAAGTTGTGGAAACTATTACCATCATATCTTAGGTCCAGTTGTACAGTTTTGCTCGCTGCAAGTTTTCTTCCTACGTACGGTTGCACTGATTCTCTGTTTTGCTCTTAGCTAGGGCGGAGAAATCCCATGCCGAGTTCTTGTTCATGTTCGATTGTTTAGATTCATGGGCTTGAAATCCAAGTGATTTTCTCAGAACTATAAGATTAGTGATCATGGAACCTTGGTTTGGAGGTGTTAAGGAGATAGTAATTGGGAATTTTTGGGGCCATTCTAAACAATAGATATCTCATTTTATGATTTCAAAGACTTTATAGATGAAATTAAATGTCTAATCTAAAGCCATTTTCAATTTTTTTTATTAAGTTAAAATAATTTTTACACTTCTCTCCTAATCTTACACTTATCTTTTTAATTTACACTCATTTGCCCTGAGCCTTAAAAGGAAATGAAGAATGGTCATTGAGTATCCGAACCGTATCATGAAGGGGCTCTTGGAACCGAGCTATGCCCAAAAGTGTGAGGGGAAACAGGCCTACCAAGAGGATCTAAGACCCGACCAATGATACGGAAAAACGGGGGGAGGGATTGACCTAACATTTGTTACATTAGTTTTGGCTATACGAAAATTTAGACCAGTTCAAATGTAAAGGAAAAGTTGAGTTTTCAATTTTTAATAATTGGCCAAGGGACACTTCATAGTTACATCTAGTACTAAAAAAAAGACGTTGAAAAAAATGACATACTACTAGTAATTTGCTGTGCGGTTTATAAATTTTAATTTTGAATTGATCTAAAAATCGTGTAGAGTAAATAAATGCTTTAGAAAATAAAATTGTTTTTCAATCCCTTGAAACCTTTGTTAAAAAGAAAGCAATGGCTGATTTTTCAATCCTTAATAATTAGTTAGGCGAGAAATTAAAATGTAAATCTATCTACCTACCTACTAATTTCAAAATTTTGATCTAAAAAAACGTATAGAGCTAGATAAATATTTTCAAAGAAAAAGTAAATGATGGTTTTTCAATCCCCCGACACAACTTGAAAAAAGGATTAAAAAGTTGATTTTGCAATCCTTGATAGTTTTGCCTACATTATAAAGTTAAATACTACGTAAAAGTGTATATCCATCAAATCAATAGAAATGTATGTCAGAAATGAAATAAAATAATAAATATGTTAATATATCCCACGTTGATCGGTTAAAAAACACGTAAAGCTCACTTGTAAGGATTTGTTCTTTTAGACTGAAATCGGTTTAACTAAATTGACCTGAATTGAATTGAATGATGAATTGAATTGAATAATGATCTGAACTGAGTAAACTGAATTTATTTTTTATATATAAAAATAATAATAACTTTTTATAAATTGTTTAAAATATTTTTAAAAAAAATATTAATAATATTCTAACATTAATGAAATTGTATACATAAAATTATTGATTCAGATTACTATTTATTTATTTTAATTTAATTTATATTGAAACGAATTTAATAGAGGTAAACTGAATAGAAACTTACTTATCTTAAATTAAATCCAAAAAATAGAGTTTTGCTACTAAATTATTGTTTGGTTGATAATCTTGAATTTTGAATATATCTGAAAATCATATAAAGTATATAAATGCTTTTACAGAAAAGATGATTGTTTTTCAATCCCTTATCATTTTGTTAAAAATAAAAGCAAAGATTGATTTTTCAATCCTTCGTCAAGGGAGACTTTTACATGTAGGAGCGGACGTTTGGTCCCAAAATTCTGATCGGGAGACTCATACATATAGGGGTGGACGTTTGGTCCCAAAATTCTGATCTCGTCTCACTCATACATATAGGGGTGGACGTTTGGTCCCAAAATTCTGATCTCGTCCCACTCCAGTAATTAAATAGGACGGGACAAAACGAGATTGAAATATAAAAAATGTTAATCTCGCCACGTACGTAACGATCTCGTATCCAAATAACGAGACGGGAGAACTAAATAAATCCGTAATATTTATATATTTATAAAAATATTTATATATATATTACAAAAATATTTTTAAATTATTTATAATATATTAATGTATCTAATTTAATATAATTTTTTAAAAAATAAACTTTTTAATATTATATTTTAAACCAAATCTAACAAATATATGATTTTATAAAAAAATATTTTTTTATAATAAATAATTAAATTAAGTATATAAAAAATATTATTAAAAATATATAATATTTTTTTATTAAAATTAATTAAAAAAATATGATTTCGTTTCTATCCCGATCCCGTCTCACTTTCATATATAAAATCCCAAATTCATGGGATCAATTTTTAAAAAGTGTAATCCCGTCTTAACTCGTCCCGTTAAAAAATTTATGGAGCGAGACAGAGATCACCTAAATGTACATTTTTAAGCTTGTTGACGACGAAAACGGAATAGATAACGTCGATCTACACCCACGATGAGTCCACCGTCATCGTCGAGCTCGGCCCGAGCAAGAAGTTCAAGGAGATCTACTGCGCCAAATCTTGGCGGAGGTGCGCAGGGTAGTGAAGATTTAAGTAAGACACATAGAGACATGTATAAAATAATTCCTCCGACAGCAGGCTAGGCATAATCCAATACTCCAATACAAGGGTAAATAAGTCAGATACTCGTTGTGGCTGGTAGGAACCAAATAATTATATACGTCGATCGTCTGATGCTAAGCTCTTGTTTTTTTGATCTTTGTGTTTTTCATTTCGAATAATATATAGTATAATTGTTGAAATTAACAAATATGTAAACTTGAATGTAAAAGGAAAGTGAAAGGTTATGTATCTAGAAACTAAAAGTTATGTATCTAGAAATTTGAGGTTATGTATTCTAGTTGATCAGAGTCACTACACATGACTTTTATAAATAGTTGTGTGGAATAAGAACACTTCAGGGGTGTCATTTGACACATGAGTTATATCTTATAATTTACTTACACTTCTCTTCAAAAACTACTATATATCAGAGTCAGTTTTGGTCTAAAAACTCTCTTACTCTGCTACTCAATTGACGACTATAAGTCGACTTTTCTAAAAACCCTCAAAATTGTCAAAATTGGCTTAAGCAAATCGTGAAAACTAGTTTTCCCAACAAGTTTGTAAAGTAATTGAAATTACGCCTTCAGCGTAGGATACCAATTTTTCGTGAAATTGGTCTTAAACTCACAGACACCAGCTTCCGTCAAGCAAACACTCACACAATTCGTAGAATAAAAAGTGGAGACAAAGTTATGTAATAGTTTTCATTTCATTGATCACAAAACTTAAACTATTACACTGAAGAGTATGGTAGGCAAAACGATTACAAGAAGTTTCCCGAGTGTCTCGACAACTCCCACTAACTTGCAATCTAGCACACGAGTACCTAGAGCTAAATCTCCTAACTCTAATCCTGGCACACGGCGCAAAAGCTACTACACAAACTCGAAGCTTGAAGCTCTCGGTTACGATTCTAAAAATCAGATTTCGTTCTCTCAAAATCGTCAAATGATGAAATGAACATCCATGGGTATTTATAGTAGAGCCGCACATGTGAGAGTGATGACGTGGCACGTTCTCATTCGTCGCATGCTTGGCCTATGTCACTTTTCCATAGATGACATCATCTTTGTAGAACTTGGATTCTTGAATCTTGGAATCTTGAATCTTTGATTCTGGAATCCTTGAATCTTGAATCTTCAAAATCAAAATAACAAACTTCAATTCCAATCTTGACTCCATCGATCTCAATTCTTCATCTTCATTTTCTTGTGAAAATCTCTAAGTGTTGAAGTCTCAGAATTTCATCGTCTTCATGGTCGTCGATCTTGTCGAAGTTGCAAACTTGGAACAATTCTTCATTTCCTCGAACTGAGTACCTGGTGAAAGAAATCACGTAGTAAGTACTTGGTCTTAGAATTAAAAACACAAAAACTTGAGTCGCCGTTTTTCAAGAACTTCCAAAACCGGCGACTACATTTTCCGGAAAATTGACATGATGCATGAGTCGCCGTTTTCATGGCCAGACCCCAAAACCGGCGACTCCAGTCGCTGGAAATTCCCAAGCACCAAAAACGGCGACGCCAGTCGCCGTTTCCACAGCACACCATAAACGGCGACTCCAGTCGCCGTTTTCTTGTAACACCCAAAACCAGCGACACCGTTCTCCGTTTTCCATGCACAACAGCACAGCACCAAAAGCGGCGACACGAGTCGCCGTTTTCCTCGCGTCACCAAAAGCGGCGACTGCTGTCGCCGTTTCCATGTAACATCAACCTCGCACCAAAACCGGCGACAGGAGTCGCCGTTTCCTTGCATCAGCAAAAGCGGCGACTGCTGTCGCCGTTTCCTTGCACATACATCAAAGCGGCGACTCTGGTCGCCGTTTCCGTGTCATTCCAAAAGTGGAGACTCAAGTCTCCATTTCCATGCGCAAGGTAGTTGACTTCGGATTCTTAACCTGTGAACCTGAAAATCAACAAGGACAAAAACACAAGGAAAAAATAAGTTGTCGCCAAAAACAACATTTACAGTAATTCTTGTTGGGTGAGATTGTTCAAAATTCTAACATAATAAATACTAATGCTTATGATCATCATTGATATTTATCGGCTACTTTCTACTTCTTCCATTCCAATACTTTCATATAGCTTGAATTGTTTGTTTTTCATTCACTAGCTAGCTAGCAATGCAAATTGAATTTTCCATCTCCAAGATTAATTCATGATATTCTTATGTTTAATGGAATTCAATTAAGCTAATTAAGCTCTTCACGTTAATTTAATTTGATCATTTCAAAACATGTAATACATCTGTCCTATTCTTAGAGAAGTTGTAGAGAGTACAACTTTTGATCTATAATTAGTTAATGAACGAGGGGACTTAAGCCTTTTGCAGCAAGCGCATTAAACTTGGCAAAAACACCAACCAAGGGCGCCGTATTATACGTGCAAGCCTCCGTCTGCGCAAAGTTATCTCTCCCATCTCTGAACCCGTCTTCCAAATTGGGCCCACCCACCAAAGCCCCGACGACCACATTCGGGTTGGGAGCACGCCTCACGAACCAACCGTGGTATCCCTGCATGCACCCCACAAACTCCTCAAAGTCCATGTACGACACCATGGACCCACCCCTATGGTGCACCCGCTCCGGATACGTGGACCCGTACCCAACCAAGTAGCTCACCCCCACAGGATTCGATCCCAGGATGTAGTCCACTTGGGACTTAACGAAGCCCAGGATCTCCTCGGGTCCAACGGGGCCCGTTCCGCATTCGAGCATCCGTCCGTTGGATCGGAGGTGGTCGGAGTAGACCGATAGCAGCAACGCTGAGCTGGACACGTACTGCATGTTGTTCCATCTGCGGGTGTACAATAGCCCCCCCGGGGTCCGCTTCACGTTAACCTTGGTGGACTTGTGTTTGCCGAGGTTAGCGCATACGTAGTGTTCCGCCTTTGCGCGGTATTCTTCGAGGACTCGCTTCTCTCGTTTCTTTCGTCGGCCTTCCGTTGTTTCCAACTGCATGCATGCATGCAACGTTATTTAATTATCCAAATGAATTGAAATCGAATTGATGTAGATCATTATATATATATATATACCATGGCGGCTAGGATTTGTGCTCCGGCGTACTTGAGATCCCAGCTGAATTCGGTTATGGCCCAAGTCGTCCCGCCGAAAGATTCACCGTTTTGGATCGCGTAATCCAAGTAGCTTGTATTGCCGGTCGCCTTGTGCAGCCACAGGGCGGCCCACAACAACTCGTCCTTGTAACCGCTTATCGACTTGTAATATCTCCTGGCTGCTTCGATGCTCGTGTCGTAGTTGCCTCGGAACTTGTCTCCAAACTCAAACAGCTGCACAAGCAGCCGATTAAAACAACAAATATTTATTGAAAAATATATTCGACTCACTGATATAAATCACCTGTTGTGCGTGGTCGAGGAGAAGGCGAGCGTAATGCGGATTTACTCTCTCAAACACGATGGCGGCCGCAGCCATTGCTGCCGCCGTCTCGGCTGCCACTTCGGAGCCGGGGTTTAGGTCGTCCACCTTGTAGGCTTGGCGGGAGGTCGTCATATCCTCCGGCCGTTGCCAACACAGGTGGTCGGTGTCACCGTCACCCACCTATAAAGTAGATTTAAATTATTATAACTTAATTAGGGGTAAAATTGTATTTTAAAGTAAAAATATTAAAAAAAAAAAAATTGTTAATTATTATGAGACATTTAAAAAAAAATGTGTCAACTATTAAAAGGAAAGAGTAATATACAGCTTTTTCAATTTGTTTTGCCTAGAGATATATATTGAGAAAGAAGAAATAAATAGAGTATGCATTGCAAATTTGCCTGAGCCCATAAGACATTCGGATGCGTGTGTGCTTTGATGAAATAATCAGTCCCCCATTTGATGGCTTCGAGGGCATGATCGAGCTCGCCTGCGGAAGCAATCTCGTCTCGGAATCCAACGACACTCCAAGAAAGCAGCGTTATGGTATACGCCATCGGAAGGCCGAACTTGACGTTATCGCCAGCATCATAGTAGCCCCCAACCAAATCCACCTATATATTAATTAAACATTTATACATTATTATTATTATTAATTCTCAATAATAAGCATTAAAAATATATATATATATTCAAACAAATTAACCCCTTGGTCGAGGCCGTCGGTGAGGCCGGAGTGGTGGCGCCACTTGACCCTCTGGTTGTGCGGAAGGTGGCCGGACCTCTGAGCCTCGAAGTAGAGGAGGCTCTTGTGGAGGGCGTCTCCATAGTCGAAAGATCGAGACGACAACAACGTGGGAAATAGGGCGAGTATTGATAGGGCGATGAGAATATGGTTGGGGTGTGGATGTGGCATCATTGTCGTTGATTTGAGTTTTATTTTTTGTGCTGCACCTCTAATTTGTAAGTAATAATACTAACAAACATTCCAAACACATTTTTGTGTTCTGATTTGGAAGCAAGGTTCAAGTGAATCTTTAGTGCTTTAATTTGACGTTACTTTGTGCACATGTTATGTATTGTTTAGTTTTATTTTAAGGAAACCAATTAAATTCATTAACAAGCATGAAAGTCGATTTAAAATTTTATTTTTTGGATTGAAACTGGTGAATTGAGCTTAAATAGTTGATTCAGCCTGTGCGTTGCTCCTGGTTTATTTTGATTTTAATTTAAGTATATGTGTTTAAACAATTGTATAAATATTTATATTTGAATACATTAGTTTATAATAAAATAATTTTAAAATTTGAAATTTTTTTTGATTCAATTTTTGATGCAAAAAAATAATTGAAAATAAAATATAAAAATATATTTTGAAGCATTATTAAATTATAAATAGTATAGATAATATTTGTGGGTAATATTTGAGGAAATTAAACTTTATAAGGATATGACTTTTTGTATTTATGGATAAAAATAAATAAATAAATATAAATTTTTTACTTCTTAATAAAGATATTTTATATTTTAAATATTTCTTGTATGTTTCATTATTTTTATTATTTTTAAATTTATTTAATTTATTTATTTTTGCTTAAGAAGTAAAAATTTAAATCTACAAAAGGAATAATTTTGTATTCTGATTAAAAAAACATATTAATTAATATTTAAAAATATAAAAAATAGAATAAATGCATAATATTTTACATGAGAAAGAATTTTGAATATTTTCATTTTTTAAAGATTATGTCATATAATATGTATCATTAAAAGGTAAAAATTAATATTATAATATTTATGTGTAATAAAAGAATTTTAAAGTATCATTTAAAATATTATGTATAATTAAAAGATTAATATTAATATATTTTATGTGTAATATTATTTGCTATAATTAATATTTTCATTTATGAATAATTGTCCAATTAATTTATTAATGTAATATTAAAAACAATAAAATCAATAACAAAGCAAAAAATAAATATATTATTTTCTGAAAAGTTACTTGTTAGCTATAATTTTAACTTTTTAAATTTTAATGTTCAAACTATATCAATCCAAGCAATGAACCGAGTTATTTTCTAAAGAGTTACTCCATGTTAGCTATAATTTAATAAACTAATTTTTTGAACACATATTATTTTATTTCATCAATAGATCTAATAATTAATCTTATATCACAATAGAAGTTTGAATCTTATTTGATTAATGAATTTAAAATTTATTATTAATTAATATATAGTTTCAAGGTTTTTTCTCATTTAAATTATGACTCAAAACTCAAAAATGCATTTTCATATGACACAATATATATTAAAATTAAATGCAAAAGCTCTTTTCGTTTAAAGTAGATCATGGTCTAAAAAACATACACAAAACAATTAGCTATAAAATTAAGAACAATTAGTTAATGAAGTTAAATTGTGGATATTGAAAAGTCATATAGTTAATGAAGTTAAATTTTGAATAATTATATTGTTTGTATTTCAACTATTTTAATTTTCAATAGATGTGTTTTATTAATTTATTTGTTTTTATAATTTGATATAAAAAATAAAAATAAAATTGTTAAAGTGTTTTAACATAATATTGTTTTACGCTTTCATTGGTCACTTAAATCATACTAGCTACCTCTGTCACATTTTAATAATTATACTTTCTTTGTTGTTTGTGAAGATTGTATGATCATTGCTTTTAAACTTATTATTTTATCGTCAATAATTCAATTTAACAAATGAATAACAAATAAATTAAAAAAAATAAAGAAGAGAAAGTAGATCAAGAACATTGAACTAAAATTTAATGCCATCATTAAAGAATTTCACAAACTATTATATATTTTATTTAAATAAAATACTATATCAATGTCATTGACTAAAATATTTTGAAATTTTTTTACATTAGTAATTCCATAATTTTAACTTTTTAAATTTATTAATGTCGTGCATAAATTAAAAATTGACAAAATTACACAATTTAGTAATATAAATTAGTAATTCCATAATTTTTTATTCGTAAGTATAATTTTAGAAATATATATATGATTACGCAATTTTATAAATTTTTTATGTTCACAGTTCCATAATTTTTTTACAAATAATTATAATTTTATATTTTTTGTTATAATGACCTTAGAAATGAGGGGTAATTTATTAAATAAAAATAAATTTAAAAATGAGGGGTAATTTATTATAACATCTTGAGAAGTTTAAGGTAAATATAAGTCATCCTAAAAGTTTCATCACAAAAATAAATTACAGTTTTTCATCATCAAATAGACGAAAAATAAATAAATATAACAATAAATTCAACTCTAAATGTAAATTTTGGGGGATAAATTCAATAAAAATCTTAATAATTTAAATGAGAGAGAGAATATAATTTTAATAGTAGATAAATAAAATATGAATTTTATATATTAATTTATTTTATTAATATTATTTAATTGGATATTAAAAATTAATTTTTTTTTATATTTTATAGTAAATAAAAAATGTAAGAAGTGTATAACTAACTATACATAGATTTATATAAATATTATTAATTAAAGTAATGTAGATCGTTCTTATTAATTTTCAATACCTTTAAAATTTTCAATACCTTCAATCTTTTTATTTGACATTATAAGTTTTGTGTTTTTTGTCAATTTATTTGTGGTTTTGAATTTTTTTATTAAAAAACCCTTCATTAATTGTTATTTCATTAATTAGGAATCATTAAATTTTATATTTTATTATATAAATTCACAAAGGATTGAAGAAATAAAGGATACTAAAATATAAAGTCAAATAATTATTAATCATAAATAGAGTTAAATTAGAAAATTATAATTATTATTAAAATTTGTGTAAAAGCTTATTATCACAAATAAAAAAGATTAGATGGAGTATTTGTCATACTAGTATATGATTATCACAATTTCACATTTTAAAAATTTTAACAATTAATTAAGATTAAATTCACTTAATTAGTACTCTACTGTTAAAAATTAAGTAATAATTATAAATTAATAAGTGATTTACAGAATAAAATATATTTTATGTATAATATGATTAGTGTGAATTTTAATTTATAAAAATGAATTATTAATAATTTATATATATTTATAATTTAACAAATTAATTATTTCTTGTGCATACTATTATGAAACTTGATATTATATCAATTAATTAATAATTATAAATTATGATATACTAGTATTTTTTAATTGATATCTCAATCAATTTGTTAAAACCTCCCTTCCATCCCGTCCTCTTGCAGTTGCAGTCGATACTAAAATTCTGAGTTGAAAATGAGTGGTTTCAGGGCATTAAAAGCAAACGTTCCGGTTGCGTGGAGCCCTAATCTGTACATAACTCTGGTCAGGGGCATCCCGGGAACGATGCAGCTCCACCGGCGCACGTTAGAGGCTCTGCGTCTCACCAAGTGCAACCGAACCGTCATGCGCTGGAATACGCCCACCGTCCGGGGAATGATACAGCAGGTTCTCTGATTCCTCCGATTTCTATCCAAAATTATGTATCCGTGTTTTTTCTTCTGTTTATTGGGTATCTTATTTTATCGATTTAAATTTTAATTAATTAATAGTGTTTGCTTTTGAATGATAGGTGAAAAGGTTGGTTGTCGTTGAGACCGAGGAAATGTACAATGCTCGAAAGCACAAGGATGCTATTCACCGAGCTCTGTGTCCGCCTTTGGTTGTCGACCACTATCCAGCCCCGCTTACTGGTTCTTCGACTTAGTTCCTGAAATCTACTTATAAATGGTTAGCTCTTTCTACTGACTTAGTTGATCAGACAATGCATTTGTGAGATTATTAGTGTTTTTTAGAGTGTGTGTCTGCCAATACTCTGATCAAAATGATTATAGTCACTTCAATAGGTTGTTGCCTTGTTGATTTATATCGATTCCGTTCAAAAGTTTCATGCGATTTTATGATTTTCCGATAAAAAGAAAACGAATGTGGGAACAGACTCTAGTATAGTGATGTCTAAGTCACAGACTCACAACTCACAAGTCACAATTCATAAGTTTTGAGGATGAAGGCTAGAAGAAGCTTAATTTTAGGGAATGCTGGTGTGATATTAATATATGCTAGATCTGCAAAGCCCAATCGATGCTGTTAGATTAGATAGAGCTTGATGTGGGATTTGAATTTACTATGTCTGATTCTTGGACGGAAGCAAAAAAAAAAAAAAATTATCCCCTCAGAAATTTGTATATGTGCTCCGCTCTAGTTGGGGCAGGGTGTTGGGGTTGTATGTGATTTTGAACTCTTGCAGACAGCATTCTCTATAGTTTGTGATTGGATAAAAACAAAGGAACGATTTTGAATATTTCAATAAAGGGAAAGGACGACAGCATTCTCTATAGTTTGTTATCCCTGCAGGCTAATAGAGTGAGGATTTATCAGATTTGGCGTTTTCTTTCACCCTGTACTTTAGGTGTCTTGAGACAAGCTAGAAAAGAAATTTGTTGCATGGTGGGACATTTTGTGTGTTTATGTAGGTGGGGCTGGGGTTAGAACTGGATTTCGCCTCACTTTTTCGGGGTTAGAGTAAGATTATCAGATATGTCATTATCATCAATGTAGCTTGGGTTAAGGTAGAAAGCAGATTAGCTGCATATGCGTGTGTTTTGGTGGGTGGGGCTGGACTTGAAAATTGAATCCCTATCATTTCGTATACACAATCTTTTTAATATTTAGTTCCGCCTACTATTGTCACAGTAAATGAATATTAAGCTTTGGATTGATAGTAATATATCTTTATACTTTCTTAGTCAAGTATGTTTTTGCTCTATCCTGCAGAATAATGCACCTGAAACTGCAAATCAAGGATTGGACCGAATGAAAATGAAGAATGTCGCTTGATCTTTTGATTAAAGAAGCTACCATAAGCTACCATTGTCGAGTGATTATTTTTGTATGATGTCACATTAAAACAGAAGAGGTTGTTTTCGCCTTTTCGGGATTGCAGAAAACAGAGTACAGTACTTTCAACTTCTGCGTTTTACTTTGCTTGGTTTTAATATCTTGGTTTTAATATTTGTTGTATATTTGTATGTTGTGAGATCTTGG
Organism: Euphrasia confusa; assembly: GCA_954870475.1. NCBI lineage: Eukaryota > Viridiplantae > Streptophyta > Magnoliopsida > Lamiales > Orobanchaceae > Euphrasia > Euphrasia confusa. Next base: position 5,987,297 of record OX940949.1, read on the forward strand.
ATTTATCATATAGAAGTGTGCCGATCAGTCTTTTATTTCTGGTAGTATCATCATTTGAGTAGGTATACAGTTTATTTAATCAAATCACATAACAATTAGTACAATTTTTTTTAATTGTGTTCAAACAGTTAATTGTGTTCAAACATAAAAGCAATTGATTAGCAACAACTCTGCAAAAAGGAAAACACAAAGCAGGACACACGGCAGGCAAATTTGAATCATCAAAAGAAAATGGCAAATTTGAATCATCAAAATTGATTGATCTTGAGTTCGTGCTCCTTGAGGTCGCACCTCAAAACTACTCACTGATGTACTACAGTGATGTCGATCGTTCTTCAAACTGATGTTTGATTTTAAACCAAGTTTATGTGTCATGCTTCTCAATTTTGTTTTTACACCAAACATATGATATGTAGTACAATGTTTTAGGTGAGTTGTTTAATTTATACATCAAACATATACATCAAACATATTATAAGAAGAATTGCGCGTGTGGTGTTAGTATACTCAAAATATATGTTCTAAAGTTCCTCAGTAATCTACCCTTCACAGTTATTCACATAGAACAGAAAAAAACCAACATAAACAGGGTACAGAACCAAACAATTGATCAACATTCAATAAAACACTTAAAAACAGAATGAAAACGCAGCAAATAAGGGTGTCAGAAAAAAGATTTCATCAACAATCAGCACTAAATGTGCATAAACATAATTACTGTTTTCTCAAAAACCAACACCCGAACATTAATAGTACCAGGAACACCAGTGCTACTATTGCAATCTTAAGAGATACATATAAAAATAGAAAGATTAAAATAACACCACAAGTCCGTGAACAAGTGTGCCTCCAGTCTGATGCAGCATTGCATCAATCTCGTCCCCATCCTCCATATCCAGCTGTCCAAAATGACACATTTCTATATTAAACCTCAAAATTGGAATAAAGGAATGATTTAAAAAACACCCAACCTAGGAAATTAAAATAAAATACAATTGGATTCAATGTTAAAATGTGAAGTGAGTTTTTAATCAAGGGGTTCTTGGGGAAAAGATCAAAATTTTGGGTTTTGTAGAACAATCGTGCAGGCAATTGTTTTTCACCGTCATTCGGTCTGAATCAAATACAAGTATCCAGGCATAATCAAGTTTAGAATCATTGACAAATAAAGAGTGTTTTAGGCAGAAATTGAATGGGCTTGTATAATCCAATAATGAAAATTATTCATTAATCTATTAATCTCTTTTGTTGGAGTTTTGAGTATGATAATTTTCATAGTGATGTTTTTTTTTAAACTCATCATACAACTAAACCTAAAGGTGAAACAAACAATGACAAGGGGATATAGAGGGGGGGTGGGGGAACCTCATCAGGAGTGTGCTCCAATCGTAGGCGGCGGCCGTCGAATAGGAAAGCAATAGAGTTGAATTCAACCGACTGACGATCACAGTAGGCAGTCATAAGTTTCTTCAGTTGAGTGCTTCTCTTGATCCTGAAAAAAACCTCATTCCCATCCTACAACATCATGGAATTGTATCAAGGGTGTAAATACTCTGTAGATACAACAACTGGATGAATTACATATAATCGGACTAAACACGCAGAATCTACCAATACACACTTTGCTATTAGGATGCATTACAAGTTTCATTGAGCTCGAATAATCAACAACGAATATTCATTTTGTAAATCTGAGAACACAAATGAATACAAGAATCCATGAACTCATTCCTGGGAACTCAGTCACTGTAATCAATCGACAACACATGGTTAGCCCATGAACCAATCATTTAAATAGACGAGAAAAAATACATTTGAACCCAAAGAAAAAACAAACGAATTTTACTTTTTTAAATAAGAAAGCAAAACCCTAGATATGAATCGACGAGCACGCATAATTTCGTAAACCCTAGAAGCACAAAACTAATATCGTGTACACGATAAGAAAAAAGATTAAACGCTCAAACCCTAAACCAGAGGAAATATATAGTTGAATGGTAACAAGGAAATGGGTGGGAGATCAACCTGGCCTTTGACTTTAAGATTAATGTGAACCGCATCACCGGCGGCCTTCTTATCGTCTTCTCCGGTCGACATTTTCAGGCTCCCGCTACCGGCGATTAATCGTTTTCAACTGAGAAACTGATGTGCTATGGCGCTCTGAAATACGAACTCTGTGCCGAGCTTTTATTAATGAATTAATTAATTTATTTATTAGTATTAAATGGATATGGAATAAGGACGGTTGATATTCTTTCGCGTGATCTACGGTTCAGAATCCATGTAATGGTGGAATCCGAAAAATAAACAAATAATGTGCGCGTGATATGTAAGCTGTCTATATACTGGGCCTAAGGGGCTCATTGTTTATATTTCGGGCCGCGGAATACAATTCGGTATAGGCCCACCAAATTCTTAGTATCGGAGTCCAATAGATAGCCCAATAAATTTTCTAAATTAAAAAATTATTTTATATTCATTTTATAATGTAAATGAATATATGCAAAAAAAAATATATAATTTGCAAAATAAAAAAAAAAAAAGTAAAGTTTGTCACCCAACCATTTAGTGTTGGACGCCCCCAACCACAAACAGTGATAAATTTATAGCTTACATACAAATTGATCATCACGCTTTTTTTCCTGCCATTTCATGAAAAATAATAGAGCACAGAAAATGACATAAACAGACACCATTTAATGACGTCAACAATTAAACGATACAAGTAGCAAGCTACAAAAGAATCCAAAGGACAAAGGCATGGTTAGATTATAATCCAGAAAGAAAATATAAAATGACACAAAAAACAATTTATTTACCTAAAGAAATACCATACTTATTCTCGATTTGTTAATGACCAATTACCTTGTACACCTCACAATATTCATACCGTCATAACACATGATTCATGTTTTAAATAGAGAAAATAAGTGATGTCGAATCGTTGATCGAACACTATTTATAATAAAAAAAAAAAACAGATCAAAAATAGAACTTCTCATCCAAAAAGGATAACAAGAATTCTCGAAATCATTCGTTATCAAATCAAGAAACGTTTCATAACTTCGACTAACATGTGTCAATAGTGCGGTGGATCGACAGATGCTTCGTAATTTGTACTCAACACGTACCACAAAGAAACTCTTAGAACTAACCAACGAAGAAAACCCATCGCGCTGGAGGGGTTGGTTCGTGAGAGGCCGTGGGAAATATGTATAGCAAATCGATATACTATAGCTACTATCATTATAAACTTTGCCAAAACGAAATTACTACATATAGAAATAATACAAAATATTTAAATCAAAAAATTAAATAACAATAATAATAATAATAATAATAATAATAATAATAATAATCTCTCGCCACGGACGCCACCCAACCCATCATCTCCTTTTCACACAACGCACAGAAAAAGAAAAAAAAAAGAAAAAAAAAAAAAGGCAAAATAAGATTATCATTTCGTCTCGTTTCATCGCAAATCGCAAATCTCATTTACTCTGTTTTTGTTCATATGTACATAATGTCTTCCTTCCTTCAATTTCTTTGCTTTCGGTTTCCTTTCAATTTCTCTCTCTAATCTCATTTTTATCTTGTTTCCCTTTCTTCGATTGATTTTTTCTCGGTGTGGTTCATCCTTTTAATTGAACCATGCGTAGAGGCAAGGCAGCAGCGGCGGCAGTTCAGCTTCCCGGCGGCGAACCTCACGGATCTGGAGGATCCAAGGAGATGCGGTACCGCGGCGTCAGGAAGAGGCCCTGGGGGAGGTTCGCGGCCGAGATCCGGGACCCCATTAAGAAGGCACGTGTCTGGCTCGGCACCTTCGACTCGGCCGAGGACGCCGCCCGCGCCTACGACGCCGCCGCACGCTCCTTCCGTGGCGCCAAGGCGAAGATTAACTTCCCCCTTCCCCAGAACGGCGCCGTTTTACCCGATTTCATCAACCCTCAAAACCCTAACCACCCACACATCAACGCTAACCCTAACAATTCTCGGTACTACACACAGGACCCGCATGCGATTGCTCACCAGAGGCCGACAACCAGCGGCATGAGTAGCACCGTTGAGTCCTTCAGCGGGCCACGGCAGCAGCTGCCGCCGCTGCCGCCGCCGAGGCTCTTGCAACAGCAGAGGAGGCACCCGCGCTCGCCTCCCGTTGCTCCGGACGATTGCCGCAGCGACTGTGATTCCTCCTCGTCAGTGGTCGATGATACCGGGTGTGACATCGCTTCTTCTTGTAAAAAGCATCTCCATTTTGATCTTAACATGCCGCCGCCTGTGGGTGCTTCTGCTGACGTGGACGAACTCGCCTGCACTGCCCTCCGGCTATGAGGTATTTCCCTCCTCAGATGACATATGATGAACCTTATCGTCATTTGGAAGAAATCCACCCCATTTGGTTAAATTACTTTAATTTTCTTCTTTTCTTCTTTGTCTTTGCCTTTTATTTTTATATCTGGAAAATTGAAAACAAAAAAAAAACAAGATTTCTCATAGGCAGGGGTGAGAGACTGAAGGTGACATGTATCCAATAGTCTGTGTGTTCTATGAGGTCTGTTGTTTGAGGAGAATTTACCCCTTTTTATGTTTTTAATATTTATAATCATTTGATGTTATGGATAATAGAGGATTTTATGATTGAAGAGTAATTGTGTTGCTGATTTTTTCAGTATTATTTATGAAGTTTGTGGAGAAAAATGTGAGATGTTTACTTCGATCGTATGGGTTATGTATCTTGTTAATACGTGTAACATGACACTACCATCAGCTCTTTGTGAACTAATTTTGGTTATGGCTTCTTGTTATGGATGAATTTGTATGGAATTGAGTTTTCAAACTACAACTACTTGTGTAGTTTGGTTATAGTCTTGGCTGTCTTGCCAAGTCTCATGATCAAGGGTTCTTGGAAAAACAAAAATGTAATTATATCAATTAACAAATAACGCATTTCAGTCTGTAGTGGTGTTTTCATTCTTGCATGTTTTTCCTCTTGAGACTTGCGGAACTCTTTAGGTAGGTTCGCCATCGAACATGGTTATTTTTATATGTTCCCATGCAAGTCACACGTGATGTTAACGTCAAGTCGTCAACTTTGTTGTTTAGAATACGTAAGTAATTATTCTGTAAATGGACTTTATAGATTCTTGAAGTCTATTTCCATAATTTTAAATGTTTGTTAATAGATTTAGAATGGACTTTGGACTAATCCCTTTTTGTAAAGTTTGTTTGGAGACTTTTTGATAAGCGACTAAAAAGTCAAGTTTTCTGAATAACCTTTTGCAACATTGCTCCCAAACAGGCAAGCCGTGCCGTTATTATTTTATGTTCTTTTGTGTATTTACGAACCACGTGTGTTTTCTATACTAGAGTTATTTGTTAGTTAATGTAGTGCTTAATACGTGTGATTTTTTGTTATAGTTTGTTGTTATAGATTCATTGACATTGAATCGAGTTTTCAAACTACATGTCCACGTGTGGTTGACATAAAGTCTTATTGAGTTTTCATGTTTTAGGGTTCCTTGAGAAACAACTGTGCGCTTTAATCAGGAAAACACAGTCCTCTTTTTCTCCACAGTGTTTTCATTCTTGTGTGATTTTTTTCCCACAAGACTTGCGGGGTCTCTTTAGGTAGGTTTTCGATTCACGCAAGTCGCACATGTTTAACGACAGCTAGTTTCCTATATAGTTTGTTTTGGAGACTTTAATAAGTTCCTATAAAGTCGAGTTTCTAACTGGACTTTCGCTCTAGTGCTCCCGAACGAACAAGTCTTACAAGCGGTCACGATTTTATGTTCTCTTGTGTATTGGATTTGGATATATGAGCACAAAGAAGTGATTTTTGCATTGGACATAATTTCATTTTTCTAATGTACAATTTGTTCAACAGTCAACAGGAATTTATTGTTTTTTTGTGAATTTGAACGACACATTTCGGCAGTGCCGTTTGAAATTGTGCATTTGTTGACTTTAGGGCAAAAGTGGGAATGAGACATGGGGAATTGTGTAGGGGCCTTCCTTCCTTCACAATGCTTCTTTTCAAACAAGATAGGTTTTCCTTTTCAAAACCTACATGTTATTTGTGTTATTTTAAAAGCAAAACTATGTGCAAAACATAGAATCCAGAAGTGTAAAGTGTATATTAACTGGATCTTTGATCTTTTGTATGAATATGCGTGAGAGATGTATGATGAATACTAGTACTTTGTAGTCATTTATACGGCAATCAAGATGCAAAACACGGAAAATGAAAGATGAAGCTGCACAAACTTAGGAGGGTGTATTCAATCAGGACTCTATAGGATTTTTATGGACTTTTAAAGTCTACGGGTATTCAATCCGGATTTTTAAAAGTCCATTAAAATCTTGAGGTATTCAATACGGATTTTAAAAAGTCTTTAAAAATCTACCAGTATTCAAAAGTTAATGGATTTTAAAAGTCAATGGATTTTAGTTGATTTCATGTCCAAAATACAAAAGAATTCCATCATTTGAAATCTCTCCTAAATACGTGAGATTTCTATGGACTTCTATTTTAATTGATTAATTTATTATTAAAAATAATAAAACATAAAAATATATATAAAAATATAGTATAATTAATAATAAAATTAGAAAATATGAAAAAAAATAAAAAAAAAATAAATTTTTCAAAAAATAATATTATAATAAAATTAATATTAAAATTATTAAAAATCTTTTTCCAATTTTGGTATTAGTTCACGAGATTGAATGACCAATTCTCCTCCGGACCCTCGATCGATTGTTTTCCAAGAATGTTGAGCCGGGTATATAAGCCATGTATCCGGGAGGAACTTAAAAAAAAAATGCTTCGGTTTTTTCACTCTCTTTTGGTCTTGCAGCTATTTCAAAAAATCCGATTCGTGCGGATTCAAATTAATAAATTTGTATTTAGTAAAAAATTATAAAAATAATTAAATTTATTTATCAAGTTATTTTAAAAAATATAACTATTTTTTAATTATATATTTTACTAGTTTAAAAATTGTAAAAATCCATTTAAATTAATAAAAAAATATTTAAAAAATAATTCACAAAATTAAAATTTACATAAATGTATAAAAAAAAGTCTATCAGACTCTATGAAAATCCATATATAAAGTCATTCAAACTCTGCATAGACTCTGTGGATTTTCCAAATCAACGAAACTCCATGGACTTTTTAAAGTCCAAAAAAATCCAATGAAATCCTAATTGAATACACACCTCTTAATTTATTGTTTGTTATATTGTTTCGATTTAGGTATACAAATCTCAGTTCTTAAAACAGCTCCCTCATGTTGTCGGAGTTTCATATTGCCACTTTTCTTTGAAATCGGAACCGGGTCTTCAGACCTCAAACAATTCTTTTGACTTGAAATTTCATTTAGAATATTTATATTTTAATTTGGTCTCAAATTCGAGATAATTTTCAAAACAATTTGAATCCCATTACCTAAAGTGAAAAATATACTAATATATTTGATATATCAATTTAGGTTGATTGTATTATACGAGTCTTGTTAGGACGAATGAAGTGGTAACTGGTAAGTTAAACCGCGTGTAATTTATTACTTGCGACAATTTGAATGCCATGACCTAAGTTGTTTGGTACCTTTTGCTATTTTTATATTAAACCACAAGTCGAGCCATCTTATGTCGATTGCCTATAATTAGTTACTCTTTTTGTTTTGTTTGCTTAGCAAAATTGACATATATTAAAAAAAATACGAAAAAAATGTACAAACAATACAGAAACATTATTACATAACAAAAATTAAAAGTGTATTTCGAATTAAAATAAATTCTCAATTGATTACTATACTCTTGACCAAATTGTGTAATTGGATTGGTCAAATCAAATTAACACTACAAAGAATATACTGTAGTAATTCAGAGCACCAAATTAGTTGTATTTTTTTCCATAACTAACAATATTCATATTCAATTTTAATTGCCCAAATTAAAAATAAAATCACACTAACCATTTATTTGATCGGTCAAAATAATTTTGATATAGTAGTATGTAATATAAGTATTCAACTAAATTACGTTTGAACATTTTTTATAAAAAATCTGATGTCATGCTAAAATTTAAAATATTACTTACACTTTTTTCCATATTTATATTATGATACTCAATTTGTTTACGGTCCTTTATAAATTAAAAATCTTCAAAATGTGAATGCATAAAATTTCGAGATATACATAATAAATAACGGTGATAAAAAAAGACATAAATAATAAATAACATAATTATAAAAAGGTGATAAAAAAAAAGCAAATATATAATCAACGAAAGCGTGGTCGGTTGGTTTGTGAGGGCGTGTGAGAATAGTAGAGCCAATCGATCAAGCTATTAAACAATTAATTATAAACAACCAAATAAATTAATAATTATAATTATTATATATAAATATTATTATGAGGCTGTGAATTGTGTTAGATATTAAGTATTAATATCATATAATGTAAATATAATTATAATTGTTTGTTAGAGATATTAGTGGCGTAGGTCTCTCATAATTTCTTGTATATAATGATGTATATTCCGAATGTATATGACACAGAGAGAAATTATCATCTTACATGGTATCAGAGCTATGCTCTCCTAAACCTTTCTTCCGCCGCCTTCTTCAAATCGACTATTTTCATCTGTAAAAATATGTCGTCAACCCAAAACTCTGATAGCAAGTATCAATCTGCCTTTTCTTCTACCAATATCAAGGCTGCTATTCCTATAGTACTTGACACAGAAAAAGGGCACTATTCGACATGGGCTAAACTCTTCAAAATTCATTGTAGAGTTCACCGTCTCGAAAATCATCTTCGCGAGAGAAGCACGGACAAAACCTCTCAATCATCAGACACGGTTGATGATGATGAATGGGATCGTTTGGATGCCGTCGTCCTTCAATGGATCATAGCCACAATATCGAAGGATTTACTTCACACAATCCTCGAGCAGGATCAAACTGCTGCAAAGGCATGGAGCAATCTCGAGCGAATTTTCCAAGACAACCGCAACCAAAGAGTCGCAACCTTGGAAACAAATTTTTCAAACACACGTTTGGACAATTTTGCAAATATCACCGACTACTGCCAAGAACTAAAGATGATCACCGATCAACTTTCCGACCTTGGCTCTCCCGTCTCTAACCATCGTTTGGTAATACAACTCGTTCGAGGTCTCAATGAAAACTATGAATTTGTCGCCTCTCACATCAACCAAATGGATCCTCTCCCTCCTTTCCAACAAGCGTGGTCTCGATTAACATTGGAGGAGTCCAGGAAAGCCAATCAAGCGGCAAATTCGACAAACTCGGCACTTGTGTCCCAATCCATGGATGACACACGCTTGCCTCCATCCAATGCAAATCGTGGACGGGGTAGTGGAAAATCTACCAAGAATGGTCATGGTCGTAGCAACGTCCCTGGACGCGACAATCAGCCACAACATAATCAAGGTCGTGGACAGACGCCTCAACCCCGTGGTCGTGGTGCTTTCGGCCAACAGCAGCGCGCAACAACCTCTTGGCAACCCCCTGCATCACCATGGCAGCCCTGGACACAACCATACACTAACCAGGTACCACCGAGTCAGTACCAAGCACCATGGCCTTACTGGCCGCCCTGCCCCTATCCTACGGCACCTTGGCCGCGGCAGAATACACCTCGCCCACATGGACAACAGCAGCAACCCGGTATCCTTGGCCCAGCTCCGCAACAAGCTTACAACGTCCAAGCACAATCATCCGAAGTCGAGCCGACAAAAATTGATGAAGCTTTTCACACAATGACGCTAAATCAACCTGATGATCAATGGTATATGGACACTGGAGCGACGTCCCATATGACCACTAACCAAGGTACTCTCACTTCCTATTCTAATTTGCGCAATAATAATCGTCATATTATAGTCGGTAGCGGTCATAAAATACCAATTCATGGATATGGTAATTTCAACCTACAACAACCACACCCACCCTTGCACATGAACAATGTTCTGCACGCTCCCAACATAATCAAAAATTTGGTTTCCGTACGTCGTTTCACCCAAGATAATAATGTTTCCGTCGAGTTTGACCGATTTGGTTTTTCTGTGAAGGATTTTCGGACGGGGATCCCTATTATGAGATGTTCGAGTGAGGGTGACCTCTATCCTATCACCACTGCCAACACAAATACCCGTTCAAGCTCTCGTTCCAGTTCTCCTTTAGCTTTCACTACAATTTCTTCATCTTTATGGCACAACCGTTTAGGTCATCCCGGCGAATCTACATTACAGTCCCTCAAAAATAATTCTTTTATTGATTGTAATAAGACTATTTCTTCTTCACATTGTCAATCTTGCATTTTTGGTAAAAGTGTTAAATTACCATTTTATAATTCTTCTACTCATACTTCTCTGCCATTTGACATAATTCATAGCGATTTATGGACTTCTCCTACATTAAGTTCAGCAGGCCACAAATATTACGTCCTATTTCTAGATGATTACTCTAATTTTCTTTGGACCGCTCCAATCGGAGCAAAATCACAAGTATTTTCTCAGTTTCTCTCTTTCAGTAATCATGTCACCACTCAATTTGCTACTAAAATCAAATCTCTTCAATGTGACAACGGCAAAGAATTTGATAACAATCTCTTTCAAAAATTCTGTGCAAACCACGGCATGGTTTTTCGTTTTTCTTGCCCACATACATCACCTCAAAATGGAAAATCCGAACGTAAAATCCGAGCTATAAACAATCTAATTCGCACTCTTCTCGTACACTCTTCAATGCCAACTCGATTTTGGCATCACGCTTTGCAAATGGCCACTTATCTTCTAAACATCTTACCTTCCAAAATTCTCCAAAACAAAACCCCAACACATCTTCTCTACAATAAGCATCCATCCTACTCTCACCTACGCGTTTTTGGTTGTTTATGTTATCCTCTTACCCCTTTCACTCAAATAACTAAACTTCAATCTCGTTCACGTGAATGCGTTTTTCTTGGTTATCCAGAAAATCATCGTGGCTATAAATGTTACGATCTCCAGTCCGGAAAAATAATAATCTCTCGCCACGTAAGATTTGAAGAAACAATCTTTCCTTTCTCCAAAATACACTCATCTTCTAATTCTGATTATAATTTCTTGGAAGACAATTTCCCATCCCTTCCTTCAACTCTATTTCATCCTATTTCCAATAAAACCAACACCGTCAAAAAATCTACCCAACCCACAACTCATACAACTCCAGCAAGCCCTAAACACCCAACTCCACAACTAACAGATCCACCATTAACCCAACATACACCCACTTCGGCAATTACCCAATTGCCCAACCCTCTTCCAACAACCCAAAATGTCCCTCACCCCGAACCACAAAACACCAGTCCATCTCCCACAACTCACCATCCACCACCAAATATAAACCGCATACCCGAAAACGTCCATCCCATGCAAACAAGAAGCAAAAACAACCTGATAGTACCCCGAAAACTTTTTAATCTCACCACATCTACAAATTACTCACCTTTACCGAAAAATCCAAAGATTGCATTATCTGATCATAATTGGTATACCGCTATGTGTGACGAATATAAGGCACTTATTAAAAATGGGACGTGGGAGTTAGTTCCTCCTCCATCCAATGTTAATATCATACGTTCTATGTGGATTTTTCGTCATAAATTTAACTCTGATGGTTCTTTTGAGAGGCACAAAGCCCGCCTTGTGTGTGATGGCAGGTCTCAACAGGTTGGAATAGATTGTGATGAAACTTTTAGTCCCGTGGTTAAACCAGCGACAATACGAACCGTTCTTAGCATTGCATTGTCGAATTCTTGGCCTATCCATCAGCTCGATGTTAAGAATGCTTTTTTACACGGGAACCTTAATGAGACAGTCTATATTCATCAGCCTCTGGGTTTCAGAGATGTTACTTGCCCTAATCATGTGTGTCTTTTAAAGAAATCGCTTTATGGCCTAAAACAAGCTCCTCGGGCATGGTACCAGCGGTTTGCAGACTTTATATCGACAATTGGTTTCTCTCACAGCAAGTGTGATCACTCGCTCTTCATCTACAAAAATGGAATTGAAAGGGCCTACATTCTCCTATATGTAGACGACATTATACTAACTACGTCCAGTGACTTGCTCCGCTCCAATATCATGAAATCTCTTAGCTCTGAATTTGCAATGAAGGATCTTGGCCCTTTGAGTTATTTTCTTGGGATTTCGGTTACTCGTCACACGCACGGACTGTTCCTATCACAAAAGAAATATGCACAAGAAATTGTTGAACGCGCTCGCATGTCATCCTGCTCCCCTTCGGCAACTCCGGTCGACACCAAATCAAAAATCAGCGCCACATCCAGCCCACCTTATGAAAATCCGACCTTATACCGTAGTTTGGCTGGTGCCCTCCAATATCTCACGTTCACTCGGCCGGATATCTCTTACGCAGTACAGCAAGTTTGTCTCCACATGCACGACCCTCGAGATGAACATATGAATGCTCTTAAACGCATCATTAGATACATTCAGGGAACCTTACATTTGGGTTTACACTTATACCCATCTGCCTTTGCTTCTATTATTTCATATACTGATGCAGATTGGGGAGGGTGTCCCGATACACGTCGCTCTACGTCCGGCTATTGTGTTTTCCTTGGCGACAACCTTATTTCGTGGTCCTCCAAACGACAGCCAACTCTATCTCGCTCTAGTGCCGAAGCAGAATATCGGGGAGTAGCCAACGTCGTCTCCGAGTCCTGTTGGATTCGCAATCTTCTTCTAGAACTTCATTGTCAGATTCGAACAGCTACTCTCGTCTATTGTGATAATGTGAGTGCCATATTTTTATCCGGAAATCCAGTTCAACATCAACGTACAAAACATATCGAGATGGATATTCATTTTGTTCGTGAAAAGGTCGCTAAAGGAGAAGTTCGTGTCTTGCACGTCCCTTCAAGACATCAAATTGCCGACATTTTCACCAAGGGACTTCCTAAAGTACTTTTCGATGACTTCAGAGATAGTCTCAGCGTACGCGAGCCTCCCGCTTTGACTACGGGGGAGTGTTAGATATTAAGTATTAATATCATATAATGTAAATATAATTATAATTGTTTGTTAGAGATATTAGTGGCGTAGGTCTCTCATAATTTCTTGTATATAATGATGTATATTCCGAATGTATATGACACAGAGAGAAATTATCATCTTACAAATTGTGATAAGCTAATTTTCAACATTATTATTACTCGGCATTTATTTTCTTCTCTGTACCCGTGTGTTGGAAAGAGATGAGACAGTGAAGGTAGGATGGCCGAGCCGGGTGATGGGTTGGGTGAAGCCAATACAGCTTGACCTTATTCATATTTCTAACATAAAAAGAAGATAGTTTGTGTAACTTTAATATATCTATTCATGAGAAATTTTCATATTTCATTCTTAAATTAAATTTACCCTATTTACAAACAAATCAAAACTGTCAAAATATAGTTCAAATTCACGCAAGAACAAAAACGACCAATGAAAACAAAAAAACTTCACGCTGCCAAGAAAAATGCTCGTTCGGAGTGTAACTTTCGCTCCACTTGAGAAAATTGTAGCAACTTGAATCAAGGATTGTCGCTCTATTTAGACTGTGTATACCTTGTATGATGGATGCGCTTTTGTTGTTTGAACAAGTTTTACGGATATGTTTATTAGGGTATTGTTTTGCTTGAAAATAAATACAACAATACTTGATATAATTGACAATTTTTTCTGTTGAATTTTAACGTTTGTCGCACTTAACAGCATAAGCGTAAACTTAATCTAACATCATTATTGTGTGAGGTTTATTCAATTGAGTTGGTGTCACACAAGTATGAATAAATGAAAATTTGTTCGTTTCATAAAGTTCTGCTTGCATAATATTGATTCAATTGTCAAAATGGTTGGGTAAATTGTCAGGTATATTTTTTTATTGTGAAATAAATTAATGTAAAAAATGATGGATGATATTAATATTAATAACTAAAATAGAAAGTCATTATACCATTTTATTAATATAGTTTTTGTTGAAGTTGGGTAAATGTAATTTGTAAATGGTAAATAAGAAAACCTAAACAAGGAAAAGTGAAAATACCTAATCGCTGAGAAAGGGGTCGGTTGGTTTGTGGGGGCGTGTGAGAAATGAGAATAGGTAGAGACTGCAAATCGATAAAGCTACCCGATTCAATTTCTAATTAATTAAAAAATAAAAATAAAAAAATAAAAAAATACAACCCATTTCTTTTCCACACACAGCAGAGAAAAACCAAAAAAAGAAAAACATTAATTTTCACAATCTCATCCCAATCCCATCTCCGTGCCGGTGTTTCTTCCTCCTATCTGTATATATGTATTATTTTTCCCAACCCTTTTGTTTCTCCATATCTCCATCTCTCTGAAACTTATTTTTTAGATTTTTTTTTTAATTTTGTTTTGAACCATGGGGCGAGGCAGAGGTCCGGCGAGGCAGGCGGCGGCGGCGGTTCCCGGGGCGGCCGATGGATCTGGAGGATCTGCTGAGATCAAATTCAGAGGCGTCAGAAAGAGACCCTGGGGGAGGTACGCGGCGGAGATCAGGGACCCTTGGAAGAAGGCTCGCGTCTGGCTCGGCACCTTCGACTCGGCCGAGGCGGCGGCTCGGGCCTATGACAACGCCGCTCTCTCTCTTCGTGGTTCCAAGGCGAAGACCAACTTCCCGTCGCCCCTTAACGGCGCCGTTTTCCCCGATTTCAACCGCCAAAACCCTAATCAGGATCTAATCACCCATGACCCTAATGATCCGTACATGAATTCGAGGTTTTACTCTCCGGGCCAGAACATTCAGAGGCCGACCTCCAGCGGCATGAGCAGCACCGTGGAGTCGTTCAGTGGCCAGCGGCAGCCGCCGCCGCTTCCGGTCGGGCAGCAGAGGAAGCACCCCCGGTCGCCGCCGATAGATCCGGACGACTGCCACAGCGACTGTGATTCCTCATCGTCGGTGGTCGATGATGCTGAGTGCGATATCGCTTCTTCCTCCTGTAAAATGCCCCGGGCGTTTGATCTCAACATGCTGCCTCCTGTGGACGCTGCTGCTGACGTGGGCGAGCTCGCCTGCACAACTCTCCGGCTATGAGGTGTTCTCCACCTCAGACGGGCTGTATCATCTCTACCAACTTGGTCAATTTACCTGAATTTTATTTACTTTACTTCTTTTTTGTGATTTTGTTGTGGGAAAAACTGAATTAAGAAAAAAAAACGAAAAGAAGGGTTTTTATAGACAGGGTTGTGCCATAAAATTAAGAGTCTGTCTTGTACGACTGTATGTTGTTTTAAGAGGATTTGAATTTTTATATTTATAACTATTGATCTTTATCGTTAACAGTGGCTGTTATGAATGATATCTGAGTTTATTTCTGGCCTGTATCCGCCGTTTTGGTGGTTAAAAATCAAATCTTTTCCTAGTTTTCTCAGTTTTGCATTATTCACAATTTGTTTGTTAAAAATCAAATCTTTTCTCAGCTTTGCATTATTAACTTATTTGCATCTCTGTTGAGTTGAGTAACATACCATATGGTCAAATCTTGGAGGGTTTCGTGTGTTAGGATTGCAACACAAGGAAATAACACGTTTTTATGTTTGTTCTTCTGTCTATGGTGTTTTGATTTTTATTAGGAAGCTTTTTAAAGTAATATCAGATTTCCTTTTAGTTTGCAGAGACGCTGAACATTGGCCATGTTTGTAAATCATGCACGTCGGGTTTCAAAGTGCGTCATTAATATCATCAACCACCTTTGTTCTTCGGGTTTCATCAATCTAATATTCTTTCTATGTGCACCAAATTTCTTATTCTACTTAGCTGGATGAATGGCACGTGCAACATGTTTTGTTTATTGTTTGAATGTTTCTACACGTGTTGTGTATGTCGAAACCCTCTTCTATAGATTGTCACGTGTACCTTCCCATGCTTTTCGTTAACATTTTGTTATCCAAATCTAACCCTCTTTTTATAGAACGTCACTTGTACCTTCCCATGCTTTTCGTTAACATTTTGTTATCCAAATCTAACCCTCTTTTTATAGAACGTCAGTTGTACCTTCCCATGCTTTTCGTTAACATTTTGTTATCCAAATCTAACCCTCTTTTTATAGAACGTCACTTGTACCTTCCCATGCTTTTCATTAACATTTTGTTATCCAAATCTAACCCTCTTTTTATAGAACGTCACTTGTTCCTTCCCATGTTTTTCGTCAACCTTTATCCATATGATTGTGATGGTAAGGTTTTCATTGATATTCATTAGTGAGTTGGTGATTTTCTTGAGTATTGATACTCCTAAAAATTGGGATCGGAGTTTTATGTTTACTTGCTGCAATTAGCATGTTAAAGTGTTAAAGTATGTACTTTAAGATCATTTATCGATCAATGTTTAAGCTCATGTAATTTGCAGTGAGAGGTACTACTAGTACTTTTGTGTGAATTGTATTGTTAATTATGCGAGATCCATTAAAAGCTATTCGTGTACTTGGTGTTTTGAGAAGTGCTTCATCTCTGGTTCTCTATAGTGGTTGTAATATGTGAAGCTTGTGATGGCTCATATTTACCAACCGAATGCTTTTAGGGCAATATAGGTTTCTTGAGATTAACATACATTCAGTTCTGTTTTGAAATTTTGTTTTACCAGGGTGATTATATCTAATTTGGGCTGTGGAGAACCTTGGTGATGATATAGTTGCAAACAATTATGAATAAAATTTTATGCATTTATTGTTAGGAATGTCTGTGAACATCGACCTGATTCTAGTTCCTTGCATGTCTACTTTCTACGTGCATCACTAGTATTATGAACCAACTGTGTACTTTAGGAGTCATCCTTGATTTTGTCGTTATAGGACGTTACAATCACAGGTTCTTTCTGACACCAAATTTCCTATTCCAGTTGGCTCGAGAATAACACGTGTAACGTGTTTATTTATTGATCATTGAACGTGTGTACATGCCACACGTGTCAAATCCAAACTGAACCCCTAGATCTAATGATCGATACGTGTACCTTCCTGTATTCTTTGAAATGGTTTGCTAGGGTAAGATCTTTTTGTTGATTTTGTTCATTAACGAGTTGGTGGCTTTCTTGATGCTGTTATTCGTGTCATGTTTTGTTGTATTGTTTTTGTGTTGGAGTTCTTTCTTCACTAGTTGAATCTAGGTTTGGTGTGTGGATTTGTATAGAGGCCCAGGTCACAGGTTTGGGTGAGGGAAACCCGATCCACCCATGGGTGGACTGGACGGGTCGAAGTATTTTTTAGGGTTTATAAAGGCTTGCCACATCGTGCGGGTTAACGGTTTTAAAAAATAGACTTGGTCCTGGCCTATACGAACTGGGTAATTTGGGTTGCATTTACTTACTAGTACTTAGTAGTTAGTATTTTGTGTTTAGAAAATAATCCTTTATTTAAAATAAAATAAAATTGATATAGCATACTATATGGTCTATATTAAGCTCGGTAGTAGCCACAGTTCCTCACAATATTTTTCTTAAAATTTTACACAATTAAAACAGCTGTTGCTGGTTGATGGTTGTGGGGGTGTTTCAATATCAAATGACCGAAAATAGGGTGAATCAATTTAGTCACAAGGTATCCATTGACCAAAATAAAAGTACACGTGAGGTGTAGGTAATGAAAATGAAATGGACAATGCTAATTTTTCTTAAATCACTCAGACCCACTACTAACTACTAGTAATTATGGATACAATGATTTAAAGAACAACACAGCACATCATGTGAAGGCACTCTCCATAGTATAATTGGCACTGCCCACTTTTAGTTAGATTCAAATCTAAGTCGCACTGCATTCCTAATACTCTATACTTGAGATTCCAGGTCGAGGACGACAACAATAGCGATAGATGCTCGATATATATGACTATATTCCTGGTACCAAAGGAGTATAAATAATTAAATTATTCAGCTATTTGCATAGTTGAATATTTAGATATGTGTTGATGCTCCGTCCATAAAAGTTTGATTCTCTAATCAAACAAATATTTCATTGAAATATTATATAGAGGGTTATTTTTCAAAATAAACAAATAAACTCCAATATAATACTGTAGTAATTATTTTCAAATCACATGCCCGCTTTCTATATATAAACAGCTATCAAGTCACAATTTGTTTTTTTCCGGCCGGATACATATTATCGTTTTGATTAATTTACCGATGGAGGATGAACACACGTCCCACTCGCCGGATGAGATGCGCGTCTTCCGGACATGGCTCAAGTGGCTCTGC
Source organism: Euphrasia confusa (assembly GCA_954870475.1). Taxonomy (NCBI): domain Eukaryota; kingdom Viridiplantae; phylum Streptophyta; class Magnoliopsida; order Lamiales; family Orobanchaceae; genus Euphrasia; species Euphrasia confusa. The sequence continues at coordinate 6,005,599 of OX940949.1, forward strand.
GTTGACCAGTCAAACCCCTGGACCGCTTCCCTATCCTGTCTCGTCTTCCTATCCCTCGCGATATTCGTCCCCACTTTCTCCCACTTCGTCTCGTCCCCGCCGGACGACGTCAGCCGCCCGTACGCCGCCGTCGCCCAGCTCTCCCTCACCGCCGTCTCCGCCCTCTCCTTCCTCTCCCTCTCGAGCTTCGCCAGGAGGTACGGCCTCCGCCGCTTCCTCTTCCTCGACAAGCTCCCCGACGAGACCGATGCCGTCCGAATCGCCTACACCCACCACTTCAACGTGAGTTTTTTTTTTCTTTTTTAAAAAATAAAATAAATTAAATCGAATCTCACTCCGTCTCTCTCTCTATATATATATACATCAAGAGATCGACGAAACTTTTATTGGTATTCGTGCTCCCCTGCTTCGCCGCGGAGAGCGGGTACATGACGTGGCGGTACGGGGCCCGCGCTCCGTTCCTAGGATTAATCCTGGAGCTGTCCTCGTGGCTTTACAGGACGGTCGTGTTTTTCCTCGTCTGCGTGCTCTTTCGTCTCATCTGCTGCCTCCAGATCCTCCGCCTCGACGACTTTGCTCGATTCTTCTCGGGCCAAGGCTCGGAGGTCGAGTCGATCCTGAGGGAGCACCTGAGGATCAAAAGGCACTTGCGGATAATCAGCCACAGGTTCAGGCTCTTCATATTGTGGGCTTTGATCTTTATTACCGCTAGCCAGTTCGCTTCGTTGCTGTTCGCCACCAGGGAGCGGGCCCGCGTCAGCTTGTTCCACACCGGTGAACTAGCGGTAACCGCGATATTAATTCTTGTTTGGTCTTATCAATAGTCACATTTCATTCACAAATAACAAATGAAGTATGACGACTATTAATATGAGACAGATGGAGTATATAGTATATAATAAAAGAAGTAACAAACCGTTGCTTGATTGTTTTTGAATACTTTTGATCCCCAAAGGTATGTTCGGTCAGCCTTGTAGCCGGTCTCTCGATTATTCTGAGAAGCGCGACGAAAATCACGCACAAGGCACAGTCCGTGAGGTGCCTAGCCGCCAAGTGGCACGTGTGCGCCACGATCGAGACGTTTGATACGCGTGGAACGTCGTCTGATTTGGATGATGTGGGGGACGAAGAGGATGAGCTGGACAATACCAAGTTTGTTCCGTCGTACGCACATAGCACGATCTCGTTTCAAAGAAGACAGGCTTTGGGTAAGTTTGAGGTTTTGATTTAATTTGCACATATGTAATAAGTGAATTGAAGTTACATATTTTGTTGAATTTTCTTTATATATTGCGTAGTGACGTACTTTGAGAACAACGGAGCTGGGATTACGATATACGGGTTCATGCTGGATAGAGGCTCGCTCCGCACGATATTTGGGATTGAGTTATCGTTGGTGCTTTGGCTGCTAGGAAAGACAGTCGGCATTTCTTGAACCAAAGTGAGATACGTCCGGCATCTATTAAAAGTCGATCGGGAATATGTAGATTATGAGAACCTTGCAAGGCTCCATGGACGAAAATATTTAGAGAAAACTAGCTATTTGTTATCCATGTTTTGTATTCATTATGTAAAACCTGATAACTCCCGTGTATCTATCAAACTACTACTACATATACTAAGGACTTTAAAATATCACATATCCAGAACTGAAGAGAGCAAGAATTGATTGCAGTTATGTACTTGCCAAATGTTATACTACAGTACAACTAGAAGGGATTAATCAAGGGCTATAGATCACTGTCAAGAGACATTTAATTAATTTTCTTGTATGAATAGCGATTCGATGTTAGTATATACTCTGGGACGAATCAGGTTTTTTGATCTTGATTTTAAAATCTTCTTTATATATATAGTCAGCTAAAAAAGAATTACAGTATACTTTATATTCATGGACTAAAAAATCGAATGCACCAGCCGGGAATCGAACCCGGGTCTGTACCGTGGCAGGGTACTATTCTACCACTAGACCACTGGTGCTTTTTAAAATTTTCAAAAACATTTTAAACTAATTATTAATTAATTATTCAGTTTATATTCACAAACTAACGCACATTCTTCCATTATGATTTATGAAATCAGTTGAGTCCAACATTAAACTTGTTGATTATGAATTATGATTGAATTAAGTGTTATAAGCTCGAGCTCCGCCATCCAAATACTTTCGAGTTTGATCTCGATTTCGATTGATTTTGTTAGTATGAAATTCTTAACTAACATTACTGATTTTGATAAAAAAAAATACTATATACTAAACTGTTCAATAATTTAATAAAAAAATATTAGGAGTATACTAGTGTACATTAACAAAAAAATCACTAATCACAAGAAAATTACAAATGAAAAACTGTGTACTATAAAAATAAAAAATACTAAAAAAAATTGGCCAATGGTGACAGTTCTTAATTTTTACATAGGTGTAGGACTAGATAATTTCACTAAGGCCCCAAATAAAAAAGAAAAAGAAAAATAGTTTCTTCCTCTCCAAGTCCCAAATCCCCTAAAACCCTGAACCCTCCTCCGCCCGCCTTAGCTTCGTCATTTCGACTCACACTCATAGCAGTCAATCAACCATGTCTCTAAGCAGAATAACAACTCGGATCTCGAGGACCGTGCTGACTCAGTGCCGCAACTCGGCGCTGCTCTCCGGCCGCCACGAAAGCAATGCTCTTCTCTCCTCATCCGGTGGCGCACGTCAGCCCTATAATACGGTACAATTTATTTTCTCTTCATCTTCAATTTCATTTATATTTAGGCAAGTTTCGCATTTTTAGCTTGTTCGTGATAGTCTCTTCGAATGGAACCTCGACCTAAATTTTAGATTTAGCCATTTGTGATAAAAACGAAGTTTCTGCAATTGTTGGATAATAGGTGGCATCAGGTCAGGTGTCAATGCTACACCATTCAGCTCTGAAGTCATCAGGGTTTCAGTGGCTCGGTTTTTCCTCTTCTGCTTCTCCACACCCCGACGAGAAAGAGACATCCCAAACCGGAAACAAACAAGAAAACAAGGAGAAAAATGAAGCTGCCCCTCACGATACAGAAACTGGTGGGAAAACCGAAGCTGGTTTTCACCCTAATAATCATACGGGCGTGCCTCCTAAATTTAATTTCAACGCTGAAGATATTGAATTTTTGGATGCCGAGTCAGATTCTGAGTCGTCTGACCTGGTTAAAGTCTTCTTGGCGAAGCAAAAGAGCCTGGTTTCAAAGGAGGAAGAGGTTAAGCAGTTGAAAGATAAGGTTTTGAGGACGTTGGCAGAGATGGAGAACGTGAAGGAACGTACTAGGCGTGAATGTGAAAACTCGAAGAAGTTTGCTATTCAGGTTTTTTGTCAATTTCAAGTATTGCTTTGTTGTTTAGCCTGATTGAAGAAAAAATATTACTATACAAAAAGTAACATTGTTTTTTAATTTTGTTATGAAAACAATTTACTAGCTCTCTTTTATAAATAAACTCATGGGTTCTTTTTGTAATAGGGAAAACCACATGGCTATTTTATACGTAATTTTGAAAGATAAATATGTTGTTTTTGGTTAAATGACCAATCTATTGTTTATTGAACTTATTACTCCTCGGCCTCAAAATAGGAGGCATGCTGAATACTTTATTTGATATATGTGATGCAGAATTTTGCAAAAAGCCTTCTGGATGTGGCGGATAATTTGGGTAGGGCTTCTTCTGCTGCGAAAGAGAGTTTCTCCAAGATTGATGCATCTACAGATGCAGCTGGGGCCGTTAAACAACTTAAAACTCTTCTCGAAGGTGTTGAGATGACTGAAAAACAATTGTCCGAGGTACTGTAGTTTTTTTATTTGATTATATATTCTTCTAAATTTTGCGAAATAAATCACTTATGTAGATCGGCTGAGTGATTTTTGCATACAACATAAAAATAATCCCGATCATGATTTCATGAGACAACTAATTAAAGGAAACTCTACGGATAATTTTTTTAAGCCTAAAACTCGCGTTGATGCTTTTCCATGTGAAGGTCTTTAAAAAGTTTGAGCTGGAGAAATATGATCCTATAGATGAAGAATTTGATCCGAACAGGCACAATGCTGTGTTCCAAGTACCAGATCCTTCTAAGCCGGCAGATCGTGTTGCGGTTGTTCTGAAGGTAATCTAAAAACCTATAATAAAATTTGCATGATTGTTGTTCGATTGCCTTCAATCTCTTTTCCTCCATCACTCTGTTTCTCTGCTATTACAAAATTAACGTGCCTTTACAAGAATGTGTGCAAACACAAAAAAAAAAAAAAAAAAAGTGGAAATTCGCTTTCTGTTTTTCTTCTACTTGTGTTTATCATGTTTAGTCATTACAGTTGACTTTTGATCACTAGTTGCGATACCTAATGACTTCGTATGTGTTTTGTTTGGTTCTCAGGCTGGTTACATTCTGCACGACCGGATTATAAGGCCTGCGGAAGTTGGTGTGACCGTGGCGGCCAGCAACGAGGAAAGCTGATAAACGAGCAATTACTTGTGTACAATTTTTCAAGTGCTTTTTTAGCTGGGAAAAAACGTAGGGATTCTTTGATCGTATTTGAACTATGTTATATGCATGTGTGTTTCCACCGCAGATGTGTGTTTCCACTGCAGATGTTAGATGCATAATTTCTTGACAGTGGTAGTATATTGGAGTATTTGGGATGTTCTAGAAATTGATTTTGTTTCCTTGAATGAGATAAGTTTGAAGTAAAAAAATTAGGTGATTGTAGGTGGCATCATAAGTAGCATGGGGTCCGTCCTCATGTACCACAATGGCATTTATACCCTATTCAAATGCCTATTTCGGAGTTCAAATTTTGTTTTATTTTTTGCCCGACGGACCACCAAAATGTTGTTTTCGTTTTTTCCTAACATCAAATTATTATAATTTACTAAGCAAATAAGTTGAGAGCGTGTACAATTGTGTTAGTCTTGAAAATGAAATTGTGATAAATATATAAAAACAAACTTGAATTTAATATTTAATTTTAAAAAAAAATTATTTTTTATCCAAGCGGACAGGAATGAATTCTTAAAGGTGATTTACACCTACCAATGATTGAGACTTTTGCCTCATAAATCTAGCTTCCCCCTCGTGATCAATAATGAACCTAACCATCATTATTAAGACTAATTTAATTATTAATTGAAGGAAACGGTTCTTTTGGACTTAATTTCAAGTCCAGTTCAGTTCAGATCGCTTCAGTTCAGTTAGTTTCAAAATAAATTAAAATAAAATAAACGAAAAATAATTTGAATCTATTATTTTAAATATAAAATCTAGTTACCGTCTTAATATTATTAATATTTTTAAAAAAATATTTAATAATTTATACAAATTATTATTATTTTTATAAAAAACCAGTTCAGTTCAGGCTTAAGTTCAGTTCAGTTCAGATCGCTTCAGTTCAGTTCAGTTTAGCGGGTTTCAGTCCAAAAGAACAAGTCCTAATACTGCAATTTAGTAGTATATGCATAGTGCTAGTATATTTCAAATGAAAATTTTATTTTACTTGGTTTGAGTATATAACTTTGAAAAAATTCAAATAAATTATTTCAATATAGTATTTTTTTTATCTAACTTAATCCCTTCTACACTTAAATTAAACCAATTATCGTAATTATCGAATTCTTCTACACAATTCATTTTTATTTTAGTGGAGTTTTTCGGTTGCGTATTTTCGCAAGCAATTGATAAAAGAAATTTTGGATACATCTATCTATGACTGTATTTTTTTCGTAAGATGTAAAAGTGCTAGTTCTAAGTGAACTATACAAGAATTGGACAATTTTTTGTTCACATGAATTCCTTCTCACCCAAAGAAGTGATCACATTTCCTTTGCAATTTGTAATTTACAAATGAAGTGTGATTGATTATTTGATGCGAAAGAATATTTTTATTGGTTGAGTTGTATCCTCTCACATTAGAAACGAAATTAAAAAGACAATGAGATAAACAGGTACATAGAATTTAGTGTTTTGTTTAAAATAGAATGTTTTGTTCAAGAGTATACACATCGTTAGTGGAGTTTGTAGTGTATTGTTTTTTTCTTTTTAATAACGAGACGAACTCATAGTTATCATACTAAGTAATACGGATTAGTATTTATTTATTTTAATCAACAGCTGGCTGTATCGATAACCGTAAATTACTCTCGAGACCCGAATTTTAATAAATAAAAATAAAATAAATAATTCTCAATCTACAGTTATCATATTTCAGTTTTCACGACATTTTTTACGTACCCATACGACGTCGTGTCGTCCCGCGAGATGGGCCCACCCCATGCCCCTCAATATATCGTTCTGCGTCTCTTCAACTCCTTTTCCACTCTCTCTCTCGGACACACACTCCCACACTGCACCAAAATACCCAAGAATCAACTCCCAGATCTGAGAGCTCGAATCCACCCAAAACCCGACCCGCAACTCCACGATCCGGTCAGCATTTATTTTCCTCTCAGCTTTACATCTCCGTTTCTCTTGAAAAAAAAATGGAGTTAGAATTCGCTACTGATTCAAATGTGTGATTTTCGTTTCTGGAAATCGCCCGTTAGTTGATAATGCGAACTGCGTTTGTATTTATGGACATTTTATTATATTTTCTAGTTTCGGTTTTTTATTTTTATCTCCATATAATTAGTTGAAAAGAGTGGAATACACGTGCCTATTTCTGTGTTTCTTTTCTTCTCAGGTTTGATTCCGAGGTGTAGAGAAAATGGCAGCGGTGGAAGATGAAAATCAACATATCGGGCAAATCACTTGTGGATCTTTACTGCAGCAGTTGCAGGTAACCCCTTTTTTCACCTTTCTTTTTGACCTAAGTTATTTTACGGGTCGTACTGAGGAAAAGCTAACCGGGTCGGGTCCTGGGTTTGACACACTGCAGCAAATCTGGGATGAAGTTGGTGAAACCGACGAGGAACGCGACAAGAGGCTACTTCAACTGGAGCAAGAGTGCTTGGACGTGTACAGGAGGAAAGTTGACCATGCTGTGAAATCCAGGGCCGAGCTTCTGCAGACGTTGGCGGATGCCCGAGTCGAACTCAACAACCTCCAATCGGCACTTGGAGAGAAGACGTATACTGGGATTGTGAGTTATTGTAATTATTCTTCAATGATATGGAAACAAACTATTGCTTGCTGATGGTTATGTTTGGGTGATTGTGATTTTTTTGAGTAAATTTCAGCCTGAGAAGACGTCGGGGACGATTAAGGAACAACTCGAAGCTATTGCCCCGGCATTGGAAAAACTATGGAAACAGAAGGATGACAGGATTAGAGACTTTGCAGAGGTTCAATCTCAAATACAGAAAATATGCGCAGAAATTGCTGGGAACAGTGAGCCGGTAGAGCGTCCCTCAGTCGATGAGTTGGATCTATCCACGAAAAAGTTGAATGAATATCAAGCCCATCTCCATGATCTGCAGAAGGAAAAAGTAAGGCTGTGCTTTACTGTGTTTTTCTTTCTTTCCACTTTTGTTCCATAAAAATACGCCATCTGAATATGATTTTCATCTCCTCGTCACATATTTCAAATGTACTATATAATACTACACTTTTCGTTACAAATTTCAAGCTAGCAATCATTTTAAACCATAACTTTTATATTATGTTAACTGTCATTACTATTTTTTCACATACAATTCCAAAATTCATATCTGGAAAAACAATGTTCGCTCATGCAATCTATTTCCCCAAGAAATATTGCATGAATGAACCGATCTATGTGTCCTGGCTGATTCCCACTAAACTCATCTTATTCTTGATTTTGCAGAGTGAAAGGTTGCACAAGGTTCTTGAGTTTGTGAGCACTGTACATGACCTTTGTGTTGTCCTCGGAGTGGACTTCATTACCACTGTCACAGATGTGCATCCCAGCCTTAATGATTCTCGTGGTGTACAGTCAAAAAGCGTAAGCAATGATACACTTTCTGGATTGGCCAAGACTGTTCTATCACTGAAGGAAGATAAGATGAAGAGATTGCAGAAGGTAATGACTTTGATCTCCTAGCTGATTTTTTCTAGTGAAGTTACATGATTTTTGTAAAATCAAAGTTGGTATATGAACTGCATTTCACTTGCGGGCTTACGTTTACTGGAAGGCAGAAGCTGAGACTTTGTCTCACTTTGCATCACAAAGTCTCGCTCTATTTATGTTTATCTTCTTGTTTGAGTCGTCAAAAATAAGTTTGATTTGAAACTTACAAGACCCCTGCCCCTGGATTGTAGCTTACTATGTTGTGACTTGTGAACATACATTCTGGGTTTATTGGAAATATTATTTGGAGATAGTTTTTTGTATTGGTCTAAGGCCGGCGAAGAGTCATTTTGATCTTTTAGCATTTCATACTCCACGTGCTAAAATTGGAATATTATTTGGAGATAAATTTGTATTGGTCCAAGGTCATTTTGATCTTTGAGCATTTAATATATATAGCACATGCTTTATTGATTATATCATATGTAATTTTTAACTTGTCTATGAAAATAAGTGATATCAATAGTTACCAAAAGTAACAATAAGGTTTGGCAATCAATTCTCAAGGGTCCTTTTGATTCAACAAGAGTTTATCGATGTTGGATTTTATTACTTCTGGAGATATCTTTTTTATCCAACTGTATTTTATGGGATCAAGTTTATTAATATACTCTTGCCTCTATCTACAGCTCCAAGAATTAGCAACTCAGCTAATTGATCTTTGGAATCTAATGGACACACCCCAAGACGAGCGCAGCCTCTTTGATCACGTGACATGTAACATTTCAGTCTCAGTTGACGAAGTCACTATTCCAGGATCTCTTGCTTTAGACCTGATTGAACAGGTAATTGGATTAATTCGATTAGTGCAAAACTTGTACAATTAAGATTATAAGTGACACAATCTATCCACATTTTTAAAGGCTGAAGTGGAAGTTGAGAGGCTTGATCAGCTAAAAGGTAGCAAGATGAAGGAAATTGCTTTTAAGAGGCAATCCGAACTTGAAGAGATACTTGCTCACGCTCACGTAGAGATCGATACGGAGGTTGCCCGAGAGAAGATCTTGTCACTTATTGATTCAGGGAGTGTTGAGCCTGCAGAGTTATTAGCCAACATGGACAATCAGATTGTGAAAGCAAAAGAAGAAGCGGCGAGCAGGAAGGATATATTGGATAAGGTTGAGAAATGGATGTCGGCTTGTGAGGAAGAAAGCTGGCTTGAAGACTACAATAGGGTAATTAGTTTTATATGCATAAAATATATTGTCTTTGGTCTACACATGCTTTATTTTGTAGTGTATAAGTTAAGATTAACTCCCAAGGAAACAAAGTACTCGAATAAGTGCCCCATCAGTTAAAACCATTTATCTAGTTGATGAAGCCCAAATGATAGAGCTGGGTCACTGCATGTCTTTTTTTTTCTTTTTCTGGCACTTGATACAATATTGTAATAAATATTTTGTTGGTCAAACAGGATGATAACAGGTACAATGCTAGCAGAGGTGCACATTTGAATCTTAAAAGAGCAGAAAAGGCACGAGTTCTGGTCAATAAAATTCCAGGTATTTGTTACACTTTTTGATATCTTTCTTATGGCTATCACCTTTGTTATGTTATGTTCCATTCTGTTTAAATTTTCTCACAGTAGATGGTGATATTTGCACCTTTTTTCAATTCCTGTTTCGATTTTGCAGCTCTTGTTGACGGCTTAATTGCTAAAACCCGTGCTTGGGAGCAAGACCGTGGGATCACATTCAGCTATGATGGTGTTCCTCTACTTGCCATGCTAGATGAGTATGTAATGCTGAGGCATGACAGAGTAGAGGAGAAAAAGAGGTTGAAGGTATGTCGAAAATTCCTTTATTTTTCCTTGCCTAATTTATCATATTTAATTTTATTTGAATAGTTACTATTTTAATTATCTAATTTGTTTTTACTTTGTATGACAGTAAATATTCATTTTAATGGAACAAGTGCTTATTCCATGTGTGAAATGTTCATTGTGTTGGGAGTGAAAAATAGTGTTCCATATCATGAAAAAGATAAATTAGTATTCTTTGGGATGGAGCTTGATCATTCGTATATTTGATAGACAAAATGCATGTACAATACAATTGATAAGGTTTAATTTCTGAATATATCTATGTCACTCTCTCATGGTGCTAAAAAACTTATTTTTTTACTCTCGAATACCGTTCAAATTCTATATATATTTTTTCATGCAGGATCAAAAGAAGTTCAGTGAACAGGTGAATAAAGAACAACAGGACTCTGTATTCAGCACGACTCCAAGCCCACGTCAGCTTTCAGGTACCAAGAAAGCGGTTGGCCCACGAGCCAACGGAAGTGCCAATGGAAGCAGCAGCCGGCGTCTCTCTCTCAACGCTCATCAAAATGGCGGAAGGTCTGTGAATAAAGACGGGAAGAGAGAAGGCAGACCGTCTGCTCCTGCTAACTTCATAGCCATATCAAAGGAGGATGCTACATCGCATGTTTCTGGGACTGAGACTTTTCCGAGCACTCCTTAATAATAAGTTTGAAACCTTGTTGGATGTATTTGATATGTACGTATATTTCTTCGTGATACCTTATTGTTGTTTACTCAGTGGATCGGAGTAGTTTTCGTTTTTAGGAAAAATACTTGTTGGAAGTGTGGGTTGAGTTCAGGGTAGAGACTGGTATTATCAAGTGTTTGTTTGATGTATTGAGGTTATGCAGGAAGTTCATTCGACTTGTGCTGGAAAATTTAGTGGTTATGAGACATTGAGAATTGAGATGCATGCACTATAATGAGTCGTGCTTTTCCTCTCGAGAAAGTAATGTACTTAAATGCCCCTCCATATGTTCTATTGGCTATTTGTATCGAAATCATATTATATTCAAAGAAATCATATTATATTCAAGTAAAGATCCGAGGTCGAATAATGATAATAATCACAGGACATTCTTAGTTCATTTTTTATTTTTCAAGGAAGAAATCTAATCAATATAGTATTCCGTAGTAAATAGTTTGTGCAATTGTGTCTTCTTAAAATCATAAACCAAATGTTACAAAAAAGAAAAGAAAAAAGAACTCAGATAGAAAGTGTCTATTCGAATGAATCACAAGAAAGTTCTTCCGATTAGGGTTTATCGAGTCTTCAATGCATATCGATCCATTTTCGTGGATCGTCAAATCTTGTTTGAATAAACATGAAAATTGGATGAACTTTTGACCTTAAATAAGTTGTTTTCTTCTTGAATCATGCTAAGCCTTTTTTTTTTCGACGGTTCGTGTTGTCGTGTCATGCTAAATTTACTTTTCATTTTAGTCTAAAGGGGTTAGGAGAAAATTAGAGTTTTTGAGAATTTTTCATATCCTATTCTATAACAATCAATACAGCAAATTAGGCAATTTACAATTGGATTTCCAAAAAAAAAAATAATAAAAAAAATTAAGGGAACTATGTCCATTTGGACGCATGGTTCTAAACATTAATGTTTCTTATTATTAAAATTTCTAATTTATTGTCTAATAATAATGGTAATAAATTCTATATTTATTGTTTTGTATAGGAAAAATAATGCTTTATTTTTGTCATAATTGTATATAGTTAATGTTCTTAGGTCCTTTAGGAACTAGGAAGTACTGAAGTAGCGGCAAAGGAATCAACAACTCGGTGTTAACGATGCGCTCGACTCACTCTTCGACGTAAACTTGTTACTACATTTAAATTAGTTTTGTCGATTTTAAATTGTTAGAAAGATTCGATTTCAAGTAGTAACGTAATTTCAACTTTGTCTAACACATTTAAGTAATACGGAGTAGTAAAAAAGTTTAGTGTTCGAGTCGATTGGAGCTAATTGCGACCAACAATTCGGGGTAAATTGGGTTCCGATTTTGAAATGAAAATTTTGAAATTCAAAAAAATTCGCGGCTTTACAATTATTGTCTCGTGCGAACGGTACTCAAAATTCATAACCGCGTTTCCAATTTCAGTTTTTGATTAGTCAACGAATATTGTTGACTATTGTGCGCAAGGAAAAGGAGTTCACATATTCCCCATCGTCGTCGATCCTCGGTTTCACTATTTTTCACACTCTCACAGTGACAGTGTAGCTTCAACTGAGAAATCAACTCTTAGATCTGAGTCGGAGCCCACCGGAACCCGACCCGAACAGCACGATCCGGTCAGCTTTTATCTGCTTTTAAAACCTGAGTAATTGTTTCGGCATACGGAGGGTTTTGCTATGAGATTTCGTGTTTCGGATTTGGTCGGATATTTATGCGTGTTTTGAGTGTTTGAACTGTGTAAATTTATGAATAACTATGTGTATTTTTTTTGTGTAAAGATTTTTTGTGAATGTGGTAGCGCTTGTTCGATTGATTTTACTGGTTGATGCATTTTGTTGTTAATGCTATTCGCATCGGTTCTGTAATTTGGTGGCCTGAAGTTCGATCGATTTTTCAGGTTTATATTAGTCGTCGAGAGATGGCACCAGTAGAAACCGAAACTCACATTGAGCAAATTACTTGCGGATCTCTACTGAATCAGTTGCAGGCAATCCATTCTTCAAATTATAAGAAAAGTTATACCCGTGCACTCTTCTTTCTGACGTACTTACGGGGTCCTGTGTTTTAATTATGCAGCAAATTTGGGATGAAGTCGGTGAAACTGACGAGGAACGGGACAAAATGCTCCTTCAGTTGGAGCAGGAGTGCTTGGATGTGTACAAGAAAAAAGTTGACCATGCTGCGAAATCTAGGGCTAAGCTTCTTCAGACATTGGCAGATGCTAGAGTCGAATTCACTAACCTCTTATCCGCCCTAGGAGAGAAGTCTTATGTCGGAATTGTGAGATATTTTAGTGTTTACGAATGCCGAATTGTGCTTCTATTTTGTCATAAGTTAATCAAAAAACGGATGTGTGGTTTATCTGATTCTGGTTCAATATTTACATTTACGCATAATAAATAACTTCTGCGACTTATTCACCTAGCTCTCCTGGTTAATTTATTCAACTTATATTATCTATTTACCAGAACTGTCAACTTGTGATTACCACACCCATTTTTATCTTATGCTACACTAAGTCGCTTCATATGATGTTCCTGCAAAAACACTCCTTAAATTTCCCATGGTTTATTTTGGCAGCCTGAGAAGACATCAGGGCCAATCAAGGAACAGCTCAAGGATATAGCTCCTGCATTGGAAAAACTATGGGAACAGAAGGATGCTAGGATAAGAGATTTTTCTGCGGTTCAATCTCAAATACAGAATATACGCGGAGAAATTTCTGGATCCAATGACTCCACAGAGAGCCCAATTGTTGATGAGTCAGACCTATCAATGAAGAAACTAGACGAGTTTCAAGCTCAACTCCGCGACCTTCAAAAAGAAAAAGTACGTTTCTTTTCCTTGTTCACTTTGTGTTTCCTTTTTTTTCTAGAGAATAGTGATAGAAATGATTTTTTAATGAATACAAATGGGTCTTATGAGTGTAACTGAATGTGAAATGGACATGTGATGTAGATGGAATATGATTGATGACTGGAATTGTGAGAGTGGCTTTCAGTGTAGTTTCTAAGATGACAGTGTAATGATAAAATTGAGTCTACATGATGATATTCAGAAGCATTTTTAAGTTTGGAAAAAGAAATAATATTAAGTCAATTTCTAGTTATTATTACTCCAGCTATAACTTCTCATAAATGAGTAGTTGCACACTTCTTGGCTGATTCTCTTAGATCTACAGTATTTATAATTTTTCTTCTTCTTGATTTTGCAGAGTGATAGGTTGCACAAGGTTCTTGATTTTGTGAGCACTGTGCATGATCTTTGTGCTGTCCTTGGTGTGGACTTCGCTACCACTGTCACTGATGTGCATCCCAGCTTAAATGACTCTCGAGGGGTACAATCAAAGAGTATAAGCAATGATACACTATCTAGTTTGTCTAAGACTGTTTTATCACTAAAGGAAGATAAGAAGAAGAGGTTGCAGAAGGTAAAGTTGTGCATCATCACGAATTTTAAATTGTCCTGAAATTTGCACCATGCTCAACAAGTGTTTTCCTAATGTGAAATATTGTCTCTGTGACTCTGTCTACAGCTTCAAGAATTGGCAACTCAGTTAATTGACCTGTGGAATTTAATGGACACACCCACAGACGAGCGCAGGCCCTTTGATCACGTCACCTGTAACATTTCAGCTACAGTGGATGGAGTTACTGTTCCCGGGGCTCTTGCTTTAGACTTAATTGAACAGGTATCAAATTCGTATTCGTATAAACTAGAATTCAATTAGGAAATGACAATTTATTGAATATGCCATTTCTGTAAAGGCTGAAATGGAAGTTGAGAGGCTCGATCAGCTAAAAGGTAGCAAAATGAAGGAAATTTCGTTTAAGAGGCAAGCTGAACTTGAAGAGATCTTTGCTCAAGCTCACATAGAGATTGATGCCGAGGTTGCTCGTGAAAAAATCTTGTCGCTTATAGAGTCAGGGAGTATTGAGCCTGCAGAATTATTAGCCGACATGGATAATCAGATTGTGAAAGCGAAAGAAGAGACGGCAAGCAGGAAGGATATATTGGATAAAGTTGAGAAATGGATGTCGGCTTGTGAGGAAGAAAGCTGGCTTGAAGACTACAATAGGGTAATTAAATTTATATGCATACCATATATTCTCTTTGGTCTATATTTTGTTTGCACACTTGTAGTAATTTATATTTGGCCGTTAAACAGGATCAAAACAGGTACAATGCCAGTAGAGGCGCGCATTTGAATCTGAAGAGGGCCGAAAAGGCGCGAATTTTGGTCAGTAAAATTCCAGGTATTACCTTAAATTGTGTGTATCTTTTGTTCAAATGGTCTCTCACCATTCATTTGTAATATACATGTTTATATTTGTACATGAATTTCGTCACTTTTTTTTTTTTGCAGCTCTCGTCGACAGTTTAATTGCTAAAACGCGTGCTTGGGAGCAAGATCGTGGGATCACATTCACTTATGACGGTATTCCTCTACTTGCCATGCTAGATGAGTATGTAATGCTCAGACGCGACAGAGAAGAGGAGAGGAAGAGGTTGAAGGTAAAGTTTAATTTTCTGTACCATTTATGTTTGATGACAACTACTTGTTGATTTACAAAGCAATTGGCTCTTGGGTGTAAAGAGTCGTTTAAAGCCTAATATACCATCATCAGACTCATTTGATTTTTTTATCGACCTTTCAGATTTTTGCTCGAGACTTGAGAGTACTTATCAAAAAAAAAAAAAATCTACAATAAGACCTATCCAATTTTAAAATCACGAAAACCACCCTTGAGGTTTGATTATGCTCAAATAATTTGTCCAACATGTAGTAGTTGATAGATGGAATTTGCTTGACGTTATTGAATATATTTCAAATACACTACACCCCTCTATTTTTGAAATATTACAATTTGATAATCAAGGGTTGTAAAAGTAAACATAAGTGGTCATCTGCAATATTAAGGAAAAATGGGGTATTGTGATTATGAAAATATTTGATGATATCATTTGACTCCACAACAGCATATGGAAAAAAAATGTAAAATGGGTGTTACCTTCAAGGTGGTTTCTGCGATTTTAAAAGTTAGTTGGGTATTTGTGTAATTTGGTGAACACTTAAGTTTTTATAACTACAACTATACTATTTATTCTTCTTACTGTAACTTGTTTCAAAAATTATTTATCTACATTTTCAAGTTCCAACGTAGAAACTATTTCACAGGATCAGAAGAAGATCCATGACCAGCTGAACAAAGAACATGATTCCATGTTTGGTGCAACGCCAAGCCCGCGATACTCCACTGCCAAGAAACCGGTAGGCCCACGGGTCAATGGAGGTGCCAACCGTCGACTCTCTCTCAACGTGACTCAAAACAGTGCAAGATCTGTAAGTAGAGATGGGAGGAGAGGCGGAAGGCCGTCTGCCCCTGCTAACTTTGTAGCCATATCGAAAGACGACGTGGCATCTCAGATTTCCAGGGCCGAGACTCTTACTAGCAGTCCTTAATAATTTTGTAACCTTGTTGGGACGTACTACTTGTTTTGTTGTCTGTATATTGAAATGATAATATTTGTTCTTTACTAAACTAGAAGCAGAGTGGAGATTAATGGCATTAGCCATTAGGTTGATTGATTTTGTATTGAGGTTGACCCTATAAACTATATAAAGTTCTCTTATCTTCTTGCTTTCATATTGTGTAACATATATTATTTAAATTAAAAAATATTATAAATAATTTAATGTGATTAATGAATCAGTATTTCCCTTTTTTTTTTTCATTTTTTATGTCACATATTTTATTATCTGTTCCGCAGAAATAAACACATTTTTTAAAATTGTATTTTATTTTTTAATTTACTTTACTTATTTTATTATTTGTAAAACAAAAAAAAAACTTTAATTCGTTATTTTTAATAAATAACGGAAAGCATATGTAGCCAGCTGAAACTACGACTTCCAAATTCCAATTTCCATCTGTATAAAACATTACTCTCCGCGCAAGTTTAAACGGTGATGGCGAGCGAGACTGAACCGGCGAAGCTGCTTCTCCCTTACCTTCAGCGAGCCGATGAGTTGCAGAAACATGAGCCGCTTGTCGCCTATTACTGTAACTCCCTGCTATATACTCTTCCTGTTTTTTGTTTTTTTGTTTTTTTGTATATTTATTTTTAAAATTCATCGATCGGAACCCTAGCTTTACATATTGATTTTGGTAGGCCTGATACAGTACGTGTATGAATTCGTTCGGGGTTTAGCTAAATATATAAATAAACAATAGTAATTCTTCTGATTTCTTTTAATGATCAGGTCGATTGTACGCAATGGAACGAGGTTTGAAAATTCCTCAGAAGGAGCGTACAAAGATGACCAACTCCGTCCTTGTTTCGATCATGAATCAGCTCGAAAAGGTTTCTGCTTCTTTTAGCTTCTTCCCTCACTCTAACCCAATTTTCGTTTTAGGTAATTGAATTTGTTGAGTTTAAAATGGTCAAATTGAAATCAACCAATTGAGATAACCTGTTTAATTTGTGAATTTATTTCACAATTTTTATTCTGATTCTTCAACGATAATCTAAGTTGTTTTGTTTGAGTATTGCGTCAGGTTGTTGACTGCTTGGTTGCTGTTTGAACTTCTACATGATTGCCTATGTAGGATAAGAAGTCATTGGTTTTGGGGCCTGATGATAAGCTACACGTGGAGGGATTTGCATCGAGTGTCTTTGCAAAGGCAGACAAGCAAGACAGAGCTGGCCGAGCCGATTTGTACTTACACTCTCCCCAACCCCCAACCCCCAACCCCCTTTTTTTTTCGTTTCTTCATACCTTCGGTGGTTTGAGCTCTCCTGTCATTATATGGTGATGTATCCCTCAGTTTCAATGTCATGAACTTCAGTGGGTTAGATTGATGGATTCAGAACCATATAGAGTGTGGGCTTGTGCTAAATTTGAATTATAAATAGTTAAGTGGGAGGTGCTTGAGTTAAATTCCTTGTAGCAACAATAATCATATAAAAAAAATTACAGAGCATTGGGGCCTGTGCCCCCAATTAGAAGAATATGGATCCGGCCTAAGTGGGTTACAAGTGTGCCTAGTTATGGGAGATTGTAATATTGGGTAATATTTCATCCTAGTGACAAATTTCCTATGGTTGTTACAGGAACACTGCAAAGACTTTCTATGCTGCTAGCATTTTCTTTGAAGTCCTTGGTCAGTTTGGCGACGAACAACCTGATGTAAGTTTCTACAAGTGATTATGGATTTTTACATGTTTTTATGTTGCATTGGTAATCTTGGTCTTTATTTATTCTTTTAATTCTTGCCGTTACAGCTTGAGCAGAAACAAAAGTATGCAGTATGGAAAGCAGCAGATATTAGGAAAGCCTTGAAAGAAGGGAGGAAGCCTGTGCCTGGTCCTCCTGGTGGTGATAAAGATCTGTCTGTGCTATCTAGTACATCCAGTGGTGAATATGTACGCATATTTTTACCAATGTTTTTCCTTGTTTGACTTTCAACTTTTTGGTTCATGAGGACACAAAACAGTAGTATATAGTTAGTTCCTACTTCTAAAAAAAGTAGGCCAGTCTTTTGTTTTATATGATTGATGACATAGGGGTTATCTACAAAATGTCCCGTTGAGGCTTGGCCTAAGTGCATGAAACCCTGTTTACTTTCAGATTTACTCTCGTTTTGTAAATCAAGCTTCAAACGTCAGGAATATTTTGTAATTTGAAAGAGTTGTCGTTTTTTTAAACCGTGGGTACATTTTAACCATCTGCATTTCTTTTAACAAACATTAATATGTCCAAGCAAGTGTTTCTTGAATAATATTTCTTATTAAATTATTAGTTAATTACCATCATTATTGTTGCAGGATCTTGAACTGAGCAGAAGCAACTCTTCAATCCGATTTGATGCTAACAGAACTGACCCCACCACATCCATTCTTCCAGACTCAGATTTACAATCACCACCTCATCCGTACCATAAATCCAACTCCCAACAACCTACTAATCTTTCACCACACCTCTCAGATACACCCACTTCCCCGAATCCTTCAATCTCACCTCGCTATCCCACCGACAATTTTTACCAACCCCCTCCCTCTGAACACTCTACCCATCCTCACTCATATCCCCAACACCACAATCCTTCCCAAGACTTGCCCTCCTACCCGTACCCAAACTCCCAATCCTACCCGGGCTATACCGAAAGTACCCTTCCCACTGTTCCGTCCCATCACCCTTCCTATAACCAAGGCTCTTCCAATGCTTCTTCCTATTCCAATTATTCTCCGGGCACCCAATACGATTCTGTTGCTAGGAATGATAATGTTCCGGAAGTTTTGCCGGTTTCCAGGCCTAGGTTCGAGTATGACAGCAGCTATCAGCCTTTGCCGGAGCAGATTGCGGAGGCGCACAAGGCGGCTAGGTTTGCAGTAGGAGCTTTGGCGTTTGATGATGTGGCAGTGGCGGTCGACTTCCTTAGTAAGTCGCTGGAGTTGCTGACAAAGCCATCGCCTGGACAATGATATTTTTCTCTTCTAAATTAGGGTACCTTGTGTGATTTGATATTTCCTGATGTTTGAAATGGTTGGACTGGATGTGAATTGTTGATTTGCTGATGGTTGAGCTATGTAATTGTGTTGATGTGTTTCTTGCTTTAACTCGATTGTCAGCACTCCATTTATTTCAACTTATACCATGCGTAGAATCGTGGTGATGTGTTTTTTTGAAGCTGTTATACTCGGGGTGGGTCATGGACCTGCTGTGGCAGGACAAAACAATAAACATAATGCACGAGGAAGTAAAAAATTTGGGAGCATGGAGTGGTCATTAAGCTAAGGAGAGCAACACATGTTCACTTACCCTATATCTGAGATTTTACAATTATGCCAGAGACACATTTTACAGATGGATCCATTTACCAAATTTCTACATATCTAAATGACTACATTATTTGCAGGTTCAAGCTAAATACACCGACCCTTGTAATACATTGTATTTCACTCTTGAATGCAACATAATTTCCAGCTGCAAATATGTAACCTTTCAATCATAATTGGCATCTTGGAGCTCACGATCATTGATGGTAGACAGCCGAAATATTTGCTGCACTTTCTAAATTTTACACAGTATGAAGCGTGTTTATTTTCAGCGAAGAGCAAATAAATGGGGCCGAGCTGGAGCTGTTTTGACTGGTGTCACGTTGCTGCATATCACAATCCAAGAATCTGTGCAGAGGATTTGTGCATCTTGAAGCTCGTAACCATGGAAAGATGGAATTTGGATTCCATTGCTAAGTTTTAAATTTATGTATGGCAAGATCACTGTTTTGAGCGAGGCCGAAATAATTGTCTGCAAATACAAGCACCGTCTTTTGATCAACAAAAGTATCCTTGAGATTTGACTAAATTACAAACAACAAACAAAAACAGATCTTAAAAAAAATCTGAATTGACAATTCATTGTTAAAATAAAGGGGCTAACTGAAATGTATTTTACATATGAAGGGGGTGATATACAAAGCAGAATTAGCTGTATTTTCTTTAGTTAGGTCAAACCAAGCAGAATCAATGGATAATTTTAAAAATTATATTTAGAATTATCTCAAAGGTCTAATCTAGCTAGTTATAAAATAGATACGATTCTCTTTTATAGTTGCAAATACCCTCTTGAGGTGGTCAAGTTGCCTCCTTAAATAGGTGTGATGTGTTAAATAAAAACATGTTTAAAATGAGTATTTTGCATTATGAGTCCAATACAAAATGAAGCACATTTTGTATTATAGGTCTAAACTTTCTACGAAGTTGATTGTGCAGCACATTTTCAAATGAAGCAAATAAGGAGTATTGTGTATCATTTAAAATGGGATCATCCAGTTCTCGAAAATACTTGATGATAAAACTAATTCATAGAATTTTGGAAAGATTGATAAGAGTACCTGGATTAGATGCATGTGCAAGTCACCAATATTGCTCCACTTGAGAGACATAGTAAATTCGATTAATTTAACACCACCAGTCACAGCATTTTGCAAAATATCAGCAGATACAGAAGCACTCACCACCTGCAGCAAACAATATCCATTGTTTTCAAACACACACAGGATTTAAACTGAATGAAGGAAAAATCATTGGCTTCCTGAAATGAATATGGATATAGTTTGAGTTAACTGTTTTGTCAATATATGTGCCCGAGTTGATAAAAAGGTAACACTGAATAAACTCCAAGGCTCTGTAAAGTATCAGCCACCTTACAATAAAGGATTTCAAGCAAGTTTCAATTTGCGGTTTTTTCCACTTTTCTCCTCCTATCAGTAAATGAGCAGAAAGTACACATTGAAAGGACACAAGTTCCACGTGCACGCATCTACTTTAAACAGTCAGGAAGGGTTCCACTTTTCTCCTCCTTTCAGTAAATGAGCAGAAAGTATACATTGAAAGGACACAAGTTCCATGTGCATGCATCTAATTTCAACAGTCAGGAAGGGTTAATTGCTAGAAAATCTCTCAAGGCTCAGTTTGAATTACAATAAAACAAAGTTGAATTTAAAATAAAAGGCCCCCTTTTACATTTGTTTCTATTCATATATGCACACCCAAGAACGTTCATAATATCTAAAGAAATTATTTGTGATTTTAAAAAAAGGCGGTTTTTGTTACTAGACTAAACAATGTATGCTTGTTTCTATAATAAAAGTATGGTAAAGTTGCTAAAAGTCCACGCTCTAGAAATTCCTCGCCTGTTTATATTGAAACCTTATAATACCCGTTAATCATTGCATGATCTCAGTCATCATCTGATTATGCGAGTGTAATTTTGACTTTGATCATTGATTTGGCTAAATGACAAATGAAAAAAATTGTCTGACAAATTAGTCCAACAAAAAACAAAATCTATACTCTTTACCAAGAACCCCAAAAGTAGACGTATTAGATTGAAATCAAAAGTGTAGTGTCCTAATAGCAGAAAACCAGATACGTCAGTAACAACACTAAGCTTACCATGGAAATGCATGCAACTGGTGTTACTTGGTCTACATCCAAAACACCAATCACCGCATCTAAAGGAACTTTTGCCTTGATCTGATGCTGCTCGACTTTTATGTTAGGCAAGGAAGAAACAGAAAGATTCAGATTCATGTCATGATTCGGGTATTTCTTGTATAACTGGGGAACAATAAATCTCCATTCGGCCGTGTTCAAGAGAGATTGATCTGAAGCTTTATCAATCACCCAATGCATCTTGCCAGCCTAAAAGGAAAGAAAGAAACGACGTTGTTACTACTAGGTTATAAGATGAGCTTCCTTGCCAAAGCAGCGAAAGTTAATATTACTGAGTTAATTACAAAACATAAACCAGAGGCCAGAAATAACAAACACCCCTTAAATTTTGATTTCATTTTACAAATTGTACCACAACGAGGGTATATTTGTTAGGAAAGTACAAAGGGTTTTAGTGGTGACTATTGAAAGATTTGTTTTTTCAGAAATTATGTCCAAAACGCAAGGGTAATTTTGTAATTGTAATTTTGAAAATAATACTCCTTTATTGACATTGATGGAGGCAGACTATACTAAGAAGAAATATGCGGGATCAAGGGAGGTAAGACCATAAGAATTTTCAGGTTAATGTTATGAATTTACCAAATATGAAATACTGTGTTACAATCAAAAGGATAAATGAAAAAAACGTATTTGTATTTTCATTTTACTCAAATAAAAAATTAAAGACAATTGCATCCTTAAAAAGTTGTAAGATTTAAAATCACTGAAGTTACTTTCTCCTTGAATAACTATGAAGCATAACTTATACTACCTCTGTCCCAGAGCAATGGTCACACTTCCTTCACAAAATACAAAGGAGGTGTGACCATTGCTCTAGCACGGAGATTTTATAAATAAAAATTAATTTTTAGAATGGAGCGGGTGTTTAAACTGGAAGGATGTGAAATGTTGTTATAGCCAACCATATACATATATTATCAAGTAATATTAATCAGGTGGCCTAGATTTGACTACCAAAGCAAGCACATCTGTCACATCTCCTACCGACTCTTCAACCCAAGAAATTATTAACTCACCTCAAAGTAAACTGATGATGCTGACTTGAGCATGTCCTCATGCAGTGAGATTCTGACCATCTTATCTGCTTCCTTGCAGGAATCTGAAGCCTGAAATAATAATCTATGGTGGTGGTTGGAAAGTGCAGTTTCACGCTTGGCAGAGATTAAGCCATCAATTTCAAGGTCAAGAGATGATTCACTAAGCTCCGGTTCATCCACAAAGGTAATGTTCAGTGTAGCAATATCAGTCACCGATACCTCTTTGGGAAGAGATTGCAATAGAGAGTCGAGCTTTACGATTCCGTCTTTCAATTTCCCAGAAACAGCATTTTCAACCGAAGAACTGATTTTATCCTCAAAAGCATCTATCAACCTGAAAAAAACGAGAAAAAAAACTGATTGAATGGCAAAAATCATCTTTTAAATAAAAAAGACAAGACACGAGAGGGTAATTATTGAAGCATGTTATAGAATTAAATACGATGAGCTATTCGGTTGAGCAATTAATGCAGCAGAAGTCATAGATATGAGGGGTAGAGTTATTAAACCACGCTTTATATTATGCTTTGAAATCCACTGCTTGATATGATTATGTCTGGTGCAAGATAAAATCAACAGAAACTTGATAATTTTCAAAATTTTGCACCTAGGTTATACATTAAGCTCCATAAGCTTTCTGATATATATATATATATATATATATATATATATATATATATATATATATATATATATATATATATATATATATATATATATACACACACACATACATACAAACACACACACACAAAAAAAATTCACAAATTATAACCAACCAAACTGTCAAAATGATAGATGTTACTTTCACCTGCAAGAATTCTATGATGACGCCCATAGAGCAAGAACATAGATTCTCAGTTCATTAAAGAGAGAAAAAACAAAAAAAAATGGATACCCTTGATAAAGCCACGAGGCTCCTCCATTTAGCTTTATAGAAATACTGTTCACATTACATCCACATTCCAACAGAGTCAGCTTTAGTGATCCTTCAAAAGTCTCTAGACTGAGTGTCAAGCCAACTTCTAGTCCTTCAACCTTGGAACATGTAAGATTTGTTAATTGCGCTTAGTGAATAATTGTCTCAGATGATACCATCGCTTCAAAATAAAAGAACATTTTTTAAGAATCTGTTCTTCACTCAATTAAGGCTACATGTCTAGAGAGTAGAAATTTCCTAACTAAATCCACGAGCAAAAAATAGTCAACATTGAAGAAACAAACTATAGGTGTTTGAGACTAAGATAGCAGCTTAATTATTAGTGATAATTATACCTTTCCCTTTGCATTTATACACATTCCCCTTTTCTCCATTTTCCACATACCAAACGCATAAAATGGCAGATAATCAGAAGAACTACTCCAAAATTCTAGATTCGTAAAAAACAAACTCCATTTATCGTTCAAAATTATAAGCAACCCAGTAAGGCTTAAAGCACTACAAAACACCCCCCAACGAGGATTTTTAACTGTAATTACCTAACACATAATATCCTAGTTAGGTAAACTCGTTAAAACACAGATAAAGATACGGATGAGAATTTCATGCTGATAAAGAGAGAGTACCTGAATAGTAGCATTCCCCTTATCAGAGACCGAAACAGGAATCAACCAAGTACTGTACGAATACTTCCAATCCATGCTCAAATTCGCAGTGGCTCCCGAAACCTCGATGAGTATCCCGGTATCCCCAGTTCTCACCGTGGACGAAGTCGCTCGGATGCTTCCGATTGTAATATTCGAAAGAACAGTTTGAACTTTACCCACAACTGGGATTTTAACAGTCTTCTGGATCGTGGGCAGCTCGAGTGAGACCAGAGAAGATTCAGCTTCTTGCACTAGCAAATTTTTCAAAAACTCGAGACCCCTGTTTGATATTTCTGCATTGATATGTCCATCGCGGGATTGAACAGCGACGCAGCAAAAGGAGAGTACACAGAGCAGCAAGAAAGGGGGAATCGAGCTCTCCATGGAAATTGATTTGTTCATTTCAATTCTGATTACCGTGAAGTTAGGGTTTATGGGATTGGAAAAGGGGAAAAAGGGATTTCCATTTGGGTAAATGTTAAAAAATGGCTAAACGCGAGATAGCAAAAATATCTTTCTTGAACTAGGCGCATAAAAAAACCAATGTTTTGTCGAATCAATAAATGTTTGTCGAATCAAAACATCAAT
The DNA here is from genome assembly GCA_954870475.1 of Euphrasia confusa. Classification (NCBI taxonomy): domain Eukaryota; kingdom Viridiplantae; phylum Streptophyta; class Magnoliopsida; order Lamiales; family Orobanchaceae; genus Euphrasia; species Euphrasia confusa. The sequence continues at coordinate 6,030,367 of OX940949.1, forward strand.
AAATGTTTGTCGAATCAGTAGATTTTAGATTTTCTATGTCGAATGTTGGTGAATAAATTGAAACTCTTCTTGCTTTGTCGAATCACAAATTATAGTATATATTATTATTATTATTATTCGGAATGGAAAAACAGGAATGGAAAAACAGTACAGATGGAGATCAAAAAAACAAGAGTCACATACGATTCCTCAGCTCGATCCCTTAATTTGGTTACTACCAACCACAATTTTTAATTGCGTTGGTTGAAGATGGATCTGGGAGGTGGTATATGCCGTCGTTCCTTACCTCATATAAACACGTGCTCTGTTTGCACCTTGCATTAGGCCATCCGGCATAAAAAACCTTTAGTGAACAACTCTTTTGCTGCCACGTAAACGTACATTGGTATTTAATTGGTATAACGCTAATGCAGAACCTGATTTCATATTCGTCGTTCTTAGCAGCAAGAGTTCGTGAGGAATCACCATGGCCTGTACAACTCACATTTATCATATGATCTTTTTGGTCGTCAATTTTATTAACCATACGAATATGTTCTGGGGTAGTTAACACACACGACTTTGCTGATGTTGCTTCAAACAAATTAACTGTGATGAACAAGAACATCATGAGCAACGAATACGAATTTACAGCCCCCATGTGATCAGCTCGATCTCGATCGATCTGCCTGCAGCAATCACAAGAATTTATAATGCTTGCTCATGTATGCACAATCGATCCACAATCTTAAATTTACTTTTTTAAGATTGATTTTGTTACCAAATATTATTATAGTAAATAATTATCATAGTTTTGGTTGAGATTTTTTACCTATATAAGAATTTTATATAAATTTAATCAATTACCAATTACCAATTTTGTCACCCATTACCCATTACCAATTACCAATTTTGCCAATTACCAATTTTGCCACTCATTACCAATTACCAATTTTGCCAATTATCAATTATCAATTACCAATTTTACCAATTACCAATTTTATATAAATTTAATCAATTATCGATTACCAATTTTGCCACCCACAATTCTCTATAATAGAGTGTCATGACGAAAGCAGTGATGAAACGACGTAAATGATGTGTTAATATTTTAAAGAATTAAGTGTATTTTAATCAATGGTCATAGAGGTTGCACGTTGTTTAAGATGTACGATAAATATTTTAAATGTATAAAGTGTACTATAAAAAAGGGGTTGTGGACTTGTGGTCATAATGTTTTTTTTTTTTTTTTTTTTTTTTTTTTTTTTTTTTTTTTTACATTTATATGGTTAACTTATTTCAAAATTGCATTTATAGAGAGAATAAGGCAAGCTTAGAGCTCGCTTGTTTGATAATTTTTTTTAAAACAATTTATTATAAACTTTAAAAGTTTAATTAATTTTAAAGTTTTAAAGTTTTTTTGGTGAATAATTAAAAAAAAAAATGATGTAAAAATAAGTTTTTTAACAACTTATAATAAATTGTTTACAAAAAAGTAGAGGATAATTTTTTTTAGAGTTTATGAGCTTTTCATACAATCATTTTCCTTTTTTTGGTTCATATTATATTTATCACATCTCATTTCTAAAAAAATATGATCATTAATTTGAAAGTGAGGCAAGTACTACTACCTCGTACTCTATAACCATCAAATTCGAATTATCATCAAAATTATCGAATTATAATTAATATTTTATGTTCAAAAATCATTTCAAATTATCAAACCAAAATTTTAACTCAAATAAATTTAATTTTAATTTAATTTAATTTTTTACTGCGTACTATTTTTATGTGTAATGTAAAAATGGTATCAAGTGATATAATTAGTTTTTGGGTGATACCAAGTGTAATATCACCATTTTATTTATTTATTTTTATATACAATATTTTATTTGAGTTGTAAAAAATAATGAAAATTAATTCATAAATAAAGTTTTTCTTTCTATTTTAAAAAATATTTCATTGAGTGTGTTTTTATGACATTATGTTAAAATTGGACATTCACTATGTTGACATTTAGTAAATTTGGACATTCAATATGTTAACATTCAGTGTGGTCTTTTGTTATGTTGACAATTAAAAAATATACTGAAACAATAATGTCAGATTTTCACACTATTCATCATTCACACTGAAGTATAAAAACATTGAATGCCAAATTTAATACCAAAATACTATAAAAACACAAGAAATGTCATAAAAACACACTAAATATCATAAAACTATGTTGAATGTCAAGACAACATATTAAATATTAGTTAAACAAGATAATGAAAGTCAACACCGTCATAATTAATGAATGTAATTTAAAAATCCCAAAAATAAAATAAAATGTTCGGCCTGACTCATCAACGAGTTGGCCTTCCTCTGCCCCCCCTCTCCGTCCCGTTTTTACAAACCTCGACCAAGTGTTTGTACACCCAGAGATTAGATCAGCGGTTTTGAGACTTTCTTAACTTCTTCGTTCTTCTCATACCCTTTGTTTTTCCGACGAGGTTCGTATCGCGTAACCGCGTGTTCTTGGATCTTGGATAAGAGACGCACGAGGCGCTGGATCCCTCCGGCGTCGACGATTAAGGTTCGGTTCTCCGGGTTCTCTTTGGACAGGAGACGGATTTTCAGTATAAAATGCTCCAGCACATCTACTTAAAAATCGATTGCCCATTCGTAGAGAACAATTTCCCAATGGCCAAATCTCGATCTCACCTCATTGCCCTCGACGCCGGTGAAGACCTCAACTGGATTCCGACCAGGAATCCGTCGACCTGCCAATGATCGATCGCGGAGTGCATGGCCGACGACGTCGTTGATCAGGAGTATTGGAATTGCAATTAACCAATTAATTTAACCTATTCTTAATCGTCAAAATAAAGTGAAAATTGATTTTTATTGCCAATTTTGCCAAAATAATAAAAGTAAAATTTAGGTGAGATTTTTATCTTTTAACAAATTCATTTAGATATCAATTAAAAAATTTGAACCAAATCTTAAACAACTTTAATTAACAAAATCAATCCAATTGTTGGACAATTGTTTACTTGGTGAAATCATTATTTACAAAATATATCACAATTTTTTATATTAATTATTTATTTTATATTAATTGATTGTTACTGTAAATTTTAAAATGTCAAATTGTGATGATAGGTGTATATATGTTTTATTTTTACTGCTTCTTCATTAACGCATGTAGCATTGTAAAGTAATCCATGGATTGTTGATTTTTCAAATTGGTGTGCTAGGCTGCTAGCTAGTGAAAAAACAAACAGATAAATTAAAGGATAGGATTATAGGAATGGAACAATAAGTAGAAAGTAGGCGATCGATGATCAGCATTTATTTATGTTATTCCTTTTTATTAATTAAGAAATTAGAATTATATGCAATATAATTCTATTTCTTATTAATTTAGGAGTCATATATTAAGCAGAAGATTTATTCCTAATTATAATTGTTTCCAATTTAATCTCCACCTTGACGAGAATCCCCACGACTCTAAGCCGTCAAACTCCAACGATCATAGACCTATTTTTCTTTCTTCCACCCAGCCCCGCATGACTCACTCAAAACATGAACAACTTTAAGTTTGAACCGCACCAAACTTAGTACAAGAATGCGAAGTTGCACCGATCATCCCTTGGGTACCACCAAGCTCTATGACCTCTACGCAATCTCCATTCTCAAATCTCGCATTCCCACTACTATCAGCACTACCTGCATTCGCCAATACTCCAGTGCTATCCATAGTATGTCTAAGCTCGATTCTCCAAATTTTGAATACTATTCAGGTTAGTATTCCCGGTGTCCCCGACACCAACACACATGCGCATGACTTTTAAACCAAGGTGATCCCGACTCACCTTCCAGCGAATGACTTTCTTGGGCAGAGACAGTTGTCCACTTGGTAATTGTGTTGCCGCATAGCTCATACAATCCATCAAATCTTTCTCTCACATCGCAAAATAAGTCGCCCCGACTTACTTTCAACACTCCACATTTACCGAAGTTGGTACCTATTCGGATCTAAGGTCTGAGAGAGATAAGATTACCATTCAGGACCGGAACGTACCGAGGGTTCGAATATGCCCATCGACCATCTTGATTCTCACAGTTCCCGTGCCGCGTATCTCACACGATGTGTCATGCCCCATGACCACCGTTCCACCGACACTCTCATCAAACCTGTCAAACAAATCCATGTTTCGACACATGTGATGCTAACAACCAGAATTCAAGATTCACCCCTCACACGTTCCCCAAATCAGAGACAAACAGGAGTTCCCCATCAGGAAAACCTCCTTCTCCTCGGCCACCTTCAATTCCTTTCTCCGATTCATCAGGGCCTGACAGTCCCCCTTCACGTGGCACTTTTCCTTGCAGTGGTGACAAACCCCCTAAATTTCTTCCATGCTCCACATTGGACAATAAGAAATTCACCTAGATTTTCACCACTCCCTTTTTCCTTGTAGTAACGACAAACCCCCTGGAATTTCTTCTTCTTTGCCCAACCCTGGACATCAAGATATTCCCCCGGATTTTCACTACTCAATACCTCCTTCATCGTCTCCCTTGATCGCAAAGCTGCGACAACATGAAACAAATCACCGGAGGGATAGAGTGCAATTATACCTCTTACCTTTCTATTTTCCAAACCTTCTCTTATGGCTCCATCGCGCTTGACATCTTGTCCATGCCCAGCAACGCATCATCAAGATCCATGTTGGTTAAAACCACTGAACCAACATCCCCTTTAATCGCCATGAAGAGAACCACATGTTCCAGTCTAACACCGAAGATCAACCATCGTCGCCATCTCCCAAAATATTCTCGAGCTCCACCTAGATCTAGAAACACCAATATCCGCAACGTCTGCCTCGTATGGATTTCGCGTCCGGGATCCCCGAGGAAAGCTCTTGATAACAGGTCACAGGATCGTAACCTAGTTCTGATACCACTTGTTATGCCTTTTTACGATGCTCTGACACCATTTGTTGCGATATTGAAAACAAAATCGATCACGACTCTCGAAATATATATGCGATGCGAAGAAAAGATAAACGAACACACAAATTTACGTGGAAACCCAAAACACGGGAAAAAACTACGGGAAGAAAGAAATCCACTACATCGTTGAGACTTACAATAATCTACTCTATGATTTTCGTCCACCGGAGAACCCCAATTTATAAGTGTAGCAAACCTCTATCAAATTGGAAATAATTATAATTAGGAATAAATTCTTTGCTTAATATATGACTCCTAAATTAATAAGAAATAAAATTATATTCCATATAATTCTAATTCCTTAATCTATAAAAAATAATAACAAAACAATTGAAACCAATTGTGTCCGTACAAAAGCCACGTGAATTCGGTGCTACTCACGCACATGACACGATGATGTCATCAATGACATCATTCTTAATTGACCGCTTTACCTTTAATTACCATAATTAATTACCGGGGGTCGTAAATCGATTTCACGCGCACCCTTCCCATTTTAATGCCGAGTCAACATTAACAATTTATTAATTATAGTATATATTATTATTATTATTTATTATTATTATTATTATTCGAAATGGAAAAACAGTACAAATGGAGATCGAAAAAAACAAGAGTCACATACGACTCCGATCCTCAGCTCGATCCCTTAATTTGGTTACTACCAACCACAATTTTTAATTGCGTTGGTTGAAGATGGATCTGGGAGGTGGTATATGCCGTCGTTCCTTACCTCATATAAACACGTGCTCTGTTTGCACCTTGCATTAGGCCATGCGGCATCAAAAACCTGTAGTTGACAACTCTTTTGCTGCCATGTAAACGTACATTTGTATTTAATTCGAACAACGCTAGTGCAGAACCTGATTTCATATTCGTCGTTCTTAGCAGCAAGAGTTCGTGAGGAATCACCATAGCCTGTACAACTCACCTTTACCATATGATCTTTTTGGTCGTCAATTTTATTAACCATACGAATATGCTCTGGGGTAAAGAACGGACACGACTTTGCTGATGTTGCTTCAAACAAATTAACCGTGAACAAGAACATCATGATGAGCAACGAATACGAATACGCAGCCCCCATGTGATCAGCTCGATCTCGATCGATCTGCCTGCAGCAATCACAAGAATTTATAATTAATGCTCATGTATGCACGCATCCAATCGATCCACAATCAAAACTCTTATTGTAATTAACTAGCTAGAATTAAAAATTAAGGAAATGATCGAAGAGCTATGTATCCTATATGTACTTACCTTAATTAGTGTCTTTTGTATGGACGATTGTCTTGATCAATTGTATCATCATGTTTTGCTTTTATAGGGTGGAAATTAACACCGGGTGTAGAGAGACATCACTACATATTAATGTATTATACATATTATTAAGTTTATATAAAATTCTTATATATGTAAAAAAATCTCAATCAATAATTATTTATTATAATTAAATTTGGTAAATAAATAAAGAGAATATGAATATCAATATATTATACAAAGATTATAGAAAGAAAAAAACCACTCTAATTTAGTAATTAATATAAAAATATCTTTTGATTAAAATATTGTTTAATAATTAATACAAAAATATTTTTATTTTAATAAAAAATTTTAGAGAGCGTAAATTATTTTTGAAAATTTAGAATATAAAAAATTTAGATAATGCATAATAGAAACAAATTAAATTAATTTTCAAGTAAATGAATTAATCAATTTTTTTTAAATATTAAACGGTAGAATTGAAATGTACAATATTTATCCAAATATAATTAGATTTATATAAATTTAATTTTTTAAGATTAATTTACCAAATATTATTATAGTAAATAATTATCATAGTTTCGGTTGATATTTTTTACATATATAAGAATTTTATATAGATTTAATCAATTACCAATTTTGCCACCCATTACCAATTATCAATTACCAATTTTGCCAATTACCAATTACCAATTGCCAATTGCCAATTTTGCCAATTACCAATTACCAATTACCAATTTTCCCAATTACTCATTACTCATTACCAATTTTACCAATTACCAATTACCAATTACCAATTACCAATTTTATATAAATTTAATCAATTATCAACTACCAATTTTGCCACCCACAATTCTCGGTAATAGAGTGTCATTACGAAAGCAATGATGAAACGACGTAAATGATGTGTTAATATTTTAAATAATTAAGTGTATTTTAATTAATGGTCATAGGGGTTGCACATTGTTTAAGAAAAACATTTTTGTAATATGTACTGTAAATATTTTAAATGTATAAAGTGTACTATAAAAAGGGGTTGTGGTCATAATGGTTTTTTTTATGTTTTTTTTTTTTTTACATTTAGATGGTTAAATTATTTCAAAATTGCATTTATAGAGAGAATAAGGCAAGCTTAGAGCACGCATGTTTGATAATTTTTCTTTAAATTTTTTATTATAAGCTTTAAAAGCTTAATTAATTTTAAAATTTTAAAGTTTTTTTGGTGAATCCTAAAGGTGACAGATTATTAAAGATAATATCAGTGTTGTTCAGTGTATTGAAATAGGACATTGATCAATGGTTAGGACTCCTCTTACTCAACCATTAATGAGCAGCCTGATCCTTGATCTCTAACTGTTTCATCAATTCCTGGTAATCAACCAACCTTGTTGCTCTTGCAACTGCCCAAATTATATTCTGCAAACTCAACCCCTTGTGCAGTAGCTTGAAGTTTGCACACAGATGCCTCACACAAAATATGTGCTCACAGTAGGGAAACACTTGTGTGACAACATCCACAAGCCCTTTCTGCTTGTCACTCATCACAGTCCATAGATATGCACTAGTGTCGGTGATCTCCAAATCCTTAACCAGTAACTCCAAGAATCAGAGCCATGAAGTTTATTTTTCTTTCTCAACTACAGCATAGGCTATGGGGTACATACCATTGTTGCCATCAATACCCACTGCAGTCAAGAGCACTCCACCATACTGTGTTTTAAGATGACACACATCCAAGCATATCAGTCTCCTACAGCCATCTAACATCCCAAGCTTCAATGCATTCCACCAAATGTACAACCTCTGAAACACTTGTTCATTAGCTACTGCCTTAGACTTTATTCTGAATGTGCTATGTGGATTGCTTCTAAATACTTCTGCAGCATACTTATACAACTGACCAAATTGTGCAATAGCATCATCATCCCACATCTTAGCAATCTTGTGTTTAACCCTGTACATTTGTCATTTGCTAAGTAAGCATCCTAGTTCAGCTTGCATAATCTCCACCATTGACTTCACAAGCCAGCTGGGATCACTTTTCAGCTTCATATGGTATCTCTTAGAAATGTATTTTGATGTGGCTTGAATCACCCTTTCCTGTCTGACACAAGTGTGAATGTTATTCAAAGTCTTCACCACAACTGTGTTATCATTAGGAACCCTGGAGCCATAAATTAGCAATTCACAGCCCTCTTGATGACATTTAGCTTGCACCTTGAAAAGAGTGTTGATTGGAAATTCAGAGACCTACCCTGTTCAATAGCATACAACCTCAAAGCTGCTTTGAAGGTAGGAATGTCCTTGAACCTCATACCTATGTGAAACTGAACATTCAACATATCCACCTTCTCATTGAAAACCCTAAACTTGTGTTTTATTGGAACTGCCTTGTTAGCTGCATCCACAAAGTTCTCCAAGTCATATTCAATATCACTGTCATCATATTCACAGTAGTCTGATACCTCACTGTCATCACCATCTGATATTTCTCCTCCAATGTTAGAATCTATATCTTCCACTTCATCATCAATAATTTGCCTCAAACCTGCAGCAACCACATCCTCCTCATTAGGGAATGCATTATTATCATCTACCACTGCATCACCCTCCTCATCCCCAACTGCATCACCCTCCTCATCCTTACTACAATCATTATCATCATACTCATCTAGATTCCTCCCATACATAATATCATCAGGATCCAAATCATCATGATCAATAAATATCCCCATTGTTTCATCAATACTAATACAACAATCAATCATAGAGGCTTTGTAGTCATCAGTGATATACTCTAAATGTCTACAATTCTCATGACCACTCATATTGAAATAAAATCCTACAGACCCCTCAATTCCAACAGCTGCAGCCATTAACTGCAAATCTGATAATCTCACTTTGTCTCCATTCACAAAATCTATATGACTCACTCGCCCACCAACATAGCAATTCGTACCTGATTTTCGCATGAACGACCCTCTGTGATGGAAAACCAGTGTGGTCTTTGGTTATGTTGACATTCAGCTTGAAAATATGACATTAAGTATATTTACACGTATGCGATCACATTCAATGTTTTAAATTACATGTCATTCAGTATACTTATATATGTATTCAATTGCTAACACACTGAATACATATTGAATGTCACTTGACCACAGTGTTTGATTAAAAGATACCGACTGAAACAATCTGAATGTCAGATTTTCACGCTATTCATCAAAGCCAACAATATTCATAATTCACGCTGAAGTATAAAAACACACTTAAATATCATAAAAACGTGTTGAATCTCAAGACAACATACTGAATATCACTTAAACAAGCTAATGAAAGTCAACACACTTAATGTCATAAAAACAAACTGAATGTAATTTCAAAATCCCCAAAAAAAAATGTACAAATCTCGACCAAGTGTTTGTAAACCCCGTACTGCAAAGCCGCTAGCACCAGCTCTTTGTCTCGAGCTCCAACAGAACCGCAGCGGCACGGTATCAGGGATTAGATCAGAGGTTTTGGGACTTCCGCGGGTATTTTTCTCAACTTCTTCTTTCTTCGTTCTTCTCCTACTCTTTGTTTTCCGACGAGGTTCGTATCACGCCGGAGGGATCCAGCACATCTACTTAAAAATCGATTGCCCATTCATAGAGAACAATTTCCCAATGGCCAAATCTCGATCTCACCTCATTGCCGCCGTCTTGGTGGCCGCGGCCGTCCTCACCGCCGTCGACGCCGGTTAAGACCTCAGCTGGATTCCGACCAGGAATCCGTTGACCTGCCAATGATCGATCGCGGAGCGCATGGCCGACGGTGGCGAGAAGGAGGCGGAGGCGGCGGTGATTGAAGGGGGAGATGATATGCGTAGTTGCAATTAACCAATTAATTTAACCTATTTTTAATCGTCAAAATAAAGTGAAATTTGATTTTCATTGTCAATTTTGCCAAAATTAAAAGTAAAATTTAGGTGAGATTTTTATCTTTTAAAAAATTGAATTAGATATCAATTAAAAAATTTGAACCAAATCTTAAACAACTTTAATTAATAAATAAATAAAATCAATCCAATTGTTGGGCAATTGTTTACTTGGTGAAATCATTATTTACAAAACATATAAAAAAATTTAATTATTTATTATTTATTTTATATTAATTGATTGTTACTATAAAATTTAAAGTAATCCATGGATTGTTGACTTTTCAAATTGGTGTGCTAGTGAAAAAACAAACAGATAAATTAAAGGATATGATTATAGGAATGGAACATTAAGTAGAAAGTAGGCGATCGATGATCAGCATTTATTTATTTTTTATAGTATATATTATTATTTTTTTTTATTATTATTATTCGAAATGGAAAAACAGTACAGATGGAGATCGAAAAAAAACAAGAGTCACATACGACTCCTCAGCTCGATCCCTTAATTTGGTTACTACCAACCACAATTTTTAATTGCGTTGGTTGAAGATGGATCTGGGAGGTGGTATATGCCGTCGTTCCTTACCTCATACAAACACGTGCTCTGTTTGCACCTTGCATTAGGCCATCCGGCATCAAAAACCTTTAGTGAACAACTCTTTTGCTGCCACGTAAACGTACATTGGTATTTAATTGGTATAACGCTAATGCAGAACCTGATTTCATATTCGTCGTTCTTAGCAGCAAGAGTTCGTGAGGAATCACCATGGCCTGTACAACTCACCTTTACCATATGATCTTTTTGGTCGTCAATTTTATTAACCATACGAATATGTTCTGGGGTAGTTAACACACACGACTTTGCTGATGTTGCTTCAAACAAATTAACTGTGATGAACAAGAACATCATGAGCAACGAATACGAATTTACAGCCCCCATGTGATCAGCTCGATCTCGATCGATCTGCCTGCAGCAATCACAAGAAATTATAATTAATGCTCATGTATGCACGCACCCAATCGATCCACAATCAAAACTCTTATTGTAATTAACTAGCTAGAATTAAAAATTAAGGAAATGAAGAGCTATATATCCTATATGTACTTACCTTAATTAGTGTCTTTTGTATGAACGTGTGTCTTGATCAATTATATCATCATGTTTTGCTTTTATAGGGTTAGAATTAACACAGGTGTAAAGAGACATCACTACATATTAATGTATTATACATATTATTAAGTTTATATAAAATTCTTATATATGTAAAAAAATCTCAATCGATAATTATTTATTATAATTAAATTTGGTAAATAAATAAAGAGAATATAAATATCAATATATTATACAAAGATTATAGTAAGAAAAAAATCACTCTAATTTAGTAGTTAATATAAAAATATCTTTTGATTAAAATATTGTCTAATGATTAATATAAAAATATTTTTATAGTAATATATTTTTATTTTAATAAAAAAAATATAGAGAGTAAATTATTTTTGAAAATTTAGAATATAAAAAATTTAGATAATGCATAATAGAAACAAATTAAATTAATTTTCAAGTAAATGAATTAATCAATTTTTTGAACATTAAACGGTTGAATTGAAATGTACAATATTTATCCAAATATAATTAGATTTATATAAATTTAATTTTTTAAGATTGATTTTTTACCAAATATTATTATAGTAAATAATTATCATAGTTTCGGTTCAGATTTTTTACATATATAAAAATTTTATATAAATTTAATAAATTACCAATTTTGCCACCCATTACCAATTACCAATTTTGTCAATTACCAATTACCAATTGTCAATTACCAATTACCAATTTTGTCAATTACCAATTACCAATTTTATATAAATTTAATCAATTATCAATTACCAATTTTGCCACCCACAATTCTCGGTAATAGAGTGTCATGACGAAGGCAGTGATGAAACGACGTAAATGATGTGTTAATATTTTAAATAATTAAGTGTATTTTAATCAATGGTCATAAGGGTTGCACATTGTTTAAGAAAAACAATTTTGTAATATGTGTAGGTAAATATTTTAAATGTATAGTGTACTATAAAAAAGGGGTTGTGGTCATAATGTTTTTTTTTTTATCTTTTTTTTTTTTTTTTACATTTAGATGGTTAAATTATTTCAAAATTGCATTTATAGAGAGAATAAGGCAAGCTTAGAGCACACGGGTTTGATAAAAAAAAATTTAAATTTTTTATTATAAGCTTTAAAAGCTTAATTAATTTTAAAATTTTAAAGTTTTTTTGTTGAATCCTAAAGCTGACAGATTATTAGAGATCATGTCAGTGTTGTTCAGTGTGTTGAAATGGGACATTGACCAATGGTTAGGACTCCTCTTACTTAACCATTCATGAGCAGCCTGATCCCAGATCTCTAACTGTTTCATCAATTCCTTGTAGTCAACCAACCTTGTTGCTCTTGCAACTGCCCAAATCATATTCTGCAAACTCAACCCCTTGTGCAGTAGCTTGAAGTTTGCACACAGATGCCTCACACAAAATCTGTGCTCACAGTAGGGAAGCACTTGTGTGACAACATCCACAAGCTCTTTCTGCTTGTCACTCATCACAGTCCATAGATATGCACTAGTGTCAGTGATCTCCAAATCCTTAACCAGTAACTCCAAGAACCAGAGCCATGAAGTTTATTTTTCTTTCTCAACTACAGCATAGGTAATGGGTACATACCATTGTTGCCATCAATACCCACTGCAGTCAAGAGCACTCCACCATACTGTGTTTTAAGATGACACCCATCCAAGCATATCAGTCTCCTACAACCATCTATCCCAAGCTTCAATGCATTCCAACAAATGTACAACCTCTGAAACACTTGTTCATTAGCTACTGCCTTAGACTTTATTCTGAATGTGTTATGTGGATTGCTTCTAAATACTTCTGCAGCATACTTATACAACTGACCAAATTGTGCAATAGCATCACCATCCCACATCTTAGCAACCTTGTGTTTAACCCTGTACATTTGCCATTTGCTAAGTAAGCATCCTAGTTCAGCTTGCATAATCTCCACCATTGACTTCACAAGCTAGCTGGGATCACTTTTCAGCTTCATATGGTATCTTTCAGAAAGGTATTTTGATGTGGCTTGAATCACCCTTTCCTGTCTGACACAAGTGTGAATGTTATTCAAAGTCTTCACCACAACTGTGTTATCATTAGAAACCCTGGAGCCATAAATTAGCAATTCACAGCCCTCTTGATGACATTTAGCTAGCACCTTGAAAAGAGTATTGATTGGAAATTTCAGAGACCTACTCTGTTCAATAGCATACAACCTCAAGGCTGCTCTGAAGGTGGGAATGTCCTTGAACCTCAAACCTATGTGAAACTGAACATTCAACATATCCACCTTCTCATTGAAAACCCTAAACTTGTGTTTTATTGGAACTGCCTTGTTAGCTGCATCCACAAAGTTCTCCAAGTCATATTCAATATCACTGTCATCATATTCACAGTAGTCTGATACCTCACTGTCATCACCATCTGATATTTCTCCTCCACTGTTAGAATCTGATGCGACCCGAGTTCTGTTTCAAGCTAGAACGACGACGAAGACGGTAGAACAGAGGTCAAGAGTGAGCCAAGAACGCACCGAGAAGTCAGCCGTGAAGATTGGCTTGGTGTCGGCCGACAGTCCTATCCTGTCGGACGACAAAGTCGCTGCGAGCGACGTAGAATGGCTGCAGCGACGTGGGGGTTCAGTGCACTTTGGGTTGGATGTCGGACGACAGGATTTCCTGTCGGACGACAAGAGGATGTCGGACGACATCATATCCTGTCGGACGACAGGTTCCGAAAGTAGGCGGATTTTAGGGTTTCCGCGTGAATCAATGTTTTATTTCCTTTTTCTTTCATGTTTTTAGTTTGCCTATATAAAGGCCTTGCTTTTTATTATTTTAGAACAACCATGAATTAATAAAATTAAAAAGTATGTTTTGTGAGTTTTATTAAATCTCTCTCGGGTTCGAATTCTATCCCGATTATCCAAAAGAGTTCAACCGACGAATCAGCGAGCCAGTCAAATCTCGTTTGTGTGTCTTCATCATCCCCGAGTTGCTGCATCGATTTCGTGTTGGGGGTTAGGGTTCCGTCCTTAATTGATTTCACGAATTCAGGTTCAGAGGTTTTGGGACTTCCGCCGGTATCTTTTATCTTTCTTGTTCTTCGTTCTTCTTCTATCTTTCTATCCCCGACGAGGTTCGTATCATTTGGTATCAGAGCCCAGGTTTGGGTTCTTTATTTTTCGATTACGTAACCTCGTTTTCTTTTTCGTTTCTTCTTATTTTCTTCTTCTTCTTCCTTTAAAAAAAAAAAAAAAATATTATTTTATTTTCGAAAATTACTGTTCATGAACAGTAATTTTTAATAAAAAAAAAAAAAAAAAAATTTATTTGTCCTCGATTATTCTTTTTATTGTTGTTCATCGTTCGTTCAACAATTTAGAGTTATTCTTTGTTTCGTGGATTTTGTTGGAGCTGAATTCGATCGTTGGGTTGTGAGATTTCGATTCTTGAGAGAGAGAGTGAGAGAACCGAGTATTGAGTGACTTACCATATTGAGTGATACACGAGAGTGGTGAGGAATTTTCTCTAGTTGTTTCTAACATTCTTTGCAGGATAGCTGACATGGATTACACCCAAGCTGAGCTCATCATGGAGAAGGCGACTGCCCGGTTCGAAAGGTTGCTTAAATCGAAGATGAAGGTGGTGAATGAGCGGCTTACCGCCTTAGAGGAGAGAGATCGTCATGATGAAGCCTGGAATCGAAGAAGTAGCGGCGGATACAGAGAAGTTCAGAGTGGCTATCATCGAGC
Organism: Euphrasia confusa; assembly: GCA_954870475.1. NCBI lineage: Eukaryota > Viridiplantae > Streptophyta > Magnoliopsida > Lamiales > Orobanchaceae > Euphrasia > Euphrasia confusa. The sequence continues at coordinate 6,045,399 of OX940949.1, forward strand.
CCGTGAGCTTAGTCGAGAGCGTCGTGAAGAGAGGAGGTCCAGAGCTGAGCGTTTGGAAGAAGAGAGGAGGGCCAGAGCTGAGCGTTTGGACGACGAGAGGAGGGCCAGAGCTGAGCGTTTGGACGACGAGAGGAGGGCCAGAGCTGAACGTTTTGACGAGTGTTGGAACGATATTACGCGTCGGGTGGAGGAATGGGTACAAGCGTCAAAGAAGCCTGGGAAAGTAGAGGCCGATGAAAAAGGCGAGATATCAGGACCGTTGGCTTTGGTGGAGTCTGAGGAAGAGTCGATTTCGGTGTCAACCGAGGAAGATTCGACTTCGATGGAGTCCGAGGAGGAGGCTTCGATAGAGTCCGAGGAGGAGGTTTCGGTGGATTCCGACGTCGCGGAGGAGGCGGTGGAGTCCGACAGCAAGGAGGAATGGATGAAATCCGAGGACTTTCCGCAATTGGAGAAACAAGCAGAGAAAGAGGGGCAACCGACGTCTGAGGTGTTATGCGAGGAGGCGACGTTCCACACTAACGTTTTATTGTCTCTACACCCTTTTGCTTTTCAGGTATTTCATGATGACTTCCCTGAAGAAAGATCTCATAGTGTTCCGCTATATCGAGGGTGTGAGCTGCAGACGTATGTAGTTCCGAGCTTGTTCGTGAGAGTGGTGTTCGACCCTGGCATCGACGTGGATTTGAGGACAAATCCTCTTCAAGAGGAGGGGAATGATGCGACCCGAGTTCTGTTTCAAGCTAGAACGACGACGAAGACGGTAGAACAGAGGTCAAGAGTGAGCCGAGAACGCACCGAGAAGTCAGCCGTGAAGATTGGCTTGGTGTCGGCCGACAGTCCTATCCTGTCGGACGACAAAGTCGCTGCGAGCGACGTAGAATGGCTGCAGCGACGTGGGGGTTCAGTGCACTTTGGGTTGGATGTCGGACGACAGGATTTCCTGTCGGACGACAAGAGGATGTCGGACGACATCATATCCTGTCGGACGACAGGTTCCGAAAGTAGGCGGATTTTAGGGTTTCCGCGTGAATCAATGTTTTATTTCCTTTTTCTTTCATGTTTTTAGTTTGCCTATATAAAGGCCTTGCTTTTTATTATTTTAGAACAACCATGAATTAATAAAATTAAAAAGTATGTTTTGTGAGTTTTATTAAATCTCTCTCGGGTTCGAATTCTATCCCGATTATCCAAAAGAGTTCAACCGACGAATCAGCGAGCCAGTCAAATCTCGTTTGTGTGTCTTCATCATCCCCGAGTTGCTGCATCGATTTCGTGTTGGGGGTTAGGGTTCCGTCCTTAATTGATTTCACGAATTCAGGTTCAGAGGTTTTGGGACTTCCGCCGGTATCTTTTATCTTTCTTGTTCTTCGTTCTTCTTCTATCTTTCTATCCCCGACGAGGTTCATATCAGAATCTATATCTTCCACTTCATCATCAATAATTTGCCTCAGACCTGCAGCAACCACATCCTCCTCATTAGGGACTGCATTATTATCATCTACCACTGCATCACCCTCCTCATCCTCCACTGCTTTATTACCATCTACCACTGCATCACCCTCCTCATCCTCACTGCAATCATTATCATTATACTTATCTAGATACCTCCCATACATAATATCATCAGGATCCAAATCATCATGATCAATAAATATGCTCATTGTTTCATCAATACTAATACAACAACCAATCATAGAGGCTTTGTAGTCATCAGTGATATACTCTAAATGTCTACAATCCTCATGACCACTCATATTGAAATAAAATCCTACAGACCCCTCAATTCCAACAGCTGCAGCCATTAACTGCAAATCTGATAATCTCACTTTGTCTCCATTCACAAAATCTATATGACTCACTCGCCCACCAACATAGCACTTTGTACTTGATTTTCGCATGAACGACCCTCTGTGATGGAAAACCAGTGTTCAAATGTCTTTCCGACCTCCATAATCTGGAACGAGCTTCCCATCAGGAATGACATCAGTTCTCAATCTCAATTTCCACGACATTCTTCAAGAATTGAGCTTCACTGGAAATTGAGCTTCACTGGAAAATTAATTAGGGTTTTCTGGGAAAATCGAGCAGGATTTAAGTTACTGGAAGTTGAAATTTGGGGACGAAGTAAGAATTAAGCTATGATTCAGTTTGAATTGGGCGGAATTTTGGATTGGAATGAAAATTAGGGTTCACACTTTCAATTTGGGGGTGGAGCTACGGGTTTGGAAATGTAATTTCTGAAACTCTTTTTTTTGTTTTAATTATGTAATAAAATCTTATTATGAAAAAGACGATAATAACCACCCCACATCAGGGGTTGGAAATGTAATTTCTGAAACTCTTTTTTGTTTTAATTATGTAATAAAATCTTATTATAAAAAAGACGATAATACCCCCCACATCACCCGAAGCTGACCACGTGCACATGTCGCCGAAACTCTTTTTTGTTTTAATTATGTAATAAAATCTTATTATAAAAAAGACGATAATACCCCCCACATCACCCGAAGCTGACCACGTGCACATGTCGCCGAAACTCTTTTTTGTTTTAATTATGTAATAAAATCTTATTATAAAAAAGACGATAATACCCCCCACATCACCCGAAGCTGACCACGTGCACATGTCGCCGGAAAACACCACTTTTGACATTAAAATGCAAAAACGCGATAGTTCAGCCAATAAGACGTAAAAAGTTAAATGTCAGGTACCAAATTACAAAAAGCCTATAGGTCAGGCACTAAACTATAATTATCCCTTCAAATAAAATTAACAACTTCCAAATCACAATAAAAAGATTGATATAATTGTATCAATCTCCGTCTATGAACAATGTTATTTTCTCTTCAAAACAGAAAGAAGGTACCGAATAAGATACACACGCAACATAGTTGTTTACACAAACCAAATCATGTAATCTATATACATGATGATAGCTGAAGCAATCTTAACCCCAAATTTTGTCTTTGTGAAAATGTAAATGAATAAGATACACACGCAACATAGTTGTTTACACAAACCAAATCATGTAATCTATATACATGATGATAGCTGAAGCAATCTTAACCCCAAATTTTGTCTTTGTGAAAATGTAAATACAAAACAGATCACAAGACACACGTGAATGTACCGTTTCTTAAATCACAAGTACTTGATCAGCATGTATATTACGCCGACCAATGCAACAATACCTATGACAGATAGGAGGAGGCACATGCAAGAGCAGCCACCCTTAGTCCGCTTGTTCAATATCGCAAGCCTCCTCTGTACTCGCTGTTTCAATTAATTAGAAACAAAAACGCAGTGTGTTAAATATCATATTTGACTTGTGGAATTTGAGACATTTCTATTTAGAATATTTAAATGAAGCACCAACTATTGTTCTTGCTTTGTTTCAATATTTCAATTGCTTCATTTTTCCAACAATTTGGAAATGTCATCTTTTGCTTCTACTTCATATATAAACAAAACCTTTGATCATAATCCAAAAATGTTGCTTCCCTTCCTAAACACTAGATCATTTACAATATTCCCCTCTTGAGAGTGAGAGGGCACTTTTGTAAAACAACATGTGCTAAGGGGGTATTTGTGATTCTAAAAAGGAACAAAGATAATAACAAAGCAACATTTCATTGCAATTTAATGATTTGACATGATTTGAGAAAACTTTGTCAGAAACAACTATCACCTGTAGTCTGGAGTCTGTGGCCTCAACATGTTCATCTATATCATCCTGCATATCATCAGCAGACATAACTTCATCGTTAAAGCATCTAATAATATATGGATTATAAACAGACGGCTCCTTCGGGAAACATGGAAATATGGAATGGTAAATAAGAAAGGAAAATAGAAAGAAAGCCCACGATTAGTCTTGTATGTAGAGTAAGCTCTTCATTCACTGCCATTGCAATGTGCTTGGTGCTTATCACTGTCTCCTCCAACTTCTCCAGACCCTCATCTTGTTCTGCATGGAGAGTAATAATATAAAGAGGAACAATAACAAAACATCAAATAGGAAAAAATAAGAAGAAATATTGAATGAAGGTTAAAAACCAAGGCTACAAAACTAGCCTTTCATGATTTGTCTTTGAAGACCAACAACGCCATGGTTGTCGAGTCCAGTTGTTCTGCTCATCGCATCAGCGGGCTTTATTTCAGGCCCAAGTAAGTTGTCTCTATTTGCAAAGTTTGACATGTTCAGAGTGGAAGCCATCTGGTTCACTTTTGATTTTAAATTATTAACCATGTCCCTACGGCGATTCATTTCCTTCTCAGTCCTGAAAATGGGAAGGAGGCAAGGAGCAGGCTCAAAGAACAAATACAATCTCCACCTAATGCAAAGAAATTGCTAAAGTGTGCTACATTTAGCAGTCACGGTAAGAAACTCACAAAAATTAAATTTGAGCCAATAAGATAAAAATTAGGACGAAACTGCTACAAAGTCCACTCTTATAACAACATCGTGTCTATCTCCAACAAACGAATTTTCTAGGCAAATACTGTAATCTTTTCCTCACCTGATCATACTTAAACCGCAAATTCCTGACGAAAATACCCTTTATTCCTTGCATGAGTTTTTTAATCCTCGCCTCAATAATGAAAGGATATTTAGACTTTTTTCTTTGATTTGGAAAAAAATGACAATGTAAAAAAGACCTGACAATTTGTCCTACAGAAGCCAAAATTAAGTCCAAAGTATCACCTGATAATGATAATTTTGACTTTATTTTGATTTGGAATAAATGACTAGACTATTTGTCCTACAGAAACCAATATTTGGACTTCGTCAAAGAAGAAAGACTAAAATTAAGTACAAAGCGAATTTGACGGTAATTGTATTCATATGTACAGAGCAACATGTGAAACATTAAAACGAAGAAAAATATATGCCCAAAGTTTAAATGCACTAGCAAAACATGAATAAACAATGGAAACTTACAAGTAGATACATGTCAAATTAACTAAGACCTGCCAATGACTCGTAATAGATCATCATGGTTATCATTGAGTGGCCAAAAATTGGAAAGTGGAATTCAGAATAGAGAATTCCAACAAATATGATAAAGGGTAGAAGATTGAAGCATGTTTAGCCAATACAAATGCAAAACTACTTTATCATTCCAATATATAACATTTTACAGACCAACAGACTAAATCGGTTAGAAAACTTACAAAGGTTGCTTTGCGGGAAGCTTTGATAGAAGAGACTGTAGGCTGTCCAGTCTGGTTCCCAGTATGGTGATTTTCCTCCGTGTGGCAGATGCATGCCGCTGTGCTTCTGGCCCAGATGGTGGCAATGAATTCCTATCGGATATCATGTTAGTGATGTCATCAGCAAGTCTGACTGCTTCATTGTATTCCCTTACCCACGAGTCTCCTGAAGATCCCATTGTCTGACCAAAAAGTAACAGTGAGTTATCATTTAAGTTAAGACTCAACCACCTTTACTAAATCAAAGGGGTAGTCGTCAAGAAGAAGAAATTATAAAGTCGAATCAAATATTCATTTAAGATAACAGCTAATTTTAATTTTGGACAGGGTTCGTGTTATTTTGCAAAATGCAAGCATATCATGTAGGCCCTGTAACTCCAAACTATAGAATTTTGTAGATTAGTTTTAAACAATGAAGAGCAGAGTCAACATTACATAATATCAACCATAATCACAAGCATTCAATAAAACGATTATCTGGCATCTCAATGATATATTCGCTATAAATCATATAAAAACAACCTAAAAGCTTCCCGTGCATTATCTTCATTACCAAAAATCATTAAATAACCTGTTTAACACTCATGTCTCTCATGTTGCTCTAAAATCATCTAGGCACAGCTAAAACACTTGTCAAATAAGCAGCCAATATACCGTTACAGAGATCAACACGTCATGAAACTCTAAGCAGGTAGCATCAAAAGCCAAAACAGTGCCAACAAACAAAGCTAAGGCACAGCAGTTGAAGATACCAATTAATCCCTCAAGCAAAAAGTCAACAAGAAATGCAGCTGGAATACGGATTGCATATTTTATCCGCTCTCGGAAAAGATACGCAGCATCACAAAATAATCCTCTCATGACTCAAAGGAACAGAATTGCAGAGCAAAAATCAGTCAAATAAGCCAACAATAACCCCTTAGAGGAATCAGCATTACACAGCATAAATCAAACACGATAAATACAGAGCAGCAAAAGTTGAAATCCTAACCAACAGGGAAGAACAGATACCGAATCGAAGATAACAGTTAACATCTCTCGAGCAAAAATGTGAAACAGAGACAGTTGAAATACGACCGACCGAATATTTTAACTGCACAAAGACAGCTACACGGGATCCCAAAAAAGACCGCTCGGAAGAACAATTCAACGATGAAAGATCGGACGATTAAAGGGATTAATCGCTCACCTTCTCAACTCGAACTATATTTTCTGAATTCTGGATCCGCGCGAGTTACAGGTCGGAGGAAATTGTGGAAATCTCGAACGAGTTAATATTATTGCAAAGGGTATTGTTATTCAGTGACCTGATCGGCGAAAATTGTCCGACCTAATCGTCGTCTTCCCCTCTTCGCCCAACGCGCGGTCCACGTTATCATTTGGTTTTCTCATATTTGTTTCCATCTTTTTATTTTCTTTTTTTCATTTTCTTAAAATGTTCCTTTTTACTAAGTTTTTACTTTTTACTCCGTAAAAAAAATTTGGTTCGTAAATGTGTCAAGTTGTCGAATTTATTTGTGTTTTTCACTCGTAAAGTATCTACAACTTTTTTTTTACTCGGTTTAAGTTTAATTCAGTTCAGTTCAGATCCCTTCAGTTCAGTTCAGCTCAATAATTTGAATCGATAATTTTAAATATACAATCTAATTACTGTCATAATATTATTAATATTTTTAAAAAAAAATTAAAATTTTATAATTTTTTTATTATTTTTATAAAAAAAATCAATCTAGTTCAGTTGAGATAATTTTAAATATACAATCTAATTACTGTAATAATATTATTAATATTTTTAAAAAAATATTTAAAAAATTATAATTTTTTTTATTATTTTTATAAAAAAAATCAATTTAGTTCAGTTGAGATCGCTTAAGTTATTCAGTTCAGTTTTAATTTATTGTGAATCCAAACATGACTGATACGAGTTCATTCCATTATTAATAATCATAGATATATTCTAATTTTCATTCCATTATTAATAATCATAGATATATTCTAACATCATAAATCAACACATGACTGATATAACTTTTTACTTTATAAATTAACGTGTATATAAAGTGTATTTTGTTTGTAGGAATATCATACTCAATTTTTTAAGCATTTTTTTTTTTTCATTACAATCACAATTTTATTTGGGTCGGTCTCTCTCGACTAATGAGTTATAAAATGATTATAATTGTACGTTTTCACTTTTATTTTATTTTTTTGTTTTACTTTCTAAAACTGTAAGGATTTTTATCCAATTCTACACTTCAATCAATTTTTTATTTATTATAATCTTACACTTAAGAGCGATTATAAATATTTGAAAGAATTCTCACTAAATCACCTATGATTAGATTACTTTAGACAATCACCAACTTTCTTTTAAAACAATTCTCATTCTAAGAAGACAAAAAAAAAATTGATCAAACAAAAATTAACGTGTATATAAAAAAAAATGTACTTTGTTTGTATGAATATCATACTCAATTTTAAGCATTTTTTTTGTCATTACAACCACAATCTTATTTGAATTGGTCTCTCAACTAATGAGTAATGAATTACAAAATGATCATAATTTTAAGTTCTCACTTTTATTATTTTTCCGTTTTACTTTTCAAAACCAATCGTGTAAGGATTTTTACCCAATTCTACACTTTAGTAAATTTTTATTTGTATAAAAACTTACCTAGAAACGTAACAACGGTTATAAATATTTGAAAAAAATCTCTTTATAATTAGATTACTCGAGACAATCACCAACTTTCTTCTAAAACAATTGTCATTATAAGAAGATAAAAAATATATGATTCACCAAAAATAGCTATTTTTGATTACAAACGTTTTACTTTTTCAATTTAATACGACATACATTCAAATATATTCAATTTACTTATATTTCAATCATAAAAATAAAAGTAAATAAAATTATTTTATTTTTGTAAGTGTACTGTAATCCAATTAAAATTTCTCAAATGACTGGTCAACTAAAAGTCAATAAAATAACCTAAATATTTAAGCTGGAACCCGAAACCCCAGGGTGAGGTGTCCCAGCAACAGAGAGAGAGAGGAGACCGTGGTGACCCTCAGCTCTTTCAACCAACCGCTGGGCTGAACTACTCTACAACCAGGAACAAGAAGCTCGCCCAAATATTCCGATTCAGAATCCACACTTCATTTTCAATATTCGCGCGAGAAAAGGATTTCGGGAATCAAATCTAGAAGACGATGTCAGACCTGGACCGGCAAATAGAGCAGCTGAAGCGATGCGAACCGCTCGGGGAGTCGGAAGTTAAGGAGCTGTGCCTCAAAGCCATGGAAATACTCGTCGAGGAGGGAAATGTTCAGCGCGTCGATGCTCCGGTTACTGTGCGTATATATTCTTCCTCGCCTTTTATTTTTGTTCGATGATTTCTATTAATAGGGTTTTCGAGAGGATGGAACTTTGATTTTGGATTTCGTGTTTTGCTGCGATTCTGTTTTTGAGCTGTTGCTTGTTTTGTGGATCTAGGTTTGATTTTTATTTGGGGCTTCTGTGAATTGGGGATTTATTGAAAATATGGAGGTTTAAGCTGATTTATACGTTCCTACAATTTTCTAAGGATATTCGTATGCTCCGATTTGTTGTGGAGAGTATAGCAATCTAATATAAATGGGTAGTTTGTAATAGCTCTATAATGTTATTAATGTATAACTATTTTCTTGTTCGGGGTGGGAGGCGAGGTGAAAAAGGCAGGTAATTAAGTTGGGAATGTGGAAAGGACGAAACCAGCCTACTCAAGTATAAAATCATTCAGTGAAATTAATAGTTTTACTAAGATTGACAATTAGAACATGTTTGAGATTGATAACTCAAAAAAAGCAAGCACACGAGGTGGGAACACGTAGTTCTTCTAAGAAGTAATGGGATTCTAGACCCGGATTTGATTAATCAGCCTCTCGTGTGTTATAACTTTACTTGTAACTCATCTTACTGTGTGTTATAATACCCCCACCCCTTCCTATTTTTTCCGTGCTTCCGAATTTGACCCCAATTAAGGTAGGATTATCTGCTGTGTTGAAGCATGTCATTAAACAGAGAAAAAAAATACAGATTCCTCCGGTAATAGTTGTCAAGCTAGGCATTCTGTGATGAAAGTAAAGGCTGTTGATCTAATGCTTACACAATCATCAGGACTAATATAAGACCAAAACATCTGTTTCAAGACTTTCTGACTTTTTCATTATTGTTTCTGATGGGCGTTGTATGGGTCTAGATTTTATAAGAAATTTGAACAACAGAAAATCTGTGAAGCTTTAACCATATATTGTTTCTATGAAACTGTAATTTAGAATGCAGCTACTCATAGAGTGATTTAATTCTTGTTTTAAACCAAGAAGTCACCAAATAATACATGTCGCAATCGATCATACATAGTTACTACCGCACCTGTTAGACACTCGGACCAATCACTGCTCCTCAAAATTGATTGTTATACTCCTACATTTTTTTCTAAAGATTGCAAACACATCACACCCTTCAGAGAATGTGTAAGGTTATAATGAGAGAGTAAAATGTTGACATTAACCTCTCCTTTATAGTTTTACCATATTAATTATCTATGAACAACTATTCTGTAATAACTATGGTACTCTTAGGCCTTAACTACAATTTTATCCGGATTTGTGGTAATTTATTGCCTAGAATATATTGTTCTCATTTATAATCTGGTGCTCATTATCTTTACCCATTTGGTTGATTTAGATTTGTGGTGACATACACGGTCAGTTCTATGACTTGAAAGAGCTCTTTAAAGTAGGAGGTGACTGTCCAAATACAAATTACTTATTTCTTGGAGATTTCGTTGATAGAGGATTCTACTCTGTTGAGACATTCCTGCTTCTACTTGCTTTGAAGGTATTATCTTATTAACTTACCTTTACATAAGTGGTCCACATTTTTCAATGTTATATTCGAGACTGTATGAACCGTTACAAGTACCTATGATACGAAATATTCCATCTTCACTGAATGGACATCTTCCTAACTCAACTAACAGTCATTGCATTGATAGGTAAGATATCCTGATAGGATAACTCTCATCAGGGGAAACCATGAAAGCCGTCAGATAACACAGGTTTAAATCATTTAGTTCTTTTTGTGAGGTTTGAGGTAAAAATTATTTACAAGGTGCTTATGAAACCCTTATATTATTTCAGGTGTACGGCTTCTATGACGAGTGCCTACGAAAATATGGTTCAATCAATGTTTGGAGATATTGCACTGACGTTTTTGATTACATGAGGTTGGGGTCTTCTAGATTTTTTTGATGAGGTCTTTTGTTGACTGGAAATTATAAAGTTTGTTTCAGTTTCATATGTTGGATCTCACAGAAATTTAATTACGAAGTCTCAGTTGTCTCTAACATGTTTTTTTGGGAACAGTAATAAACTCACCTATGGTTTACCATCTTCTGCAGCCTCTCGGCACTCATTGAGAACCGTATATTTTGTGTTCATGGTGGTTTGTCTCCTGCGATTTCTTCATTAGATCAGGTTTAAGAAGTATACTGAATGAATTTTGATAGTTATGCGCTTTTTAGTAACACTATGAATTAAAACAATCTGGTTGTCAGATTCGAACGATTGACCGGAAGCAAGAAGTTCCTCATGATGGTGCCATGTGTGATCTCCTATGGTCAGACCCAGAGGACATTGTGGATGGATGGGGTCTGAGTCCACGTGGTGCGGGATTCTTATTTGGTGGCAGTGTTGTCACTACGTTTAATCACACCAACAAACTTGACTACATATGCCGTGCCCATCAATTGGTGATGGATGGTTATAAATGGATGTTTAAGGAGCAGATAGTTACAGTCTGGTCAGCTCCAAATTACTGTTACAGGTAATTATATGCTACTGATAATATTATTATTAATCGTTTGTCTAGAATTTGTTATGAAATTTAGTTATATGCTGCAGATGTGGAAATATAGCTGCAATTCTTGAGCTTGATGAAAACCTTGAAAGGAAGTTTCGTGAATTTGTAGCGGCTCCACAGGTATGTGCATGTGATTAGTTTGCTTTATTCATTACTATTATCATTAAACTTCTTTTTGTATTGCTTTGCATTCTCAGTCCTCTCTATCATATCATCTAGACATATACTGGTACAATTTTACATTTTTATCCCACCTTTAACGATCTGTAATCACCATGGTTTTATAAAAATGCTTTAGTAAAATAAATGAACTGTAGTACTTGCCTTGAGGAGACATGACAGATTGATATTGAACCTGTTTTTTATCCATTTAATGCCGTTAATTGTGAAATGCAGGAATCAAGAGGACCGCTGACCAAAAAGTCAGCCCCAGATTACTTCTTATAGAAATGAGTCAAATGACGCAGATACAGCCTGGAAACAAAATATTCTTAAATGGGAAATATCGTCATTTTGCGATTTTTTTTGCCCTGATTTGGTAGAGAATGGATCGAGCTCCCTGATGAATCTGTGTTAAAAAGGGTAAACTGTGGAATTTTACGTTGTGGTGTTGGTGGTTGTATTCTTCTGTAACTTGTATTAGAGTACCTTATATGCTTGCCTCCTAAGGGGGTTTCAGAAACTTGTCGATTTCTGTTTGTTCTAATTTCCAATATTCCCCATTGCCACAAAATGAGAAGAAAAAAACAAGGATTTTTTATGTAATACCCTTGTTGAATGAAATGAAAGAAACAATAGTATCCAATTGGACTTTACAAATCACAAATTGATGGTTACAACTGGACTTTATAAATCACAAATTGGAAAGCACGTCCTGAAATCTCACTTCAGCAAATACATTATACTGCCCGATTGATTCCTAGAGAAAACAAATTACAATTAGGCGGCCGGAAAATCAGAGCAAGACTGCTAAAAGAAGCGCCTTCGAGAATTAGAGGCAAGATAGTTTGGTGAACTGAGAGTAACTGGAGATTTCAAGTTGTCCAGTCTCCCACTGGACGTGTCGGCTATCTTTGCTGCTCGTGGGTCAGTCAAGAGAGTCTTCTGGAAAGATTGAGTGAAACCGGTAGCAATAATCGTAACATGGATCTCTCCGTTGTATCGCTCATCTACCACCGCTCCAAATATGATATTGGCCGAAGGATCTGCTAAACTTGTAACAACCTGGAAGGGAATGTATGAATAGGAGGATTTAAGAAAAAATTGAAAAATCCAGTCAAAATGAATTATAAATTTATATAGAATGGTTATTGTTTAGACATGTTCAAAATAGCTGGTTAGCTCTAACGGTTCGACTACATTTCTAGTAAACAACAATCATTAGAGACCTACTGTTTTCGGACCACATGGGTAGTTTACCCATTTTAGTAATAATAACAAAATACTCCTTTAACCTAGTAAGAAGCCACTCTTGTTATCTTTCAAATTACAAATTCTACCATTGAGGTTTGTAATTCCATTTATCCTCTATTGAGGGTGGCAGTAGTAAAAAAAATTAAAAATATAGGTGGGGTTCTGTAATTTGGCTAAATCTTTTGTAATTTTCCATATAAATTATGCATGAAGACATGATTCTCAAACCCGTATACAGAAGGACAACTGAAGAAAAGGCACAACATATACCTGTGAAACCCTATTTACTTCTTGCAGGGTAATGTCCTTCCCTCCAGTAATATTGTATACAACTCCTGTGGCGGATTGAATTGAAGAACCGATCAACGGAGCCAACGTTGCTTGTTCAGCTGCTTCTTCAGCACGGTTCTTACTAGAGGAAACACCCACTCCAAGCATAGCAGTACCTGAGTTTTTCATGACTGCCTTAACATCTGCAAAATCCACATTCACCAAACCAGGGATCTGCATAAACAAGAAGGGATCCTTGATTTCCTACATTTTTTCGTCCGAGCTATGAATGAATATAAAAATCATAAAAAAAAAAAAACTTACGGTGATTATATCAGATATTCCTTGGACACCTTGACGAAGCACATCATCTGCTAAAAGGAAAGCATCTTGAAGGGGAGTCTGTTCATCAGCAATATCCAGTAGACGGTCATTTGGAATAACTATAAGTGTGTCCACATTTTTCTGCAGCTTCTCAATTGCTTCAAGAGCCTGAAACAGTATCAGATGCAGACAATAAGACAATTATGAGATGACATTTCCGGAAAAAAAATTGAAAGAAGTTCGACACCAGTAGAGTATGCATCACTCCATGCATAGGCTCATCGCAGCAAATCATTTTGTTGTAAAAAAACTGACCAAGAAAAGACCTTCAATTAGCGACGATTACATATACATATACACCCACCTGAACAGATCTTTTACGACCTTCAAAGCTGAATGGGTAGGTAACAACGCCCACGGTAAGGTATCCAGCCTCCCTGGCTATTTGTGCAACGACAGGGGCAGCACCAGAACCTGTACCACCACCCATCCCTGCTGTTATGAAGACCATATCTGATCCCTTGAGAGAGCTTGCAATGGATTCCTTCGACTCTTCTGCTGCCTGTTCACCCAATAGCGGGTTTCCACCTGTACCTGAAATACAGTACCAAGTTCTGTGTCAAAGACTCAAATACACATTCCGCTATCTGAAGCAGCACTTCTACAATTAACAAGAATCTACACATCATAATATAAGCAAGTTAAAGATCTCAGAATTTTCAGAAGTTTATACAAACAGTTGGGAGCTGCTAACCAAGTCCACGAGTCAAAAGCTCTCCAATCTGAATAGGGTTCTCGGCAGCAGATTGCAACAGGGCTTGAGCATCTGTGTTTACGGCGTAGAAGTCGACTCCCTGAGATTTCTATTAAAGGTTAAAACATGCCTCCAGAAATTCTTGGTATATTATTAGATCAAAAGGATTCATTCTACACCAAAACTACAAAATGCAAACTGAGTTTCGGTAATGTACAGTTTTTGAAACAATTTCAACCATTTCACCATATATGCAAGTGTTCACATTCTCCAGCACAAAATAATTATCACCACTACTGATAAAAAAAATGCCTAAAACTAGCATTGAGTTTAGTCGCCGTTAAAGAGAAGGAAGTTGATTTCACAACCTGTAAGCCGCTGCCAATCATGCGATTGACGGCATTGTTACCGCCGCCGCCAACTCCGATGACCTTAATCTTGGCGGAGTCCATAGATACGAACGAGCAGTAAGCCCCATACCGATGCCTTTCGGAATCGCGGAAAACTTTTCGGCGGGAGCGGGAGAATGAGATACCGCGAGGAGCGTTTCCGGACAGCAACGGGGAAAAACCGGCGGAAATGGAGGCAGCTGAAGAGTGCGAGGAGGCTAATTCGTACACTGTGTTAGAGAGTCTATTAAGCGTCGCCATTAACGCAAGTGAGAAAAAGGAGAAAATGAGAAAAAATGATTTTCGTAGGGTTCTAGAATTGCAGTTTGTATTGATAAATTTAAGATTTGGTTTTGTTTGTTTTTATTTTTTATATAAAAAAGAAACGAGAAACTTCAAGTTCACCCGAAAATAGATTTAAGAAGTGAGGTGTAGATCGGGAGCATAATATTTCAATAAAAAATCATCTCAAAGAATTGCACAATGCAAAAATTTTACCATTCAAACATTGTTTTGTTTGATTTTAACTTAATGTAATGCTCCTAGTATTTGTAACTTTATAATATCCCACTCCCACTGCACATTTTGTTCTTTATTCATTTGAATTTATTACAAAATTCTTATTTCAGTTAAGAAATAGTATGGTTCTAAAAATCTCCGCCTAGCTCCGATTAATCCCCGCTTAGACTCTAGGCTGTACTCGATCGCCTCGATTTTAGGCTCTAGGCCCTTAACCCGCCTAAGCGCCGCCTAAACCCGCCCAGACCCGCCTAAACCCGCTTTGGACCGCTTAAATTCAAT
The DNA here is from genome assembly GCA_954870475.1 of Euphrasia confusa. NCBI lineage: Eukaryota > Viridiplantae > Streptophyta > Magnoliopsida > Lamiales > Orobanchaceae > Euphrasia > Euphrasia confusa. Next base: position 6,060,472 of record OX940949.1, read on the forward strand.
TAATTTCGTCTTTACTTAGACGGTTCTCGAGTAGATTTAACTGAACAATCAAATTAGATGCAAATTTTGATAAAAATAAAATAGATGATTTTATGATAAATTTTGAGGTACGACACCAAAATTTGAAAAAAATATTAAATATATAATGAAAATGATCTAAAATTTTAAATTTACAAACTATTTTTTATTATTTTACTATGTTAAACTTGTGATTAATACTATGTTTAAATTATTTATTGATTATTTTGTTCAAAATATTGATTTATTGTGCATACAAATATTTTTAAAATATTATATTAATTAATTAAATATAAAAAAGTAAAACGATTAATCCCCGCCTAGTCCCCGATTAATCCCTCTGGGCGCTAAACCCCTAGTCACCGCCCGACTAGCGCCTTTTAGAACCTTGAGAAATAGTACTAATATGAGTAACTAATAAGAGATTTGATATTTGGAAGGAATAATATAGATAGAGCACATCAAAGTGTTTCCCCTAGTAAATAAAAAATAAATACAAACAAAATATGAGGATTATGTAGTTATGTGGCAACTCAATAGTATATCACAAATGGTAATTTAATCAAATACTATAGCGTAGTACATAGATCATGCATGTCACTCGGATTCGTTCAAAATCGGAACAATTAGTGGGTTCATCTGCGCCAGATACACTATTGCCCACCTGCAAATGAAGAACCGAAATCATAGTGAATTGTCAATGGATTACTAACTTGTATCACCATCGTAACAGCAAAAAACGACAAAAAACAACCCAAATGAGAAATAAACCATGATACTTACTTACAGCCCCTTAATTTTAACACTGAATCTACCACATGATTTTTTTTCATATATATAATTAGGTCAAACCTAATCGATAGTTTTTGTAGCCATCCTGTTCTTCAAACCTATACTTAGAACCTCAATGCCACAGAATATGCTACTCGGCATTATGTCGCAAATGCTGCTGCTTAGCAATTCCAAAACCAATGAAACGAAAGACACTGATAGGCATCACAGCATAAAGCTGAAGTAGATAGCTATTAAAATATACTTGAAAAAGTGTATTTCAACAAGATTTCAGATTCCTGGAGTTTACGATTTCTCAGAAAGTCAAACTCCCCATACACACACTGCCAGTTAGCTCAAGTAGTCGGTCGTGATAAGGTGAATCATGAATGCGGCTTTTACCAACATACAATTAGTCGATTAAAAAATATGCATCTAACCGAAAGTCCGCAAAGTATACCCACAATCATATCAAGCTAGAAACATTAAGTCCTATGCATCTAACCGAAATTCTGCAAAGTATACCCACAATCATATCAAGCTAGAAACATAAAGTCATCACTCACACTTGCAAAAGGAAAAATGTCGAAAGGAAAACCAAAAGGAGACATGCAAAATAGGGAGTCAACGGGTCGTTTGAGCATGTAAAGTACGGAGAATGAACTTACATCATCCAACAGCATACCATTGCAGTGTTAACCAATGTCAGATGCAACCTGCATAAATCAACAAAAATAAAAACGAGTAAGGTGCGTATATGACTAACATGATGCTAATTGCCAACTCGACTTCTGCAATGAATCTGCACTACAAAGTTAATGACATCAAACGACCGAAGGATCGACTCTAATATTCCATCCACCGTAACTTATACATGAATCACCATAGATGTTGTGCATTTTTTCTATACAAATAATTAATTAACTACCGTCTGGAGAGAAAAAACACAAATATACATTGGGAATTATGAACTCCGATGATGATGAAGAAGAACTTACAGATTCGCAGAGGGTCCTCTATTGAAGCAGATTCTGACGGAAAGCGATGCGATCATCCCCACGACTAAGAAGATTAGGGTAGTCACCAAAAACGCCATTTCCCGGCCACAATTTCAGATGATTTCGAAACCTGCAACGATGAATTTACAGGTCAGGATTCAATACGACGATCTTCGAATTATTGGGGGAGCAGATTAATGAGATAAAGCTACCCGATGCGGCTTTGTACAGATTCAATTCGCGAAAATGACTTGATAGATAAAAATCGATGATTTTCTTTAAAAATAAAAATAGGAGTAAAATGTAAGTGGGCCTTTTTCGTTTATTCGAGGCCTTATTTAATGGGCCGAACGTTTACAAAATGATGGGCTTTGGTAATGCATAACGTCCATTTTTTTTTATTTTTTTTTTAATAAAATCATAAAATTCATGAATTGCCGTTTTATTAAATTTATTTATTTTTTGTTTCAAATATCAACATAGTTTAGACTAGAAGTGAGCATCGGTCGGTCGGTCGCCGACCGAATTAAATAATCAAAACCGTTTCAATAACCGAACCGAAATTTTCGATGACCGAACCGATCGATATTTTTAATAACCGATAAAAACCGTAACCGAACTTTTCGGTTCGGTTTCGGTTATAACCGATAACCGAATATAAATAAAAAATAAAAAATAAAATAATATTAATATTATTTAATTAAATATATAATACATTTATAATTTTTTATTGAGGAATTTGCAATATTACAATGGACTATTATAAAATATATTATAATTAAAAAACAAACATATAGTCAAATAAAAAAATTAAAAATATTTGAATTCTTAGAAAGAAAAAATGAGAATAATATATATATTCAGTTATCGGTTATTTATCGGTTATTTGACTCATATAACCAAATCGAAACCGAAAATCAAAAATTTAAATTTTCATAACCATAATCAAACCGAAAACCAAATAATCGAACCGAAATCAAAATTTCAGTTTGATTCAGTCGGTTAAATCAGTTATAACCGAATAATGCTCACCCCTAGTTTAGACAAGCATCATATACATATTTTTACATGAATATTATTTTATTATATGAGTAAGATTGAACATGAGTTGAAGAATTGCCGTTTTATTAAATTTATTTATATTTTGTTTCAAATATCAAGCATCATATACATATTTTTTACATAAATATTATTTTATTAAATAGGTAATATTGAATATGGGTTGAAGAATTGCACTCATATCATCTCAAGTCTTATCACTCGATTATGTCTTTAAAAACTATATATTGTATGTGTTTGTTTATGTGACGTAACGAGGTCCGCATAAAACTCAAAATATGGTAAAAAAAAAATCAAAATTATGAAAAACAAAAATTGTAAAAAAAAATGTTTACTCATGAATTATTATATACAAAGATTAAAAAATAATTTATTTATTTTATGTATGTATGAATGTATATAATAATTATGTATTGTATTTACTTAATAATATTTTATTTAAAATAACTCATTGTGAAAAATGAGACTATATTTTTATAATACATTCAAATAAGAAAAGTGATAGTGAAACCTCTAGTAATTTATAATTGAATCTCATATATAATCAGACTTTATAACTTTGATATCAACAAACACATAGGAATCGAATTAGGATGAATATAAAAAAGATTTAACATGATCAAAATACTTGTTTTAACATTGAATCAAAAGTACAACAATTAAGAACAATTGACTTCTAATCTTGATTTTCTTTTTCTTCCAAGAGGAGGAACATCATACCTCCAAGCTTGAACTAAATCTCCTTAGTACTCAAACTACAAAATCAAAACCATCATATAAAAAAAAATTGCGCGAACAACAGCTATCTAAACCAAGGAAACGCGCGTGCATATAAAAATAAAAAAAACGTAAATTAAAAAGTCGCAACGAGTGAGAGGATATCGAATGTGTGTTGGCCGGTGTGAGAGCTTATTATTGATCACATTGATCATTCGATAGGCATGTTGGAACTGCAAATTGAGAAAGACCAATCTGCAGCTCGATCGAGCAACTTAATTTTTGGGCCAATCTTTCTGGATGTCAAAAGTGTAGTTGATCTCCAGGTAGCACTTGTTGTCATCATCAGCAAACTGCATGCATGATGAGAATATATTCAGCCCACTAATATAAATATTAAGTTGTTCAACTTCTTAAACAGTTCGAGCTTTTAGATGACGTGACTTCTAACAGTACGAACACAAATGGGAATGCACCTTTGTTTTAGCTGTGTATGATCCTCTAGCGAAGATCCCAGACGGGGTAGTCTCTTCTTCCATCTCGTGCGTGTACGGCTCCGCCTGAGGGCTAAACGTCCCGAGCATTTGTTTCGAGCTATCGACTGTTGCAATATGCATGTGTAACAGTTTTTTTTATATATATAGAAGTATAGACCAAATGAATTACTAATTAAAACATGAATGAATGAATGAATGTACCTTTGATTCCAGTCTTCCAGACAGTGTTAGTGTACTTGAGACCACAGACAATGTCATTGCTAACCTTGAGTGAAAACTTGAGTGTGTATTTACTGCCTTCTTTCAGTGTGAACCACAGCCCCTTTGGGTTCCCGTTCTCGGGTATCGGAAGCACTATGTCATCTCTTCCAGGGGACAAGATTGTCAATTCCAAAATCTTCACATCAGGTTCTTGATCCTCTGTCACATATTATATATCAGGTAATTTCATTCTATGTTAATTTGTGTTGAGGCAATTACTAACATAGAATGAAAAAGATCTCGATTAAGAGTACCTTCAACAGCTGCAGCATCCACACCTCCCAGGAGCTGTTCCTTCCACCTCCTCAAGCTCTCATCATCCTAAATTAAAATTCCTCACATCATCTCATTACATTAAAAACACTAACATAAACAATATGATTAATTAAACACACACACACACACACACATACCTTATCTTTCTCAAGGTGTTCCTTGATGCTCATCTTGGGACCTAACTGAAGGTTCAAATCCTCTTCATCCTCAGTGGCGTAAGCAGAGGGCTGTCTGCTTACCTTTCCTTCCGTGTCGGAAGCTATGTCAGGATCGTGCACCACCGCACTGCTGTCCCTGTTCGACTCGCTGTCCGACTCGTTTCCATCTCCCATTTTTTCACCTTCTCCTTTCCTTCTTCTTCGATCTACGTTCGACTACTGATATCCAAACACACGCACCACGCGCGTGCACTCAATATCCCCCAGATCAATCCTACCAATATATATTATGTATTGATTATCATGCACATAGGCAAATTAACATACATACATACTGTACATACCGGATAATTAATTAGCTGGGAAATTTGAGAAGACTCTGCCTGGAAAAACACAAATAAAATCAACCATAAAAGGTCATGACAAGAACAAAATATAATGTGTACAAAACATGGGCCCGGTCGTGGTAGTAGTAAAAAGAGAACAGCCCGGTTTATGGGCCGGAGAATGCGGGCTTTCACCCCTTCTTCAGACTTTCTACCTAGTTTTATTTACCAATCAAAATTACCTAGCTTCACACTTTTACTGCCTATTTTTTCTTCTCCTTTTTTAGTAAATTGACCAACCACCCAAACCCAATGTTCTTATAGTTTTACTTTTGAGTAATATAAAAACATGGTATACTAATTGATTAGTAACTAATTAACGAATCATGGCATTGAATACATGTAAATGCGTTTATTATTTTATTTTTTTCTCTAACAAATTTATGTGACACGTATTCATTAAATAATATATTGATTAACCACACTAGCTTAGATAAACCACACTAAACAATTGATTTGAGAGTACATCATCATAATGCATAGATTAGCTGAACAATGGCAGGAATATTAATAATTTAATTTGGTACTCCATAGTAAAATAATATTGGATGGGTTGATAGTGTTGTTGAGACTTTAGCCCAAGCCTAATACGAGAAGCCCAACCAACATATTCAATTGGACCTCTCAAGCTACCATGGGCTGACAAGTGACAATACCCTTATTTATGAAGGGTAGTACTGTCATTTCAATGAGAGAAGATAATATCGGAGAGAGACGAAATTAAACAGCCCCCACGTGATCAAAAGAAAAGGCGTAGAGAGAGAAAAAAATCAAGAGAGAGAGAGAGAGGAGAGTTCAGCAAAATTGAAGTGGAGTGAAGTCGCCAAATCTGTGAATTAAATGAGTGAGAAAGTGCCAGGAGCGCCGCCGGCGGTGACGGAGCAGCAACTCGCGGAGGCCCTGGGGTCTCTTCTCCGAGACGCAACCCCCTTCACCTCTCTGAACGGCGTCGTTCAGCAGCTCGAATCGAAATTGGGCGTGGATTTGAGCAACAAAATTGACTTAATTCGCGCCCAGATCCACCATTTCCTCATCCTCCAGTCCCAGCAACAGAGCTTCATGACCCACCATCACCACCCTCAGCAGCAGAAGGACCAGTTTGCCCTCCCCCCAAACCCCATTTACCATCCCGCCCCTTCCCCGCATTTACCCCCAGCATTCGCCGCGTACCAGCCCGCAGAGGCTTATGGCTTCCGCCCGTTGCTGCCGACCCATCCTCACCCGTCTCAGCCTCAGCTTCCGCCGCCGCCGGTGGTGAACATCCCTAGCAACCATGTCGCCGGCGTATCCGCCAAACAGAGGTGGGTTTCTATTCTTAGTTCCCCCAACTATAAATAATTAAATAAAGATCAGATTTTTCTAATTGGAGTTGTTTGTTTGGTAAGAAAATTCAAGGTGTTCTGTGACTCATCTGTCTGTTTTCAATTTCTCACCAACCAAAGGGCTTTCCACTTGTTCTTGTTCTTTTTCTTTTTTTCACGTCCGAGTTGCTTTCAAGTTCATTTCTTTATGTTGAACGCAGGTTATTCACCATTTAATTTTTATATGTTTCACACGATGTTAGTAGAGTTTGATAATGATACATGTTATATATATGTGTGTGTGTCTGTGTCTGTGTTTGTGTGTGTGTGTGTGTGTGTGTGTGTGTGTGTGAGTAAATGAAATCATCAGTATGTTGGTTGAAATGTACTGTGAAGAAGCTGGTTTACTTTTTCTTTTTCCCTCACATGTGGTGAGGTGGGGGACCCCATGAGGTAGTAGTAACTGGTAACTATCCTTTCTTAAGTAACCGTGAAAGATGAACAAAATTACTTGTCATTTGTGATATTTATATTTTGTTTATCCATCTTGCATGCTAAAATTCTTTAGCACTTAGCAGTATTTTTTCTTCACGGGTTATATTGGGTAATTGGTTTTTCTATGGCATGGAGTAAATTCTACCACTCTCGACTTTGACTTGAAGTGCAGACCCGTTCAGCATCAAAATGAAATTCTCTCTGTAAAATCATTCATCCTTATATTACTAGAGTGTCATATACCTCCGTGGGATTAAACCTCGGCAATTAGAGAACAATTTTTTTTCCAGCATATGGGAAATTGTGATTAGCTGGGTGTTTTACTTCAAAATTTTGCCCGCTTGGCACAGAGGATTACGTCAAAAAGTGATGGAGTGAGGGTAAAATAAGTGTATATTTCAACTTTTGATTCTTTTGGCTTTATTCATAGTACTAAGCACAAAGTAGAAGTTGTATTTTCCTGGCTGATTTGTTATTGTAACATTCCAAATGATATTTGAACCGTTAATGTGATAAACAACCATTCAAATATAGTTGTAGCAAAGGGGCGCCTTATTTTCATACGCGAAAACCGTCTTTTCAAATGTCAATGCCCTTCTAACTTAATTGTATCTCCTTTTGACTTGAGGCACTCACCACCTTTTGCAGTGCTCCTGCAGGGAAAAAAAGAAGGGGTGGCCCGGGAGGGCTAAATAAAGTATGTGGTGTTTCTCCTGAGCTGCAAACCATTGTGGGCCAACCAACCATGCCGAGGACTGAGGTTCGTGATCCTTTTTTTTTATGTTCTAAAAACACACACTATGTTCTTCCTAAAACACGTGCTTTATGCAGATTGTGAAGCAGTTGTGGGCTTATATAAGGAAAAACAATCTTCAAGACCCAAACAATAAAAGGAAGATAATTTGTAACGATGAGCTCCGTTTGGTATTTGAAACTGATTGTACCGACATGTTCAAGATGAATAAGTTGCTGGCTAAGCATATAATTACACTCGAGCCTTCAAGTACGTATGGCTGTCAGAATTTCCTATGTGTTCTTCTGGTGGCTTCACTTCCTGCACATATTAAATATTATCTTTTTTTCCTTGCAGAACAGACAGCTCAAGCTACTAAGAAACTCAAAGTTGATGTAGAAACTGAAAGCCAAAGCGATGATCCTGTCCAGATCGTGATAATTTCTGAGGCACTTGCCAGTTTCTTTGGAACTGAAGAGAGGGAAATGTCTCAACCAGAAGTCTTGAGACAGATGTGGGAGTACATAAAGATTCAGCAACTTGAGGTATGGGACTGGAATACATTTTTCCTTTCGTAATTAGCCTAGTTATTCATAGTTTATAAGCCAGTTATGACAAATTAATTAAGCATTCAGGTTATTTCTCGAAAAAAATCTGTCGTGCATAATGAAGTTATTTTAGAGCGTACCTAGATGCTCATGGCATGTACATAAAAGTCTACACATTGGAATGATGGCTAGAGAGAACTTGATCTTCGAGTCTTTAGTTACTCTAATTAAGAATGCAGGTGCTCTATATATGTTGTAAAATTCACATTCAAGCTTTGTGAATAATACTTCTCTTTTATTTTTGCATAATGATATAAATATGTTATACGCTGTATACTTACACTAGGGAATCAATAGACCTTAACGGTAGGTTGAGAAAGTAAGAATAAAACAAAAATGTTGGGAAAGAATAATAGAGCAAATACTCACCACTGGAACAAAAAAATCAGTAACCGAATTCCTAGTTAAACTGCCTCAGGGTATCCTATCCAATATTTTTGGGATTATTTTCAACCTGTGACTAAATTATATATAGCCAGATATTGATCTAGATGAAAATATAATCCTGAATAGTGTCTTCTGGAAGTTTCTTTATTTACGTATCAGCTTTTTTGATGTTTCTTATAAATGTTTATCTTATCTCTATCCATCTAAAAACCACCTGCCTTCCTTTTTTGCTTTACATTCACTTATGATGCAGTTTCAATATTATGCTTCAAAGAATTGTTTCGTTTCTTATTCTGTAGGATCCTGTAAACTCGGCGGTCATCTTATGTGATTCTAAACTACAAGAGCTTCTTGGCTGTGAAAGCATATCTGCATTAGGGGTACCTGAGACGTTGAGTCAACGCCATTTACTCAAGAAATCGTGACTGAATACACTGACTGACAAGTAAAAAAAGGTACTGTATTTTTAATCACTTTTGTGCTAAGTTTTAATGGTTTGATTACGATGATGATGATGATTTTGGCTGAATCCGTAAAACAAAACCCTTCCCGATTTTTCTTGTTTGAAAGAAATACTAGCGCCTAATGCTTACCGTGAATTGTTTCTGTTTTTCTTTGGCAGGTATATGATGTTAATGCTAAGCTGCTAACTTAATGTGTTATGGGACCCACCGTCTGGCGAAGGTTTATAATGGTTTCTACTTTCAGTCGTTTAGGGTTTATGACTTTTGGTGCTAGAAAGTGACAGAGGTAGGTATTTATGGATAAACTGCTCTCCTCGTGGCATCTTTACTTACCGGGGAATTTCGATTCTTGCACAATCGAAACATTTATATTGCATTATGCTCTGGCACTGGCGTAGGATAACAGAGGCTTATAGGAGTGTGTTATATAACCTCACTCTTTTGGTTGTGTGTTGTGTAGGGTGAAATAGTAGTTTGTATCTATGCTTTCCTAATTGTCATTTTAAATTGCTTCAACGAATTTATGATTCTCGGTTGTGTTCAAATTCCACTGTGCCCTTCGTCTACCTTTTTGCCGGCCGTATCGAATTTCTTGAAAGGAAGCAAGCATTTCATATAATTAAAATAAAAACGAGTTTAGAATTTAATGAGTTTCACATTTACGAGTAAATTTATTATAACAATTTTCATATAATTCGTGAGTGAAGCATATTCAAAGTGTTATTCTATTTTGTCAGCTCTACTTTGCTGAATAAAAAAATTATTCAGCTGTAGTACTCATAACCGTAGACCAATTTCAAAGTCAAAGATTTTATAGTCTACGATTTATATTTACTATAGATATGACTACTGTTTTCTCCTACCTAATCCAAGTCAGTCAATCTAACTTAATTTAAGTTTACTGGTCATAAACTTAAACTAAACTAATTGAAAGATGATTAACAGCTCATAAATAAATTATTAAGAAAGCTAATGGGGTGATATTTTAAATAATTGCTCAAAAGAAAAATCATGGATGGTTGATGGTTCGTATAATTGTTAATATTATTGACTCGGTTTTAATATGACATGAATTTTCAATTAATATTCAAAATTAATTGATATGCTCGAAATATATATTATTGGGATTGAACCTTGTTACTCTTTATGATTGGCATGTTGCTTTTTCTCTGTTATGTATACAACTCCTTAGATTTTTGTCAAACGCGTTATAACGAACAATTTTTTTTTGGAAACACATGAACTAACTAATTAATTGACTTGAATTTTTTTTGTCTTGGATCTCATTTTACCGTGTTGCCGTGTTTGTTATTTGTTAATCTACATGCATGATCAACGTCCTTTTCTCCTTTAGTTAGTTGTTTGCATTTTTTATTTATAAAAAACTTCTTTTTGTTTGTTTTTAACTACTCTGAGAATTTTTAATTTTTTTATAAAAATGAAATTGAAAATACACTGCGAGTAAAGGCAAAGCAACAAAGCACACTCTAATATTCAAAGTCTAAAAAAACTCTAATATTCAAAGTCTAAAAAAATGTTAAAATCGAATTGAGTTTGTTTATTTTGTGAATTAATGCACGTTTTTGGAATAAAATGCAACATTTCATTGACTCTAGTTGACTTCCATAAATCATTGAAAAACAAAATTAAAAGAGACAATACTTAATATGCAAAATTCAAATTATATCACTTTTTTTATGTTTTTTTTTGTTTTTTTTAGAAATTTGTTTAGTTTAATATTTTTGTTATCATTTACTACAAAAAAAACGAGCTCTTGAGATCAATATTTTATTACTCTATCTTCTATATATGGTCACATCTCATTTAAAAAAAATATATATATTTTTAGATTTTTATTTTTTTAATATTATTTTCAATTACTTACTTTTTTTTTTAATTTAAAAATACATTTTTATTTTTATTTTCGTAATTTACGTTTAGATGATCTTCGTGACCATATGACATGTGACTTTTGTGGATATGTGTGTGGTTCTACCTCAAAAAAAATCCAAATATCAAACAAACACAAATACAAATTATCAATCCGTCTATCATACACACAAGTGTACCATACATTATACACCAAAATCTAAGTTAAATATAAAAGATATTCATTTTGAAAATTAATAATTATCATTGAACAATTAAAAATGATCATTCTTAAAATTATCATTAAGTAAAAATATAAATTATCATTTACTAAGATATTCATTATATATCAAAGTAATTTTTATTAAGAATATACTATAATAAATATTATGTGTACAATACTCCTTACTGTTGCACAGTAAAAATTGCCCCGTCATATAGTCAATCACACAAACCATAATATTAGTACGTTTCAATAATATAAATCAATCTAAAAATATTATAGAAATAAATATCCCTCCAATTTAATTAACAAACTAAAATTTGTCTCAACTCAAGTTGCTATGCTCGTTAAAAAAACACTATTTTAATCTTGACTAGCCTGCATCCATATAAATCGTCTTCCCCAGACCCTATGATGTTATTTCAATATTACATTTCATATTACATTTGTTATATTTTTATATTTTACATTTTAGGTTATCTCACATGTATTGTCAAATCTAAAAATGTAAATAATTAAACTTATTTTCATTTAAAATACAATTATAGAATATATTTTTATGTTTCACACTTTTACTTTAGTTTTTTACTTTTAATTAAATTTTTTTATTTTTTTTATTTTAAAAATAGAAAAATTACTACTGCTATATTTTTTATTAACATTATGTAATACTGTAATTTTTAATTTCCCCCCAAAAAATCTGAAAATTACCTGAAAAATCAGAAAGTATATAAAAATGCATATATGTACAACTAATTTAGCAGCACTCTTTTAATTATTATGACAATAATAACAAAAAATTAATAGCAACGTCCTTCCTTTTTTTAGCAAAGAGACTACTTAATATGCAAAATTAAAATAGAATTAATTCGTAATTACAATCATGTTAAAAATTCGTTAGTATAATTTTATTTTTAAAATAATATATTTATATTTTTTTATCATTTACTACAAAAAAAACGAGCTCTTGCAATGGATATTTTATTATAAAATGGTATGCGACTTTGCGTGTTTTTGTACTTCAAAAAAAAAAAATCATACATTTTTACTGTGTATGTTTAGTTGGTAAATTGGAGAGCTAGCTTGCGATAAAAATTTCATTCCTTATGCGCTTTACCGTATCATAAAAAAAATAAAAAATCATATCAAACAAATACATACAGTCACACAAAACATTACACAGAGTATTATCAATCTAAAAATATTATAAAAATAATTACCCGTAAAAATTAACAAATTAAAAACAAATTTTTTTTTGAAATAGAAAAATTACTATTATATTTTATATTAACATTAATATGTACTGTAATATTGTAATTTTTAATTTCCATGCCAAAAAAAATCTGAAAATTATCTGAAAATCATAAAGTGTAAAAATGCATATATGTACAAATAATTTAGCAGCACTCTTTTAATTATTATGACAATAATAACAATAAATTAATAGCAACCTTCCTTTTTTTCTACTTTCTCTGAAATTACATGCAAAACCATAAAGTCCATCACCGGGTCGGATCCGTCAACCGGGTCCCCCTTATTGGGCATTCTGTCACTATCTGATTAATTAATTAACTAAATTAATTTAATTACATAATACTCTATTACAGAAATCCATAATCCGCCAACTTTAAATACTCGCACAAAATCGAAGACGAGTAGACGACGATGATCGTATCATCAGCACCTGCTACACATTTTCCCCAAACCAATACCTGAAATACACACACACGCACACAGTACCTCCCTTGCTACCGCGGCGCCGGAAAAAATGTTGCCGCTCCGGTCAGTATTCCACCTGCTGTGCATCATCCTGCTTTGCTCATCGGCGGCTTTAGTTTCCGGCCAGCGTCCTAGAACCGGTAAAAGGAGTTGGCAGACGCTTTCCGGTAAGCTTCCGCCTCTTAATTACCGCCGCCTTTTATTCTCCTCGTTTCCTTGGTATACTTGGTTGATAAAATTTGGGGGAAATTTTATTCTCAGAATATTCTCGAATGCTTCGTCTACAATTAATTTTCCGTGAGAAAAAACAAAATTCTCAGAACTTAGAAAACCTTTGAATTTCTATATGCAGGTAGTGCACCTCTCGTAGTAGCACAATCTGGATTCTCAGGAGTGTTCCCTGGATCCAGTGTGATGGCATATGAAATTGCAGTGAAGTTCGGCTTGCCGAACATGCTCGTCTCGTGTGATGTTCATCTCACACGTGACGGAGATGGAATCTGCTCCTCTGATATCCTGCTCAACAACGTCTCAGACATAGACCGTATTTATCCAAACAAGGCGCGTACATATACTGTCAATGGAGTCCCGAGGACTGGTTATTTCTCGTCAGACATCACAACAGGGGAGCTACAAAACGTTTCTCGTAAGTTCGTACTCGGTGTTGTATGCCGCCAGTCGAATTCTAAGCTTACTGTACATATTTCCTATTTGAAACAGTTAAACAAGGGATTTTAAGACGCGCGCCCAACTATGATAGTATGGGTATGTTGATTCTCAGTGTTACCCAAGCAGCCCAAATATCCCCAAATGGGCTGTGGTTAAATGTACCGGTAGGTATATATTTGAAGCAATTTCTGTTGACTGTGATTCGTTTTTCATAAATATGTGTTTGTGTTTGTGTGTGTGTGCAGTATGATCAGTTTTACAGGCAACGTAATCTGAACATGACGAGATATATTCTTTCTGTATCGAAACGTGTGGCTATTAACTATGCTTCATCGCCAGAGGTTGGTTTCTTGCGAAGCATTGCATCGCTGAGAGGGACGAAGCGTATGTTCCAGGTTCTGGACAGTGATGCCTACGAGCTCACGACCAACACTAAGTTCAGTGAACTTTTGAATAATAACCTTACGTTTATCAGAACCTTTGCGGACGGAATCGTTGTTCCGAAAAGTTACATATGGCCGGTGGACAACATGCAGTATTTACTGAATCGGACGTCTCTTGTGTTGGATGCTCATAGGGCGGGTTTAGAGGTCTTTGTGTCTGGTTTTGCGAATGACGCTTTTATACCTTATGACTACAACTATGATCCCGTGTCTGAGTATCTGTCTTTCATTGACAACGGTCGATTTTCGGTTGATGGTGTGATCTCTGACTTTCCAAATACTCCATCTGCAACCATAGGTGATTATAACTTACTCTTTTGCTTTTCATGTCTTCTTTTTCAACCTTTATTCTTTCGACTCGGTTGATCATTACATTTGCTTCTTTCAGATTGCTATGCTCACATAGGCAGAAATGCCACTGCTCTAGGTAAGCTACAATTACTCGAATGAGCAGAAATTGACCAGTTTCTTAATGATTATAATTATGTGTGTGTTTTTTTCAATTTTTATTAATGCAGTGAACATTTCGGTCATCTCAAACGAGGGAGCGAGTGGAAAATATCCCGGTTGTTCGGACAAGTCGTACACACAAGCCGTATCGGACGGTGCAGATGTAATTGACTGCCCTGTTCAAATGTCGAGTGACGGAATACCTTTTTGTTTGGGATCCATCAACCTAAGGGACAGAACATCTGTCGCCCAATCAAAATACAGCAACCGAGCAATGGATAATCCGGCGCTTAACATAACTGATGGAATTTTTGCCTATAGTTTAACGTGGAATGAAATTAAGGATTTGAACCGTAAGTGCAATCTTGGAATCTGTACTTTTTCATATGACTGTTATATCTGATCATTGAGTAGCAATTGTTTCTTGCATACTTGGTTCTCATTTGATGTGAAATTTCCTTATGTTTAAATATGCAATTTTCTAAAAAAAAATGTTTCATTGCAGCTGCTATGTTTAGTCCATATGGATCAAAAGACTTCAATCTCTTTCGAAACCCAAGGGCCAGTAAAGATACGAAGCTCATGCGTTTATCTGATTTTTTGGAATATGCAATCAATCAATCTTCCGTCTCTGGAGTCATAATCGGCATTGAGGTGAGTCTCCCTGATGCAAGTGTTTTTGTTTTCCAGATAGAATGAAATAAATTGAGTATTTGTTGTACTTTCCAATACCCTTTTATCATTTGCAGAACGCTACATACTTGGCCACGAACCAGAGACTAGGCATCATCGACGCAGTCCTAAATTCTCTGGGTGAGGCTGGATACAATCGGACAGCCACCAAGAAGAGAGTCCTGATCAAATCCACTGTCAGCTCGGTGCTGAAAAGTGTCAGGAGCAGGAGCCATTACGAGCTCGTCTACGTGGTGGACGAGGACATAAGGGACATTCTGCCTCCCGTCATAACGGATATAAGCCGGTTCGCTAATTCTGTGGTCATCTCAAAGAAATCCGTCTTCCCTACCAACAAGGTCTTCTTGATGAGCGACACAGACGTTGTTTCAGAGCTACAAAGATTTAATCTGTCGGTCTACGTGCAGATCTTCAGGAACGAGTTTTCTTCTCAGGCATGGGACTTCTTTGGCGATCCCTACTTTGAGTTGAACACTTTTGTCCTCGACAAGAAAATTGACGGTGTCATAACAGACTACCCTGCGACTGCCTCTAGATACAGAAGTAAGTTAATTACGAACTGATTTCTAAATTTTCTTTTTGTTGAATTTTTAAAAGTATCATTAATTATTCTCCGGAAGTAATCCATGAGGGTTCGGTTGGTTTACAGCGAATCGGTGTTTAAGGTACTCAGCCGATAACTCACCTGCATACAGTCATCCAATTCCGCCTGGTAGTCTTGTTGCAATCATGGCACCTATTAGTCAACCAGCAGCAAAGGCTCCATACCCGATCCTGACCGAGGATGATGTCATCGAACCTCCTCTGCCCCCGGTGGTGGCCGAGAGTTCCCCACCTGTGAACACTCCTGCAGCACTGGGTCTCACCCTGCCCAGTGGCCAGTCAACACTTGTCGCGAGCACATTCCTCAGTGGCATTGCTATTCTTCTTCTTCTGGACTTTGTGCTGTGATGAGGTTTACAGTTTTATAATAATTTTGTACTAAGTGTATTTGTATTCGATAACTTAATAGGTTGTTGTTCCCAGTTGAATGATCTTTTGTAGGTATTTTCCATTCTTGCTTCCCCAGTTCCATGTTGTGTTATATATCCAATTATTATGACTGTTGATTTTCAACAACCATTTAATTTGGATTTATATATCTAACTTTTTTTTTTAAATATATTTTTTAGTTAATAGATTTAAATACGAGTAATAAATAAGGAAAGTATCAGTTCGAGCAAGGGAGTTTTTTTACTTAGTTCTCCATTCAATGGAAAATAACTTAATGAACAGAGTAAAAAGAATAAACTGTCCCCACGTGTCGATTTCTCATTGGGCCACATTGACAAATTTTCAACAACGTTGACTTGACTTGTGTTTTTGGCGATTATATTTATTTATTTAAGTTGATGGAAAAAAGGGAGAGAGAAAGTATAGAGAGAGAGGGAGAGCTGAAAGCGCATCACAAGCATGAACAGTAAGAGGCTCAAAATCCTGCTCTCTCTCTTCACAATCAACTCTCTCTCTCTCTACCTCTACTTCTCCTTCCAACCCGACCGCCACCGGCCGCCGTCCGGGAATTACTCACCTCCGGGAATCCATCCCCCTCTCTCCGCGAAACCCTGGCCCATACTCCCCTCCTACCTCCCGTGGTCACACGATCAGCGACCGCCGCCTCTCCATTCCTGCGAGGCCTACTTTGGCAACGGATTCTCCGACCGGGTCGACCCGCTGATCCAGACGTCCGGAGGAGGGCGCGGGGGGTGGTTCAGGTGTTTCTACAGCGAGACCCTGAGGAGCTCGATATGCGAAGGGGGCAGGATTCGGATGTCGCCAGACAGGATCCGGATGTCGATCGGAGGGGAGAAATTGGAGAGCGTGATCGGGAGAGGGGAAGACGACGAATTGCCCAAATTCGACGACGGGGCTTTCGAGATCGAGACTGATAACAGATCGAGGGCTGGGGAGAAAATGGCGGACGAGTACTTTCTGGATAGGTACATCAACGAAGGCGCTGTTGATAGGCATACTATGCGCGAGCTGATCGATTCGATTCGGTTAGTGGATGACTCTCAATTCAATTGCTCTCAGGTTAGTTTTCCATTTTTATGGTAACTGGTTTTCTTCTTGGCGTATTCAAAGCTCATTAATTATGAGGTTTAATTCGGATAGAATTAGGGTTGGATTTAGGGAATTTGAATATTCCTTTGTTTTATGGAAGGTTTTTAATAGATCATCGTAATCTAGAAAGTGTGCTCGCTTTCGAAATGGTTCTTGTGGCGAATTGTTACTTCATCGGGTGAATGTTTCAAATCAAGCTCTGTTATAAAAATCCGACAACACTAACTGGGATTAGCTCTAGTCAATGAACAAACTACTTTTGTTATTAGCTCAAGTGAAAAGTGTTTTTTAGCAATATCTAATGATACATATGGTTTGATTTCAGTGGATAGAGGAGCCAGTAATTTTAGTTACACGCTTCGAATACGCAAACTTGTTTCACACAATCACAGATTGGTACAGTACGTATGTAGCTTCCAGGGTCACCGGACTGCCTAACCGGCCCCATTTGGTTTTCGTGGATGGTCACTGTGAGGTATGCCTCTTTCACTTTATTTTTAGCTTCTCTCTCCGCCTAATGCTTGATTCTTGTTCTCATTATCTGCACAACATCATAAATCGATCCTGAAAATTTATTTTTCCTCAACTAACCTTCTATACATTGCACGACAATTCAGACCCCTCTTGAAGAAACGTGGACTGCTCTATACTCAAGCATCACTTACGCCAAGAATTTCACGGGCCCTGTCTGTTTCCGCCATGCGATCCTAGCCCCACTAGGCTACGAAACCCCTCTCTTCAGAGGCCTCACCGAAGACATAGACTGCCGTGGGGCCCCTGCCCATGACCTATGGAAAAAGCCCGACAACCGAAAAATAGCCCGTCTATCAGAATTCGGTGAAATGATAAGATCCGCTTTCGGTTTCCCGGTCGACCGTCATCGCCCCATCTCCCCACCGCGGGTTTCCGGTCTCAACATCCTCTTTGTCCGGCGCGAAAATTACCTCGCGCACCCCCGGCATGGCGGGAAAATCCAAACGAGGCTTACCAACGAACAGGAGGTTTTCGACGCAGTAATCAATTGGGCATCGAATTATTCGGGATGCGAACTGAACGTCGTGAACGGCCTGTTTGCGCACATGCCGATGAAGGAGCAGGTTCGAGCCATACAAGATGCTGCGGTCATTGTTGGGGCCCACGGGGCGGGCTTGACCCATATAGTTTCTGCTGATGGCAAAGCGGTAATTTTGGAGATCATTAGTAGTCAGTATAGGAGACCGCACTTCGAGCTGATTGCGAGATGGAAGGGGTTGGAGTACCACGCGATGAATCTTGCAGGATCTTACGCTGATCCTTTGGCAGTGGTGGATAGATTGAGTGGCATTGTGAGGAGCCTACGTTGTTGAAATCTTGTGAATCCAGTTTTGTTGTTCAGATTTAGGGAAGTTGGGACCAAGAGTTTTGTCAGGGGGATCGGTTCTAATGCTAACACGTACTGCTCGGGTTGCAACAAATTACATTGGATATTTTAGCGTCCGGGCTTTGCTTTGGTGATTGCGATTGAAGGGCGTCTTGGAGTGAAGCAGGAGATGATGTATCATGTATACGATGAAGGACTTTGAAAACAAAGATGAAATATTTTTAATTTAATTTAGTATGATGAGTATTGAGGTCTGAATTTCTTAGGAAACTGTTGTTTTTTTATTTTTCGAGTTACACGAAACAAATCAATCATTTTGTGGATTATAGAGGAATACGAGGCTTTCTGTTCATATTATTCAAACGTTAATTGAAATGTTGTTTGGTGTAAAAAGATATGAAAATTTATTTTCATATTATTCAAATGTTAATTGAAATGTTGTTTGGTGTAAAATGATATGAAAAACGACTTTAATTGCAATGTTGTTAGGTGAAAAAAGATTATGAAAAATCTCTTTTTTAACTTCTACTAATAATTAGTACTCCACTTAATACGCAGTAGCAACTAGCAAAGCATGTTTAGATTTGGTCTCTTCCATATCCAACCTTTTTTTATTCAAATACAAATCTCAAACTCAAATCAAAAAAACCTTTTTTTTTTTCATTTAAATCTGTCAATTTATATATTTTTTATATATATAATTATATTTCTAAATTATTTCTAAAGATAAAATTATGTTCGATTAATGTTTTCCACAATAGTTAGTTTAAGAGTGTTTAATTAATGTCCCTAAAAATACCAAATTTAATTGGTCAAGTTCAACTTGACCGGCCAAAGTCGCAATTAGGGCTGGAAGTTCGGTTAACCAAAATCGAACTGAACCGAATGACCGGTTAACCGAACCGAAAAACGACGAAAATGACTAACAAAAACCGAACCGAATAATTTATTGGATAACCAATAACCGAACCGATTTTTTTGGTTCGATTATCGGTTAACCAAAAAACCGATTAGAAAAAAAAGTAAGCTGATTTTAAAAAGAATACGGTGGAAAAAAAAGAAGAAAAAAAAATCAAAATATAAACAAATTTAAATTAAAATCCTACTTATTCAACTTAACATGCATAAATCCAACAAAATACCAAAAATCCGAACTAACATGCATAAATCCAACAAAATACCAACAAAATACCAAAAATCCGAACTAACATGCATGAATCCAACAAAAAACCAAAAATCCGAAATAAGTAAAGGAGTGTTGTCATACAATCGTCCTTAAGGATATATATAATAAGTAATATATATAATATATTTTGATTATTCGGTTTTTAACAATCAGTTATCGGGTTAACCGAATATATAAAAATTATCTTACCGATAACCGAACCGAAAACTGAATTTCTTATATTTGGTTAACCAAAAACCGAAATTTTCAATTCGGTTTCGATTTTAACAGATAACCAAAACCGGAATTCCCACCCCTAGTCCCAATGCACTAGGCAAGTCAAAAGCAACTTATCCAAGCCCAGCCAAATTAAAATTTTAGATAAATCTTCATTGAATTACCAACATCTATTGTTTACAAAAAAAGGTCTGATCAAACAGAAAATACAAAACTGCCAAAGGATAATTGGCGGCCAAGATACTGAAGTTCAAGAAATCAGAAAAAAGACCACATTGGCAATAATGACCATGAAACGAATTTAAGCAGCTCCAGCACTCTTCCCCTTCTTCTTCTGAAGTTTCTTCATGTAAAACTCCAACTCCTTGCCCTCCAAAATATAACTATAACCATAAAGGGTTAACAATTAGTTCAAATGCAGTGAGAATCACAGAGGAGAAAGAAAAATATGATATAATATAAAAGATGATTGAATACTTTGATGAAAGAATCTGTGACAAATACTGTCAAAATATTTCATTTTTAGTAAAATTTCATACTTTTCATTCAATGTAGAACCAAAATAAAAGATTAATTACAGAAGCAATCGCACACAAAAACCAAGTCGATATCAGCAAGGAACAAGGGCTCTTTAGAGAAAAGTAACAATAACAGAAGGTGCATCATAGTTTTGCCTAATTACACTCTAAATTCAAAGTTAAAATTACGGTACTAAATGTATTGATTATATATAGAGTGTTTTAATCAGTTTGTTTCTTTCGAATGGGTAAATGCATGAATAATATGGAATCCTGAAAGTGGTTAATACAGTAGTTATTATAAATTTAAAAGTTCAGTGGATTTCTTCAAAATGGTAGACTCTACTTGTAATCTATTATCAGCATAAATAGATAAAGTTAAACTATATACTAGATCAACAGAATGGTTCAATCTAAGATAAGTTATTCTCTAGCATTTCCAGACAAGATAGTTAAAAGAAAAGGAATAGAAATTGTTCATACCCATCAGCACGGCCACACTGGCCTGGGCGTGAGGAGATAGAAGCTAACAGGCGTCCTCCACCGAATTGTTCCTCAATATGAGAGTCAATTTTACGCTCCTGCTGGCGCTTTTCAATTTTACGCTGGACGTGGTTACTCTTCTTAGCTTCTTCAGCAGCAGCTGTAGCCTCAGCCTCCTGAAGTCCAGGGGAAAAAATTAACTAATAAGTACATGCAATTTATTATAAAAGTTCCGCATTAGGATAAACAAATTACAATAAACTTTAAAATTCAAGAAAATAATTGATTAAGACAGTTTTGTCATTTAACTTAAAACTCGAGAGATGTTTTTTGTAATTTGAATATCAAGCTGGGTATTTGTGTAAGTAGGACAAATCTCAACTTCGGAAACAATGTATGTTATTATAAAACTTCATTCATAATACATCCAAACCCAATCAAAATTACTTGCATGACTTATCATCAAAACAAAAGTTTATTCATAATCCAAACATGTAAATATTGAAATCATATTACCTCTCCTTCTTTCTTGGCAGCAGTCTTCTTCTTGCGACCAATTTCCACTCCGTAGTGCTGAAGGTACCACTGCTTGAATGGGGCAGCATCAACTTGAATAATAGCACCCTTAACCAAAGTCTGGGTTCGGACCAACTCGTTGTTGGACGCATTGTAAACGACATCCAGAACACGAGTCTTTCGGGTCACGGCCTCACTACCCCAGGAGAAGTTTCCTGTGTCGAGCCTCAGGGCACGCCACTTCACATTACCTCCACGCACTCTCACTCTTCGGACAGTCTTGTTGCTCGACAACTTAGTGTTTGCTGGCTGTCTGCCGAGCTCATACCTTAAAAGTACAGACAGTGGACTCAATCAGTTAACAGGGGTAGTAAGATACAGAAAATAGGAAACATATTCTAAGAAATAAAATCATGTTCTGTAATCGATTATTTCGTACACATCAAAAAAGAAACACATTAAAAATAAATCTTAAACTGAATCATTGATAGTATCTTAAAATAAAGTGGAAAATTCATCAAAAAACAAAAACTTGAATCGGATAACACATTAAAAATAAATCTTAAACTGAATCATTGATAGTATCTTAAAATAAAGTGGAAAATTCATCAAAAAACAAAAACTTGAATCGGATCCGAGTGATAACCATGCAATGAAAAACAAATCAAGATAAAAATTAAGAAAAAATGTGCAGTGCACTGATATAAACAATGAGGAAGAAAAAGTTATGAGTATTACTTTCTCTTCTTCCTCCATGCCTTCTTCTTCCCTCCAGTTGCACGCCTCTTGTGCATGGAATCCCGAGAAATACCTGACCAAAAGCATCAATTTCATTCAAAATAAGCATCGAAAAAGAGAGAAAATTAATTAGCACAGATAGTTCGAAATGAAATCTCACCCATGATTGCAGGCGGCGGATCGCTCTAGTTCCGACTGAATGCAGAGTGACGGCGGCACAAATATATCTTGGTTGGGGACGAGAGCTTTTTATATAATGGAAATGACGGAGGACGCATACTTAGGGCTTAGGCGTGAACATGGGCCGAGACTCATAGCTTTAAGGTTTGGCCCAAATAAGAATCGGCCCATTTAAGTTTTTTATTTGGTGTGTATATTTGATTGTTTATTTTGCTACTCATACAAATACAAGTATACAATAGTGTCCCCAACTCCCTCTCACAAAAATTTAATGAGAATTGTGATTAGAGTATTAAACATGTTTTAAAAATAATTTGATTAGATCAATGATAAAATAACCGATTATTATTTAAAATTTTATAGATTGAAATAGTTTATTAGAAATAAAATTAATATTTTCAAAGTATAATTAATTTGAAGTAAAATATTGCAAGTGTTTTCATGAAGTGAGTAATAATTAAAATGTTGGGGGTTGTATGTGTATTAAGGATAATAAAGACATTTAAATTAATGATAATCAAGGGAAGAAAGAAGAAACTCTGGCACCAACCTTAGCTTCCAAATTAGCCCACTAATCACACATAATTCAACATACACACAATACAACATAATTATCAATTGTTCAACACCACATCTAGATTCACATCAGGTCATTCTTAAGCATTCTTTCATACATCTCAATATCCCGGTCGAGTCGCTCGAGTTTGCCAGCAACAGTTTTTTCATCGAGAAAAAATTCAAAACGTTCAAAAAGGCCATCGCGTATGAACCTGTCATATATATATATATAAGCCATACAAGCTTTAGTTTGACTGATGTTTCCTCGAGAAACACTTTTAACATGTAAAATAAGGTCCTCGCGATTGAACCTGTCATAAGTCCTAGAAGCCTTGTTCAACGTACCACCATCTATTGCCTTAATTGCTTTCATCTGATGAAGGTGGGCCGCAACTCGACTAATCTTGTTAGACATTGAATCATAGCTTCGTTTTCTAGAACCCCTGTATTTGGATGTAGTCCGATTCACTGTTGTAGGAAGAGATGGATCCTGCATATATGACCATATATATATAATCAGTGGTTTGAGGATATGCAAACATATATAAAAAGAGCAAAACTCCTAATTAATCTCACTTACATTGGATAGATATCGTCGATTACTACTATGGTTCTCATTATCACCCTGTAAAAAATTAAAAAAAAACTGAAGGGTAACGACTAACACAGTGATATTACAAAATCGAGTAAAACAATTAAGATTAATACTTTTTTTCCAGAAACTTGGACTATATATAGATTAAAAAGCAGAAGCTAGATACCTTAATTGGCATGTAATCCAAGTTTATTATTACCAAAAAATCATTCTTTGTCTTTAGAAAACATACATACATACCATGGGTATTTCGGAATGGACGGCCGCGATATCCTCGTATGGTTCTTCTTGCCACTTCGGATTATTAGAGCCCTGTTGAGAGGGTGGAGTTTCAGGTAGAGGAAGATCGTTCGAAACTGAAATCTCAACCATGATTGAAGTCGGCGGATAGCTCAGGTTCCGACTGACGGCGGCACATATAAATACATGTCGGTTGTTGGGGAGAAAAGCTTCTTGCATACACTAATGGAAATCACAAATATATGTTGTTAGCTTCTTACGTACTCTAATGGAAATGGACTTAGTACACAATGGGCCGACACTCATAGCTTTAGGCTTCGGCCCAAACATCAACATAGTAAGAGAATCGGCCCATTTAATTTTTTATTTTTTTATTTGTGTGTCTATTTGATTGTTATATTTTGTATATACTATATTTTTATTATTATACTCTGTCAATTCAAGAAAAGTTAACACATGTTTTTATCAAAAAAAAAAAAAAATTTGTTATTTTTTGAACTACAAATAATACTCCTTTTAATTCACCAAATATCCAATACTTTTGGACAAATAAAAAATAAAAGTGTTGCAACTTTTGTGAGAGAAAGTAACAATTACTTAATACTCCATATTTTTAAGTGAGAAAAATAAAAATGATTGTGATTAAAATTTATAAATTAAGTAGATCAAATATGGATAAAAATGTGTTTTATAAATACTTAAAAAAGAACTTTAAAAAAAATGTTACAAGCAGTATAGGACTGAAAAAATACTATATATTTTTTTATATTTTCATTGTATTAAAGTAAAGAGAATTATGAGAAAAATCGAACTGTTATTTGAGAGACCTAAAATACAAAGTAAAGTAGTTTATGTTTTGTTCATTGAAGAAAAAGTAATTAAATTAATTATTAACTAATTACAATATTTATAACACATTACAAATAGACAAATAGTTTGTTTTGTAAAACATAGTTACCAACATCTATCAGATGGCATCATTTGTTGTTTAAAATACATTTGTAAAAGAGAAATTTTAATCAGATTTCACAATCTCGAAATAAATTATAATTTTCCTCTTTACTGTCCAAAACACATTCTACATAAAATGAGAGAATCATAGTAGTTACCTTTCTCATTTCAAATGGAAGGAAAAACAAAAGGCTAATAGAAGACATGACTTGACCATAGTAGTGCTTTTATTTTCTTACAGACCGACAAATGAGGAAAACGAATCCTTGAGTTCGTCTGGTAGGGCCAGTGACAAAGGAGGAAGGGGGCCATGGTTTTTCTTGGATAACATAGAAGCAAGTGCAGGCTGTTGCTTGTTAAGACCTTTAATTATAAATGAGAATGGCCCCAAACGTCGTACAACTTTGAAGTAGGTCTTGTGGAGTACCTACAGAAAATATATCAAGGCATTATAATACACTAGAATACCGATGGCCACATTTTGCATCTTGGACAGTGGCATGAAAACATGGCCTTCATAATTAAAATGCAATAGCATAATTGAGAAAGAATAGTGTGTTCATAAGCTCCTACTACCTTCTATAGAATTTAATATCTTTTGTAGAAAATAAGTTCAGATATTGATAATGTCAGTTTAGTAATGCCAAAATTAAAGTATATAGTGAAATAAGATCTTATTTTGAAAAGGGCAAATGGGAGACCCCTCTATTTTTTTGAAAACAACTACTATAAGATATTTCAAAGTGAAAAATAAAATCGTCAGTACTCATTACTACTAGTTCTTAAACATCTTATAAGTCAACCAAACACCCACTTGTACTTGGAAGCTCCTGAACTATACGGCAACTAACTATGCATGTCTGTAACTCGGTACGACTGTAAATATCGCTAAATAAATGTTTGATCTTGTCTATCAAGGAAATACAGAGTAAAGGAAAGAAGGGTGAATGCCTGGAAAGCTTAAAGCAAGGCCAGTGCAGCATCCAGCTACTCCTGCATTTATGACTGTACAAAGAACACGTAGTGAGTGAGGGTGTGATTTGTGTAAAGAGAAATAAAATAAAAATAAAGCTTTTACCACCATCTTTCCCCCACAATTCCTTCAAAAAGCACACAACTAAACTGTGCACTCCTGATGAAACGGCAAATGTCTGTAAAGATAAGGCGAAATAAACAAGTTCAAACCATTAGCAAGATCTAAGCAACCATATAACAAGGGAAGGGTTTTAGATCTTGTACAACCAGATCCTAAAAAACAAAAAGAGGCCCCAAAATTAACTTTGATGAATTCAACATCAGAGTACAACCATGAGATTAATCAATTTTCTGAAATCAATACATGTTCGCCCTTTTTTTTTAGTCAACGAATAGTGTTGACTATGGATTTCATTTAGTGATTTATGAGCTCAAAACTTGATGAGAGTCTCGCTCTCAATCGAACCTCATACACAAATTCAAAGAACTAATCGAAGATAAACACACAAATTTACTCTTCCAATTGAAGAGTGAGTGCTGGTCGGGCGGAACGAGAAATCTTAACAGGTTAACTCTACTTTAACAGCAAAACACCAAATCTAGAAAAAATAGAAGCCGAAAATCATAATGTATTTATACATAAAAAAAACAGCTGTGAAATGGAAACAATATCATCCGAAAATACAAGTTAGGGAAAGGAAAATTGAGAGTTCATCATAGCCGAAAATAGAGCCCATGATTTTAAAGATTAGTATTGAAAAACAACACCTCCATTATATTTTAAATATTAGTATTGAAAAACAACATCTCCTGGAAATATTCGTTATATAAAATATTCATCACAAGAAGAGAATAGAAGCTCGGTTATATAAAATTATACAGTATTTATTTTAATTTTGTATTTCGAGTCGATTAATATATAGAAACATGGTAGTATTGGAAATTTAATACACTGAAAGTCGAGTCGATTAATATATAGAAACATGGTAGTATTGGAAATTTAATACACTGAAAGTCGACTTTTATCTGGGCGACAAATATGCCTCGCAAAACATGAGGAAAAAAGAGATGCCATAAAATTCACATACAAGTCCTTACAATTAGTAAAAAGAAAATAAGTCCCAACAACATAATTCTACAACGACAAGCACATTACCATCCCAAGAGCCCAAAACACACAAGAGCACATCACTCTAATCACACTGGAGTGTTCTTCCAATTGAGTGATTAAATTTACTAGTCGTGAAACATACTCGCCACTTCTAGTACTACAAGAGAATTATCAATAGTTAAACAACAACAGCAACATCAACACCTCAGATCATTCTACGGTCTTTCTCAATCATTCTGTCATACAGCCTCAAATCATACTCGATTTCCGTTATTTGCTCATCAATAGTGGGTAACTTGACAAACATTAAAACAACTAAATGAAGGTGTTCATGTAGGAACCTCTTATAATCCAAAACAGCCTTGTTCATTGTAGCATCATCTATCGCACCACATTCTTTCAAATGAACAAGTCTCTGTGAAACTTGTTCAGTGAGCGATTCAAGTCTTGACTGGTTACCAGTATAAATTGAATCATAGTTTCTTCGCTTCCTGTGAAGAGATAGATCCTGCATGATCATAATCAGGGGAGTGGAGTTACAGTACTAGGTATCATGAGGTTATGTAAACACTCCTAATCTCAACTTACATTGGATAGATAATCTCGATTACTACTCTGGTTCTCATTATCACCCTGTAAAAAATTCAAGGGTAACTAACACAATCATATTTTCAACAAATTATAATGGAAACATACAAAATCAAGAAGAACAAGAATACTTTTTCCAGACTTGGACTAGATTAAAAAGCAGAAGATACCTCAAGTTGAGTTTGTAATGTTGTGAAAGGCAAGTGATTAAATTGGCATGTAATCCAAGTTTATTATTACCAAAAAATCAGTCTTTGTCTTTAGAAAACATACATACCATGGGTATTTCGGAATGGACCGCGTAATCCTTTTCTTGCTGCAACTCCAGATTATTAGAGCCCTGTTGAGAAGGTGGAGTTTCAGGAAGAGGAAGAGAAATCTCAACCATGATTGCAGGCGGCGGATCGATCTGGTTACGACTGACGGCGAGTCGGCGACACAAATATAGAGGAGTAGCTTCTTACGTACTCTAATGGAAATAGGAGAGAAGCTTCTTACATAATCTAATGGAAATGACGGATTTAGTAAACATGGACGGAAACTCATAGCTTTAGGCTTCGGCCCAAACATCAACTTAATAAGAGAATCGGCCCATTTAAGTTTTCTATTTGATTGTAATTTTGTGTGTCTCAACATCAGCATTTTTATTATTATATACTCTCTCAATTCAAGAAAAGTTGAGACATATACTACTATTTATATAAAAATGTTAGTAGTATTTTTCTGACTAAAAAGTAATAGGAATTAATATATTTGTAAGTTAATCATGAGTAAAATTTATAAATGAAGTAAATAAAATATGAATCAAATTTTATTTTTAAATATTGTTTTTTAGATGAACATCTAAAAAAAATATTACACCTATTATAGAACTGAAAAAGTACTGATGTTTTGATAAATTTCATTGTAAATTGTCTGTTGTGTAAACATAGTATATATACCAACAATATCTATCACATAGTATCACTTGTTGTTTAAAATACACTAGTGTAACACCCGTGCGATGCACGGGATATAACTTTACGTTTTTGATGTTTTAACGTACCCTTGATCTTGCGGTGCTCGTGATTTTACGTACATAGCTCTCTACAATATTGTTTAAAATAATTTGTTTCGTTTAAAACATACATTACAATAGTAAAGTACATGTTTGAACTTCATTTATATTCTCTAAAGGAAACATTAAAAGACAAAATTCTAAACTTTTATTACAAATTTTGAAAGACTTCCTTAAACACCACATTATTTGTTTTGTTTGTAAGTTTACCATTCTCGTCACAACACAAAATTTTTAACCCACTTCTATTCGTCACCCTTGAAACAGCAACGTACAGTTGCCCATGAGTAAAAACCGGTTTCTTCAAAAACACACCAACAGTTGTCAACGATTGACCTTGGCTTTTATTGATCGTCATTGCATACGATATCATCAACGGGAATTGTCTTCGTTGAAATTTAAAAGGAATCCTCGAATCAGAAGGACAAAGCGTCATCCTGGGAATATACACAATTTCATTCGCGTTTTTGCCTCCCAAGACTCGTGCCTCTATAACATAAGTCCCAAGTTTGGTTACCACCAATCGAGTTCCATTGCACAGTCCTGCCGAGTGATCAATGTTTCTTATCAACATCACCGGAACACCAACCTAAACAAAAAAAAACAATAAACATCAATAACTAAACATCATGTTCATATGCATCAAGCATAAACAATAAATAAAATAATCTACATTTTCATTTTATGAAGAAGATACCATTTAATATAAACATTAAGGAGCATAACATCCATTAATATTTTATATTACGAACAAACATAAAAACTTTACAAATAAGATAGAAATAACCTTTAACTTCAACTGATGATTCGGCAACCCTAAGCATTTGATGGTATTCAAGAATTCAACGGAGTGCATGTTTGCAAACATATTCTCTGCACCCTCAGACTTTTCAATCGAATCAGCACTAAGATATATTCTTTCATCCGTAGAGTGCATCGAAACCATGTAATCGTTAATAGAATCAACTTCTTCCAAAGTCGGGGCCAAAATGGCCCTACCTTGTAAGAATTCCACATCTCCAATATGATTTGAGAAATCAGGATATATTGCATTAACCATTGAACAGATGAAATCATCGGAAGAGGTTATGAGAAGATCATTGGGAATTTCTAGAACAGCAACCCCATCATTGTCGTCTCCTATAGTTCCATCCCCAATCGAAGACATCCAATTAGAGAATTCTCTTAAAGTAATTAAATCATTTTCGTCCACAACATTCTGCAATCTCATATTAGTCGTCAACCTCAAGACGTTGCATTCTCTCCAAATGTTGGAGGAATTAATCGTCGCATGAACAATATCCTGTCTCGTACCTTTAGTAATTACCGGCAAAATTTGACGGAAATCCCCTCCAAATACAATAACCTTTCCCCCAAAGGGCTTTTCATCAGCTCGCGGATCAGAACTTCGCATAATATCACGCATTATTCGATCAAGTGCTTCAAAACAATGCCTACAAAATTATACAAAGTCAACTTCAGTTAGATAATTTTCAGCAAAAGAAAACACAAACACTGTGAAATATGAAACCTAAGAATGAGAGGCGTTTTATTACCTATGCGTCATGGGAGCTTCGTCCCATATAATCATTTTAGCTTGTTGAATCAACTCTGCGAGCTCGGTTCTCTTGCTTATATTGCAAGTTGAATCATTGGTTAAGTTCAAAGGAATTGAAAATTTTGAATGAGCTGTCCTGCCTTCGGGTAAGAGAAGAGAAGCTATTCCGCTAGAAGCAACATTCAACACAATATGTCCCATTGAACGAACAGCGGCAGAGAGAGTGTTCCAAACAAATGTCTTGCCGGTTCCTCCATAACCATATAGAAAGAAAAATTGTCCTTTGTTTTCGTGGAAAGCAGACATTATCGATTCATATGCTTGGCTTTGATCACGATTGAGCATTTCGACCAGCCTGATGTGCTCTTCTGTAAGTTTTTTTCGATCGTAATTCATCTTTCCGCTATAAGGCGATTTCTACCAATAGCTTCATCGTGCTGCGGATACGGCATGTTGGGATAATCTAAAAGGGTTTTCCCTTTTCTTTGCATTACATCTTCAATTTTCCTCAAGCACAAATTTTTAATTTGATCGTCACTGAGAATCAAATCTGTAAAAAAAGAGAAAAAAAAAATCATATTAAGGACTCTTAGACCCGATGTATAGTGCATTTATGTCGTCGACACGGGAACAAACTGTAAATAATGAATTGGAGATGTTAATAATCGTACCAGGGCGTTCCAAACGAATACGATATTTATTTAAGATGTCTGGTGTGAGTAGATGGCTGCAACTTTCCCAAAGAATCTCTGGCCGACTGATAGAATCAGAAGTAATCAAATTCACAAATAAAATTCGAAGCATTATTTCTGAACCCCAAACAGCAGCTTCTTCAATGGCTTTAACAAACTCATTATCGTCATCAATCAAACCACGGGCGAAACAGGTTTCTCTAAAGGTTTCATATCGTATCCCGTTATAACGATAAATATCATCATACGATTCACAACCTTTCACAACATTCAGCAGAAGTCGCATATAATACAACTCCCCCCTGGCTGGATGTACATAGTTCAATCTCCCTAGAGCAAATCTTCTCTTCCTTAGCCGCCAAGCATGTTCCTTCTCAACCCAAACGAATTTCATAGGAAACTCAGCGTAAGTTATCTCTTTCGCTCCTGGAAATTTACTGTTTGCAATCATCCAAGCTGTAAACATAGTATTTTTACCCGCTGCTCTGGCCACAACATTCGTAACAGACGACCCTTCCCTAAATACAACAACCTGCTCGTTAGACAGATGATATTTCAATCTCACAATGTTAGGCTGGTTGAAATGAATTTCATATCAATATAATCGCCACACCGCTTCCGAAGCCGATACGTATCTGCAATCTAAATATTGCTTTATTTCACCAACAATTTTATTTCCAGCAGCGTCATTGTGAGACTGATAAAAAACGGTAGTTGCTCGATCGTGTCCTTTGTGAACGTACTTGAACAAATATTTAATAGACCGCGAACGATTGCACCACTCCACGTTAATATGGGATCTATATTTTTTCAGGAGATAAGGGTTATGGGGAACAACAGACCTGAAAAAAATATGAAGCCAATGAGATTATTAGAAGATGAATTTTATACAATGACATTCTGAACGAAGTATTCAAAGATGAATTTTATTTTTTATTATCTAAGCATAAATAAAACGAAACATCCTAAAAGCATACCTATTGTCAAGTTCAATTCCTCCCTTTAATATTGTTCTGCCATCATCCCTTCTTCTGTAAACGACAAAGCCATCATTATCTACCGTTGTGCGATCAACGTATTTCTTCGGGAATTTTTTTGTACATCGACATCCATCCATGCACGGTGATTTTTTATTTGCTACGCCACACGGACCATGAATCATGAACTTACTGACCGCGTCATAATATTCCCGATCTTCCTTGCAATCAGGAATCTCCGCAGATATAATACCGTCGACGACACCTGGACTTGCTGTTTGGGGGAAATTTTTATTAACAACAGATTATGAGCATGCGACATTCCACGTTTCTGAAACTCGATAGTATAAACAACTGAAAATAAGAATTAAACACAATGAGAATATGAAACTTTAAACTAATTAAATAAGAGAAGTTGAAAATTAAAAATAGATAAAAGATGCACTAACTCGAAGATAACTCCCCAAACAGCTTTCCCTGACGAATATCTCTCAACATGTTGTCTAACTTAGTATGGAACATTCGAGAAAGAATATCCGGTCGATCATTTGCAGTCAATCATCTTTCTTTACAATACCTCTCTATTTCATCCCACTTCGGATTACACGTGAGAGTAATAAAGAAATTTGGATATCCTACCCATCTACATACAGCCATTGTGTCATGATAATTCTGTATCATGAATCGGGAACGAAAGAAGAAGGCAAAATAATTCTTTTACCAGTTTCTGTCAGGTTAGTCTCTCCACTAATTAATGCTTCGCCCAACGCAGCGTAAGAGTCACATCTGAAATTTTGCTGATGATTTTTTCTGTAAGTAATTTTGTACGACTCAACCATCGTATAAGCGTCAACCAAGAATTGTTGAAATAAACGTCGTCCAAAAAGAATATGAGGAGATTCAGTATCCCTCTCCTGCAGCATGTAAGAGAAGTACTCTTTCATTGAAACCTTTCTTTTTTTAACTTCTTTACTCCTAGTCGTTTCACGATGAGGAATGTCATCTCTAAATCCGTCTTCTCCGTACAAATATAGCAACGGATACTGGAGCGGAAAATACGACACATGCAACTCATTTATGCGCTGTAAAGTCTTTGATCGAGTTTCAATAATAATATCCCTGTGATCTTCCAGGTTATCAACATCTCCAACAATTAAAGCCGCCACCTCCGAAACAGTTGGCAAATTATATCTTTGGCCATCAGAACTCCTTCGGCAAATCAACCTCAATTTAAAGTCATCTTCAGTGAACAAATTTTCACTATGTTCACGTATCTTTTCCCCGACATAGCGAAACCAAAGAACCAACATATTATTCTCATTCAGTACGCTCTTGAGAAGAGAGACGATCTCGGCATGAAACTCAGCATCTTGTAGCTGAGCCTGTTTGTCTGCAGCGTTACTGTTAAACAGACAATGCGATATTAATTAAATTTATCATAATTTAAATAAAAAAAATGCAATCTCGATGCAAATAATTTAATACCATAAATAAATTAATCAAAACATCTAACCTTACGGAATTAATCCTGTTTACTACTTCATTTTCAGTGTCGTAGATGTACAGTTGAGCAAACATAGCTCTATCGCTTCGGATTGGGAGTAAACTACCAATCAAATGATAATTATCGCCATTTAATCTGAAAATAGGAGCTGCCCTTTCGTCGTTAAATGACTTGTCGATCTTCCCTCCCATTGAAGTGAAAGAAAAGATCATATTGTACATTCGCATTGACTTTTGAAATTTTTTACTCATTGGGCCATTTCCGTACAATAAATCTTTGTACTTTTGTGGAGGGTCCAGGATGGCTGGTAACTTAATTTTACCTGAGTAAAGAAACTCAAGTGGTGGAATCAGAAAGACAATTGTAAATTGTAAAAGACATGTATTTCCAGATGATTGGAAGAGAAATAGTATAGGAAAAGTGATAAACAATAAAGATAATGGAAAATGAGTGTGATCCTTAAAATTATTTATATTTATATGGTAAAAATCTACAAAAACATATTTAAAAGAAATAAAATTTTGTATTTATAATTTGGTATAGAAAATAAAAAAAAATTGGTGAAGTGTTTTAACATAATGGAGTAATTTCTGACACTTTCATTGGTCACTTAAGTTCATACATATTAAGTTCAGTTCAATTTGTTTCAGTCCAAAAGTACATGTCCTAAGAAGCAATCTCGGAATGTAAACAATGCCATCTTTGTTTTCGTCTCCTAAAACTTCGTCTCAATAAGATAAGTTCTCAACTTTGTTATTACAAATCGAGTACCATTACATAAATTGACGGTATGATCGATATTTCGTATTAAAATAATTAGGCTCAATTGAATGTTGTAACCCATTAGATCCCGAAAGAAGGTGATCATTAAAATATGTTATTGAAGAGTATTGTGGTTTAATTAATTAGTACTATAATTAGTTGCAGTGCAAGTTGGAGCATATCTTGAGTATAGCCATGAAAAGATGTTCGGTTGAGTGGGTATCGATGACAGGGGAGTCTGCATTTCAGTTTGTTGAGTTTTGCGTCTCTTTTTATTGAGACGAATGATTTCCAAACCTGATTCTGCAAAACAAATCTGTACAAATGTAAATCACGGACAAAGGTTCAATAAAAACGAAAAATAGGAATTTGCTTTTTAGAAATCGAATAAATTAACCACATAATTAAATCGGGATAAAGAAACTCAAGTGGTGGAATCAGAAAGACAATTGTAAATTGTAAAAGACATGTATTTCCAGATGATTGGAAGAGAAATAGTATAGGAAAAGTGATAAACAGTAAAGATAATGGAAAAATGAGTGTAATCCTTAAAATTATTTATATTTACATGGTAAAAATCTACAAAAACATATTTAAAAGAAATAAAATTTTGTATTTATAATTTGGTATAGAAAATAAAAAAAATTGGTGAAGTGTTTTAACATAATGAAGTAATTTCTGACACTTTCATTGGTCACTTAAATCATATAAGTCGTAAAAAGATGAATGATTAGCAATTGAAGTTCAGTTGTGGGTATTCAATGGTCATATAGCTAATGAAGTTAAATGGTTGAATAATTAGCTTGTTTGTATATTTCAACTATCTCAATTCTCAATAGCTATTTTTATTAATTTATTTTTATTTAAAATTTGATATAGAAGATAAAAAAATCATTGAATTGTTTTAAAATAATGGAGAAATTTCTTTCGCTTTGATGTATCACTTAAATCATATAACCCGTTCGTGTAAATAATAAAATGATTTAAATATTTTAAAATTAAAATGAAATTGAAGTTAATTTCAGTTCAGTTCATACATATTAAGTTCAGTTCAATTTGTATCAGTCCAAAAGTACATGTCCTAAGAAGCAACCTCGGAATGTAAACAATGTCATCTTTGTTTTCGTCTCCTAAAACTTCGTCTCAATAAGATAAGTTCTCAGCTTTGTTATTACAAATCGAGTACCATTACATAAATTGACGGTATGATCGATATTTCGTATTAACATAATTAGGCTCAATTGAATGTTGTAACCCATTAGATCCCGAAAGAAGGTGATCATTAAAATATGTTATTGAAGATAATTGTGGTTTAATTAATTAGTACTGTAATTAGTTGCAGTGCAAGTTGGAGCATATCTTGAGTATAGCCATGAAAAGATGTTCGGTTGAGTGGGTATCGATGACAGAGGAGTCTGCATTTTCAGTTTGTTGAGTTTTGCGTCTCTTTTTATTGAGACGAATGATTTTCGAACCTGATTCTGCAAAACAAATCTGTACAAATGTAAATCACGGACAAAGGTTCAATAAAAACGAAAAATAGGAATTTGCTTTTTAGAAATCGAATAAATTAACCACATAATTAAATCGGGATAAAGAAACTCAAGTGGTGGAATTAGAAAGACAATTGTAAATTGTAAAAGACATGTATTTCCAGATGATTGAAAGAGAAATAGTATAGGAAAAGTGATAAACAGTAAAGATAATGGAAAATGAGTGTAATCCTTAAAATTATTTATATTTACATGGTAAAAATCTACAAAAACATATTTAAAAGAAATAAAATTTTGTATTTATAATTTGGTATAGAAAATAAAAAAAATTGGTGAAGTGTTTTAACATAATGGAGTAATTTCTGACACTTTCATTGGTCACTTAAATCATATAAGTCGTAAAAAGATGGATGATTAGCAATTGAAGTTCAGTTGTGGGTATTCAATGGTCATGTAGCTAATGAAGTTAAATGGTTGAATAATTAGCTTGTTTGTATATTTCAACTATCTCAATTCTCAATAGCTATTTTTATTAATTTATTTTTATTTAAAATTTGATATAGAAGATAAAAAAATCATTGAATTGTTTTAACATAATGGAGAAATTTCTTTCGCTTTGATGTATCACTTAAATCATATAACCCGTTCGTGTAAATAATAAAATGATTTAAATATTTTAAAATTAAAATGAAATTGAAGTTAATTTTAGTTCAGTTCATACATATTAAGTTCAGTTCAATTTGTGTCAGTCCAAAAGTACATGTCCTAAGAAGCAACCTCGGAATGTAAACAATGCCATCTTTGTTTTCGTCTCCTAAAACTTCGTCTCAATAAGATAAGTTCTCAGCTTTGTTATTACAAATCGAGTACCATTACATAAATTGACGGTATGATCGATATTTCGTATTAACATAATTAGGCTCAATTGAATGTTGTAACCCATTAGATCCCGAAAGAAGGTGATCATTAAAATATGTTATTGAAGATAATTGTGGTTTAATTAATTAGTACTGTAATTAGTTGCAGTGCAAGTTGGAGCATATCTTGAGTATAGCCATGAAAAGATGTTCGGTTGAGTGGGTATCGATGACAGAGGAGTCTGCATTTTCAGTTTGTTGAGTTTTGCGTCTCTTTTTATTGAGACGAATGATTTTCGAACCTGATTCTGCAAAACAAATCTGTACAAATGTAAATCACGGACAAATGTTCAATAAAAACGAAAAATAGGAATTTGCTTTTTAGAAATCGAATAAATTAACCACATAATTAAATCGGGATAAAGAAACTCAAGTGGTGGAATCAGAAAGACAATTGTAAATTGTAAAAGACATGTATTTCCAGATGATTGAAAGAGAAATAGTATAGGAAAAGTGATAAACAGTAAAGATAATGTAAAATGAGTGTAATCCTTAAAATTATTTATATTTACATGGTAAAAATCTACAAAAACATATTTAAAAGAAATAAAATTTTGTATTTATAATTTGGTATAGAAAATAAAAAAAATTGGTGAAATGTTTTAACATAATGGAGTAATTTCTGACACTTTCATTGGTCACTTAAATCATATAAGTCGTAAAAAGATGGATGATTAGCAATTGAAGTTCAGTTGTGGGTATTCAATGGTCATGTAGCTAATGAAGTTAAATGGTTGAATAATTAGCTTGTTTGTATATTTCAACTATCTCAATTCTCAATAGCTATTTTTATTAATTTATTTTTATTTAAAATTTGATATAGAAGATAAAAAAATCATTGAATTGTTTTAACATAATGGAGAAATTTCTTTCGCTTTGATGTATCACTTAAATCATATAACCCGTTCGTGTAAATAATAAAATGATTTAAATATTTTAAAATTAAAATGAAATTGAAGTTAATTTTAGTTCAGTTCATACATATTAAGTTCAGTTCAATTTGTGTCAGTCCAAAGTACATGTCCTAAGAAGCAACCTCGGAATGTAAACAATGCCATCTTTGTTTTCGTCTCCTAAAACTTCGTCTCAATAAGATAAGTTCTCAGCTTTGTTATTACAAATCGAGTACCATTACATAAATTGACGGTATGATCGATATTTCGTATTAACATAATTAGGCTCAATTGAATGTTGTAACCCATTAGATCCCGAAAGAAGGTGATCATTAAAATATGTTATTGAAGATAATTGTGGTTT
Organism: Euphrasia confusa; assembly: GCA_954870475.1. Lineage (NCBI taxonomy): Eukaryota > Viridiplantae > Streptophyta > Magnoliopsida > Lamiales > Orobanchaceae > Euphrasia > Euphrasia confusa. Next base: position 6,098,202 of record OX940949.1, read on the forward strand.
AATTAATTAGTACTATAATTAGTTGCAGTGCAAGTTGGAGCATATCTTGAGTATAGCCATGAAAAGATGTTCGGTTGAGTGGTTATCGATGACAGGGGAGTCTGCATTTTCAGTTTGTTGAGTTTTGCGTCTCTTTTTATTGAGACGAATGATTTCCAAACCTGATTCTGCAAAACAAATCTGTACAAATGTAAATCACGGACAAAGGTTCAATAAAAACGAAAAATAGGAATTTGCTTTTTAGAAATCGAATAAATTAACCACATAATTAAATCGGGATAAAGAAACTCAAGTGGTGGAATCAGAAAGACAATTGTAAATTGTAAAAGACATGTATTTCCAGATGATTGGAAGAGAAATAATATAGGAAAAGTGATAAACAGTAAAGATAATGGAAAATGAGTGTAATCCTTAAAATTATTTATATTTATATGGTAAAAATCTACAAAAACATATTTAAAAGAAATAAAATTTTGTATTTATAATTTGGTATAGAAAAAAAAAATTGGTGAAGTGTTTTAACATAATGGAGTATTTTCTGACACTTTCATTGGTCACTTAAATCATATAAGTCGTAAAAAGATGAATGATTAGCAATTGAAGTTCAGTTGTGGTTATTCAATGGTCATGTAGCTAATGAAGTTAAATGGTTGAATAATTAGCTTGTTTGTATATTTCAACTATCTCAATTCTCAATAGCTATTTTTATTAATTTATTTTTAATTAAAATTTGATATAGAAGATAAAAAAATCATTGAATTGTTTTAACATAATGGAGAAATTTCTTTCGCTTTGATGTATCACTTAAATCATATAACCCGTTCGTGTAAATAATAAAATGATTTAAATATTTTAAAATTAAAATGAAATTGAAGTTAATTTCAGTTCAATTCATACATATTAAGTTCAGTTCAATTTGTATTAGTCCAAAAGTACTTGTCCTAAGAAGCAACCTCGGAATGTAAACAATGCCATCTTTGTTTTCGTCTCCTAAAACTTCGTCTCAATAAGATAAGTTCTCAGCTTTGTTATTACAAATCGAGTACCATTACATAAATTGACGGTATGATCGATATTTCGTATTAACATAATTAGGCTCAATTGAATGTTTTAACTCATTAGATCCCGAAAGAAGGTGATCATTAAAATATGTTATTGAAGATAATTGTGGTTTAATTAATTAGTACTATAATTAGTTGCAGTGCAAGTTGGAGCATATCTTGAGTATAGCCATGAAAAGATGTTCGGTTGAGTGGTTATCGATAACAGGGGAGTCTGCATTTTCAGTTTGTTGAGTTTTGCGTCTCTTTTTATTGAGACGAAGGATTTCCAAACCTGATTCTGCAAAACAAATCTGTACAAATGTAAATCACGGACAAAGGTTCAATAAAAACGAAAAATAGGAATTTTCTTTTTAGAAATCGAATAAATTAACCACATAATTAAATCGGGATAAAGAAACTCAAGTGGTGGAATCAGAAAGACAATTGTAAATTGTAAAAGACATGTATTTCCAGATGATTGGAAGAGAAATAGTATAGGAAAAGTGATAAACAGTAAAGATAATGGAAAATGAGTGTAATCTTTAAAATTATTTATATTTATATTATAAAAATCTACAAAAACATATTTAAAAGAAATAAAATTTTGTATTTATAATTTGGTATAGAAAAAAATAAATTGGTGAAGTGTTTTAACATAATGGAGTATTTTCTGACACTTTCATTGGTCACTTAAATCATATAAGTCGTAAAAAGATGAATGATTAGCAATTGAAGTTCAGTTGTGGGTATTCAATGGTCATGTAGCTAATGAAGTTAAATGGTTAAATAATTTGCTTGTTTGTATATTTCAACTATCTCAATTCTCAATAGCTATTTTTATTAATTTATTTTTATTTAAAATTTGATATAGACGATAAAAAATCATTTAATTGTTTTAACATAATGGAAAATTTTCTTGCGCTTTGATGTATCACTTAAATCATATAACCCGTTGTGTAAATAATAAAAGGATTTAAATATTTTAAATTTAAAATGAAATTGAAGTTAATTTCAGTTCAGTTCATACATATTAAGTTCAGTTCAATTTGTTTCAGTCCAAAAGTACATGTCCTAAGAAGCAACCTCGGAATGTAACAAAGCCATCTTTGTTTTCGTCTCCTAAAACTTCGTCTCAATAAGATAAGTTCTCAACTTTGTTATTACAAATCGAGTACCATTACATAAATTGACGGTATGATGTATTTCGTATTAACATAATTAGGCTCAATTGAATGTTGTAACCCATTAGATCCCGAAAGAAGGTGATCATTAAAATATGTTATTGAAGAGTATTGTGGTTTAATTAATTAGTACTGTAATTAGTTGCAGTGCAAGTTGGAGCATATCTTGAGTATAGCCATGAAAAGATGTTCGGTTGAGTGGTTATCGATGACAGGGGAGTCTGCATTTTCAGTTTGTTGAGTTTTGCGTCTCTTTTTATTGAGACGAATGATTTCCAAACCTGATTCTGCAAAACAAATCTGTACAAATGTAAATCACGGACAAAGGTTCAATAAAAACGAAAAATAGGAATTTGCTTTTTAGAAATCGAATAAATTAACCACACAATTAAATCGGGATAAAGAAACTCAAGTGGTGGAATCAGAAAGACAATTGTAAATTGTAAAAGACATGTATTTCCAGATGATTGGAAGAGAAATAGTATAGGAAAAGTGATAAACAGTAAAGATAATGGAAAATGAGTGTAATCCTTAAAATTATTTATACTTATACGGTAAAAATCTACAAAAACATATTTAAAAGAAATAAAATTTTGTATTTATAATTTGGTATAGAAAAAATAAATTGGTGAAGTGTTTTAACATAATGGAGTATTTTCTGACACTTTCATTGGTCACTTAAATCATATAAGTCGTAAAAAGATGAATGATTAGCAATTGAAGTTCAGTTGTGGTTATTCAATGGTCATGTAGCTAATGAAGTTAAATGGTTGAATAATTAGCTTGTTTGTATATTTCAACTATCTCAATTCTCAATAGCTATTTTTATTAATTTATTTTTATTTAAAATTTGATATAGAAGATAAAAAAAATCATTGAATTGTTTTAACATAATGGAGAAATTTCTTTCGCTTTGATGTATCACTTAAATCATATAACCCGTTCGTGTAAATAATAAAATGATTTAAATATTTTAAAATTAAAATGAAATTGAAGTTAATTTCAGTTCAATTCATACATATTAAGTTCAGTTCAATTTGTATCAGTCCAAAAGTACTTGTCCTAAGAAGCAACCTCGGAATGTAAACAATGCCATCTTTGTTTTCGTCTTCTAAAACTTCGTCTCAATAAGATAAGTTCTCAGCTTTGTTATTACAAATCGAGTACCATTACATAAATTGACGGTATGATCGATATTTCGTATTAACATAATTAGGCTCAATTGAATGTTTTAACTCATTAGATCCCGAAAGAAGGTGATCATTAAAATATGTTATTGAAGATAATTGTGGTTTAATTAATTAGTACTATAATTAGTTGCAGTGCAAGTTGGAGCATATCTTGAGTATAGCCATGAAAAGATGTTCGGTTGAGTGGTTATCGATGACAGGGGAGTCTGCATTTTCAGTTTGTTGAGTTTTGCGTCTCTTTTTATTGAGACGAATGATTTCCAAACCTGATTCTGCAAAACAAATCTGTACAAATGTAAATCACGGACAAAGGTTCAATAAAAACGAAAAATAGGAATTTTCTTTTTAGAAATCGAATAAATTAACCACATAATTAAATCGGGATAAAGAAACTCAAGTGGTGGAATCAGAAAGACAATTGTAAATTGTAAAAGACATGTATTTCCAGATGATTGGAAGAGAAATAGTATAGGAAAAGTGATAAACAGTAAAGATAATGGAAAATGAGTGTAATCTTTAAAATTATTTATATTTATATGGTAAAAATCTACAAAAACATATTTAAAAGAAATAAAATTTTGTATTTATAATTTGGTATAGAAAAAAATAAATTGGTGAAGTGTTTTAACATAATGGAGTATTTTCTGACACTTTCATTGGTCACTTAAATCATATAAGTCGTAAAAAGATGAATGATTAGCAATTGAAGTTCAGTTGTGGGTATTCAATGGTCATGTAGCTAATGAAGTTAAATGGTTAAATAATTTGCTTGTTTGTATATTTCAACTATCTCAATTCTCAATAGCTATTTTTATTAATTTATTTTTATTTAAAATTTGATATAGACGATAAAAAATCATTTAATTGTTTTAACATAATGGAAAATTTTCTTGCGCTTTGATGTATCACTTAAATCATATAATCCGTTCGTTTAAATAATAAAAGAATTTAAATATTTTAAATTTAAAATGAAATTGAAGTTAGTTTCAGTTCAGTTCATACATATTAAGTTCAGTTCAATTTGTTTCAGTCCAAAAGTACATGTCCTAAGAAGCAACCTCGGAATGTAACAAAGCCATCTTTGTTTTCGTCTCCTAAAACTTCGTCTCAATAAGATAAGTTCTCAGCTTTGTTATTACAAATCGAGTACCATTACATAAATTGACGGTATGATGGATATTTCGTATTAACATAATTAGGCTCAATTGAATGTTGTAACCCATTAGATCCCGAAAGAAGGTGATCATTAAAATATGTTATTGAAGAGTATTGTGGTTTAATTAATTAGTAATGTAATTAGTTGCAGTGCAAGTTGGAGCATATCTTGAGTATAGCCATGAAAAGATGTTCGGTTGAGTGGGTATCGATGAGAGGGGAGTTTGCATTTTCAGTTTGTTGAGTTTTGCGTCTCTTTTTATTGAGACGAATGATTTCCAAACCTGATTCTTCAAAACAAATCTGTACAAATGTAAATCACGGACAAAGGTTCAATAAAAACGAAAAATAGGAATTTGCTTTTTAGAAATCGAATAAATTAACCACATAATTAAATCGGGATAAATAAACTCAAGTGGTGGAATCAGAAAGATAATTGTAAATTGTAAAAGGCATGTATTTCCGGATGATTGGAAGAGAAATAGTATAGGAAAAGTGATAAACAGTAAAGATAATGGAAAATGAGTGTAATCTTTAAAATTATTTATATTTATATGGTAAAAATCTACAAAAACATATTTAAAAGAAATAAAATTTTGTATTTATAAATTGGTAAAGAAAATAAAAAAAATTGGTGAAGTGTTTTAACATAATGGAGTAATTTCTGACACTTTCATTGGTCACTTAAATCATATAAGTCGTAAAAAGATGAATGATTAGCAATTGAAGTTCAGTTGTGGGTATTCAATGGTCATGTAGCTAATGAAGTTAAATGGTTGAATAATTTGCTTGTTTGTATATTTCAACTATCTCAATTCTCAATAGCTATTTTTATTAATTTATTTTTATTTAAAATTTGATATAGAAGATAAAAAAATCATTGAATTGTTTTAACATAATGGTGAAATTTCTTTCGCTTTGATGTATCACTTAAATCATATAACTCGTTCGTGTAAATAATAAAATGATTTAAATATTTTAAAATTAAAATGAAATTGAAGTTAATTTCAGTTCAGTTCATACATATGAAGTTCAGTTCAATTTGTATCAGTCCAAAAGTACATGTCCTAAGAAGCAACCTCGGAATATAAACAATGTCATCTTTGTTTTCGTCTCCTAAAACTTCGTCTCAATAAGATAAGTTCTCAGCTTTGTTATTACAAATCGATTACCATTACATAAATTGACGGTATGATCGATATTTCGTATTAACATAATTAGGCTCAATTGAATGTTGTAACCCATTAGATCCCGAAAGAAGGTGATTATTAAAATATGTTATTGAAGATAATTGTGGTTAAATTAATTAGTACTATAATTAGTTGCAGTGCAAGTTGGAGCATATCATGAGTATAGCCATGAAAATATGTTCGGTTGAGTGGTTATCGATGACAGGGGAGTCTGCATTTTCAGTTTGTTGAGTTTTGCGTCTCTTTTTATTGAGACGAATGATTTCCAAACCTGATTCTGCAAAACAAATCTGTACAAATGTAAATCACGGACAAAGGTTCAATAAAAACGAAAAATAGGAATTTGCTTTTTAGAAATCGAATAAATTAACCACATAATTAAATCGGGATAAAAAAACTCAAGTGGTGGAATCAGAAAGACAATTGTAAATTGTAAAAGACATGTATTCCAGATGATTGGAAGAGAAATAGTATAGGAAAAGTGATAAACAGTGAAGATAATGGAAAATGAGTGTAATCTTTAAAATTATTTATATTTATACGGTAAAAATCTACAAAAACATATTTAAAAGAAATAAAATTTTGTATTTATAAATTGGTAAAGAAAATAAAAAAAAATTGGTGAAGTGTTTTAACATAATGGAGTAATTTCTGACACTTTCATTGGTCACTTAAATCATATAAGTCGTAAAAAGATGAATGATTAGCAATTGAAGTTCAGTTGTGGGTATTCAATGGTCATGTAGCTAATGAAGTTAAATGGTTGAATAATTTGCTTGTTTGTATATTTCAACTATCTCAATTCTCAATAGCTATTTTTATTAATTTATTTTTATTTAAAATTTGATATAGAATATAAAAAAATCATTGAATTGTTTTAACATAATGGAGAAATTTCTTGCGCTTTGATGTATCACTTAAATCATATAACCCGTTCGTGTAAATAATAAAACGATTTAAATATTTTAAAATTAAAATGAAATTGAATTTAATTTCAGTTCAGTTCATACATATTAAGTTCAGTTCAATTTGTTTCAGTCCAAAAGTACATGTCCTTAGAAGCAACCTCGGAATGTAACAAAGCCATCTTTGTTTTCGTCTCCTAAAACTTCGTCTCAATAAGATAAGTTCTCAGCTTTGTTATTACAAATCGAGTACCATTACATAAATTGACGGTATGATGGATATTTCGTATTAACATAATTAGGCTCAATTGAATGTTGTAACCCATTAGATCCCGAAAGAAGGTAATCATGAAAATATGTTATTGAAGATAATTGTGGTTTAATTAATTAGTACTATAATTAGTTGCAGTGCAAGTTGGAGCATATTATGAGTATAGCCATGAAAATATGTTCGGTTGAGTGGTTATCGATGACAGGGGAGTCTGCATTTTCAGTTTGTTGAGTTTTGCGTCTCTTTTTATTGAGACGAATGATTTCCAAACCTGATTCTGCAAAACAAATCTGTACAAATGTAAATCACGGACAAAGGTTCAATAAAAACGAAAAATAGGAATTTGCTTTTTAGAAATCGAATAAATTAACCACATAATTAAATCGGGATAAAAAAACTCAAGTGGTGGAATCAGAAAGACAATTGTAAATTGTAAAAGACATGTATTTCCAGATGATTGGAAGAGAAATAGTATAGGAAAAGTGATAAACAGTGAAGATAATGGAAAATGAGTGTAATATTTAAAATTATTTATATTTATATGGTAAAAATCTACAAAAACATATTTAAAAGAAATAAAATTTTGTATTTATAAATTGGTAAAGAAAATAAAAAAAATTGGTGAAGTGTTTTAACATAATGGAGTAATTTCTGACACTTTCATTGGTCACTTAAATCATATAAGTCGTAAAAAGATGAATGATTAGCAATTGAAGTTCAGTTGTGGGTATTCAATGGTCATGTAGCTAATGAAGTTAAATGGTTGAATAATTTGCTTGTTTGTATATTTCAACTATCTCAATTCTCAATAGCTATTTTTATTAATTTATTTTTATTTAAAATTTGATATAGAAGATAAAAAAATCATTGAATTGTTTTAACATAATAGAGAAATTTCTTGCGCTTTGATGTATCACTTAAATCATATAACCTGTTCGTGTAAATAATAAAATGATTTAAATATTTTAAAATTAAAATGAAATTGAAGTTAATTTCAGTTCAGTTCATATATATTAAGTTCAGTTCAATTTGTTTCAGTCCAAAAGTACATGTCCTTAGAAGCAACCTCGGAATGTAAACAATGTCATCTTTGTTTTCGTCTCCTAAAACTTCGTCTCTATAAGATAAGTTCTCAGCTTTGTTATTACAAATCGAGTACCATTACATAAATTGACAGTATGATCGATATTTCGTATTAACATAATTAGGCTCAATTGAATGTTGTAACCATTAGATCCCGAAAGAAGGTGATCATTAAAATATGTTATTGAAGAGTATTGTGGTTTAATTAATTAGTATTGTAATTAGTTGCAGTGCAAGTTGGAGCATATCTTGAGTATAGCCATGAAAAGATGTTCGGTTGAGTGGGTATCGATGACAGGGGAGTCTGCATTTTCAGTTTGTTGAGTTTTGCCTCTCTTTTTATTGAGACGAATGATTTCCAAACCTGATTCTGCAAAACAAATCTGTACAAATGTAAATCACGGACAAAAGTTCAATAAAAACGAAAAATAGGAATTTGCTTTTTAGAAATCGAATAAATTAACCACATTTTTGTAAAATAACATTTTTACATAACGGAGTAGTTGGAGAGCGGAGGGGAGCTCATCGACCTGCACATGATCCCCGAAATCGTGTTCATTGAAAACTTCCGTCCTTGCTGACCAAACAAAAAAAACCAAGTACATATCTAATGTAACATTGATGAACCCCAATAAAATCATTTCAAAAGGCAGTTGTAAATGTTCATGTAAAAAGCAATTCTTGAAAGCGGAAAGTTAAGATGAAAAGTAGTAAACGTCTGTAAAAGCTATCAAATTTTAATGTCAAGCAATTCCTTCTCTTTACGTCATTTTTCCATATAACCTTAATATGAATTAAATTACCTTAATATATAATAACTGCATTTGGAGACCGCTTGTCGAGAATACATCATTTGTGAATGAATCAAAAGATAGAATAAGTGAATTGAATTTCAGAAATCAAATAGATTTGTAAGAGCCAAAAACTCTTAAACCCTGAAAATAAAATTCTTAGGATGTAATTTCATATCGTGCACCCCGCATCAAATCATGTAGCAAAAAACTTGTTGAATGCATCATCAAATATAAATGTAAGAACTGCCCCAATACATTACCGTAGTACAATACATTACCGTAGTTCGAAATAGTTTTTGCATCAACATAGGCATATAAAAGCCAACAACAAAACCCAATCTTTTACATATCAAAATAGCGTCTGAAATTCACATAAAGCAACAAATTGACACGGCTCACAACCCAAAATATAAGAAGCGAATATAAATTTTAAAAAATAAAGAATAAATTGAATTAGTTGGTGTTTGGATATGAAAAAGGGAGTATTGAAATACAATAAATATATATTTAAACATACAGAAAAAAAGTAGTAATCTGTATAATAAACATGCGGGGGAAATTAAGGATATTTTTTTGTTAAAAAAAAAGGTGAGATTATAGAGTGAAATCAAAACGACATGTATTTTTGTTACCTGATTTCAATGACCCCAAATCAACAAAAGCGGCAAATTTTATTTTCCAATTTCCTTTTCCAATCGAATCGAGTGACAACCATCGAATAGAAATGAAACAAATCAAGAAAAAAAAAATATTAGAAGTAATTTCTCTTCTTCTTGCCTTCTTATTGTATTAGAAGTACTTTCTATTATATGATATCATATAATATTATTAAAAAATAGATAAAGAAAACTTACAATTAAATTTTTTTTGGTCTAGGTCAATTGAAGATATTTAAATTTGAAAAACCAAAAAAAATAATTAACGAAACAAAAAATACAATAAAAAATCATTAAATAATTTTTAATTAATAACAATTATGCAAAAAAACACAAATTATATGATATCATATATAATATTATAAAAAAATAGAAAAAGAAACAAAAAAATACAATAAAAAATCATTAAATAATTTTTAATTAATAACAATTATGCAAAAAAACACAAATTATATGACATCATATATAATATTATAAAAAAATAGAAAAAACAGTTTACAAAACAAATTATACAATATCATATAAGATTATAAAAAAAATAGGACTTACAATTACATCTATAAAACCAAAAAAATTAATACAATAACATATAAACATAAAAACAAAATCAATAATAAAAAAACAATATAAAAAAACAGAGATCCCAAAAATTTGGCTAAAAAAAAAATACTCATGTTAAAAAAAATTGCGCAAAAACAATATGTAAAAAATAGTAAAAGTATAAAAAATCATTAAAATTATTTTTAATTAATATTAATATTTATTAAAAATTAAAGGTAAAAACCTGAAAAAAAACAAATTATACATCAAAAATTAGATTTATAAAAAAAATAAAAAATAATTACAATTAAATCTATAAAACAAAATATCAAAACAAAATATAAAAACTCATTAAAATTAGTTTTTATTAATAATTATATTTATTAAAAATTAAACATACAAAAAAACAAATTATACATAACAAATCAAAAAACAAATAAAAAATATTTATATTAACAAATAAACATAAAAACAAAATCAATAATAAAAAAAACAATATAAAAAAACAGAGATCCAAAAAAATTGCACTAAAAAAAATACTCAATTTCAAAAGAAATTTGCGCAAAAACAATATATAAAAAATATTAGGAGGATAAGAAATCATTAAAATTATTTTTAATTAATAATAATATTTATTAAAAATTAAAGGTAAAAACCTGAAAAAAAAACAAATTATACATAACAAATTAGATTAATAAATAAAATAAAAAATATTTACAATTAAATCTGCAAAACAAAATATCAAAATAAAATATAAGAAATCATTAAAATTAGTTTTTATTAATAATAATATTTATTAAAAATTAAACGTACACAAAAAATAAATTATACATAACAAATTAGATTAATAAAAAAATAAAAAATACTTACAATTAAATTGTCAAAAAAATTATATTGCGTTTATACATAAAAATATTTCATTGATAGCTGAAAAAAATAAAAACAAAACAAAAAAAATTAAATATTCATTTGAAAAATATAACCTTAATAACTGAAAAAAAATTAGATAGGTAAAAAAATTATATTAAGTTCATAACAAATAAAATTAGAATATAACATTTATAGCTAAAAAAAGTAAAAAACAATTAGACAAATAGGTAAAAAAAATTATATTGTGTTCATAACAAAAAAATAAAATTATACGCAAAAAAAAAAAAACCATTAGACAAATAGGTAAAAAAAATTATATTTAGTTTATAATAAATAAAATTAGAATATAACCTTATAAATAAAATTAGAATATAACCTTATAGCTGAAAAAAAAAACAAAAAAATAATTAGACTAAAAAAATTATATTGCGTTCCTAACAAATATAAAGTATACTTAAATATGTCAGAATTAATTATCTGATTGAATATATTTATGTACGCAAGTTCCAAAAATTAAGAAATCATTAATTAAGATATTTTTCAATATAACTTACGTGACAATTACAAAAAACAACAACAATTATACAAATAGGTAAAAAAAATTATATTGTGTTCATAAAAAAAAAAAAATTATACTCAAAAAAATAAAAAAAAAACCATTAGACAAATAGGTAAAAAAAATTATATTCAGTTAATAATAAATAAAATTAGAATATAACATTATAAATAAAATTAGAATATAACCTTATAGCTGAAAAAAAACAAAAAAATAATTAGACTAAAAAAATTATATTGCGTTCATAACAAATATAAAAACTTTTGTGGTAAAATTAATGTATTTAAGTTTAAAATATAATTTATATATATAGAAAATAAATTAATTCTTATAGAAAATTTAAGAAAGCTATTGAATATATACACACATTGTCCAAATTTATTTAAGTTAATATTCTTTGAATTAGCTTTCACTAAAATGGAAAGTTGGTTTTACTCTGTAATGATTTTTTATAAAATAGAAATTTAATTTTAAATTAAAGTAGGAAATGTTTTTTTAAAATAAATAATTAATAAGATGAAAAATAAAGATAGAAAATTTATAACAAATAATAAAACTTAGAATTAAAAGGTAATATTATCTTTTATTAAAATATATTATAAATTATATATAACAAATACATAAAAATTACAAAAGATAAATTATACCAAAGAAATAAAATATTTTGATCATCAATTATATTCTATACAATTGCCTTAATAATATACATTAACTAATTGATCTTCTAACAAAATTATATCGCAACAACTTTCTTCTTTCTTTCTTTTACAAATAAGAAAATGTAATCACTCAAAATAATAATAAAAAAAACATAAGCCACAAAAGAAGAAAAAACAAAGAAACGTAAGCACAACCATGAAAAAAAGAAAAAACTTACACGATGCTAAAAAAAAGAAAAAAAACTATAATAATAAAAAGAATACATTTTATTAGAATTGAAATTATTAAACTGTACTTACTGCAAGTAATTAATAAGATAAGACAAATACTTTAATAAGATTAAACTGCAAGTAATTAATAAGATTAATTGTGTTATCCATATAAATGATTTTAAATTTATGGAAATATTGATAATGTAATTATTACTATTTATTGAAAAAATATATAAAGTTTTAGTATAAAATAAATAAGGAATATATAATTAATACTCGGTCAATAATAAGAATAATATCATTTGAATACATGCCTTAATAAATTTTAGTAGTGATAAAAACTTAAATATAATAGTAAATATTAAGAAGTAGATGTATGGGAAATTAAAAACAATACAAATTAAAGATGTTAAAATACAATTTCTGAATTAATAACTAAACAACAATAAACACATACGAAAATAATAAACTGTTAAATTTACAATATTAATATTTTAATTAAAAAAATAAATACTAATGTAAGACTGATTGTGTAATTGAATAATGTATTACATTAGTTATTCTTGAATGAAACTTTCTTCTTGAATGAAACTTTATCAAAAAATACTTATCCACAAAAAAATATATTGAGATTATTGGAAATTATATTTAGGAAAATATTATTTGTGAAAAAAATATTAAAAATTATTCAGTTATATAATATAAGGAAAAATAAAATTAACAATACAATTATATGTTAATAAATAATAATTCTAACGCATATTTGAATCCTGTAAAAATTAATTAAAAATAAATCAGTAAAATACAAAGTCTTAAAAATAAAAATACCTTTATTAAATTAAACTGTACAAAACTTAAAAAAAAAAGGAAAATGCAAAATTAAATTTAAAACAATCACTAAAATAAATCTTTTAAAAATAAAAATAATTACAATAAATTAGTAAAGTAATACTAACAATAATTTCTGAAAAAAAATAAATCATAAAAATAATATATACAATAATTTCTGGAAATAACATAAATAAAATATGATTTAATAATTAAGTAAAATAAAAATAATAAATATAAATAAATAAATATAAAAAATAACTCAACAAAGAAATTGATTCGTGAAAAAAAAAATTTAGAAAATGATTATTTATCAAATAAAAATATAAACTATAAATTAATATAAAAAATAACTTTGAAATAAATAAATATAACAAATAATTTTGAAAAAAAATGCAAACGGTTATTTATAAAAAAATCATAAACAACCAAACATAATTGAAATAAATTGAAATAAAAATACAAACTATAAATAAATAAATATAAATAACCGTTCATAATTAATACAAATAAAAATATAAACTATAAATAATTAAATATAAAAAATAACTTAAAAAATACTATGGTGAAAAAATAAATTGGAAAAAAATAATTATATATTAAATAATTTTTATTTAATAACAATTTTCCAAAAACCAAATTATATGATACGATATATAATATTATAAAAAAAATAAAAAAAATAAAATTTACAAAACAAATTAACAAATCATATAAGATTATAAAAAAATAAATAAATAAGACTTATAATTACATTTATAAAACAAAACAAATTAATATATTAACAAAATAAACACAAAAACAAAATCAATAATAAAAAACAAAACAATATAAAAAAACAAAGATAAAAAAAATCCGCAAAAAAAATGCCAAAAAAAAATTAAATATAAAAAATAACTAAATAAAAAATACTCATATTCTAACAAAATTTGTAAGAGTATAAGAAATTATTAAAATTATTTTTTAATTTAAATTTACAAACTTGCAAAAAAAACAAATTACACATAACAAATTAGATTTATAAATAAAATAAAAAAATACTTACAATTCAATTTGCAAAACAAAATATTAAAACAAAGTATAAGAAATCATTAAAAAAAATTATGAATAATAATATTTATTAAAAATTAAACTTAGAAACCTACAAAAAAAAAGACAAATTATATTATGCCAAAAATAATTAAATATAAAGAATAACTAAATAAAAAATACTCACGTTTCAAAAAAAAATTGGCACAAAACAATTTGTAAAAAATAGTACAGTAAGAGTAAAAAATTATTAAAATAATTTTTAATTAATACTAATATTTATTAAAAATTAAAAGTAAAAACATGCAAAAAAAACAAATTATACATAATAGATTTATAAAAAAAATATAAAATTATTACAATTAAATCTGCAAAACAAAATGTGAAGTATAAGAAATAATTAAAATTATTTTTTATTAATAATAATATTTATTAAAAATTAAACGTTCAAAAAAAACAAATTATATATAACAAATTAGATTAATAAATAAAATAAAAAATACTTACAATTAAACAAAACAAAATGGAAAACAAAATATAAGAAATCATTAAAATTATTTATAATTAATAATAATATTTATTAAAAATTAAACGTTAATTTTTAATAAATTTAACCGTAAAAAAACACAAATTATATTATGCCCAAAAAATAATAAACTATAAAGAATAAGTAAATTTAACAACATGTACAATGAGTAAATAATTAGTTCTTAAATATAAAAGCATAATTAATAAAGAATAAGTAAATTTAACAACATGTACAATGAGTAAATAATTAGTTCTTAAATATAAAAACATAATTAATTCATACAGTTAGTTAATGCTTCAAAACCTTAAACCATATGCTAATTGTTAAAACATATGTAATTAAAAGTACAATGGTTCACAAATACTAATCATAAACAAACATTATACTGTTCATACTAATCAAAAAGTTAATAATTGAAAATCTTTTGTCCTGGGCTTATTAGAAAACATCATGTCGCACTCCATCGCATAGTCTGAGTTTAACCTTTTTTAACCCAACAAATGAAAATAAAATCTTTTTAATTATTGAGTCTACAAAACTGATATTTTTAACATGATTATAAATGTATTCGTATAAAAAAAATAAAAATAAAAATCTTACATGTGTCAGTATTGAATGGTTTAGCTAGTGGTAAAGAAGCATTCTGGTGTACATGTAAGTGTCACGAAGAACAAATTCACCTGACAAACAAAAATTCAATGTTATTGTCTAAAGAAGTTACCTTAATTAATAAAGAAATTAATATATAAAGATTCATTAGACAAAATACCTGAAATTTAATCTGTTATACTTATTCATGTCAAGATATCCTTTACTTTATTCGTAGCAAAAACGACAACCGGCATATTATTATAGCTGGTTAAAAGTAAAATTATTTTCAAATATTACTTCCAAGTTATAGCTAGTCAAAAGGGAAATTATTTTCAAATATTACTCCCAGCAGGTTGATTAAAATTGTAACAAAAAATTTGAATGAGTATACGTAATAAAATACTCTCATGACTAACACACTTAAGTTATAGTTGAAGTTTAATTACTATACCTGAAAGGATTTAAAAGCCATTGATGATGGCAAATGCTGATAAGCTGATGTAGTCCAGGGAAATCAACAGGCTATCGCGGTCTATTTTCGTTAGCAAGCAATCAAGGAATCTTGGAAAAATCAATGAGGTTCAAAAGGGAAATTATTTTCAAATATTACTCACAGCAGTAATGATTAAAATTGTAACAAAAAATTTGAATGATTAAAATTGTAACAAAAAATTTGAATGAGTATACGTAATAAAATACTCTGAGGACTAACACACTTAAGTTATAGCTAGTCAAAAGGGAAATTATTTTCAAATATTACTCCCAGCAGTAATGATTAAAATTGTAACAAAAAATTTGAATGAGTATACGTAATAAAATACTCTCAGGACTAACACACTTAAGTTATAGTTGAAGTTTAATTACTATACCTGAAAGGATTTAAAAGCCATTGATGATGGCAAATGCTGATAAGCTGATGTAGTCCAGGGAAATCAACAGGGTATCGCGGTCTATTTTCGTTGGCAAGCAATCAAGGAATCTTGGAAAAATCAATGAGGTTCAAATGATACTTCACCTGGAAAAATCGCATTTTTAGATGATGATTCTAACACACAAACACCTATAAAAATCGAAACAACAAAAAGACAATTAAACAACAAATAATACAAACATATTTCAATGATTTAATCATGAACCAAAATATAAAATACAAATAACAAATTAGTAGTTAATGTTCTGAAAAAAGACACATTAAAATATTAAACGTAAATCGTTGGTTCATGTGATTATATTCAAACAAAGGGAAAATGTACTTTATAAATTTCTACTCAAATCAAGGGAACAATAGTTAACATACATTAATATGACAACGACGCAAGGTGAGTTCCCAATATCAATGAGAGCAGTTGAAAAGAAGTGAACATCATTGTCTTCACTGTACTCAAAGAGCTGAAAGAGACTGTCGAAACAAAATTTACAGTGCAAAAACACCATTGAAAATTTGCGGAGGAAAATTATTTTCAAATATTACTTCCAACAGTAATAGAAAAGCTGTAACTGAAAATTTGAATGAGTATACGTAATAAAATACTCTTAGCCTCTCAGAACTAACACACTTAAGTTATAGTAAATGTTTAATTACTATACCTGAAAGGAATTAAAAGCTATTGATGATGGCAAATGTTGAAAAGCTGTTGTAGCACAGTGAAATCAACAGGCTATCACGGTCTATTTTCTTTGGAAAGCAATCAAAGAATCTTGGAAAAATCAATGAGGTTCAAATGATTCTTCACCTGGAAAAATCACATTTTTAGATGATGATTCTAACACAAACACCTATAAAAATCGAAATATCAAAAAGACAATTAAACAACAAGAAAACCTGTTCCAGAGGCAATAGAAAGTTGTACCAATAGTATGATTAAAACATGTGTAATTTATAAAATAAAGAGGAATATAGTAAAAAATACATACCTCAAACCTGCAAAATAAAAATTATTAAGAACAGTCAGAAAATATAGAAATAAAAATGAAGGCATACTACCTCACGACCTCAAATTTCTTTGTGGAAGCGAACTTCGAGAACAGGAAGTTGAATCGCCTATCGAAGATTATCCAGTCGGAGAAATCAATCATAAAGATCGGAAAATTCAAAAAAAAAAAAAAACACGCATATTCATATATACCTCGCGGCCTCAAATTCGCAATGAAAGCGTCCTTCGAGAAAAGGAAATTAAAAAGCTTCTTGACGAATATCCACTCGGAGAAATCGCACACAAAAATTTGAAAAATCTACAAAAAGAAAACATGAATATTCATATATACCTCACGACCTCAAACTCGCGATGCAAGCGTCCTTAGAGAAAAGGAAATTCAAAAGCTTCTTTACGATATGCAATCGCAGAAATCGCTCAGAAAGATCGGAAAAGTCTGAAAAAATATAACATGCATATTCATATATACCTCACGACATCAAACAACCGCAAAACAAAAAAATACAAAATAAATAAATTAATTCAACTATTATAAAGAGATACTTGACTTTAAACAAATCAAACAAAAAACTTGGTAGAACAATAAATAAAAACTTACAATACATCTGCAAACCAAAAAAATAAACAATCAAATTAGAAATTAAGAAAAAACATTAAAATTAAAATAATTGCAGAAGAAATTAATAAACGCAATAAACTTTGACCAAAACAAAAAAAACAAATTCTTATATAATTAAAAATTAAAAAAAACATTAAAATAATTGCAAATGAAATTAACACCGGGACAAAATAAAATAAAAACATCAATTAAGATAGCTTTAAGACATTAGAATGATTTATGAAGAACAATAAAATAATTAAAAACAATTAACAAATTAAAAAAATGCATATAAAGTTCATAAAGACAGAAACTTAAAAATAACAATACCATATAATAAAATAATTTAATACATTACAACAAAAGAAAACAAATTAAAAAAATACATATGAAGTTCAGACATAAACTTACATTGAGAGCTGCAAACAAATAAAAAAACAGTGATCATAAAATTATACAATAAATTAATTCAAAGAAATAAGATTACAAAGAGAGATACTTACCTTTAAAGCTGTGAACAAATAAAACAAAAAAATTTGTTATAAATGAAATTATAATAGAACAACAATAAATAAAAACTACAAATAAAAAAAACAGTGATCATAAAATTGGCAAGAAACTATTATTAGCTTATTACACTACAAACCTATAAAAATAGCAAGACCATATAAAGTTGTTAGAATTATTTATAATAAAGAACAATAAAATAATTAAATACATTACAACAAAGAAAAAAAATTAAAAAAATGCATATAAAGTTTATAAAGACAGAAACTTACCTTCAGAGCTGCAAACAAATAAAAAAAAATGTGATCATAAAATTATACAATAAATTAATTCAAAGAAATACGATTATAAAGAGATACTTAAAGTGAACAAATCAAACAAAAAAACTTGGTTGTAAATGAAATTATAATAGAACATGAGAACAATAAATAAAAACTTACCATGCATCTACAAACCAAAAAAATAAACAATCAAATTAGAAATTAAAAAAAACCAAAAAAATAAACAATCAAATTAGAAATTAAAAAAAACATTAAAATAATGACAGAAGAAATTAATAAAGAGATACTAACTTACATCTACAAAACAAAAAAAACAAAAAAATAAATTAATAAAGATTATAAAGAGATACTTACCTTTATAGCTGTGCACAAATCAAATGATCTGCAAACCAAAAATATAAACAATCAAATTAGAAATTAAGAAAAAACATTAAAATAATTGCAGAAGAAATTAATAAATGCAAGATACTAAGTTGACATCAGCAAAACAATTAATTCAAAGAAATACGATTATAAAGAGAGATACTTACCTTTAAAGCTGTTAACAAATAAAACAAAAAACTTTGTTGTAAATGAAACTATAATAGAACAACAATAAATAAAAACTACAAATAAAAAAAACAGTGATCATAAAATTGGTAAGAAACTATTATTAGCTTATTACACTACAAACCTAGAAAAATAGCAAGACCATATAAAGTTATATAAAGTTGTTAGAATTATTTATAATAAAGAACAATAAAATAATTAAATACATTACAACAAAGAAAAAAAAAGAAAAAAATGCATATAAAGTTTATAAAGACAGAAACTTACATTCAGAGCTGCAAACAAATAAAAAAAACTGTGATCATAAAATTATACAATAAATTAATTCAAAGAAATACGATTATAAAGAGATACTTAAAGTGAACAAATCAAACAAAAAAACTTGGTTGTAAATTAAATTATAATATAACATAGAGAACAATAAATAAAAACTTACCATGCATGTACAAACCAAAAAAATAAACAATCAAATTAGAAATAAAAAAAAACATTAAAATAATGAAAGAAATTAATAAAGAGATACTAACTTGACATCTGCAAAACAAAAAAAAACAAAAAAATAAATTAATAACGATTATAAAAGAGATACTTACCTTTAGAGCTGTGAACAAATCAAATGATCTGCAAACCAAAAAAATAAACAATCAAATTAGAAATTAAGAAAAAACATTAAAATAATTTAAGAATTAATAAATGCAAGATACTTGACATCTCTCAAATTAGAAATTAAGAAAAAATATTAAAATAATTTAAGAATTAATAAATGCAAGATACTTGACATCTGCAAAACAAAAAAAATTCTCATATAATTAAAAATTAAAAAAAAACATTAAAATAATTGCAAAAGAAATTAACACAATTAAATAAACGCGAGACTTGACATCTGCAAAAAAAAAATCATAAGCTTTAAAAATATTAAATTGCAGAGAAAAAAAGCTTTAATAACGCATCAGCAAAATAAAAAAAAAATCATCAAAAAAATATTGAATTACAGAAAAAATATTTAATAATATTGAGAAAAAAAGCCGCATCTGCAAAATAAAAAAAATCATCAAAAAATAATGAATTACAGAAAAAAGATTTAATAACTCAGAATGAAATTTTAATGATGATGAAAAGGATTTTAAATAGAATTAATTCAGTTTAATATGGAAAAAAATGTGGGGAAAAAATTGGGGGCTTTGAAGAGTTTCTCCGCATCAAATTTGAGGGAGCGAAATTTGCAGAAAAAAAAAACACGAAATATGCATACCTCAATTGGAATAGGAGGAAGGCGAGCGGCGGAGTAGTCGGAATTCGGGATGGAAGAGTCCTTCGATCGATCGATCGTCAAGATCTGAAAAATATGAAAAAAGAAAACATGCAAATTCATATATATACCTAACGACCTCGAATTCGCGATGGAAGCCTCCTCATAGAACAGGGAATTCGATCGCTTGGATGAATAGATCGGGGAACAAATCGGGGGCTTGGATGAGTTTCTTCGCATCTGATTGGAGGGAGCGAAATTTGCAGGAAAAAAAAATATGCATACCTTAATCTGAATACGAAGAAGAAGATCGGAGGAGTAGTCGGAGTGCGGCGGAGAGCAATTGCATATGATGATCGAGGATGGGGCTGGAAGACGACGATGAAGGGGGAAGACGATTCAGAAAAGAGAGAGAGAGAAAAAAAAATTATGTATCGGAAATATGAAAAGAATTTTGAGGGGAGACTTTTTATTGCAGCGCTGAAAAAGGTGAAGAGAAGACAGCTGTTTTTTTACTGTTTTTGCATTGCCTTACGCAAAAGCCATAAAAACTGATATTTTATTTAATATCTGAAATTAATACTTTTTGAAGAATAAAAAATTAATAAAAGTTGTAGTGTGAACGCATCCTTGGTACTGATATGGTGAAGAGAAGACAGCTGTTTTTTTACTGTTTTTGCATTGCCTTACGCAAAAGCCATAAAAACTGATATTTTATTTAATATCTGAAATTAATACTTTTTGAAGAATAAAAAATTAATAAAAGTTGTAGTGTGAACGCATCCTTGGTACTGATATTTAATATCTGAAATTAATACTTTTTGAAGAATAAAAAATTAATAAAAGTTGAAATTAATAAAAGTTGGTATGCCATTGGTCACCTTGGGAGGCTACGCTTCTCGTTTTATATATGTATAGATTTGTAAAAGAGAAATTTAGTTATGAGTTAGACCATATACAGTAATGGTCATGAATCCCCTCTTATGATATGAAAATGACAGACAAAAGTGTGAAAAAACTCGTCCCCTAACCCTTGGAAAAAAGCCAATTCAAACACAGCTCATTCAATCTAGTTAAACCATTCAAGTTGATCAGATTTCACAATCTCAAAATAAATTACTATAATCTTTCTCCTTACTGTCCAAAACACATTCTACATGAAATGAGAGAATCATAGTTACCTTTCTCATTTCAAATGAAAAAAAAACACTAATAGAAGACATGACATGACCACAGTAGTGCTTTTATTTTCTTATAGACCGGCAAAATGACGAAAACGAATCCTTGAGTTCGTCTGGTAGGGCCAGTGACAAAGGAGGAAGGGGGCCATGGTTTTTCTTGGATAACATAGAAGCGAGTGCAGGCTGTTGCTTGTTAAGACCTTCAATTATAAATGAGAATGCCCCAAACGTCGCACAACTTTGGAGTAGAGCTTGTGGAGTACCTAGAGAAAATATATTAAGGCATTATAATAAACTAGAATACGATTGACACATTTTGCATCTTCAACAGTGGCATGAAAACATGGCCTTCCGAATTAAGATGCAATAGCCAATTGAAAAGGAATTAGCAATTATACAAATTTACAATATTTACGGGTTGTAGAACTTAAGCAGTTGGAAAATTACAAGAAAAATAATAGATATTATTGTGTTCTGGAATTAAACGATTTCATAAGCTCTTACTGCATTCTATTGAAAATAAAATTGTGAAACACTTATTAGTTCGTAAACATCTTATAAAATGTTTTTGCCAAACACACTCTTGTACTTAGAACATGGAAGCTCATGAACTACAAAGCAACTAACTATGCATGTCTGTAAATATCGGAAAATAAATGTTTGATCTTGTCCATCAAGGAAATAGAGAGTAAAGGAAAGAAGGGTGAATGCCTGGAAAGCTTAAAGCAAGGCCAGTGCAGCATCCAGCTACTCCTGCATTTATGACTGTACAAAGAGCACGTAGTTCAAATTATTTAAGAGAAGAAAAGGAGGGGTGGGGGTGGGGTGTGATTTGTCTAAATAGAAATAAAATAAAAACAAAGCTTTACCATCATCTTTCCCTCTCAATTCCTTCAAAAAGCACACAACTAAACTGTGCACTCCCGACAAAACGGCAAATGTCTGTAAAGATAAGGCGAAATAAACAAGTTGAAAACCAATATCAAGATCAAAGCAACCATATGACAAGGCAAGGGTTTTAGATCTTGTACCTTGGCAGAAGATCCTGCGTCTGCAAAGGAACCTTTAAAGCCCTTCTTCTTAAATAATCCAGAACCTAAGAGTAAAAAAAAACAAAAATTAAACTTTGGTGAATTAACATCAGAGTAACATTACTACATTAGAAGTGACTGCCACATCACCTAATACACGTTTTTTAATTAACTAGTACTAGACTTGACTAGGAATTTTATTTAGTAATTTTGAGCTCAAAACTTGATGAGAGTCTCATATTAACCTCATACACAAATTCAAAGAACTAATCGAAGAGAAAAGGCACAAATTTACTCTTCCAATTGACCAGTGAGTGCTGGTCAGGCGGCACCAAACGAGAAATCTAAACAGGTAAACTAATCTACTGTAACATTAGCAAGACCTGCAGCTTATACCTCAGCAAGAGATAGAAAGAAAGAACACAACTTTTCTTCATAAGCAAACATAAAACAATTCACTGTGGAGTAGAAACAACTCAAGGGAAAAGAACCCACAAAATATTAACATAACAAACACACACAAAAAATCTGGAAAAAATAAAAGCCGAAAATCATAATGTATTTATACATATATATTAAATAAAAAAAACAGGTAACAAAGGGAAACAATATCATCCGAAAATAAACGAAAATACAAGTTAAGGAAAGGATAATTGAGAGTTCACCATAGCCGAAAATAGCGCCCATGGCAGCGCCGGCGGCGGAGTCACTGGCGAATCTGGCTACGCAAACAAAGGAAGGAGACCAATCGGAAGGATTAGGGTTCGGAATGTTATCAATTTCAGAATCGGAGTTACCGTTGATTGGATTTGCAGGCGTCGACATTGTTCACGGAAAGATGATTAAACCCTACTCGTTTGTTTGGTTAATCCAATCCAATATTTCTTTCTCGGTTTTGCCTTGTAGATAATACCCAAGTTTGGGATAAGTTGGAGACTTGGAACATTTTCATATACCCCTAGCCCCTACTCATAACAAGAAGTTAAAACCATTTTTACAACACTTTTTCTTTTTGTTTTTTTATTCACAATTTTTTAAACATTAAAAATAAATAATTTACTTTTTACTTTAAAAATATATTATAGTATTTATTTTTTTTAATTTTTAATCAAAAATTAATATTTTTGTTAATTTTTCTAAAAGACATAATGAGAACAAAAAAACATATTTATACTATTTCTTCCCGTTTGTTTGTAAGACCAACTCAGATAAGAGTTATTTGAGGAAATATTTCTATGCAATATGAGATATATGAAAGAAGCAAGTTTTTGAATATTCTACAAAAAAAAAATATTGAATAATTTTTTAATTATTCAATAAAATATGAGATATATGAAAGTAGGGTCGGCAGGCCATGATTGACAATATTTAATTTTTTTAACTTTATAAATGATATTTTAATATATAATTAATAATAAATTTAAATATTTTACATCAATATTTTTTATTTTTCAAGATTTATAAATAAAAATTAAATTTGTTTAATTTGGATACTAATTTATTTATTTTTTGCAATTTCCTCGATTTCATTCTCAACTGCTCACAATTTTTCACAAAGTACTTCATCGTTAATCTACTCAACTACGTAAAAAAGAAAGAGCTTTCAATTATTTATGGTAATTTGTTTAACAATTGTAATTGTAGTAGATTACTAGCTAAAAGACCTATGATGAGAAATTTATGCTCTTGCACGATATTAGAAATTTGGAAGAAAATATTCAACTCTTTGACAACTTCTCGTATCTAATGATAAGAATTGAAAGACTAGAAATTTGGGTTGCTTGTTGCTTGTTGCTTGTTTCATGATATAGAGTTTACATCTCATATTTCACTCTAAGCCAGATAACTGTTGGATAAAAAAACCGTAAAGACAAGGGTGCAACAAAAGAATAAATTTAAAGATTTCAAATTAATTAAGAGATAATATCAATTTACGTCCTGTAACTAAGGCCGAATCCAATTTTGGTCTTGTATTTTTCAAAATCATCAAATGTCGTCCTTTCCGTCCAATTTTGTAGAGTACCGTTAACTATTGCTGACGTGGCAAAGATCTCCGTCTAACCAAAGTTACGCGGTGCGGTGAATCCAATTTTGGTCCTGTATCTTTCAAAATCATCAAATAACATCCTTTCCGTCCAATTTTGCAGAGCAACGATTTTTGACGTGACAATGACCTCCGTCTAACCTAAATCACGCGACACAAATATATCGGGGGTCGTTATGCCACGTATATTGGGATGCATTTCCCCCCTAAAAAATGGATGACATATTCCGTAATTAAAAGCTATAAACACCAATATTTTGACACCCTCAAAATTATTGAATCGTAATTTGGGGAATTATCATGAAATTCTATTAATTCTCCTTTGAACCCTAGAACTTAGAGAGCTATAAACACCAATATTTTGACACCCTCAAAATTATTGAATCGTAATTTGGGGAATTATCATGAAATTCTATCAATTCTCCTTTGAACCCTATAACTGAGAGAGCCAAAATCCGAAATCAAAAACACAATAATCTAACTATAAACCCGAATATAAATGCGCGCACCGGGATCTGCGCCTTGCTCAAATTATGTTAAAGCTTCGTTGATCCGCCGAGATCCCAAACTCCGATGTCACCTACATCAGCGTCTTCTCCGTCTGCACCTGCAGCATGCTCACGTGGTCCTACACCGTCTGCAGCTCCCTCCGCACTTTTGTATTCTCCTGCTTCATGTTCAGGATCTCCCCTTGCAGCTTCGCTTCGATTTCGGGGTAGTTCATCAACTTTGTTATTGTTGTTTTCATGCGCGTGGCTGAGTTTATCGCGGATGAGTTCGATCTCTTGGTCCCTTTTCAGGATGCCTTGCTTGAGGTCTCTCATCAGAATGGTCACGTGGAATTGGTGATCATTTTCTTTCTTTTCTTCCAACCTCTATAACTGTGTTAGTGTCATATATGATTTCAACATGTTGAACATTATTGTTTTCAGACATAGTGATCTTGACAACTTCATCGGCGTCTTCCACGTTCGACTTCACCGTGCTTAGCTTATCCGAGAGGTGGTCGAGGCATGAACGAGCCTCGTAAAAATTCGTCTGGAGATTCGTGATCTGATTCTCTACGTTCTTGTTTAAACTCTCGACTCGCCTGAGCTTATCCTCCATTTCCTTCACCCATATGCTCAGATTCTGCTTGTCCTCGATCAAACTCTTCTTTTCGTTTTCAAACTTCTTGCTGATTTATAGGGTTACACCGATTCTTGTTGTCGTCGACAGTACCTCTTCAATGGATTTTGTCTTCTTCAATGGATTTTGTCTTCTGCAATTAGGGTTACAATGGGGAAATGAGATTATTCGAATTTAAAAAGGAATACGCAGTCTTATATTACGAAAAAACCATTGCAAATTAATAAGAAATTGAAAATGATTTTCACATCAACAATCGTTAACGGTGCTCTGCAAAATTGGCGAAAAGGATGAAATTTGATGATTTTGAAAGATACAGGACCAAAATTGAATTCGGCGCACCGCGTAACTTTGGTTAGACGGAGATCTTTGCCACGTAAGCAATAGTTAACGGTACTCTGCAAAATTGGACGGAAAGGATGACATTTGATGATTTTGAAAGACACGAGGCTAAAATTGGATTCGGCCTTAATTACAGGACGTAAATTGATATTATCTCATTAATTAATTCAAAATATATTTTGTTATATAGTGTTAGGGTAGTTTAGTAATTAGCATTAATAAAATGTGTGTTTTTTTTCTTATAATTATAAGTTCTATAATACCATAATTAAGAAGAAAAAAAAGAAACAATAAATCTCAATAAAATGTATTGTTGGAGGTTATAAATATAATTTGATAAATCAAATTTCCTTTAAAAAAAATACAATATACTCATATTTATGTTAAAAAAATTGTTTACAAACATTTTATACATTTGGAATCACCAGACAAATAATCTATAATTAAGGAATGACCAATTTGCCTACGACAACGTTACGCCGTGCTGACGATTTATTATTATTATTGTTATTATTATTATTTTATTTCACATCTTAAACTTTGAACAAAGTTTCCATGGTGCTGACTTTCTGATTGCAGAACAAAACAATCAATAGCTAGAGTTAGGGTCAAAGCTCCTACTTCATTAAATAATGTTGACTGCTGTGTCAAACTTTTTACCACTTTTTAGGCTACAAAAGAACAAACATCCTGCTCTGCTTAATTAACAATAGTATCGTCGCGTATTTATTTGACATAATCTTAAAATTTCGACAAATTTATTTTGACATATGAATTAAAAAAATATAAAATCAACAAGTCTTCTTACGTGGGTCCCAATATCCTTTTTATTTTTTCATCCACTCCATCTTTATAGTGTCATATTTTACGAGACAAAAAATAAAATAATAGTAGTACACAATTCCTATATTTAAAAATATAATTTTTTAAAAATTTTATAATATTATTTTTATTTTTATTTTAACATATTGTTTAAATTTTAATCACAATTTATTTAGTTTTTAATTTAAATATGTATTTTTACTTTTTATTTATTTGTTACAACATCAAAAAATGATAATTTTCAATTTCAAATTTTAAAAAGCGTGACTATTATTTCAACACATGAATAGGAAATATCAAAGAGTACTAATTTTTTATTGAAGAAATCGAATGTTAGAACATTGCACATGGCAAGTACAAATAGAATTGAATATGTTGAAGCATGTAGTAAAATTTACTAGTAGAAACGAGCATCTTCAATGCTATAATTTAGTCACATTATTTTAAACATCACAACTAATTGGTATTTATCAATTTATATTTATACAAGTACAATTTTATTTTTGTAGGTCATACCACTATACATATATTTATTTTTATTACATACATATATCAAAAGGAAATAATAAAAAAATGAAAATATGACAAATAGGGCTCACAATTGCATTTGTACTTTTATCCTCAATAGTACAATTTAAAAATTGTATCTATCTCTTAACAAAGATGCAATTAATTTACAAAAAAGTATTGCATTTTTGTATTTTTGTTTTATTGTATTTACTTTTCAAGAAAGATGAAATACTTACATTTTAATTTAGAAATGAAGTATTGTATTTTTTTTAGAAGGAGAGAGTAATTGAATATGACATATTAATTAAAAAGAACATAGTGAGAAAAAGGTAGAAGTAATAATTAAAACGCGTTTCTCAAGAACACATATATGTATGTGTGGTGACTCACTTCTTAAATTGGAAGCATAAGAGTAGTAATATTGAGATGAGGTCGGCACTTCAAACCCAATGCCCCCATTGAATCCAAGTAGAGGTAGTTGAGCTCTCATCTCAATCAATTCAATCATACTCAATTCCCATAGACAATTTTCAGGTAAGCCCACTTCAGTTCCACCTCCCTATCTTCAAATCATTCCTTTTTTTCTTACTTTTTATTGTGCTGTGAAGTTGCTTTCTTGTCAAAGTTGGAATCTTTTTCAATTTCTTGGTTTTCACTTTCTCACAATTTCGAATAAATAATTAAAAGTTAAAAATTGGAGATACAGGGTGTTCTTAGTCTGATCCATTTTAATTTAATTTTTTAATTTCTGTAATTTATTGATTCTCTGATTTTTTTTTTTTAAAAATTTATTTAGCTTCCCTCAGAAATGGCATCTCAGCATCACGAAAATTTAGGCGGATCCGGCGGGCTCGACTTCCGAACCCTAGACGAGCTCGAGTCATTTTTGTTGGATCCTTTTTACAACCTCGATGACAACAGCTTCAGCTACCAACACCCGCCGCGCCTCTCTTCTCCCAATCCCGATTCCGCCGCCGCGGCCGTCGAGTCCTCGAGCAACGGAAGCTCCGTCACCCACCCGGACTCTTCATCCGACACGACCAACAACTCCGCCCACGACAACCTCCTCCTCGAAGCAACCGACATCGTGCGGAGAAAGGACCTCAAAGAAATGCTCATAGCCTGCGCCAAATCCATAGCCGCCAACGACCTACCCATTTGCGACCGCCTCATGACCGAACTTCGCTTGCTCGTTTCCGTCCGGGGGGACCCACTTCAGAGATTAGGCGCTTACATGTTAGAAGGCCTCGTCGCTCGCCTCTCCTTCTCCGGCAGCTCGATTTACAAGGCCCTCAGGTGTAAGGACCCCACGGGCCCGGAGCTCCTTTCCTACATGCACTTGCTCTACGAGGCTTGCCCGTATTTCAAATTCGGCTACTTATCCGCAAACGGGGCCATAGCCGAAGCCATGAAAGACGAGAGCAAGATACACATAGTTGACTTCCAGATCGCTCAGGGCGGGCAGTGGGTCGCCCTCATCCAGGCCCTCTCGGCCCGGCCCGGTGCTCCCCCGTTCGTCCGGATCACAGGGATCGACGACCCGACTTCGGCGTGGGCCCGCGGTGGTGGGCTCGAGATCGTGGGCCGCAGGCTGTCGGCCCTTGCGGAGTCGTTCGGTGTGCCTTTCGAGTTCAACGGTGTGGCTGTTTCCAACTGCGATATCGAAACGAGTCATCTTGGGGTTAGGGAGGGGGAAGCTCTGGCGGTGAATTTCGCGCTGATGCTGCACCATGTGCCGGACGAGAGCGTGGGGCCCGTTGGGAACCACAGGGACCGTCTGTTGAGGATGGTGAGAGGCTTGTCGCCTAAGGTTGTGACTCTAGTCGAGCAGGAGTCGAACACTAACACGGCCCCGTTTGTCCCTCGTTTTGTGGAGACGCTCGAGTATTACTTGGCAGTGTTCGAGTCGGTTGATGTGACCTTGGGGAGGGACCACAAAGAGCGGATAAATGTTGAGCAACACTGTTTGGCTCGGGATATTGTGAATGTGATAGCTTGTGAAGGGGTGGAGAGAGTCGAGCGGCATGAGGTTCTTGGGAAGTGGAGGGTAAGGTTTGGTATGGCGGGGTTCGTTCCGTGTCCGTTGAGCTCGTTTGTGAATGGGACGATTAGGAGTTTGCTGGAAAATTATTGCGAGGAGTATACCCTCAAGGAGAGGGATGGGTGTCTCTATCTCGGATGGATGGGTCGGGATTTGGTTGCTTCTTGCGCGTGGATGTAGATGAAGTGAAGTAGGCAATTTTGGTAATAAGGTGGATCCATGTTCTTTGATGTATAATACAGTGTATTGTAATTGATCAAATGAGCAATGTACTTTCTCCATCACTCTTAACTCTAAAATCTGAATAATAATGCTGCAGCTTAATTCATACATACATGGATGCCTCAAAGTTCACTTCCCTATTCTTAATACAAACCAAAACACCTGAATTTACAAATCACATTTATTCATTGTCAAAAGCATTATGGACCCATAAGTATTCTTCCGAGGTTTGGAGTACACTGATAAGAACGTGCAACTCGGTTTTCCCTACTTCCATATAGATTCGTGCCACTGTTAACGATACCATAAAAGGCAGTAGTTCGTGGAACTTCAATACTGTTTGTTCCAACAACGAGATCAAGGCTGAGTGAGCCACTCTCCTGTGATGTTACACGGTATAGTTCCGGAAAACTCGCAGTTGCTGTTCTTGGCAGTAGGTACATCGTGGTCATGTTTGCCCTCATAAGATGTTATGACGGCTTTGAAGTCGTGTGATGCCCTCTCAACATGTTTTCTGACCGGGCAGCCTGGGTTTGTGCACTTGTAATAACTCCTGAATAATGAAAATAAAAAGTCCCGAAAGTTTATGTAACGAGTGATTTCAAATACTAAGCGTGTTGAGATGAATTGGAGTAACTGAGGAAGTTAACGAGATACCACAAATAGTTTTCCAATAGGTCTCTATAAAGGTATTACACAAATTAAAACATGATTCACAGATTTAGTGAACACCAGCAATGAGTAGGCAATATGGAATGTCCGTTTTTCATGGAGAGAACCACATAAAAGAGGAGACCTGGAAATCAACTTTCTATAACAAATCTCATGTTTCATTTTTCCATTTTTCTTCTTGAATTAGTCTTCCCTTACCATCAGCTCTCTCTATCTTTTTACGACCTTTTATGCTTATAAATATTACTTCATCACATACCTCGGATTTGGATTGCCACGAACCACTTTTTGCCCATACTTGCGCCACCGATACCCATCATCCAGAATATCAACCTCGCTCACAGTTTGAACAACTACCCTTGGCTCGCGAATGGGCTTAACAACTGGAGCTAAATCAAACCCATCTTCCATCTTCCTGCTCAAGATCTCAAACATTACTATTACTGTGAACCTGGCAATGTATGTTCGACGTCATTTCTATATAAAAAATGTATTACCTTCGTTTAGAAAATGGATCATCTTCATCAATGAGATCATTATTAATGTTCTGGATTTGTGAAGATGAACCGTCTGCGCCAACTTCATTTGCTTGATTTGGGGACACAGCTGGAGAAATGTTTGGCTTAATTCTGTTAATGTTCGACATATCTTCAATACCATAATAAAATACAAGATAAAAAATTATTGGGTTGGGTGTACGTGTGCAAAGTACAAAATTGGTGCACAGCAATAATGTTTAGGCAAATCCAAGGTGCAAATGAATCCAACATTAGTACGCACCGTGGAGTAACCATTTAACAAATATTATTAAATCACATCATAATATCAGTAAGAAAATAGAAACATAGAGCAGAGGTAAGAAAGCAAGTGATCACAGAGATTACCCAAGTATTATACTTTAGTAATCACAGAGTCACTTTGTAAAATTACCCTAGTATTATTCCTTTTACAGTTTCTGGACTTATATCAATCACAAAACTTGCTTTAAACGAGTGAAACTCATTTAGCACCAATGTCAAGATTTAGACCGCACTATAAAACTTGAGTTAACAGTTAACACTTAATGAAGACCAAAGTATGAAAAGCAAAAATTTTTGTTACCAGCCTGTGTAATAAATCACAATATTGCATTGCAGTCTATTTATATGTTTGGAGCTATTTACCATCTTCACCAGGATTGTGTCTACGGCTAGCAGGTTTCGGATGATCATGTGAACCCTTATAGACAATCTCAATTATTTGTCCACTAGGAGAACTTTCAAATATCTTTTTCACCTCGCAGCTAGGATACGTACATTTGTAATAACTCCGTGGAAATTCGCTACCTTTGACCAGTTTTTGGCCGTATTTTCTCCAGTTATACCCATCATCTGATGTTCTATCAGATGCTGCATTGGAGATGCTATCTTTATGATCATAAGATGACGAATTTGAGTGTCTTCCCTGATTTGATTCATAGTTACTACTTGCTGATTTATGCTCGTGTGTAGGAGAATGTGAAATGTGTTGATCATGAATTTTGCTGAAAGGCCCATGATGTTTCAACCCTGAAGAAATCTTTGGCACAACCGCACAATTAAACAATAGGGCATCAGATAAGAATAACTAGACAAACACAGTTTGACATCTGCATCTCACTATCATCACCAAATATTGAGTTGGGAGAAAAAAAAAATTAAGTGAAACTGTAATGCAGTGCCGTTAAAATTTTAAAATGAAATAATATAAGAACATCAGTATGTTCTTTACTTTTACTGCAAATATAACTATATCATGTTCAGAGGCAACAGATATTCAGGGATGAAAAAATATTTACAGTCCTCATTAGATCATCATTCTATTTAAGTTGCATTCTGAACCTAAATAGCCAAGATTCTATGTTGCGATTGAATATGAATATTTTTCATTTTTATTCGACTGGAGATAAAAAAAATCCCAAAATTTTGATTGAATATAAAAATACTCAAAAAATATATTATTCACTCTTTGTTGTTCTACTCAATCTGATTCACACATTTTAATTTATTTCTTTTGGTAAAGATCACTATTTATGCTCTCATATATCTAACCATCAATCATGATTTTCCTATTTAAAATTTTCAAAATGAAAGTATTTCCAATTGAATTTTAATAAAAAACTTGGTGGAAACATAGAATAAAACCATTTGATGCGCGTGATTTTGTACTATAAATGGTATGTAATGCATGGCTTTTAAAAGAAAATACATGCGAGAGAAAAAAGTTTTCTCTTAACCAGATCATTACTCATTTACTTACCGCTAGTGATGAGAATCTTGATGGAGTAGATCCAGTGTGAAACTTAAACTCAATCCTGCTGGATGTTCTGTCATCAAAATTAGCGCTACCATAAAAATTCTTATCTTGTGATATTGCAACATTCTCGCCAGATCCATGCATGACCGGAGGCTTGGATAACGAACCTGTTGTTGGAGAAGGCTCTGCCTGAGGAATTGACAAAAGGTCAATAATTGGAAATTTGATACTCATGACAAAAAACTAGCAAAACATAACTTTCTGAATGTGATTTGTTCGTTTTATTTGAAAGAGAAATATATAAACGGAAATATTCCCCTTCCCTTCACCAAAAGGGAAAAATAAAATCTTATTCAGTTGTTTTTCAAGCAAAGTGAAACCATGTTTGGCATACTTCCATAACAACGAATGTTAGATATGATCAGACATGACAAGAATTATGGAATAAACTTATAAGATGCTGCACTCAAGAACCCATATGTGAAGTGTCAATTGTTTCTTCCAATGAACAAAAAAAAATGAAAAAAATCCGAGCACCAACAAGTAAAAAGAGATATTTCAACAAAAAGAAGATTCTTTTTTTCAAATTAGGTGAAGGTGCTCAAAGTAATTCCACTCAGAAACCAATATAAGAAATTATGATGCAAGCACCAGAACCATCATAATGCAAAACAATATTATTCACTTCACATTAAATACTCTCTAACGAGCACTCAATGGAAAAGAAAAATCACTGAGCAAACAGAGGCTTATGAAGTAGAACAAAACATCAAATCAACAACGCACAATTAGAGTCTGGAAATTCCCCCCTGACATCATCCTAAAACCTGTAAGCATATCTATACATATCTGGAAATTTAAGCATGCAAAACTGGGCATATGTTGCCGATGGAACGTCCATTTTGCGAGGGCGTATCAACTATCAAGGACTTTCTATATAGATCAACCCTAGATCTATTCTACATAAATGTGCCCATAATTTATTTGATTTAATTTTGTTGTATCCTTATCTGATTTCTGATACTGAAATCACGGTTTATATTATAGCATCCTTAATCAATAGAAATCACCAGTCCAATCATACAAATCCTCTTCAGTAACCAGGAATTAGCGAAGCTTGAAATATCGCTTTACTAACATGTTCATTAACTTATGAAACAATTAACAATATCAGATCGGCATCTGAATCTCCGGAACTACGGGATCCAACAGCAGTGAAGAATAAGCAAAAACGAGCAACGCGAATTTAGTCAAGGGGAAAAAACGAGTGGTGACCTTAATACTCGAAAGTAGAACAGTGGATTCGAGAAACGACGTCGGGCTGAGGCCAGGGGGAACGGTGGTGCAAGTTGACCTAGAGATAGGGAGTTTCTCCGGAGACATTAGCTTGTACCTAGCTCCGCTGCTCGATTCGACGGAACCGCCGCCGTCGGCCACGTGAGCGCCGGCATTATCGAAAGCGGAGTAGCGAGAGTTAGGAAGTGAGCGAGAGGCTTCTTCCATTGATACAGAAACAGTGGCGAAGAGACTAGAGAGTAATTTCAATTTCGTTGGGTAGTTAACAGAGTAGGGGTAGTTCTGGAATTCAATTTTGATTGGACAGATACGGCTCAGGCGTCATGGCCCATGGGTTCCATAATCAGTTTTGGTACATGTCCCAATTCAGATACGGTTCAGTGGCACCTTTTTTCAAATTTAATTTCCAACTTCTTTAAATTTAAGAAAATATATTACTTTTGTCTCAATTAATTATACACTATTTCTTTTGAAATTACAAAAAATTCTCGATTAATTATATATTATATAATAAAAATGAATAATGTTACTAGAAAATATAAAACTTATTAAAAGTATATAATAATTTTTAGTGTAATAATTATAAATAATATACTATTTTGGATAGATTTATATTTTTATAATAATAAATTAGAAATTGAAATGTGACAAGTAGATATAAATTAATTTAATAGCAATTAATAATACATTGCCAACGCATACTTAACAACGAATTTTTTTGATTGATATTAATTAATTTGTTTTTCGTTTTAAGTGCAAGACCGCAAGAGATCAAGAAAAACATGTAAATTTAAAAAGAGGGAACTATAAGAGCATCTCCAATGTTGTACCTCTCTATAGGTACAAATTTGTGCAACGTCATGTGACACGTCAAAAATAAATTATACCTATCAAATTATATCTACACTCCCCAACAATACAAGGTACAATTATACATTTGTAGGTCCCACCACCATACCACTTTTATTTTTATTTGCATACATATATTAAAAATGAAATGAAACAAAATGAAAAAAAAATTGAAAATGGGCCCACAATTACAATTGTACCTGGTATCAAAGTTTAGATACTCAATTTTTCTCTCACCGAATTGTACCTCCATCCCCGATGGTGTACCTAGGTACAATTCCATGCCACGTAGGAATTGTACCTACCATTGGGGATGCTCTAACAATCTACCGAAGTCGAGAGTCGAGAGCACAAGCTCTAGTTTTTTTTATATTATATAGATTTCATTGCTTTAATTATTTTCTTCTATTGATTGTTTTTTGCTAATTTAGATTTTAAATGGAAAATAAAAATCAACTAAAAACTTGTATTATGCTTTTTCGATTAAACACGAAATTTAATTCAAATCATAAATCCAAATAGGAGAAAATAATGAAAACATATCAAAAAGAAAAATAAGAGAGAAAGTGGAGCTCAAATTTAATAAGTGTATAAAAAATATTGTGAGATTTTTGGCAACAAAGATACACTCCACATAATAAGTGTATGAGCTAAAAGATGGAATTCCATTCCTTTTCTTTTGAATTTTGTTTAAAAAGAATGTAAATAAAAATAATAATAAATACTACTACTAATAATAATACTAAAGAGAGAGAAAGAGAGAGGGGGTAGGGAGACAGAGGATGAACAAAATAACCTCTGTTTTCAGTAATTCATATTCCTCTCATTAGATCTTCGTTTTCATCATCGAAGAATTAAATTTAAATAAATAATTATTCTGTTTTTCGTGGTGAGTTGTTTATTGAATTGAAAACATTGCCGATTTTTTGCGATTTTGTCGATTGATTGATCTGCGTGAATTGTGGATTTTATTTTTCTACAGGTTGAATCGTGATTGATGAGTCAGGGATCCAATGATTTGAAATCGAATCCAGCATTTTCCGATTGAATTTTATTCGATCAGCGGCTGCTTCTGCTCTCTCTCCGATTTACCGGATAAGGTGTTGTATTTGGCGTTTTCTTTTTCAAATAAAAATAATAATAATTTGCTGGGTTTTTGTTACGTTCGTTCATCGATTCGATTCAATAAGATTTATATTATAATTGTCTGATTATGCAACATTGATCTCTGATATTTTGAGATCGGAGAGTTTAGCTTGTTTTGGAAGAGTGTGTTGAATCTGGCTAGAATCGATTTTTCAGGAAAATGGAGAACGATCAAGGTAAGTTATTTATCGGTGGGATTTCATGGGACACAAATGAGGAGCGTCTCAAGGAATATTTCGGGGCGTTTGGAGAGGTGGTGGAGGCTGTCATCATGAGAGACCGAACCACGGGCCGTGCTCGTGGCTTCGGATTCGTAGTCTTTACTGACCCTGCAGTTGCTGAAAGAGTCGTTAAGGAGAAGCACGTGATCGATGGTCGAACCGTAAGTTGATAAGTTGATTAGGCAGTAACATCATCTATTTTAAAGCTCACAATGCAGTTCAAAATATCGTTTTTAATTTTCTATTGCAGAGTTAACAAAAAACTGCCTTGATTCAGTTTGATGATCTGAATCTGGATTGTTTTGGAATAACTCAAAAATCTTTCGAATTTACATTTTTCTTACAAGAGTGCAACATGAAAAGGGGTTTTAAGGGGGATAGTCGTAAGGTAGATACATAATTCAAGGTATTATTTGTATATTGTAACTTGTAATTGCAAAAGATTAATGTTTTTTGGGTAACGAAACTTAATTTTTCGGTTATTTTTGTAATTGGCCATATAAGTTTGACTGGATATGAATTACTTGAACATCTTTGTCTTTCAGGTGGAAGCCAAAAAGGCTGTCCCAAGGGACGACCAGCACCTGATCAACAGAAACAGCAGCAGCACTCAGGGATCGCCCGTGCCCGCACGGACCAAAAAGATCTTTGTGGGAGGATTAGCGTCCACAGTCACTGAAGCTGACTTCAAAACCTACTTCGCTCAGTTTGGCACCATAACAGACGTCGTGGTCATGTATGACCACAACACCCAGAGGCCAAGAGGCTTTGGGTTCATAACCTACGATTCAGAGGAAGCCGTCGATCTTGTGCTCCAGAAAACTTTCCACGAGCTCAATGGAAAGATGGTCGAGGTAAAGCGGGCCGTACCAAAGGAAATATTTCCTGGGCCCAACCGGACCCCAGTCCTTGGGTACAACTACGGTTTCAGCAGGGGGGGCAACTTGTTCAGCAGTTACCCACAGGGGGGGTACAATCTTAGCTCACTTGGAGGCTACGGGATCAGGATGGATGATAGGTATAGCCCGCTGGGTGGCACCCGTGCTGGGTTTTCTCATTTCGGATCGCCCGCTTATGGGATAGGTATGAATATGGATCAGGGTTTAAGTGCGGCCGGTTCTAGCTTGGGTTATGGACGTGTGGTGAATCCCTATTTTTCCGGCAGTGGTAGTAGTCAGGGGAGGTATACTACTCCTATTGGTTACAATTCAAATGTCAGCCGAGGGGAATCCATTTTCAATTCGCCTTCGAGGAACGTGTGGGGAAATGGTGGGCTTAGTAATAACGCGGGGAATAATAATGCAGGCTCAGGTTCGTACTTTGGTTCTGGGAGTGGTGGTTTCGGAGTGTTTAGAAATGCGGGGGCGAATTGGGGCATTTCAAATAATATGGGTTCCGTCGGAAGAGGCTCGTCCGGCTACAATGTTGGGAATGTTGGTTTTAGAGGTGGAGAAAATAACTATGCGCTTGGTTCAGGAGGGTTTGGGCGGAACAGTGGGGTCACTGTGTCTTCGTTTTCCGCATCAAGTGGTGGGGGATATGATGGTTCTTATGGGGATATTTACCGTGGGGGGTCTGTTTATGGGGACCCGACTTGGCAGGCTGTGTCTTCTGATCTGGATAATCGGGGTTCGTTTGGTTATGGTATTGGGAGTTCGGAACATGTTGCTGGAAAAGAGTCGGAGGACTTTGTGGTGGGCTATGACATTCCAAATAGACAAACCAGTAGAGGTATTACTATTGATCCTTTGTTCTTGGAGTAAGACCTTTGTCTGTTATTTTTAGAGAAGAGATGTGTTTTGGTGTGGCCTTTTTTCTCTTTTCTTTTTTCTTAAAATATGGCTGTGTTTGCATAATCACACTGGATACGTTAAGAGAATCTTGATGATAAGAAAGCGTGCGTGATTTAAATATTGTCTTGCTAGCTAAAATCATTTAATTTTTTCTAGTAATTTTCATATACTATATATATAAAGCTGTTGATTTTTACTCTCATTTTCAAGAACTTTAATTTTAGCTAAAGCACTAAGCTGAGCGTGAAAAAGTGATACCCATTGCCGTTTTACATTTTTCTACTTGGGTTACACTAGATTATGTCTCCAGTTATTAATTTCTATCACTTTCAAAATGTTGTTTTTGTTCAATACTTGTGTTTTCTATCACTTATGATCGTTTAATCTCATAGTTTTCTTAAAAGTTGGGACAACTGGGTTTTTCTCTTCAAGTGTAGTCATTTAGTATATTCTTGAGCAAGTTTGTGCAAGCGTAGATGGTCAAAACAAATTATATTTGTGTCAATGCCTGCAATGCAACATATGTTTGAACTGATTATTCATTAAAGCTGGAAAGAACTTATTATCACAGACTAACTTGTTTCCGATACTTTTTTTTTTCTTACAGGAATTGCCACATAGGAATTCCAGTACTCTGAAGATGTAGGAGATAAAGTTAAAAAGAGAACGGGGTTTGTGAGTTTCATTCATATATATTCATATGCGTCTCATCATAAGATGACGTAAGTGTCTTGGCGAAAGTGTACATGTTCAGAGAGAGAGAGAGAGAGCAATTTCAAGGGATTTTGCGGAAGGTTTGAGGTTTGATTATAACTTAGGTTTTTTTATCTGCATTTTGATTGAGATGTAAATCAGACTGCACGATGTTGTCGTGTGACCTTTTTAAACACACAAACTGTACTACTGTGGTTGATTTCCGGAGGTAGAGAGAGTATTCCCTTTTTTTTTAATCACCGTTAG
The DNA here is from genome assembly GCA_954870475.1 of Euphrasia confusa. Lineage (NCBI taxonomy): Eukaryota > Viridiplantae > Streptophyta > Magnoliopsida > Lamiales > Orobanchaceae > Euphrasia > Euphrasia confusa. The sequence goes on from OX940949.1 coordinate 6,137,135, forward strand.
TCGGAGATTAAACACTTGGAAGTTTTAGTTGTCCTTTCTTCGTTTTTGGTCTGCGATTCGTGTATCTCAGACTGTGTATGTGAGAGTTTATTAGGGTAAAAATATAAGGGATAACCTTCTTCTAGGTTTCCCTTCAGTTTTTTTTTAGTATGATTTTTTTTCCTTGAGTTCTTGTATCTGAGAAGTATATACAATTTTAGTGTGATTAAACATTTTTTTCACCTTATTTCATCTGTTTTATTTATACCCAATATTTCTCATGATCAGTTTTTATTTAATTTGAATTCGAATAACGGTCCTAATGCTGGCCCCACTCACATTCCAATTTCGTATTGGCTAATCCAGTAATCTTTGTCGCCTTTCAGTTATTTTCTTGTCCAATACACACACTTCGTTGACTTCCAAACCTATAAAGTCCAACTATATATTCTCTATCTTTTATAAAAATTCAAAAAATATATACATGTAGTACTCCATATCATATAATGTACCTTAATGAAAATTCTGGTATCAAAATTTACAAATGAAAATATTCTATGCACCTTATTCAATATGAAATACTTATATTGAGTTGTGACACTTCTAAAATTTTAAATTCAGGAGACATTTTTTTTTCTTACAAATAATTATAATTCAGGAGACATTTTTTTACTTTTTTACAAATCGTGATTATTAATTTAGACCAGAATGATTATAACTTTGTGTGACAAATTACAAATTCAACTTTTTTGGTTTTCAACTTTCAACTAAGAATGTCGCATAGGATCAACATACATCGTGTATCATTGACAAACAATTATTATCTCAATTGAAATTCATACATTAGAAATAATAGCTGCAATAAAGTATTTTAAATTAAAACAATTTAATAGTACGATGAATCAAACAAAATTGAACTCCAAAATAAAGTGTTTTACAATATTTAATAAATAAAATACTTAATAATTAATTATAAAAAATATACTATTTATGTTTTATAATAATTGTCACACTTCTTTTGCAATAACAATAGAAGTGTGACAACGGGCAGGGAGGGATTATTTATTTTATACTAGTATGTTATAGTAGTACATATTAAAAAAATTAAACATATTTGATCGAGTTTCTTATAATTTTGTTTTTGGCAGCAAAAAATTAATTGACTCGAACCGAACACCGGCTAACGTTCCAACTATGACGAATCGGATGGATCTGTCCAGTGATGTAGACTGAGGAGGGTGCGAAGCGGTGCGATCGCACCCCCTCAACTTTTTATTTAAACCTATTTTTTTCCTAATTTTTATAATATTATAAAAAATAAAATATTAAATACAATTTTATTTATTTTTTAATTAAATTTCTATCAATTTAAATAAATTATCAATAAATGATTATGAATGACAACTTAAATTTACAATTGGTTTTTTTGTAAAATTTACAAAGAAAATATGTATATTTAAAATATTATACAACTTATAAAATATAAAACTTAAAAGCATAAAATCTTAAAAGATGTTATCGAATATTAATATTTTTTTATATTTGTATTTCCTTGTCTTATAAAACAATTCATACTTTGTTTTTTTAGATATTCAAAATATTACTAACACCCTTTAAAATTAAATAATTATTTTACTTTTTATTATAAAATACAGTCTCACTCTTACTTTTACACTCATTTTTTAAAATTTATTCACAATTAATTTACTTTTTAATTTAAATATATATTTTTTTTCCATTTTTTTGTAAAAATTTAAATTAATTTATAATTGTCAAACCAATCTATATCTATACATATATAATTTCAGAATTCACTAATGCCACGTGGACTAATAGCAATAATAATGTTGTGTTCACACTATAAATTATAAATAAAAAAATTATAAATTCTAACTAATAATATTATTAAGCATATTTAAATTATATATAAATTCTAAATAGTAATTTAAAATTATATACTTTTAGTAATAATAATTAATCATAATCTTAAATATATATGTTTTTATTTCTCTTTCTCAAAATTCTTTTATTATTCCATTAATATTAATTTAATCCCAATTAATCGTTTTTATTTCTTTTTCTCAAAATTCTTTTATTATTCCATTAATATTAATTTAATTCCAATTAATCGTATCTCATAAAAATCGATTTTCTCTTATTTCCTAGTCCATCGTAGTTAAAAAAACAATCAAACTTTTTAAGTATATTATTTTCTCTTGATGTAATTTTTTTGTTTTTCTGAACATTGAATCGATTATATGTTCTTCTATTTATTTATTTTTTTCCTCGATTTTTTTTTTTTAATTTTATGTATTTATTATGATTTTTTTCGCAGATTTCAGAATCAAATTGTCGAGATATTAATTATGTTCGACTAGATTTTTTTTTAATTTTTAGTTTATCCTTAATTCAGTTCTGTAAAATTTGTTTTGCAGGTTAAGTACGTTATATTATTCCCTTATTTTCCCTCCACCTATGCTGAATGTGTAAATCGGTAGAAACTCCTCTCTCTCACCAGATCGGAGGCTCCTCAATCGGGTAGGATGTAAATCGAGGGATGTGCTCGAGTAACAGACAAATAAACTTCTTTCTCACTAGATCAAAGACTCCTCAATCGGGTAGGATGTAAATCGAGGAATGTGCTCGAGTAACAGACAAATGTGGGAGAGAGCCAATAGGTCTAATCCAAGTACTAACTTTATAATATTTAAATGAAAATTTGTCATATTCGAGATTCGAACTCTGCGTCGCTGGAGAATTACACCAACATCACCATACTTTAACATTCAGTTATAGCCAAGAAGCTTACCTAATATAAATTATATCAAACAAGCTTAATCTTTGAAAATAATAAAAATTTCATAATTGAGATAACAGTTAATAATGAGATTAATACGAGTTTACAAATTTAAGTGGGAGTTTGATTATTAAATAAAATAATTTTTTAGACCAATAATAAATTTTTGGTGAAATACATTGAAAATTAAATAAAATTTTAGATTATTTTAAACAAATAAATCACGTGCATCACACGAGCAATGATACTAGTTACTAGTTAACACAAAGAGTACTATTTTTTTTTAATCAAAATCGCACCCCCCGAATGATCTTTTGGTTTGGTTTCCACGGGCGGAGTAGACCGAAGAATAGTAACGAGAGGGCTATTTTTGTCATTTCACAACCACGTTTAAATTTTCAAACGCTCCACAGGCGAAACTGTGATTCTCCAACGGTCACATACAAACATAATGTATCTATAAGGCTCAAACGTCTCTCTTTCTTTCTGCAACATTTTGAACTTCAGATCTCTCACTCTCTCGTACTTAAAACTGCTATATCGGACTCTACACAGTTCCTCTGTACATTAAAATCATGGCGATTCCTAATTCCCAAACCTCCGAAAGCAGCAGGTTTTTTGGAAGCATCGTCGCCTCCGCGCCTTTCAAGAGCTTACTCCAAAAGGCAAAGAAGCCGGCTTCAATTCGCCGATCCAAACTCAGATCGGACGGAGAGAACGTACCTCCGATCGATCCCAACATTCAACTACGGGATCCTCCGATTTCCGCTTCAGTCTCGCTGCCGAAGAAATCGCCCTCCAGACTCAAAATCAATCAGCAAACCGAAGAACTGGCCGCGCCTGTGGTCCAAGCGACAGTGACTGAAGATCCCGATCCGTCGGTTAAGGTAATCGCATTCGAATCCCCCTTTTATGTTCAGTTCCGTGAAACCCTAATTGTGTTTTTTTTTTCGAATTACGGTTTTATAGCTTGTTGTTTCTGGTGTGTGGATAGGTTTTGGTGAGGATAAGGCCTGAATTAGGTCTGGGAATTGGGGATACGTCGGTCAGTAAAGTCTCGAAGAATTCTCTAAATGTTGCTGAAAGAAATTACACATTTGATTCAGTATTAGACTCAGATTCAACTCAGGTTTGATTGTTATTTTCGGCTGTTTCTGATGTTACTTTTGTTTATTTTTATTCGGTTTAATTATATTATTTATGCATTTCTCTCTTGCGATTATAGGTAGACGTTTACCAATTAGTAGGTGCTCCTGTGGTTAAGGATGCATTATCTGGATATAATACATCAATCCTGGCTTATGGACAGGTACAATAATACTTTCATCTAAATTTCACCTTTGTACTAAGAATGTATTTATGGAATTTGCGGGTTTTCGTGTTTATCGTTGCTAGACTGGGAGTGGGAAGACTCACACTATGTGGGGACCTCTAAGTGCCATGGTTGAGGGTCCATCAGTCGGTGGCCCTCAGGGTATCGTGCCTCGAATTTTCCAGAATCTTTTCTCAGAGATTCAAAAGGTAGATTTTATTTTACTAGCATTTTGATTTTCCGAGAAGTTTTATAATCGTTTCTACTATACTGACACAGGAGCAAGGGAATTCCGATGGCAAAATGATCAATTATCAGTGCCGGTGCTCATTCCTTGAGGTGATTTGTTCTTCTCTGAGTGACTAATGTGAGTTATCGCTGTATGGCTTAATATATATGGTTGTTTTTTGTGCAGGTGTATGATGAGAAAATAAGCGACCTGCTTGATTCTACACAACGGGGTTTAGAGGTTAATATTACTCTTCTTCTTTTAAAAATCATTCACCTTTTCAATTTTCTGTGTGTAGATAGTAGCTTCAGGCGCAATTAATGTGGAACTTGATTTTGCTTAAACCTTTACAGATCTTTGATGATACCAAAAATGGTTTTTGTGTGGAGAATTTGACTGAAGAGTATGTTACCTGCTACGAGGATGTCACTCAAATCTTGATTAAGGTAATAAACAAGTGGGAGTGAGAATCGTTGTCTTGTTTCTAAACTGTTTTTCCTTAGTTAATCATTGATAAATGTTCTAAATACAACTTGATGTTTCAGGGTCTGTCAAATAAAAAAACTGGAACAACAAGAATAAACTCCAAGAGTTCAAGATCACATATAATGTTCACATGCATAATTGAGTCTTGGTGCAAGGTAAAAATTGCAAAAAGTCATTTTTCTGACCTTTTGTGAAAATAATTTTATATAGTTATTCATTTTATCAGCCCATATTGCTCAATACCAAAAATAATATTGCAGGAGTCCTCATCAAAGTGCTTTGGTAGTTCAAAGGTTAGTCGGATCAGTCTTGTTGACCTGGCTGGATTCGAGAGAAACGTACTTGATGATGCTAGTAGACAGCATGTGAAAGAAGGAAAATACATTAAAAAGTCCACATCACAGCTTGGGTATGAAATATTTTTGTACAATTTTTTACTCTTGTTGGCAGTTAGTTGGATTTCTACACCTTAAGTTAATTGGAAATCTTTTCGACAGTAACTGGATTTCAATTTTTATAAAGTATAAACTGGAGTTTATATGCTGAAGAATTATTACATTGCAAATCTCTAATTAATGCATGAACCTGCAATTTCTACAGGCGTTTGGTAAATATTCTTGCAGAGGGAAGTCAAACCGTGACATCAGAAGAAGTTCCGTACAGAAGTTCTCGTCTGACTCATTTGTTGAGAGAATCATTCGGTGGAAATGCTAAACTCTCCATTATATGCACCATATCTCCTGACAACAAGTATGAACTCTTGTTCTCACAGGCTTTTTTTTATAGAAATGTATTTTAGATTTTTGAATTCTTGGGATTCTTAGTTTTCACTCTAAGCACCTTAGATACGATTTTCTAAAGTTAAATTCTATTTTCTCAAGCAGGAGTTGTAGTGAAACAGTAAGCACCCTCAGATTTGGTCAACGGGCAAAACTCATGAAGAATGAACCTGTAGTGAACGAAATAACAGAAGATGATGTCAATGGCCTGAGTGATCAGATTCGGCTGTTGAAGGTAATAAATACTAATATCGCTTGTTCCAAATAGAGGAGTTTGTTGAATAGCATCTTTGTTCTTTTGCCTGAATATCAATGAGTGAATAATGCAGGAAGAGCTCATGAGAGCAAAGTCCAGCACATCCAGCTCTCTCAGCAGCAGCAATAATGGATGCTTCCGAGGGGGAAACGCACGTGCCAGCTTGAACCATTTGAGACTAAGCCTCAACCGTTCACTGATCTTACCATGCGTGGAAAATGATTCCGAACCGAATTTATGCATGAATGAAGAAGATGATGTGAATGAATTGAAGCTTCACATTGATAATATGCATCTGCATCTCTCTCATGAAGATGTCATGAAAGAAGATTCACTATTATACTCTGCCGAAGGCTGCGAGACAGAATTGACTTGCGAGCATTATTTGAGCTGTTCGGAAGAAAGCGAAAATGAAGAAGAGATCAATTCAACAGAAATCTCTGAAACGTCAATGTCTATAGATCTTCCTCCATCTAGTACTGCAATCCTGGAACCCATGTTGTCCGAATCCCCTAAAATAAAAAACTCACAAAGGAAGAGCCTAGTTTTCCCATCAAGTCACGAAGATGACATGGCGCAGTCTTGCAAAAATCTGGGTGTGATTCGGCAGTCACAGCAGCTGGAAAACGTTAGATCCTCCTTGAGATCTAGTAGAATCTTTGCAGGGCCCACTGAGTCCTTGGCAGCTAGCCTACACAGAGGGCTACAGATTATCGACCATCACCAAAGGAACTCGGCGCCTGCTAGATCATCCGTATCCTTTTCTTTTGAACATTTGGCACTCAAACCATGTCTAAAAGCTGACAAGGATAATGGTTCTGACCAGCCATCTGAGGCACCGTTTGTTTGCATTACATGTCAAGGCAATGATAGCAAGGTTTGTCAGAATTTGCTTGATTCTTAAAGTTTATAGATTAACAACCTTTTCTTATCGTTTGTTTTTCTGTTAGGTTATTGAGAGAGAAAATGAGCTCAACAGCATTTGTAAGGACCAAGCGGCTCAAATTGAGCGTCTAAACAAAAAGGTAAATTTATTTTCTCAAATTATGGGGTATATAATTTTTCAGTCCAAAAATATTAATTCTCCCTGATTTTCTGCAGCTAGAGCAATGCAAGTGCATGAAGAACCAACTGCCACCAATCAATGAAGATGAACCCGACACTGAAAATAAGGTCAGCATATTTTTTCCTTCCCCTTAGTCTTTCATGGTCCATTGCCACTTTTTATTTATGCCCTTTTGTGTCCGTGCTTTTATCATTCTCACCAGCTTTTAACATGGAATGGTGATGAAAATCATGATTGCGAAATCAAGGAAGTCCAGGACTTGGGTATGTGCACGAAAAATCCCAACACATCTGAAGTTGATGACAGGGACTCGCTTCTGGGAGAAATTGAAATTCTTAAAAGCAAGCTCCAGTTCTACACCGATTCATCCACGAGAAGATCAACCGATAGGCTCAGATCTTCACTTCTGTCACAATCAAACCAGATGAGGAAAAGTTTCACGTACGCAAATATTAATAATGGGGAAGAATTCGAAAAGGAAAGACAGAAATGGATGGAAATGGAAAGCGAGTGGATTTCGCTAACCGATGAGCTTAGAATGGACATTGAGTCCAACCGTCGACGTGCAGAGAAGGTTGAGATGGAGTTGACCTCAGAGAAGAGGAAAACAGAGGAATTGGACGACAACCTCGATAGGTTGGTGCTCAGCCACTGCATGATGGTCGAGCATTACACTGAACTCCAGGAGAAGTACAATGAACTGATGGAGAAACACCGGGCAGTTATGGAAGGGATAGCGGAAGTGAAGAGGGCGATGTCTAAGGCTGGAGCCAAGGGTCGTCATGGTACCCGCTTTGCGAAGGCTCTGTCAGCGGAGCTTTCGGCTGTGAGGGTCGAGAGAGAGAGGGAGAGAGAGCTGTTGAGGAAGGAGAACCGGAGTCTGAAGATTCAGCTGAAGGATACTGCAGAAGCTGTGCATACTGCGGGTGAAGTGCTTGTCAGGATGAGGGAAGCCGAAGATGCAGCTAAGTTGGCTGAGGTAAAAAAATGTTACGTTTAATGTTTATTGCTTTTAGATACTGCGAGTCATGTTCTTTTCCATTAGTTGTTTCTAACTGTTGTTGTTTGCAGGAGAAAAACTCGGGGATCGAAGAGGAGAATGAGAAGTTACGAAGACAAATGGAGAAACTCAAGAGAAAGCACAAGATGGAAATGAGCACAATGAAGCAGTACCTTGCAGAAAGTAGACTTCCTGAGGCTGCCTTAAGACCACAACTATATCGGGAGGACTCGGATGTGGCACAACAGAACACTTCGCCATTTGCAGATGACGAAGCTTGGAGGGAAGAATTTGGTCCGATTTATCAAGAACAACACTATTAACCAGAATTGAAGGAAGTGACCACCCCACTTGGGTTGTCCGACTTATCCTGTACTTTTCTTACATCTTCTATTACGCTTGAAGTTTGTTTGTTTTTGATGTATTGTTTCTGGTCGATATAGACATAAAAATAAACCATTTGATTCTATGTTTTCTATTATTTGCATACATACTAAAAGTTATTAAAACGACATCCTCCAGATATACTTATTTAATTGATTCAATTCACAATTCCCCCTCAATTTTAGAAAAAATGACATTTTTATCATTCACATAATAATACCACATTTGGTACTTGCATACATTTTACAGAGAAGATACACTTACTGCAATGCTTTGCTTATTCTAAACACACAAGATTTCAATGAGATACTATCTCTCATCTAATGCCAATAGGAAAACTCTGAATTTTCTCTTAAAAGCATCAAAATACAACCAACCACATAAATTACAAACATATAAACCCCATGCCATGATCAAATTTTTTAAGTATACAAGAGAGTCGAAAACCTAAATGACATAGTCCGACCACTCGGATATATGCGACGTGTGATCCATAGTCAAGCTCGGCATATCATCCATCCTCATCGGATTCTCCTTCCCTCCGATCAACTTCGCAGGGTTCCCCACTGCAGTCGTCCTAGCCGGGACCCCCTTCAGCACCACGGACCCCGCCCCAATCTTGGCCCCATCCTCGACCCTAACATTGCCCAGCACACAAGTCCCAGCCCCGATTAAAACCCCATCCCCGATCTTCGGGTGCCTATCGCCTGAAGCCTTCCCTGTCCCGCCCAGAGTGACGTTATGCAAGATGGACACGTCATCACCAATCACAGCTGTCTCGCCAACCACGAGGCCAGTTGCGTGGTCGAGAAGTATCCCCCTCCCGATCCTGGCCCCAGGGTGGATGTCGACGGAGAAAACTTCGGATACTCTGTTCTGTATCAACAGGGCGAGGATCTTCCGGCCTCTGGACCAGAGGTTGTGGGCTATCCGGTGGGCCTGACAGGCTAGGAAGCCTTTGAAGTTGAGGAAACAGTGGACGTAGCTGATGCAAGCTGGGTCCCGCTCCTTGACGGCTCGCAAGTCGTCGTTGACCGAGGAGATGATGTCGGGATCTTCCGAGAGGACTCCGATGAAGAGGTCGAAGAGTGTGGCGCTGGGGAGGCTGGAGCTGCCGAGTTTGACGGAGAGGTGATTGGCGAGGGCGATGTCCATGGAGTCGTGGGAGAGGATGGAGGCGGAGTAGAAATTGGAGAGGATGGGTTCCTGATCGACGTCGGACCTGGCCTCGGCCTTGACGCGGAGCCATAAATCGAAATTAGGGTTGCTGAATTTGGGGGTTTTATCGGAAATTGGGGCGCAGGAGACGGAGTCGGGGAAATTAGGTCGGCAGAAGGCGACGTAATCGTCGAAGTGGATGTTGCTTGAATTGGTCTTCTGGGGAGGGGGTTTTGTGCCGGAGGAGTGGACGCAGGCCGCCATGGGAGCGGTGGTGGAGGAGGAGGGCTTGAACGACGGCGGGGTGAGGAGGCTTTTCCGGTGGTGGAGTAAGAGTGGTGATCCGAGGAAATTCGTGGACATGGAAATGGAGGGTGCGGGAGAATGTGAGGCGGAGCAGAGAGGGATAAATAGAGCTGTGGTCAGGGACGAACTCGTGCTATTATTATTATTATTATTAAATTATTATATTATTATAAATAAATAAATAAATAAATGGTGTTTGGAAAGGTGACGGGTGCGATGACGACGATCAATAGAAAATTTCTTTTACCGAACTGGAATGCCGAATGACTATAATTTGAGCCGCCGCCGACGATTTCGAGCCGACAATTCCAAATTCGATTTTCATGTTTATTTATGTACAAATTCTAAATTTATATACTCACGCTCCTTATTTACAAAGAAAGTAAAATTATAATGAAAATCATTTTGAATAAATTAAATAGCATTTGATCATGATTTTCAACTTTAAATTTGTTATTTGCACATTCTTTTGACTTGATACTTGTAATTAACTAATTGAAAGTGTTTTTATTGGAGAATATATTCGGCCCATTAATATAAGTGTAAAGAAGTCCAATTTCTTTACCAGTTCGAGCTTTTAGATGAAGCGGTCTCTAACATTGTATCAGAGCCTAGCCTTGTGGCAGGTCCTGGGTTTGACTCCCGCCATGTGCGACTCCACCCGAATTAATTATCCACTTGTTGGGCTTTCTTGAAATTGGCCCACAAGTGAGGGGAGTATTGGAGGATATATTCGGCCCACTATAAATGTCTAGTTGTCTAACTTCTCTAACAGTTCGAGCTTTTAGATGAAGCGGTTTCTAACATGGTATCAGAGCCTAGCCTTGTGGCAGGTCCTGGGTTCGACTCCCGCCATGAGCGACTCTACCCGAATTAATTATACACTTGTTGGGCCTCCCCAAATAGGTTGAAATCGGATACTAAAAAAGGAACTCACGGGTCCCGCGTAGATCATGCTGATAGTTAGTCGATTTCCGAGGTAAGGTCCATGAAAGTCTGCCCGACCCAGTTCCCTTCGTAGGTTCTAAAAAAGATCTTTGCAAAGTGTCTCAAGCTTCTTCTTTCTCAACCTATGACCAGGGCATCGTGGTTTCTGCTCCAGTCTCTTCGGAGTGGGCTCCTCTTCGCGATTAATATAAGTGTAAAGAAGTCCAATTCGAGCTTTTAGATGAAGCGGTTTCTAACATGGTATCAGAGCCTAGCCTTGTGGCAGGTCCTGGGTTCGACTCCCGCCATGAGCGACTCTACCCGAATTAATTATACACTTGTTGGGCCTCCCCAAATAGGTTGAAATCGGCCCACAAGTGAGGGGGAGTATTGGAGAATATATTCGGCCCATTAATATAAGTGTAAAGAAGTCCAACTTCTCTAACAGTTCGAGCTTTTAGATGAAGCGGTTTCTAACATGTTTGAATTGAACTAAAATTAATAGTTCCTTATTTTATTATTTTTTTACATTTTTCATGAATTAATATATATTTTTACATTTTAAAAAATACAGAATAAATAATTATACTTATTTTTTCACTTTAAAATATAATTACATTTTTATTATTTTACTTATTTTATAATTTTATTTACAATTACTTTTAATTTTATTTTTTATAAACTACAAATCTACTACATTAGTATTTTACTTTTACATTTACCATTTTTTTACTTCTTTTTTTTTTTTTTTTTGAGCTCGAACAAATTTATATATATTGTGAAAAACGAAATGAGTAATATTTTATAATTTTTTGTCTGTTTCTTTACAACTCCCTCTGTCTAAAATCTAAAGATAGATGTCATACTTATTTTTTTAGGGTAACACACCCAAAAAAAATTATTTTAACATTTTTATTTTAATTTACAATTTTATTTTACTTGATCAACATACTTTTTAAACTAGCATTTATTTTACTTTTTAATTAAAAAAATATTTTTACCATTTACTTTTCAATTAAAAAATTAAAAGTTAATAATTTTCATATACTCTTTGCCCGTACAAGTATGACAAAATTAAAAGTTAATAATTTTCATATACTCTTTGCCCGTACAAGTATGACGTATTCTTGACCGGAAGGAATATATTTTTTTGTCTCGTACTTGTTGTAATTTGAAAAAAAAAAATACTTTAAAAATAATTTTGAGACACACTGTATAATTTTATAGTCAATCCATTACTAAGTATTATTTGAGTTAATTATATTTCATTTTGAAATTACTTTATTCTAATCGATGCATTTAACATTTTAAAAGATCATGTTAGATCAAACACATTTACTATTTTATAGATTTATCAAAAACAAATGTTAGATCAAACACATTTTAGGCCTTGTTTGGTAGGCCAAACTAGTAAACACATGATAAATTACCTAAAAAATAAAAGAATCTCTTAACCTACATGTATTATCAATAAATTGGTGTTTTGTGTACATTTTGTGTATAATCACTATTAAAGACAAAAATGTCTTCTAATTGTATTTTTAATTCTATTAGTTTTTTGTCATATAATTGTATTTTTAATTCTTTTTTTTTTTCTAATGACATTTTTTACTCGAGATATACGAGAATTCCAATTTAATTTTGGTTTTTTAAACAAAATTTAACTAAAAAATCGAAACAAAAATAATACGGAGTACTTACTAAATAATCACATAAATACTAAAACTTTCCCTTAAGTAGGAGTAATTGCTTTGCTCAATATCAGTGATCATTCCTTTTATTTTCGATCCACTCGTAATAATAAATTAATAATCACACGGTCACACGCGACGATATACAAAAGTAATCTTTAAAAAAAAAAAAAAAAATTGTACTTTGACACTTTTGAAATTTTATTAGTATTTTATAAAGGCATCTAATTATTATTATTTTTTTATAAAAAACGCAAAAAAATATTTATTAAAAAAATAAGTGAGTGTGATTCTTTGAGCAAGTTCCAACCTTGTGTGAAACAAATTTTTATTAAAATATTATGAAAGTTTGGTCTGGGTGAGATCTGTTGGTTCTATCACACATGTGTATGCTATTCAAGCAAATTTCTCTATTTACATCTTACACATATGTTATTCGAACACTTCCCTCGATTTAGAGACTTCCGTTCGAGTGGGATGACGAGAGAGTATTGAATTCTTTAATTGTTATTCTCTTTATTTATCAGATATAAACATTCAGTGCATATGGCTAGTTGGAACGTGGACGAGATGTCGGTCCAGGTTCAACATTGGATTCCGAGCTCGGTGGTACTCCAATTTCAATTTCAGAGAGCTACCATGTCGGAAGAATAAACTCTATTTATTTTTTCAATAAAAATATAAAAATTAAACAACATTATCTACAGGTGCAATTTGAATTCGAAAATATTATACTACAAAGTATTTGAGTAACAAAAGTGTATGATTATGATAGCAACAATGATCGATGTGACTTATTTAAATGTGCTTAAAAATTGCATTGGGATAAGTGATCTTTTGAATGAGAAAATAAAATAAAAAATTGTTGTTTGAACTTAATTTCAATTTATTTTGGTGGGATAAATGATTTTTTGAATGAGAAAGTAAAATAAGTACTTGTGTTTTTAGACTTAATTTCAATTCATTTCACTCCAAATCGATTTTTTGAATGCAAAAATTAAAATTAGTACTTGTGTTTTTAGACTTAATTTCAATTCATTTCACTCCAAATCGTTTTATTTCAGTTCAAAGTGATTACATTTGTTTTAAAATAAAATAAATAAAAAATAATTTTAATTATAAATAAATTCTAGTTAATGTTAGAATTATAATTTTTATAATCTATTTAATATTTTGTTTAAAATATTAAAAATATTGTGACATTAACTAATATAGTTAAAATTATTCAGATTGATTACATTTGTTTTAAAATAAAATAAATAAAAAATAATTTGAATCAATAATTTTAACTATACTAGTTAATGTCACAATATTATTAATATTTTTAATAAAATATTAAATAGATTATAAAAATTATAATTCTAACATTAATTAGAATTTATTTATAATTAAAATTATTTTTTATTTATTTTATTTTAATTTATTTTGAAAAGAATTTAATAGAGATGAAGTGAAAGATTTGAATTGAAATTAAGTAAAATAAAAAATGATATGAAATTAAGTTAAAAAAAACATAGTATAAATCTTATAGCAACTTAAAGCTAACAGACGAATTCAGAAACATTTGAAGTTGACTATAAGAAACATTTGAAGTTGACTATAAGTTACCACGCAATACCGCCAGATACGTCAGAAGAACTCTGAGCTTTTATGATCTTAACCAAGTTGAGTATAAATAATTCGAGTCTCTCCTAGTCCTCGTCCCACACGACAAATATAACAAAATGAATCAAACACCATCAAACAAGCATTGAAAGATTGAAGATGCCTCAATCAACTAATATGTATGTGGCGCACCTCCACCGTTGGACTTTTGCTACAACATTATTGTTGCACTTCAACATACTTTCCTCCACTTGATCAGATATTATTCTGATTTGGGACCGTTCTATGTCGCATTTCCTACCTTTTCTGTCTTCTTTTCGTGTTCTATCTTTTAGATATCCGAGTCGTCGCAATCAACTTTGCGTATATTTTTGTTCATCGTTTTAAACACAGTCACGTCTCATCTTTTTATTTGTTCATTGTTCCCCCTAATTCATTTTTTTTTTAAATCCCAAAAAAAAAAATGATCGGAATATTGTTAGGTACTTCCAAATAAATACTTAATGAACAAAAATGAAATCACAAAATACTGTCCAACCATGAGCTCCATAAAAACTGCTCTGCAGTATTCCTGAATGAGCTGAAACACAGAATAAAGCTAATATCAGTATATCCCACCTACTATTACAGTTCCGACCAATCAAAATAATGAACGAACAAATAGACAAATAGACAACGAGCATTACAAAATTCAAAAATGATGTCTAACCATATATATTAACACGAAACCGCAATCCAGAATAAGCAGCAGTCAGTCGAGACACAAACTAAAGAAACATAATTTCATCATAAAAATCAGAATTCAGAACAATCGGAGTGAAGTGTGTTTTCATATAACTAATAGAAGCATGCGAGTTTAACCTCAAGTGCCAAGATTGGGGCCTGAAGTGGCAATGGGTGGGCCATAAGAATATCGCCAAGTTCCACATGCACCGCATTTATCAATTTCCACGCCATTTTCCAAAGTACAAAATTTACACGACCAGACCAAATCTTTCAGGCGATCATCCTTGGGCCTTTGGGCTGTGCAAACCTCGCATATTGGGGCTAACGGCTGCAATTAACAGCCAAACAGGAATCTTAGTATGAAGAGAATTTCTATATACCAAAAACCTCATTTTAATAAATATATCGATTGATGCATACTAAAATCGGAGAAAAATACACAACATGACATTTTTATGATATATAAACACTAAAAAAGAGTAAATTAATTAGATAACTCACAGGGTTAAACAAAGTGCATTCTGTGCATTGCCATGGGCCACATTCAACATGCAACGTGCCATGGCTAAGCATGGACGAGGAAGCTGAAGATTCCCCAGAAGAACCATTTGGATCATTCTTACTAGAATTTTTTCCCAACGCAATCGTGGGCCCAGATTTCGAATCAGATTCAGTCAAGTCTATAAAACCACAATCATCAGAATCTCGACTTCTCTTCCTGGACTTCACCTTCGCGTGTTTATCAAATGCAGCACCTGATATTTCAGAACAGCATCCTTTGTCTGAGTTATTTGGCAAATTATCAGTAAGTTCATCTTCTCCAGTGACATCACCGAATTCTGAGGCACACCAGATGTTGTCCCGTAACCTTCTCTCGGCTGCCATTGCAGCAGCTTGCATGGGACTAAGTGCAGACATAATAGACTTATCGCCCCCTATTTTTTTGGGTCCCGCTGGAAGCAACGATCCAAGGCGGGACCTATTTTGGGCGGCAGTCAACGCGGACTGGTGGAGAGATGACAGAGGTTTACGCGGGCCCCCACCTAGACGCCTTCCAGGAAGGTCAAACCCATGTCCTCCACCATTAAGACCTTTGTTTATAAGATCTTCACATTCCTATATGAACATAGAGCACACTTTGAAGTAGCGTAAAACAATCAAAGTGCATATATATTCCAAAAACCAATAGCATAAAACCACTCAAGATTTCGGGAAAATCTTATACAAGTTGGGTTTTTCACAGAACACATATCGGCAAGAACATGAATCAAACATTAAAACGACAAAGGCTATATCAATACGCTGTGTTCAATTCTCTGCATTCATCTTTATACCTTTCTAAGTTCATCCCAGAGCTTGTAGAAACTGGCATTATGAGGGCCATGAGCATTGTGACATAGCTCGTGAAGCATTGTATCGAGGACTTGATCGAAAGGGATATAGCTCTCGTCTTTATTTGCCCTCCTAAGCCTCAATTTTACGTGTATACCATGTCCTACGTTCAAGCCAAGCAGGTTCGGATTCGTTGGGCTGCAAGGTACAAACATCCATGATTAATTCCACACAGTAATCAAAATTCAATACAGCTCAAAAACACAAACCCAATTACTGAAATTCATCACAATATATAGTAATGTCTCAGAATCCATAACCCCTAAATAATGTCAACATTAAAATGAAAATAAAAATGATGAAAAAAATACATACAACATTTCAGAGAGTACTTTGACTCTCCATTTGTGTTTACGCATGATGGGCTCAACTTGCTTCGCAATTCGTTCTAGAATCTTCCGAGACTCTGCCTCGTTCGGCTTTCTCTTCAGGGTTTTGATTTCCCATACTTTATGAAGATCGCCCGAATTCATTGGTCTCGAATTTCAAATTCGGAACCCTAGTTTGGGAGGGAGGGGTTGAGTTCTTCGATTCCAAAATTACATCCGATAAATAATGGATCAAACTTTTCAAAAAAAAAAAAAAAACACCGAAATAATAGTAGTAGTAATTAAGTTGCTTAAAGTATAGAAATACTAATTTCCATTAATATTTTCGCACACTACTTAAATAAATACCCACATATAATTTTATACCTCTAAAATAAAAATAAATATACTTAATACTTATTTAAAAATATAATAATTAAATTTTATTTTATTTATTTTTTCATAATTTTTATATATATTTAATCATATTGGACGGATAAAAAAAATTCAAAATAAATTAAAAAATAATAATAATAATAATTAATCAATAATTTCATGTATTAAATCTAATAAAAACTAAGAATAATATTAATAAAATTTATTATTAATTTTTGTGTTCATAAACAACTTACTATAAACTATAAAGTACAAAAAATTAATAAAAATATATTACTTTATTATTTGAAATAAAGTGTGAAGGGAGGAATGAAAATGAAATACTTAATTCACATCCACAATAATATTATTTATTTATTTATTTAATTATTCACTTACTCAATATACTTACTCAATATACGGTTCTTTGAATTGATTGGTCAACTCTTTTTTTAATAGTGTTTGTATTTAATTTTCAAATGAGCTCCTTCGTGCATCAGTTAAAATATCCATTATTTTGTCTTCCCCAACTCCTGCAATTGACCTTGTAAGTCAAATTCTACTGTGATTGAATTGTTGCTTTTGAATCATCGAGTTTCATTCTGATTATCATCTATTTGAAGCTCAAATGCATAAACACTTTCCAGATCTGTAGATACTTTGGATTTAGGGTTTTATAATTTCTTCTATTTTAGGAAATTATTTCTGTTCAGGAGTTTGATCTCGCAAATGCTCGCACTTCCTTTTATCATTGTTTGTTAGCTAGTTGATTATCTCGTGTTTTTCGTCCGGGTATTCGATCGAATGCTCACTCTTTTTCTTTCACGTTGATCTGAGTTACTTAAAAATAGAGTCTTTGGTGAACCAGTGGTAGGTACAATTGCTCGTAACTCGTAATTTTGTAGAAGTCGAAAATACGCGTAATTACAAGTGGGATTGTGTTCATTTTGAAAATTTGCTCTGTTCAGTCACATTCTGATGATCGATCACCTTATTTTTTAGTGATTAGTGATCACAAACACTTCTGCAGTGATGCGGTTCTCACTTTGTTGCTGATCGAACCTCCGGAAGAATAATCGCGAAAAAACGGAAGAGAATCATCTTTACACTTTTATACTTCTACTTTTTTTGCAAGGGATTCTTCTGCGTGTTAATTTCAACCATTTTGATGGCCACTGACGGCAAAAACTCTCTCACAGCTGGATTATTAATCCCTACTCACAACCCCGACCCCAAAAGAAGAAGAATCCGCCGATGCAGAAGCGCCCCCCTCTCTGAACTCATCACCGGAGAAATCAACGGCTCAGGCGGGCCCCAATCTCCTCTCCCTCGGCAATCCCTTCTCGATTCGATACACCCTAACATCAGACAGATCTCCCTTTACCTAGCCCTCTACCTGTCTGTTGGCACTGTTTGTTTCTACTTTGTCAGAGACCAAATCAAGGGTGAGAAAACAGACGGAGTCCTCGACTCTGTCTACTTCTGCATTGTGACGATGACCACTGTTGGGTACGGAGATCTCGTCCCTGACTCCGTTCCAACGAAGCTCCTCGCCTCTGCTTTCGTCTTCTCAGGGATGGCACTGGTCGGGCTGATCCTCAGCAGAGGAGCTGACTATCTAGTCGAGAAGCAAGAAATTCTGCTCATAAAGGCCTTGCACATGCGTCAGAATCTGGGCCCCACCGAGATTCTATCGGAGCTGGAGAACCATAAACCTCAGTACAAGTGTTTCTTTACGTTGGCCATTCTGGTGGTGCTATTTGCTGTTGGAACGGTTTTCTTAGCTACAGTTGAGGGGTTAGATTTTGTGGATGCTTTCTATTGCGTTTGCTCAACTGTCACGACTTTGGGGTACGGGGATAAGAGCTTCTCCACAAAGGCTGGGCGAGTTTTTGCTGTGTTCTGGATTTTGACGAGCACGATTTGCTTGGCGCAGTTTTTGTGCTATGTGGCAGAGCTGAACACGGAGAGGAGGCAGAAGGAGGTCGTGGAGTATGTTCTTAGCAAAAAAATGACGAATGTGGATTTGGAATCGGCTGATGTCGATGGGGATGGGAATGTCGGGTTAGTTTTTGCAATCAGCTGTGTTTCAACTATAAAGGATATTTCAAAAACTGCCCCTATAGTTTGTCTAATTACATTACAACATTACTGTTAGAAAAAATGTAACACACGGGATTAGTCACGACCGGAAAATTAAAACAAAAGAACGGAAAGTAAATGCTAGGATGCTGCCGAGGCGTTTGCACTTTCCGCAAATCAGTAAAGCCCCGTGTATGCTACGGTTAACAGGCTTTCTGACCCCAAAGATACAACGGCGAAGCGGGGATCGAACTTTTGCACACTGAATCGAACCCTCTCAGTTTGAATGGAAGAAGTTGAGAACAGAGCAACTATGCAAGTGATGGTATGAGATGCTGGATTTTTTCGTACGTGAAATGATGCATGCTCGACTCCTTTTATAGACATCACTCAGAGGGAGTTACACCACTTGGAGTGGTTGATGGCAGTTCCACCGAGTGGAGGGAGGCATCACTCCAACTGCTGCTGCCCACTAAAGCACTTATTAAACCATTAATTAATTCAGAAATTAATTAATATTCCAAAAGCATCTGGGCTTATAAACGAGCCCAAAGTATATTAATTGATGTGTTCAGTTGGGCCAATCAACCACGAGCCCAACACACAATAATTCAAATAGCCTTTCAAATGTTCAACTGGGCCGAATAAAATCGAGCCCAAAACTTCAATCGGACCGTGTCCAAAAAGATAGGTACATGCCGGCCCAATAATCCCAATTGGCCCAGTGGGCCCCGGGAAGCCCAGGTCCAGCCCAGAGTCCAATTGACCAAATCACCAAGGAGCCAGGACCAAGCCCAAGCCCAAGCCCAGGCTCAGGCTCAGGCCCGAGCCCGAGCCCGGGCCCGGGTCGGGACGGGACGGGTCGGGTCGGGTCGGGGCGGGGCGGGGCGGGGCGCGCGCGTGTGGCCCTTGCCATGTACCGCTAGGGGTGCATGGACTTAGTCAACTTGTTGAACACTCATACTCTCTTATGACATTTAAAGAGAAATGACTTTTGGTATTCTTTCTATGTGGGATAACATAAATCCCAATAAAATAATAATTGCTTTATTTACCAAAGTAGTATTTATGGCAATCTTTACACATTTATTTCTCACTCACCGATTAACGGATTTTGACGAAATAAAGTCTCATAATTACCTAGTAACACGTAGATAATTATAGTAACGATTAAACTCGAAATCGATTACATTTTATTAGCCATAAAAAATTACAAACTTCGGTCAAAAATACACTTGAATTATTTAAACTATACAAATAATTCCAACAATCCCCCACATGAGTGAAATCAATGCAAATGCCATGAATGCAGACTCTTGTGCTCGGTTCTCGGAAGGATCAATTGCTTCTGGAAAGGTAGCTTGTGGCCTTGAACCTCCCTTAGTGAAAATCATCGGATGTACTGGCGGCCTAGTGGACGTGATGCCTTGAACTATTCCTCCGAAGTGTACAACTAGTCAATGATAGTCACACAACAAATCCCTATCAGTTTCCATTTCTCTGTTGTGTCCATTTAGGCCCTGGACAACTCTTTGGATTCATAAATGTTTTACTTTTGAAGCGGCTTTTACTTCACATTTATATAGGTGACCTCCCAGCATGAGTACCCTGAAATACTCCACCTTTTCGAGGTGTGGGATTCATTAAAAGTCCCAACGACTTAACCTTTACCACATTTCAGGTTCTAGCACTTATTTGCTCATAGGGATGGAAACGGAAATCTTTATTTCCAAGTGCTTAACTGAACTAGCATGACTTAGTTTTCCCTTTGAACCAAGTTCGTGGGATCTCCACTCAGCATGGTAGGGTTACCGCCATGGTCATTCTTTAGTTGTGGTTTTTCAAACTCATTCCCTTTAGCAACACACTTAATTGATCTCTAGTCATCCCTTTCGTCAAAGGGTCAGCTAAGTTTTCCTGCGACTTCACATAGTCTAAGGAAATCACTCCATTTGTGATCAATTGCCTAACGGTGTTATGTCTCCGACGTATGTGTCGAGACTTTCCGTTATACATATTGCTCTGAGCTCGCGCTATAGCCGATTGGCTGTCACAATGCATCATCACTGGAGACACAGGCTTTTTCCAGCATGGAATATCTTCTAAGAAGTTTCGAAGCCATTCAGCTTCTTCACCTGCTTTGTCCAAAGCGATGAACTCCGATTCCATGGTGGATCGGGCTATACAAGTTTGTTTCGTGGATTTCACGAGACTGCTCCGCCTCCTATACAGAAGACATAACCGCTAGTGGAATTGGATTCCTTTGAATCCGAGATCCAACTAGCATCACAATATCCTTCAAGTACACTAGGATATCTTGTGTAGTATAGTCCATAATCTCGAGTGTGTTTCAAGTATTTTAACACTCTTTTCAGAGCATCCCAATGTTCATGACTTGGATTGCTCGTGTACCGGCTCAGTTTGCTAACAGAATAAGCTAAATCAGGACGAGTACAATTCGTTAGATACATTAGACTTCCGATCACTCGGGAGTAATCCAACTGAGCTACCGGTTCACCCGTATTGACTGATAAGTTGATACTTCTGTCAATCGGAGTCCTACATTCAGGACCATCAAAGGCATTGAACTTTTTGAGCACTTTCTCAGCATAGTGAGATTGTGACAAAACAATTCCTTCTTTGGTTTTGCTAATCTTAATCCCGAGGATTATATCTGCTACTCCTAAATCTTTCATGTCAAAATTTCTTTTTAACATGTTCTTAGTGTTCGTGATTTGATCACGACTACTTCCCATGATTAGCATATCGTCCACATAGAGACATACTATCACAAATTCTGTCGGAGTACCTTTAATGTACACGCATTTGTCACATTCGTTGATTTTGAAACCATTTGACAACATAACATTGTCAAACTTTAAGTGCCATTGCTTAGGAGCTTGTTTACACACCTTTTTCTCTTCACCAGGTGCAACAAAACCTTCAGGTTGTTCCATGTAAATCTCTTCTTCTAATTCACCATTCAGAAACGCAGTCTTAACGTCCATTTGGTGAATTTCGAGATCATGCAAAGCAGCAATCGAGACTAACACTCGAATGGATGAAATCCTTGTCACAGGTGAGTACGTATCAAAGAAATCATAACCTTCCTTTTGTCTAAAGCCTTTGGCTACCAGCCGGGCTTTAAACTTATCGATCGTTCCATCGGCTCTATATTTTTTCTTTAGAATCCAACGACATCCTAAAGGCTTACAGCCGGGAGGGAGATCAACTAATTCCCACGTGTGATTTTGCATGATGGACTCAATTTCGCTATTAATAGCTTCTTCCCAAAGTGGTCCATCTGGGCTAGCTAGAGCTTCACCATAAGAGTTCGGCTCATCGTCCAACATGTACGTAATAAAGTCAGGTCCAAACGACTTAGCTCTTTTGACTCTTTTACCACGTCTTTGTTCTGTAACTACATCATCACCAGGTTCATTACTTGGTGGTACAGGACTCTCTTCACGAGTTCTTTTGTAAGAACTTGGACCAGCTCCATCTTTGCTCGGAAAGATGTTCTCGAAAAATGAGGCATTTCTCGACTCAATTGTCGTACCTTTAGTCACTTCTGGATTCTCAGAATAGTGTACTAGAAATCGATACGCCATGCTATTCAAAGCATATCCAATGAAGATACAGTCGACTGTTTTAGGTCCTATCTTCATTCGTTTTGGCTCAGGAACCGACACCTTAGCCAAACACCCCCACACTTTAAGGTAATTGTAAGATGGCTTACGACCTTTCCAAAGTTCGTGAGGTGTTTCATTTTTCCCTTTAAGAGGAATCTTATTCAGTAGGTGGTTTGCCGTCAGAATGGCTTCCCCCCACATGTTCTGGGGTAACCCAGAATTGATCAACATAGCGTTCATCATTTCCTTTAATGTTCGGTTCTTTCGTTCAGCAACGCCATTTGATTGAGGCGAATACGGGGCTGTTGTTTGATGTATTATTCCATTTTCAGAACATAATTGTTCAAAAGGAGCTACGTACTCTCCACCTCGGTCACTACGGACTATCTTAATCCGTTTATCAAGTTGATTTTCAACTTCGGTTTTGTATTTAGTGAATGCCTCTACGGCTTCGTCTTTACTATTTAATAAGTACAAATAGCAGAACCTCGTACAATCATCAATAAATGTGATAAAGTATTTCTTACCGCCTCTTGTCGGTGCAAACTTTAAGTCACATATATCAGTATGTATAAGTCCAAGAGGTTCGGTACATCGATCGACTGATCGGAACGGTAACTTAGCCATTTTGGCTTCAACACAAATTTCACACTTATGTTGTGAATTTATTTTAGAAGTTGGTATTAATTCCAAGTTCATAAGTCTTTTTATTGCATTTTTATTTACATGTCCTAAACGAAAATGCCATAAATCATAACACTCGATCAAGTAAGAGGAAACAACTTTTTCATTAGTGCTCGAGGCAACGGGAGGGCGAATAGCCATTACAGACATTTTGAAAAGACCCTGATCAAGATAACCTCTACCTAGGAACAGTCCAAATTTAGAAAGTACAAACTTTTTAGCATCAAAAACAAGTTTGAAGCCATGCTCCACAAGAACAGAACCAGAGACCAGGTTCTTTCGGATGTCCGGGACATGCAGCACATCAGTCAGCTTCAGCTCTTTTCCAGAAGACAATTTGAGGACGACGTTCCCAACTCCAGCAACTTCAGACAAGGCGGAGTTTCCCATGTGGAGCTTGCGACCGGTACAAGGAGCATAAGAGGCAAAGGCATCCTTGTCAGAGCAGACATGTCGAGTGGCTCCGGTATCGATGAACCACTGCTTGTTGTTGCTAACCAGACTTGCCTCGTAGACCACAGCAGTCATATCGGCACATGTCAGCTCGTGTTGAACCACGTTGGCACTTGGTCGCTTCTTTTTCTGCCCGTTTTTCTTCGGCTTGTTGCAGTCTCTGGCCATGTGGTTCGGTTTGCCACAGTTGTGGCAATTCCCAGTGAACTTCCAGACTTTGGCTGGCTCTTTGCCCTTGGAAGTGTTCTTCCTTTTGGCAGAATGTGGCTCAGTCAAGTTCACCCGATCCTCCATAGGAACTTTCCCAGGCTTGACCTCTCGATCACGGTTGTCTTCTTCGATCCGAAGCTTGACAATGAGGTCTTCAAGGCTCATCTCCTTTCGCTTGTGCTTCAGGTAGTTCTTGAAGTCCTTCCACCCGGGAGGCAGCTTCTCGATGGCAGCCGCCACCTGAAAGGACTCACTGATCTTCATCCCTTCAGAGGCGATGTCATGCAAGATCAGTTGATACTCCTGGACTTGTGAGATGACAGATTTGGAGTCGACCATCTTGTAGTCCAGGAACTTGCCGACGACGTACTTCTTCGTACCAGCGTCCTCGGTCTTGTACTTCTTCTCCAAAGCTTCCCAGAGGGCTTTGGCAGACTTGTACGTGCTATACACATTGTACAGCTCGTTGCACAGCCCGTTCAGGACGGTGTGCCGACAGAGATAATCACTCTGCCCCCAGGCTTCGAAAGCATAGCGCTTCTCATTAGTGTCATTTTCAGTTACGGTCATAGGGTCCTCAGTCAGATGCTTCTGCAGGCCGAGGGTGGTCTGATAGAACATCATCTTGGACTGCCACCTTTTGAAGTCGACACCGGTGAACTTCTCGGGCTTCTCGGCATTCGGGATGGTCTGGGTGTGGATGGGCAGCGCCACTGGGATCTTACCGATGAGGACTTCATTGTTGTTGACTGGTTGTTCGACGTTGATGACAGGAATCTCCTTGTTCTTCTGGGCATCGTTGTTGGCTTCACTTCCGGTAGACATCTTTACTGATTTGCGATTGTTAGAAAAAATGTAACACACGGGATTAGTCACGACCGGAAAATTAAAACAAAAGAACGGAAAGTAAATGCTAGGATGCTGCCGAGGCGTTTGCACTTTCCGCAAATCAGTAAAGCCCCGTGTATGCTACGGTTAACAGGCTTTCTGACCCCAAAGATACAACGGCGAAGCGGGGATCGAACTTTTGCACACTGAATCGAACCCTCTCAGTTTGAATGGAAGAAGTTGAGAACAGAGCAACTATGCAAGTGATGGTATGAGATGCTGGATTTTTTCGTACGTGAAATGATGCATGCTCGACTCCTTTTATAGACATCACTCAGAGGGAGTTACACCACTTGGAGTGGTTGAGGGCAGTTCCACCGAGTGGAGGGAGGCATCACTCCAACTGCTGCTGCCCACTAAAGCACTTATTAAACCATTAATTAATTCAGAAATTAATTAATATTCCAAAAGCATCTGGGCTTATAAACGAGCCCAAAGTATATTAATTGATGTGTTCAGTTGGGCCAATCAACCACGAGCCCAACACACAATAATTCAAATAGCCTTTCAAATGTTCAACTGGGCCGAATAAAATCGAGCCCAAAACTTCAATCGGACCGTGTCCAAAAAGATAGGTACATGCCGGCCCAATAATCCCAATTGGCCCAGTGGGCCCCGGGAAGCCCAGAGTCCAATTGACCATGCCGGCCCAATAATCCCAATTGGCCCAGTGGGCCCGGGTCGGGGCGGGGCGCGCGCGTGTGGCCCTTGCCATGTACCGCTAGGGGTGCATGGACTTAGTCAACTTGTTGAACACTCATACTCTCTTATGACATTTAAAGAGAAATGACTTTTGGTATTCTTTCTATGTGGGATAACATAAATCCCAATAAAATAATAATTGCTTTATTTACCAAAGTAGTATTTATGGCAATCTTTACACATTTATTTCTCACTCACCGATTAACGGATTTTGACGAAATAAAGTCTCATAATTACCTAGTAACACGTAGATAATTATAGTAACGATTAAACTCGAAATCGAATACATTTTATTAGCCATAAAAAATTACAAACTTCGGTCAAAAATACACTTGAATTATTTAAACTATACAAATAATTCCAACAAACAATATAATTTCTTTCTATCTCTTCAGCTTTGTGTTTCGACTTTAATCCTGAATGCCATTGATTTTTTTTTTTGTAGGGCTGCTGAGTTTATCATATTTAAATTGAAAGAGATGGGGAAGATTAACCAGGATGATATTTCACATCTGATGGAAGAGTTTCAGAACCTTGACGTCGACCAATCTGGAACTTTGTCCGCGTGTGACTTGACGCTAGCACAATCGGGCGAAAACGAGACCCTGATTTCATGAGCGATAAATGTATGTTTCCTATTCTATGTATATTTTTTTTCGATTTTCCTGAGTTTGTTTGAAGAACATTGTTGTTTGCTACCACGTTTAAGCTCATGTATCTGTTGGGAATATGGTTTTCTTCTTCTACAATTGCTTGAGGTCGCTGACTTGATCATTGGGACACTTGACGAACAAATCATTCTCAATTCGATCAGCCCGAAAGATGAACATAAGTTTCGATTCCAATCGAGCTTACTAATCATTCGGTCTACCTATGTGTTTATGTAGTAGAACTATTATAAAAATTAGGGATTTATCAGAATATATTTATACACATATGTAAATTAATTAATAATAAATAAAATACTACTAATAACTTCAATCAATCAATTCCAGGACGGTGATATTTTATTATTAATTTCTGGGATTTCATAACAAAATAAACACTCACGCAGTCACAGCGAAAACGACGTCAGTTGGCCTCGATACTTTCTCCTATCTCTGTTGCTCCGGCCGGCGATTCGACGGCGACGTAATCCAACAATCCCTCGCCGGAATAATCGTCTGAGACCTGCGATGTCCGATCGAAAACAACGACCGCGACTAGAAAAAGCGCCGTGGAGACGAGCAGCGGAGAGAAATACTTCAAAATATCGAGAAATCTGGGCGCAAGGTAGCAAACGAAGATGATCGAGAAGCTGAAAGTAAAAGCTGCGAGAATGTGGAACTTGAATCTCAGAAGCTTTTCTTGTATTTCCATGGCTGACAAAATCTCTCTCCCTCTCTCTCTCTACGTATCTCTTTATAATTAAACGTTTGTGGAGGATCGGGTATTTAAGAGTGCTGCTTATTTGGTTCACTGATTTTTTTCTTTTACCTTTTTAGCCTTTTTCATACTATAATGAATAGAGAACTTGGAAAAAGGGAAATTCCTAAAATGCCCATTGTTTTCCACTTTTTTCACAAAGCATATACTGTAGTACTCCATAAACTAAAAAATATAAATTTTATATTTTATGTACAATACTAATATTTGTTTAGCAACCTAAAATTATAATTTTAGTTTTTTAGTTTTTATTTATATTATTAATAAGTTAATATTACTTAATGCAGGAATATTATTTTTGAAATGTAACAATTGTTTGTTAAAAATAAGAATAATATTTTAAATTATTCAAAAATTTGTTTACATTCAAATTGTATGTCTCAACTTCCAAGAAAATAGAGTAATTAATAAATGTACTAATTAATCAATTACCATTTATCGAATTCACCTACTGACCCAATGAATTCTCATTCACTATTAATTACACGACCCCATTTTTTAATGTTGAAATACGTTGCTGAAAAACTTTGGGAAATTATTTATTTCAAAAATAATTTTCTGTTTCCTATACCAAATTAGGCATGAAAGGATATAACTGACGCAGGTGAACAAGCAACTTTGATTTATAAGGAGATTACCCATGGCGAAGTTAAACCCCAATAAACCCTAATCCGAGAGTAACTAAAAGATTCTCGGCACATAAATATACAATATAGCTCGTAATATAAGCATGATCTGGCAATTCAGAAGCTCAATAAATTCGAATAGCAAACAAAGACTTCAAGGGTAGAATTATTAGCCAAAACACAGAAAAAATACTTCTCAGAGTAGTAAGAAGTGACTGACCCAAGAAGCAAAAAAACTTGTATATAGGTCGCCAACTACTCGTTAAATTTTCTCTAATGTAGATTTCTTCTTTCAAACTCGGACTCATGGCAATGGGGGTCAAGCCAATCCTTGGAAGAATTTTTCGAAGAGTTCACAAACATTTTACCAACACCGACAAGATCCCTCAAACTATCCACCTTATTTTCTCGCTCCGTCCCACTGTGTCTCCCATCAGCTTCCTTCAGCTTTTGCTTAAATTTTTGCTTGCGGCTCGCGGGCACCTGTTCTTTTTGTTGCTTTGTTTGAAATGGAGAAGCTCCGTGCGGCCCAAAGTATATTTTCTCTTCTTTTGCAGCCTGAAAAACCAAGATATAGGTTATAGGTCAATTTCAAACAAGTGTATTTGACTATTTTCTGTCGTTTTTATTTTTACTTTTCAAGGCCCGTAAACTATAGTGATGTTTACATGATATTACCTGAAGTTTGGACGATTTAGAATCTTCTACTTTCCGAGAATCAGCTTTGCTGTAATTTGGTTCTTCGATTTCCAAGCTTGGAATCACAAATCCATCAGTGTCTGAAAAATAAAAAATAAAAATAAAAAAGACAGGGATACTCGGATTATACATTCGATTAACGACAATTTAAAATCAACAGTCCAAAAGGGTTTGCTGCCAAGCAACAAAAGCCGTGGGTGTTTGAGGCCACTAAAATGAAACTCAACCAAAGAGAAACAGTCCACAACAGCAATTAGGTATCTAAATCGTAAATTCGTAATCAAAATAAGTTGATTCTCAGAAGTAACGATTGGGCGACTGAAGCGAAGTCGTAAATCATCGAATAAGTAGAACAAATTGGTCGGCTACGATTTTTGTAAAGCATCAAACAAATGCTTCTTCAATTTCTTTCCCCTAACCTTATTAAACATGGAGCAAGCATACAAATTAGTGCCCTGTAAAAAAATCCTAACTATATGCTTCAACAATGTCAAAATCAAATCCAAACATTTTATTTTCTTTTTTCAACTGAATCATACAACAGTAATAAAAACCAACAATTATTTAAATAAAACAACTAATAATTTTTTCATAGAATTGAGGAAATAAGATAAATGAGAGAAAATACCCCACTCGTCATCTTCTTCAAAGGGAGTGGTTGCAGGGTCCATGTGAAATTGCCGAACATCGATTCTCCTTCGTTCTTCAGTCTACCTTAAATCCTTGATCAATCGAATCGATTTTTATTTTCAAAATCAAAATCGAAAACCAACCCTAGAAAAATCTACATTTTTGTATATTCTCCCCCTTCTCCTCGGTAATTGACTAATTTACCCTTTTGAATTATTACTACTATTGGGCCAATAGTTGAATGAATAGGCCCAATCCAATAAATATAGTTCCCAGATCCAGTACTGCTACTGGTCAACGGAGGCCGGGTCGGCTTATTTTGGACATTCAGCTCAGTAGAATATCGCAATCCTGTCCGTCCGTTGATAAGATCCTACCGCACCCGATCCCAACCGTTCATTTATTTCCCGTTTTAGAATTCCGCCCAGTGTCTATCCGACATGGAAATATTAAACTGGATTTAAAATCCGATTTTGAAGTCCGCTCATAACCAAAAGGCGACGCTCTGTTGTGTGATTAAAGCAGAGAGAGAAAGTGAGGGGAATTTAATTTCTGAAATCGACGCGAGCTCTGAATTTCTCTTCAACACACCGCCTTCCGATTACTGTAAGTTTTTTAAGGTTTTCCGTTTCGATTCGTCGTTTAATTAGCTTCTCAAACTTGATTTAAAGTTTCGTTTTTTTCCTGGTTGTCGTTCCCTGTTGTCGGGTTCCTACTATCTTCGGAGTCTAGGGTTTCTCGTTATTTTTGGGAATTCACTACTTTTATTGCATGTACGCCCCCCACCACCCCACACCCGGCATGTTTCAATTTCAGTTACTGGACTGGTGAATTTGTTGTGATTGATTATCTAGATCTCGGTTTGTGCAATTATATGCACTGTTTTCGTAATTTTTTTGGGGGCAAAAATTGGTTAATCTGCAAGAAATAATTGAATTGGGCTGAATTTGAATTGGGGATTTTTCAAAAAAAAATAAAAAAAATCATTTCAATTGTGCATCTGGTACATTTTTGTTGAATAATAGTGCTCTGACCTTTAGCCATTTATCTCGTTTTCAATTAAGTTATGTGCTTACATACAAATGTTATCATCTGTCCTTAGATCGTAACGGGGTTTCGGCAAATGGGTGAGGAGTCTGAAAAGAACGAATCTTTGGAAAATGGTAATGTAGACACAGAGATGAAGTCGGATGTGGAGGAAAAGACTGAGACTTCAGCATATGCCGCAGGGGAGCAACCTGGTGGGGTGACAGAAATGGAAGAGGATAAAATTGATGATGATGATGGGAAAGTCGAGGCTCAGCAAATGGACGTGGACAAAGAAGAAGAGCTGAAGGAGGTCGAGGAAACTGAAAAGAAGGAAGAGGTGCCCCTAGAAGGAAAGGAAGATACTGAGGCTGACAAAGAAAAGCAATATACTGCAGGTGAAGATGCAGGACAAGAGGAACACAAGGATGAGGAAATAGATGAAGGGACTGATGAGAAAACCAAGGGAGACACCGATGAGGAGAAGGCTGAAGGCGACGCTGATGGAGTAGAAGAAATAGATGAAGGAACTGTTGAGAAAACCAAGAGAGACACTGATGAGGAGAAGGATGAAGGCGAGACTGATGGAGTAGAAGAGGAGGAAGAAAATCTTAAAGAAGAGAATGTCTCAAAAAAACGTCCTAGGTCAAATACTAGCGTGGGGAGAAAGTACAATAGTAATAAAAAGGAAAATGTAGAGGAGACTGAACAGAAGACCCAAGCTGACAAAAATAAAAAAGAGCCTAAGACTCGAGTGGTGAAAAAGGAGGAGCCTAAGACACCTGTTGTTTCCACAATGGACCGCCCTGTACGCGAACGGAAATCTGTGGAGAGGTTGGTTGCCACTATTGAGAAGGACTCCGGGAGGGATTTCTTTATTGAGAAGGTCTGGTTTTAAAGTTTTATTGTTGTTATCTCCATTGTGTTTATTCTTCCTCTGCCTAGTGCCTAGTACATAATTTTATCCCATTGTTGTATTTACTTTTGGTGCGCTGTTGTTTGTTTGCAGGGGCGTGGAACTGCGCTGAAAGATATTCCAAATGGTATAGTATTAAACTAACTCTGATGTTCTTATGTTATGCATACTTTGCTGCATCAACATGTAGCCTTACCTTTGCTATGTGCAATTAGAGCTGCATTATTGTGATGCTGGTTTGCTTTTGCTTCTTTTTTGTTCTTCTCTTCCCATATTTGTTTTTTCTCTTCAATCTGAAAGCTTAGTAAACTTTTAGGTCGGTTATGGTTAATTCAGAATGATAAAGACTTGCGTGTTTATGTATATATATGAATAAGAAATGTATGTTGAGTAATTCTGATTTCTGAGTATTCGTTTTTGATGAATGTATGTGATGAATTTTCTTTTTGTATAATTATTCGGTTTCTGTCTTTTTTCTTTTTAAAATTATAACATGTGAAATGAATGGAGGTAAAGTTCTTTTTTTAAATACTTTATCATGAAATTTTCAACTGGTGGTCCATATTTTGTATATATTTGTTCTTGCAAAATGTTTTTCTAGGAACTAAGTCTAAAGATCTCAAATCAAGTTTGGTCTAGTAATTAAAGGTAGATTTGATCCCAATTAAACGTTAGTTTGAATTCCAATATGTAATTAAGACTTGAAAAACACTAAACTACTCATCAAGTTAGCCAGGGCAGGGTTGATGGTGGTAAAGGTAAACATTTGTGATTTTTTTTTTTGTCTTAATGAGGATTCTCTTCAAAATAATTTGTAGTCGTAGTTTTACTTTTACTGTTAACATAAGAGTTATGGTTTTGGGTTGTGGCAAGCGGTTCGACAAATATTATTTTTAATAAATGAAATTATCATATGATTGAATAGCATGTAAAATGTTCGAAAGATGCCTTATTCTGATTAAGCATGAGTTTCAAATAGATTGCACATTAGATGCTGTTTTAGCTAAGCGCACTTAGATTACAATACATTTTGTAATATGGTGCATCGATTTTTTTGAACGCTAAACATAGTACATTCTTGCAACATTTAAAAAAGATTGCTAATGGAAAGTCCAACCTAATTTGATCTTTACCAAATTAGTTATTGATTTATTCATTATCTTGATCTTCAACTAAAGAATGATCTTTTATCTTATACCTGAAACAGTGAGGGGCGGTGCATTTGGGGTGGTGATATAGTTTAAAAACCCCGTTCTATTTCATATGTAGATTACAGTTTGAGTAGTAAATCTTTATCAACTGGGTCAGACTTTGCTGAATATTACAAGATCTACTCTACTTAGTCTAAATAAAGAACTCTAATATCAAAGCGAGATATCATAAATTTGTTTTAAACCACTTCTCAGTTATTTACAAGAAATAGTAGTTGACAAGTGTTCGCATGCTGGCCAAATAACCTCTTTATTTAGACAAATTTGTGGGTGTCAGCCAGGTTATGTTTGCATTGGGTCATGCCTATAACGAAAGTATATAGATCTTGAATAGTGACAGGTGTTATTTAGGAAGCGTTAAATATACCCATTGGACAAGTGTGCTCTTTATTTAGAAAATTTTGGGTGTTAGACAGGTTAAGGTTTGCTTGGGTCATACATAAAAAGCGCATGTATCTTTATTAGGTGACAAGTGTCACTTATTTAGAAAGCGCTAAATATACCTTTTTACCTTGATCAAAATTGATAGTAGTGGGCCCGCTTTGAATAACTAATTGCAATAATTATATTTCGAGGCTTTGAATTTGGTGGGGCCACTCGAGTTTACTTATTTGTTCATTTTGTGTCTCGTTTATATATTTTAAATTCTTGTGAATCCTCAAGCAATTTCTTATTGTACTTTCTTTTAAAACCATAATCCACTCGCTTCATTTAAGTTAATACGTCCAATTGGAAACTTTTTCATTCGCTTCGTTCAGTTTTTATACAATTTTGATTTGCAGCTTATGAGTGAAATGTGTTTTTCTAAACTATATCTTTATTCCAGTGGCATTTAGGATGTCAAGAAAGAAGAATGAGGATACTTACAAATTGCTGCATACTATTCTTTTTGGAAGGAGAGGAAAGGTAAAGCCTTAGATTTCATGTTCTTATAATTTCCAGAGTCTTTTGACTTCACTTCATTCTCTGGTTTATTTTATATTTTCTACGAAGAAGTATGTTTATTCGGCACATGCACTACTTTTGTTTGAACCCATGACCCATAGTTTGAGCTGACTTTTTTTCCGGACAATCCATTATCAAATTTCGACGTAGTTATTGTGAGATTCATCTTTTCTCAGTGGTATTGTGAAGTTATTTTGAACTGAAATAAACCGTACGTTTTTAGTGTGTGCGAACCACAACTAATATATGACAGTCAATGATTGATATCATATTTCTGAATTTAACTTTTCATATTTATTTATTCGTATCGTGGGCGGTGTTGAGACCATGTAGGAGAGATCGTAGCTAGTTATATATCTTTATCAACCCCTTCAAATTTACGTCAAACTATGTATTGAGATTTAATCCATTGCCCTTATTGACGTATTTGGTATTTTTTTTTTGTTGGTAAGTTGTAGATGGAGTAATATTTATTTGTTTCGTACTTGTACAGGCTGCTCATGTGAAGAATAACATCTCAAAATTCTCTGGATTTGTTTGGCACGATAATGAGGTAAAAAGAGACTCGAGAGTGATATACTGTCTGGATGATCTCTTTGCCTCTTTTATATTTAGTGTAGCTTCTGTTCCTAATGAATTTTCTTCCAGGAAAAGCAAATGGGTAAACTCAAAGAAAAACTTGACAAGTGCATCAAGGAGAAACTTGTAGAGTTCTGTGAAGTCCTTGATGTGCCAATTTCCAATAATCCAAGGAAGGTCTGTTAATTTCTCACAATATCATTTTAAGTGTGTCCTCAGTACTGTCTATAGTATTGCTTAATAGGTTAGCTACTAAATTATTGCACACTGCTTGATCTTGATATTCTGGTTGTCGAATGACAACCTTGACCAGTTGAGGAAACGAAGACGTTGTAGTATACATAACTATATTAAACATATCCATTGTTTTATTTTCAGGAAGATATTATTGTCAAGTTGATGGAATTTTTGGTGGAACCTCAAGCTACCACATCTGAATTGCTTGCTGAAAAAGAGCAGGTTCGACACCAAGTTAACATTGTCATTTTTTTCTTTTCTCCCAGCAGTATGACATTTTTCCCGACTTGGCTTAATATGTTAAATCATGCAATGTTTACTTATTTGTCTATTAAAGGGAAAAAAGAGAAAGAGGGTTGTCAAATCAGCATCTGATAGTACATCTAAGGGCTCGCCTAAGGTACTTTCTCACTCTGTAGTTTTTTCGTAGGCTAACAGGATCTTGTTGACCAATGGGCCAACTTTTCTTTTGGACTTCAGTGTTTAAGGTTGTTTAAAAAGAGAGTTTAATTGATTGGTTAAATACACGAAAGGGCAGTAGAACATATAACTGCCTTTTGTGTCCAAATTTTATATATTCTCATTGACACGGCCAATGTGAATTAATAGATAGTCCATTTTACCAAGCTTACAAATGCAAGCCTGCGTACACGTGATCCTAGCAAGGCTAATATTGCGGATTTTTTGTTGAATTTTCGAATGTTATAACCTTTTCAACTATAGTTATTGTACAGTGAATTTAGTTGAAAATTTTGCTTCAAGAGTGGTGTGCACTACAAAAAAGAAAGACGGAAGCATTAATATGAATTTGGATTAATATACTTTCATACATATCAGTTAACTCGTTTTGTGTGTTGCATTCTCAGAACCGAAAGAAAGCGGAGAACGAGTCTAAAAAGTCTGGGGATGAAAAGAGCACTCCTCCTGAATCAGAAGATGAACCAGAAGAGAAAAAGGAAGATGTAAATGGTGTACCCGAAAAAAGTGACGATGAGATGTCTGAAACAGCTGAGAGTGAAGAGAAAGTAAGTGAATCTGAAGCGGAGTCCGATGATGAAAAAGGAAAGCAGAAGCAAGGATCAGCAAAGTCTTCTGCACAGAAGGGGCCTTCAGAAAAACCCAAAACCAAGAAAATAGCAATCTCTAAGTTGAAAGCTGAACCGGTCAAGAAGTCTTCTCATGAGAATGGAGATGAACAGGCTGAGAAGTCATCAGCTAAAAAGAAAGCAGAACCAAGCAAGAAGTCTTCTGATAAGAAGATATCAGAACCAAGGAAGAAACCTTCCGATAAGAAGATAGAAGAACTAAACAGTAAGTCTTCAGATAAGAAGAAAGAAGAACCAGTGAAGAAGTCTTCTGATAAGAAGAAAGAACCAACCAAGAAGTCTTCTGTTAAGAAGAAGGAAGAACCGGCAAAGAAGTCTGATAAGAAAAAGGAAGAACCGGTTAAGAAGAAAGAACCAGTGAAGAAATCTTCTGATAGGAAAGAAGAATCAATCAAGAAGCCCACCCCAAAGAAATCAGCAGCTCCAAAGAAGTCATTGGCGAAGGAGGGCACTGGTAATTTTTCCGTAATTCGTTGTTTGTTTGTTGAGATATAAAACCTTCTAGATGATTATTTGCCAAAACAGATTCTTTAGAATAGTCCCCAACTTGTGATACAGTTTGGGAACCAATGTTTGAATCAGCTCCCCTGAGCTTATTTCTGATTTATTCTCATGCAGAGAAAAAGGGTTTGAAAGTGGTTGATGAGCCGAAGGAGGAGACACCAAATCCAAGTGATGATGATCTTAGAACCGCGACGTGTAAAATCCTCAAGGAGGTCGATTTTAATACGGTTAGTATCAGTTTCTTTTTCATTCCTCTTTTTTTTTTTTTTCTTCATTCTATCAGCTTTTCCCCTTCCCATTTATATAGTGGGGGGAAGGCATGCAATTTTGTATGTTGAAAGTTACTATTAAATACATGGTCGCAAATGACAAATCCTTCTAAAATCTCTTGGAAATTGTGGCTACCTATTATATCTCGAGTAAAGCTGGAATCAGGATTTCTTTTGTTCCTGTGTTTATGCTTAGTTTTGTGTTTGATGCTGCACATTTATAATTTCGAAATGTAGAATTCTGTCTTTTAACTAATTAGTTTTTGGGAGTAATTATACAAGTCCATATAGGTGAAGTATTTCAAGTATGTGATCATTTTTCTTTTTGTCGTGTTATTTGATGTTTTCATCTTATAGTTTCTTATTCTGTGTTTGTTACACATGATATATATTCCTTCTGCTTTTGCAGGCAACCTTCACCGATATTCTGAAGTTACTCGGTAAGTTCTCCAGTGTTTTTGTTTTTGTTGTTAACTTCTTATTATGCATTCACTAAGAATGTCATATATTATATTCTGGTAGTAAACATTTTTACTTCTCTTTACCCTTTCAGGCAAGCAGTTCGATATGGATCTGACTCCAAAAAAGCCAACAATAAAGGGGATGATTCAGGATGAACTCACAAAACTAGCTGAAGCCGAGGAAGATGAAGAGGATGAAGATGAAGATGAGGATGATGCCGTGAAGGAACCTTCCTCCGGTGCCGGTGTGAAGGCATGAAGAACAACACAGTGTTGTGGTGTACACTACTATGTAACTTATCGTCCAAGCTTATTGGGGATGTAATCTTTGTTAGCTTTTGCGTGAACGCTATCTCTACTCAAGGCTATTTATATAGCTGTTAGATTTCCGGGTCTTGTGGTTCCTTAGGTTGTTACATTTGAAGCTTGTAATAATGTACACCTAGAATTAACTTGTACTAGATTTTTCTTTTCTTCCCTGTGTGATTGCCATTTGAATAGGAAGGAAAGAGTTTTACATTTTCTAAGGTATCATTTACATATATAGCAGGGTGTTCAAAATATAAGATTCGATATTTGTTGTTGTAGCTCGAGAGAAAATGGAAAAATAAGAAGAAACCAAACTAATACGTACATGATCATATATAAATATACACATACAGAGAAACAACATATATTTACCCACACTATATATATACTGTATACAAATAGGAGTATTAAAAATCAAACCGAAGCTAAAACTACCTCGTTCTCCCACCAGACCCAGGCCCGAGGTGATAACCCGACCCGACCTTCCCGGACCCACTTCCACCGGGCACAGACCCGTACCCATACACGGGTCCCCCCATTAAATTATTAGTGACGACACCCCCATACACCCCTCCTCCTCCTCCTCCTTCATAACCCGTTCCAGTAGTACCCCCACTATTTCCCATATTCACGACACTGCCATTACCGTCCTTCTCCCCAGCTCTTCCGGCCATGGCGCTCTTCTCCCCCTCCATATCCCTGAACCTCTGCAGGTACACCTTGAGAGGCTCCACGTACTCCTCGAACCCGAGGGTGGTCATCGCCCACAGCAGATCGTCGCCGTTGATCGTCTTCCTCTTCTCCCGCTGGCACTTGTCGGAGGCCTCGCCGGTGACGAAGCTGATGAACTCCGACACGCACTCCTGCACCGTCTCCTTGGCGTCCTTGGATATCTTCGCGTTCGCCGGCAGAGCCTTCTTCATTATCCGGCTGACGTTGGCGATCGGGAGGAACCTGTCCTGCTCCTTCAGGGAGCTCTCGTATTGGTGCTCGCGGTGGTGACCTCCCGATTCGTTGTCTGAATCCGCCATCGTTTTAATTTTAGATTTACCCCTTTTCGAAATTGGGGTTTTTTTGGGTGTGAGGTTTTTGGATTTTAATCGACCGGAGAAGGTGCAGGAACAGATGAAGAAACTTGGTTCGTGGTATGATTTCTCAGAATTCGCCGGCGAATATCCCGGCGGCGGCGGTATAGGAGGAAGAGAGATTTCTGATGGGAGATCGATAGAAGGGAGTGTGAGGCCCGTTGGATCAAATGCTATAATAACGCAATCGTGAGGGACACGTGGCGTATCCTGGACCGTTGCATGTCGATAACTATGCGTCCGCAGGTGTTGGGATTACAGCCGTTGGATCTGTGGCGACTGATGACATCTCCACCGCCCATGTTATATCTTATTGCATTATCTTGTAAAGGTGTTTAGTGGAGTAGTTGGTAACTAATTTTTAATTTTTATACATATGTTATACGGAGTTTTAAATTCATTCAAACTTGTATTCATAGAAAATAATTAAATTAGAATCTTTACTTTGTTTTCAAAAGCCAAATTAGAAAATAATACTAATATTCTTACTGGCTAAGCAATTAGAAAGCAGAGACTAATGACAATGATCATGTTAATAAAATAAGTAAGCTTTTGATGGGAAAAAAGGCTTACTTTTCCACACTTTCCACCAATAACGTCTACACAGACTACACAGTATATATTTGAATAGTATTTATGTAATAAATTACGTAAAATTATTTAATTGTAATTATTTAACATTTTCTTAGTAAAATTATTTAATTGTAATTATTTAACATTTTCTTATAATAAACCAAACGAAAATATGAAAGTCAAATATTTTCCACTTTAAATTTTTACAGAGTGAATACCGAATTTATCAAACACTTTACCCGGCTAAACTACTTTTATTAAAATAACAAAAATCATTGTTCCTATTTAGTGATGGTAAGGAGAGTCGCCAATGGACATTCAACACGTGGCATCTGATCTGGTAGCCATAAAACCAATGTTGAAAATTGTAGTATAAATTGATTGGTATAATTACTTTTGATATGGCATAGATGTGACACAATTTTGTACACCATTGGAAATACTCTAATAACATAATAAAATCATTTATTTTCTCTTCTTTTTATTATTAATGTACCTATGTGAACTAGCCAATTTGATCTATTACAGAAATTTAAATATTCACAAACACAAGACATGTGTTTGAACTTTGAAAAACTTTAATTTTATAATTTTCAATTCAACTGTTCAAACAACCGACTAACCAACATTTTAAGAAGTATTATTGGGATCTA
Organism: Euphrasia confusa; assembly: GCA_954870475.1. Classification (NCBI taxonomy): domain Eukaryota; kingdom Viridiplantae; phylum Streptophyta; class Magnoliopsida; order Lamiales; family Orobanchaceae; genus Euphrasia; species Euphrasia confusa. The sequence goes on from OX940949.1 coordinate 6,175,816, forward strand.
TGTTGGGGCGATGGGATGATTTTCACTCTCATCGAAATGTGTTATATGTGCTTGAATTTGCTTTCTAATTCTAGATCTGTTTGAATGATAATAATAAAAATTGTATTTTTTGAAATATCTATAGGGAGTATAATAAAAGATCGACTGTAGTTGCGCAATCCCCCATAGCTTTCTCTTCAGAATTCAACGGGACATAGATGATGTCGGCGAAGGGACTAGCTGTTGTTCTTCGTGAAAGGGAGAAGCATATAAAAAATATATTTACATGTAAAGGGTAAAATTGTCATTATCTCAGGGGTGTAAAAATCAAATTAATAAAATTAAGGTGGAGAATTAATCTTGAAGGTGTGTACAGTAATGTTTGAGAGTAATGTTTGAAGTGTAAATAAACGAGCCTATTTAATATTCAAAAAACTTTTATCCTAATTTGTAACGCCCCGATTTTCATAATGTAAAATAAAGCGGAAGCATTTAAAGAAAAATATTTATTTTGAAATAAAAATCAATCCAATGCGGGAGTTACGTAAAATAACCGTTTTTAAAACCAAGGTTTTAAACCAAAGAAATAGAAAGTCACTCAAAACATGAAAATAGTTCAAAAACCAAGTTTAAACGTCGTCACGCCAAAGAAGTAGTAAAAACATAACGAGTGTCCAATAAATGATGAATAAAGCAAGTAAAGTCACTCCGTGCCCTCCTCGTCACGCCCGTCATAGCCTCCATTCGTACCTAAAAACATGGTGTTGATTCGGGGTGAGCTCAACGTGCTCAGTAGGACCAATATTTCATCTCAAATCAACATAAACAATCAAGATAGGACATATAACCGACATAGCATGAATAAATAAACATATAAGCATTTCCTTGGCATGTATTAAACAACCCTTGTGCGGAACAAGTCCGATGACAACTGCTGGTCACAGACCCTTAAGAGGATCACAGGCTATTTAATAATTATTTCAACCCTGACGCGGAACAAGTCCGATGACAACTGATGGTCACAGAACCTTAAGAGGTTCACAGGCTAAAATACTATGTTCAACCCTTACGCGGAACAAGTCCGATGACAACTGAATGGTCACAGAACCTTAAGAGGTTCACAGGCTAAAATACTATGTTCAACCCTTACGCGGAACAAGTCCGATGACAACTGAATGGTCACAGAACCTTAAGAGGTTCACAGGCTAAACCCATACACATTTATCAACTCATACAATTCAATCACATATCACATGCTTGAACATATATGTTAAAAAGACATGAAAAAAAACCCCTACCTGATAATCGTGTCGTACTAGTAAAACCTTAACCGAGCGGAACTTCTAACTCCCCGTCGCCTCGTCTCCTATTAGGGTGAAACCCATATTGACATTTACCGTGAGTATTTTATTTTAAGATGTACATATAATTCTTATGGTACATTAAGTGTTTAGGATATGTTATTAGAGTTTATTATTAATCTGGTAAATGTAATTAAGTTAACATTAGTTAAATTCTGACATTTTGATGCAAGGTTTCTGAATACTCAAATTCATATTATTGTAGCCACTTAAAGATTATGATGCGATTATTAATAATTGAAAACTAAATATCAACTCATTCCAACAAGACATATATAACTTACATCCCACTATAAAGTAAATCAAAAGGCATACGTATAACTTCTTTTCATTAATTAGTCCACCTATATTGAACAACAATCTTATACCTATATTTCTTCTCATATATACTAACAGCAGCCCTAGGATTTCAAAGACACAACATACAGTGTATATATATATAAGTAAATACATGTACTTTTGGTTATGCAGTTTCAGTTATCCTAGTAATACTCCATTAATAAATTAACGCACTATAATTAATTAAGGCCTGCCTATATATATGAGTGTTGATGTTGCTAAGTATTGTCCCAAAAGTTAGCCGAAATTCTAACCAGAAAAAAATACAAGTGATGGTCGATCGATCTAACCTATTTCGATTCCTCCTTATTTCATACTGCTAGTTTTTTTTTTATAATTTTTTTTAAGTAAGCACTAAAGAAAACCTAGACCAGAAAGTTCTTTAAGGATTACCTTGAAGTTGATGATTTACGAATTTACGAACGACCTTAAAAGCTTTTGAACCTTTTTCGACTCCCTTCTTTGACCTTCTTTGTATGAGTTTAAAGAATCGTGGTGTTGTGTATCTAGATGAGCAGCGGTGAAAGACTACGGTTTTAAGGGTTGAAGTAGAGAGAGTTTGTTCCTAAAAGCTAGGAGAGAACGCGTAAAGACTACGGATTTAAATAAGAGTTTTGATTTAAATTAATTTTTATTCTTTTTAATCTCTTATTCATTTTATTATTATTACTTTTATTATTCGTATTATCAGTATTATTATTATTATTATTATTATTATTATTATTATTATTATTATTATTATTATTATTATTATTATTATTATTATTATTATTATTATTTATTTATTCGTGAACATTACAATACTACTCTCCTTCAAAAAAATTTCGTCCTCGAAATTCAAAATCGTACCTGATAAGAAAGTTGGGTACTTAGCATAAAATTCTTTCTCATTTTCCCACGTGGCTTCAATCTTGTTATGACGCTTCCATTGTACTTTGACGAGAGTTACGTCTTTGTTCCTCAGGTGATGAACTTTTCGGTCTAAGATCGCTTCGGGGATTTCTTCGTAAGTCAAATCCTTTCTGACATCCAGTTCCTCATAACTCACAATATGACTTGGATCATGCACATACTTCCTCAGCATTGATACGTGAAATACATTATGTACACCCGACATGTTTGGAGGCAAGGCCAATTCATAGGCAACGTCTCCGATTCTTTTGAGAATCTCAAAGGGTCCGATAAAACGTGGTTTTAATTTCCCTTTTTCTCCGAATCGTATTATTCCTCTGACCGGAGCTACTTTCAAGAATACATTATCTCCAACTTCGAAATGTAACTCCTTTCTCCTCCGATCTGCATATGATTTCTGTCTGTCCTGAGCCATCTTAATTCGACTCCGAATCGTTTCAACATGCTCCACCGTTTGTTGAATCAACTCAGGTCCCAAAATTTTCTTTTCACCCACCTCACTCCAGTAAAGTGGAGATCTACACTTCCTCCCATACAGAGCCTCGTACGGTGCCATGCCAATCGTAGCTTGGAAACTATTGTTGTAAGCGAACTCGACTAGCGGTAGAAGCGTCTCCCATTGAGTTCCCAGATCAAGCACACATGTTCGTAACATGTCTTCCAATATCTGAATTGTCCTCTCAGACTGACCGTCTGTCTGTGGGTGATATGCTGTACTAAACTTGAGTTTCGTTCCCAAAGCATTCTGTAAGCTCTTCCAAAAATTAGAGGTGAACCTCGTGTCTCTGTCCGACACTATGGAAACTGGGACTCCGTGCAATTTAACAATTTCACGAATATAAATTTGAGCATATTGTTCCATTGTAAAAGTCATCTTGATCGGTAAGAAGTGAGCTGACTTTGTTAACCGATCGACTATAACCCATACTGCTTTATTACCTCGCGCGGATGGCGGTAAACCCAAAACAAAATCCATCGTGATGTGTTCCCATTTCCACTCTGGTATCTCCATCGGTTGTAGTAACCCTGACGGTCGTTGGTGCTCGGCTTTCACCTGTTGACATACCAAACATCGCTCCACGAATAGGGCAATGTCTCTTTTCATTGCTCGCCACCAAAACATTGATCGTAGATCCCGATACATCTTGGTCCCACCAGGATGTGCGGTATATGGCGTACAATGAGCTTCTGTCATTAACTCTTTTCTCATCTCATCGTCTTTAGGTATGCACAATCTTCCCTCGTACATCAAAACATCATCATTTGCGATCATGAAACCCTTGATGGTTCCTTTCAGAACTCTGTCTCTCATTTTTCTCAAGAATCCATCTTGGTGTTGAACACTTTTGACTCTATCCCTCAACGTCGGTTTTAAGGTCAATGCCGACAAAGTCGCATTGGTACTGCTTGGCGGCACAACTACTTCAATTCTCAGATTCTCAAATTCTTTCACCAAAGATTCTTTATCTGAAAGTAAGCATGCTACTTTTCCCTTTCGGCTCAAGGCATCGGCAACCACATTAGCCTTTCCTGGATGGTAGCTAATTGTGATATCATAATCATTCACTAGCTCCAACCATCTTCGTTGTCTCATGTTCAATTCCTTCTGAGTGTATATATATTTGAGACTCTTATGGTCGGTAAAGATCTCACATTTGCCTCCGTACAGGTAGTGCCTCCAAATCTTAAGCGCGTGAACTACAGCAGCTAGTTCGAGATCGTGTGTGGGGTAGTTCGTCTCATGAGGTCTCAGTTGTCTTGATGCATATGCGATAACCTTACCTTCTTGCATCAGAACACACCCTAACCCAAGTTTCGACGCGTCACTATAGATCACAAAATCCTTTGTCGGGTCCGGAATCGTCAAAACAGGAGCCGTGGTCAACCTTTTCTTCATTTCTGCAAAACTCTCTTCACACTTCTCATTCCAGACAAACTTCTCTCCTTTCCTGGTCAAACGAGTCATAGGTGTTGATATCTTAGAGAAATCTTCGATGAACCTTCTGTAATAACCAGCTAGACCCAAAAAGCTACGAACTTCACTTGCACTCTTAGGAGTAGCCCATTCTTTAACAGCTTCCACTTTACTCGGATCCACTTCGATACCCTTTGCGGTAACAATATGTCCCAAAAACACAACGCGTTCGATCCAAAATTCACACTTAGTAAATTTTGCATACAACTTCTCAGCACGAAGTATCTCCAGTACAGCGCGTAAATGTCCCTCGTGTTCCTCAGGACTTTTCGAATAAATCAGGATGTCGTCAATGAACACTATGACAAACTGATCCAAGAAGGGATGAAAAACACTATTCATCAAGTTCATGAAAACAGCTGGCGCATTGCTCAAACCAAATGGCATGACTACAAACTCGTAATGTCCGTATCGTGTTCTGAATGCCGTTCTGGGTGTGTCGCTCTCCTTAATTCGCAACTGGTGGTAACCTGACCTTAAATCGATCTTAGAGAAAGTAGTCGCTCCTCGCAGTTGGTCAAACAGATCCTCGATCCTCGGTAACGGGTACTTGTTCTTGACAGTGAGTCGATTCAGTTCTCGATAATCGATACACATCCGAAGTGATCCGTCCTTCTTCTTCACAAATAGAACAGGTGCTCCCCATGGCGATACGCTCGGTCGAATATAGCCCATATCTAACAACTCTTGAATTTGTGCTTTCAGTTCCTCCAACTCTTTTGGTGCCATACGATAAGGTGCTTTAGACACAGGTGCTGCTCCTGGAACCAAATCGATCGTAAACTCCACATTTCGTTTAGGAGGTAATCCCGACAACTCTGTTGGAAATACGTCCAAAAATTCATTCACAACTGGTACGTCATCTGCTGTCACGTCTGGAACTGTTTGGTTGACTAAATTTACGAGGAAACCTTGGCACTTGTCCTTCTGTAGTAACTTCACAGCTTTCATTGCGGATATCACTTGAGGTACCGTCTTCGTCTTTGCTCCGCAGAATGTGATCTCACCTCCTTCAGGAAGTTTGAAGGTGATCTCCCGTTCACGACACTTGATTTTTGTTTGGTGCTTGGTGAGCCAGTCCATGCCCAGAATGAGATCAAAGTCTTTCATATCGATCACGTATACATCAGCAGTAAATATTCTTCCTCCAACGTTGACATCCAACTCCTTATCCATTTCATTCGTGGCGATCACACCTCCCGAGGGTAAACTAACCTCTAACGAGTCATCTACTCTAGTACTATGTTCTCTTGTCAAGTTATGAAACTTTCTAGATATGAATGAATGTGAAGCACCCGTATCAAACAGAACAAAAGCAGGAACTCCAGAAACGGGTAACATACCTGTCATAACCCCATTATCTTTCTCAGCATCATCACGACCCATCGCATACATGCGAGCCTGTCCTCCAGTACGTTGTCCACCTCCATTTTGTCTCGGTGCCTGAGGAGCATTCGGTCCCTGATTGTTGCGGGGGCAATCGCGTGCCGCGTGGCCTGGCTCGTGGCATCTGTAACACTTATTCTGGCCTCGCATGCAACCTCCGAAGTGTTGTTTCCCGCATTCACGGCACCAGGGCTTGTTGTTCCCTCCATTGAAGTTGTTGTTTCCTCCATTGAAATTGTTGTTCCCTCCATTAAAGTTGTTTCTTCCATTGAAATTGTTGTTTCCCGACCTCATCTGCTTTTTGCTGTAGTTGTTGCTACTGGTATTGCCTCCGTTCCATTTGCGCTTCTCAGTCTCCACTGCGGCTTTCGGTTTCACCTCATCTCCCTTCAGTCCAGCCTCGACTTTGTGAGCCCTTTTTACCAGCTCGTAATATCCCAAGTCTCCCTGTGCTGCCAAGATACCTGCAAGTTGGGGCCGCAGTCCTCTCTCAAATCTTGAAGCCCTCTTTGCATCATCGTCCACCAGATGTGGGGCAAACCTGCTCAGCTCGTCGAATTTTCTCTCGTACTCAGTCGTTGACATGCTTCCCTGTTTCAGATTTAGGAACTCCGTCTCCTTCTGGTTACGATACGACTGGGGGAAATACTGATTCATAACCTCTTTCTTGAATGAATCCCAAGTCATAGCTTTCTGCTCATCTTCGGTTAGACTGCGCCAGAACCCTTCCCACCAATGATCTGCATTTTCCACCAACTGAAAAGTGGCACAAGCTATCTTTGAAGCATCTCCACATGGAATGGTGCGGAAAATGCGTTCTAGTGAACGAAACCATTCTTCAACCACTGCAGGACCATCTCGCCCATTGTAGGTTGGCGGCCGATGACGGCGAAACCGATCCACTACGCGCTCGTGATCCGTCGTATTTCCTCCTCCGTTAGCCTGCATGGTCTGGAGAAAGTGATTGAAAGCCATGCCCATGGCTTCAGCAGTAGCTCGATTCATTACTGGTTGCTCCTGTCCGTTACCAGCCATTTCTTTCTGTCATAAGAGTATTTAGCTTTTCAGTTAAATATTATGCTCATTGAAATGAAGCCATTAAATATTCCAATGTAAAGAATATATTGACATATATAAGCACTCAGATAAAACAATGTCACACTTCAAGGGATATCAATTGATTGCATTCACGTTAACTACAAATTCGTACCACATGTCGTATTTTCAACTGAACATAACATCTAAAAGTACAATACGGTAAACTGAAAAATCCACTATTCAAATCTAGTCACGCCGTGGGCACTGACGAGCCTGGTGACCCCGCTGACGGCACCTATAGCAAAAACGAAGTCCTAACAAGCATTGTCTATCGTGGTGTCTCCCACACCTATTGCATCTAGGCTGGGTTTCTTCAATTTCTGGTTCCCCAAGGAACATCCAGTGGTAGCAAAGGCTTCGAGTAAACTCATCATAGAGAAAAAGTAACGTCCCTGGCGTTCGGTAGCTGTAATAGAATTCTCTGGAGAATCTCTTCATCATCGGTGGCATAGAGTTCATACATCTTCGAGCTCCCTCTCGATGGCTAATGTCGTAATAACCCAATTCTCGGAGTTCTCTCCACATCTCGTGCATCTTAAGTACATGTTCCTGAAGCGTGTGGCCACTATCTTTCACGTAATTGCGGTACTCCTGAATCTTACGTCGTACTAAATCGTCTGGCCTCATGTCCGTTCTAATACAAGTCCTCCTAGTGCATGTCATATAAGCACCCAACATAGGCATAAACATAAACATGAACATAAAATGCAATCATGAGTCCATAAACGTGAAAACTGAATTCATACCTTTTGGAGAGCTCGACGAGGAGTGACGAAGGCAGCAGTAGTGACAAAATATTTTTCCTTTTTCCTTTTCTTTTGAAAACATGATTTTATTTTATTTTTGTAAAGTCTACAGAATCAAAACTGGTGCTCTGATACCACCTTGTAACGCCCCGATTTTCATAATGTAAAATAAAGCGGAAGCATTTAAAGAAAAATATTTATTTTGAAATAAAAATCAATCCAATGCGGGAGTTACGTAAAATAACCGTTTTTAAAACCAAGGTTTTAAACCAAAGAAATAGAAAGTCACTCAAAACATGAAAATAGTTCAAAAACCAAGTTTAAACGTCGTCACGCCAAAGAAGTAGTAAAAACATAACGAGTGTCCAATAAATGATGAATAAAGCAAGTAAAGTCACTCCGTGCCCTCCTCGTCACGCCCGTCATAGCCTCCATTCGTACCTAAAAACATGGTGTTGATTCGGGGTGAGCTCAACGTGCTCAGTAGGACCAATATTTCATCTCAAATCAACATAAACAATCAAGATAGGACATATAACCGACATAGCATGAATAAATAAACATATAAGCATTTCCTTGGCATGTATTAAACAACCCTTGTGCGGAACAAGTACGATGACAACTGCTGGTCACAGACCCTTAAGAGGATCACAGGCTATTTAATAATTATTTCAACCCTGACGCGGAACAAGTCCGATGACAACTGATGGTCACAGAACCTTAAGAGGTTCACAGGCTAAAATACTATGTTCAACCCTTACGCGGAACAAGTCCGATGACAACTGAATGGTCACAGAACCTTAAGAGGTTCACAGGCTAAAATACTATGTTCAACCCTTACGCGGAACAAGTCCGATGACAACTGAATGGTCACAGAACCTTAAGAGGTTCACAGGCTAAAATCATGTGGTTGAACCCTTACGCGGAACAAGTCCGATGACAACTGAATGGTCACAGAACCTTAAGAGGTTCACAGGCTAAACCCATACACATTTATCAACTCATACAATTCAATCACATATCACATGCTTGAACATATATGTTAAAAAGACATGAAAGAAAACCCCTACCTGATAATCGTGTCGTACTAGTAAAACCTTAACCGAGCGGAACTTCTAACTCCCCGTCGTCTCGTCTCCTATTAGGGTGAAACCCATATTGACATTTACCGTGAGTATTTTATTTTAAGATGTACATATAATTCTTATGGTACATTAAGTGTTTAGGATATGTTATTAGAGTTTATTATTAATCTGGTAAATGTAATTAAGTTAACATTAGTTAAATTCTGACATTTTGATGCAAGGTTTCTGAATACTCAAATTCATATTATTGTAGCCACTTAAAGATTATGATGCGATTATTAATAATTGAAAACTAAATATCAACTCATTCCAACAAGACATATATAACTTACATCCCACTATAAAGTAAATCAAAAGGCATACGTATAACTTCTTTTCATTAATTAGTCCACCTATATTGAACAACAATCTTATACCTATATTTCTTCTCATATATACTAACAGCAGCCCTAGGATTTCAAAGACACAACATACAGTGTATATATATATAAGTAAATACATGTACTTTTGGTTATGCAGTTTCAGTTATCCTAGTAATACTCCATTAATAAATTAACGCACTATAATTAATTAAGGCCTGCCTATATATATGAGTGTTGATGTTGCTAAGTATTGTCCCAAAAGTTAGCCGAAATTCTAACCAGAAAAAAATACAAGTGATGGTCGATCGATCTAACCTATTTCGATTCTTCCTTATTTCATACCGCTAGTTTTTTTTTTATAATTTTTTTTAAGTAAGCACTAAAGAAAACCTAGACCAGAAAGTTCTTTAAGGATTACCTTGAAGTTGATGATTTACGAATTTACGAACGACCTTAAAAGCTTTTGAACCTTTTTCGACTCCCTTCTTTGACCTTCTTTGTATGAGTTTAAAGAATCGTGGTGTTGTGTATCTAGATGAGCAGCGGTGAAAGACTACGGTTTTAAGGGTTGAAGTAGAGAGAGTTTGTTCCTAAAAGCTAGGAGAGAACGCGTAAAGACTACGGATTTAAATAAGAGTTTTGATTTAAATTAATTTTTATTCTTTTTAATCTCTTATTCATTTTATTATTATTACTTTTATTATTCGTATTATCAGTATTATTATTATTATTATTATTATTATTATTATTATTATTATTATTTATTATTTATTCGTGAACATTACATAATTGTTACTATATCAAAATATTTGGGTGAAATTAACTAAGCTACAAACGGATTGTTAAATATTCCATGAATTCAATTACTGGTCGAACACTAGGAATTTAAATACTACGTATATTTATTAATTAAAAATAAAAAAATAAAGTTAAAAACCGAAATAATTGAAAGTAAAATAAAAAAAAAGTTTAAAATATTGATAAAATTGTAGTGTCTAAACTTATACACATTTTCTTATATACTATTAAAAAGAAAGTGTGATCTCAATAACTTTCATAGAAAATGTGACATAACAAAATTGTGCATATTTTTTTTTGACAATTGTACTTAATTATTTTAAAATTATTGCTTTCATTCGACAATATCACATTTTTATTAATTTATAAACAAATGTAATTAATTATCAAAAAATTGTTATCGAGCACTACTTGAGTTGTGAAATATTTCACATTTATTTGTAAAATATTTTGTATCAACTTAGGAAACTTCGGAAAAGTATGTACAGTATATTTCAAATCTCAGGTCAGGGTAACTCATAAAGCGATAATTTGACAGTAGAAATCGGTAATAAAACCTTTATTATACTTCAAACATTTTGAGATTAAATCAATAAATTAAGTTTGCGTTGTAGCAACATGTAGTAACATCTTGAATATTGATCCAACAAATTATTTTATTTTCATTTTTTGAGTGAACCATTTTTCCATTTTTTTATCAGGTGAAAAGGAGACGCAACAAATTCGGGTTTCGGAGTACTCGAAAGTCAAAAGTCAAAAGTAGTAGCCAGTAACCGAAACAACCGGTCACATAACGTATATATGACCTACGATAACAGGGAAATGCTCAGTGGGCTCCACCATTCCCAACGGTTGTCTAACACCTCAAACGCTGCGTTTCGTTTCAGAACCTCCCCTGCCTATCTATATATATAGGCATATTGTTCTACCATCTATTACATCACCACTTCCCACCCGGCGCAATTAATTCCGACATTCTCAAATTAACTGTCGCCGGAATATTCCTCCTATCCCCACACCACAATCTCTTCAACTTCAAAAGATGAGTACAACGCTTGCCGTCGTTTTTCTCCTTTTGTCCGTGCAACAGCACTACGGCGACGCACAGGCCCCCGGCGCGCCTTCTTCGGCCCCGTCCAACCCCCCGACCGCCACCAAAACTCCGCCTCCTGCAGCAACTCCCGCTCCGGCGCATCCTCCGGCTAGCCCTCACGCGTCTCCGGTAGTTTCACCGGCCCCGAAAGTTTCTCCGGCAACCACTCCGTCCGCTTCCCCGGCACATTCTCCGGATAACCAGAACCAGTCGACTGGTGCCCCTACTCCCGCGAGTTCTCCACCTTCTCCGGTAACTTCTGCTCCGGCAACTTCTCCGGTGGCGCATGTGCCGTCGACGGCGACCGCCGCCACCCCTTCGAGTTCGGCAAGCCCGTCCGACATGTTCCCGTCCAGCAGCAGCCCGCCGGTGAGTTCCGGTCCGGGAAGCGCACAAGGGCCGGCGTCAGCCGATAATGCGTCGAGCTCAAGCTGTGCAAATGTGGCCTCAGCAGTTCTCACTGGGCTTGCTCTTTTGGCCGCCGCCATGGCCATTTAAATCGAACTAGCTAGTGTATTAAACATTCTTTAATTCTGAGATTAAACTTATTTTTCCGGTCCGAATGTGTATTATTATTATTAATTAATCAGTGAAATTTATTATTATTACTCCGTATTAGTTAGTTTGATGAGATGAATCTGAAATTAAAATTTGCGAACAGAGTAATTACAGATAATTTCATTCAACACATTTGGCCTAGGTTGCAGTTGATAACGCCGGCAGACGTTATAATGTTGTTCAAAAGCGAAGCCGGCCTAGCAACCATGCTCGACGCCTTCACGTAGCTCTCCGAAGTCCCATTCCCAGAAGTAGTGAAGTGGGCCCCGTTCATCAGCAAATCCCCCTCCGACCTCCAGTTCCAATCCTTCCACTCCTCATCCCCCGGCGGAGTCTCACGTTTCGTCACCTCCTTAATCTCATCATCGTCCGATGCAATAAAAACATTCCCCTGACTATTAATCGTCGGATTCGCACTCCCTCCGATCGCATACATTTTCCATCCGGTATACACATTGTTCACAATGTGAAAGTACCCATGCCTACACCTATATATTTATTGGAGTGAGTATTATTTATTATAAATTATGTTAATAATTAATTAATTACCTGGGAATCCTCTGTACCAATCCTTCCCCGAAGTAATTAAAAGCAATAGTAACCTGCATATTCTTATCCGCAACAAAATCATCACTATGTCCCATAAGCATCGCCTCATTATGCTCGAACATATAATTGTTCGACAAAGTTATCCCCGTCGACCCCGACACGATATCGACGAGCCCATCGTAGCACCTCGACATCGTGCAGTGATCGATCCACACGTCCTTCGCCCCGAAAACCGAGACCCCGTCCCCGTCCGACACCCCCCTCAGCTGAAAATGCCCCGGTTTATCCGTCACCACCTCGTTCCCCCCCGCGGGGACGCAGCCGTGAATGTAGACGCCGTGCACGATCACGTTCGTCACGCCCTGGATCGTGAGGCAGGGCCCGTCGGAGATCTCGACGCGGGCCCCGCGGCCGTCGATGGTCTTGTAGGAGTTGACCATCAGCTCCTGCCTGAGGACGATGGTCATGTCGCGGTCGAAGATGATCCAGAGTGGGTCCACCTGGATGGCCGCGTGGCGGAGGGTGCCAGGGGTGGGGTCCGCGGGGTCCGCGTCGGCGGAGGAGGTGACGACGTAGAACTCGCCGTCGCGGCCGCCGGTGGCGTTGCGGCCGAACCCGATGGCGCAGTCGGCCAGGACCTTGCGGTTGGTTTCCCAGTCGGGGTCGCAACGCCAGCAGTCGTCGATGGGGTTGCCCGTCCGGCAAGGCGGGCCCGCAGAAGAGAATGTGCAGATCATGAGGAGGAGGAAGATTCTTGACATGGTTTACTTGATTAATATTATTATTATTATATTGCAAAGTATGGAAGAATTTGGTTGCTACAAATAAGCAGCTGCTCAAAAATGTGTAGCTATTAGCTATAGAGTATATAGTGTTCATGAATTGAAGTGTGGTTAAAAGTGGTTGTGATTTATGATATGAAGGAATTGAGTTAAATCCTTTGATGGAAAAAACTGTTGGCCATTAATATATGCGCATGTGTGAGTTCGAGATGAAACGAATGGTTAGATACTGTTCGAAAATGGATTCTAGAGACGATTGTTATAGCCATGATCATCGGTTTTGTTATCGATCATGTAGTAACAATTTAATTAGCCTTGTAGTTACTAGTTTAGATGTGTGTGTTTTTTGTAATGAGAGAATTAGATGGTGTGAAGATAATAGCTCTACCTCTACCAACAATATTTGTGGTTGAGTTGAGTTATTTGGGTATGCAAGGCCTAGTTAGTGCCCCTCGGTATTTATTAGTAAAGCTGTTACCTTTCTTTTTGTTTGCAATTAAGTGTGAAATTGTACCATTGATGAATTTGGGCTTTTGATGTTGATGGCTTAAATAACATCATTAATGGTCTCTGGGCAGGAACTCTTTCAGTCTTGTTTGCATTTTTCAGGTTTAGTGTGAATTTGCATTAAACTTGAAAAACGTTTACCTGAAGGAGTATAATTTATTTTTTTTTAATTTTAATTCAACTAATTTAATTCAATTCTCAGTTATAATAAACAAATTGCATAGGGGTATTTTTTTATGAACACTTTTATAAAAGTATAAAACTGTATAACTATGTGTGTTTCATTTTTGGTATCAGAATATTACTTCCAATTTAGTCCTTTGTAATTTTATTGACTGAAAAATGCTTGTGTACAATTAGTGAGAAATTACTTTATTCTTCTTAAAATTTCAATCTAATTTGGATTTTATCTCTAGTTTCAAGTTCTCTAGTTGTAACAATCTGAGTTGAATCGAACTCGAGCAATACGAGCAAATAGAAGTTGAGTTGTTCGATCCAGTCAAGCTCCAGCATGAAAAAAAATGTGAGTCGAACTTGAGCTTGTTAATTGTTTTTTCGAGCCGACTTCATAAGCTCAAAGCTCGACTCGAATCAACTCGTTTTCATCCCTAAGTTATGTTTGATTTCATTTGTTTTCTTAATTCGTTGTAGTTTCATACCAAAGTATTGATGACAATGTAAGGTGTATTGGTTAGAGAATTTATAGAATTTTTTAAAACTTTTAAAGTTTAGGGGTATTCAATTAGGATTTTTAAAACTCCATACAAATCTTGAAGTATTCAATACAAATTTTAAAAAGTCTTTAAAAATCTATAGCTATTCAAAAGGGGATTTTAAAACTCAATGAATTTTATTGGATTCTCTCTTAAAAATAAGAAGGATTCGGACTCTTTAAAATCTCTCGTAATGACAAGAGATTTACATAAATTTCACTTTAATGTATTAAATTATTATTAAAAATAAAGCTTCAAACATTTTATAAAAAATTACCTTTTATATTTATTTCTTTTCTAATAAACTACATTATTATTAAAAATAATAAAAACTTAAAAAGTATATAAAAAAATAATAATTGTTTTTTTAATTAAAAAATTATATTAGTGAATTATTATTAAAAAATAAAAAAAATAAAAAATGAAGAATATTGTGTAATATTTTTTAGAAAGTATATGTAAATTTCACTTTAACAATTATTATTAAAAATAAAACTTCAAACATTTTATAAAAAATAACCTTTTATATTTATTTCTTTTCTAATAAACTACATTATTATTAAAAATATTAAAAACTTAAAAAAGTATATAAAAATAATAATTGTTTTTTTTAATTAAAAAATTATATTAGTGAATTTTTATTAAAAAATAATAAAAATAGAAAAAATATATATATAAAAAAATGAAGAATATTGTGTAATATTTTTTATAAAGTATATTTGTATCAATAGCGTAAGTAAAAATTAATCAACAAGTACAAACAATAAAAATTATTATAACTTCATAAAAAAAAAATTATGTAATCAAATAAAGTGGAAATCCATATAAACTCATAAAAAAATCAGACAAACTCAATATAGAATCTATGGATTTTTAAAGTATAAACTTTTTAAAATCCAAAACAATCAATGAAATCTTAATTGAATAAGCTCAAGTCAACATATTCGTGTTGGTATTCGATTGATTTTTGAAAACAACTCCCGTTTGGACTTTTCACTATAATTTTTAAAATTCAATACAACATCTTCGTTTTTGTCACATACTAATAATTTTCAACAAAAGATTGAAAAAATTCCGATTCAAAAAGATTTGAGGATTATAGTAGTAGCAGTAGTCAAATGTGAATGAATATACGCGCGACATTCACGGTGAGTTCTTGGGCGTGATTACATGCCGGGATGGATACGCCACGTCATTTCTCTCCCTCCCGCTTTTCGATAATTCCGTTGCGAGCGAACACGCCCCAGATGAGACTGAACCTCTTTTGCTATCGAAGACTCATCCCATCCATGTGTATTCGTGGAGTGGGTCCCACCAAACAAACAATTTTTTTCACTTTTAATTAAAATCGGATTTTAAAAATAAAAAGAACATTTTATCTTTATTAGAATACTTATTAGAAGCGTATTTTAATCCTTTTTTAGATAAATGATAATGGCAATTACATCAATTTCTACAATAAGAGGTAATTATTAGCTGTATCCAGTAATCATAATACACTGTATTTTCTATAAACCTCTCATTCATTTTTCCCAACCAAAACCTCATCGCCTCTCCGTTCCCCTAACAATGGATCTCTCTCACGCCGCCGTGCTTTTCTTATCCCTCTCCCTTTTCCTCCGATCCTCCACCGCCGCCTCTTTCAACATCACCGCCATCCTCAAGAAGAATGTAAATTTTACCTCATTCAACCACGAGCTAACCAGGACAAACCTGGCGACGGAGCTCAACAAGCGGGACACCATCACCGTCTGCGCCGTCGACAACGACGGTATGAGCGATATCATCAGCAAAAACCTCGACACCGCCACCATGAAGAAGGTGCTCTCGCTCCACGTGCTCGTTGACTACTTCAACGCAGAAAACTTACGCCAGATCCAAGGCGGCAGCGCCAACGTCTCCACCATGTTCCAGGCCACCGGCTCCGCCTCCGGTTCCTCCGGTATAGTCAGGATCACAAATTCCCATGGCGGGAAGGTCAATTTCACGACTCAGGACGGCAACGGCGTCGTCGTCGGTAGCGCCACCTTCGTAAAGAATTTCTACCTCCAGCCGTACGACATCTCGGTAATCCAGATCTCGGGCATTCTCAATTCCCCAGTAGCCCAGGCGCCGTCGCCTCCGCCGCCGCCCCAGGTGAATCTCACCGCTAACATGTCGGCTCACGGCTGCAAAGTCTTCGCAGAGATCCTGGCTAATTCCTCCGCTCAGAAAACGTTCGACGACAACACAGAGAGCGGGCTGACGGTGTTTTGCCCCCCCGATGACGTGATGACCAATTTTTTGCCCAAATTCATGAATCTGAGCGATGAGGGTAAAGTGTCTCTCCTCGAGTACCACGGGATGCCGATTTACAGAACGATTGACGATTTGAGGTCGACTAACAACCTGGTTAGAACCCTGGCTACCGGCGAGAAGGAATCGTACCAGTTCAGGCTGCAGGATAACGGGACCGATGTGACGATCCAGACGAAGGTCGTGACGGCGAATGTCGGAAAAAACGTGTTTGATTCGCCGAATAAGGTTGCGATTTACCCAGTGGATAAGGTTCTAATGCCGGCGGAGTTGTTCAATTCGACTCTGGCTCCGTCCGCGTCGCCTGTGCCGGCACCGGCGCCTGGTCCTGGCGCAGGTTCACCGAAGCCGTCGAGTCCCGATTCACCGCCGTCACCGCCAGCGCCGCCAGCGGATAACCCGGCGGACTCGCCTGCGGATGCACCTGCGGCGGATCAGCGTGGGCACCGGAGCGGCGCGGCTAGGTTTAACGGTGGGGGAGTAGGTGCTGTAATTTTGAGTTTGTGCTTTGTGATTTTACAGCTGTGATTTTTTGGATTTTTTTGACTTTTTTGATTTGTGGCCTTTTTGACCTTTTTATGGGAAATTTATTACAGTGCTAAATGCTAATGAATTAAGGCCGTTTATTTATTTAATCTTGATTTAATTAATTCAAAGGCAATTTTGGAAAAAGTATAATTAATTAGCATTGAAAATCAACATTTAAATTACAAATAAAAAAAGAAAAAAGCCAATACGTCAAAGTATTAATTATTATTTTTCAATCCAATAAAAATTTAATTTTTTTAATAAGTAATAAAATCCTCGACTAATAATTATATTTACAATTGTAAAAATTTGTAAGATTTGTTTTTAAAAAAAGAGAATATATGTGTAAGGTTATAAAGCATGATTAAATTCTTGTTATTCAAATCAAATTATATTTTGCTTATATTCTCAGACCCATTTCTCTTCAAATTTAACTTCGTTTAATTAGATTTGTGGAACCGTTCTTTGACAATATTGTGTGCAACTGTGCATTCACTCGCTCACAAAACACCATACAGTATATTCATCTTATTTAACTAAAATATTAGCGTAAGGTTTTATCTATGTTTATTTTCATATACTTTTAATCACCTTAGATTTATTATCTATATATACACTCAATCATGCATTCTTCATGTATTGTATATCCAGGGCCGGGGGCCTCTCTATTTTTTAGGGGCCCATTATTAAAAAAATAATATATATATATATATATATATATATATATGGAAAAATGGCAATAAGGTCAATTTTCAACATTTTTTTGGCAATAAGGCTTTCGAGAAATTACGCGTGTCAATTAGGCAGCCTAAAATGTGTAAAGACATCGGTACCCCTCCCTAAATTCCACACCTCTCCAGCACGAAGCTCATTCTTCGACACCGATCGATCCAGCCCCAATCCTCTCATTTGATCAGAACCTTAAGCCGGCTTCGCGACCGACTCCGCCATCGTCCCAATCCCCTCTCCTCCTCCCCCGCGCCGTCGACGGTCCCCTCTCCGCCGCCGAGACCACCTTCCTCTCCTCTCTCCCCTCCGCAATCGACCATCTCCTCCTCCAGCGGTCAATTTCGACGACCTCCAATCCGACGTCAAGATCGATACCCGCTCCCTCCCGTCGATGCACGACGCAAACCGGAACCTAAATCGACGGACCAGCTTCCCCAGGACGGCGAAGACGACGTTGCAGAGATTGATGAAGGAGGTTCTCGACGATGACAACGTTGATCTGGGGGCGATCGACACAGCGCTGCTCGCTTTGAAGGAATTGAAATCGAAGAAAACGGTTTCATATGGGTTGGCTGCTCGAACGACGCCACCACCATCCTCCTCCGCACCTACTGTCAATTTCATATTGGTCGCACTCCGAGGAAACCGGTACCCAGAGGGACGACGATGAATGGGGGACGAGAAGGAACGACTGAATCGAGTACGTTGACGATCGGGATCGAGTGCGTTGACGATCGAAGAGAGCACGGAAGGTGTTTGATGATATTACTATGAGAACTTGATGACGAGTTTCACGATGCCACTGATGATAGAAAAGGTCTTTTTTCTATTTAAATTCTCAATTTGGAAGTTGCTTATACGAATTTATTGTGTTCAGTGTCTTTTACACATTTTACACAATATATAATTTTGTTCATGAGAACAGATGAAAAGTGACCAAGTGATCTATGAACTTGCTGCCAAATATATAGAGTATGTATTCAATTAAGGATTGGGTTCTTCTGGTGAAGAATAATAGAAGAGTTATTGATATACTTGAATTAGTGTTTCTTACATTTTAACCCGTTTATAAAATGCTTGATTAAGCCAGAAGCAACTATGGGTTATCTAATTTCATGTGTTGCTTCACATATTTGTTATTAATGTAGAAAACTAGTATATTCACAGAACATATGATATTCAAATGTATAATACTCTCATTCTGTGATATTAAAATACTCTTTATAATATAGATCCTAAGATATTCCTTATTTTGTACACTTGCAGGTGCTTTAGTAAATGCAGTAGGAGGATGGGAGGGAGGTCAAAATGCTTGAAGAGAATCGAGGGCGGGGCGTGCTTGGTGTTCTGGTATCGATTCTTGATGCATTCGATCGACTGACAACGCCCGTTGCTTGTATAAAGTCGCTGTCCACAGGGATTTCACCCTCCTGGTGTAGGGAATAGGAACACGACATCGTCTCGGTCGTCTCCGACAATTGTAGGTTTTTTTTAAATATTCATTTTTTTTTTGTACATTGTCACAAGGATTTGAAAGAAGTTCACTGGCACTCACGGATGGTGTAAGTGTTTTCTCCTATATACATAAATCTCATATATTGTATTGTTCATTCATGTTAACTAACCTTATATACCAATATTTGAATATCATTTCGACTTGTGTTGTTGATTTAGAGGTTTTTAGTAGTAGTAGTAGTAGTATTAATATGATTTATTTATTTTTTTGTTGTTGTTTTGTTTAGTTTAGACTTGTGTTGTTGCTGTTCTCCAGGAATAATAGTCCCAAGGGGGTTGATAAGGAGTTGATAACAGGACGTCGATTTCCTGCTGGTCATGGGTGACGAGTCCGAGGAGACGCTGAAGCTCTGCGCGCGGGAGAAGATCGAGCAGGCCCCCACTTCACCTTCTATTACTGATCAACAAGAAATAGAATAATTTGATTGATGTAATAACATTTGTTTGTTGTTCAGTGAATTACTACTACATAAATATTTGTCAAACTTTTATGACGTTCAGTGTTTTTTTATGACATTCAGTGTTTTGGTCATGAAACAAATTAATGAGAGTCAAGACACTGAGTAGGACTTAAACACACTGAATATGACTTAAACACACTGAGTAGGATTAAAATACACTGAGTAGCACTGAATGCCCCATTTTTACACTGAAGCATAATAACACTGAATGTCAGAGTTTCACACTGAATGTTATAAAATTACACTGAATAACAACATACTGAATGTCATATTTTAACACTGAATGACATATTTTAACACTGAACATACTGAATGTCATATTTTAACAGTGAATGTCATATTTTAACAGTGAATGACATATTTTAACACTGAACATACTGAATGTCATATTTTAACACACTGAATGTCATATTTTAACACTGAACATACTGAATGTCATATTTTAACACACTGAATGACATATTTTAACACTGAATGTCATATTTTAACACTGAACATACTGAATATCATATTTTAACACACTGAATGTCATATTTTAACACTGAATGTCATATTTTAACACTGAATGTCATAAAAACACACTGAATGTCATATTTTAACACTGAATAAGAATGAAACACTGAATAAGGATGAAACACACTGAATAAGAATGAAAAAATACTGAATGTCATATGAATACACTGTTTGATTAAAAAATACACTGAATAGGACTAAAACACACTGAATAGGAATAAAAAACACTGTTCGATTAAAAAACACACTGAGTGCGACTGAAACACACTGAATAGGAATAAAACACACTGAATAGGAATAAAAAACACTGTTCGATTAAAAAAACACACTGAGTGCACACCATGTCGAACAGAAGTTTCGGCCGATCGGGGTAGACCACGTGCACCACCGTGTACACTTTCTCTCGACAGTCCTCGAGCATCACCGAAGGCCTTGCTTTAAATCCCTAAGCTAAGAAAACACAGACAAAACACATTACATTTTTGATACATGAAACAAAAACATAATCACTTGAAACAAAACACGAATTCAATTTCCATGAATATGCGTATTCACAACCTCTATAACCAGAACCCCAAATTCATCAGTTCTAAAGCTCAAACCTCGTTTTCGGTACGGTAAAATACACCATTTTCGAAACGAAAAAATAGTTTTGAGTCATATTATTATAAATTAAATGTAACCAGCAGAAGTCAGAAGAGCAGTGACTCTTACAATGATGATATCACTCCCTTCCTTTATATCATCCAGTCCATAAAAGATCTTTTCGGTATTGGATTCCTGCATAACATTTTCAAAAACAAAGTGCATGATGAAATACTTCAAAAAAACAATATGATTACCTAGAACTCGTCTATGGACAAGAACTGTTGGTTTAATGTACCTGCCAAAATTTCTTGTTATTTATTGTTTCTAACTCAATGCTTCAATCTCTTCAAAATGATTAAATGAGGCCAGTGCCTTGTGTCCTACAAGATCGATCGAGTCAATTAAATTAATTAAGAGGAATCCACATACTGTATATAGTAGTAGTGTAACAAAGTGATATAATACCATTACATGCTATAGCACTCAAATTCAGCATCTACTGAACACTTACTAGGGATGCCATTAGATGCCAGTAGAAGGCACATATCAAAATAAATAAGCCCGAGTTGAGAGCAAACTGCTCTCAATATCTACTGAACACTTACTGGGGAGATGAGGTTTCTCCAGAGGTTTGGGGACCTTTAAGTTCGCCATCGACGTCGTCATCATCATCACAGCCAGAGGTTGTTGGAGTTGTGTACTTAATGTCTAGATTTAAGTAACGGTAAACTCCCGATCATAGCATTTAATCTATTTAATTAATAAACAATTATTTGCATATATGCAAATCATAGTTCTGGATTTTATACGTTGTAGTTAGTATGGTGCTGCATGGGCGCACAGAAGATCATACTATCGGTTACTCGTATTTAATCGAACAGTTGCTCACGACCTAGATGGACACGAACTAATCCATCGGTATAGTCGTTGTGTGAGAGAGAAAATAATTTATCTTAATTATTTTATCACACTTGTACACTTGGTGTATTGGGCGGATCAGCTTGAGATTTATTGATTAGGATTGCCTTGGATAATCAATTTAAATCTCGGAGTATTTTATTCTCAATCCCCGATACTATTGCGGGTGTGTATATTTAATATTAGAGACTTTGATTTTCCAAAGGAATTAACCGATTTAATTATTGGGTTAATTACCGGTAAAGTTGGGTCGCTATATTTTATATACGACATGCCGTGAATACTTGACGGGAAAGTGTATCCCGGAAGGGTTGATAATATCCCCGAGATGAGTTCATAAAGAATTATTGTGTAAACCTCATGAGTGGATTCGTTCCGCACAATAATAAAGGTTGAATGGTACTAGTCTCGGATATAAGATATGAATATTATTTATTGAGCAATAAATAAATTTATTCATGGATATTTAAATCTTAAATACACGGAATAAATAATACTAATCGGAGAAATATTATTTGATATAATATGGAATAATATTGGGAGTGCAATTTTATTTATATAGTGGAAAATAAATAAAATTAATATTGATAAGAATTAATAGATTTGGGTTGGACCCAATTTAATTTTCAATATTGAAGCCCAATATTTATTCTCCTTATGATCCCCTACGTAGCCTATATAAGCACTACATGGTCTTCACTTTTAAGAGAGAGAATTAATTGACCTACGCCAATCATAAAGTCTTGAGAGTGAGGAAGATCCATAGGAATCCGATAGATCGTCGCCCACACGACGTTCGGACGAGGTGCGAGGAATACGTAGGAAGATCGCAAGGTCGTCAACCGAATTCGTTTCTCCGTACAACGATTCGAGGTAATAATCATAAACCCCCCTTTGATTATATGTGCGTATTAATTGTGATATATACATGAACGCACGATCCGGAAAACGACGAACCTCGGGGACGGGGATTCGAGATCCCCGGCGAGGATCGAGGGAGGCGGTCGAACCCTAGGGTTCGGACCGCCCCATCGCGCGACGAACGGCGTGCCCCGGCTGGACGCTGGGGACACACGATCGACTTCGGTCGATCGACGGGGTGCCACGGGCTGGTGCCGTGGCGGACCCCAGCCGCCGTCGTCGGAGGCGCGAAGCCGCGGGAACCCTCGGCTGGAGCCGAGGGGTGCGATCGATCACGAGGATCGATCGCGGGCTGCTGCGGGGTCACCCGTAGCCGCCTCGCATGAGCTACGGGTTCGCCCGTAGCGGATCATGCGAGGGCGATGCCCTCGCGGGCAGCGAGTCATCGTGACTCGCTGCGGGCTGCTACGAGCAGCCCCGGGGATGCCTCGCGCATCCCCAGCGATCGTCCGTAGACGATCGCGAGCCCCTCGTGGGGGTTCGGCTGGGCACACGGGGCCTTCGGGTCTCGATGGCGTTCGGTCGGGCCCCGGCTCGTGAGGTGGTTCGCGTTCGTGGATCCGACTCGTGGGAGAAAATCGGCTGGGGGCGGGCTGCGTGTCTTCGGGCACGTAGTCTCCAAAGGTCGGACTCCTGCGGATGAGTCGGTGATCAAATCTTCGGTGATCGAGGGTTTTTGATCGGGTTATCGGTTCCGCAATTTTTTTGATAGCCCGGGACATCGAATCCCAGCAAATGGTATCAGAGCGTTTGGTTTCGTGTTCATGTATATATTCGATTATTGTTCTACCTTGCAGGATTTCCGGCTATCATGGTTGGATTTAATTAATTGTTTTTTAATTAATTATCATGATTATTAAACTCTCGGACATGTCGAGATTCGTTTTGTGTGGTTGAATGTTTGTAATAGTAAAAATTCGGGGGTTGACCGAATTTAGGATTTATTATTACGCTCTTTATTTTCCGGAAAATGTATAGGGTCGATTTCATGTATAGAATCGATACCGGATAATGTAATTTAAATTTTTGTAAATTATTTACGTTGGTTCGATGATGAGACGATCGCCGGAAGACGAAGGAGTGACGAAGAGGATAGGGCTTGGGATCGATCCCATGATGGTGATCGACCCATGGCCTAGCCGGCGTGGCTAGGCGGCGGCGGCGCTCCTCCCCGAGTGGCCGGCCGATCGATCATGGTGGGATGGCGTGGGGACTCCTAATCCTGTGCTATTCCTACCAAGATCCACTTTCCTAATTAATTCGGATTTTTCCTATTTGATTGTTCTCCTTTTGGAAACTCTCATGGATTAGGAAAAGAATTAATTTAAATTAATTTTATTTCTATTGATTTATTTCCTTCATGGAATTATTCATAGATTAGAAATTTAATTAATTTAGTACTAAATTTATTTTTCCTATTTGATTATTCCTACAAGGGAATATTCATGGATTAGGAATAAAGATAAATTTGGAAAGTAGTGAGTTCTAATTTATTTTATTTCCTTGTTCTATTATAGATGTCTTCTAGAATATTCCAAATTTTACTTGGATAGATTATTCTAGAGATTTAATAGAACTAGATAGGAAAATAAATAAATAAAAATATTAATGATATTTAATTTTATTTTTGATATATTCGATTGACTTAATTCTCGAATTAAGTAACTTTTGGATTAATTGAAAATAAATAGATTTAAATATTAGAGATTAATATTCTCGTCACATGGAGCATTCAAGAAACGAATACTAAAGACTAGAAGATGCATATGAAGATAAAGCCATGATAGTCGGGAAAAATAATTTCTCTAGCATTATTTTTGACTATGTGCTATGTGCTTTATTGCTTTCATGCATGCTTATGTGTTTAATTATGCATTAGATAGCGTATCCCTTTGTTATAAAAAGCTAAGTGGGAGAGGGGATGGAAACATTCCCATGGTCTCCATTACTGTTCTCTTGGTGACTCTTATGGACTTTTGAAGTTCGTATAGATGTGTCATTGGAGGAGAATTCTTGTAATTCCTCTTACAAGAAACATTGATCAAGTTTATCAAACAATGCCTAATTTGTCTTTCTGAAACTGACTTCAAGTCGACTCATTCTCACCCCGGGGAGTGGAATGGAGCCAGAGCCACTTGGTCATGTGGATGACACAAATTAGAGACTTTCGTGCCATTCTTTTATAGGTGGGTCGTTTGTCTGCTCGGCTCCCTCATTTATGAGAGATAGGGTCGCTCGCATGGTGAATCACTGGTTAGAAACTTCGAGTTTCACTTATGATTCTCCGCGTCTTGATTTACGAAAATCGAATGGATCTGGTAATTGGGAGTCAATTATAAAAGTCTCTTAGTGTAGTAAACGTCCACACCACGTGGCTTGCTATGCTGACGGATTTTGGATTAATTGATGTAGACAGTTGTAAGGAATTGTGAAGAGTTGTGAAGTTGTCGTAAACGTCCACACCACGTGGCTTGCGGTAATGTAGCAATTCCAAACGATTCACTTTGGTGCTGAGTAATGGTTTACACTTAGATACGCGTTATAGTATTCTTCCCCACGAAGTCACGCTATGATTGATGTATGACCAAAGAAAAACTAATTGCTAAATCATTTGGGTGGGTAAACGTCCACACCACGTGGCTTGCCTTACCTGATGGGATTTTAGATGTGATTAGTAATTTAATGATATTATTTGAGGGAGATAATATCGGATATTAAATTAATTGTTTGTTTAAATGTGCTTATAGGTTTAGAGAATAGCTATGAACCCACTTTCTATGATACTCAAGGAGCATAAGCTCACTGGTCCAAATTACATTGATTGGAAGAGAAATTTAGACATTGTCCTGACTTCTGAGGAGTACAAGTATGTACTCCATGAAGTGTGCCCTGCTGAGCCCACGGCTACCTCAACTGATGAGGAAAAACTGGCATATCGAAAGTGGAAAAAGGCTGATGAAATGGCTAGGTGTTATATTTTGGCTTCCATGTCAAATGTACTCCAAACCCAACATGAGCCAATGGACACTGCCTATGATATGATGTTTAACCTCAAGGAGATGTTTGGGGAGCAATATCGTGCGGCAAGGCAAGAAGCCATGAGAGTCCTCATGTCGACTACTCAGTCTGAAGGAACGCCCGTTGGGGAGCACGTTCTTAAGATGATGAGTTTGTTGAATGAACTTGAGGTCCTAGGAGCTTCTATTGATGCTGAGACGCAAGTCGACATCATACTCCAGTCTCTGGCCCCTAGTTTTGAGCAGTTTCGTATGAGCTATAATATGGGTAAACTATCTTATACTCTTGCGCAACTCCTGACTGAACTAAAGGCGGCAGAGGGGATCTACAAGAAGGGCAAGTCTCAAGCGCTTGTAGCTACCAAGTCCAAAGGCTTTAAGCCTGGTGGAGGTAGGGGTAAGAAAAGGAAGCAAGCCATGAAACCCAGTGGTGCCAAGAGGAGTGGACCACGAGTGGGGGCTAGTAAGCCAAAGGGCAAGTGCTTCCGATGCAACAAGTCTGGACACTGGAAGTCTGAATGTCCTCTCAAAGGTACGGATTTTTCTTTAGTCGAAAAAAAAACATAGTCAGCGGTATTATCTACCAGAATTCTGGTGTGTAGATATGGAACCACTGACGGTATGTGCATTAAATGCAGGGGTTCCAGAAAACCCGGCGACTTAGAGAAGAAGAGTTCGAGTCTACATGGGCAAAGCTGTTGGGGTAGCAGCAGTTGCAGTGGAAGACATTTATCTGTTTTAAGTTTTCATTTCAGTTATTGCTTTATGTACCCCTTATTTTGAAAAGGAACTTTTGTTCTGGTTTTCTTTATTATTAATGGATATTTTATTTCTTTAATCATTGGATGGTTTGGATAAGAAATAATGGTGATATCTATTCTGGTACATTAGATAGCAATACATGAATGATGAATCCTTAGTCTACCACAATGCAACAAACCGTTATATTTAACTTGTTTTACTTATTAGATGTATTTCTCTTGTCAATCATTATACTTGTGAATTCTTGAACTTGGTAGTATCTATTCAAAAGGGATTCAAAAGGTCGAAATTGATTTGATCAATTATAGTTGGAGGAATGGACCTCCCGACCTAAGAATCGATCTTGAAAGATGATACAACTGAGTTAACCTTTCTGGATAAAGGATGGAATTCAGACAAGTATAGGAAATGATTTATGGTTAATGCGGTATGTGTAATTAAAGAAGGTACGAGTCGTTCTTTCAAGAATACTCGAAGATGGATTGGACTACTTGCTGTGCCATGAAGGCGGAGTGTTTTTCAACACAAAGCCATTATGGGGATCCTTCAAAGTATATCCATTTGTAGCCTGCGACCTGATCGCGGAGGCTATCACCTATCTAAATAACACATAGCATAAATCAAAGATTGAGATTAAGTCTCAAGCGCATGCACTGATGTGTAGACATGGTGTGTCAGGAATGAGAAATGGGATTCTAATGGTAAAAAGAACAAGTTTGTTCGGAACTACCTATGTTCTATGGATATTTCTGGACACAACGGCACATTCTATGTGGTTGTAGAATATCTTAGAAGAACAAGTAATTGTATGTTCAATAGTACTACGAACCAGAAGGGTGTTCTCGCCCGGTTCATGGAGGAAAAACTATTAGATGAACTACAATACCCTAATTGACAAAGTACTTTAAAATGAGGAAAGGGAAAGACTGAGAACCAGCCTGACCGAGTAGTAGTACACCACTAACTGCACCTAATGTTGTTACTGTTATACACCGGAACGCCATTGCAGTGGGAGGTTGTTAAGCAACCAGAGATGTTCATAAGACTGGAGGAGTTTTGAACTCTGGATCCAGTATACATGAAATCGATCCCTAGGTCTGCATAGGAATTTGCGTAGAAGGTGTGTTAGAGACGTAATGGAAACAAAGGTGGTGTTTCTCGGAATTTTGTGTAGATAACACTTTGTCATTGGCGACAATGTGAAAATGTTGTCAGACATAAAATAGAGGTTGTCTAAATAAATCGAGATATAAGATTGAGAAGAAGTTAGAGCATGTTCTTAAGATCTTATGATCTAGAGATAAGAACATTATACTTCTCCTAGACATCTTGTACGATTATGGTTTGTTTTAAACATGCACAATTCTGAGAAAGGTTATTGCCTTTCAGAGACAGAATAAACATCTATCTAAAGGTTATGTGTTCGAACACATGAAGGAGATAGATGAGGACAAAGCAGTTTCCTATACTTCAAGTATGGAAAGCTCTATAGATGCAATGTTGTAAAACAAGAACCTGATATCAACTATGCGGTTTGCGTAGTGGGAGGATATCAAAGTAATCTGGATAAGGGATGTTCGAATGCTTTAATAGTACTTGCGAAAGTACTGGACATTAAGCAAGACGAAATCTTCTTTGATTACATGTTCTCAGATCTCAAATCAGAGAAGGACCAGTGTAAGTCGATATCAGGCTATGTGTTCACTTTTAGAAGAGGTGGAACCTAGAGATGAAAGAGTGATAAGCATGATGCTTCTCGGACTCTATCATAAACCGAATAGCAGCCTCAGAGGCAGCGGAAGTTTTGGTTAGGTTCCGGAATGACCTCTGAACTTGGATATGACTCTTGGTTCACCAAAGGCTATGTACATAGCGGTGCGTGGAGAACTGGAAGAAGTCATAAGTTCGAAAAGTGATGATAACACATAGAGCAAGTACCACCTGATACGAATCATCGTCGAGGGAGACGACGTAGTAGTCACCAAAATAACTTCAGAGCGGCAACCTAGAGTGCTCACTCACATAGTACTCGGAAGTACACCTTAAGCACGTGATGAGTATGGGAACCGGGAGTTTGGAGGAAATGACTAGACCTTAGTACAAGTGGGAGATTGTTGAAGTTGTGTACTTAATGTCTAGATTTAAGTAACGGTAAACTCTCGATCATAGCATTTAATCTATTTAATTAATAAACAATTATTTGCATATATGCAAATCATAGTTCTGGATTTTATACGTTGTAGTTAGTATGGTGCTGCATGGGCGCACAGAAGATCATACTATCGGTTACTCGTATTTAATCGAACAGTTGCTCACGACCTAGATGGACACGAACTAATCCATCGGTATAGTCGTTGTGTGAGAGAGAAAATAATTTATCTTAATTATTTTATCACACTTGTACACTTGGTGTATTGGGCGGATCAGCTTGAGATTTATTGATTAGGATTGCCTTGGATAATCAATTTAAATCTCGGAGTATTTTATTCTCAATCCCCGATACTATTGCGGGTGTGTATATTTAATATTAGAGACTTTGATTTTCCAAAGGAATTAACCGATTTAATTATTGGGTTAATTACCGGTAAAGTTGGGTCGCTATATTTTATATACGACATGCCGTGAATACTTGACGGGAAAGTGTATCCCGGAAGGGTTGATAATATCCCCGAGATGAGTTCATAAGGAATTATTGTGTAAACCTCATGAGTGGATTCGTTCCGCACAATAATAAAGGTTGAATGGTACTAGTCTCGGATATAAGATATGAATATTATTTATTGAGCAATAAATAAATTTATTCATGGATATTTAAATCTTAAATACACGGAATAAATAATACTAATCGGAGAAATATTATTTGATATAATATGGAATAATATTGGGAGTGCAATTTTATTTATATAGTGGAAAATAAATAAAATTAATATTGATAAGAATTAATAGATTTGGGTTGGACCCAATTTAATTTTCAATATTGAAGCCCAATATTTATTCTCCTTATGATCCCCTACGTAGCCTATATAAGCACTACATGGTCTTCACTTTTAAGAGAGAGAATTAATTGACCTACGCCAATCATAAAGTCTTGAGAGTGAGGAAGATCCATAGGAATCCGATAGATCGTCGCCCACACGACGTTCGGACGAGGTGCGAGGAATACGTAGGAAGATCGCAAGGTCGTCAACCGAATTCGTTTCTCCGTACAACGATTCGAGGTAATAATCATAAACCCCTTTTGATTATATGTGCGTATTAATTGTGATATATACATGAACGCACGATCCGGAAAACGACGAACCTCGGGGACGGGGATTCGAGATCCCCGGCGAGGATCGAGGGAGGCGGTCGAACCCTAGGGTTCGGACCGCCCCATCGCGCGACGAACGGCGTGCCCCGGCTGGACGCCGGGGACACACGATCGACTTCGGTCGATCGACGGGGTGCCACGGGCTGGTGCCGTGGCGGACCCCAGCCGCCGTCGTCGGAGGCGCGAAGCCGCGGGAACCCTCGGCTGGAGCCGAGGGGTGCGATCGATCACGAGGATCGATCGCGGGCTGCTGCGGGGTCACCCGTAGCCGCCTCGCATGAGCTACGGGTTCGCCCGTAGCGGATCATGCGAGGGCGATGCCCTCGCGGGCAGCGAGTCATCGTGACTCGCTGCGGGCTGCTACGAGCAGCCCTGGGGATGCCTCGCGCATCCCCAGCGATCGTCCGTAGACGATCGCGAGCCCCTCGTGGGGGTTCGGCTGGGCACACGGGGCCTTCGGGTCTCGATGGCGTTCGGTCGGGCCCCGGCTCGTGAGGTGGTTCGCGTTCGTGGATCCGACTCGTGGGAGAAAATCGGCTGGGGGCGGGCTGCGTGTCTTCGGGCACGTAGTCTCCAAAGGTCGGACTCCTGCGGATGAGTCGGGGATCAAATCTTCGGTGATCGAGGGTTTTTGATCGGGTTATCGGTTCCGCAATTTTTTTGATAGCCCGGGACATCGAATCCCAGCAGAGGTAAGTTGTTGTAGGGCCAGCTGGCACTGCTGGAGCACCTCCTCCAAGGTTTTCCTCTTCACCCGAACTCTATTTGCCTTGACTCCCGTCAGCTGTATCGGCTCCATCAGTTCTGATAGTTTCTTTTTTATTTATAGCGCCTAAAGACACCAGTGTACATATTTTACATTAGAGTTCAATGATTTTTTGTATGCAAGATGTATATAACTATAACATAATATTAAATGAAAATAACCAAAAATGTAGTAAAACACACTGTATATGACTTATACAAAAGAGTTCTCAATGACTCTTCTACTATAGTTGAGATACTTGGTCCAAAATGATAGCATATGATAAAATGCAAAAAACTAAAAATGTTAACAAATGTGAATCAAGGCTAACAGTGCCTATCTATTGCTTACAGTGCCTCATTCACGGCGGCGCGTGCACATTTAGCTTCCTCTTTCATTTTGGCTATATGACTTATATCAGTAAGCTCAATGCCATGTGAAACTTTTGGAGAACATCCCTTGTAAGCGAATCTGTTTATACCAACAAATGCAAAAAACAACATAAAAAATCTCGAATGCTAAAAAGTCGTACCTCTTCAGGACGTTTATTTTCTGCCAATTTTACACGCTTTCTATGAATTGCGTTCTTACGCTGCTAAACAACAAATAACAATATTCTGTTAGTTCTAGAAAAAGAAACGATCAACTCCATTGTTCACACAATCGCCTCGATTTATCCACGCACACTCTAAATCCGTTCAATACGATCCTATCCTCGCCTCCGAGTAGAAAGCAAGATTCATCGCTATTGGTCGTGTGTTTTCCGGGTTTCGAACTGTTTGAGGCATTTTCACAAACAGTTTGTCTTCACATCAATGCCTTCCACGACTTTGGAGTCCATCTTCGCCAGCAACGACTCCTCTGACAAATGCATCCACAGCGGCTTCGATCTGGGGCGCTCGACGAGCTCTTACGACTTCAGCATCTCGATTTCGTCGATCTCCTTTCCCCTGCCGATTTTTTCTACCATGTGGAATTAGAATTACAACTACTCATCGTCGAGGTCTTCCATGAGTTCCCATGTGTTGATGACGAAGTCCGGAGAAAGGGGGATATGTCGAGGGTAGTTTCGTCTTTCCAGGTACATTTTTTTTGGCCTAATTGGAACAAAAAGGCCTAATTGACACGAAAATTATAGATTGACCTTATTGGTCAAAAAATGTTGAAAAATGGCCTTATTGCCATTTTTCCCATATATATATATATATATATATATATATATATATATATATATATATATATATATATATATATATATGTGTGTGTGTGTGTGTGTGTGTGTTTGAAAATTAATATTAATATATATAATTCAAAACGATTATCTCAATTATTTTATATTTTAATATTAAAATTTTAAAACTTTTTTATCGTAATTTATTTATTTTTTAACAAAATCTTTTAACAATTTTCAAATCTTATTAATTAACATAAAAAAATCTAGTTAATTTTAATAATTAATTAAAAATAATTGTGTTTTATTTTTTTAATTACTAAAAATAAAAATTCTCATTTTTTTCCAATAACGTGTTCTATTGAGAATTATTTATTCGTTCTAAAATAGTAATTAAAAAAATAGAACAAATTATTGAGAAAAAAATTGAGAGTTAATTAGTGAATTTTTTATTTTTTTTCCAAGTTTTGTCTATAAATTTAAAATTTTGAAATTTTTTATTAATTTTAAGAAAAAAGTTTTTTTTTTTAATTTTAATTTTTTTTAATTGTTAATTTTAGTTTTTTTTTCATACTATTGTACTAAAATTACATCATCCATAAATTTGTTCAAAAATATAAAATTTTAAATGAATAAATTTTTTTAACAATTTAATGTGAGACCCGTTTATAATATTTTGCTTAAGCCCCAAACTTAGGAACGGGCCTATGTATATCCATCTAACCATTTGATATATCATTTAGATTAATGCTGCAGAAGTAGAATCTACCATGCACATCCATTGAGTAGCTAGTGTGAATTCAAGATATATCCAAGCTTAGAACGATTTTTCATTTTCTTATTTTAATTTTATTCTTACATTTTTACTAACACATATTTGTTGATGCGTGATTTCTTAAAGTCAAATTGTGGTTTCGTTACTAAAAAATTACTCAAAAACAAAGGCTCATTTGAAAAAAAAACACTACTCCGTATTATGGAGCACATGATGAAAATTAAATATGCCAAGAGACAACAAGGACATGAACAAGTTACGACGATCAGATTAGCATCCATATATACAAGGTCAGACGACAATCAGGTCACGACGAACATATGTGAGGAGACCTACGAGATTCTTACAAGATCACACAACGACAACCATCCTCAAGGCATGCAACTTACGATATTCGATCTTACAATGGCAGACGACATGTCACTATGACCTACGATATCTTTACAAGGTCGAGCAAAGACCTGGTCACTACGACCTACGAGGTCCCTCTATCTGACTGACTCACCAAGGATGTAATGCAAGTCATGTAACTCCAACTATCAAATTGCCGAGCAAAAATATATTGTGACCTTCGAGTGGAGACATCTGAAAAACATATGTAAAGAGGTGATGGAGTAGGGGTGTACACCGATCCAAGACCAGACCATATGCAGTTTGGACTAGTATTGGAATCAGTAGTGAAGTGTTGATCGAAGACTATAGACCCGAAGTGATAAATTCCGATCATATCCGAGTTGAAAGTAGTGAAGATTGAGAACAATTTAATCTTCACAATGAATAATTTGAGAACAATGCTTATTTTCATGTATTGAGTTTCATAGTTAGCAAAGGGAAATAGAGTGGATATTTTAATTGATTAATTCGCAACGGCTCAATCACATGTGACTGCACATTAATTCATGTCAAATCAGATTAGGGTCTCTCTCTCTATCTTTTGAATGCCTAGATTTCAGTGTGCACCATTTTCCAAACCTTACTATCATTCTGTGTCCACACCACACCAACCAATTATAACTCTTTTATTCCTATTTATTTATTTTATTTGCAGCTGCTAAAATTAAAATTCTAATTTAATAATCTCACTTCCTTATTTACTTACTGTATTACTCGCCTCTTTTCAATTCAGAAAATCAATCTATCACCAATAATGCAACTGTCAATACGCTGTCGTTTAATAAAACAAACCCCACCCCTCCCAACTTTAGTCCGCCTATATTACCGTTATAAATATTCAATTATAATAATAATAATTTTCTACACTTTTTTTTTTTTTTTTTCAACAATTATTCATCTTCTTCAAAGAACCCGTACCCCACCACGCGTCCATTCCTAGTAACCGTTTAAATCCCATTTTCCCACCACCAAAAACCCCTCTTTCATAAACAGTTAATTAAACCCAGAAATTCCAAAATCAAAATCAACCATGAACCCAAGAAACCTTCTCGTCTTCTTCATCTCCATCATCGTCTTCCCCACGCTCTCATCCTCCCAGACCGTGACCCTCGATTTCCCCACCTTCTCCCTCCGCAATCTCACCCTCCTCGGTGACTCCTACCTCCGCGGCGGCGTCATCGGCCTCACCACCGAGCTCTCCGTCCCCTCCTCCAGCTCCGGCTCCGCCACCTACAACAACCCCATCTCCTTCTTCGATCCCGATTCCAACACCACCGCCTCCTTCTCCACCCGATTCTCCTTCTCCATCGACAACCCCAACCCCGCCTCCTCCGGCGACGGCCTCGCCTTCTTCCTCTCCCCCAACAACCGCACCCTCGGCTCCGCCGGCGCCTTCCTCGGCCTGGTCAACTCCTCCCAGCCCACCAAGAACCGCTTCATCGCCCTCGAATTCGACACCCGCCTGGATCCCCTGTTCCGCGACCCCGACGACAACCACGTCGGCCTCGACGTCGACTCCCTCACCTCCACCGCCACCGCCAACCCCATCTCCGTCGCCGTCAACCTCAAGAGCGGCAACGTCATCACCGCCTGGATCGACTACTCCAACACCCTCAAGAAACTCGACACCTTCCTGAGCCTCTCCAGCTTCAAGCCCGACTCCCCCGTCCTCTCCGTCGACATCGACCTCTCCGACTACCTCAAGGACCTCATGTTCGCCGGATTCACCGCCTCCACGGAGGGCACCACCGAGCGCCACCGCATCCACAACTGGGACTTCCGCACAATCGGCCTCCCCAGACCCCGAACCCACCCCCACAACGTCTCCGACGCCTCCCTCCCTCCCACAATCATAACCCGGCCCAAAAAGCATCATCGGGCCGGGCTGGCTCTCGCGATCGCGATCCCGTCTCTCGTTTTAATCTTGCTCGTTACTCTCGGCTGCTTCGCCCTGTGGAGATGGAAAACAGAGCAAACGATCGCTGTGGAAACGATCGCGGGGTCCCCGAGGCAGTTCGCTTACCGCGAGCTGAAGCTCGCGACGAAAGGGTTCCACTCGAGCCGGATACTCGGGCACGGCGCGTTCGGGACGGTCTACAAGGCCTACTTCGTCGAGACGGGGGCCGTCGCGGCCGTGAAGAGGTCGAAGCACAGCCACGAGGGCAAAACAGAGTTTTTATCCGAGCTGTCGATCATAGCCGGGCTAAGGCACAAGAATCTGGTCCAGCTCCAGGGGTGGTGCGCCGAGAAAAACGAGCTCCTGCTCGTTTACGAGTTCATGCCGAACGGGAGCTTGGACGACGTGTTGTACCAGGACGGGGGGAGCCCGCTGAAGTGGGACCAGAGGTACAACATCGCCCTCGGGCTGGCCTCGGTGCTGACGTATTTGCATCAAGAGTGCGAGCAGCAGGTGATCCATCGGGACGTGAAGACGAGCAATGTATTGCTCGACGGGGGGCACAATGCGAGGTTAGGGGATTTCGGGCTGGCTAGGCTGATGGACCATGATAAGAGCCCGGTGTCGACGCTGACAGCTGGCACGATGGGGTACTTGGCCCCTGAGTATCTGCAGTGCGGGAAGGCGACGGAGAAGACGGATGTGTTCAGCTTCGGGGTGGTGGTGCTGGAGCTGGCTTGCGGGAGGAGGCCGATCGAGAGGGAAGGGGAGAAGATGGTGAATTTGGTGGATTGGGTGTGGGGGTTGTATTCCGAAGGGAGGATTGGGATTGCGGCTGATGAGAGGCTCAAGGGGAGGTTTGACGAGGGGGAGATGAGGAAGTTGCTGATGGTGGGGCTGAGCTGTGCGAATCCGGATTTTGTCGAGAGGCCGACGATGAGGAGGGTGATGCAGATACTGAATAGGGAGGCGGAGCCGGTGGCGGTGCCGAGGAAGAAGCCGAGTCTTACGTTTTCGAATAGCTTGCCTTTGAGCATTGATGAGATTGTTTCTGATGATGAGGATCATGAGGAGTTGGAGATCAGAGTTTGTTGAGTGTATTTCATTATAGGATAGGTTTGTTCTGTGTGCGTGTGTGTGGCTCAAAGAGTTCAATGTTGCTTCATTGAACTATTCTTGTATTGTGCATATGAATCAGATGATACCATTTTTCTATAAACTCAAAAATCTGCTCTATCAAGTGTTTGTGAGTCTTTTGTTTATAGTTTGGATTTGACATCTAATTCAAATGATAAATTAAAATTTTAAAAATATACTAATAGAATTTCAGAGAGATAAAGTATTAGCATGTTGAAAAAATGAAGCTATGATATTGAATACATTTAGAGTTCATTATTAAAGTTGCACTATTTAATTACAGATTCCTCCTTTTGCATATTCCAAAAAAAAAAAAAAAAAAAAAAAACTATCCACTATTCTTCAATAAAGTTACTACGAAGTTTATACTGTATTTTGAATATTGATAAAATACAGTACGTTTTATTAGTAGTAATATTTAGTGTATTATTTAATGTAAAAATTCAATACAGGATACAACAAAGTTGACTGAAGTTTAAACCATAACTGCTTCAGAAGTCTTGAAAATAACCGGTAAATAAATTACTGGAGTAGTAATTAAAGAGCATCACAGTTACTTAATTACCCCTGGACCAAGCGACGACCCAATTTAGCCACTAACCCAAGAGTTTGACCCAATCTCCGCAAATGCAATGTGGACGAGCTCACGTTAGCATAACGGTTGCACCCCTACTACCCCCACTACTTCTAACGTGCACGATTTTTTTTTACTATAAATACGCACACATTACTCTTGTGCAGTAAAAAATCAAAGAGTGAAAATATTACTACTTTTAAATTACAGCTACCTCACATACCTGAATTACTAACAACACATTGCAAATGGCACACTCCAAAGCCTTCAACAGTTTGCTATGGGCCGCGGCACTCGCCGCCTCGCTCTCGGCCATCGTCGTCGCCGGATTCCAGTTCCAAGTCGGAGACAAAGGGAGAGGGTGGAGGGTACCCACCGGAGACGAGCCAGAGA
This sequence comes from Euphrasia confusa, assembly GCA_954870475.1. Lineage (NCBI taxonomy): Eukaryota > Viridiplantae > Streptophyta > Magnoliopsida > Lamiales > Orobanchaceae > Euphrasia > Euphrasia confusa. The sequence goes on from OX940949.1 coordinate 6,212,701, forward strand.
CCTACAACGAATGGGCTTCCAAGAACCGATTCCACATCGGCGACACCCTCCGTAAGTGTATATATATATATATATATATATATATATATATATAAAGAAAATTTTCATCATTCATCTTAATTATTAATTTCGTTTGATCAGACTTCAAGTACGCAAAGGATTCGGTGCTGGTGGTGAGCGAAGCCGATTACATCAGCTGCAACGCTTCGAGCACCGCCACCAAGTTCAACGACGGCGACACCGTCTTCAAGTTCAACCGATCGGGGTTTTTCTATTTCATCAGCGGGCAGCCCGGTCACTGCAAATTGGGTCAGCGCCTCGTAGTCCGCGTCATCCATCCCTCCGAATTTCAAGCTCCCGCGCCCGCCCCAGGTCTTGCTCCGACTCTATCTCCGGCTCCGGCTCAAGCTCCCTCTGAAGATAGCAGCGACGACGGCGAAAGGCGGGCCCCGCGCAAGAGTTCCACCGGAAAGCTCTCCGTGGCATCCTACGCCGCAACTGCCTTCTTCGGGCTTGCCGTGGCGGCGAACTTACTTGATTTTTCTTAGGCCAATTGTTAGTTGATTTCATTGTTTGGTTTCTGGTTTTTGGGTGTTTTATTTTTAGGATTGATTTGCTGTTTTGAGTCATGCTAATTGTTGGTTGATTATTGTTTCGATTTTCCAAATTAATTTTAAGTATTTTTTTTCTTTTCAATTTGGGTATTTCATTAACAAGTATTAGTAACAAAATAATATTGGTAAATTCGTATTAATATTTTATTCTGTATAGTCTACTAAAATCTGGCTGTATTAATAGTTAGTACATTTATTTAATTTAAAAATATTATTCTTAAAAGTATAAGTAACACAGTTGACACATTAGACTAAAAAGTCTAAAGTCTAAAACCCATTTTCTCTCGCTGTATACCTCCGTCGTATCTTTCTCTCTCCCGTACTGCTCGAATCAGTTTTCCAGCTGAGAAACATATCTTCCTGATCATTCATGTCGGTAAGTAACCCTAATTTTTTATTTAATTTATTCTCCGTTATTGATTCCGGTTGAAATCTAGCTGATCTCCGATCGATCGTTATATTTCCCCTCTTTTCAATCCTTATGAATCAACGTATTTTTCACGATTAGTTTTAGGATTTTGTCTTCCAATATCAGATCGAATTTTATTGTTCCTTGTATGTGTTGGAGGCTGTGCTGTTAGTAGTTGTGGCTAAATTTTGTTTTGTGAAATCGATTTTTTTCATATATGGAGATTTTATATATTACCAGAAAAGCCAAAAAATATAATTACCTTGTATGAGAGTAATATAGTTTCACCTTTATATATACAATAATATATATTTCAATTTGATTATCTTCATTAATTTTATTGGAGGCTTGTATGTTTGTGTGTCAACGATTGATGAATAGGTATTTTGTTTTTGGTAGAGCTTAAGTATTCCTTCCTTTCAAATTGGATGGTCAAGTGCAAATAAGTGAATTACCATTGATTATATTAATTGTTGGTAAAAGGATTTTCAATCTATGTAGAATGAATGTGTTCTCAAAATGTGACAATTGAGTGGGTGTATCATGACCAGGGCTGCTCCTTGCGTGAGTCAAACGAGTTGGTCGGCACGTGCCAAAAATTTAAGTAATTTAGGGTCCAAAGTTTTCTATAAAATTTATCTATAAAATGTTTCTATTGGTCACAACACTTAGAGAAGAACCCTAAATAAGAGTTGCTCCAACTCCTAGGTGTGCATTGTACACAGTTTCAGAGTATTAACTTTACTTTGTTATGAATCTTATGATACCAATCTTAAATGTATTTTCATTTTGCTATTGCATCTATTCTTAATATTATCATATTATCACATTACACAAGTGTTTGTTTCAACATAAAATGATCCGTGTCTCTTAACTTTACTGTGTCTCATTTGACAATTTTGTATCTGAGTCATCTAAGTAAAATATTGAAGTTCATTTTTTTTTTTTTAAATTTGAGTATCCATCCCAGAATAAATTTCCTTTTAACAGATCTTACATAGATTAAGCCATTAAGGAGACATAAAATTTCATGCCTCCTGCAATTAAAGTTAATTATTGTAGGAGGCTCTATTTCTCTCTTCTTTACTACGCTTCATCTTCTCTTTAAAAGGAGCGAAAAAGGGTTGATAGATTGAGGATTTTAGTCTTTTGTCTTGGATTTCTATAATGACCGTCTTTTTTTAGTAGATAATGATAACTATTTTGAAGTGGATGGAGCCAGTTAGAGTGGACCTTCAGCATTTTCATGCATATCCTAATAAAAGGTCTCTTGACTTTTACATGTACCCTTCTTCAGGAGAAGGGTCGACCATTGCCTAAGTTTGGTGAATGGGATGTTAACGATCCAGCTTCGGCAGATGGATTTACTGTAATTTTTAACAAGGCCAGAGATGAGAAGAAGACAGGTGGGAAGCCTAATTCTCCGACAGCAGTGGCTTCAAATAATTCAAATCGTGGAGGGGAGCCTACTGTAAAACCCCAGGGTGTAAGTTGTTTCTTCAATCGATATATTGTGCTTGCGCCATTTGTTTGTATGTTGTAACATTGTTTGATTGTGTTTTTTCATGTCACGTCTTTTTTAGAATGCGCCCCTTTGATAAAAAGAAAAGAAAATAGGTCCATACTTATTTTTTGTTTCTTGATTTTTATTGCAAAATAGTCCTCTGTACAGCTATATGCATGCTTCCTAAGTTTGTAGGATGCTTTTGTGATATTGAATAATTTTTTCATAGGTCATAGGCGGATAATGAATTTAATCGTGACCCCTCTTGTTATTTAACTGTCTAAAACGATATCTGTTTATTTGCAGAAAAAATGGTTTTGCTGCATGTAGAGCCAGAGCTCGCTATCTTGACCAGGTTTATGTGTAAAAGATCAAATATATACTCTGCATGATTATTATATAACAGTCTGGGAAATGTCTCGATGGAGCTGCGGGTGGGTATCTGGCACCATGGCAATTCATTTTGTGTGCTGTAAAAATTAAAACTTGTGTTGGTTTGGGGTGAATGAAAGGCTATGAAAAGCTTGAATATCCATTTTTCATGTTTTTTTGTTTTATGGTGAAGATTAATCCGGTTTTACATTTTTGCATTCTTGTGTTGTGTGTCATGTTGATCGCCATTTATCGCTTGTTTGATTACATTTGTAGGTTCTTGTTGGTCTCGTTGATCAACATTTTTCAATTTTTGTTTCAAGAAAATCGTGTTGATAAATATATAAAATGCATATTTACGAAATTTTTAAATATTTTTTTCTAAAGCAAAGTTTACAGAACAGTTGGCATCTTAGCTGTTAATTTGTGAAATTTATATCCAAATTTTTAACTATCAAAACCATTGAAATCTAATTTAAAGAATGAATTTTCAATTTCCACACATACATGCGTGTTCAATTGATTTATTTTTTCCTTCATAATTTTATAAAACAATCTTATTTTTAATATACTTCTTTTTGTTTCTTAGAAAGTCTTTCTTAATCTTATGGTTAAAATAAAAATAAATATAACAATATACAGCATATACATAAAGTAAAGTGAAAATGTTTAAATATACACTTTATATACCATATAGTGAATATAAAGTAAGCAAAGGCGTCCACTTATTTATTTAAAGTAAAATCTTAAACATCTCATTCAAACTTAAACTAAGAGGCACACTTGTAATGATCAGCCTGCTGCTTGATATCCTCGCACTTCCCGGCCGATGAGATGTCGCCGGAACCGTCCTCCAAATCCGCCGTCGTGCAAACCACGGTGGGTTTCCTCTCATCGGCGCCGTACGACGCTGGGACACCGCCACAGTGTTGGAGGCAGACCCGAGACAAGGCATCTCGATCGAGCTCTTTCTCCGCTTGCTCTTCTTCTGCCACCGGCTTTTCTTGCGGCGGAGCCGCCGCCTCCTCTCTTGTGGACATCGTGATCGAAGTTTTTTTTTCTCAAATCATTCGCACGTGTCCTTTATATTTATAGCAAATGGTTGTGTTGGGACTTGGGAGTGAGTCAGTTTTAAGTTGATATGCTCGTGACAGGTGTCTTTTTTTTCTTTCTTTCTTGTTGGACAAATTGGGCCACGGCTCATTCGGTGAGTAGTCCGTAGTAATGATATGGGCCGCTGCATGGATTTATGTGGGCCCATCGTTAATCAGATCAAGCCCATCGTTATTGACCCGGCTCATGCAATTAGCATAGGAGTATGACTTCTTGTGAACGGTCATGAATACTCGTATCTGTTTTGCTATAAAAAAATCTCTTTTAATGTTTGAAAAGTATTCATTTCTTTAAATAAAAAATGATAATCGAAAAGGAAAAGAAAGGACGGCGACGGCGACAATATTATTATAAATAGAAAGATAAATAGAAGTAGTTGTTTGTATGCATATGTCAACTTCCACTAACTAATTCATGTCATCCTTTTCTCTCAATTTATAGTTAGTAGTGGTGGGAAGAGTCTGGACGAGCTAAGGTCTGCTTGAATAGGCTTGAGTTTGGTGTAAAAATTTTAGGCTCAAGCTTGGCCTAGTACCTATTTTAAATTTTTTTAAGAAGCTCGGCCTAAGTCTTTTTTGTAAATAGGCCCGGCATGAAAGCATTTTAAAAGCATTTTTAAGAAAATTTTAACTTCAACACGATTTAATGAATAAATCTAAGATTCGATAATATTTTAATTAAATTTGACTACATTTAATTCATTTTATAAAATTATTTTTAACTTTTAACTATTTAATAATTAATAATAATAAAAAAAGTGAACAATATTTTATAAATAAAAATAATGTTTAAAAAGTATCTTCTAATCAATATGGGATAATCATATTTTAATTTTAAATTTCTAACAATGTGGGATAATCATATTTAATTTTCAATTTTTAAAAAATGTTGGATAAGAATCATATAATAGTGATTAATATTATAAGATTAGATACAATATACTTTATTAATATTATTTATTTATTATATATATATATATATATATACAATATATATCAGTGAGAGGGAGCTATGCGTCGTGCGTAGTGATGTTTGTTGATAGCGAAAGGCGGTGATGTTGAGAGTATTGTATGAGAGAACACAATATAATATGAAATAATTTTTCTATTCCAAATCAAGTCTGAAAAATACAACATACAAACCTCTCCTTATATAGAGAGTACAAAGGTTCTAAAACAGAACAAATTCAAACACTACGGACAATACACATGACTTTTACAGACCACTATTACAAAGCTACCATTATAGATGTCGGGTACTCTTTGGGCCCCATCGTCACATCATATAATGCACTATGTAAAGACACAAATATAAAATTACAAATTATTAAGAACCACGTATAGTGGTTGAGTGCATCTGACAAAGGTGACACTAATTCCTTGAGTGCTTCTGCGAAGATAGCACTTGTAATGAGTGCTGCTGCTGAGAAAGCATCAGTGCTTTTAGCTTAATTAAACTGGATTAGGGCATTCTTATCCCAACTTGGCTTTGCCTCGTTTAGAGTCTTTAGCTTGCTGTGTTAATGTCACTATTAGGGCATCCCAGACGTCGGCTGGTGTAGGTTCGTCTTCTTGTCCTTCACCCGCAAAATAATTAAGGGAACTGTTGGAATCAATAGATCCTCTTGGCGAAGCTGACTTCATTGATTCATCTCCGTCTTTTGCTATCTCGGTTGAGAAGGTGTCAAAGAATTGATTTTTCATGTGATCTAAAACTTTCTTCATTATTTCTTCCTCCGATTCCCTTGGATATTTTTTCTGAAAGAAATTTTTCAAGCTAGACAGTGAAAGTTGTTGGGAGCATTGTTCTTTTTCTCCTTTTCTTTTATCTTCAACAATTGTTGACTGGATAGTTGAGGCCATTTTCTCTATATTTTCTTCTCCCATATTAGTCCACCATTTGTAGAAAAATTTTCTTTTTAGCATGGGTATATTTAGTTTATTCGAAGAGACTGAAATCGTCCATCTCCAAATCCAAGGAATTTGGAATTTTGTAAAAAACAGGAAAGGACATTGTCCAACAATCAACCTGTCTGAGTTTAATTTGGTGACTAATGAACTATTGTCACACCAAGGATTATATAAATCCATAATTTCCTTTGGCAGTATTTCCAAAGAAGGGCCAAATTTTGACCACCACTCATAAAACCAATTTGGAATATGCTTATTAAGGATTTCTGGGTTTATTGTGAAAAACCAAGAATGCTTATTCTTAGGGTTCTGGTAGTAGAACGCTTTTGAAAAAGCCTGGATATAATCCCAATAATTGAAGTAGATATATTTACCTTCTGCCATTCGGATGGCTTTGTCTCCATTAGGGTTTATTCCCCACTCTCTTGGCAGTAAAACTTTATTAATATGACACTTGCTGAAGTTTATAAAACTTTCAGGGTTATTATTTTGATAGTGATGAGTAATGGTTACCGATTCGGTAATTTTTAGGAGGACTTCATAATTTGGCCTTGTTTTTCCATGTAGACCGGCATACCCTCTTGATTCAAGATACCTTGTTCTGATTGACCATCCATCATTTGGCGTCATTTGAATATCTTCATTTTCTATGTACAGAACATCTTCTGTGATTGGACTTTCAAAGTACTCTTTTTCTTGTTGTACTTCATTGGTAACGTCTTTATAAGACGTTTTATTAGAAGAGGAGGAAGGTATATCTTCCTTTTTTGGAGGAGGCAATTGTGGCACAATTTTGCCTCTGCTATGGTATACTGTCCAATCCCCTATTAGGGGAATCGTCGATTCTGTCTGGGATAACATATTGCTAATCCCATATCCGCGGCCTCGGGAATATCCACGACCTCTTCCCCTATTAGGGGTTGTCATTTCCCTGTAAAAATTCACGGGTTAAGAAATCAGCAAGAGAATTATTTTCTCCTTTTATGTATTCAATATCAAATTCAAAGGCCGATAACTGAGCTTGCCAACCTGCAAATATTTGCTTAGAGACAAGATTTTTAACATCTTTTTCAACTATTGATTTTGCAGAACTACAATCAATTCTCAGTAAGAATTTTTGATTTAATAAGTCATCTTGAAATTTTGAAATACACTTTATAATAGAAAGCATCTCTTTTTTAATGGTTGAATACTTTGACTGCGTGGGATTCCATTTTCCTGAGGTAAACCTAACAAGATGTTCTTTTTTGCTGTCAGGATTTAATTGTTTTAAGATTCCGCCATAACCAATGTTTGAGGCATCAGTTTCAACAATTTTAAAGTATTTAGGATTAGCAAGAGATAAACATGGCAAACATCTTACTTTGGACTTAATTTTTCTAACAGCTTGTGAATGCTCTTCTGTCCATGGTGAGACGTTTTTTCTTAATCTAGAGTACAAAATTTTTGTGTCTTGGGCTAAATTCTTATAATAATCTGAAATATAATTTAGACTTCCAAGAAATCTTTGAAGCTGTTTTGTATCGGTGATATTATCTGGGAATTTTGAAGCAAATTCTATACTTCTTTCAATTGGGATTATCTTTCCTTGCGAAATCGTATGTCCTAAAAACCTAACTTGGACTTGAAATAATTTCATCTTAGGGGCGGAAATGACTAACCCATTATTTTTTATTAAATTTTTAAATATTTTTAAATGTTTTATATGTTTTTCTATCGTTTTAGAAAATACTAAAACATCATCTATATAAACAATTATAAATTCTGTATATGGGTTAAATATTTCATTCATGATATTCTGAAATTCAGAAGGAGCATTTTTTAAACCAAATGGTAAAACATTCCATTCATAATGACCAAATGGAACTGTAAAAGCTGTTTTATACCTATCAGACTCATTAATTTGAATCTGCCAATATCCTGACTTCATATCAAATTTTGAATAGATTAGAGCATCGTTTAGTCTATCTAATAAATCCTTTTTATTGGGAATTGGATATCTAATCCATTTCAATACCTTATTAAGGGGTTTATAGTTTATGACTAACCTTGGAACTCCTCTTTCCTTTTCAGCAGCATTATTTACATAGAATGCTGTACAACTCCAAGGAGATTTAGATTTACGAATTAAACCTTTCTTTTCGAGTGAGCTTATTTCTTTTTTGCATAATTCTAAGTATTCATGGTTCATTTGAGCTGGCCTAGCTTTAGTAGGAATTTGATTTTCTTTGAATTCCTCTTCATAAGGTAGAGAAATAACATGTTTCTTTCTGTTCCAAAATGCATTAGGTAGTTCATTGCATACTTCTTCTATAAACTGTTTTTCAATTAAATTAATTTTTTCTTGTATTTCTTTTTTCTTTAGCTGATCATTTATATTAAGAATTTCTATTTCATCTTTTAAGAAACATATTTGTTTTTCTTTATTGAGAAGAATATCTCTTACTTCATTTAACATTCTTGTGTGCGGATCAGTTATGAATTTGAATAATACATTTTTTCCATTTATTATTGAAGAAATACCATTTTGGTCAATATTATTGATTGGCATAATTTTGTGGAGGAAAGGAGTTCCTAAAATAATTCTGTGAGTAAGATTTTTTACCAAGATAAAAGATGTTGGCAAACATATTTCTCGATTGCAAATATTGACGTTTGAAAGTTTATATTTAACTCTAAGTTTATCACCACCTGCTTGGGTTAGTGATTGTGTTGTTTTGGAAAAATATTTTGTAGGAATTATACCTTCTTGGATGCAATTTAAATCAGCACCGCTGTCAATAAGCGCTACCTCATTTTCTAATATAAAATCCCTATTAATAATTAGAGTAATCTTTACAAACCATTTTTGTGATGTTACTTGATCTAAAAGATTTAGATACTCCAAATTATTTGTTTTTTGAGGAATTTCCTCTATTTCTTCACTTTTGAAAGGTTGACTTTCTAATGTTGTAAGTCTTTGTGATAGTACAGCTTGATTTTGTTTTAGCTGTCCTATTTCTCCTTTCAGAGAACTAATTTCTCTTTTTAAATCACCAATTGAGACTGGAGTCTCTTTAATTTTTGTCTGTTGGAATCTGTGTAGTACTTCACTTAATTGATAAGGTGCCTCAATTAGTAAGGGAGGTTCTGGTTTGTCTTTTATTAGAGTTTCAATTATTTTCTTTTTTAGACCGGAGTCTGTAATTGATTCTAGTACTTTTAATATTTTATCTTGATCATCAGTCAGGACATTTAACCCATTCATGTCAACAATGGATTTCCAGTAATTATCTTCATTACATTGACAATCCTCATTGTCAGTATTTGAAGATTCAGAGGATGTTCCATATATAACTCCTAATTCTTCTTCATTTGAAGATTCAGTATCAGTTTCAGAGTTTATTAATACTTTTTCTAACTGCAATCTTAGGTTTTCATCTTGTATTTCATTAAGAGCTTTCTTTGTCCAGCATCGATTTGCATAATGACCAATTTTGCCACATTTATGACAGCTTATATCTAGTTTTTTAGCTTTCCTTTTTCCTTTATTAGGCATATGTGGTTTATCTTTTCTTAAGAATTTTTTATTATAGTAATTTCTTTTGTAATTCTTTTTATAAGAATTTTCTTTGATATAATTCTTTCTTCTAATCTTATCGAATTTATTATTTTTAATATCTGGCGGCCTGAGAGGCTTTCCTAGGTCAAAAGCAAATTGCTCGCAGAATTCACCAAGCTGGTGTTTTTCCGATTTTTGTTGCTTTTTTAGTTGATTTTTTAATTTAATATCATTACAAAGGTTCAATCCTTCATTTATGCAGGTATTTATTAGTTGACCATAAGTCAATTCTGAGTAATTAATATTGATTCCATCATTTTTAACTCGTAATGATTGCCGAACTTTTTCAGCAAAAAGATGAGGGAGGCCGTCTATAAACTTAGATTTCCAATGAATTGAATTGGGGTTTGTGAGTTGATAAACTCTTGACAAAAATGTATCTTTGTACCATCTAAAATGAGTTAAGGAAGGACATCTTAGATTTTGAAGAAGAGTTTGAATTTTTTCTCCTAAGGGAGTTGAAGTTCCTACAAAATGTTGTAGGATCGATAAACACAGTGTATAAACTGCGTCTTCTTCGCCTGTTGTAGCCATACTAGTACTTGGATTATTTGGTTCTGGCTTAATTAATTTTTTGTGGTTTAGAATTTCTATTTTTTGTGTCTCTGTTAAATAATGATCCCACCATCCTCTTAATTGTCCAACAAAACCAGTAGTTATAAAAGATGCTATAGAACTGTCACTATTTCCATGTTGCTTACAGACAGTTGAGTACATAATGATTCTATGTATAACATCAATTATTTGTTTATCATTTAAACCGTCTATATTCCATTCGTATATAGCCTTTCCTGAGTACGAATTTTGAAAAGGTTCAGGTTCTTCGAAAAGAAGATCCTGAGGGGATGGTCTTTTGTAATAATATTTTTCAAGAGGTTTTGGCATATAAATAGGATTTATTTCATTCATATTATGACCTTTAAACATTTCAGTTAATTGATCTACCTCATCTGTTTGACTTTTAATATCATTTGGTTCAGAATCATCTGCTTCGGATAAAACCCTTAAGTGTAAATCTTTTAATTTCTTTTCAAGGATTTGAATAAAATTTTCACTATTGGTTTCCATTCTGAAGCCATTTATGTTAATTGGAGGTTGAATCATTGGTGTATTAATTAATGAAGGAAAATTTTCAGTATTACTCTCGCTTTTACAAAATTTTTGTATTATTAATTCTTGTTGGCTAATCTGTTTCTCAATAGATTGTTGAAGGGTTTTTAAATCTTTCTCAAGGGAAAGAAATTGATCTCCTAAACAAATCAAGTAGGTATTTGTATAATTTTGAGATTTAATTATTGCATTTAATTCTTTTATCGTAATTTGAGCACTTTCTACTTTCTGTAAATTTAAGTAAGCAGTGGCTTCTGTACTAGAATTTAAGCAAATTGTTTGTTCAGGAGGAAAAGGTGCAGTTATTTCACCTTGATTAGTTTTCCATGTTTTTTGTAAAACTGAAATTTGATTATTGGTATTATTTATATAATTCTTAATAAACCAAGTAACGAAAGAAAGGTAATCTTGAGTTTTCTCAATATAATTGTAATATTCTTCTTTAAATGTTTTTAACTTGTTTGAAGAATATTTATTGAAATACCATTTTCTAAACAATTCATGCTTGTCTTGCTGAAATTCTGCATTAAGAATTTCTCTCATCTTACTTCCTGGGGATAAATCAATCATTTAAACGTGAAAACTCATTTCTGATTGAGTAGGTGATTTTCTACTTTGGGTATAAATTCCTTCTGGAATTTTATTTTGACTTATTCTTATTGTTTCAACTGTGTCAATCTCTTCTCTTAATTGAGAAGTGCTTGCCCTAGCTGATTCGTGAGGGGTACAAAAATAATCGTTTATGGTCGAACATCTTGATGATGTTGTTCGGGGTAACCTTATTGTTCTATCAGAACCAAATTTTATCTCTACGTCTCCTTCGGAGGTTTCTATTATTTGATCTATTTCATTGTTTATTTTTGGTTTTGGTTCCAACTCTTGCGGAAGGGTCCAAGATTCTGGGAAATTTATTTCATTCCACTTAATTAATCTGTTGGTGGCAATGTTTGAGGTTAATAAATTTGTTTGAACCACAGTTGTAGTTCCTGGGGAAGATAATCTTCTTTTATTAATGTTTGGATTTAAAGTTTGTAAAACTTTATAATAAACTCTATAGCAAATTGCTATTATTTCACTTCCAGGTTTAAAATTATAACCATTTGTATGAATTGTTAATTGCATTGCATCTTGTAAATTACTATCTGTCATTGAGAGAGTTAAATTTGGGGATACGTCGAAATAAACTGGTCCATGACATAAACTAGTTTCAATTAAGGCGGCTAAAGAAGGTTTAAAATCTCTACATCTACCATCTCTTACGTATGCCATTATACTTGAATTTACACCTAACAAGGTTAAGGGTTTAAATGCTACTTGAATTAACCCAATATGGATAAATTTATAATTTTTAAAAGGGGCTAAGTCTCTTTTTGACAATAACCTAATTGTTTGTGTATTATCGGAAATTCTGATTGTTTGTTCTAGCGTTTTAATTGCAAATCTTGCTTTTAAGTCAAGAAATCCAATTTCATAAATTTTATGTGGGGATACTGAAGGTATAACCCATTTATTTAATTTATCCAAATTTTTTGGATATTCTATTAGTTCTGCGTTTTTAACAGATTCAATTTCATGTTCATCGTTATCCCAATTAGACATGGATATTAAATGCTTGTAAATTTGTTGTGGTTAGCAAGACATTAGAATTGTAAGCTCAACTTTAAACATGTTTATTTTAAAACAAAATTACTTAAATAAACATTCTTTTTGTAACCCTTACAAACGACAAAAGTCGTTTAACTATCAACCAAAAAGGGATAGACGGAGAAAACTCCAAAAATCAGGGTTAACGAAAATTTTAGCAAAATTTTCTTTTTATCTAGCCTTGAATATGCAATCGAAACATTGTGGCAAGAAAAGAAAACACTAAAAATTTTCGACATTTTTACTCTTTTTTTTTTTTTTTTTTTTTTTTTTTTTTTTTTTACATGTTCAAATTTTACTTACTCATCTAACATCTTACCACCCACAACAAAAATTTAGCTCTGTAATTCCATTAATTTAATGGATATCGAAAGAGTACCTTATATGGGGGGTTTGGCTCTGATACCAGTGAGAGGGAGCTATGCGTCGTGCGTAGTGATGTTTGTTGATAGCGAAAGGCGGTGATGTTGAGAGTATTGTATGAGAGAACACAATATAATATGAAATAATTTTTCTATTCCAAATCAAGTCTGAAAAATACAACATACAAACCTCTCCTTATATAGAGAGTACAAAGGTTCTAAAACAGAACAAATTCAAACACTACGGACAATACACATGACTTTTACAGACCACTATTACAAAGCTACCATTATAGATGTCGGGTACTCTTTGGGCCCCATCGTCACATCATATAATGCACTATGTAAAGACACAAATATAAAATTACAAATTATTAAGAACCACGTATAGTGGTTGAGTGCATCTGACAAAGGTGACACTAATTCCTTGAGTGCTTCTGCGAAGATAGCACTTGTAATGAGTGCTGCTGCTGAGAAAGCATCAGTGCTTTTAGCTTAATTAAACTGGATTAGGGCATTCTTATCCCAACTTGGCTTTGCCTCGTTTAGAGTCTTTAGCTTGCTGTGTTAATGTCACTATTAGGGCATCCCAGACGTCGGCTGGTGTAGGTTCGTCTTCTTGTCCTTCACCCGCAAAATAATTAAGGGAACTGTTGGAATCAATAGATCCTCTTGGCGAAGCTGACTTCATTGATTCATCTCCGTCTTTTGCTATCTCGGTTGAGAAGGTGTCAAAGAATTGATTTTTCATGTGATCTAAAACTTTCTTCATTATTTCTTCCTCCGATTCCCTTGGATATTTTTTCTGAAAGAAATTTTTCAAGCTAGACAGTGAAAGTTGTTGGGAGCATTGTTCTTTTTCTCCTTTTCTTTTATCTTCAACAATTGTTGACTGGATAGTTGAGGCCATTTTCTCTATATTTTCTTCTCCCATATTAGTCCACCATTTGTAGAAAATTTTTCTTTTTAGCATGGGTATATTTAGTTTATTCGAAGAGACTGAAATCGTCCATCTCCAAATCCAAGGAATTTGGAATTTTGTAAAAAACAGGAAAGGACATTGTCCAACAATCAACCTGTCTGAGTTTAATTTGGTGACTAATGAACTATTGTCACACCAAGGATTATATAAATCCATAATTTCCTTTGGCAGTATTTCCAAAGAAGGGCCAAATTTTGACCACCACTCATAAAACCAATTTGGAATATGCTTATTAAGGATTTCTGGGTTTATTGTGAAAAACCAAGAATGCTTATTCTTAGGGTTCTGGTAGTAGAACGCTTTTGAAAAAGCCTGGATATAATCCCAATAATTGAAGTAGATATATTTACCTTCTGCCATTCGGATGGCTTTGTCTCCATTAGGGTTTATTCCCCACTCTCTTGGCAGTAAAACTTTATTAATATGACACTTGCTGAAGTTTATAAAACTTTCAGGGTTATTATTTTGATAGTGATGAGTAATGGTTACCGATTCGGTAATTTTTAGGAGGACTTCATAATTTGGCCTTGTTTTTCCATGTAGACCGGCATACCCTCTTGATTCAAGATACCTTGTTCTGATTGACCATCCATCATTTGGCGTCATTTGAATATCTTCATTTTCTATGTACAGAACATCTTCTGTGATTGGACTTTCAAAGTACTCTTTTTCTTGTTGTACTTCATTGGTAACGTCTTTATAAGACGTTTTATTAGAAGAGGAGGAAGGTATATCTTCCTTTTTTGGAGGAGGCAATTGTGGCACAATTTTGCCTCTGCTATGGTATACTGTCCAATCCCCTATTAGGGGAATCGTCGATTCTGTCTGGGATAACATATTGCTAATCCCATATCCGCGGCCTCGGGAATATCCACGACCTCTTCCCCTATTAGGGGTTGTCATTTCCCTGTAAAAATTCACGGGTTAAGAAATCAGCAAGAGAATTATTTTCTCCTTTTATGTATTCAATATCAAATTCAAAGGCCGATAACTGAGCTTGCCAACCTGCAAATATTTGCTTAGAGACAAGATTTTTAACATCTTTTTCAACTATTGATTTTGCAGAACTACAATAAATTCTCAGTAAGAATTTTTGATTTAATAAGTCATCTTGAAATTTTGAAATACACTTTATAATAGAAAGCATCTCTTTTTTAATGGTTGAATACTTTGACTGCGTGGGATTCCATTTTCCTGAGGTAAACCTAACAAGATGTTCTTTTTTGCTGTCAGGATTTAATTGTTTTAAGATTCCGCCATAACCAATGTTTGAGGCATCAGTTTCAACAATTTTAAAGTATTTAGGATTAGCAAGAGATAAACATGGCAAACATCTTACTTTGGACTTAATTTTTCTAACAGCTTGTGAATGCTCTTCTGTCCATGGTGAGACGTTTTTTCTTAATCTAGAGTACAAAATTTTTGTGTCTTGGGCTAAATTCTTATAATAATCTGAAATATAATTTAGACTTCCAAGAAATCTTTGAAGCTGTTTTGTATCGGTGATATTATCTGGGAATTTTGAAGCAAATTCTATACTTCTTTCAATTGGGATTATCTTTCCTTGCGAAATCGTATGTCCTAAAAACCTAACTTGGACTTGAAATAATTTCATCTTAGGGGCGGAAATGACTAACCCATTATTTTTTATTAAATTTTTAAATATTTTTAAATGTTTTATATGTTTTTCTATCGTTTTAGAAAATACTAAAACATCATCTATATAAACAATTATAAATTCTGTATATGGGTTAAATATTTCATTCATGATATTCTGAAATTCAGAAGGAGCATTTTTTAAACCAAATGGTAAAACATTCCATTCATAATGACCAAATGGAACTGTAAAAGCTGTTTTATACCTATCAGACTCATTAATTTGAATCTGCCAATATCCTGACTTCATATCAAATTTTGAATAGATTAGAGCATCGTTTAGTCTATCTAATAAATCCTTTTTATTGGGAATTGGATATCTAATCCATTTCAATACCTTATTAAGGGGTTTATAGTTTATGACTAACCTTGGAACTCCTCTTTCCTTTTCAGCAGCATTATTTACATAGAATGCTGTACAACTCCAAGGAGATTTAGATTTACGAATTAAACCTTTCTTTTCGAGTGAGCTTATTTCTTTTTTGCATAATTCTAAGTATTCATGGTTCATTTGAGCTGGCCTAGCTTTAGTAGGAATTTGATTTTCTTTGAATTCCTCTTCATAAGGTAGAGAAATAACATGTTTCTTTCTGTTCCAAAATGCATTAGGTAGTTCATTGCATACTTCTTCTATAAACTGTTTTTCAATTAAATTAATTTTTTCTTGTATTTCTTTTTTCTTTAGCTGATCATTTATATTAAGAATTTCTATTTCATCTTTTAAGAAACATATTTGTTTTTCTTTATTGAGAAGAATATCTCTTACTTCATTTAACATTCTTGTGTGCGGATCAGTTATGAATTTGAATAATACATTTTTTCCATTTATTATTGAAGAAATACCATTTTGGTCAATATTATTGATTGGCATAATTTTGTGGAGGAAAGGAGTTCCTAAAATAATTCTGTGAGTAAGATTTTTTACCAAGATAAAAGATGTTGGCAAACATATTTCTCGATTGCAAATATTGACGTTTGAAAGTTTATATTTAACTCTAAGTTTATCACCACCTGCTTGGGTTAGTGATTGTGTTGTTTTGGAAAAATATTTTGTAGGAATTATACCTTCTTGGATGCAATTTAAATCAGCACCGCTGTCAATAAGCGCTACCTCATTTTCTAATATAAAATCCCTATTAATAATTAGAGTAATCTTTACAAACCATTTTTGTGATGTTACTTGATCTAAAAGATTTAGATACTCCAAATTATTTGTTTTTTGAGGAATTTCCTCTATTTCTTCACTTTTGAAAGGTTGACTTTCTAATGTTGTAAGTCTTTGTGATAGTACAGCTTGATTTTGTTTTAGCTGTCCTATTTCTCCTTTCAGAGAACTAATTTCTCTTTTTAAATCACCAATTGAGACTGGAGTCTCTTTAATTTTTGTCTGTTGGAATCTGTGTAGTACTTCACTTAATTGATAAGGTGCCTCAATTAGTAAGGGAGGTTCTGGTTTGTCTTTTATTAGAGTTTCAATTATTTTCTTTTTTAGACCGGAGTCTGTAATTGATTCTAGTACTTTTAATATTTTATCTTGATCATCAGTCAGGACATTTAACCCATTCATGTCAACAATGGATTTCCAGTAATTATCTTCATTACATTGACAATCCTCATTGTCAGTATTTGAAGATTCAGAGGATGTTCCATATATAACTCCTAATTCTTCTTCATTTGAAGATTCAGTATCAGTTTCAGAGTTTATTAATACTTTTTCTAACTGCAATCTTAGGTTTTCATCTTGTATTTCATTAAGAGCTTTCTTTGTCCAGCATCGATTTGCATAATGACCAATTTTGCCACATTTATGACAGCTTATATCTAGTTTTTTAGCTTTCCTTTTTCCTTTATTAGGCATATGTGGTTTATCTTTTCTTAAGAATTTTTTATTATAGTAATTTCTTTTGTAATTCTTTTTATAAGAATTTTCTTTGATATAATTCTTTCTTCTAATCTTATCGAATTTATTATTTTTAATATCTGGCGGCCTGAGAGGCTTTCCTAGGTCAAA
The DNA here is from genome assembly GCA_954870475.1 of Euphrasia confusa. NCBI lineage: Eukaryota > Viridiplantae > Streptophyta > Magnoliopsida > Lamiales > Orobanchaceae > Euphrasia > Euphrasia confusa. The sequence goes on from OX940949.1 coordinate 6,229,989, forward strand.
AGCAAATTGCTCGCAGAATTCACCAAGCTGGTGTTTTTCCGATTTTTGTTGCTTTTTTAGTTGATTTTTTAATTTAATATCATTACAAAGGTTCAATCCTTCATTTATGCAGGTATTTATTAGTTGACCATAAGTCAATTCTGAGTAATTAATATTGATTCCATCATTTTTAACTCGTAATGATTGCCGAACTTTTTCAGCAAAAAGATGAGGGAGGCCGTCTATAAACTTAGATTTCCAATGAATTGAATTGGGGTTTGTGAGTTGATAAACTCTTGACAAAAATGTATCTTTGTACCATCTAAAATGAGTTAAGGAAGGACATCTTAGATTTTGAAGAAGAGTTTGAATTTTTTCTCCTAAGGGAGTTGAAGTTCCTACAAAATGTTGTAGGATCGATAAACACAGTGTATAAACTGCGTCTTCTTCGCCTGTTGTAGCCATACTAGTACTTGGATTATTTGGTTCTGGCTTAATTAATTTTTTGTGGTTTAGAATTTCTATTTTTTGTGTCTCTGTTAAATAATGATCCCACCATCCTCTTAATTGTCCAACAAAACCAGTAGTTATAAAAGATGCTATAGAACTGTCACTATTTCCATGTTGCTTACAGACAGTTGAGTACATAATGATTCTATGTATAACATCAATTATTTGTTTATCATTTAAACCGTCTATATTCCATTCGTATATAGCCTTTCCTGAGTACGAATTTTGAAAAGGTTCAGGTTCTTCGAAAAGAAGATCCTGAGGGGATGGTCTTTTGTAATAATATTTTTCAAGAGGTTTTGGCATATAAATAGGATTTATTTCATTCATATTATGACCTTTAAACATTTCAGTTAATTGATCTACCTCATCTGTTTGACTTTTAATATCATTTGGTTCAGAATCATCTGCTTCGGATAAAACCCTTAAGTGTAAATCTTTTAATTTCTTTTCAAGGATTTGAATAAAATTTTCACTATTGGTTTCCATTCTGAAGCCATTTATGTTAATTGGAGGTTGAATCATTGGTGTATTAATTAATGAAGGAAAATTTTCAGTATTACTCTCGCTTTTACAAAATTTTTGTATTATTAATTCTTGTTGGCTAATCTGTTTCTCAATAGATTGTTGAAGGGTTTTTAAATCTTTCTCAAGGGAAAGAAATTGATCTCCTAAACAAATCAAGTAGGTATTTGTATAATTTTGAGATTTAATTATTGCATTTAATTCTTTTATCGTAATTTGAGCACTTTCTACTTTCTGTAAATTTAAGTAAGCAGTGGCTTCTGTACTAGAATTTAAGCAAATTGTTTGTTCAGGAGGAAAAGGTGCAGTTATTTCACCTTGATTAGTTTTCCATGTTTTTTGTAAAACTGAAATTTGATTATTGGTATTATTTATATAATTCTTAATAAACCAAGTAACGAAAGAAAGGTAATCTTGAGTTTTCTCAATATAATTGTAATATTCTTCTTTAAATGTTTTTAACTTGTTTGAAGAATATTTATTGAAATACCATTTTCTAAACAATTCATGCTTGTCTTGCTGAAATTCTGCATTAAGAATTTCTCTCATCTTACTTCCTGGGGATAAATCAATCATTTAAACGTGAAAACTCATTTCTGATTGAGTAGGTGATTTTCTACTTTGGGTATAAATTCCTTCTGGAATTTTATTTTGACTTATTCTTATTGTTTCAACTGTGTCAATCTCTTCTCTTAATTGAGAAGTGCTTGCCCTAGCTGATTCGTGAGGGGTACAAAAATAATCGTTTATGGTCGAACATCTTGATGATGTTGTTCGGGGTAACCTTATTGTTCTATCAGAACCAAATTTTATCTCTACGTCTCCTTCGGAGGTTTCTATTATTTGATCTATTTCATTGTTTATTTTTGGTTTTGGTTCCAACTCTTGCGGAAGGGTCCAAGATTCTGGGAAATTTATTTCATTCCACTTAATTAATCTGTTGGTGGCAATGTTTGAGGTTAATAAATTTGTTTGAACCACAGTTGTAGTTCCTGGGGAAGATAATCTTCTTTTATTAATGTTTGGATTTAAAGTTTGTAAAACTTTATAATAAACTCTATAGCAAATTGCTATTATTTCACTTCCAGGTTTAAAATTATAACCATTTGTATGAATTGTTAATTGCATTGCATCTTGTAAATTACTATCTGTCATTGAGAGAGTTAAATTTGGGGATACGTCGAAATAAACTGGTCCATGACATAAACTAGTTTCAATTAAGGCGGCTAAAGAAGGTTTAAAATCTCTACATCTACCATCTCTTACGTATGCCATTATACTTGAATTTACACCTAACAAGGTTAAGGGTTTAAATGCTACTTGAATTAACCCAATATGGATAAATTTATAATTTTTAAAAGGGGCTAAGTCTCTTTTTGACAATAACCTAATTGTTTGTGTATTATCGGAAATTCTGATTGTTTGTTCTAGCGTTTTAATTGCAAATCTTGCTTTTAAGTCAAGAAATCCAATTTCATAAATTTTATGTGGGGATACTGAAGGTATAACCCATTTATTTAATTTATCCAAATTTTTTGGATATTCTATTAGTTCTGCGTTTTTAACAGATTCAATTTCATGTTCATCGTTATCCCAATTAGACATGGATATTAAATGCTTGTAAATTTGTTGTGGTTAGCAAGACATTAGAATTGTAAGCTCAACTTTAAACATGTTTATTTTAAAACAAAATTACTTAAATAAACATTCTTTTTGTAACCCTTACAAACGACAAAAGTCGTTTAACTATCAACCAAAAAGGGATAGACGGAGAAAACTCCAAAAATCAGGGTTAACGAAAATTTTAGCAAAATTTTCTTTTTATCTAGCCTTGAATATGCAATCGAAACATTGTGGCAAGAAAAGAAAACACTAAAAATTTTCGACATTTTTACTTTTTTTTTTTTTTTTTTTTTTTTTTTTTTTTTTTTTACATGTTCAAATTTTACTTACTCATCTAACATCTTACCACCCACAACAAAAATTTAGCTCTGTAATTCCATTAATTTAATGGATATCGAAAGAGTACCTTATATGGGGGGTTTGGCTCTGATACCAGTGAGAGGGAGCTTAGCGAAAGGCGGTGATGTTTGTTGATAGCGAAAGGCGGTGATGTTGAGAGTATTGTATGAGAGAACACAATATAATATGAAATAATTTTTCTATTCCAAATCAAGTCTGAAAAATACAACATACAAACCTCTCCTTATATAGAGAGTACAAAGGTTCTAAAACAGAACAAATTCAAACACTACGGACAATACACATGACTTTTACAGACCACTATTACAAAGCTACCATTATAGATGTCGGGTACTCTTTGGGCCCCATCGTCACATCATATAATGCACTATGTAAAGACACAAATATAAAATTACAAATTATTAAGAACCACGTATAGTGGTTGAGTGCATCTGACAAAGGTGACACTAATTCCTTGAGTGCTTCTGCGAAGATAGCACTTGTAATGAGTGCTGCTGCTGAGAAAGCATCAGTGCTTTTAGCTTAATTAAACTGGATTAGGGCATTCTTATCCCAACTTGGCTTTGCCTCGTTGAAACAATAAGAATAAGTCAAAATAAAATTCCAGAAGGTAAATTTACAACATTAGAAAGTCAACCTTTCAAAAGTGAAGAAATAGAGGAAATTCCTCAAAAAACAAATAATTTGGAGTATCTAAATCTTTTAGATCAAGTAACATCACAAAAATGGTTTGTAAAGATTACTCTAATTATTAATAGGGATTTTATATTAGAAAATGAGGTAGCGCTTATTGACAGCGGTGCTGATTTAAATTGCATCCAAGAAGGTATAATTCCTACAAAATATTTTTCCAAAACAACACAATCACTAACCCAAGCAGGTGGTGATAAACTTAGAGTTAAATATAAACTTTCAAACGTCAATATTTGCAATCGAGAAATATGTTTGCCAACATCTTTTATCTTGGTAAAAAATCTTACTCACAGAATTATTTTAGGAACTCCTTTCCTCCACAAAATTATGCCAATCAATAATATTGACCAAAATGGTATTTCTTCAATAATAAATGGAAAAAATGTATTATTCAAATTCATAACTGATCCGCACACAAGAATGTTAAATGAAGTAAGAGATATTCTTCTCAATAAAGAAAAACAAATATGTTTCTTAAAAGATGAAATAGAAATTCTTAATATAAATGATCAGCTAAAGAAAAAAGAAATACAAGAAAAAATTAATTTAATTGAAAAACAGTTTATAGAAGAAGTATGCAATGAACTACCTAATGCATTTTGGAACAGAAAGAAACATGTTATTTCTCTACCTTATGAAGAGGAATTCAAAGAAAATCAAATTCCTACTAAAGCTAGGCCAGCTCAAATGAACCATGAATACTTAGAATTATGCAAAAAAGAAATAAGCTCACTCGAAAAGAAAGGTTTAATTCGTAAATCTAAATCTCCTTGGAGTTGTACAGCATTCTATGTAAATAATGCTGCTGAAAAGGAAAGAGGAGTTCCAAGGTTAGTCATAAACTATAAACCCCTTAATAAGGTATTGAAATGGATTAGATATCCAATTCCCAATAAAAAGGATTTATTAGATAGACTAAACGATGCTCTAATCTATTCAAAATTTGATATGAAGTCAGGATATTGGCAGATTCAAATTAATGAGTCTGATAGGTATAAAACAGCTTTTACAGTTCCATTTGGTCATTATGAATGGAATGTTTTACCATTTGGTTTAAAAAATGCTCCTTCTGAATTTCAGAATATCATGAATGAAATATTTAACCCATATACAGAATTTATAATTGTTTATATAGATGATGTTTTAGTATTTTCTAAAACGATAGAAAAACATATAAAACATTTAAAAATATTTAAAAATTTAATAAAAAATAATGGGTTAGTCATTTCCGCCCCTAAGATGAAATTATTTCAAGTCCAAGTTAGGTTTTTAGGACATACGATTTCGCAAGGAAAGATAATCCCAATTGAAAGAAGTATAGAATTTGCTTCAAAATTCCCAGATAATATCACCGATACAAAACAGCTTCAAAGATTTCTTGGAAGTCTAAATTATATTTCAGATTATTATAAGAATTTAGCCCAAGACACAAAAATTTTGTACTCTAGATTAAGAAAAAACGTCTCACCATGGACAGAAGAGCATTCACAAGCTGTTAGAAAAATTAAGTCCAAAGTAAGATGTTTGCCATGTTTATCTCTTGCTAATCCTAAATACTTTAAAATTGTTGAAACTGATGCCTCAAACATTGGTTATGGCGGAATCTTAAAACAATTAAATCCTGACAGCAAAAAAGAACATCTTGTTAGGTTTACCTCAGGAAAATGGAATCCCACGCAGTCAAAGTATTCAACCATTAAAAAAGAGATGCTTTCTATTATAAAGAGTATTTCAAAATTTCAAGATGACTTATTAAATCAAAAATTCTTACTGAGAATTGATTGTAGTTCTGCAAAATCAATAGTTGAAAAAGATGTTAAAAATCTTGTCTCTAAGCAAATATTTGCAGGTTGGCAAGCTCAGTTATCGGCCTTTGAATTTGATATTGAATACATAAAAGGAGAAAATAATTCTCTTGCTGATTTCTTAACCCGTGAATTTTTACAGGGAAATGACAACCCCTAATAGGGGAAGAGGTCGTGGATATTCCCGAGGCCGCGGATATGGGATTAGCAATATGTTATCCCAGACAGAATCGACGATTCCCCTAATAGGGGATTGGACAGTATACCATAGCAGAGGCAAAATTGTGCCACAATTGCCTCCTCCAAAAAAGGAAGATATACCTTCCTCCTCTTCTAATAAAACGTCTTATAAAGACGTTACCAATGAAGTACAACAAGAAAAAGAGTACTTTGAAAGTCCAATCACAGAAGATGTTCTGTACATAGAAAATGAAGATATTCAAATGACGCCAAATGATGGATGGTCAATCAGAACAAGGTATCTTGAATCAAGAGGGTATGCCGGTCTACATGGAAAAACAAGGCCAAATTATGAAGTCCTCCTAAAAATTACCGAATCGGTAACCATTACTCATCACTATCAAAATAATAACCCTGAAAGTTTTATAAACTTCAGCAAGTGTCATATTAATAAAGTTTTACTGCCAAGAGAGTGGGGAATAAACCCTAATGGAGACAAAGCCATCCGAATGGCAGAAGGTAAATATATCTACTTCAATTATTGGGATTATATCCAGGCTTTTTCAAAAGCGTTCTACTACCAGAACCCTAAGAATAAGCATTCTTGGTTTTTCACAATAAACCCAGAAATCCTTAATAAGCATATTCCAAATTGGTTTTATGAGTGGTGGTCAAAATTTGGCCCTTCTTTGGAAATACTGCCAAAGGAAATTATGGATTTATATAATCCTTGGTGTGACAATAGTTCATTAGTCACCAAATTAAACTCAGACAGGTTGATTGTTGGACAATGTCCTTTCCTGTTTTTTACAAAATTCCAAATTCCTTGGATTTGGAGATGGACGATTTCAGTCTCTTCGAATAAACTAAATATACCCATGCTAAAAAGAAAATTTTTCTACAAATGGTGGACTAATATGGGAGAAGAAAATATAGAGAAAATGGCCTCAACTATCCAGTCAACAATTGTTGAAGATAAAAGAAAAGGAGAAAAAGAACAATGCTCCCAACAACTTTCACTGTCTAGCTTGAAAAATTTCTTTCAGAAAAAATATCCAAGGGAATCGGAGGAAGAAATAATGAAGAAAGTTTTAGATCACATGAAAAATCAATTCTTTGACACCTTCTCAACCGAGATAGCAAAAGACGGAGATGAATCAATGAAGTCAGCTTCGCCAAGAGGATCTATTGATTCCAACAGTTCCCTTAATTATTTTGCGGGTGAAGGACAAGAAGACGAACCTACACCAGCCGACGTCTGGGATGCCCTAATAGTGACATTAACACAGCAAGCTAAAGACTCTAAACGAGGCAAAGCCAAGTTGGGATAAGAATGCCCTAATCCAGTTTAATTAAGCTAAAAGCACTGATGCTTTCTCAGCAGCAGCACTCATTACAAGTGCTATCTTCGCAGAAGCACTCAAGGAATTAGTGTCACCTTTGTCAGATGCACTCAACCACTATACGTGGTTCTTAATAATTTGTAATTTTATATTTGTGTCTTTACATAGTGCATTATATGATGTGACGATGGGGCCCAAAGAGTACCCGACATCTATAATGGTAGCTTTGTAATAGTGGTCTGTAAAAGTCATGTGTATTGTCCGTAGTGTTTGAATTTGTTCTGTTTTAGAACCTTTGTACTCTCTATATAAGGAGAGGTTTGTATGTTGTATTTTTCAGACTTGATTTGGAATAGAAAAATTATTTCATATTATATTGTGTTCTCTCATACAATACTCTCAACATCACCGCCTTTCGCTATCAACAAACATCACTACGCACGACGCATAGCTCCCTCTCACTGGTATCAGAGCCAAACCCCCCATATAAGGTACTCTTTCGATATCCATTAAATTAATGGAATTACAGAGCTAAATTTTTGTTGTGGGTGGTAAGATGTTAGATGAGTAAGTAAAATTTGAACATGTAAAAAAAAAAAAAAAAAAAAAAAAAAAAAAAAAAGAGTAAAAATGTCGAAAATTTTTAGTGTTTTCTTTTCTTGCCACAATGTTTCGATTGCATATTCAAGGCTAGATAAAAAGAAAATTTTGCTAAAATTTTCGTTAACCCTGATTTTTGGAGTTTTCTCCGTCTATCCCTTTTTGGTTGATAGTTAAACGACTTTTGTCGTTTGTAAGGGTTACAAAAAGAATGTTTATTTAAGTAATTTTGTTTTAAAATAAACATGTTTAAAGTTGAGCTTACAATTCTAATGTCTTGCTAACCACAACAAATTTACAAGCATTTAATATCCATGTCTAATTGGGATAACGATGAACATGAAATTGAATCTGTTAAAAACGCAGAACTAATAGAATATCCAAAAAATTTGGATAAATTAAATAAATGGGTTATACCTTCAGTATCCCCACATAAAATTTATGAAATTGGATTTCTTGACTTAAAAGCAAGATTTGCAATTAAAACGCTAGAACAAACAATCAGAATTTCCGATAATACACAAACAATTAGGTTATTGTCAAAAAGAGACTTAGCCCCTTTTAAAAATTATAAATTTATCCATATTGGGTTAATTCAAGTAGCATTTAAACCCTTAACCTTGTTAGGTGTAAATTCAAGTATAATGGCATACGTAAGAGATGGTAGATGTAGAGATTTTAAACCTTCTTTAGCCGCCTTAATTGAAACTAGTTTATGTCATGGACCAGTTTATTTCGACGTATCCCCAAATTTAACTCTCTCAATGACAGATAGTAATTTACAAGATGCAATGCAATTAACAATTCATACAAATGGTTATAATTTTAAACCTGGAAGTGAAATAATAGCAATTTGCTATAGAGTTTATTATAAAGTTTTACAAACTTTAAATCCAAACATTAATAAAAGAAGATTATCTTCCCCAGGAACTACAACTGTGGTTCAAACAAATTTATTAACCTCAAACATTGCCACCAACAGATTAATTAAGTGGAATGAAATAAATTTCCCAGAATCTTGGACCCTTCCGCAAGAGTTGGAACCAAAACCAAAAATAAACAATGAAATAGATCAAATAATAGAAACCTCCGAAGGAGACGTAGAGATAAAATTTGGTTCTGATAGAACAATAAGGTTACCCCGAACAACATCATCAAGATGTTCGACCATAAACGATTATTTTTGTACCCCTCACGAATCAGCTAGGGCAAGCACTTCTCAATTAAGAGAAGAGATTGACACAGTTGAAACAATAAGAATAAGTCAAAATAAAATTCCAGAAGGAATTTATACCCAAAGTAGAAAATCACCTACTCAATCAGAAATGAGTTTTCACGTTTAAATGATTGATTTATCCCCAGGAAGTAAGATGAGAGAAATTCTTAATGCAGAATTTCAGCAAGACAAGCATGAATTGTTTAGAAAATGGTATTTCAATAAATATTCTTCAAACAAGTTAAAAACATTTAAAGAAGAATATTACAATTATATTGAGAAAACTCAAGATTACCTTTCTTTCGTTACTTGGTTTATTAAGAATTATATAAATAATACCAATAATCAAATTTCAGTTTTACAAAAAACATGGAAAACTAATCAAGGTGAAATAACTGCACCTTTTCCTCCTGAACAAACAATTTGCTTAAATTCTAGTACAGAAGCCACTGCTTACTTAAATTTACAGAAAGTAGAAAGTGCTCAAATTACGATAAAAGAATTAAATGCAATAATTAAATCTCAAAATTATACAAATACCTACTTGATTTGTTTAGGAGATCAATTTCTTTCCCTTGAGAAAGATTTAAAAACCCTTCAACAATCTATTGAGAAACAGATTAGCCAACAAGAATTAATAATACAAAAATTTTGTAAAAGCGAGAGTAATACTGAAAATTTTCCTTCATTAATTAATACACCAATGATTCAACCTCCAATTAACATAAATGGCTTCAGAATGGAAACCAATAGTGAAAATTTTATTCAAATCCTTGAAAAGAAATTAAAAGATTTACACTTAAGGGTTTTATCCGAAGCAGATGATTCTGAACCAAATGATATTAAAAGTCAAACAGATGAGGTAGATCAATTAACTGAAATGTTTAAAGGTCATAATATGAATGAAATAAATCCTATTTATATGCCAAAACCTCTTGAAAAATATTATTACAAAAGACCATCCCCTCAGGATCTTCTTTTCGAAGAACCTGAACCTTTTCAAAATTCGTACTCAGGAAAGGCTATATACGAATGGAATATAGACGGTTTAAATGATAAACAAATAATTGATGTTATACATAGAATCATTATGTACTCAACTGTCTGTAAGCAACATGGAAATAGTGACAGTTCTATAGCATCTTTTATAACTACTGGTTTTGTTGGACAATTAAGAGGATGGTGGGATCATTATTTAACAGAGACACAAAAAATAGAAATTCTAAACCACAAAAAATTAATTAAGCCAGAACCAAATAATCCAAGTACTAGTATGGCTACAACAGGCGAAGAAGACGCAGTTTATACACTGTGTTTATCGATCCTACAACATTTTGTAGGAACTTCAACTCCCTTAGGAGAAAAAATTCAAACTCTTCTTCAAAATCTAAGATGTCCTTCCTTAACTCATTTTAGATGGTACAAAGATACATTTTTGTCAAGAGTTTATCAACTCACAAACCCCAATTCAATTCATTGGAAATCTAAGTTTATAGACGGCCTCCCTCATCTTTTTGCTGAAAAAGTTCGGCAATCATTACGAGTTAAAAATGATGGAATCAATATTAATTACTCAGAATTGACTTATGGTCAACTAATAAATACCTGCATAAATGAAGGATTGAACCTTTGTAATGATATTAAATTAAAAAATCAACTAAAAAAGCAACAAAAATCGGAAAAACACCAGCTTGGTGAATTCTGCGAGCAATTTGCTTTTGACCTAGGAAAGCCTCTCAGGCCGCCAGATATTAAAAATAATAAATTCGATAAGATTAGAAGAAAGAATTATATCAAAGAAAATTCTTATAAAAAGAATTACAAAAGAAATTACTATAATAAAAAATTCTTAAGAAAAGATAAACCACATATGCCTAATAAAGGAAAAAGGAAAGCTAAAAAACTAGATATAAGCTGTCATAAATGTGGCAAAATTGGTCATTATGCAAATCGATGCTGGACAAAGAAAGCTCTTAATGAAATACAAGATGAAAACCTAAGATTGCAGTTAGAAAAAGTATTAATAAACTCTGAAACTGATACTGAATCTTCAAATGAAGAAGAATTAGGAGTTATATATGGAACATCCTCTGAATCTTCAAATACTGACAATGAGGATTGTCAATGTAATGAAGATAATTACTGGAAATCCATTGTTGACATGAATGGGTTAAATGTCCTGACTGATGATCAAGATAAAATATTAAAAGTACTAGAATCAATTACAGACTCCGGTCTAAAAAAGAAAATAATTGAAACTCTAATAAAAGACAAACCAGAACCTCCCTTACTAATTGAGGCACCTTATCAATTAAGTGAAGTACTACACAGATTCCAACAGACAAAAATTAAAGAGACTCCAGTCTCAATTGGTGATTTAAAAAGAGAAATTAGTTCTCTGAAAGGAGAAATAGGACAGCTAAAACAAAATCAAGCTGTACTATCACAAAGACTTACAACATTAGAAAGTCAACCTTTCAAAAGTGAAGAAATAGAGGAAATTCCTCAAAAAACAAATAATTTGGAGTATCTAAATCTTTTAGATCAAGTAACATCACAAAAATGGTTTGTAAAGATTACTCTAATTATTAATAGGGATTTTATATTAGAAAATGAGGTAGCGCTTATTGACAGCGGTGCTGATTTAAATTGCATCCAAGAAGGTATAATTCCTACAAAATATTTTTCCAAAACAACACAATCACTAACCCAAGCAGGTGGTGATAAACTTAGAGTTAAATATAAACTTTCAAACGTCAATATTTGCAATCGAGAAATATGTTTGCCAACATCTTTTATCTTGGTAAAAAATCTTACTCACAGAATTATTTTAGGAACTCCTTTCCTCCACAAAATTATGCCAATCAATAATATTGACCAAAATGGTATTTCTTCAATAATAAATGGAAAAAATGTATTATTCAAATTCATAACTGATCCGCACACAAGAATGTTAAATGAAGTAAGAGATATTCTTCTCAATAAAGAAAAACAAATATGTTTCTTAAAAGATGAAATAGAAATTCTTAATATAAATGATCAGCTAAAGAAAAAAGAAATACAAGAAAAAATTAATTTAATTGAAAAACAGTTTATAGAAGAAGTATGCAATGAACTACCTAATGCATTTTGGAACAGAAAGAAACATGTTATTTCTCTACCTTATGAAGAGGAATTCAAAGAAAATCAAATTCCTACTAAAGCTAGGCCAGCTCAAATGAACCATGAATACTTAGAATTATGCAAAAAAGAAATAAGCTCACTCGAAAAGAAAGGTTTAATTCGTAAATCTAAATCTCCTTGGAGTTGTACAGCATTCTATGTAAATAATGCTGCTGAAAAGGAAAGAGGAGTTCCAAGGTTAGTCATAAACTATAAACCCCTTAATAAGGTATTGAAATGGATTAGATATCCAATTCCCAATAAAAAGGATTTATTAGATAGACTAAACGATGCTCTAATCTATTCAAAATTTGATATGAAGTCAGGATATTGGCAGATTCAAATTAATGAGTCTGATAGGTATAAAACAGCTTTTACAGTTCCATTTGGTCATTATGAATGGAATGTTTTACCATTTGGTTTAAAAAATGCTCCTTCTGAATTTCAGAATATCATGAATGAAATATTTAACCCATATACAGAATTTATAATTGTTTATATAGATGATGTTTTAGTATTTTCTAAAACGATAGAAAAACATATAAAACATTTAAAAATATTTAAAAATTTAATAAAAAATAATGGGTTAGTCATTTCCGCCCCTAAGATGAAATTATTTCAAGTCCAAGTTAGGTTTTTAGGACATACGATTTCGCAAGGAAAGATAATCCCAATTGAAAGAAGTATAGAATTTGCTTCAAAATTCCCAGATAATATCACCGATACAAAACAGCTTCAAAGATTTCTTGGAAGTCTAAATTATATTTCAGATTATTATAAGAATTTAGCCCAAGACACAAAAATTTTGTACTCTAGATTAAGAAAAAACGTCTCACCATGGACAGAAGAGCATTCACAAGCTGTTAGAAAAATTAAGTCCAAAGTAAGATGTTTGCCATGTTTATCTCTTGCTAATCCTAAATACTTTAAAATTGTTGAAACTGATGCCTCAAACATTGGTTATGGCGGAATCTTAAAACAATTAAATCCTGACAGCAAAAAAGAACATCTTGTTAGGTTTACCTCAGGAAAATGGAATCCCACGCAGTCAAAGTATTCAACCATTAAAAAAGAGATGCTTTCTATTATAAAGTGTATTTCAAAATTTCAAGATGACTTATTAAATCAAAAATTCTTACTGAGAATTGATTGTAGTTCTGCAAAATCAATAGTTGAAAAAGATGTTAAAAATCTTGTCTCTAAGCAAATATTTGCAGGTTGGCAAGCTCAGTTATCGGCCTTTGAATTTGATATTGAATACATAAAAGGAGAAAATAATTCTCTTGCTGATTTCTTAACCCGTGAATTTTTACAGGGAAATGACAACCCCTAATAGGGGAAGAGGTCGTGGATATTCCCGAGGCCGCGGATATGGGATTAGCAATATGTTATCCCAGACAGAATCGACGATTCCCCTAATAGGGGATTGGACAGTATACCATAGCAGAGGCAAAATTGTGCCACAATTGCCTCCTCCAAAAAAGGAAGATATACCTTCCTCCTCTTCTAATAAAACGTCTTATAAAGACGTTACCAATGAAGTACAACAAGAAAAAGAGTACTTTGAAAGTCCAATCACAGAAGATGTTCTGTACATAGAAAATGAAGATATTCAAATGACGCCAAATGATGGATGGTCAATCAGAACAAGGTATCTTGAATCAAGAGGGTATGCCGGTCTACATGGAAAAACAAGGCCAAATTATGAAGTCCTCCTAAAAATTACCGAATCGGTAACCATTACTCATCACTATCAAAATAATAACCCTGAAAGTTTTATAAACTTCAGCAAGTGTCATATTAATAAAGTTTTACTGCCAAGAGAGTGGGGAATAAACCCTAATGGAGACAAAGCCATCCGAATGGCAGAAGGTAAATATATCTACTTCAATTATTGGGATTATATCCAGGCTTTTTCAAAAGCGTTCTACTACCAGAACCCTAAGAATAAGCATTCTTGGTTTTTCACAATAAACCCAGAAATCCTTAATAAGCATATTCCAAATTGGTTTTATGAGTGGTGGTCAAAATTTGGCCCTTCTTTGGAAATACTGCCAAAGGAAATTATGGATTTATATAATCCTTGGTGTGACAATAGTTCATTAGTCACCAAATTAAACTCAGACAGGTTGATTGTTGGACAATGTCCTTTCCTGTTTTTTACAAAATTCCAAATTCCTTGGATTTGGAGATGGACGATTTCAGTCTCTTCGAATAAACTAAATATACCCATGCTAAAAAGAAAATTTTTCTACAAATGGTGGACTAATATGGGAGAAGAAAATATAGAGAAAATGGCCTCAACTATCCAGTCAACAATTGTTGAAGATAAAAGAAAAGGAGAAAAAGAACAATGCTCCCAACAACTTTCACTGTCTAGCTTGAAAAATTTCTTTCAGAAAAAATATCCAAGGGAATCGGAGGAAGAAATAATGAAGAAAGTTTTAGATCACATGAAAAATCAATTCTTTGACACCTTCTCAACCGAGATAGCAAAAGACGGAGATGAATCAATGAAGTCAGCTTCGCCAAGAGGATCTATTGATTCCAACAGTTCCCTTAATTATTTTGCGGGTGAAGGACAAGAAGACGAACCTACACCAGCCGACGTCTGGGATGCCCTAATAGTGACATTAACACAGCAAGCTAAAGACTCTAAACGAGGCAAAGCCAAGTTGGGATAAGAATGCCCTAATCCAGTTTAATTAAGCTAAAAGCACTGATGCTTTCTCAGCAGCAGCACTCATTACAAGTGCTATCTTCGCAGAAGCACTCAAGGAATTAGTGTCACCTTTGTCAGATGCACTCAACCACTATACGTGGTTCTTAATAATTTGTAATTTTATATTTGTGTCTTTACATAGTGCATTATATGATGTGACGATGGGGCCCAAAGAGTACCCGACATCTATAATGGTAGCTTTGTAATAGTGGTCTGTAAAAGTCATGTGTATTGTCCGTAGTGTTTGAATTTGTTCTGTTTTAGAACCTTTGTACTCTCTATATAAGGAGAGGTTTGTATGTTGTATTTTTCAGACTTGATTTGGAATAGAAAAATTATTTCATATTATATTGTGTTCTCTCATACAATACTCTCAACATCACCGCCTTTCGCTATCAACAAACATCACTACGCACGACGCATGTGTTCTCTCATATTAGTCCACCATTTGTAGAAAAATTTTCTTTTTAGCATGGGTATATTTAGTTTATTCGAAGAGACTGAAATCGTCCATCTCCAAATCCAAGGAATTTGGAATTTTGTAAAAAACAGGAAAGGACATTGTCCAACAATCAACCTGTCTGAGTTTAATTTGGTGACTAATGAACTATTGTCACACCAAGGATTATATAAATCCATAATTTCCTTTGGCAGTATTTCCAAAGAAGGGCCAAATTTTGACCACCACTCATAAAACCAATTTGGAATATGCTTATTAAGGATTTCTGGGTTTATTGTGAAAAACCAAGAATGCTTATTCTTAGGGTTCTGGTAGTAGAACGCTTTTGAAAAAGCCTGGATATAATCCCAATAATTGAAGTAGATATATTTACCTTCTGCCATTCGGATGGCTTTGTCTCCATTAGGGTTTATTCCCCACTCTCTTGGCAGTAAAACTTTATTAATATGACACTTGCTGAAGTTTATAAAACTTTCAGGGTTATTATTTTGATAGTGATGAGTAATGGTTACCGATTCGGTAATTTTTAGGAGGACTTCATAATTTGGCCTTGTTTTTCCATGTAGACCGGCATACCCTCTTGATTCAAGATACCTTGTTCTGATTGACCATCCATCATTTGGCGTCATTTGAATATCTTCATTTTCTATGTACAGAACATCTTCTGTGATTGGACTTTCAAAGTACTCTTTTTCTTGTTGTACTTCATTGGTAACGTCTTTATAAGACGTTTTATTAGAAGAGGAGGAAGGTATATCTTCCTTTTTTGGAGGAGGCAATTGTGGCACAATTTTGCCTCTGCTATGGTATACTGTCCAATCCCCTATTAGGGGAATCGTCGATTCTGTCTGGGATAACATATTGCTAATCCCATATCCGCGGCCTCGGGAATATCCACGACCTCTTCCCCTATTAGGGGTTGTCATTTCCCTGTAAAAATTCACGGGTTAAGAAATCAGCAAGAGAATTATTTTCTCCTTTTATGTATTCAATATCAAATTCAAAGGCCGATAACTGAGCTTGCCAACCTGCAAATATTTGCTTAGAGACAAGATTTTTAACATCTTTTTCAACTATTGATTTTGCAGAACTACAATCAATTCTCAGTAAGAATTTTTGATTTAATAAGTCATCTTGAAATTTTGAAATACACTTTATAATAGAAAGCATCTCTTTTTTAATGGTTGAATACTTTGACTGCGTGGGATTCCATTTTCCTGAGGTAAACCTAACAAGATGTTCTTTTTTGCTGTCAGGATTTAATTGTTTTAAGATTCCGCCATAACCAATGTTTGAGGCATCAGTTTCAACAATTTTAAAGTATTTAGGATTAGCAAGAGATAAACATGGCAAACATCTTACTTTGGACTTAATTTTTCTAACAGCTTGTGAATGCTCTTCTGTCCATGGTGAGACGTTTTTTCTTAATCTAGAGTACAAAATTTTTGTGTCTTGGGCTAAATTCTTATAATAATCTGAAATATAATTTAGACTTCCAAGAAATCTTTGAAGCTGTTTTGTATCGGTGATATTATCTGGGAATTTTGAAGCAAATTCTATACTTCTTTCAATTGGGATTATCTTTCCTTGCGAAATCGTATGTCCTAAAAACCTAACTTGGACTTGAAATAATTTCATCTTAGGGGCGGAAATGACTAACCCATTATTTTTTATTAAATTTTTAAATATTTTTAAATGTTTTATATGTTTTTCTATCGTTTTAGAAAATACTAAAACATCATCTATATAAACAATTATAAATTCTGTATATGGGTTAAATATTTCATTCATGATATTCTGAAATTCAGAAGGAGCATTTTTTAAACCAAATGGTAAAACATTCCATTCATAATGACCAAATGGAACTGTAAAAGCTGTTTTATACCTATCAGACTCATTAATTTGAATCTGCCAATATCCTGACTTCATATCAAATTTTGAATAGATTAGAGCATCGTTTAGTCTATCTAATAAATCCTTTTTATTGGGAATTGGATATCTAATCCATTTCAATACCTTATTAAGGGGTTTATAGTTTATGACTAACCTTGGAACTCCTCTTTCCTTTTCAGCAGCATTATTTACATAGAATGCTGTACAACTCCAAGGAGATTTAGATTTACGAATTAAACCTTTCTTTTCGAGTGAGCTTATTTCTTTTTTGCATAATTCTAAGTATTCATGGTTCATTTGAGCTGGCCTAGCTTTAGTAGGAATTTGATTTTCTTTGAATTCCTCTTCATAAGGTAGAGAAATAACATGTTTCTTTCTGTTCCAAAATGCATTAGGTAGTTCATTGCATACTTCTTCTATAAACTGTTTTTCAATTAAATTAATTTTTTCTTGTATTTCTTTTTTCTTTAGCTGATCATTTATATTAAGAATTTCTATTTCATCTTTTAAGAAACATATTTGTTTTTCTTTATTGAGAAGAATATCTCTTACTTCATTTAACATTCTTGTGTGCGGATCAGTTATGAATTTGAATAATACATTTTTTCCATTTATTATTGAAGAAATACCATTTTGGTCAATATTATTGATTGGCATAATTTTGTGGAGGAAAGGAGTTCCTAAAATAATTCTGTGAGTAAGATTTTTTACCAAGATAAAAGATGTTGGCAAACATATTTCTCGATTGCAAATATTGACGTTTGAAAGTTTATATTTAACTCTAAGTTTATCACCACCTGCTTGGGTTAGTGATTGTGTTGTTTTGGAAAAATATTTTGTAGGAATTATACCTTCTTGGATGCAATTTAAATCAGCACCGCTGTCAATAAGCGCTACCTCATTTTCTAATATAAAATCCCTATTAATAATTAGAGTAATCTTTACAAACCATTTTTGTGATGTTACTTGATCTAAAAGATTTAGATACTCCAAATTATTTGTTTTTTGAGGAATTTCCTCTATTTCTTCACTTTTGAAAGGTTGACTTTCTAATGTTGTAAGTCTTTGTGATAGTACAGCTTGATTTTGTTTTAGCTGTCCTATTTCTCCTTTCAGAGAACTAATTTCTCTTTTTAAATCACCAATTGAGACTGGAGTCTCTTTAATTTTTGTCTGTTGGAATCTGTGTAGTACTTCACTTAATTGATAAGGTGCCTCAATTAGTAAGGGAGGTTCTGGTTTGTCTTTTATTAGAGTTTCAATTATTTTCTTTTTTAGACCGGAGTCTGTAATTGATTCTAGTACTTTTAATATTTTATCTTGATCATCAGTCAGGACATTTAACCCATTCATGTCAACAATGGATTTCCAGTAATTATCTTCATTACATTGACAATCCTCATTGTCAGTATTTGAAGATTCAGAGGATGTTCCATATATAACTCCTAATTCTTCTTCATTTGAAGATTCAGTATCAGTTTCAGAGTTTATTAATACTTTTTCTAACTGCAATCTTAGGTTTTCATCTTGTATTTCATTAAGAGCTTTCTTTGTCCAGCATCGATTTGCATAATGACCAATTTTGCCACATTTATGACAGCTTATATCTAGTTTTTTAGCTTTCCTTTTTCCTTTATTAGGCATATGTGGTTTATCTTTTCTTAAGAATTTTTTATTATAGTAATTTCTTTTGTAATTCTTTTTATAAGAATTTTCTTTGATATAATTCTTTCTTCTAATCTTATCGAATTTATTATTTTTAATATCTGGCGGCCTGAGAGGCTTTCCTAGGTCAAAAGCAAATTGCTCGCAGAATTCACCAAGCTGGTGTTTTTCCGATTTTTGTTGCTTTTTTAGTTGATTTTTTAATTTAATATCATTACAAAGGTTCAATCCTTCATTTATGCAGGTATTTATTAGTTGACCATAAGTCAATTCTGAGTAATTAATATTGATTCCATCATTTTTAACTCGTAATGATTGCCGAACTTTTTCAGCAAAAAGATGAGGGAGGCCGTCTATAAACTTAGATTTCCAATGAATTGAATTGGGGTTTGTGAGTTGATAAACTCTTGACAAAAATGTATCTTTGTACCATCTAAAATGAGTTAAGGAAGGACATCTTAGATTTTGAAGAAGAGTTTGAATTTTTTCTCCTAAGGGAGTTGAAGTTCCTACAAAATGTTGTAGGATCGATAAACACAGTGTATAAACTGCGTCTTCTTCGCCTGTTGTAGCCATACTAGTACTTGGATTATTTGGTTCTGGCTTAATTAATTTTTTGTGGTTTAGAATTTCTATTTTTTGTGTCTCTGTTAAATAATGATCCCACCATCCTCTTAATTGTCCAACAAAACCAGTAGTTATAAAAGATGCTATAGAACTGTCACTATTTCCATGTTGCTTACAGACAGTTGAGTACATAATGATTCTATGTATAACATCAATTATTTGTTTATCATTTAAACCGTCTATATTCCATTCGTATATAGCCTTTCCTGAGTACGAATTTTGAAAAGGTTCAGGTTCTTCGAAAAGAAGATCCTGAGGGGATGGTCTTTTGTAATAATATTTTTCAAGAGGTTTTGGCATATAAATAGGATTTATTTCATTCATATTATGACCTTTAAACATTTCAGTTAATTGATCTACCTCATCTGTTTGACTTTTAATATCATTTGGTTCAGAATCATCTGCTTCGGATAAAACCCTTAAGTGTAAATCTTTTAATTTCTTTTCAAGGATTTGAATAAAATTTTCACTATTGGTTTCCATTCTGAAGCCATTTATGTTAATTGGAGGTTGAATCATTGGTGTATTAATTAATGAAGGAAAATTTTCAGTATTACTCTCGCTTTTACAAAATTTTTGTATTATTAATTCTTGTTGGCTAATCTGTTTCTCAATAGATTATTGAAGGGTTTTTAAATCTTTCTCAAGGGAAAGAAATTGATCTCCTAAACAAATCAAGTAGGTATTTGTATAATTTTGAGATTTAATTATTGCATTTAATTCTTTTATCGTAATTTGAGCACTTTCTACTTTCTGTAAATTTAAGTAAGCAGTGGCTTCTGTACTAGAATTTAAGCAAATTGTTTGTTCAGGAGGAAAAGGTGCAGTTATTTCACCTTGATTAGTTTTCCATGTTTTTTGTAAAACTGAAATTTGATTATTGGTATTATTTATATAATTCTTAATAAACCAAGTAACGAAAGAAAGGTAATCTTGAGTTTTCTCAATATAATTGTAATATTCTTCTTTAAATGTTTTTAACTTGTTTGAAGAATATTTATTGAAATACCATTTTCTAAACAATTCATGCTTGTCTTGCTGAAATTCTGCATTAAGAATTTCTCTCATCTTACTTCCTGGGGATAAATCAATCATTTAAACGTGAAAACTCATTTCTGATTGAGTAGGTGATTTTCTACTTTGGGTATAAATTCCTTCTGGAATTTTATTTTGACTTATTCTTATTGTTTCAACTGTGTCAATCTCTTCTCTTAATTGAGAAGTGCTTGCCCTAGCTGATTCGTGAGGGGTACAAAAATAATCGTTTATGGTCGAACATCTTGATGATGTTGTTCGGGGTAACCTTATTGTTCTATCAGAACCAAATTTTATCTCTACGTCTCCTTCGGAGGTTTCTATTATTTGATCTATTTCATTGTTTATTTTTGGTTTTGGTTCCAACTCTTGCGGAAGGGTCCAAGATTCTGGGAAATTTATTTCATTCCACTTAATTAATCTGTTGGTGGCAATGTTTGAGGTTAATAAATTTGTTTGAACCACAGTTGTAGTTCCTGGGGAAGATAATCTTCTTTTATTAATGTTTGGATTTAAAGTTTGTAAAACTTTATAATAAACTCTATAGCAAATTGCTATTATTTCACTTCCAGGTTTAAAATTATAACCATTTGTATGAATTGTTAATTGCATTGCATCTTGTAAATTACTATCTGTCATTGAGAGAGTTAAATTTGGGGATACGTCGAAATAAACTGGTCCATGACATAAACTAGTTTCAATTAAGGCGGCTAAAGAAGGTTTAAAATCTCTACATCTACCATCTCTTACGTATGCCATTATACTTGAATTTACACCTAACAAGGTTAAGGGTTTAAATGCTACTTGAATTAACCCAATATGGATAAATTTATAATTTTTAAAAGGGGCTAAGTCTCTTTTTGACAATAACCTAATTGTTTGTGTATTATCGGAAATTCTGATTGTTTGTTCTAGCGTTTTAATTGCAAATCTTGCTTTTAAGTCAAGAAATCCAATTTCATAAATTTTATGTGGGGATACTGAAGGTATAACCCATTTATTTAATTTATCCAAATTTTTTGGATATTCTATTAGTTCTGCGTTTTTAACAGATTCAATTTCATGTTCATCGTTATCCCAATTAGACATGGATATTAAATGCTTGTAAATTTGTTGTGGTTAGCAAGACATTAGAATTGTAAGCTCAACTTTAAACATGTTTATTTTAAAACAAAATTACTTAAATAAACATTCTTTTTGTAACCCTTACAAACGACAAAAGTCGTTTAACTATCAACCAAAAAGGGATAGACGGAGAAAACTCCAAAAATCAGGGTTAACGAAAATTTTAGCAAAATTTTCTTTTTATCTAGCCTTGAATATGCAATCGAAACATTGTGGCAAGAAAAGAAAACACTAAAAATTTTCGACATTTTTACTCTTTTTTTTTTTTTTTTTTTTTTTTTTTTTTTTTTTACATGTTCAAATTTTACTTACTCATCTAACATCTTACCACCCACAACAAAAATTTAGCTCTGTAATTCCATTAATTTAATGGATATCGAAAGAGTACCTTATATGGGGGGTTTGGCTCTGATACCAGTGAGAGGGAGCTATGCGTCGTGCGTAGTGATGTTTGTTGATAGCGAAAGGCGGTGATGTTGAGAGTATTGTATGAGAGAACACAATATAATATGAAATAATTTTTCTATTCCAAATCAAGTCTGAAAAATACAACATACAAACCTCTCCTTATATAGAGAGTACAAAGGTTCTAAAACAGAACAAATTCAAACACTACGGACAATACACATGACTTTTACAGACCACTATTACAAAGCTACCATTATAGATGTCGGGTACTCTTTGGGCCCCATCGTCACATCATATAATGCACTATGTAAAGACACAAATATAAAATTACAAATTATTAAGAACCACGTATAGTGGTTGAGTGCATCTGACAAAGGTGACACTAATTCCTTGAGTGCTTCTGCGAAGATAGCACTTGTAATGAGTGCTGCTGCTGAGAAAGCATCAGTGCTTTTAGCTTAATTAAACTGGATTAGGGCATTCTTATCCCAACTTGGCTTTGCCTCGTTTAGAGTCTTTAGCTTGCTGTGTTAATGTCACTATTAGGGCATCCCAGACGTCGGCTGGTGTAGGTTCGTCTTCTTGTCCTTCACCCGCAAAATAATTAAGGGAACTGTTGGAATCAATAGATCCTCTTGGCGAAGCTGACTTCATTGATTCATCTCCGTCTTTTGCTATCTCGGTTGAGAAGGTGTCAAAGAATTGATTTTTCATGTGATCTAAAACTTTCTTCATTATTTCTTCCTCCGATTCCCTTGGATATTTTTTCTGAAAGAAATTTTTCAAGCTAGACAGTGAAAGTTGTTGGGAGCATTGTTCTTTTTCTCCTTTTCTTTTATCTTCAACAATTGTTGACTGGATAGTTGAGGCCATTTTCTCTATATTTTCTTCTCCCATATTAGTCCACCATTTGTAGAAAATTTTTCTTTTTAGCATGGGTATATTTAGTTTATTCGAAGAGACTGAAATCGTCCATCTCCAAATCCAAGGAATTTGGAATTTTGTAAAAAACAGGAAAGGACATTGTCCAACAATCAACCTGTCTGAGTTTAATTTGGTGACTAATGAACTATTGTCACACCAAGGATTATATAAATCCATAATTTCCTTTGGCAGTATTTCCAAAGAAGGGCCAAATTTTGACCACCACTCATAAAACCAATTTGGAATATGCTTATTAAGGATTTCTGGGTTTATTGTGAAAAACCAAGAATGCTTATTCTTAGGGTTCTGGTAGTAGAACGCTTTTGAAAAAGCCTGGATATAATCCCAATAATTGAAGTAGATATATTTACCTTCTGCCATTCGGATGGCTTTGTCTCCATTAGGGTTTATTCCCCACTCTCTTGGCAGTAAAACTTTATTAATATGACACTTGCTGAAGTTTATAAAACTTTCAGGGTTATTATTTTGATAGTGATGAGTAATGGTTACCGATTCGGTAATTTTTAGGAGGACTTCATAATTTGGCCTTGTTTTTCCATGTAGACCGGCATACCCTCTTGATTCAAGATACCTTGTTCTGATTGACCATCCATCATTTGGCGTCATTTGAATATCTTCATTTTCTATGTACAGAACATCTTCTGTGATTGGACTTTCAAAGTACTCTTTTTCTTGTTGTACTTCATTGGTAACGTCTTTATAAGACGTTTTATTAGAAGAGGAGGAAGGTATATCTTCCTTTTTTGGAGGAGGCAATTGTGGCACAATTTTGCCTCTGCTATGGTATACTGTCCAATCCCCTATTAGGGGAATCGTCGATTCTGTCTGGGATAACATATTGCTAATCCCATATCCGCGGCCTCGGGAATATCCACGACCTCTTCCCCTATTAGGGGTTGTCATTTCCCTGTAAAAATTCACGGGTTAAGAAATCAGCAAGAGAATTATTTTCTCCTTTTATGTATTCAATATCAAATTCAAAGGCCGATAACTGAGCTTGCCAACCTGCAAATATTTGCTTAGAGACAAGATTTTTAACATCTTTTTCAACTATTGATTTTGCAGAACTACAATAAATTCTCAGTAAGAATTTTTGATTTAATAAGTCATCTTGAAATTTTGAAATACACTTTATAATAGAAAGCATCTCTTTTTTAATGGTTGAATACTTTGACTGCGTGGGATTCCATTTTCCTGAGGTAAACCTAACAAGATGTTCTTTTTTGCTGTCAGGATTTAATTGTTTTAAGATTCCGCCATAACCAATGTTTGAGGCATCAGTTTCAACAATTTTAAAGTATTTAGGATTAGCAAGAGATAAACATGGCAAACATCTTACTTTGGACTTAATTTTTCTAACAGCTTGTGAATGCTCTTCTGTCCATGGTGAGACGTTTTTTCTTAATCTAGAGTACAAAATTTTTGTGTCTTGGGCTAAATTCTTATAATAATCTGAAATATAATTTAGACTTCCAAGAAATCTTTGAAGCTGTTTTGTATCGGTGATATTATCTGGGAATTTTGAAGCAAATTCTATACTTCTTTCAATTGGGATTATCTTTCCTTGCGAAATCGTATGTCCTAAAAACCTAACTTGGACTTGAAATAATTTCATCTTAGGGGCGGAAATGACTAACCCATTATTTTTTATTAAATTTTTAAATATTTTTAAATGTTTTATATGTTTTTCTATCGTTTTAGAAAATACTAAAACATCATCTATATAAACAATTATAAATTCTGTATATGGGTTAAATATTTCATTCATGATATTCTGAAATTCAGAAGGAGCATTTTTTAAACCAAATGGTAAAACATTCCATTCATAATGACCAAATGGAACTGTAAAAGCTGTTTTATACCTATCAGACTCATTAATTTGAATCTGCCAATATCCTGACTTCATATCAAATTTTGAATAGATTAGAGCATCGTTTAGTCTATCTAATAAATCCTTTTTATTGGGAATTGGATATCTAATCCATTTCAATACCTTATTAAGGGGTTTATAGTTTATGACTAACCTTGGAACTCCTCTTTCCTTTTCAGCAGCATTATTTACATAGAATGCTGTACAACTCCAAGGAGATTTAGATTTACGAATTAAACCTTTCTTTTCGAGTGAGCTTATTTCTTTTTTGCATAATTCTAAGTATTCATGGTTCATTTGAGCTGGCCTAGCTTTAGTAGGAATTTGATTTTCTTTGAATTCCTCTTCATAAGGTAGAGAAATAACATGTTTCTTTCTGTTCCAAAATGCATTAGGTAGTTCATTGCATACTTCTTCTATAAACTGTTTTTCAATTAAATTAATTTTTTCTTGTATTTCTTTTTTCTTTAGCTGATCATTTATATTAAGAATTTCTATTTCATCTTTTAAGAAACATATTTGTTTTTCTTTATTGAGAAGAATATCTCTTACTTCATTTAACATTCTTGTGTGCGGATCAGTTATGAATTTGAATAATACATTTTTTCCATTTATTATTGAAGAAATACCATTTTGGTCAATATTATTGATTGGCATAATTTTGTGGAGGAAAGGAGTTCCTAAAATAATTCTGTGAGTAAGATTTTTTACCAAGATAAAAGATGTTGGCAAACATATTTCTCGATTGCAAATATTGACGTTTGAAAGTTTATATTTAACTCTAAGTTTATCACCACCTGCTTGGGTTAGTGATTGTGTTGTTTTGGAAAAATATTTTGTAGGAATTATACCTTCTTGGATGCAATTTAAATCAGCACCGCTGTCAATAAGCGCTACCTCATTTTCTAATATAAAATCCCTATTAATAATTAGAGTAATCTTTACAAACCATTTTTGTGATGTTACTTGATCTAAAAGATTTAGATACTCCAAATTATTTGTTTTTTGAGGAATTTCCTCTATTTCTTCACTTTTGAAAGGTTGACTTTCTAATGTTGTAAGTCTTTGTGATAGTACAGCTTGATTTTGTTTTAGCTGTCCTATTTCTCCTTTCAGAGAACTAATTTCTCTTTTTAAATCACCAATTGAGACTGGAGTCTCTTTAATTTTTGTCTGTTGGAATCTGTGTAGTACTTCACTTAATTGATAAGGTGCCTCAATTAGTAAGGGAGGTTCTGGTTTGTCTTTTATTAGAGTTTCAATTATTTTCTTTTTTAGACCGGAGTCTGTAATTGATTCTAGTACTTTTAATATTTTATCTTGATCATCAGTCAGGACATTTAACCCATTCATGTCAACAATGGATTTCCAGTAATTATCTTCATTACATTGACAATCCTCATTGTCAGTATTTGAAGATTCAGAGGATGTTCCATATATAACTCCTAATTCTTCTTCATTTGAAGATTCAGTATCAGTTTCAGAGTTTATTAATACTTTTTCTAACTGCAATCTTAGGTTTTCATCTTGTATTTCATTAAGAGCTTTCTTTGTCCAGCATCGATTTGCATAATGACCAATTTTGCCACATTTATGACAGCTTATATCTAGTTTTTTAGCTTTCCTTTTTCCTTTATTAGGCATATGTGGTTTATCTTTTCTTAAGAATTTTTTATTATAGTAATTTCTTTTGTAATTCTTTTTATAAGAATTTTCTTTGATATAATTCTTTCTTCTAATCTTATCGAATTTATTATTTTTAATATCTGGCGGCCTGAGAGGCTTTCCTAGGTCAAAAGCAAATTGCTCGCAGAATTCACCAAGCTGGTGTTTTTCCGATTTTTGTTGCTTTTTTAGTTGATTTTTTAATTTAATATCATTACAAAGGTTCAATCCTTCATTTATGCAGGTATTTATTAGTTGACCATAAGTCAATTCTGAGTAATTAATATTGATTCCATCATTTTTAACTCGTAATGATTGCCGAACTTTTTCAGCAAAAAGATGAGGGAGGCCGTCTATAAACTTAGATTTCCAATGAATTGAATTGGGGTTTGTGAGTTGATAAACTCTTGACAAAAATGTATCTTTGTACCATCTAAAATGAGTTAAGGAAGGACATCTTAGATTTTGAAGAAGAGTTTGAATTTTTTCTCCTAAGGGAGTTGAAGTTCCTACAAAATGTTGTAGGATCGATAAACACAGTGTATAAACTGCGTCTTCTTCGCCTGTTGTAGCCATACTAGTACTTGGATTATTTGGTTCTGGCTTAATTAATTTTTTGTGGTTTAGAATTTCTATTTTTTGTGTCTCTGTTAAATAATGATCCCACCATCCTCTTAATTGTCCAACAAAACCAGTAGTTATAAAAGATGCTATAGAACTGTCACTATTTCCATGTTGCTTACAGACAGTTGAGTACATAATGATTCTATGTATAACATCAATTATTTGTTTATCATTTAAACCGTCTATATTCCATTCGTATATAGCCTTTCCTGAGTACGAATTTTGAAAAGGTTCAGGTTCTTCGAAAAGAAGATCCTGAGGGGATGGTCTTTTGTAATAATATTTTTCAAGAGGTTTTGGCATATAAATAGGATTTATTTCATTCATATTATGACCTTTAAACATTTCAGTTAATTGATCTACCTCATCTGTTTGACTTTTAATATCATTTGGTTCAGAATCATCTGCTTCGGATAAAACCCTTAAGTGTAAATCTTTTAATTTCTTTTCAAGGATTTGAATAAAATTTTCACTATTGGTTTCCATTCTGAAGCCATTTATGTTAATTGGAGGTTGAATCATTGGTGTATTAATTAATGAAGGAAAATTTTCAGTATTACTCTCGCTTTTACAAAATTTTTGTATTATTAATTCTTGTTGGCTAATCTGTTTCTCAATAGATTGTTGAAGGGTTTTTAAATCTTTCTCAAGGGAAAGAAATTGATCTCCTAAACAAATCAAGTAGCATTTAAACCCTTAACCTTGTTAGGTGTAAATTCAAGTATAATGGCATACGTAAGAGATGGTAGATGTAGAGATTTTAAACCTTCTTTAGCCGCCTTAATTGAAACTAGTTTATGTCACTGGTATCCCAATTTAATGTTTATTTAAGTAATTTTGTTTTAAAATAAACATGTTTAAAGTTGAGCTTACAATTCTAATGTCTTGCTAACCACAACAAATTTACAAGCATTTAATATCCATGTCTAATTGGGATAACGATGAACATGAAATTGAATCTGTTAAAAACGCAGAACTAATAGAATATCCAAAAAATTTGGATAAATTAAATAAATGGGTTATACCTTCAGTATCCCCACATAAAATTTATGAAATTGGATTTCTTGACTTAAAAGCAAGATTTGCAATTAAAACGCTAGAACAAACAATCAGAATTTCCGATAATACACAAACAATTAGGTTATTGTCAAAAAGAGACTTAGCCCCTTTTAAAAATTATAAATTTATCCATATTGGGTTAATTCAAGTAGCATTTAAACCCTTAACCTTGTTAGGTGTAAATTCAAGTATAATGGCATACGTAAGAGATGGTAGATGTAGAGATTTTAAACCTTCTTTAGCCGCCTTAATTGAAACTAGTTTATGTCATGGACCAGTTTATTTCGACGTATCCCCAAATTTAACTCTCTCAATGACAGATAGTAATTTACAAGATGCAATGCAATTAACAATTCATACAAATGGTTATAATTTTAAACCTGGAAGTGAAATAATAGCAATTTGCTATAGAGTTTATTATAAAGTTTTACAAACTTTAAATCCAAACATTAATAAAAGAAGATTATCTTCCCCAGGAACTACAACTGTGGTTCAAACAAATTTATTAACCTCAAACATTGCCACCAACAGATTAATTAAGTGGAATGAAATAAATTTCCCAGAATCTTGGACCCTTCCGCAAGAGTTGGAACCAAAACCAAAAATAAACAATGAAATAGATCAAATAATAGAAACCTCCGAAGGAGACGTAGAGATAAAATTTGGTTCTGATAGAACAATAAGGTTACCCCGAACAACATCATCAAGATGTTCGACCATAAACGATTATTTTTGTACCCCTCACGAATCAGCTAGGGCAAGCACTTCTCAATTAAGAGAAGAGATTGACACAGTTGAAACAATAAGAATAAGTCAAAATAAAATTCCAGAAGGAATTTATACCCAAAGTAGAAAATCACCTACTCAATCAGAAATGAGTTTTCACGTTTAAATGATTGATTTATCCCCAGGAAGTAAGATGAGAGAAATTCTTAATGCAGAATTTCAGCAAGACAAGCATGAATTGTTTAGAAAATGGTATTTCAATAAATATTCTTCAAACAAGTTAAAAACATTTAAAGAAGAATATTACAATTATATTGAGAAAACTCAAGATTACCTTTCTTTCGTTACTTGGTTTATTAAGAATTATATAAATAATACCAATAATCAAATTTCAGTTTTACAAAAAACATGGAAAACTAATCAAGGTGAAATAACTGCACCTTTTCCTCCTGAACAAACAATTTGCTTAAATTCTAGTACAGAAGCCACTGCTTACTTAAATTTACAGAAAGTAGAAAGTGCTCAAATTACGATAAAAGAATTAAATGCAATAATTAAATCTCAAAATTATACAAATACCTACTTGATTTGTTTAGGAGATCAATTTCTTTCCCTTGAGAAAGATTTAAAAACCCTTCAACAATCTATTGAGAAACAGATTAGCCAACAAGAATTAATAATACAAAAATTTTGTAAAAGCGAGAGTAATACTGAAAATTTTCCTTCATTAATTAATACACCAATGATTCAACCTCCAATTAACATAAATGGCTTCAGAATGGAAACCAATAGTGAAAATTTTATTCAAATCCTTGAAAAGAAATTAAAAGATTTACACTTAAGGGTTTTATCCGAAGCAGATGATTCTGAACCAAATGATATTAAAAGTCAAACAGATGAGGTAGATCAATTAACTGAAATGTTTAAAGGTCATAATATGAATGAAATAAATCCTATTTATATGCCAAAACCTCTTGAAAAATATTATTACAAAAGACCATCCCCTCAGGATCTTCTTTTCGAAGAACCTGAACCTTTTCAAAATTCGTACTCAGGAAAGGCTATATACGAATGGAATATAGACGGTTTAAATGATAAACAAATAATTGATGTTATACATAGAATCATTATGTACTCAACTGTCTGTAAGCAACATGGAAATAGTGACAGTTCTATAGCATCTTTTATAACTACTGGTTTTGTTGGACAATTAAGAGGATGGTGGGATCATTATTTAACAGAGACACAAAAAATAGAAATTCTAAACCACAAAAAATTAATTAAGCCAGAACCAAATAATCCAAGTACTAGTATGGCTACAACAGGCGAAGAAGACGCAGTTTATACACTGTGTTTATCGATCCTACAACATTTTGTAGGAACTTCAACTCCCTTAGGAGAAAAAATTCAAACTCTTCTTCAAAATCTAAGATGTCCTTCCTTAACTCATTTTAGATGGTACAAAGATACATTTTTGTCAAGAGTTTATCAACTCACAAACCCCAATTCAATTCATTGGAAATCTAAGTTTATAGACGGCCTCCCTCATCTTTTTGCTGAAAAAGTTCGGCAATCATTACGAGTTAAAAATGATGGAATCAATATTAATTACTCAGAATTGACTTATGGTCAACTAATAAATACCTGCATAAATGAAGGATTGAACCTTTGTAATGATATTAAATTAAAAAATCAACTAAAAAAGCAACAAAAATCGGAAAAACACCAGCTTGGTGAATTCTGCGAGCAATTTGCTTTTGACCTAGGAAAGCCTCTCAGGCCGCCAGATATTAAAAATAATAAATTCGATAAGATTAGAAGAAAGAATTATATCAAAGAAAATTCTTATAAAAAGAATTACAAAAGAAATTACTATAATAAAAAATTCTTAAGAAAAGATAAACCACATATGCCTAATAAAGGAAAAAGGAAAGCTAAAAAACTAGATATAAGCTGTCATAAATGTGGCAAAATTGGTCATTATGCAAATCGATGCTGGACAAAGAAAGCTCTTAATGAAATACAAGATGAAAACCTAAGATTGCAGTTAGAAAAAGTATTAATAAACTCTGAAACTGATACTGAATCTTCAAATGAAGAAGAATTAGGAGTTATATATGGAACATCCTCTGAATCTTCAAATACTGACAATGAGGATTGTCAATGTAATGAAGATAATTACTGGAAATCCATTGTTGACATGAATGGGTTAAATGTCCTGACTGATGATCAAGATAAAATATTAAAAGTACTAGAATCAATTACAGACTCCGGTCTAAAAAAGAAAATAATTGAAACTCTAATAAAAGACAAACCAGAACCTCCCTTACTAATTGAGGCACCTTATCAATTAAGTGAAGTACTACACAGATTCCAACAGACAAAAATTAAAGAGACTCCAGTCTCAATTGGTGATTTAAAAAGAGAAATTAGTTCTCTGAAAGGAGAAATAGGACAGCTAAAACAAAATCAAGCTGTACTATCACAAAGACTTACAACATTAGAAAGTCAACCTTTCAAAAGTGAAGAAATAGAGGAAATTCCTCAAAAAACAAATAATTTGGAGTATCTAAATCTTTTAGATCAAGTAACATCACAAAAATGGTTTGTAAAGATTACTCTAATTATTAATAGGGATTTTATATTAGAAAATGAGGTAGCGCTTATTGACAGCGGTGCTGATTTAAATTGCATCCAAGAAGGTATAATTCCTACAAAATATTTTTCCAAAACAACACAATCACTAACCCAAGCAGGTGGTGATAAACTTAGAGTTAAATATAAACTTTCAAACGTCAATATTTGCAATCGAGAAATATGTTTGCCAACATCTTTTATCTTGGTAAAAAATCTTACTCACAGAATTATTTTAGGAACTCCTTTCCTCCACAAAATTATGCCAATCAATAATATTGACCAAAATGGTATTTCTTCAATAATAAATGGAAAAAATGTATTATTCAAATTCATAACTGATCCGCACACAAGAATGTTAAATGAAGTAAGAGATATTCTTCTCAATAAAGAAAAACAAATATGTTTCTTAAAAGATGAAATAGAAATTCTTAATATAAATGATCAGCTAAAGAAAAAAGAAATACAAGAAAAAATTAATTTAATTGAAAAACAGTTTATAGAAGAAGTATGCAATGAACTACCTAATGCATTTTGGAACAGAAAGAAACATGTTATTTCTCTACCTTATGAAGAGGAATTCAAAGAAAATCAAATTCCTACTAAAGCTAGGCCAGCTCAAATGAACCATGAATACTTAGAATTATGCAAAAAAGAAATAAGCTCACTCGAAAAGAAAGGTTTAATTCGTAAATCTAAATCTCCTTGGAGTTGTACAGCATTCTATGTAAATAATGCTGCTGAAAAGGAAAGAGGAGTTCCAAGGTTAGTCATAAACTATAAACCCCTTAATAAGGTATTGAAATGGATTAGATATCCAATTCCCAATAAAAAGGATTTATTAGATAGACTAAACGATGCTCTAATCTATTCAAAATTTGATATGAAGTCAGGATATTGGCAGATTCAAATTAATGAGTCTGATAGGTATAAAACAGCTTTTACAGTTCCATTTGGTCATTATGAATGGAATGTTTTACCATTTGGTTTAAAAAATGCTCCTTCTGAATTTCAGAATATCATGAATGAAATATTTAACCCATATACAGAATTTATAATTGTTTATATAGATGATGTTTTAGTATTTTCTAAAACGATAGAAAAACATATAAAACATTTAAAAATATTTAAAAATTTAATAAAAAATAATGGGTTAGTCATTTCCGCCCCTAAGATGAAATTATTTCAAGTCCAAGTTAGGTTTTTAGGACATACGATTTCGCAAGGAAAGATAATCCCAATTGAAAGAAGTATAGAATTTGCTTCAAAATTCCCAGATAATATCACCGATACAAAACAGCTTCAAAGATTTCTTGGAAGTCTAAATTATATTTCAGATTATTATAAGAATTTAGCCCAAGACACAAAAATTTTGTACTCTAGATTAAGAAAAAACGTCTCACCATGGACAGAAGAGCATTCACAAGCTGTTAGAAAAATTAAGTCCAAAGTAAGATGTTTGCCATGTTTATCTCTTGCTAATCCTAAATACTTTAAAATTGTTGAAACTGATGCCTCAAACATTGGTTATGGCGGAATCTTAAAACAATTAAATCCTGACAGCAAAAAAGAACATCTTGTTAGGTTTACCTCAGGAAAATGGAATCCCACGCAGTCAAAGTATTCAACCATTAAAAAAGAGATGCTTTCTATTATAAAGTGTATTTCAAAATTTCAAGATGACTTATTAAATCAAAAATTCTTACTGAGAATTGATTGTAGTTCTGCAAAATCAATAGTTGAAAAAGATGTTAAAAATCTTGTCTCTAAGCAAATATTTGCAGGTTGGCAAGCTCAGTTATCGGCCTTTGAATTTGATATTGAATACATAAAAGGAGAAAATAATTCTCTTGCTGATTTCTTAACCCGTGAATTTTTACAGGGAAATGACAACCCCTAATAGGGGAAGAGGTCGTGGATATTCCCGAGGCCGCGGATATGGGATTAGCAATATGTTATCCCAGACAGAATCGACGATTCCCCTAATAGGGGATTGGACAGTATACCATAGCAGAGGCAAAATTGTGCCACAATTGCCTCCTCCAAAAAAGGAAGATATACCTTCCTCCTCTTCTAATAAAACGTCTTATAAAGACGTTACCAATGAAGTACAACAAGAAAAAGAGTACTTTGAAAGTCCAATCACAGAAGATGTTCTGTACATAGAAAATGAAGATATTCAAATGACGCCAAATGATGGATGGTCAATCAGAACAAGGTATCTTGAATCAAGAGGGTATGCCGGTCTACATGGAAAAACAAGGCCAAATTATGAAGTCCTCCTAAAAATTACCGAATCGGTAACCATTACTCATCACTATCAAAATAATAACCCTGAAAGTTTTATAAACTTCAGCAAGTGTCATATTAATAAAGTTTTACTGCCAAGAGAGTGGGGAATAAACCCTAATGGAGACAAAGCCATCCGAATGGCAGAAGGTAAATATATCTACTTCAATTATTGGGATTATATCCAGGCTTTTTCAAAAGCGTTCTACTACCAGAACCCTAAGAATAAGCATTCTTGGTTTTTCACAATAAACCCAGAAATCCTTAATAAGCATATTCCAAATTGGTTTTATGAGTGGTGGTCAAAATTTGGCCCTTCTTTGGAAATACTGCCAAAGGAAATTATGGATTTATATAATCCTTGGTGTGACAATAGTTCATTAGTCACCAAATTAAACTCAGACAGGTTGATTGTTGGACAATGTCCTTTCCTGTTTTTTACAAAATTCCAAATTCCTTGGATTTGGAGATGGACGATTTCAGTCTCTTCGAATAAACTAAATATACCCATGCTAAAAAGAAAAATTTTCTACAAATGGTGGACTAATATGGGAGAAGAAAATATAGAGAAAATGGCCTCAACTATCCAGTCAACAATTGTTGAAGATAAAAGAAAAGGAGAAAAAGAACAATGCTCCCAACAACTTTCACTGTCTAGCTTGAAAAATTTCTTTCAGAAAAAATATCCAAGGGA
Source organism: Euphrasia confusa (assembly GCA_954870475.1). Taxonomy (NCBI): domain Eukaryota; kingdom Viridiplantae; phylum Streptophyta; class Magnoliopsida; order Lamiales; family Orobanchaceae; genus Euphrasia; species Euphrasia confusa. Next base: position 6,264,426 of record OX940949.1, read on the forward strand.
ATCGGAGGAAGAAATAATGAAGAAAGTTTTAGATCACATGAAAAATCAATTCTTTGACACCTTCTCAACCGAGATAGCAAAAGACGGAGATGAATCAATGAAGTCAGCTTCGCCAAGAGGATCTATTGATTCCAACAGTTCCCTTAATTATTTTGCGGGTGAAGGACAAGAAGACGAACCTACACCAGCCGACGTCTGGGATGCCCTAATAGTGACATTAACACAGCAAGCTAAAGACTCTAAACGAGGCAAAGCCAAGTTGGGATAAGAATGCCCTAATCCAGTTTAATTAAGCTAAAAGCACTGATGCTTTCTCAGCAGCAGCACTCATTACAAGTGCTATCTTCGCAGAAGCACTCAAGGAATTAGTGTCACCTTTGTCAGATGCACTCAACCACTATACGTGGTTCTTAATAATTTGTAATTTTATATTTGTGTCTTTACATAGTGCATTATATGATGTGACGATGGGGCCCAAAGAGTACCCGACATCTATAATGGTAGCTTTGTAATAGTGGTCTGTAAAAGTCATGTGTATTGTCCGTAGTGTTTGAATTTGTTCTGTTTTAGAACCTTTGTACTCTCTATATAAGGAGAGGTTTGTATGTTGTATTTTTCAGACTTGATTTGGAATAGAAAAATTATTTCATATTATATTGTGTTCTCTCATACAATACTCTCAACATCACCGCCTTTCGCTATCAACAAACATCACTACGCACGACGCATAGCTCCCTCTCACTGGTATCAGAGCCAAACCCCCCATATAAGGTACTCTTTCGATATCCATTAAATTAATGGAATTACAGAGCTAAATTTTTGTTGTGGGTGGTAAGATGTTAGATGAGTAAGTAAAATTTGAACATGTAAAAAAAAAAAAAAAAAAAAAAAAAAAAAAAAAAAGAGTAAAAATGTCGAAAATTTTTAGTGTTTTCTTTTCTTGCCACAATGTTTCGATTGCATATTCAAGGCTAGATAAAAAGAAAATTTTGCTAAAATTTTCGTTAACCCTGATTTTTGGAGTTTTCTCCGTCTATCCCTTTTTGGTTGATAGTTAAACGACTTTTGTCGTTTGTAAGGGTTACAAAAAGAATGTTTATTTAAGTAATTTTGTTTTAAAATAAACATGTTTAAAGTTGAGCTTACAATTCTAATGTCTTGCTAACCACAACAAATTTACAAGCATTTAATATCCATGTCTAATTGGGATAACGATGAACATGAAATTGAATCTGTTAAAAACGCAGAACTAATAGAATATCCAAAAAATTTGGATAAATTAAATAAATGGGTTATACCTTCAGTATCCCCACATAAAATTTATGAAATTGGATTTCTTGACTTAAAAGCAAGATTTGCAATTAAAACGCTAGAACAAACAATCAGAATTTCCGATAATACACAAACAATTAGGTTATTGTCAAAAAGAGACTTAGCCCCTTTTAAAAATTATAAATTTATCCATATTGGGTTAATTCAAGTAGCATTTAAACCCTTAACCTTGTTAGGTGTAAATTCAAGTATAATGGCATACGTAAGAGATGGTAGATGTAGAGATTTTAAACCTTCTTTAGCCGCCTTAATTGAAACTAGTTTATGTCATGGACCAGTTTATTTCGACGTATCCCCAAATTTAACTCTCTCAATGACAGATAGTAATTTACAAGATGCAATGCAATTAACAATTCATACAAATGGTTATAATTTTAAACCTGGAAGTGAAATAATAGCAATTTGCTATAGAGTTTATTATAAAGTTTTACAAACTTTAAATCCAAACATTAATAAAAGAAGATTATCTTCCCCAGGAACTACAACTGTGGTTCAAACAAATTTATTAACCTCAAACATTGCCACCAACAGATTAATTAAGTGGAATGAAATAAATTTCCCAGAATCTTGGACCCTTCCGCAAGAGTTGGAACCAAAACCAAAAATAAACAATGAAATAGATCAAATAATAGAAACCTCCGAAGGAGACGTAGAGATAAAATTTGGTTCTGATAGAACAATAAGGTTACCCCGAACAACATCATCAAGATGTTCGACCATAAACGATTATTTTTGTACCCCTCACGAATCAGCTAGGGCAAGCACTTCTCAATTAAGAGAAGAGATTGACACAGTTGAAACAATAAGAATAAGTCAAAATAAAATTCCAGAAGGAATTTATACCCAAAGTAGAAAATCACCTACTCAATCAGAAATGAGTTTTCACGTTTAAATGATTGATTTATCCCCAGGAAGTAAGATGAGAGAAATTCTTAATGCAGAATTTCAGCAAGACAAGCATGAATTGTTTAGAAAATGGTATTTCAATAAATATTCTTCAAACAAGTTAAAAACATTTAAAGAAGAATATTACAATTATATTGAGAAAACTCAAGATTACCTTTCTTTCGTTACTTGGTTTATTAAGAATTATATAAATAATACCAATAATCAAATTTCAGTTTTACAAAAAACATGGAAAACTAATCAAGGTGAAATAACTGCACCTTTTCCTCCTGAACAAACAATTTGCTTAAATTCTAGTACAGAAGCCACTGCTTACTTAAATTTACAGAAAGTAGAAAGTGCTCAAATTACGATAAAAGAATTAAATGCAATAATTAAATCTCAAAATTATACAAATACCTACTTGATTTGTTTAGGAGATCAATTTCTTTCCCTTGAGAAAGATTTAAAAACCCTTCAACAATCTATTGAGAAACAGATTAGCCAACAAGAATTAATAATACAAAAATTTTGTAAAAGCGAGAGTAATACTGAAAATTTTCCTTCATTAATTAATACACCAATGATTCAACCTCCAATTAACATAAATGGCTTCAGAATGGAAACCAATAGTGAAAATTTTATTCAAATCCTTGAAAAGAAATTAAAAGATTTACACTTAAGGGTTTTATCCGAAGCAGATGATTCTGAACCAAATGATATTAAAAGTCAAACAGATGAGGTAGATCAATTAACTGAAATGTTTAAAGGTCATAATATGAATGAAATAAATCCTATTTATATGCCAAAACCTCTTGAAAAATATTATTACAAAAGACCATCCCCTCAGGATCTTCTTTTCGAAGAACCTGAACCTTTTCAAAATTCGTACTCAGGAAAGGCTATATACGAATGGAATATAGACGGTTTAAATGATAAACAAATAATTGATGTTATACATAGAATCATTATGTACTCAACTGTCTGTAAGCAACATGGAAATAGTGACAGTTCTATAGCATCTTTTATAACTACTGGTTTTGTTGGACAATTAAGAGGATGGTGGGATCATTATTTAACAGAGACACAAAAAATAGAAATTCTAAACCACAAAAAATTAATTAAGCCAGAACCAAATAATCCAAGTACTAGTATGGCTACAACAGGCGAAGAAGACGCAGTTTATACACTGTGTTTATCGATCCTACAACATTTTGTAGGAACTTCAACTCCCTTAGGAGAAAAAATTCAAACTCTTCTTCAAAATCTAAGATGTCCTTCCTTAACTCATTTTAGATGGTACAAAGATACATTTTTGTCAAGAGTTTATCAACTCACAAACCCCAATTCAATTCATTGGAAATCTAAGTTTATAGACGGCCTCCCTCATCTTTTTGCTGAAAAAGTTCGGCAATCATTACGAGTTAAAAATGATGGAATCAATATTAATTACTCAGAATTGACTTATGGTCAACTAATAAATACCTGCATAAATGAAGGATTGAACCTTTGTAATGATATTAAATTAAAAAATCAACTAAAAAAGCAACAAAAATCGGAAAAACACCAGCTTGGTGAATTCTGCGAGCAATTTGCTTTTGACCTAGGAAAGCCTCTCAGGCCGCCAGATATTAAAAATAATAAATTCGATAAGATTAGAAGAAAGAATTATATCAAAGAAAATTCTTATAAAAAGAATTACAAAAGAAATTACTATAATAAAAAATTCTTAAGAAAAGATAAACCACATATGCCTAATAAAGGAAAAAGGAAAGCTAAAAAACTAGATATAAGCTGTCATAAATGTGGCAAAATTGGTCATTATGCAAATCGATGCTGGACAAAGAAAGCTCTTAATGAAATACAAGATGAAAACCTAAGATTGCAGTTAGAAAAAGTATTAATAAACTCTGAAACTGATACTGAATCTTCAAATGAAGAAGAATTAGGAGTTATATATGGAACATCCTCTGAATCTTCAAATACTGACAATGAGGATTGTCAATGTAATGAAGATAATTACTGGAAATCCATTGTTGACATGAATGGGTTAAATGTCCTGACTGATGATCAAGATAAAATATTAAAAGTACTAGAATCAATTACAGACTCCGGTCTAAAAAAGAAAATAATTGAAACTCTAATAAAAGACAAACCAGAACCTCCCTTACTAATTGAGGCACCTTATCAATTAAGTGAAGTACTACACAGATTCCAACAGACAAAAATTAAAGAGACTCCAGTCTCAATTGGTGATTTAAAAAGAGAAATTAGTTCTCTGAAAGGAGAAATAGGACAGCTAAAACAAAATCAAGCTGTACTATCACAAAGACTTACAACATTAGAAAGTCAACCTTTCAAAAGTGAAGAAATAGAGGAAATTCCTCAAAAAACAAATAATTTGGAGTATCTAAATCTTTTAGATCAAGTAACATCACAAAAATGGTTTGTAAAGATTACTCTAATTATTAATAGGGATTTTATATTAGAAAATGAGGTAGCGCTTATTGACAGCGGTGCTGATTTAAATTGCATCCAAGAAGGTATAATTCCTACAAAATATTTTTCCAAAACAACACAATCACTAACCCAAGCAGGTGGTGATAAACTTAGAGTTAAATATAAACTTTCAAACGTCAATATTTGCAATCGAGAAATATGTTTGCCAACATCTTTTATCTTGGTAAAAAATCTTACTCACAGAATTATTTTAGGAACTCCTTTCCTCCACAAAATTATGCCAATCAATAATATTGACCAAAATGGTATTTCTTCAATAATAAATGGAAAAAATGTATTATTCAAATTCATAACTGATCCGCACACAAGAATGTTAAATGAAGTAAGAGATATTCTTCTCAATAAAGAAAAACAAATATGTTTCTTAAAAGATGAAATAGAAATTCTTAATATAAATGATCAGCTAAAGAAAAAAGAAATACAAGAAAAAATTAATTTAATTGAAAAACAGTTTATAGAAGAAGTATGCAATGAACTACCTAATGCATTTTGGAACAGAAAGAAACATGTTATTTCTCTACCTTATGAAGAGGAATTCAAAGAAAATCAAATTCCTACTAAAGCTAGGCCAGCTCAAATGAACCATGAATACTTAGAATTATGCAAAAAAGAAATAAGCTCACTCGAAAAGAAAGGTTTAATTCGTAAATCTAAATCTCCTTGGAGTTGTACAGCATTCTATGTAAATAATGCTGCTGAAAAGGAAAGAGGAGTTCCAAGGTTAGTCATAAACTATAAACCCCTTAATAAGGTATTGAAATGGATTAGATATCCAATTCCCAATAAAAAGGATTTATTAGATAGACTAAACGATGCTCTAATCTATTCAAAATTTGATATGAAGTCAGGATATTGGCAGATTCAAATTAATGAGTCTGATAGGTATAAAACAGCTTTTACAGTTCCATTTGGTCATTATGAATGGAATGTTTTACCATTTGGTTTAAAAAATGCTCCTTCTGAATTTCAGAATATCATGAATGAAATATTTAACCCATATACAGAATTTATAATTGTTTATATAGATGATGTTTTAGTATTTTCTAAAACGATAGAAAAACATATAAAACATTTAAAAATATTTAAAAATTTAATAAAAAATAATGGGTTAGTCATTTCCGCCCCTAAGATGAAATTATTTCAAGTCCAAGTTAGGTTTTTAGGACATACGATTTCGCAAGGAAAGATAATCCCAATTGAAAGAAGTATAGAATTTGCTTCAAAATTCCCAGATAATATCACCGATACAAAACAGCTTCAAAGATTTCTTGGAAGTCTAAATTATATTTCAGATTATTATAAGAATTTAGCCCAAGACACAAAAATTTTGTACTCTAGATTAAGAAAAAACGTCTCACCATGGACAGAAGAGCATTCACAAGCTGTTAGAAAAATTAAGTCCAAAGTAAGATGTTTGCCATGTTTATCTCTTGCTAATCCTAAATACTTTAAAATTGTTGAAACTGATGCCTCAAACATTGGTTATGGCGGAATCTTAAAACAATTAAATCCTGACAGCAAAAAAGAACATCTTGTTAGGTTTACCTCAGGAAAATGGAATCCCACGCAGTCAAAGTATTCAACCATTAAAAAAGAGATGCTTTCTATTATAAAGTGTATTTCAAAATTTCAAGATGACTTATTAAATCAAAAATTCTTACTGAGAATTGATTGTAGTTCTGCAAAATCAATAGTTGAAAAAGATGTTAAAAATCTTGTCTCTAAGCAAATATTTGCAGGTTGGCAAGCTCAGTTATCGGCCTTTGAATTTGATATTGAATACATAAAAGGAGAAAATAATTCTCTTGCTGATTTCTTAACCCGTGAATTTTTACAGGGAAATGACAACCCCTAATAGGGGAAGAGGTCGTGGATATTCCCGAGGCCGCGGATATGGGATTAGCAATATGTTATCCCAGACAGAATCGACGATTCCCCTAATAGGGGATTGGACAGTATACCATAGCAGAGGCAAAATTGTGCCACAATTGCCTCCTCCAAAAAAGGAAGATATACCTTCCTCCTCTTCTAATAAAACGTCTTATAAAGACGTTACCAATGAAGTACAACAAGAAAAAGAGTACTTTGAAAGTCCAATCACAGAAGATGTTCTGTACATAGAAAATGAAGATATTCAAATGACGCCAAATGATGGATGGTCAATCAGAACAAGGTATCTTGAATCAAGAGGGTATGCCGGTCTACATGGAAAAACAAGGCCAAATTATGAAGTCCTCCTAAAAATTACCGAATCGGTAACCATTACTCATCACTATCAAAATAATAACCCTGAAAGTTTTATAAACTTCAGCAAGTGTCATATTAATAAAGTTTTACTGCCAAGAGAGTGGGGAATAAACCCTAATGGAGACAAAGCCATCCGAATGGCAGAAGGTAAATATATCTACTTCAATTATTGGGATTATATCCAGGCTTTTTCAAAAGCGTTCTACTACCAGAACCCTAAGAATAAGCATTCTTGGTTTTTCACAATAAACCCAGAAATCCTTAATAAGCATATTCCAAATTGGTTTTATGAGTGGTGGTCAAAATTTGGCCCTTCTTTGGAAATACTGCCAAAGGAAATTATGGATTTATATAATCCTTGGTGTGACAATAGTTCATTAGTCACCAAATTAAACTCAGACAGGTTGATTGTTGGACAATGTCCTTTCCTGTTTTTTACAAAATTCCAAATTCCTTGGATTTGGAGATGGACGATTTCAGTCTCTTCGAATAAACTAAATATACCCATGCTAAAAAGAAAATTTTTCTACAAATGGTGGACTAATATGGGAGAAGAAAATATAGAGAAAATGGCCTCAACTATCCAGTCAACAATTGTTGAAGATAAAAGAAAAGGAGAAAAAGAACAATGCTCCCAACAACTTTCACTGTCTAGCTTGAAAAATTTCTTTCAGAAAAAATATCCAAGGGAATCGGAGGAAGAAATAATGAAGAAAGTTTTAGATCACATGAAAAATCAATTCTTTGACACCTTCTCAACCGAGATAGCAAAAGACGGAGATGAATCAATGAAGTCAGCTTCGCCAAGAGGATCTATTGATTCCAACAGTTCCCTTAATTATTTTGCGGGTGAAGGACAAGAAGACGAACCTACACCAGCCGACGTCTGGGATGCCCTAATAGTGACATTAACACAGCAAGCTAAAGACTCTAAACGAGGCAAAGCCAAGTTGGGATAAGAATGCCCTAATCCAGTTTAATTAAGCTAAAAGCACTGATGCTTTCTCAGCAGCAGCACTCATTACAAGTGCTATCTTCGCAGAAGCACTCAAGGAATTAGTGTCACCTTTGTCAGATGCACTCAACCACTATACGTGGTTCTTAATAATTTGTAATTTTATATTTGTGTCTTTACATAGTGCATTATATGATGTGACGATGGGGCCCAAAGAGTACCCGACATCTATAATGGTAGCTTTGTAATAGTGGTCTGTAAAAGTCATGTGTATTGTCCGTAGTGTTTGAATTTGTTCTGTTTTAGAACCTTTGTACTCTCTATATAAGGAGAGGTTTGTATGTTGTATTTTTCAGACTTGATTTGGAATAGAAAAATTATTTCATATTATATTGTGTTCTCTCATAGAAAAATTATTTCATATTAAATGCTTGTAGGTCGGCTTGTTAGGCCTAAAAGGCTTGAAATATAGTTTAAGTCTGACCTTTTTATATAAACGAACTTTTAAAAAAGCTTAAGCCTGACTCGTTTAATAAACGAGTCGAGCCGAGCTTTTGTAGACCGAGCCATAGCCCCTGTCGAGTAACCCAACTCATTCCCACTCCTAATAGTGACCATCAATCACATCGCAGGCAACAGTAACAATTTGATATGTATAATTGTTGTATCTATCTATAAAAATATGGAGTATAATATATGATAATATGCTACTCATATTCGGTCTCCTGACTCCCCTTGCAAAGTGGAACAATTAAGCTAATTATACTCTTCTTTCTATCCCAAAATAGATCTCATACTTAGTTTAAGAAAAATATTACTATCAAGTGTATAAAAGTATAGTATAATTGTATTTAAAATTAGAAATTAGATTTTGTTTGTTAAGTGTTAACTACTGTGAGATATAGCTCAAAAAGAGCAGTACAATGTAAATTGATTGAATAAGTATTAAATTGTTGAAGATTATTAGTATATTATGTTGTTACCAAAATAGAGTAGTACTTTTTTATTTTAAAAAACGTAACATATTATGTGTGATTGTATAAAATGAATCACATTTAATGCGGAACGAAAATTATAAGTTGTTCTATAGTCCAAAAAAAAAAAAAAATTAGACTATTAGCACAAATAGTATAATTACACCTATTCTTCTCAAGACTATAAAGAAAATCTTAACAAACATCTAACAAGAAAATCAAGCAATATTGTCAATAGTCAATACATGAATGACATTATTTACACTTTTCAAAACTTTTATCGGATCTTATTCTTATCATACAAGTTTTGATATATAGAGTTGACAAAAAACATAAATATTTATGAAAATGCAATATTTCAATTGCAAAGGTAATTCCCCATTTAATTGTTACAACGACAACACGTACGTTGTAGAGAAAAAAATCATAATAATTTTGCATTTAAAAGATTGAGTGAAAATAGTGTACAATAAAAAAAAGCATGTTTTATAGTCAAAGACATGAGTGGTAAAGTCTTTGATAATGTGAGTTCGGTTTTTTGTTCAAGTTCAATATTTGAATTGAACAAATTTTTTGTTAAAATATTATAAAATTTAATGGAGAAGAGTTCCTTATATCTACTCTTAAAAATACAAGGTCTAAAGAGTGCAAAATAAATAAAAATGTTAGTAGCAACTAGTCCTTAAGTAGTATTACCAGCCATTCTGTTTTTGTTTCTTCAACCTCTTCGTAACCAAAAAATTACTACTCTCTGATTTTGAACGCATCTTTCTTTTTTGTTTCTCTCACAACATTTTATGCACTTATAAATGTAATTTTTTTTATAATTTCATTAATTTAATACTATATATTTATATTAATATTATTATTTTTCACCGAACTCAACACTAATAATTACTATTCTTATTTTTTATTATTTAACGCATGAAAAATTGGAGTAGTTTTTTTTGAAGTTACAAATTTCTTTAGGTAAACTTAAAAAATCAAAGGGAGTGTTACAATTTTTTTTAAATAAAATAAAAATATAGACCCCTATAAGCTATAACTATAAACCCCTATAAAAAAATTGACCGAGTCGGGCCCACTTGCTGACCGGGCGCTCTTCTTCTCTCTCATCTCTGATTTAGAGATGATATATAAAGATAACTAATTCATTAATTAATCTTCATTACTAAAGGGAAAAGACTTCTCAAAATCTGGGATTAATTTTACCTTTTTTCTAAAAAAAAATAAAGCTTTCTTGTTGTATTGTGCTTGTCCCACCAAGAAGCTCTTCTTCTCCTTGTTTTTTGAGTTTGACTGGAAATTGCGTGAAGTAATTTTCTGGGAGGGGGCCCCTACGGCTGTTAGTTGCAGACTCTTGGAGCTTTCTTCGTGGTGTGTTTTTTGTATTGACTTTTCGGGAAAGTTCTTGTACTGTTCTTCGGAGTTTCGATCGAAGTTTTTTTAGTGTTCATCGAAGTTCTTGCTGCCCTTTTTCTGAATTTTGTTCCTTGTGATGATTTGTAGGGTTTTGGGGTGAGCTTTTTTTGGCCTGCTTGTACCCTGTTCGTCTGATTTAGGGTTTGTACTTTCATCTGCCCTTTTTCTTGATTCTTCAATGTTACTATGTGCTGCTTCACCTTACGATGTGTGTGTTTAGACTCCCTGATTTTACAGTTCTTCGTATTGTTCTGTTTACGCAGAGGCTTAAGTGATAATTCTCATCTCAGCCATTCAGCATCTCTCCTCGGAATCCTAAATTTCAGGTAGTTTTCGGGTTTCTGGCCTCGGTTAATTTGAAGATTTGGGGTTCTTGTCTCGTTATTCTTCGGTCAAATTTACATTCGATGTCTGAGATATGGAAAAAGTAATCCTGAATTTTCGTTTATTGAATTTGGCTGTTCGACCGAATTCTTCATTTTACCCAGACCCAATATATGTTGCGCTCATAGTGATTCATCATTTGTGTTTTCCTCGATTTCAAATTTGTCTGTAAACGATGATGGGGAAGTTTATATATGCTATTCGACTAGCACTTTGTATCTTCTAATCATTTCATTTGATGTTGTTACTGTGTTATGGATTAAAAGGTGATCACAGCTTGTTCGTATCTTTTACTTATTTGAAGTTTTTTTTTTTTTTGCCAGAGTTTAAAAAAGGAGTGAGTGAAAATATGGTTGCGAAAGATTATAGTAAGACGAAAGCGTCGGGGAAAGCTGAAGTGGGAGAAATAGATACAAGCGCGCCATTTCAGTCTGTGAAAGATGCCGTTAGTTTATTCGGTGAAGGTGCTTTTTCCGGGGAAAGGCCTGCTGCCATTAAGAAAGTTAAACCTCATTCTGCTGAAGTACGTTATCTCTCTCTCTCTCTCTAGTAATACATACTACATGCTCCAGTTGAACAAGGATAGTTACAGAAGTACCCTAGAGGTTTGATCTAATTACAAAAACACCCCGCTATTCAAAAAACATGAGATTAGATTTTAAGTGTAAGATAAGGGAGCTAATTAAACGCGGAATTTTTTTTGTTCTTTTGCTTTTGAGGGATAAATATAAGACAAGCTAAAGATCTCGGGTTCATACTTTTTTTTTTGTAATTTTAATAGTGAGCTATTTTATTAATTATGTCAAACCTCAAGGGTGTCGTGCAGAAGTTTGTGTTTGATGTGGTTATATTTATTTGATATTGCATCCTTACTCATGAAGTTTTCCACACAATAGAGTCCCTGTTTAAATTCAAGATAAAAATTTAAAATTTTATTTGTTGTGTATCTCTCATTGCTTAGGCGGAATATCAGTCACATGTAATATTTTTAATCGAAATAGTTTCAATTCAACGGGTGATGATCACAAATACCCCTTGAGGATTTTTGCAAATTATTCTATGGAAGCTGCAAATTTGTGATAATGCCAATTTCTATTGCTTTCGTCTCTTTCAGCGAGTGCTGGCTAAAGAAACACGACTTCATTTGGCTGAGAAAGAATTGAATAAGTTGAAGGGTCAATTAGAAAATGCTGAGACCACTAAAGCTGAGGCACTCATAGAGCTTGACCGATCCAAACGGGCTGTCGTGGATCTCACTCAGAAGCTGAAAGTTATTCACGAGTCCAGGGACTCGGCAATCGCATCCACCCAAGCATCTAAACAATTTACTGAAATGAATGAATCATCAAATATGGATCATGAGACTGCAAGGGCTGAGTACATCTCCGCTACCGCCGAACTCGAAGCAGCCAAACAGGACCTAAGGATAATCCGTCAGGAATATAATCTGTCCTTGGAGTTTAAAAACTCGGCAAACCAACAAGCTGACGAAGCTGAGAGTGCTGCTAATGCAAACACTGGAAGAGCTGGAAAACTATCAGAAGAAATCGCCAGCACACTCGACTTGATTAAGCAAGCGATTATCGAAAGCGCACGGGTTAAGGAAGAGGAAAAAATAATTGTGGCCGATAAGAATGAACGCAAGCAGTTGTGTAAAACCAAGCTTGAAGAATTAGAGAAAAAGTTGGTTTCCTTGAAGAGAGACATCGATCCTGAGATCGAAAAGAAGCTGGAGGCCCGTTTGAGAGAGACACTGTCGGAATCTGAAGTCTTAAAAAACGAGATTGAAGATGCGAAAGGTAAAGATCTTGATTCCATACAGACAGTTGCTTTAGAGCTGGGCGGTGCTAAAGGGTCATTACATAAAGCAGCTGAGGATGAGAGTTCACTCAGAAGTTTAGTGGAGACCCTAAAAGTTGAATTGGACGAAATCAAGAAAGAGCACTTGGGGTTGAAAGAGAGAGAATTGGAGACAGAATCAAACGCAGGCAATCTCCACGTTAAGTTGAGGAAGGCAAAATCTGAGCTGGAGGACGCGATCGCTGAGGAAGCTAAAGCACGAGGCGCGTCTGATGAGATGATCGTTACACTCCGCCAGATGGCGACCGAGAGCCGGGAGTCTAGGCGGGAAGCCGAGGAGATGAGAATCCAAGCCGACAAGCTCAAGAGAGAAGCCGAAGCTGCAAGAGTCGAGCTGGAGGAAGCCGCAGTGAATGAAGCTGAAGAAGCAAAAGCGGCTGAAGCTAGAGCGCTCGATCGAATCAAGAAGTTGTCGGAAGAAACTGATGCTGCACGGGCCTCGACTTCTTCGGAGACTGGGGCTCGGATCGTGATATCGAGGGACGAGTTCGAGTCGTTGGGAGGGAAGGCAGAGGAGAGAGAGAGGTTGGCAGAGATGAAAGTGGAGGCGGCTATGGCTCAGGTGGAGGCTGTGAGGGCTAGCGAAAACGAGGCAGTGAAGAGACTGGAGGCTTGCAGGAAGGAGATTGAGGAGATGAAGGGTGAAACCCGGGAGGCTTTGAGGAGAGCTGAGATGGCGGAAGCTGCTAGGAAGGCGGTGGAGGGGGAGCTGAGGAGGTGGCGGGAGCGGGATGAGAAGAAGGCTGTGGAGACAGCTTCTAGGATTCTTGAAGAGGCGGAGAAAAGAGCGCTTGAGGAGAAGATGAGAGAGGTGGAGATGCGTAAGCTGGAGAAGGCCAAGACTATGGCTGTGGGGAAGAAGTCGTTGATGCCGAGTTTGAGCAGTGTGTTTCATAGGAAGAAGGGTTCAGGTGAGAGTGATGGGTCCCCTTCTTCTTACTTGCCTAGGGAGAGGAAGTCTGTTTGGTGAGTGAGAGTGATTGTGTATGAAAGTTTTTCTTGTGCATTGTTTTGGAGGTTCAGAGAGGGATTTATTTTGTGTATATTTTTCACTGCTGATGGATCTTATTACACCTTACTGACTGGTTACTGATCCTGGGAAAGTTTTTTTTTTTTTTACTGGTGATTCTGTTTTTCTCTTGACGGATTTTGGTTTTGTAAAATTCGACTTATAAACTGGTTGTAAATGAAAAATATTCGATAATTTCAATAAAACAAAATGGGAATCGAAATTAATTTCAATTAAACTTCAATAAAATTTATACATAACATTTCAAGTTTTATAGATTTAAGGAGGCAGCTGCCTCTACCACCACCCCTCTTGGCTCTGTTCCTACAAATGAAAATTTTCTCATAAAAAAGTTAACCCAACATTTATATCTATAAATAGGATATAGTTTAAGATACTCGACTTATCCAAAGAACCCGCATCAAGACCATGCAAGACTTCTAATTAACACGAGTGAGTAGCCTCCTGAAGCTTCGATCCAGATTCAATCCCCATTCACCTTAAGACTGTGTAATGATTGAGAGAGCCCATTTTCGTTCCCAAGCCTTTGCAACTCGCATTCTATAATTTTCATATCTGGATCGGACTCTGGGAAGTTCACATGGAACGAACCATGCCTGACTGGCGGAATGGATCCCAGTAGCGAATTCTGGCCCTTGACATAGTTATAGAGCTGCTGATGGAAGGGATGGTCCAAGGAGAAGCAATCACTAACGGCTCCATCCCTAGAATGACGAGACGAACCTGAGCCGTCTCTTCTAACAAAGTGTGGGAGAGATTCATAATCCATAATCTGCGTAAATATGTGAGTCGCCAATGTCAAAGGTCAAATATGTTTAAACAGAACTTTTATATGTTGTTTAAATCCAAGGGAGAATTTTAAAGAACTACCCTTGGCCTTGGGGTTTTGCTTGAATATTAAGGAAATCATTTATATTTCAAAATTAAAAATAATCCTAGACATATCTTCCAGCAGAGGATTGATTTCATCATACATTTTTCCAAAACTGTTAGTAGTTAACTACTATTTTTACATAATTTGCTGACATCCTCACATATTTTACAGTTACAGCCTCAAATTTTCAAGATTTTACAAATTAGACCCCTAACTTTGCATCTTGTTCTTTATAAAATCTAGGGAAATCGAGGGATGTAAATCTAAAATGTGAGATGAAAGTTTGGGTCATTTGTAATATTTTAGAAGGTTTGATGACATCAGATACTTTACTACCCTGAAAATATGAACTGGAATAAATAGCACATTACCTTCAACAATTCATCTCTTCCATTGCCAGAGAGAACCTGAACCTTTTTCCTTGTCCTCTCCTGCAAAAGAGGTTTAACAACCTGCAAAAACAACAAGTATACTATAATATAGTCAAATGTTGTATAGAAGTTTATACAAACCAAGCAAATGTGCGTAAACACGACAAACCTTCCAGCATGCAGAAAATATGTATGGGGCATTGACTATGTAATATGTATCCGTCTTCTCAGGATAGTTCAGGTCATCTATAGTAGATATCACAGACAACAACTACATATATATTTCTTTCAAAGGTTAGAGTGTATATCACAAGATGAATTAATTAAATGATTTTTTTATAAGAAAATGAAAATTATACCTTGATTTGATTCAATGCAGAAATCTTTAGGCCAGTCATGTCCAGAACCTTTATGCATGTGCCGATATACCGGCCGATTTTCTCTGTCACTGAAGGCTTTTTTTAAAATGAACCAGAGTAAGTTTTAACAAACAAACAGATTGCAACTATATAAACCTCTTAAAATTGAGGGTCACAAAATGCCGAGGCTCACCAATATTACGCGATCTCTGTATTCGTTCATTTGGATGTGAGATTGGACATAGTAGTGAATCTGAAGCAAAAAATACATTTATTAGCAAACATATATTTAAATACTACTTACATTCGTTATGTTTTGCAATATTATATTGAAATAACAAATTCTTACAGACGCTTTGTCATATGTGCTGCGCCCGACACCAAGGGCAATAACAGGAAGACCCTACAAAATCACATAGATAAAGCATGGAATAGAGTTAAACACAATTATAATTACAATACAATAAAATCAGATTCATTTTGGCTTTCTACCTCTTTAGTGTATCCAGACATTCCAATAAGCTGGGAATCACGTACTGCCCTATATAACTCAGAGGGGTTTATTGGCTTCTGCGAAAGTAACCAATAAATTAGCTAATTAAATTTACTCAAAGTTTTGTTTCAATAATCAGCATTAAATCTTGTACACTATTTTTCTAACTCTTAAAGTTCAATTTTTTTTTTGAAATTCTTTCACTTTCGCGTTGTGAAGATCATTCATTCATTGCTATCTTTTGGATTCAACATAGGAATCAAGTAAACCTTTTATGTCAAAGTCATAAAAATGTGTATTATTCCTGTTTCAATATGTAAGCTACCTCTACTTATTTAACC
The DNA here is from genome assembly GCA_954870475.1 of Euphrasia confusa. Classification (NCBI taxonomy): domain Eukaryota; kingdom Viridiplantae; phylum Streptophyta; class Magnoliopsida; order Lamiales; family Orobanchaceae; genus Euphrasia; species Euphrasia confusa. The sequence continues at coordinate 6,280,473 of OX940949.1, forward strand.
TAAGATGCCAAATCTAAATAACGCACGAAAAGAAAAAAACCAAAAAAAAAAAGCATCATATGCTAAATGAAAATAATCCAAAAACCTCACCGCCAATATGTTATCAATTTCATTTTGCACCCTCCAGTTTAAACAGTCGATGAGCTGAAACACACACAGTAATATTAGCAACCTCAAAAAGAAAATAAAATGCATTCTATAACTGGGAAAAAAAACGTAAATACAAATGCAGCAAACCATTTTATGTGCATTCGAGACATTCCCATCCCTTGCTTTGAGAAACCTCGTCAAAGCCTCCCTTCGATACCCATTATGGATACTCTGCAAATTACGACAAGATCAAGAAAAGTAATTGCAAAGAATCCCACCCCAACTGAGCTAATCAATCTATCGTGATCCACTGTGTCTATAACTCGAGACCGATCAACTGAAAACACAATGCAGACAAACTCCGATCCGGAAAAACCGACCCAAAAACTCCATGCAAATTCAGATGAGAAACCCCAATTTCCCAATCCTAAATTCCAAGCTAACTCGAAAAGTTGACTTATTAATAAAATTCTTCCCAAGCAAATATCACAAATCAAAATTCAAAGCAGCAATTTTGACTTCACATTGACCCACAATTAAGGGGTGCAGAATTGGGAAATCGTAACAGAAATTATAGCCAAAATCAAGTTAAATTTCATTTTTTTTTCCTCCCATAAATAGGAATTAGATCAGCAAGCGAACCTGGAAAGTCTTCTTCATAGGTTCATCAACTGCAATGGAATATCGAAGATCAGGAAATGTCAGAATTCAGATCCGACCGACGATCGCGAAATTGACAAAAATAAATATATAAAAATAAATAAAAACATACATTTCTCGACCAGGATTTCAAACTGCTCGATCATTTCTTCGGTCTCGAACACCATTTCGATATTCGGTTCAGACGTCACCTCCACTTCGCTTGAGTAGCAAAGTGGTGAAAGCAAGAGCAACGAACGAGACTCTTCTAAATACTACCTCTTCGAAAAGAGAGAATGAATTTAAGAAAAAAAAAATAGAAAATGAAAATGGTGGATCTCGCGGCCACGTTCAGATGAATGAAAATGGAAGGAGACAAAGCAGAAAATTAAAGGCGTGTTTGGCTGATTATATTCAACTGTAAATGCACCCATTTTCACTGTGCTTTCCTTTTTCAAGATTATTGCCGCTTTAATGCTAACTCTACTTAGATTTTTCTATTACTCATTTCCCTTTTTTCACTTTTTTTTTAATTACTTTAAATAAAATATAAATATAACCAATAATAATAATAATTTGTTTGACTATAATTATTTGATAAACTATACGGAGTATTACGATAACACAAATCATCAATTTTAGAATGAAACTTTGCTATAGTAGGAGTCATTCTTTCGATTGAGTCAACATTGTATTGTTATGATGTCAAAGCGCGTAATTGATTGCTCAATCCAAGAGGTTATCCTGGATTTGAATTCAAATTTTAAAGAAATCACAAATGGGAAATGAGAATAAAAAATATGTGTGAAGTGTTTATTAATGAAAATTTACAAGTTTATAGACTTTCCAAGTCACACAAACAATATTTATGTAAATGTGTATGGTGTGACTACTGATAATAATAATAATAATAATAATAATAATAATAATAATAATAATAATAATAATAATAATAATGAAAAGTTCAATTTTTTATATCTTAATTTTTAATAAATTTAAATTTTGGAGTCAAATATTTTAAATAAGAAATGTAGAATTTTAAATTTGAGACAGATTAGAGCGTACGTTTAGAATGAGTCAAAAGAGATTATATTACTCAATATTTTTTCTAACAAATTATGCACACATAAATAAATACTTATTTATTTTGAATTTTTGATAAAAAAAAACAAATAAAAATTAAAAATGTATTTAACACGAAAGTAAATTAGATATGAGTAAAATTTAAAATTATATTTATTTTATTGTATAAATAATTTTACGAGATTATGAAGATATATTTTAATTATTTAATAGTTGAATAGTAGTACTAGTGATTTTTTGCGTGTGGGACAAAAAAAAGTGACAATTTAGAAGCACTAATTGTGCAATAAAAATTGTACTACCAACTATTCAGAAGCACACTTTAGAGTCCAGAACACGTGCTCGGTGTCTGTTAGAACGTACAAAATAAATTAAAGGTTTGTTAATTCTGTGACGCAGACATTATTAGCATGATAATTTAACACGTGTCCACGTGCCAGCTTCATAATAGACCATCAAACAAAAGAGACTAAAGTAAATTAGAAACTCTATAAATTAATAGCAGTAATGATTAATTAATTAATAAATCTACCATAATATTTTAGTACAATACATTTCTAACCATTTATACTGGTCCCAAATAAAACATAAATTAATGCATTCTTTAAATGTTAAATTGATTATTATTATTATAAATTAATAAAAATATTAATTATAACTCTTTTAATTAATAAATTTTAGTGGTCCCAAAGAGTATTGATTACTAAAATTTCAAGTAGTCATTTTTAGTTAGAATAAATTGCCATACTTTTGTCAACAAAGACTCCTAATGTGTAATACCCAGATTATCACTTTTGATGAAATACCGTTAAAAAAGCGCTACAGTATTATATACCGTAGATGCTATGAAACTTGTAATTTAAGTCTGGATTACGAATATTCAGGCTATATATAAATAAACCAATAAATTAATTGGTATTTTTTTCAATTTTTTTTGGCCGGATGTATATTTTGTATATATTCAAAAGAAGCTAAAAGAAGGAGAAACAAAAAAGCGGTGGTTCAAAAAGCATTTTTCACACGTCAAAAGATATGGAAGATGACTATAGTTATAAGGTAGATTTCTTTTCACACAATATTTCAGAGTATTAGTATAGTTAGCACTTAGCAATAGTACATTTTAGGAGATTTCAAGCAAATTAATGGTTGTCTTAATACAGTACTTTTTAGCTGTTTCCATCAAAACATCTCTTAAAATCTTTCTGTTAAACAGACAAATTTCACTCATGCTACATCATGTTGTTTCTCAAAATAATAGATCCCTTTCTTTATCTCATATAAGGTCTTGCTTTTAAATAACTCAAAATTTCAAATAATTCACGTTTAAATAATATAGAATTTATAGTATAAATTTAATCAATTGCGGGGATAGCTCAGTTGGGAGAGCGTCAGACTGAAGATCTGAAGGTCGCGTGTTCGATCCACGCTCACCGCATTTATCCTTTATTTTAATTTTCTTCTTTTTTACTTTTACCCTTTTTTCCAACAATTTTCCTTCATTTTTATTTACCCTATAAAAAAACATATTTTTATTTTTTAAACTTTTTTTTTTAATTACAATTTTTGTTAATTTTTCCCATTTCTTTCATTTTTCTTAATTTTTTGACATCTTTTACTTTTTCTTTTACCCTTTTTTCTAATTTTTCTTCATTTTTATTTTTTAACCCTTTTTCATTTATTTTAATTTTCTTCTTTTTTACTTTTACCCTTTTTTCCATATTTGACAATTTTCCTTCATTTTTATTTACCCTATAAAAAAACATATTTTTATTTTTTAAACTTTTTTGTTTAATTACAATTTTTGTTAATTTTTCCCATTTCTTTCATTTTTCTTAATTTTTTGACATCTTTTACTTTTTCTTTTACCCTTTTTTCTAATTTTTCTAATTTTCCTTCATTTTTATTTTTTAACCCTTTTTCATTTATTTCAAATTTTGTTAATTTTCCCATATGTTTTTGCTATGCAAGGATTGCCATTACAAAACAAAACTCCCACATATCAATAACTACCAAGTACCAACTCACTCAATCTCATGCCAAGAACTAAAACAAGTCTTTCACATTTTTAGGAAACAAAAAAAAAAAAAAAACAAGCTTCTACTAAAAGAAATCAAACTCCAAAAAATCATCACCCTTTTGCTTAGCAACAAGAGGGGGGGCAGCAGCAACCTTCACACTAGCCGTCGCCGGAAGTCCGCCCGGACCTCCGGTAACCCTCTCCAGCTCCACCGGTTTAGGCACCTCCGGCGGGCTCGCACACCTGATCAGAGCCCAATTCACCCCCTCGAAAAACGGGTGCTGCTTAATCTCCGTGGCCCCTCGCTTAAACGCCAGCCTATTCCGAGGCTCCTTCACCAGCAACCCCCTGATCAGATCCCTCACCGCGAAGCTCACGACGGGCGTCTCGGGAAAACGAAGCGGCTGACCCACCACGTTGAACAGGGTCGCCCGATTACCCGACCCTTTGAACGGGGTCTTCCCGAACAACAGCTCGTATACGAATATCCCAAAAGTCCACCAGTCAACAGCCGACCCGTGGCCCTCCCCCTTGATGATCTCCGGCGCCAGGTACTCGTGGGTCCCGACGAACGACATCGATCGGGCCTCCGTGGGCTCGGCCACTAGCTCCGGCAGCGGGCTGACCTGGCTGCCGATCTCGTTCTTGGGCTTCTTCCGGTCCTTTTTGGACTTGCCGGAAAAGAAGCGAGGAGGCGCGAAGCACGAGGTGGGGCCCATGCAGGAGGTGGGGCCCATGCAGGAGGTGGGGCCATCGATGCAGTGGGGGGTGTTTTTGCGGGCGGGCCCGGTGGGGTCGAGGGATGGGGCAGAGGATTTGATTAGAGATGGGCTGAAGGTGCAGCGGAGGGAGAGGTCGAAGTCGGAGAGCATGATGTGGCCGTCCTCTCGGACGAGGACGTTTTCCGGCTTCAGGTCTCGGTAGACGATTCCGAGCATGTGGAGGTATTCTAAGGCCAGGAGGATTTCCGCCACGTAAAACCTGTTTTTTAAATGAGATCACAAAAGAGAACTTCAAGAAATTACCCCCCAAGAAACTCATTTTTCGATATAACAAACATAGAACCGAGACAAATGGTAGTCGGTGAGATTTAAGAATCATTACTAGAAAGAACCAGAATCAATATCATATCAATGCAAATATAAATAAAATCTAAGGCGAGGAGGATCTCCGCCACATAAACACCTGTTTTTTAAATGATCAAAAAACAGAACTTCAAGAAATTACCCCAAGAAATTCATTTGACCTAATAAACATCGATTGATCGGATGCAAGTAAAAAGAACCGAGAAAATATCATATAAATAAATCGAGTTAATAAGAAAGTATATCATACTTAACGGCTTGTTCTGAGAAATGCTTCCCGGGTTGCCTCTGCCGGAGCATGTGCAAGTCCCCTCCGGAGCAGAACTCCATCACCAGACACGAAAACTTCTCAGTCTCAAAATGAGTGTACAGGCTCGGCAGAAACGGGTGATCCAGAGACCCCAAAATCTCTCGCTCAGTCTGTGCCCGGAGCAGTTTCTTCCGATCTGCCAGCGAGGCTTTATCCATGACTTTCATCGCGAAGTAACACCTGGTTCCACACAGCTCGGACAGGTAGACGCTCCCGATGTCCCCGCACCCGAGTTTCTTGAGTAACCTGAAGTGCCTCAGATCGAGGGCGCCTTCCTTGGAACGGACGGCCCGGATCGCTTCCCAGCTCAGGTCATTCGCCTTGTGGGGTTTGTTCACGGTACTGTTAAAGCTGCTGCACGTACTCTCGTCGCTTATGTCGGTGCTTGTGCTTCCTCGGCACAAACTGCTCTTTCCGCTCTCGACGAATTCGAGCCTTTCTCTGATAATCGGCGTTTTCTTTTCTTGATCTAGAGCGGGTTTCTTGTTCAAGGCGGCATTTTCGAGATTTTTAGTCAATTCTTTTACGAGGGTCTTGCTATGCTTCTCCGAGGCCATTTGAACGACGAGTGTGCTTAAAAAATTGCAAATCAGGCTGCACAACGTTCGTCAATCATCGTCATTATCTGCAACCGTATAACCAGGGCCAGATTCAGTACTAAGATTAGAGGAACACATAAGAACACAACTATATAAGTTAAGATCAAAAGAACAACAGCCAAATAATAGATCACACCAAAACAAGATCAAATAGAAGTTCATATTATCTGGAAAACAAAAACAAAAGAAATACAGTACACAGATTCAGCAGATCAACATACTCAGCAAAACACATAATTATCAGAATCTGATTTCAAGGTGCAAGCTTTTCACCTTCATGATCAAGATCAAATCACAGCCCAAATCAAACAAAAAAGAAACAAACAAAATAGATGAAGCCCTCTTAGAAACTACTCACATAACATAAACAAAAGATAAGCACAAATTCAGGACAAAAACAGGGGAAATAAAAGGACAAATTCAGCAATGGCCCACCTCTAAGAACAAGAAAATAAAAACAAGAATGCAAAACACAGAAATCCCAGAAGGGTATGGTGAGTGAAAACACAACCCACCTAAGAAATCACTGGACCAGCTCGATAAAGAAAAAGCCCACAAGCAGAGTCAAAACTAAAATCTGAAAAAGATCAAAACTTTATTAAGAGAGTTCACAGTTTTCGTTGCTTTAGGCAGTTGGAGAAAAGAATCTAAAAGGAGTAGTATTCAATTGTATACAGAAAGAGGAAATTTGCGGAGTGGATTATGCAGAAAAGAAGAGAAAAAAGGAAAAGGAAAAAGGGGGAAAAAAGACTTTGAGAACGCCGAAAGAAGGGAGTTGGTTGGGGTAAAAGTGGATTGTGGGCTAATATACCAATACTTATTCACAGTATTGAAATAATCTTTATTATCGCTTTTCATTTTTGAATAACATTTTTTTAACAGTGGTCAATAATTTCAGTAAGTCTTGTCCCAAAGACAGAGACTCCAAAATGAACACATGGGCCTACAGATTCTCCAACCTGTCCCTCATGCTTAGCACGTGGGACCCACTTTTCCACATGGGCCTTCTTGCCATCACTTTTGTGGTCCAATTCCGAAACTTTTTATTGCCGTGTCCTATGTCCTAGAGTTGCAACCGACTGACCGAGCAACGTTGAATTCGAGCTCGAGTCAAGCTCTAAAAACATCTTGCGGTAGATGAGTCGAGCACGAACATCATTTACTGATCGCGAACAGTTTGTCAAGCTGATTAACGAGTAACTTGTCGAGCAAAATAACGAATAGCTCGTGAAACGGTTCGATCAATTATTATATATTTTAATTTTAATAATAGTATTTATTTACTAAACACAATTAATTAATTATCGAGTGGCTTGCGATCCGCTCAATACAGTGTTTGACGAGCCACTCGCTAGCACTCAGTTATTTAACGAGCTGATCTCGAGCTCGAAAATATTCGACTCGTCAAGCTCAAAATCATTTAAATTTTTATTGAGCATGCTCGTTAAAATCAACATTGACTTGACTCATCTAGTTTGCAGCCTAATGACTCGCTCCGTGTCTATGATTCAACCCAATTCATGGATGAATCTTCCATGGCCGAAGTTTCTCATTAATTTAGTATTTAATTTTAAATATTTTGAAAATCAGATTTCCTTGATCGATTTTCGGTCGATCATTATCATGTTTTATTCTAATTCTCTAGTCATATCATTATCAAGCCTCATTAATCGTCCTTTTTTTTATTTAATTATAAAAGTTGGAACATTATTTCGTGGTAGTAGTTAGTCCATAATCAATCATTTCAAAATTCAACGATTAATTATTAATTGACCACAAATGACAACGAGAGATGTGATTTTTTATTTATCCACAAAAATAAATATTATCATTACAAAGGAAAACTTAACCAACATGCATCGATCATAAATATGTCATTTCCTCGTACACATTATTACATTAATTAATTCCGGCTCTCATTCCTCCCGGACAACTGGTTGAAAATCACCAACACAACTCTGCAAAGGCATTCCAGCTTCTCGTTCCCTTCCTTGAGCCACCCCGGCTGAGCCGGCCCTCCTTTCTCGAAACTCTCTCGGCAGTAAATCGGCTCGTTCACCGCCGCCGCCGCGTGCTTAGCAACTTCCTTAAAAGCACGGCGTTTCAAGTAGTAGCTCGCCGTATTTAGGTAATACACGGCCGAGGCATAATTTGTCTCGCAATTCTTGTATCGACCTTTCAACACCTTGTCCTTTGTTCTCATCATGCGACGAATCGTTTTCTTGGTCGATTGGGCGCTCGATTTGCTCAGGTCGACGGATATTTTTCCGAGTTCGACCGGAGAGGCGGCCTTGAGAGCCTTGTGATTCCCTCTTAGAATGTGCCGACACAAATCCGGGTTTCTTGTTTTCGCGCAAGTCTCGGATATTAGGTTGCTTGCCAAAGATGTTGTGAAAAAGAGAGAAAATAATATGATGAATTTAGTTAGAACAATAAGTACCTCCATTTTTTTCTCACGAGGAGTAATTAGATGTTTGAGTTCCTACTCTTATATATATATATAGTAGTTTTCATTTTTCATTTTGTAAAAATGGCAAATACTCATTATATGTTTTGTATAGTATTCTTTGTTAAATATCTCACGTCGATTTAATAAAGTCTTTTAAATACCTAACTTTTCAACAAATACACATTGATATGAGAAGTATGTGACTTATATTATTATAGAGATTAGGTCACATTCACATGAACCATACATGTCATTCAAGAAACCGAATTAGCTAGACATAGCTCATGCAACACTCCTTAGGTGCACAAAGATCTTCCGAAACCGAACCGACCGTTGTCGACATCAAACTCGACGAAATGCTTTTGCAGCAAGATGTTCCCGATCATGGATAAAGTCGACCCGGCGTCCTGAAACCCTAGGCATTTCGTATCAGGGTCGACATCGATCAGGTAACTATCGGGGAACGGTTTCAGCCTCGCTCCGCCTCGAAATCCAATCTCCATCACCGGCACAAAAGACTCCTTATACCCTTTCGACTCGTAGCAATACTCGAAACCCGAGACTTCCCCCCTTCTAAGCGGCTTCAAAGATCTCGACAAATACTTGTTCAAAGCGGACGTCACAGGCCCGTAAGCCCGTTTCGACAAAAACGTCAAACTCGTTCCAATGTCAACAATGGTCCCCCCGTTCTGTTCCGTCACGTTCCACGTGGCAGCCGGAATCTCGGACAGGATGTGTCCATTGACGTAAACGCCCGTCACATTCAAGGCGTAAAACGGAACGTTCCAATAAGTGTCGAGCCCCGTGTAAGCTAGGGTTTTCGGAAGCAGCCCCTTTGGAACCGACCCGAAAACGAACTTTCCGGAAGATTCCGAGCGGCTGCTGAGGTGATCGGCCAGGCACATGGAGAACTTGTTCCCGAAGAGTCGAGAGGCAAACGCTGTAAACGATAAGGGGCTGTTGCCTAGCCCTAATATGCCGTGAGTGCCGTTGATCACTTCCAGGCCTTCCCCGGAGGTGGCGCACCCGATCAGCATGTGCTTCAGAACCGTCGGCTTTCGGTTCGTCAGGCTGAACCGAAAACTCTCGTACGCGAAAACGCCGCTCGTCGCAGAACCGCCGCTATAACTATACAAACGAAAATAAAAAGTAAGAGTATATAATAGTCGCTATCAATTTTAAAATCCATCCTAAAAGTTAACTTGCAAGGTGAATCGAGATGGTAGAGCAAAAGAGCGTGAAACTAAGAGGTTAGAAACTGAAATTAAGTTCAAAAGAACATAGCCTAATAATAATTTTTATAATAACTTATTCGAGCTGAATTGAAAGAAACTGAAATTAAGTTTAAAATAACATAGTCTTATACATAATAATTTTTACAATAACTTATTCGAGTTGAACTGAATTAAAAAAAACTGAAATTAAGTCCAAAAGAATAGAGTCTTATACCTGTAGTTGGAATAGGCACAAGTTGATCGGGAAGGATGAATCGAGACGCACTCCTTGGGATTCTGAGTGAGGAACGTGAGGTTATACGAGCACAGCTGCGACGCACAAGGCAAGGCCGTAAACGACGAGGATCGATCAGCCGAGAAAATCGGGCCGAAGGAGTTCCTCTTTCCCTTGTAACCGCACTTGAAGAAACTCAAGTCGCTCCCAGTGCTGGGAACCATCAGAACCTCCTGAGCCGGAGTCCCGACCTTGAGCTTCACAAAGTATTCCCCTATTCCGTAGTCAGCCCCAGGAGCTATCGAGCTCACTGCAGTCGCATTTTCGATTAGTGATCTACGCGAGTCGTCCCTCAGCAACATTCGACTCAGGCGCTCGGGTCGGGTGTGTTGGGGGCTGAGGATGTGGTCCCGGTGGACCAAGTCAAACGATATTCCGGGCCCCGGGCTAGGATGGGACGAATAAACTTCGACTATAACGAACATGAGGGTGATCATCAACCGGAGAAACGACATTTTTATGAACTTGTTCTGAAGCTTAAGGACAGTTTTTTTGTTCTTTATAATGTGTAAGAAGAGAATCACAATTGGTTGGTGTTGTGAACAAAGATATGAATTCATATAATATTCTACTAATCATAATTATTATCAATTAACTTTCTAATTAATCTGATTAATACTTTTTCTGGTGTCTAATTTCTATGTATATATAATTTTTTTCAAATATGCCTAAAACAGAAATTATTCTTGACAGGAAATCAGGCTGTATTAAAATTTGGTCAATTCCGAATTGGTTTTCTCAGTAACAAATGAAAATTAAATCATACGGTATTTATTGCATTGATCGTATTCAATACATAATCAACCAAATACAGTCAAAATTCATTGGAATTAAATGGAAATATAATAATTTACTATGTCTTTTAATAATTAGAGTGCTTTATTTTGCCTATCAATTTCTTGATTATTATACAATTAATTTTTGAGAAAACAAATGGAAGCCCAATATTTGTTTGAAAAGCCCACATATGCCCAAAAACCCGAAACCAAATTCATCTTACACTCTGCCCCCCTTTGACCCTTTCTACCTCACCCAATTGCTTCACGTTCCGGTTAACTCGAACTCACTGAGTCATGAGCGGCGAGTCGCGGTACGAGATCCACCAGAACGCCTACCTCAAGCTCGTCCTCCACGCCCTCAAGCACCGCACCTCCGCCGTCAACGGCGTACTCATCGGTAGTTCATCTTCCGATGGATCCGCCGTCGAGATCGTCGACTCCGTCCCCCTCTTCCACTCTCAGATCGGTCTCCTTCCTCCGCTAGAAATTGCCCTAATCATGGTCAGTCACTTCCCTCGATTAAATTGGGTTTAGCTTAAATCTGAATTACTGATATTGGAATGTCGTAGATTGAGGAGTACTACGCAGAAAAGGGATTGGCAATTGTTGGATATTTTCATGCGAATGAGAGGTACGACGATTTCGAGCTCCCCGGCGTTTCGAAGAATATCGGCGATCACATAACCCGATATTTTCCTCAGGCTGCGCTGCTCGTGGTTCGTTGCACCTTCCAATATACTGTAGTTTTTTTTGGTTTTGTTTTGTGAGCAAATTGACGATTCTGTTTCTCCTGTGTATTTCAGTTGGATAATAAGAGTCTTGAAGATTTACCCAAGGGTAAAGATCGAAGTCCAGTTATGCAGGTGATTTCTGCTAAATTCTTTAGCAATTCCAAATTAATGTTTTTTTTGGGTATGTGTGATCTTGCTAGTTAGTTTTGAGATTAAGCAGGAAGGTAAAATTATTACCAAATTAGTTCAAATCATTACTAAAACGGAAAACTTCCGATGCTCACGACCGAAAAGATAGTTCACAACCTAACTGTATAACACGGATATTTACTGTATTTATTAACTTTTCGACCAATTTAGTTCAGTTCTACATAATTGTCATGTTAATCGGCATCGTAATTTTGTTTTCCATTTAGCTGAAGAAGCATGAACATCTAGTGACATGTGATAGTGTAATAACCCTAATCCGTACATAATTTACACTTGCTAGAACTACGTGGAGGTTCACCATGTTAAATGTATGACACATAATTACACTTAAAAGATATTTGTGAGTATCCAAAGTGAAAGCACTTTCACCGTCTTCAATGTATTTATTTTCAGACTTGTTTCATCTAGGCTTGTGTGTGATTTCTAGACGATTCAGAACACTAGTTTGTCTTGAGAGCACATATGTTTAATATATTGGGTGTTCTTATTCTATTTTAGCCTTTCAGGCTGATCATGCAAATCAAATTATATGTGGTTACGGCTTTGCTTTGTCGTGTCAAGGCTATGCTCATAGGCACTTTGTCTCGTCTACATTGCAACTCATCTGTGTGTGTGTGTTTATTTTTCATTTCCTTATAATTATTGTGTGTGTTTATTTTTCATTTGTAATTTTTATTCTTGCTAATTTAGATGGAGATCTATTATTGAAAAACTTTTTTTGTTGTGTTCCCTTTTGTCTAGCTTTACACCAAGGATACATCTAGTTGGAAGCCAGTTGGGTCAAAGGGAAGCAATCAGCTCAGTCTCAAGGAACCTTCAGCAAATACAGTGCTTTTAGATTACATCTCGTCTGGAAAATGGAAGGACATTGTAGACTTTGATGACCACTTGGACGATATCAGCAAGTAAGCTCTCTTCTGCTTTATATATTTCACTTAAATTTCCATTGCTTACATTTGAATGTTATTGTAGGGACTGGCTGAACTCAGGACTTTTCGAATAAGCGGCAAGCATAGTATGCGGGCTATCACTATTGAGATTCTGGAAAACTAGTGGGATAGCAAGCCAAAGTCCGATTGTAGCAATATTCTTGTGTCTTAATTAGACTTTTTGAGCATTAATCTTATCACATTTGTCGATTCCTGAAAAGAGACTCCTAATTTCTTATGGTTAATGGAGCCTAGTTTTCTCTGTTTCTTCTCTTACATCTTGTTTTATGTATGAGCTTGTGTTTTTGTGGTGTCATACAAAATTGCTATGGTTTGATAATCTCATATGAACTCATAATCTACATTTGATATATAAGTTCAAATTGTGTGTTGTAATGCAAACCATTAATGGAAGTTAAGTGTATGTAGTTACAAATTGTAAATGTTGAATATGCTAGTACTTTATTAGATTAAATATGTTACAACAACTTTATTTATTACAATTATCATGATATTCCTAGGTTGGGTTGTAACTTGTATCAATATTGTTAGAAAACAGGGCATCCTTCAGCCACTATCCCAGGTGCCGTCGGGCAACTCGCCAAGGGACAATGATCATCGGCATCCAAACCCCACCAAGTTGGGCCCACAATATCCTTGGATTGCAGCGTGAAGAAAAGCAAGACCCCCATCAACGTAATCCCAGTGTCCAGCGCTGCCGCCAAGACGTAGCCGTAGGTGGCCCACCATTTCTTGTGGGCCCTGTACACATAGATGTTGAAGAAAACCCCTGCGATCCCCCACATTATGTAGTTCACCGATCTAATTGGCGGCATGCTACCCGCCACAGAAAAGATGAGCGGAAGGTGGATGAGCCTTATCCATTTCTTCTCCGGGAAGATGCGGCCCATGAAATAAAAAGGGAGTGGGGCCACGAAGCCCACCAGGAACCACCAGTTCATGGACCCATACACCCCCTGGCTGCCGAACATCTTGTGGGGCCCGATCACCCCCCATATGATGGAGGCGTTGTAGAATACAGTGTCGTAGGGGCAGGTCCACGGGCTCCCGTCGGCCAGCAGGGTAGGGTCGCAGATGTGCTCCACTGTCGATAGGAGCCACCACGATGTTTGGAAGCAGACCGTCGAGGCAACCATCGTCCCGACTAACTGGAATATATACCAGAAGAACCCACAACCATCACGTACTATATATAATTCCGTTTGTAAAATTTCAAAAACACCCATAAGACCTACTAGTACTTGATTTGTTATAAATCTCACCTGCGCGACAAACATGGATTTTGGAGGGATCTTCATGTACTGACCGAACTTGAAGTCACTTAAGAAGTCGAGTGCTTGCGACATGCTGATGTAACCGTACGTCTTGAAAGCTACGTTAGCAAGAGGTCTCCCTGGGTAAATGTAACCGAGGATCAGCTCGGTTATAACATTAAGCCCGATTTGCTGCATCAAAATCTCAATTAATTACAAGATCGGTGACATGCATGCATAATAACACATACAGTATATATATATACCATGTTTGTCGTGGCCTGTATTATGCCGATTGGCAAAGTGAAGGTCAGAGCTATAGTACAGGCCAATATAAGGCCCCACCACGGGAGTTGGAGCTCTCCGTTGAACCCTTCGCAGTTGAACATCGAAAGGCCGAACACCACAAACAAAATGACGTGAAACCACCATTCGGGTACGGCTTCATAGTTCTTCTTCATTATCCTCGCGTGCACGTCTATTTTCCCGTCTAGGTTTTCTCTTGCTTTGCTCCATAAAGACCAAATTGTTCTGCATATATATATATATATATATATATATATATATATATATATATATATATATATATATATATATATATATATATATATATATATATATATATATAAATGGTTTTTACTTTTTAGTATAGAGTATTAAACTTCAAAACTAACTATATATGACTATCGATCGTTTCGATCACTTACTTTCCGTGATACAGTGCAGCGTGCGTAATGGTAGCAGTCAAGGTAGCAAAGCAAATGCCGTAAGAAAAGGCGAAGAAAACACTGAGGTACAGCTTGCTGTAGCCTCTGTACCCGACCTGGTCGAGGGTGAAGGACGTCTCGTTGAGAACACGCGAGATGTTGTAAGGCTGCCCGTCGTGATCGTATGTGTGGCTCGTGATAATCGGGAACTTCTTTGCGTCAAAGAGGTTGGTGAAGTAAGTCAAGGGCAACATGACGTATATCATCAGGAAGAAGCCGACGAGGGTGTTGAAAATGGCAAAGGTGGGAGTCGCTATTGGGCTGCCCGCGTAGGTCACGGTGGCCCAGTCCAGCCCGAACGACCCGATCCCCATCCCGTAGATGCCCGACCCGAGCTGCTGAGGGAGTATTTTGTCTTTGTAGATCAAACAGAGTATCGAGATGGAGGAAATCGAAGGAGCAAGGTACGCGGGGACGATGTAGTACGCAAAGCTCGAAATGGTGACCATTATGAAGAATTGAAACCTTGTTACTCCTCCTTTAGGCCTCACTTCTTTCTCATGCAGTGCTCTGAAATCAGAACAAAATAAATATACACTACTTTTTTGGCACCTGTTTTGTAAATACACCAAACCTCTGGGGTGTGTTTTGTAAATATAACAAATGAAAATATTTGAAAGAATCTAACATTCACAATGACTCAACCATTTTTCTTTTGCTCTATCTATGAATCTTTTTTGGCTTCTTTTTGTAAATATCTCAAACTTCAGTGTAGTTTTTATAAGGGAGTTACTATTTGCACTGCTAAATTCTCTAAATTCACCCCTATATTATTATTTTCAATAATATTACTAACTTAAATGTCTAAAGTGTCCTTATTAATATATCTACTTATAAAAACTCTAAATACAGTACACCTCAATTTTCTAAAAAATATACTCCTCAAATATTATTAACTTATTAAATGAAATCAATCTTTAAATCAATAATAGTTTACAAACTTTTTTTTTCTCACTATATTGTGTTTTTAATATTTATAAAAAAATTATAAGAAAATTAAATATGAAAAATTATGAAATTTTGTGTCAAAATTTCTTTAAAATTTTAAAATTAATATATATTGTATGTTCTTTCTATTTTTTTCTTCAAATTTTTGTTATTGAATCATTTCTTTTTTATTTTATTCTGTGGATGTATTTTTCCAAATTTGTTGCTTTTTAATTTTTTTGTTTTTATTTTTTGAATTTTTCCAAATTTGTTGCTTTTTAATTTTTTTGTTTTTATTTTTTCAGAAATTTTGATTTTAATTTTTTATTGTATCAGTTAAGAAAAGCTTCTACAATTAATTATTGAACGAAGAAGTGAGATATAATAGATGAAATTTTATAGTACAATTAAATAAAAAAGAAAAAAAAATGGAAAAATACTAGTTGAATTTTTGTACAGTATATATATATATATATATGTATGGAGGATAATTTGTTGTAATAATTTATAAAAATGAAATAGATATGTTTAAATTTTTTTGATTTTTTTTATTTCGTTGGTGTATGAGTTTGTTTTTAATGTAAAGGTATTTTCGGTGTATTGATTGGTGTATTAAGAAAAAAATTAAAATTATAAATGGTGTATTTAGTAATGAGGTGAGCTTATCAAAATTAAGTGTGTAAATAGCAATACTCTTTTTATAAATATCCCAAACTTAAAACAAGAAAAATGGAAGAAATCATGCTATCAGTCCCGAATTTATCGGAAAACCGGCGGTTCAGATTCTTTTGGACAAGTTTAAGCACAATACCTGAATAGAGAGACTGAAACCATGCTATCGGGCCACCACATGTAAGGCGAATCCACCAGGACTTTCCGGAAGATACCGGCCCAACCGTAACCGAGCAACTGCAGTAAAAAAACAAATAATAAAATAACACTACAAGTAAATGCATAGTATACATTAAAACTTCTATAAATTAATACTCAATACATTAATAAACTCTCTAAATTAATATATATTGTTGCCCGAAAACTATTAATTTATAGAGGTTTTACTGTATATTACCTGTGTGGTTTGTGCCAACAACCATGCCGCGACGGGGTTCATTTTCCGGTGATAAAATGCCTTGACGATGTTTATAATCCCGACGGCATAAAGCCCCGGAGCCCGCAAAGAGCGTGATGAGCACGTGCTCTTTCATATTGAACGGGCCTGGGTTGAGCGTAAACGACCACTGAGTCAACGGGACCCGGAACCTCCTGGTGGGTAGGACCCTGGCCATGAACCTCCCGATGGGCAGGGTCACGATCATCGCAGTGCTGCCCGAAAGGAAGACCGGATTCTGCCGGAACGAGAAGAACTGGTTGATGAAAGCCAGGACCACGCACGAGGTCAGGCCTAGGAACCATGTCCGGAAAGTCAACACGGGCAGGGTCGGGTCGTCCGTGGGCGAGACGGTCATCGTGACTTGCTCGATCGGATGGTAGTTTTCTTCGCCGTTGTCGTCGTCTTCATTATGCTTATAATAACTTTCTCCGATTTCTCCGGGCATTTCGATTGTTTGCTGGAATTGAAAGTTTGTGCTAGTGAGAAGTAGTATTAGATAGTGATTGAGCCTGTTTGTTCTTTATATAGCATAAATATAAACAATTAAATTAATGTTGATTTAATTTATATATACTTAAGTATCTTGGACTTAATTTCAGGGAAGATGATACAGTTACACAAGGTGTACCGGGCTTTTTGACACATGGAATTATTACATTAATTAATTAAATAATTAATATTTTAATTATTATTCAATTGAATTATTAATTAGGAAAATAAATCTTCAAGATCTTCTAAAATATTCAAAAATAAAATTAATATTATATTTCCTAATATTAAATATACTACAAAATCTATGAGATTTTTTCCCTTTATAATATTACTAACAAAATAAAATAGATTTGTATATATAATTGAAAAAAAATAGCGTAAGAAAAAGAAACATTAAAAAATATTTTATTTTTTAAAAGTAAAATGATATAACATAATTTAATTTTTAATTTTATATTAAAATGATACTTTACACAGTAAATTTAAAAAATGTCAACTCGTTAAAAAATAATATTTAAAGTAAAAAAAATATATTTTATTTTTGTAAAATTATATATACTTAACAATAATATATAAATATATATATATATATATATATATATATATATATATATATATATATATATATATATATATATTTATATATATATTGAAAATTGAGCTATCATTGTAATATTTAAATCAAATATTATACGATTTTTATTTAAATTATTTTTTCTATTTAAAATAAATATTCAATTCAAATACTAAGTTCAATTTTAAAGTCAACACGGGCAGGGTCGGGTCGTCCGTGGGCGAGACGGTCATCGTGACTTGCTCGATCGGATGGTAGTTTCCTTCGCCGTTGTCGTCGTCTTCATTATGCTTATAATAACTTTCTCCAATTTCTCCGGGCATTTCGATTGTTTGCTGGAATTGAAAGTTTGTGCTAGTGAGAAGTAGTATTACATAGTGATTGAGCTTGTTTGTTCTTTATATAGCATAAATATAAACAATTAAATTAATGTTGATTTAATTTTTATATACTTAGAACCTGTTCTTTTGGACTTAATTTCAGTCCAGTTCAGTTCAGATCGCTTAAGTTTAGTTCAGTTCAGTTCAGTTCAGTTCAGTTCAGTTCAGTTCAGTTCGCTTCAAAATAAATTAAAATAAAATAAATAAAAAATAATTTCAATTTATAATTTTCAATATACAATCTAGTTATTGTCATAATATTATTAGTATTTTTAAAAAAATATTTAATATTTATAAATATTATTATTATTTTTATAAAAAATCAATTCAGTTCATTTCAGATCACTTAAGTTCAGTTCAGATCGAATAAATCAATTCAGTTCATTTCAGATCCCTTAAGTTCAGTTCAGATCGCTTAAATTCAGTTCAGTTCAGTCGTCCAAAAGAACATGTCTTATATGTTTGATCTCACACAATTAATCTGTTATTTCATGAGCTAATAATTAGCTATGATATAAGTTTTTAGACCGGACGTATTTGGTTTGACCGTAGACGAGACTTACTATCCGACAAATTGTAAATTCTCAAATCAAATTTCTTCTAAGATTTTTTTTTTATATTATTATATTAGAAAAAGAACAAGGAGTTGTTGGTACAACTATGTATAAATCCAAAAGGTTATATTACGATGATTAAGACCTAATTTATAGTTTGAAATTGTTGAAAACAGTCACGAAGACTGCAGAGTACTGCGACAGTCACGAAGACTGTTGAGTACTGCCAGGAACGTTGAGTTAGAAGTCACAGATCCGTGAAGTACACGTATTGTACTTCAACCAGAGTATTCTGTGTTCAGGAACGAAACTGCAGAAGAACTCTGATGTTCTGGGACAGATCTGAGAATTGCGAAAGAATGAAAAGAAATTGAACACGGAGATTTTTCTGGGAATATTTTTTGTATTCCTCTTCTTCTAATGCACGAAAATAAAAGACTAACTATGGCCTTATTATATAGCCTTACAAACTTGAGAAAGAAGAAAACTCCTAAAATAAAGTCTCCTACCTAAAGCAGGACTCCTACCTAAAATAAATGTCCGCCTCTTGTGGACATTTGTAGATGTCAAACTCCATTAGACATTCACCCAAACGTACACGCCACAGTCTGAGTACTTGATGTAGACTACACAAGTCTTTCTTCAGATCAATACTCTTTGTGTCTCCACGGTACGTCGACCGTTCATCATCTCCAAGAAGTAATAACTCATCATCGAGCTTATTATCCTTGGTACTCACATAGATATCTTTGAGAAACCTCATGTCTCTCTGTGTAGTTGACACACTGGATGTATCACTGGAAGTACTGCTGGAAGAACTGGTACTGGTACTAGAACCAGATGTACTGCTTATGTCTCCAAACAAAATTGGATTGAGTGTCCTTACTGGAAAATCTGTTGAGAGTATTGAAACAGATGGTTCTGTTGTTTTCTCAACAGGTACACATGTTGTCATGTCACTGACGTCACCTACGTCATACGGTGAAGTTGACAATTCCTCAACTTCATGTGACACCTTTTCACTCACGTCAACCTGTGTAGTGAACAACAACTCATCCTCAACCTTCTGTGTTAACACATCACCATCAGTAGTGATTGTTTTCTCCATAGGACACATAGGCTTGCAATCTTCAAGGGTGATTTTGTATAGCCTGTTCGGTGACTTCTTCACCTTCATTAGCAGCTTCCCACATCTGTCACGTACCCACAACATCTCACCGTGGATAACAACTTTGCTTCCAGTCTCGGATAGTTGTCCAAGACTTATGATGTTACTACACAAACTTGGTATGTAACATACCTCTTGTAGCAACCTCAGTTTTCCATTCTTGCATCGAAAGAGAATGGACCCCTTTCCTTCAATTTGGACTGTTGACCCGTCACCGAACTTGACATGTCCCTTGACGCTTCTGTCTAAGTCCCTGAACTTGGACTCTTGACCCGTCATGTGATTACTTGCGCCATTATCCAAGTACCACTCGTTAGACTCCGTCAAACTTCCCTTGTTTGAGCACCTGTTCGGGACTACCTTCTGTTCCGTCAACAGAAATCTGCTACGCACGTCTTGCGTACTCAGTACAGTAACCCGTTTCCTGTTGTGCATGACTTGCACATCTGGTCCTGAGACCAGATTCTTGGCACACGCTTCCTGTGTATGTTGTTCAGTAACCAGTGTAGTCTCATGCCCGTTTGGCGTACACTGTCCGTTAAGTAACAACAACGCTGGCTCATCATCCTCCTCTTCGGTAAGATTAGCCTCTTGGTTGCGTTCTCGTCGAGGTTTGCGACACTCCGACGCATAGTGCCCATAAATTTCACAATTGTAACATTTAATCTTGCTTTTGTCACGAAGACTCTTTCCCTTTCCATGGCTACGACTATCACCGTCGTTCTCACCACGTTCCTTGGGGTTAGAAGACATCACACCGCTGCCTTCTTTCTTCGACCTTGCTAACCACTCCTCCCGAGTGAGTAGAAGATGACCACCACTGTTGTCATCTTGACCACGAAGTCTCTCTTCGTGTGCTTTAAGTCGTTAGATTGTCTCCTCAACGGACATCTTCTCCAAGTCTCCAAACTGCTCAATCACCGATGCAATTTGTAAGAACTTGGCTGGTACGGCTTGAAGAAGTTTCTTGACCACATAGGCCTCCTCCATCTTGTCACCTAACGCTCGAATGTTGTTGACAAGACTGTTCAATTTCATGGAGAAGTCATCAATTGACTCAGTCTCCTTCATGTTCAGCAACTCAAACTCAGCCTTTAGAGTTTGTACTTTCGCAACTTTAACACGATCTGCTCCCATGTACATCGTCTTCAAGGTGTACCACAACTCCTTCGCCGACTGCTTCTCTGCAAGTGACAACAACATCTCTTCAGGAATTCCTTGATAGATAGCCGCCATCGCCATCTTATCTTTCCTGGTCTCCACGCCGGCCTTCTCATCAGTTGGCTCGACAGCGTCCCAGATGCCTTGGGCTTGCATGAACACTTTCATCTTGATGGCCCAAGCGGTGTAGTTATTTCTTGTCAGCATCGGATACAGAAGTGAGATTGGTCCCTCCTTGGTCTTCGACATAGCTATGGTCTCTGGACTTCCTTCTCAACCTTGACGCTCTGATACCAAATGTTGAAAACAGTCACGAAGACTGCAGAGTACTGCGACAGTCACGAAGACTGTTGAGTACTGCCAGGAACGTTGAGTTAGAAGTCACAGATCCGTGAAGTACACGTATTGTACTTCAACCAGAGTATTCTGTGTTCAGGAACGAAACTGCAGAAGAACTCTGATGTTCTGGGACAGATCTGAGAATTGCGAAAGAATGAAAAGAAATTGAACACGGAGATTTTTCTGGGAATATTTTCTGTATTCCTCTTCTTCTAATGCACGAAAATAAAAGACTAACTATGGCCTTATTATATAGCCTTACAAACTTGAGAAAGAAGAAAACTCCTAAAATAAAGTCTCCTACCTAAAGCAGGACTCCTAAACTAGGAAACATAATAAAATAAAATCTACTCCTAATTAATAGTAAATCTATTAATTATGGACACAATCCAAATCATATTCGGATTATTTCCAACAGAAATTACAAATAATTAATTACCTTAATTAATTTTACATTTGGGGTCAAGCAAGTTGTTATATTTATATATCAAAATTCGAGTATGTTATTTTAGTATTTTTCTTGGTCATAGAACTTGGTAGTACTCAAGAGATAATCGGTGCAAACTTCGCATTCTTGTACTAAGTTTGGATACGGTCCAAATTTAAGTTGCTTATGTTTTGAGTGAGCCATGCGGGGCTGGTTGGAAAAAAGAAAAATTAGTTTATGATCGTTGAAGGTTAAGCGGCTTAAAGTTGCAGGTATCTCATCAAGGCGGAGATTTATTAATTGTGACTCGAATGGAAGTGATAATAGGACGAAAACTAAAAGGACCGGTCGAAAATTGTTATGCCTAGCCTTGGAAGCTTACGTAAGTCACAATATTAAATAATACTAAGATGTCATGACATTATGACATGAATTAATCATGACTTTGCACACGTGAGTTGGATGACGTCATCCATGTGCTCTCCCTCACGCAAGGTGTTGGAAAATTCTGGAAGGACGGGATTTAGTTTTGGTATAGAATTATATGGATATATAATTCTATTATTAATGAGATTTAGAGTAATATTAGGAATATCGATTTATTCATAATTGTAATTGTTTCTATCAAACATAATTATAATTATTTCTAATTTGATAGGTTTATTCCGATGTGAGATGAGATTATTCTCATTCAATAATGTCTTTTCATTTGGCTAATTCATTCGTTTATTTCTCACTCACCGAAAAATCGGATTTTGACGAAATAAAATACTATAATTAACTACGCAACATCGTAGAAAATCATCAATAAATTAATTCCAACTTAATTAATATTTAGCCATAAAAAATCAGTCAAATATTGGTTTGACCAAATATTTTATTCTAATTTTTCTAACAATTAGTACTAGATAAAGTAGATCTCTACACTTATTATATGACTTCACTTTTCTCAGAAATCCAATGTGTGACAACTCAAAATTGACCACAACATATAATTTTAAATATATTCACCATTAATCAAAACCATGATAACATTAGTGATTTTTTTTTGTTTAAAAGTCAATCATATAGAAAAATATATATATATATATATATATATATATATGATACAGTACATCGCATAGGGGATGAAACCCCACCGCATCACCGAGCTAACATACTAGCTCTCCAACCAACCAAACTAACCATATAACACTACCGGCATACTCACCAGTGTTGGAGTTGTGTACTTAATATCTGGATTTAAGTAACGGTAAACTCCCGGTCATAGCATTTAATCTATTAAATTAATAAACAATTGTTTGCGTTTAATTATTGTTAATTAAATATATGCAAATCATAGTCCTGGATTTTATACGTTGTAGTTAGTATGGTGTGTATGGACACACAGAAGATCATACTATCGGTTACTCGTATTTAATCAAACAGTTGCTCACGACCTAGATGGACACGGACCAATCCATCGGTATAGTCGTTGTGTGAGAGAGAAAATAATTTATCTTAATTATTTTATCACACTTGTACACTTGTTGTATTGGGCGGATCGCTTGAGATTTATCGATTAGGATTGCCGGCGATAATCGATTCAAGTCTCAGAGTATTTTATTCTTAATCCCCGATACTATTGCGGGTGTGTATATTTAATATATGTGACTTTGATTTTCCAAAGGAATTAACCGATTTAATTATTGGGTTAATTACCGGTTAAGTTGGGTCACTATATTTTATATATGGCATGCCGTGAATACTTGACGGGAAAGTGTATCCCGGAAGGGTTGATAATATCCCCGAGATGAGTTCATAAGGAATTATTGTGTAAACCTCATGAGTGGATTCGTTCCGCACAATAATTAAGGTTGAATGGTACTAGTCTCGGTTTCAAGAGATGAATAAATTAATTAGCAATAAATTAATTTTATTTATGGATATTTAAATCTTAAATACACGGAATAAATAATACTACCGGAGAAATATTATTTGATATAATATGGTTTAATATTGGGAGTGCAATTAATTTATATAGTGGAAAATAAATTAATTAATATTAATGGGAGATTAATAGATTTGGGCTTGGGCTCAATTTAATCATTAATATTGGAAGCCCAATATTCCACCTCCTTTAGATCCCCTACGTAGCCTATAAAAGCACTACATGGTCTTTACTTTTTAATAAGACAAGAATATCAATACTTGATAGTTCTAGAGAGTTAAAGAGGATCCATAAGCTTGGAAGATCGTCGCCCACCCGACGTTCAAGCTAGTGCAAGGAATACGTGGGAAGATCGTAAGGTCATCATCTTGATTTCGTTTCTCCGCACAACGAATCGAAAGGTAAAATCATATACTCCCTTCTATGAATTTATGTGAATTGATTGTGATACATACATGAACACATGATCCGGGAAAACGATGAACTTCGGGGACGGGGATTCGAGATCCCCGGCGAACGTTCAAAGGACCCTCGGCTGGGAGCCGAGGGGTGCGATCGAACCTAGGGTTCGATCGCGGCGCGCGCGAAGGGAGGCCCCGGCTGGAGCCGGGGCGAGCGATCGACCGTGAGGTCGATCACGGGGCTGCCGAGGGCTGGTGCCTCGGCTGGCGCCCCTCCTCCCGGCGGCGACGGCGGTGAAGTCGCCGGACTCACCGCCGCCCGGGGCTGCCGGAGCAGCCCCAGCGATCGCCTCGTGCGCGATCGCGAACCCCGCGGATGGGGTTCGGCTAGGGTTTAGCCGCGGGTTCATCCCGCGGCGATGCTCTTGTCGAGCCCGGTTCTTCGTGGCGTTCGTGATCGGTTTCCGGCGATGGGATTTCGGTCGAGGTTATCGGTTCCGCAATTTTTGATACCCCGGGATATCTATTTCCAACAATTGGTATCAGAGCGTTTGGTTTCGTGTTCATGTATGTGTTCAATCATCGTTCTACCTTGCAGGGATTCCGACTATCATGGTTAATTAATTGATTAATTGTTTAATTAATTGTTATTTAATTTTACCATGATTATTAAACTCTCGGACATGTCGAGATTCGTTTTGTGTGGATGAATGCTTGTAATAGTAAAAATTCGGGGGTTGACTGAATTTAGATTTATTATTATTGTTCTATGTTTTTCGGAAAGTGTATAGGGTCGATTTCATGTATAGAATCGATACCGGAATTGTAAATTTATTTCTTGTAATTTATTTACGTTGGATCGATGCCGAGACGACCGCCGGAGAACTCATGTGACGAAGGAGATGATGAGAGGGAGAACTAGGGCTCGGGATCGATGGGATCGATCCCATGATGATGATGATCGAGAGGGGCGAAGGGGGCTGCCCGCGGGACTCCTCGGCCACGCCGGCCACCGGTGGTGGTGGCGCGTGGGCTGGGGACGGCGGCGGTGGTGCTCCCGGCCGGCGATCAAGGTGGGGGGGCGCGGGGTCCTTGTGATCTCGTGCTACTCCTACCTAGATTCACTTTCCTAATTAATTCGATTTTCCTATTTTGAGTATTCCTAAGTTTGGGAACTCTCATGGAGATAGGAAAAGAATTAATTAATATTATTTATTTCCTTATTCTATTATAGAAGTCTTCTAAAATATTCCAAGTCCTACTTGGAATAGGATTCTAGAGATTTAATAGAATTGGAAGGGAAATAATTAATTAATAAATTAATTTTACTTCCTATTTGATTATTCCTATTTTATGGGAATTTTCATGGACATGGAAATTAATTAATTTAGGAAAGTAGAAGAGTCCTAATTTATTTTATTTCCTTATTCTATTATAGAAGTCTTCTAGAATATTCCAAGTTTCACTTGGATAGATTATTCTAGAGATTTAATAGAATTAGATAGGAAAATAAATAAATAAAAATATTAATAATATTTAATTTCATTTTTTATTTATTCGATTGACTTAATTTTCGAATTAAGTATCTTTTGGATTTATTAAAAATAAATAGATTTAAATATTGGGATTAATATTCTCGTCACATGGAGCATTCAAGAACGAAGACTGAAGACTAGAAGACGCATACGGAGATGGAATAAAGCCATGATAGTCGGAAAATAATTTTCAAGCATTATTTTGACTATGTGATATGTGTTTTATTACTTGTATGCATGCTTATGTGTTTAATTATGCATTAGATAGCGTATCCCTTTGTTATAAAAAGCTAAGTGGGAGAGGGGATGGAAACATTCCCATGGTCTCCATTACTGTTCTCTTGGTGACATTTATGAGCTTTCGAAGTTCATATAGATATGTCATTGGAGGAGAATTCTTGTAATTCCTTTTACAAGAAACATTGATTAAGTCTATCAAACAATGCCTAATTTGTCTTTCTGAAACTGACTTCAAGTCGACTCATTCTCACCCCGGGGAGTGGAATGGAGCCAAAGCCACTTGGTCATGTGGATGACACAAATTAGAGACATTCGTACCATTCTTTTGAAGGTGGATCGTTTGTCTGCTCGGCTCCCTCATCTAATGAGAGATAGGGTTGTTCGCATGGTGAATCACTGGTTAGAAACTTCGAGTTTCACTTATGATTCTCCGCGTCTTGATTTACGAAAATCGAATGGATCTTGTAACTGGGAGTCAATTATAAAAGTCTCTTGGTGTAGTAAACGTCCACACAACGTGGCTTGCTATACTGACGGATTTTGGATTAATTGATGTAGACAGTTGTAAGGAATTGTGAAGAGTTGTGAAGTTATCGTAAACGTCCACACAACGTGGCTTGCGGTAATATAGCAATTCTAAACGATTTACTTTGGTGCTGAGTAATGGTTTACACTTAGATACGCCTTATAGTATTCCTCCCAACGAGGTTACGCTATAAGTGATGTATGACCAAAGAAAATCTAATTGCTAAATCATTTGGGTGGGTAAACGTCCACACAACGTGGCTTGCCTTACCTGATGGGATTTTAGATGTAATTAATAATTTAATGATATTATTTGAGGGAGATAATATCGGATATTAAATTGATTGTTTTTTTAAATGTGCTTATAGGTTTAGAGAATAGCTATGAACCCACTTTCTGTGATACTCAAGGAGCATAAACTCACTGGCCCCAATTATATTGATTGGAGGAGAAATTTAGACATTGTCCTGACTTCTGAAGAGTACAAATTTGTACTCCATGAATTGTGCCCTGCTGAGCCCACGGTGATGTTTTCGATGCCGATCCAATCACTCGATTACCTTGTTCGTGTGTGCGGAAGCGTGTAAAACAATAGAACACGAACAACATGAAGATCTAGGCACACATTATATGTATAGACACGTTTATATATATACATCCAATATATATATAGGGATTGACGAGAACACTTACAACCGGTGTAGCGTGCCTCGTTGATGTTGATGAAGGTGGTGTTGAGTCGATTGAACCACCTTCATGGATCAGTCACTAGATGCTCTCCTTGTGAATGACCTCGTCACTCTTCTTGTCTAGATCGCCCGGATGTTGAAGCCGCACAAATGGCCCGGCCTCTACGTGTTGCACACGAACCCGGATGACGAACACTTTGCTTGCTTGAGTCGGTTCTCCAAGAACACTCTCTCCTTTCTCTCTTTTGTGTGAATCTCGAAATGGTGATCAAGTCATTGTGAAAATCAGATTTTCACTACTTAACACCTTCATTACCACCTCCATCACTCCCTTGTAACCCCCATATTGAATATGCACCATTATATCACATAATGGGTGGTTAATGGGGAGGTGAAAGGTCATGTACACATCATTATGCCACAATGGCATAAGATGTGGTCCCTCTTGCTTGTGTGGCATGCCATGTCACACTATGTGACATGCATCCATGCAAGCCATGCAATGCATCCCATGCATGCATATAAATTCACGTAAATATTGATTCTAAATCAATATAATTAACAAGCATTGTACATCATCTACGAGTCTGTGTGTGACCCTGTAGGTATGATTTATCGATCCATATTATATTGTTCCCAAAAATTAATATTATCGAATAATCATTTAACATCCAAAGACGACCTCATGACTTTATCGATTGCACACGTAGGATCGAAGGACATATCCCAACACACGACTGCCTCAACTAATGAGGAAAGAGAGGCATATCGGAAGTGGAAAAAGGCTGATGAAATGGCTAGGTGTTATATTTTGGCTTCCATGTCAAATGTACTCCAAACCCAACATGAGTCGATGGCCACTGCCTATGATATGTTGTTTAACCTCAAAGAAATGTTTGGGGAGCAAGATCGTGCGGCAAGGCAAGAAGCCATGAGAGTCCTTATGACAACTACTCAGTCTGAAGGAACGCCCGTAGGGGAGCACGTTCTTAAGATGATGAGTTTGTTGAATGAACTTGAGATCCTAGGAGCTCAAATTGATGCTGAGACGCAAGTCGACATCATACTCCAGTCTCTGACCCCTAGTTTTGAGCAGTTTCGCATGAGCTATAATATGGGTAAACTATCTTATACTCTTGCGCAACTCCTGACTGAACTAAAGGCGGCGGAGGGGATCTACAAGAAGGGCAAGTCTCAAGCGCTTGTAGCTACCAAGTCCAAAGGCTTAAAGCCTGTTGGAGGTAGGGGCAAGAAAAGGAAGCAAGCCTGGAAACCCAGTGGTGCCAAGAGGAGTGGACCACGAGTGGGGGCTGCAAAGCCAAGAGGCAAGTGCTTCCGATGCAATAAGCCTGGACACTGGAAGTCTGAATGTCCTCTCAAAGGTACGAATTTTCCTTAGTCGTAAAAACATAGTCAGCGGTGTTATCTACCAGAATTCTGGTGTGTAGATATGGAACCACTGACGGTATGTGCATTTCTTTAAATGCAGGGGTTCCAGAAAACCCAGCGACTTAGAGAGGAAGAGTTCGAGTCTACATGGGCAAAGCTGTAGAGGAGGCAGCTGTTGCAGTGGAAGACTTTTATCTGCTTTAGTAGTTAAATAGGATTTCATTTCAAGTTTATTGCATTATGTACCTTTTATTTTAGAAAGAACATTTTGTTCTGGATTTCTATTATTTATGAATGGATATTTTATTTCTTTAATCATTTGATGATTTTGATAAGAAATAATGGGTATTATCTATTCTGGTACATTAGATAGCAATATATGAATGATAGATCCTAAGTCTGCCACGATGCAACAAACCGTTCTATAACTTGTTTTACTTTATTAGATATATTTCTTGTTAAATCATTATACTTGTGAATTCTTAAACTTAGTAGTATTTATTCAAATGAAATTCAAAAAAAGGTCAAAATTGATTTGATCAATTAAAGTTGAAGGAATGGACCTTCCGACCTAAGAATTGAATTTGGAAGATAATACAACTAAGCATACCTTTCGGTAAAGGATAGAATTCGGACAAGTATTGAGAATGATCAATGGTATATGCAGACATATGTGTAATAAGGAAGGAACGAGTAGTTCTTTCAAGGATACTCGAAAAAATAGATTAGGATGCTTGATGTGCCATAAAAGCAGAGTGTTTTAGTCACAAAGCAATTATGGGGAACCTTCTAAGTATATCCATTGGAAGCCTGCGACTAAAATCGCGGAGGCTATCACCTATCTGAATAACACATAGCATAATCAAAGATTGAGATTAAGTCTCAAAAGACTGCACCATACACTTACGTGTATAGATGGTATGTCAGTAATAAGAAATGAGATTCTAATAGTAAAAGAACAAGTTGTTCGGAACTACCTATGTTCTATGGATATTCCTGGAGACAACAGCATATTCAATATGGTTGTAGGATATCCTAGATGAACAAAGTATTGTGAGTTCTATAGTACTATGAACCAGAAGGACGTGTAACGCCCGGTTCTTAGAGGAAGACTATTAGAAGAACCACAAAGCCCGAACTGACGTAATACCTTGGAATGAGAAGAAGGACAAAAGACTAGGAACCAGCCAAACCGAGTAGTATTACACCACACACTGCACCTACTGTTATTACTGTTATACACCGGGACGCCATTGCAGTGGGAGGTTGTTGAACAACCAGAGATGTTCATAAGATTAGAAGAGTTTCGGACTCTGGATCTAGTAAAGATGAAATCGATCCCTAGCTCTGCACGAGGGCGGTACTAGATCTAAATGTGCCTGCTTGGAGAACAATAAAGTTTATTGTCAAGAGGCAAGATCATTTAGAGTACAAGCTTAGTAAATCCATTTATGGATTGAAAGAAAGTTATGAATCGTGGAACTTGCGAATTGATGGGATAGTCCATTTGATGGATTCATCAAAAGGCATAGACGAAAGGTGTATTGGAGACGTAATAGAAACAAGGTGGTGTTTCTCGGAGATTTTATGTAGATAACATTTTATCATTGGCAACAATGTAAAGATGTTTTCAGACATAAAATGATGGTTGTCTAAATAAATCGGGATATAAGATTGAGTGGAAGTTAGAACATGTTCTTGAGATCTTTTTGATCTAGGGATATAAGAACATTGTACTTCACCTAGATATCTTATACGATTATGGTTTGTTTTAAACATGCATACTTCTGAGAAAGGTTATTGCCTTTCAGAGACAGAATATACATCTATCTAAAGGGTATGTGTTTCGAACGCATGAAGGAGATAGATGAGGACAAAGCAGTTTCCTACACTTCAAGTGTGGAAAGCTTTATAGATGCAATGTTGTAAAACGAGAACCTGATATCAACTATGCGGTTTGCGTAGTGGGAGGATATCAAAGTAATCTAGACAAGAGATTTTCGGATGCTGTAATAGTACTTGCGAAGTACTGGATTACTAAGCAAGACGAAATCTTCTTGGATTACATGTTCTCAGATCTCAAATCAGAGAAGGTTCAGTGTAAGTCGATATCAGGCTATGTGTTCACTTTTAGAAAGAGGTGGAACCATGAAATGAAAGAGTGATAAGCAGGACGCTTCTCAGACTCTCTCATAACCGAATAAGCAGCCTCAGAGGCAGCGGAAGTTTTGGTTAGGTTCCGGGATAACCTCTTGACTTGGATATGACTCTTAGTTTACCAAAGGCTATTGGATAGCGGTGCACGGTAAACTGGAAGAAGTCATAAGTCAAAAGTGATGTTAACACATAGAGCAAGTACCACCTGATACGAGTCATCGTCAAGGGAGACGACGCAGTAGTCACCAAGATAACTTCAGAGCGGCAACCTAGAGTGCTCATTCACATGGTACTTCATAGAAGTACACTTTAAGCACGTGATGAGTATGGGAGTCGGGAGTTTGGAGGAAATGACTAAACCTTAGTACAAGTGGGAGATTGTTGGAGTTGTGTACTTAATGTCTGGATTTAAGTAACGGTAAACTCCCGGTCATAGCATTTAATCTATTAAATTAATAAACAATTGTTTGCGTTTAATTATTGTTAATTAAATATATGCAAATCATAGTCCTATATTTTATACGTTGTAGTTAGTATGGTGTGTATGGACACACAGAAGATCATACTATCGGTTACTCGTATTTAATCAAACAGTTGCTCACGACCTAGATGGACACGGACCAATCCATCGGTATAGTCGTTGTGTGAGAGAGAAAATAATTTATCTTAATTATTTTATCACACTTGTACACTTGGTGTATTGGGCGGATCGCTTGAGATTTATCGATTAGGATTGCCGGCGATAATCGATTCAAGTCTCAGAGTATTTTATTCTTAATCCCCGATACTATTGCGGGTGTGTATATTTAATATATGTGACTTTGATTTTCCAAAGGAATTAACCGATTTAATTATTGGGTTAATTACCGGTTAAGTTGGGTCACTATATTTTATATATGGCATGTCGTGAATACTTGACGGGAAAGTGTATCCCGGAAGGGTTGATAATATCCCCGAGATGAGTTCATAAGGAATTATTGTGTAAACCTCATGAGTGGATTCGTTCCGCACAATAATTAAGGTTGAATGGTACTAGTCTCGGTTTCAAGAGATGAATAAATTAATTAGCAATAAATTAATTTTATTCATGGATATTTAAATCTTAAATACACGGAATAAATAATACTACCGGAGAAATATTATTTGATATAATATGGTTTAATATTGGGAGTGCAATTAATTTATATAGTGGAAAATAAATTAATTAATATTAATGGGAGATTAATAGATTTGGGCTTGGGCTCAATTTAATCATTAATATTGGAAGCCCAATATTCCACCTCCTTTAGATCCCCTACGTAGCCTATAAAAGCACTACATGGTCTTCACTTTTTAATAAGACAAGAATATCAATACTTGATAGTTCTAGAGAGTTAAAGAGGATCCATAAGCTTGGAAGATCGTCGCCCACCCGACGTTCAAGCTAGTGCAAGGAATACGTGGGAAGATCGTAAGGTCATCATCTTGATTTCGTTTCTCCGCACAACGAATCGAAAGGTAAAATCATATACTCCCTTCTATGATTTTATGTGAATTGATTGTGATACATACATGAACACATGATCCGGGAAAACGATGAACTTCGGGGACGGGGATTCGAGATCCCCGGCGAACGTTCAAAGGACCCTCGGCTGGGAGCCGAGGGGTGCGATCGAACCTAGGGTTCGATCGCGGCGTGCGCGAAGGGAGGCCCCGGCTGGAGCCGGGGCGAGCGATCGACCGTGAGGTCGATCGCGGGGCTGCCGAGGGCTGGTGCCTCGGCTGGCGCCCCTCCTCCCGGCGGCGACGGCGGTGAAGTCGCCGGACTCACCGCCGCCCGGGGCTGCCGGAGCAGCCCCAGCGATCGCCTCGTGCGCGATCGCGAACCCCGCGGATGGGGTTCGGCTAGGGTTTAGCCGCGGGTTCATCCCGCGGCGATGCTCTTGTCGAGCCCGGTTCTTCGTGGCGTTCGTGATCGGTTTCCGGCGATGGGATTTCGGTCGGGGTTATCGGTTCCGCAATTTTTGATACCCCGGGATATCGATTTCCAACAACCAGGCTATATGTCATACCCTCTTCAGTGCACATGCTTGAAGAGAATCTGGAAGTCGTAACGACCGGATTCTCTCATGTATGATAGAGATCGCCTGAGAGGCTACCACTCTGGACGACACCGAACGAGTCTCATGAATTCTCGTGTTCCTCTCGAGCCAAATATAGAAGATAGTACACCGAGAAGTCCACGATACGCGCAAGATATCAAGTGTTTCACACGCCATCGACTAGAAGCCCGTAATACAACACTATATATGCCAACTACCACGTGGCCATATAAATCTCACCTCCACCTTTAGTCTCCGCAAGCAATCCCGTACGTGAGAAGGGGCAATCAAAGAAAAGGTGATAGTGTGTCTCTGCGTTCTCCCCACCACATAGCACACACGAGTCATCCCCCGACCAATCCAACGCTTATCCCTAGTCGGCAGCTGACCACGAATAGCCATCCAAAGAATGAAACAATGTCGTGGATTACGTCCAGGTCAAGTCAAAAGGGCAGCCCACGACACCCTGGGACCCTCCGGGCGGAAAAGAGTATATGCCGAGCCATAGATGTAGTTCCCTTATCGATATGTCCACCTCACTATATCTGTCCTCACATCTATACTCGGCAAGTACATCTATGTTGAGCCATAAAAATCTCACACAGACACGTTTCATGGGTCCACCTACCAGCTCACTTCTACGAGGAGTCGGGTCGAGGCGAAACGTCCACCCTTCACGAAGCAGAGGTACAGCCGCGCCGGAAGAGAATACCCATAGAAGACATTCACCATACTCGGTACCATATCCCGGGACCGTACCCCGGACCTCACCACGGGCATCGGCGCGGGCGACGCCAACCATACATACGGGACAACGGGGCACCGAGACCCATGACCGCGCCCGAGCACCCGCCACGGACGACGAAGACTATACATGCGGGACGACGGGAGACCGAGACCCAGGACCGCACCCGAGCTTACATACGGGACGACGGGCTCCGAGCCCCACGACCGCACCCGGCACGGGCGACGCCAACCATACATGCGGGACGACGGGGCACCGAGACCCAAGACCGCACCCGAGCTTACATACGGGACGACGGGGCACCGAGACCCATGACCGCGCCCGAGCTTACATGCGGGACGACGGGGCTCCAAGCCCCACGACCGCACCCGCCACGGGCGACGCCAACCATACATACGGGACAACGGGGCACCGAGACCCATGACCGCGCCCGAGCACCCGCCACGGACGACGAAGACTATACATGCGGGACGACGGGAGACCGAGACCCAGGACCGCACCCGAGCTTACATACGGGACGACGGGGCTCCGAGCCCCACGACCGCACCCGGCACGGGCGACGCCAACCATACATGCGGGATGACGGGGCACCGAGACCCAAGACCGCACCCGAGCTTACATACGGGACGACGGGGCACCGAGACCCATGACCGCGCCCGAGCTTACATGCGGGACGACGGGGCTCCGAGCCCCACGACCGCACCCGCCACGGGCGACGCCAACCATACATGCGGGACGACGGGCTCAACGGACCCGGGACCGCTCTCGAGCACGGAGCACGGGCGCTAGCGACCCGACATGCACAAGGATGAGGATGATGAGCCCCAAGGTCCGGGATCGCCTTCGGGCCCCGAGCATAGGAAACCACCACATGAGAGACGACTATACGCGAGCCCCGAGCTCCGGGTCCCAGGACTATATCCCGGGCGCCATACGGATACGACCTGCACCGGGTAGAAGTACACCAGTCAAGACAGTCTCTATCCTTGCATGCGAAACCACGCGTCGATAATGGACAGGTGGATCCTACCTAATTCTCCTATAAATAGACTAGATTGAGACGATAAGGGGGAGGGATCCGGGACAAGTGATCTGAGTCCGACCTACTATTAAATCCAGTGTAATATCCATGAATAAATAGAGATATCATCTCGGGCATTCAAGCCTAGTCTCTGTGTGATTTCATTTCAGCTCCCTTTCTACATATAAATATACGTGTTGTTGTGTCGTCTCCAAACCCTACCCTGCTCAAATAATAATATAATATACCCGACAAAAACGACCCAAAACAATCTATAAGATCAACGAACTCCATCGCAAAGTCTTTTGGCCACCTCCATAACCCATCAACTATGATCATACTCAACGACGCAACCCTTCTCCTAAGCCACGGTCCAAATAAATTGATTCGGATCTCACAAAGTTGGAGTTGGGCTCCATCGATTCATTTTTAGTGAATTTGTAAATGGGCCCAATAAATCCATTTTAATTGGGTCAAAAGATGGAAGATTAAGTATTGACTACAAGTTATAGCATTATTAGACTATGTAGAGTACATTATTAGACTATGTACTATAGCATTATAGTGACCGTCAGCTTGACACCCTCAATTAACATCCTCTTTCTAGCAGCAGATCCAACAAGTGTTATTCAATGTGTCAATTATTTTCTTTTTCTTTCACCTCACCATATCATATACCTCACAATATTTTTAATTTCTCTTTATTTATTTTATATATATAATTATTAAATTTAAAATTACTACATAATTAATTTTGTATTTTACCCTGATTGGAAAAACTATAACACGAATATTTACTGTATTAATCAACTTTTTGATCAATTTAGTTCACTTCTACATGATTGTCATGTTAATCGGCATCGTAATTTTGTTTTCCATTTAGTTGAAGAAGTGTTATGTTTTTACGATGCTATGTTACCACTTGTTGCGATATTGAAACTAAATCTCTCACAGCTCTCGAAATATATATGAGATGCGAAGAAAAAGATAAACGAAAAATAGAACGAACACACAAATTTACGTGGAAACCCAAAACATGAGAAAAAATCACGGGAAGAAAGAAATCCACTACATCGTTGAGTCTTACAATAATTCACTATATGATTTTCGTCTACCGGAAAACCTCAATTTATAGGTGTAGCAAACCTATCAAATTAGAAACCATTAAAATTATGAATAAATTTTTTTCCTAATATAACAAAACTCTAAATACCATATAATTATATTCCTAATATAATTATACTCTCCTAAATAATAACCAAATAAAAAAAACCAAATTGAACGCAATCAATAAATCGGTCCGGGTGAACTGTAGCACATTTCACGCCCAAAGCCAATTTGAAGATCCACGTATTCAACCAAACCACCCACTAGGCCATGCATGTTAATTATTCCTCTAGTGATTGAAATCACTTACGTAATTATTTGCGTGGATACATCGTGAGCCTAAGTGGACTAGTCCGTTCTCCTCCTGGTTTTAG
Source organism: Euphrasia confusa (assembly GCA_954870475.1). Taxonomy (NCBI): domain Eukaryota; kingdom Viridiplantae; phylum Streptophyta; class Magnoliopsida; order Lamiales; family Orobanchaceae; genus Euphrasia; species Euphrasia confusa. The sequence goes on from OX940949.1 coordinate 6,316,271, forward strand.
TTCGATTTGAGTCCTACTTTAACAAGAAGCATGAACATCTGGTGATATGTGATAGTGTAACCCTAATCTTTACATAATTTATACTCTACTAGAACTAAGAGCATCTCCAATGCTAAGACATAAAATGAGTGTCTCATTTTCACTTTTTGGTGACACGTCATCAAAAAGTGGTTTTGAGAAAAAAGTGTCCAATTTCATACAATGCATAGACCCACTTCAACTTACATCAGCTCATTGCGTAGAACACGTATTCAAGATTTAAAACACATTTCTGCTGTGATGAAGTTGTCCAGTGGTGGAAAAGTAGTGTAAAATATATAGTACGTTCTTTTGTGTTTTGTTTCGTGTTCAAAACACACAACCTGTGAAAATATGTGTTTTAAAAGCACCGAAATGTGTTTTTAAACAAATCATGCGAATAGTTGAACGTTTTTCTTTAAAACCTGAATAGGCCATTTTACAAACCCGAATAGCCCTTTTACAAACCCGAATAGCACTTTTACAAACTCGAATAGCCTTTTTACAAACGCGAATAGGTTTTAAAAATTTACTACCCACCGGAATTTTTATTAAAAAACATTGCGATAAAAACATTATTAAAATAATTAAAAAATAAAACAAAAGTACATGAAATTTCAAATTACATTACATAATTGGAAAAACACAAAATTTAAATCATTGCGATAAAACAAACTAACGATTATTATGGAATTAAAAGATATGCTCAACCAAGTCATTTTGGAGTTGTCGATGTGTCCGTTTATCACGCATCTGTATAGTATTTTGAATGTACGCTTCATACTGAACTGGAATTTGAAGGTGTAAAATTGTTGGGGTTATTTGGATTCATTTGATAGTATTTGAAAGTGAAAATAAATAATTGTGTTATGAAAAAATTGTGAGTTAAAATTGAGTATTTATAGAATAAAAAAAATGTATTTATTGAGTTATATAGCCGTTGAATTCTTAACGTTGAGATTATGACTGTTGCATTCTTCCCGTTGAATCTATCATTTACTTCATTAAAATATTATTTTTTCACTAATAAAAAAAAGAAGAAAAAAAAATAAAAGTAAAAAGGCTGCTCTTGGGTGGGTGCTACGATAGAGGCACCCACCAAAATTAAAGAATTTGCTCCAACGGTACAAATTGGGTGAATTGTGTGGACAAGACAAAACACGGGTCCCGAGGCTCATGTTGGCACTCCTTTGTGGATGCTCTAAGAGCATCCCCAATGGTAGGTACAATTCCTATGTGGCATGGAATTGTACCTAGGTACACCATTGGAGTTTAAGGTACAAATTGGAGAGAGAAAACAATAGTATCAAATTGTTGATTAGGTACAAATTGAAATTGTGTCTTGTGTGGTGGGTCCCACATCTAAAAAAGGTGAATAATTGTACCTCAAACCATTTGAGTAGTGAGGTACAAATTGATAAGTAGAAATATTTAGTGATGTGTCAATTAAATTGTACCTCACATGAGGTACACCATTGGAGATGCTCTAAGTGGAGGTTCTCCGTGGACACATATCTACACTTACAAGATATTTGTTAGTATCCAAAGCGAAAACACTTTTGCTGTCTTCAATGTGTATTTTCAGACTTGTTTCATCTAGGTTTGTGTGGATATTTCTAGACGATTAAGAACACTAGTTTGTCTATGTAGCACATATGTTTAATATATCGGGTATTCTTATTCTATTTTAGCCTTTCAGGTTCATCATGCAAATCAAATTATATGTGGTTACGGCTTTGCTTTGTCGTGTCCGGTCTATGCTCCTATCTAGGCACTTTGTCTCGTCTACATTGCAACTCATCTGTGTGACTGTGTGTGTGTGTTTATTTTTCAGTTGCTTATAATTATTGTGTGTGTTTAATTATTTTTCATTTGCTTATAATTTTTAATTTTTATTCTTGCTAATTTAAATGGACACTACTACAAAAAACACTTTTAACATCTACTGTTTTACATCGGTTTCTTAAAAACCGATGTAAAAATCATTAGATACATCGGTTTACATAAAACCCGCTGTTAGCAAGTCCCTGGACATCGGTTATTTGGAAAGTGATGTCCATAAATAGATAAATGAAATCGGTTTTGAAATAGCCGATGTTAATTTTATCTCCAATATCGGTTCTTATTACACGCGTTGTGAGTTAAAATTTTATGGAAATCAGTTAAATATAAAACAGATGTGAATTAATAAAATGCGGTTATCACTTTTAGAGTAACCGACGTGAGATTAAAGTTTTAAACATAACTATTATTATTATAATTATTAATTAAATATAAAATATACTCCACTACTCCATCTCTTTAAATTTAGGGTTGCTTTATCCCTTGATAAAAAAAACTGTCCCGCTAAACCTCTGTGTAATTTCATTCACCAGTAATTGCCGTTGCTCGTCGCCACTGCCATTCACTGCTCGTCGCCGCTGCCATTCACCCTTAGTTTCCGCTGCCATTCAACCGTAATTGTCGCTGCTCGTCGCCGTTAGTATCGAGTGTTCTTGACACCTTTTTTCTTAGTGACGAGTTTCTCGCGTTTTCTCCAGCCGATTCAGGTAATGTGTTATATCTCTAAATTTTTGATTTGTTGTTGGATTCGATTTTAACCTTGAAATTAGGGATATTAGGATTTATGGGCGCAATTGAAATTAATTTTGAAGTTAGGCTAATGAGAGGTAAGACACAATGTATCACTGCATTCCTATCAGGCTATCAGCAACAACTTGGTTCTTTTTTTAGGTCAATCACTTTTTTTTTTTCGTTCGTCCAGCTCTTTGTGGGTTAGTGCAAATAAACTTTTGAGGCATAAATGGCTAAGATTGAAAGGTAAAACCTTTCTAGAATGAAAGGTAAAACCTTTCTCAAGCTGGCTGTAGTTTCTTAGACATGAATATTGCAATGTTCATCATCTTTGTCTAATTAATCTGCAGGTGGGTATCATGCATAATTAATCGAACTAAGTACTTGTACGTATTAGAGATGATAAATGATCTTCAATACATAGGCTAGTGAAGCTTGAAGAATATGTGTTTGGGCATTGCCAATTTACTAATATCTCCATTTTATATTGTGTTTTGTATCCACAGGGAAATTGGAGAAGGGGTAGACACCTTCAGGGGAAGAGTCTGCGACTGCCCCACAGTGGGCGACAATCACTACGAAGGAGATGGACACATCTCGTGTTGAGGTATGCTTTACTATTAATTAAGTGGTTAATTAATTCTATTAAGTAGATATTTAATTCCATTGGAGCAGGGAGGTGTTCTGGTAACCACAGAAGATGCTGGTGTGAAACCCGAAAGGGGACCATATATATTCTAAGCATGCTAAGTTTAGTACTACTACTCATGCTTTTTTCTATTCAATATGAGGTTTATTTTTGTTTTATTTCAGTTTTTTATTGCTGCAATTCAAGGATCGAATTTATCAAGGCGCATGTGTCCATCAGATTTCCATAGGGATGGCCGAAAATGTAAATGTGCTTCATTTGAGAAACACATTTACATTTTATAGTTGGTTTAATAATGGGGTTTGACCAATGGTTTGTTGACTATTTGTTAATTGGAGATTTAGATGAATGCAAGAAAGATCTTGGCCACCAATGCAAAGACTACAACTGCAGTGGAGGTAAACTCGACATAAAGAAGCACATCACATGTATAGGTATGTAATAGACTACTCTTGTACGAAGTGAAATTGTGCATCACAGTGTAGTGTACGTAGTGTTTTATCATAATCTTATAAAAATGGAACTTAATTATTAGAGAATTGCAAATTTGATTAGTAGGTGAAGTTTTCTTCTTGGGACCTTTGTTACTACTTTCAAAGAATATGATTCATACTTACCCCTATTCAATGTTAGTGTTTATTTTGTATGTACTTTTGTTTTGGATTAATTCTATTACTATTTTTTTTTATTTAAACAGAAAATTTGAAATATGAAACAAGAGGGGAACTCTAACTATTGACTTGAAAGGCGGGATAATGAGCAGCACCCTTGAAGAAGATAACTATGAAGCTTTAGATCAAGATTTTTTTTCTTCAAATGTGTATTCTTATTAGATTGTTGACATTGTTATGAAAAAAATATTTATCTTTTTTTATTAATTAGTATTGCTAGAAATTTATATATATATGAAGCTCCTATAATTATTTTTTTTTTTAATTTTTTATTATTATTTTAACATCTGTTTAAATTAAAACAGATGTTAATTATATACTTTTCAGGGCTGATTAGATGAGGTTTTTTACATCTATTATTTAAGAACCGATGTCAATAAAATTAAATTTACATCAGTTTTGTAACCGTTGTAAAACAAATCAAGTTTTAACAACGGCATTTATTATATCAGTTTGAGAACCGATGTGAAAAGCCTTATTTAACTGATGTTAAATCCCTCTTTTGTAGTAGTGGGAGATCTATTATTGAAAAACATTTTTGTCGCGTTCCCTTTTGTCTAGCTTAACACCAAGGATACATCTAGCTAGTTGGAAGCTAGTTGGTTCAAAGGGAAGCAATTAGCTCAGTCTCAAGGAGCCTTCGGCAAATACAGTGCTTTTAGATTACATCTCGTCTGGAAAATGGAAGGACATTGTAGGCTTTGATGACCACCTGCTGGACGATATCAGCAAGTAAGCTCTTTTCTGCTTTATCAAGTGTATACACGTATTTTTATATATTTCACTTAAATTTCCATTGCTTACATTTGAATGTTATTGTAGGGACTGGCTGAACTCAGGCTTTTCGAATTGAATAAGCGTCAAGCATAGTATGCGAGCTATCGATCACTACTGAGATTTTGGAAAACTAGTGGGATAGCAAAGGCAAGGTCCGTCCGATTGTAGCAATATTTTCGTGTCTTAATTAGACTTTTTGAGCATTAATCTTATCACATTTGTTGATTCCTGAAAAGAGAGTACTCCTGATTTCTTATCAGTCCACACCAAGTTTTTACGATTCTAGCTTGTGGTTAATGTAGCTTAGTTTTCGCGCGCTGTTTCTTCTCTTACATCTTGTTTTATGAGATTGTGTGTTTGTGGTGTCATACATAGCACGTAGCTATGGTTTGATAATCTTAGTTAATGTCATATAAATATAAACTCATAATCTAACTTATATATCACATAATTTATTATTCTTTTGAAAGTTAAGAGTATGTCATTACAAATTGTAAAAGTTGAAATGATACTTTTTTTTTTTTTTGATAAGGAGGAGAGACGAGAAACTCCACCCCCACCCGATCGGAGGTCCCTCGATCGGGTAGGATGTAAATCGAGGGATGTGCCCGAGTAGCAGACACCTGTGCGAGAGAGCCAACAGGTCGAACCCCAGGACAAACCTTCATAATATTTCAATGAAAATTTGCCCCACCCGAGGTTCGAACCCTGCGTTGCCGGGGAATTTCACCCACATCATCACAGGCCTTACCACTCGGCTATGCCCCTGGGGACAAGTTGAAATGATACTTATTAAGTATATATGTTACAATAACTTTATTTATTACAATTATCATGAAATTCCTAGGTTGGGTTGTATGAAAATGTTAGAAAACAGGGCATCCTTCAGCCACTATCCCAGGCGCCGTCGGGCAATTTGCTAAGGGACAATGATCATCGGCATCCAAACCCCACCAACTCGGGCCCACAATATCCTTGGATTGCAGCGTGAAGAACAGCAAGACCCCCATCAACGTGATCCCAGTATCCAGGGCTGCCGCCAAGACATAGCCGTAGGTGGCCCACCATTTCTTGTGGGCCCTGTATACATAAATGTTGAAGAAAACCCCTGCGATCCCCCACATTATGTAGTTCACCGATCTAATTGGCGGCATGCTACCCGCCACAGAAAAGATGAGCGGAAGGTGGATGAGCCTTATCCATTTCTTCTCCGGGAAGATGCGGCCCATGAAATAAAAAGGGAGTGGGGCCACGAAGCCCACCAGGAACCACCAGTTCATGGACCCGTACACCCCCTGGCTTCCAAACATCTTGTGGGGCCCGATCACTCCCCATATGATGGAGGCGTTGTAGAATACAGTGTCGTTCGGGCAGGTCCACGGGCTCCCGTCGGCCAGCAGGGTAGGGTCGCAGATGTGCTCCACTGTCGACAGGAGCCACCACGACGTTTGGAAGCAGACCGTCGAGGCAACCATTGTCCCGACTAACTGAAATACGAGATGAGTATAACCAACAAGGTTTGTAAAATTTCAAAAACACGTACCCATAAACATTTTTGTACTCTCACCTGCGCGACGAACATGGATTTGGGAGGGATCTTCATGTACTGACCGAACTTGAAGTCACCTAGGAAGTCGAGTGCTTGCGACATGCTGATGTAACCGTACGTCTTGAAAGCTACATTAGCAAGAGGTCTCCCCGGGTAAATGTAACCGAGGATCAGCTCGGTTATAACATTAAGCCCGATTTGCTGCATCAAAATCTCAATTAATTACAAGATCGGCGGTGACATGCATGCATAAAAACACATACAGTATATATATATGGTGTACGTACCATGTTTGTCGTGGCCTGTATTATGCCGATTGGCAAAGTGAAGGTCAGAGCTATAGTACAGGCCAATATAAGGCCCCACCACGGGAGTTGGAGCTCTCCGTTGAACCCTTCGCAGTTGAACATCGAAAGGCAGAACACCACCAACAGAATGACGTGAAACCACCATTCGGGTACCGCTTCATAGTTCTTCTTCATTATCCTCGCGTGCACGTCTATTTTCCCGTCTAGGTTTTCTCTTGCTTTGCTCCATAAAGACCAAATTGTTCTGCAAAGAAACAGTTTTTAGTACAGAATTAAATTTCAATCACTAACTATCGTTTCGATCACTTACTTTCCGTGATACAGTGCAGCGTGCGTAATGGTGGCAGTTAATGTAGCAAAGCAAATTCCATACGAAAAGGCGAAGAAAACACTGAGGTACAGCTTGCTGTAGCCTTTGTACCCGACCTGGTCGAGGGTGAATGTCGTCTCGTTTAAAACACGCGAGATGTTGAAAGGCTGCCCGTCGTGATCGTACGTGTGGCTCGTGAATAACGGGAACTTCTTGGCATCGAACATGTTGGTGAAGTAAGTCAAGGGCAACATGACGTACATCATCAGGAAGAAGCCGACGAGGGTGTTGAAAATGGCGAAGGTGGGAGTGGCTATTGGGCTGCCCGCGTAGGTCACGGTGGCCCAGTCGAGCCCAAACGACCCGATCCCCATCCCGGAGATGCCCGACCCGAGCTGCTGCGGGAGTATTTTGTCCTTGTAGATCAAACAGAGGATGGAGATGGAGGAAATTGAAGGGGCTAGGTATGCGGGGACGATGTAGTATGCAAAGCTAGAAATGGTGACCATTATGAAGAATTGAAACCTTGTTACTCCACCTTTCGGCCTCACTTCTTTCTCATGCAGTGCTCTGAAATCAGAACAAAAATATATACTTTTTGGCACCTGTTTTGTAAATACACCAAACTTATGGGGTGTGTTTTGTAAATATTCCATTAGATGACTCAAAATCATTTTTGTTTTGCTATGTGAATCTTTTTGTGTTCTTTTTGTAAATATCCCAAACTTTTAGGGTGGATTTTATAAATATCCCAAACTTAAAACAAGATGTCCAAAACAGAATCGGACACCAAACAAGAAAATACTTTTTTGGCACCTGTTTTGCAAATACACCATTTTTATTTTGCTCTGTGAATCTTTTTGGGTTCTTTTTGTAAATATCTCCAACTTCACGAACACAATTAGACATGTCGAAAACCAAACTGGAACCGGAATTTCTGATTACAGAATCAAACCGAAACAGTCAATTCGGGTCTAGTTCTTGTTCTGGACGTCATATTTTCAATAAATATTTTTTTTAAAGAAAGTACGTTAAAACTTGAATTGGAATCCTGAAACTGCTGGTTCCAGAACCGGCGGTTCATATTCGTTTGGGCAAGTTTAAGCACAATACCTGAATAAAGAGACTGAAATCATGCTATCAGGCCACCACATGTAAGGCGAATCCACCAGAACTTTTCGGAAGATACCGGCCCAACCGTAACCGAGCAACTGCAGTAAAAAAAAACGGTAAATAAAATAAAAATAACACTACAAGTAAATGCATATGTACTAAAACCTCTATAAATTAATAAACTTTCTAAATTAATAAAAATTTTCGGTCTCGACTGTCCCAAAACTATTAATTTAAAGAGAGGTTTTACTGTATATTACCTGTGTGGTTTGTGCCAACAGCCATGCCGCAACGGGGTTCATTTTCCGGTGATAAAATGCCTTGACGATGTTTATAATCCCAACGGCATAAACTCCCGAAGCCCCCGACCCAGCGAAGAGCGTGATGAGCACGTGCTCTTTCATATTGAACGGGCCTGGGTTGAGCGTAAACGACCACTGAGTCAACGGGACCCGGAACTGCTTGGTGGGCAGGACCCTGGCCATGAACCTCCCGATGGGCAGGGTCACGATCATTGCAGTGCCGCCCGAAAGGAAGACCGGATTCTGCCGGAACGAGAAGAACTGGTTGACGAAAGCCAGGACCACGCACGAGGTCAGCCCGAGGAACCATGTCCGGAAAGTCAACACGGGCAGGGTCGGGTCGTCCGTCGGAGGGACGGTCAACGTGACCTGCTCGATCGGATGGTAGTTTTCTTCGCCGTCTTCATTGTGCTTATAATAACTTTCTCCGATTTCTCCGGGCATTTCGATTGTTTGTTGAAAGTGAGTGAGAAGTGGTACTACATAGTGATTGAGTTTGTTTGTTCTTTATATAGCGTAAAGATAAATAATTAAATTAGTGTTAATTTAATTTTTGATATATATATCTTTGATTTTACACAATCTGTTATTTCATGAGCTAATAATTAGCTATGATATATGTTTTTAGACCGGATTTAATTCATATGCATGCGTATTTGGTCTGCTGACCGTAGTAGACGAGACTTTTACTATCCGACAAATTGTAAATTCTCAAATCAAATTTCTTCTAAGATGTTTTTTTTTTCTTTATATTATTATATTAGAAAAGGAACAAGTGAGTTGTTGGTACAACTATGTATAAATTGCCAAATTCAAAAGGTTATATTATGATGAGTAAGACCTACTTTATAGTTTGAATTTATAAATAACTAGTTACCTTAATTAATTTTATTACATCTGGGATAAAGCAGGTTGTTATATGTGTACTCAATAAACTAAAATTGACGTATAAATTCTTTGGTGCATTGGGGAGGTCCGTTGCGCCATTGCCATTGGTCAAAGCAACTAACAAATTTTGCCAGCTCATTTTAATTTATATTTAATTCAGACTACATTTGACATATGTCAAGTTGGGTGAATTTTTAACAAATAAATTATTTATTATTATTATTGTAAATAAATAAATACGAGCAGTAATTAATATCCCGCGTAACCCGCAATCTTAGCCGTGTTTGTGTACATGCTCGATCGGATATACAGTATATTAGTTTTGTTAATTTATTTTCAACGTGTTGGCCAATGGGGGAGCAAGTCATGTAGTGTATACTTCCTATATACTGTATGTATGTATGTATGTGATTCTCTCGTGTAAATTGAATATTCTACTTGGCAAGAAAAATGGAAAATGCAAGAATAGTTATGCTCACCATTGTGAGATTGACTCGGAGGGCGAGCAATTCATTTGAAATAATGTAGTATCGAGTATTGACCATATAGTAGTTCAGTCATTACTCATTACTATTCGGCATTTTTTGCACTACCCTAGTGGAGAGTCTCGGTGTTTGAGTAATAATTTTATAAACATACTTATACATCAAAATTTTAACTTTCAACATTTTATTAGAATACGAAATCCAAATAGAAACAAAAAATGATTGGCATCATGAGTGACCACAAATAAAAAATATGATGTCATTGATGTTTTTTATTTTTATTTTTGATAAAAGTAACAATAAATTGATTCGGATCTCAGAAAGTTGGAGTTGGCTCCATCGATTCATTTTGAATGAATATGTAAATGGGCCCAATAAATCCATTATGGGTCAAAAGATGGAAGATTAAGTATTGACTCTACAAGTCCACCATTGCGATTATAGCCTTCTAGCATGTTTGACCTTTTAGGATTCAAATCCCAATAGCTTTTGACTTTTTTACGATTCAGTATCTCAACTTTCTTTGATGTTTGTAAGTGACAATGCTTCGGGCCGGGCTGTTTCTTATTATTTGGGCCTAGTTAATGATCTTGGGCTTTGGTGAACCCAATTTTATTTCAGCCCTTCTTCGAATAAACCATTCACTTATTTTCATGGATTTCTTTTCCACATAAACCCCTTATTCATATTTTTCATAGTTTAGTGATTGAAATTGCGTTGGAAGTCATGCACTTATGTTGTTTTGTACTACTAGGTAGTCCCGTAATTAGTTAACTCACAATACTAAGTATTGTAGAGATATTTAAAACAATTGTAGTTAGTTAACTCACAATACTAAGTATCGTAGAGATACTTAAAACAATTGCGAGATTCGAAATAACTGTGTAGTTCACTTTTTCAAACACACATTTATAAATTCTGGCGAATTTATAGAAAGATTACACGACAAAAAATCAAGTCTAACTATTACAAAACAATCTTAGCGGGATTTCGTACTAGTAGATTAAAAAAGCAGACTTCAAACTCCTTTTAGCGAATTCGTCCTACGCTATCTAACATGCCCAACATAAAATGTATTGCTGGGAATTTCTAACGAAATATCATGAATTATGTGGAAATATGTTCGAAATTCTAAAGCAGGACGCTGCAGCAGTGCTAAGGCAGAGTCACTACCGCAGCAGAGCGCTGCGCAGCAGACAGTTTACTATCAGGATGCATCATCTTCTATTTTTTGTAATAAACTAAAAATTAAATATTTCTTTCCATACTTATCCGATTGAGGTGATTCAAAAGGCTACGGAATCTTTGGAGCACAAGTAACCTGTTCCTACTATAAATCGACGTCCAGGTCCTCTACAAAAAATTGAATATTTCTTTCCATAGTTATAGAGCTCGATATGGAAACACTAATGAGTTTCCACAATTTTCGACTAATAGGCCGAGCCCATAGCGTCTTCCTTTGAATATTCGAGATTCCATCACCGACTTAGCTTCGGGTTCTTCGATTGTAGCGAGACTTCGCACTGCAGGCTTGATGTGTGTAGCAGTACTATGATTTTCCAAACTTACCACTTAAGAGTATGAAGTCCTTTAGCAAGTTCTTCTTACTCTCTCTTGACATCAACACCTTAATAAAATATTATTTTAAAAATATAATAATAATATGATTTAAAATTAATTAAGTATATGATTGTAAATAAAATTTAAAAAATATGTTTTCAAATATAAGTATTATTGTCTTTTAAAATAAAAAATAATAACAATTATAATGGAGCTATTGATTCGATGATTTCAAACGTCAAAATTCATTTTATGGGCCGGCCCATCTCAGTCTTAAACCCTTCTCTCCATAAAAACCCTAATTTGATACCGTTTTTTTTCTTCTGAAATTATTTCAATCCTTGAAATAAAACCTATCAAATTTTTAGTCTGCCGGTAAGATTATTTTCATTTACACAGTTTAATGGCGGGTCCTTTAATCAGCAAGAAGGGATCTCGAACCTCAAATCCTCCTCCTAGTAAGAAGCATAAACCGGTGCCAAAATTGCAGAAAAAACCCGTGAAAGAGGACTTGTTGAGTGACTCCGATGGCAGTGACGAGCCCGAGCAGCTACAACAATCCGATGGAGAAGTTCAGGATGAGGAGGAGGACTCTTATTCAGAAATGTCGTCCGATGGCGACGACCCTTTAGCCAGAGATATCCTCCAAGGAAGTGATGATGACAAAGGTACTCTATCTTCCTTTGTATGTACACTTCACTTTATTGCGATGGTGTTTCTTATATATATTTATTTACAGAGGAGGAGGTAGAGGGTTCTGAAGACGACGGGGCTTCGGATTCAGATTCGGATTCAGATGGTTCTGATATTGAGAAGAAATCAAGAGCTATTGATAGAGAAAAGGCACGGGAAAAAAAAGACTTCGATGATGATGTAGAAACTAACATCATTGAAGAAGCTGATGAGTTCAGATTACCGACTCCGGAGGTTTGTTTATTTATTCTTCTTAACATGGTTTGTGGACATATAGCTTTAAACTAATATTTCTCTTCAATGTCATAGGAGCTCGAGGAAGAAGCAAATAGTCCCCCAGACCTTCCCAGTCTCCTAAGAAGGATAAAAGAGGGTATGCCCAGTTTAATATTTTTTGTATTGGTTGTTCATTTGGATTTGTTCAACTGAAATTTTGAGTGTTTTGGGTTGCTATATTAGTTGTCAGGACACTTTCGAATTTCAAGGCTTTGAGGCAGGAAGGGGCTGCACGAAAGGATTATGTTGATCAACTTAAAATGGATTTGATCTCCTACTATGGATACAATGAGTTTATGATTGAATCTTTGATCGAGGTCAATTCTTCTTACTTTGGATAGTTAATTTCTCTTGATGGAAATCTCCTTGTTATTGATATTTTTTTTGCTTTTCGTTTGTAATCTTTTCGTTCAGATGTTTCCGGTTGTTGAGCTAATGGAACTTATTGAAGCTTTTGAGAAGCCAAGGCCTATATGCCTTCGCTCAAACACTTTGAAGGTATATATATATATATAATGCTTTTCGTTGTGCACTATTTTTCTGTTAAATCAAGTTGTATATGCTGACTTTTATGTACTGATATATAGACTCGACGAAGGGACTTGGCTGGTGTTCTATTAAACCGAGGTGTCAACCTCGACCCTCTGAGCAAATGGTCAAAAGTAAGCTTTTCCACGTGTTTCAGTTTTTTTTAATAATTTATAAAGCTTTAAGTCTCACCTGTCTTTTATCTGTAAACTTGTGTTTTTATTATAGGTTGGTTTGGTTGTATATGATTCACAAGTTCCGATTGGGGCCACTCCAGAATATATGGCTGGTCACTATATGGTACATTTAGATCATATATTTCAGACAATTGGTTTTTATTTTACATCATAAAGCTAATGTTTTCTTTTTAATTATAGCTTCAAGGTGCTAGTTCTTTTTTGCCTGTGATGGCCCTTGCTCCTCAAGAAAAAGAAAGAATTGTTGATATGGCGTGAGTATTTGATATTATACCATTACCATTCATTTTCTTGTTTATATTTTACTTTATGATAATATGATTTCCTAATCTCTCTCGGTAAAATCTTCAAAATTTACAGTCCATGCAATCTTCTTTTTGCTCCATTTATATTTACTGCACAATCCAAACATCTACTCTTCTTTGTACTCTCCCCTCTCCTCGTCTCCCTTCATTTTTATCATACTATGTAACATGATTCTTACCTTCCCTCAAATGTTCTATTCTTAATTTTAACAATTTTTTTGGTATAAGTTCTGGTTACTTGAAACTAATTTTTTTAGGGTGACTTAAGAATTTTACAAATCATTTATGTATGATGAATCTCTATTATTTTATAGGGCTGCCCCTGGTGGAAAAACTACCTATATTGCTGCCCTTATGAAAAATACTGGTGAGAAACTTAACTGTAATCAAATAATGAAGTCTAGTATTTTTCTTCTTAATAATCTTTGAACTTATATCTATTTTTCCATCCTTGTCTTTTAAATCGGAAAGATTTTTTGTGTATATTCATAGCTAGTTGAATGCGAATAACTTGAGCTCGTTTACGCCCCCTCAAATTAAAAAAACAATTTGTTTAGAAGAAATGTATTTTATTTACCGATTCTTGAAACATAAAATTTGTTCAAAATAGTTGAGATGCTTTTCTATACTTCCATTGGCATTCTATAATATTGTAGCTCATATAGCCAAACAATTTATATGCTATTATTGCTATTTATTTAAGATTAAGGTTTCATGCTATAGACACGTTTTGACAATATATTCTGGAAAAGGTATCATTTATGCAAATGAGATAAAGGAGTCCAGACTGAAGTCTCTCACTGCCAATATACACCGAATGGGCGTAACAAACACCATAGTCTGTAACTATGATGGGAGGGAGGTGACAATTTCACCCATATTTTGTTTGTCGTATTTTTTTAGTTTTTTCTTAAGAATCTCTCGCCATTTGTGCAATATAATGATTCATCTTTCTTTGCAACATCAGCTTCCCAAGATTTTGGGCTTTAACACGATTGATAGGGTTTTGCTTGATGCCCCTTGCAGTGGAACTGGGGTATGCAATCAAGCTTTCGTTTGAAAGTACCTGCTTAGCTTCTTTTTGGACACCATTGTAAGAAAAATGTGGTGAATTCGTGCAGGTTATATCCAAGGACGAGTCCGTGAAAACCTCAAAAAGTGCTTTAGAGATACAAAACTGTGCACATTTGCAGAAGGTATGCATTGTTTATTTTTATAATTTAGCACTTCTATACAAAATAGAGAAATGTTAGCAGCATTTTGAATCTCTTTATTAAGATTTTAAATAAATTAATGTATTTTTTGATATTGTAATTATTTATGTCTAATGTTTTCTTGCGCAGCAATTAATACTTGCGGCAATAGATAGTGTAGATGCGAACTCTACATCGGGAGGGTACATCGTTTACTCCACGTGTTCCATTATGGTTGCAGAAGTTCGTAACATTTATACCCTCTGTTCCTCGTTACCATAAACAAATTTCTATTTCCATTTTCTCATTTTTGTTTTCGTTCAGAATGAAGCTGTCATTGATTATGCGCTCAAGAAGAGAGACGTAAAACTTGTTCCTTGTGGCCTTGATTTTGGACGTCCAGGGTATTAACACCTTTGTTATTTATTGGGTTTTATTTTTAATTATAAAATGAGCAGCTTAAGCAGTTCATAGTTTGATGATTATAGGTCTGACGTTTTTGTTCTTTACCAGATTCATACGGTTCAGAGATAATCGTTTTCACACCTCCTTAGACAAGACAAGACGCTTTTATCCACATGTTCACAATATGGATGGGTTCTTTGTAGCCAAGGTGTGTTTGCTTCTTCACCTATATTTCCACTGTTGAGTTAATCATATTAAAGTTGAGCTATTTGAGAGGGTAATGCATGATGCTATTCCTTCTCCCAAAATAAGACGTTTTAGAAAAGTTCTCACGCAGATTAAGAAATTTGATGATATTCCCTGTTTGAGGGTAATGCATGATGCTATTCCTTCTCCCAAAATAAGAACTTTTAGAAAAGTTCTGACGCAGATTAAGAAATTTGATGATATTCCCTGTTTGAAATCCAATTATTACACTGTTATATTTCTTTTAATGTTAGACCTAACACATTGTCAGGTTCTTGACCTTTTCCTGAACTTTAGGAGTAATTGCAAAAAAACACTAATTTTTCTAACATTTCATGTGCCTCCTTATGCCATGTAAAATAACAGGGTCTCATTTTTTAATTAATCTAAGCCTTGTATAGTTTTTGTAATTTACCCAAAATGGGGTTCCTTTATTGATGTTTCTGAATGTGAATTTTCATTTACAGTTGAAGAAAATGAGTAACAAGAAGCTAACTCCAGGAGAACCTGATATTTTGGGAGAGGTTTATGAAGCATCTGAGCTGGTTGAAAGCAATGGACAGAACAATGCTAATGAAGATGGTCAGAAACATCATGAGAAACAGGTTGTTACCAAAGAGAGCAAGGAGGCGGGCAATGGCTTTACTAAACCCGCGAAAGGAGAAAAAGGATCTGAAAAACCAAAGTGGGAGAGAAAGAAACTTCTCCCCAGAGAGGAAATTGCCAAAATTAGGTACAAGGCTGTATGAATATTAGGGCGGTGAATGAATATGAATATAGCCGCGGCATAATATAACTTTTTCTTCTTTCTTTCATTTTGTGATTTGCAGAGAAGAGAAAAGAGAAGCTTTAAGAGAAGCAAAGAGGAAAGCTAAACCGGAAAGTAGAACTAGTAGCAGGAAAAAAAGCCGAAGGTCTGAATGACAAATGAAGCAGCATTTGTCTTGAAGATTGATTTGATTCATCTTCATTTTGATTTGTGTTAAACTATTAACTAAACGATTAAGCTCGAAAACCTTTTTTGGAATTGATGAATTTGGCTTTAAGTGCCACAAATTTTTGTAAGTTTCAAGTTCAATATACTATTATTCTTCTGTTGTGTGTACCATATGGTATTTATTTCTCAATGTCTGTTTTGAAAATATTTTATCTATATACTAAAATAATTATCACCATATCTAAATTTCTACATGCTCATTTGTAAATATGCACTTTGTCTAATTTAACTGAGAACATGAAAATATTCAAGAAATATCTCTCCTTAGAAAAACAACACACTCGCAATGAAAAAAATGTTCAAATGTGCGACGGGGAAGAACACAGTACAACTAAACTAGGATTCATTTTTAGGCACGGCACGTCTTTGTCTCTTGTATATCTTCTGGACATCATCCCTGACTCCACCTCCCTGAATCCCATTAGTATCTCGAGATCCACTCTCGATCATTTCCTCGACGGACCCAACCTCATCCGTTTCCAGCTCTTTCCTTTTCCCTCCATAGTCCCCTACAGAAACATCACCGCTGTCCGACACATTGTTAACCTCGGTTGCCACCTCATCAGAAGCTAAACACACGGACATCGCTTTCTCTCCAGTGACCCCCTGTGCAGCATCGTCCAGCGAGATATTCGTTGCAATCAAACTGTGGTCAGTCGATAGGTTGTCTACTAGGATAGACGGGTTGGCCGAGGATGGGGAAGGTTCTCTGCTTCCAGTTATGGTGTCCAGCTCTATCATCTCCGATTGTAGGTTGTCCTCCTCATGATCGTTTGATAGCGGGGTAACAAAGGGATCAGGATTGGACATATCGTGATGCTGCTGGTATGGATAGTCGTCGTTTGGTTTCATCGAAGCGGATTCTGTCGGCGATGATGGATCTGGTGTGGATGGGAAATATGATGACCCCGAGCTTAGGCCGACCATGCAAGGCCCGCTCATTCCACCTTTCCTCCTTGGCTTGCAATGCTTTGTTTTGGGGCCGACTGATGGAATCATCTCCTGCTTTAATGACATGCCTTCGTTTCCATTACTCATTCTCAAAGTAAATGCACATA
Source organism: Euphrasia confusa (assembly GCA_954870475.1). Classification (NCBI taxonomy): domain Eukaryota; kingdom Viridiplantae; phylum Streptophyta; class Magnoliopsida; order Lamiales; family Orobanchaceae; genus Euphrasia; species Euphrasia confusa. The sequence continues at coordinate 6,333,373 of OX940949.1, forward strand.
TGTCCCGAATCTTTCCAAAGGCCTGTAAGAACGGATTTTTTGTATCTGCAGATGTTGCAAATTGTAATGATGATTTCAAAAATGAGTCCAAACAATCATAGGGCACCAGGGAAAATTTTCCGCTTTAGAAGACCTTTTTGTTTGTAAAATTAAAACCACAATCCAACAACAAAAACTCTACTTTTAGACTCTGATTTAAGTTTATGCAAAAGATTGAATAAATTTGAATGCACAAGATTTATTGGTGCATGGAGAAAGATAACCGAACCTGTATTTTCAAGACCCAACTGCATTGTGTTTGGGTCTAAAGTATCCTGAAATTCCGACATGCTCAGGGAAGAATCCCACGTCTGCAGTGTATCTACTCCAACATTTTCTGGGATTATAGGAGAATGAGCCACTTCCAGTGGTGTGGAAACTGTAACAGGGACATATGAGCCTCTCCTCCGGCTCTCAAAAGCTGCTCCACAGGAAAACGAGCTTCTTTTCTTTGGCCTTCCCCTCTGGGCCTTGGGTGGAATAGATGGAGATGGAGATGGAGATGGAGCTGGTGATGACGAGCTCAAATCTGGATGGGAAGTGAGAAGACGGTGGCCTTCGTGAGCTAATCTCAAAGAGTATGTGGATATATCAAGGATCTCTCTAAGTACATCTTCTCCTGATATATCACAGCCTTGGTTTATAGCATCAGCCGCTCGGTGGTATATTTTCTGTAAGCTCTGGGCCTGATCAAATTCCACATATATCATTTAATAGGAAGAAAAAACAGGGGTGTGATTGCAAAAATAGTTGATGACATCACCAATTCTCCAATTCCCATTAATATATTCCTTACTTAAATTAATAAAGAGAACATAAGGCGTCGTTCAAATTCAAAGTGTCTTACCATTGCCTCCTTTGCGCTCCCAACTCCTTGGTACCCGCTATTCGGACGAGTGGCAGGATTACCAATCAACAGGCGAGTAATCCTTCGGTACCATAACATATACGGGTCATTCTGATCAATGGAGCAGTCAGCCGGAGGAGCAGATACGACGCGGGCCACACGATCGGTCCACATGTCGACGAACTGGCGGTGATGCTGCACCCAATCGTAATTCTGTCTCCCACGACGGTCGGTGAAATGGATGTCCGGAATAGTGTCGCAAATTGCGGGGATTAGCTGCTGTTGACCGAACTGACGTAATACGCGGTCAGGATGGTGGAACTCGACAACGTCAAAGCAGATGAGAGGGGATACCGTCTGCCAAATGCTTCTTCCAGAGAGACAATATTCCGGGAGGCTGCCAAGGGTATCGATAGGGTACGGTTCCCATACAAGCTGAAAACAATTAAGGTTTCAAATGATAGCTATTGGATTTTTGTCAAATGTAATGCCATGGAGGCAAATGTTCAATAAAATAAATGTCCCACAAAATGCACTGTCTGCAAATGAGTCATGTAACTGCATAAGAAACTTAGTTTCAGTCCTCATTTTACCAAATTCCAATGACGTGCAATTCTCGATTTTGAGTGAAAGTCGGACTGAAACTGAGATTTTTATAGTCACCAGACTATTTTGCAAACTAAGCACTTTGGTTGACAAGGTCCAAAACCAATGTTTGGATAATTTCAGGACTAATGTGAAAGTCATGCCATTTTAAAGGACCTTTTTTGTGATAAACCTGGTCATCCTTTATATTGTCTGTGTATGATAAACCTAGAGGTTTTGTTCTATAATTTACTCTGGAAAAATGAAAAGAAGTCAAGAACCTGGTCATCCTTCATATTGTCGAGTTGGTCCCTATACAGGACTAGAACGTGGGTCCCCACGGTCTCCAGCTTGAAACCAACATTCCACCTACAAGCAACAAATATTTGACATACAAACAACAAATAAATTAATCCTCAGTTTCATGTGAGCTCTTCAATGTCTGCCAATCAATACCTAGAACCATAGGGGGAAGCAGGCAAAGGGTGCTCTGCATCAATTATTTCAGGCGTTAGCTGCAGTCGGGGTGTTAATCTCCCAGGACGAGCGAAGGGCAGTCTCTCCCATGCCCAGATCTAATTAAATATTAAATATTATAACAAAAACAAGCATCTCAGTATTCACATATTTTTACGAATACATTTCCAATTTCAGTCCATTAACATCTCAATTAACATATTTTGATCCTCGACAGTTTTCAGATAATATTGGCAATTCAATCTTTTAACTTTCATAGGCATTATGCAAAAAACAAAATATTACCTGCAAAAGAACTAGCGGTCCACATATATCCGACGTTTCGGGTTTCGTGGCCCGGCATAAAGCCCGGTAGAGACAAGCGAGCACAGCACTACCCCAGCTAAGCCTCCCAGACGCCTCCAAATCCCTAAGCAGGGGCAAGTACATAAGCTTGACTTTATTATTAGACATATCCGACAACAACTGCCCCCCTAGCAACTGCAAAATATACGCCCGGGCGTAACACCTCACAGTATCATCGGAAGAATCTTCCGGAAGCGCCTTGAACCTCTCCTGCAGACACCTGATCTTAAGCCTCCCCCTGTCGAAATCCTCCGGGGGCGGCCTGAACCCTAACAGCTCGTCGCATATCTCCTGCCACTCGTCCATCGAGCGGTTGGTGTCGACCCCTGTGATCGGTTCTCCATCCACGGGCAGCCCCCACAGCACGGAGATGTCCTGTAGGGTGACCGTGGTTTCTCCGACGGGCAGGTGGAAGGTGTGGGTCTCCGGCCGCCACCTCTCGACCAGGGCCGTGATGAGGGCGTGGTCTAGCCGTATCCGGCCGGCCTTGTAGACTCCATAGAAGCCGGCCTTCAGCATCATCTGCTGCACGCGCGGCGCCACCGCGTCCAGCCGCCAGAAGTGGCCGTCGCATCTCCGGCAGGTCAGGGGCTCGAAATCGTGACCGTTCCATATGTCGGTGGATCTGTGGTGCTCCTGCAGGGTGAGCACTGAGTCGTCGATGGGTCCCGGGTGCAGAGTGTAACCGGTTCCAGCGTCCATTTCGACTTAAACCTAAATAAAATAAACAAACAAAAAAAATTCGGCTTTCTTTCGGAATTTTCAAAAACGAAAAATGGATTACGGGAAACAATTAGCTCAAAATTAAACACAGAAGCAAAAATTTGTAGCAGATCGTTACCGTTGAATCGTCGCCGATTTGAAACATCAGCTGGAGGAAAAACAAATCAATTGCGAGGAATTGGGGGAAAAAGGGAGGGAAGAATAACGGGCATTCCAACGGCTATTCGAAGCTGCGAGAGAAAATCACCATTAGAAACGCTGGCGCGATATCGCATATCCTCTATCAGCGCGTTTAGGGTTTGTTTCCACGAAAGGCAATCATGTCACATGGGCGAGAAACCTAAAAGCGCCTCCACCCCCTCATAAAATCGTTCTGCTTAATCGCTATATTAAACAAACACGCTTTTGATACTTTTTTTTAGTCTGTTTTCCAATTTTGCCCTTTTAGAAAGAGGCTTAATGGTAAATATTCTCTTATTCCTGAACCGATTTACAAATAATCTATGATTAACAAAAGAATCTGACAAACTGTTCAACAGATTGAGAATTAATTTTCACTAAAATGATTGCATCGAAATTATAGTGACTAATATAGATTATAACTTTTCCCCTAGAGTAAAAAAGTAGTTACATTTTCTTAAATTAAGGTAAAAGAAAAAAAAAATACAGTTTTTTCGTTTTAAAATATAATTATATTTATATATTTTAATCTAATTTATAACATTTTTTCCTTATATAAGTATATTTTTAGATTAGGTGAAAATATATAAACAAATAAAACAATTTATGAGAGCAATATGCAAATATTGTAAGGGTTTGGGTGGTACTTTGTAGAACAAGCTAGTAATTATATTCTATACAAAACCCAAACTCAAAGTAATTAACAACAACAAAAAGATGAAAGAAACAAAAAAAAAGCAGCTCAAACATCAACCGGATTCTCCTTTATTATTAACGGCTCTTCATCTTCGATACTCTTGGGTTTCACCGTAGGCAAGCTCTGGCTCCGAAGGAGGCTACCCGCACCCTCAACCGAGCCCTTGTTCAGGTTAAGAGACGTGTAAACCGACATCCCACAAAGAGCTACGACGGCCCCAACGATGCTGACGGGCCCCGGATCAGAGCCGAAAAGCAGATACCCTCCGAGCAGGATCACACAAGTCTTGAACTGCCCCAGCACGACATGCGAAGTCGCAGAAGTAGCTCTGGAGAATTTATTGTTTTAGAAAAGTTATTAATTTATCGAATATTAAATTTATAAAGGTTTTACTGTAGTGAAAAATGATATCCTACATACCCGAGCGCCAAGGCTCCGGACCATTGCAAGAGAAAGCCGAGCAAAGCAGATATCAAAATAGCACTTGTGTTTGTGACGTTCCACTCGAATGACAATACTCCCGGAGGGTCCAAGCACGGCATAAGAGCCACCAAGAACAAGATTGTGACGGGGGTCGTCTTCCACATCAACCTACATTATTATTAAGAAGATAGAAGAATATACATAATTAATACATCAACCTTAATCCGTATGTGTTTAATTACTTACGCAAGAGCAGTCCAGTTGCCTTTCTGCTGCAGACTAGACCAGAGTATTTTGTTGATTGCGCTTGGAATTATCCAGGCGATGGCGATAATAGCACCAAACATGTTGAATTCTAAGTCTGTGACCGTTGCAACAGCCACGCCGAACGAGACAACCATGAGGGTAACAACCTACATTAATTTTACAACACTAACCCTGAGGTTTTAGCTTAATTACAAAAAATATCGATAAAATGTACCAAATGTCAAAGGGCCCAAAATACGAAAACCATTAATGTTCCAGATAATAATACTAGAAAACAGATAAAAGCTCTGCCTTTTCAACATTGGCCTAAAAACAATTTCCCCTACATATGATCACCTTACTGAAGGAAATGGTCTTTTTGAAAAGAACGAATTCTGCAGCCACGATCGTCGGAGTGACAGCAATCTTTGCCATCTGATAGAAACCAACACTGCACAACATCTGAATCAGAGTAACTTAAAAATAGTGATAATAACTATTCCTCAGTCCGTCAAAAGTTTTTTCACAACTTTATCATTACTTTTTCACTTATAACTCGTTCATTATTTACCAACAATACTCATTATACACTACTTCATATATTATTTAACACACAAAAAAAGAAAAGTAATGGGTAAAGTACCTGTTGTGCTTCAAGCTCGTATTTGCGAGCCCGGAGGCGAAAGCCATGACGGCCCCCAAAGCGAAGAGCGACGAGAAAGGAGTGGCTTTGGACGGAGGAGAAACTGGGAGAAGCGCGAGCGTCTTGAAAAAGGCGAGCAGCAGCCACGCTGTCGCGTAGTGGATCAGCGTCAGGAATATCGGGTAATTGAACCCGACCCGACCCATCACCTGTCACATCCAGATTTTCAATCGAATGATTATTGTTGGATAATGATCATATATATGAATCAAGCATTAATTATATTAAATAATACACACCAATTTGTTTCCGAGAATTATACCGACGGCGACCATGAAATTGAATGTCATCGCGACGACGGGCCCGCAGTAGCGCTGCTGCTGCCGCTTGGCGCCTTCCGACGTCCGGAGCTCACTGTACAGAGTGCTCCGGATCTCTTCCAATGCACGCCCTGAACAAATATATATATATATATAATAATCAAATTAATTCATCAAATGATATATATTTTCGATCGAAATCGATTTTCCGATTACGAACAAACCTGTTTCTCCGGCATCACTGTCTTTCCGCTTGATGAATCTTCTGGAGGCATGTCCGAACAGAGAATTGAACAACCCCATAAATGCATTTGTTTTTTTATTTAATTAATTCAATAAAAATATTTTATTTGATTTTCGGAGTGGGTAAGGTAAGTAGAGGCATGAGAAACCATGCATTTGCATTTTGTCTATCTATCCATTCCAATCTTTAACTCTGTGATCAATTATGATCAAACGCTCACAATGAAAGATGATTCATTGTGATATAGTTTGATACTTCAGGGGCGTTTTTGCAATTTTCAAAAGTGAGTAATTGGAGTGATTAATTTATGGTAGTAAAAAGTGGATTTTGTTTGGTATTAGAAAACACAAATCCCAACAAAGAATCTGTCAAAAAAACGAGTGTTATCAAAACTGACGGATATCACGGATCTCATTCTCATCTCGCTGCTAACTTTAACGGTCACGCTCTGGCCCACCTGAAATTAAAAAATAATTTTTTATTTGTGCGATTATTAGAAATGAAATAAAAAATAAAAAATGAGAAAGTAGTGAAATAGAGTAATAGATACGAGTGGAAATTTGTTTGTTACGATTTGGTGCGACATCGAAATCGGATTAAAGAAGGGTTTTGTTTGATTGTTGACTTCGCTTTCAAAGGACGTAAATGTAGATGATCGAGTAGGGACCAACCAAATGCTAATGAGAAATCATAACTAACTTCCCTCTTCAATGGGAAACATTTGCAGCTACCCATCGAGCCATCCTTATTGAGAACATTAATGTGACTCCAATTTATATCTATTTCTATCACTATCAAAAGTCTTTTGATAATCTTAATTTTTTTTACCTTCATTGGTGAACGTGCACTTACTTACTTTTCATATTATGAAATTAAATTTATTTTCGACTCAAGAACATGTTTTTACTCCGCCTGGGGTGTGTTATATGTGTATGGTGCCACTAACATCTTGATCAGTCTTGTTTCTTTTGGACTAAAATGAAATTAGTGAAATTAATAATAATTTGTATACATGTTTATACATTATTGAACATCTTGATCAGTCTTGTTTATACCACTACTACATGAGCTCGAAAACTCGCCAAAAAAAACCGTCACGGACAAGCTTAATTTTTTTTGAGACCGGTCCGCCGAAAGCTCCGACCGAAATATAAAAGTTGGCCTAAGCTCGAGCCCAATTTTTTGGATCGAAAGCTCGATTTTTAATATTTTTTATTTTAATTTTAATAAATAGTAGATATTTTAATATTATTTTTTGTATATTAATTTATAATTTAAAATTTAAAACTTAAAATTTATACTTTTGTAGTAATAATGTATTTTTTAAAATTGTACTATATTTTATAACTTTTCAATTCAAATAAAATATTTTGTTTATTTTTACAAAAATTATTTTGTTCATTAAAAAATTAGGCTCGAAAAAACCCAAAAACTTGACTCAGACCAAATATATATACTACACCTAAAATACATATACTACCAAGTAGGGCCTTGACTCAAAAGAATCCCGGCTCGTCTCGAACCGCGAGAACGGTTTTGAGCCGAACTTTGAAAATTTTGGGCTTGCCCGGCTTGTGTGGCCGTGCCCACCCCTATTATATTTTCTTGTATATAAAAATTCATTCATTACTGAATATTGCGTTCTACGGAGTATATAATTATTCATTTGATTGCAAGTATATATCTAGGGATATGGAATAAATCAATCTCATATTTATTCTCCCATATTAAATACGAATATTACCTAAATAAGGCAAAAAATACTATACATATATTCTGGTGCAATGCTAATTAATACTATGGTCAACAAAATCCCCACCTTATTTTAATATATTCTACGTGTACCGTGTACGTGAAAAATTATACATACTCGGGTCAAAAAACAGAGTTATTGCACTACGTACGAACGAACATGAACCCCAGATTCGCCTTTGTGCTAGCGATAATTTGTCTTCTCCTGACATCCGCCACCGCAAAAGGCGGAGGCGGCGGTGGCAAGGGCGGTGGCGGATCGAGGGGTGTTAGCATTGTCCGACCACTTAGAGGGAACCAGACCAGTAACGACGTACCATCATTATCTACATCTCTCAAATGGCCCTACATTCTCGTCTCCTCATATGTAATTATATTTAATATTTATTAATTAAGGAGTATATGATATGATTCGTTTATAATTATAATTATTTCATTCGATAAATATAAATGTATGTGTTGTTTTTGTTTTGTTTTGTTTGCTATAGTGTCTCAAATTGCTACTACATTCTAATCAGATAATTTGAGACCTAATTTTTCATACCAAAATTTGAAAACAAAAGGAAGAGTACATTAAGTTTCATTCAACTTCTGCAAATTAAGCATAACATATATATAAAGCTATGAAAGTTATATATACTCGGGTCAAAGAAGTACTTATTTATCAAATTATTACACTCTAATTCTTGTTGGGACTAAATACATATTTATTAAATTATTATATTCCTTTAGTCCTTTTTTTATTAAGCAAGTATATACTATTTATTAAATTAATTTATTAGGAAGTAGTGAAAAAGAAATAATTTTTTTTAATGGTGTGAATTATTGTGAGACAACTATAAATATGCAAACTGTAGTACAATGTTAACTTACTTGATTCACAAAGTTTGTAAATAATACTCACAATTATTTTTCCCTTTAATTTAAAAATACATTTTTTTATATATATCAAAATATCATATTTTTCGTAATATTTATATTCAAAAAAGTGTGAGAATATTCATTTTTGTCATTTTAAGAAAATAAAATTGGACGAGTTGTCCAAAACGACATTTGTAAAATTAGCCACAAACACAGGGAGTACTATTATTACTCAACTTAAAACCTAGATCTATGTCTCAATTATTTTTGCACATTTTTCTTTTTTTTAAAGATATTGTTACTAATTATGTACATTTTACAAAAAAAATAAAAAAATTATCACTATTAACTTACCTATACTTTTTGAAAAAACTTTTCATATTTTACTTAAAATTATTTTACTTTTTTTAACTTAAAAATACATTTTACTTTTAATTTTTTGGTCAAAAAATCAACAAGTAACATTTTCTTTAATCTAATTGTCGGTCAATCAGTGCATATATAGTTAAAACGAAGATAAATTGTTTTTAAAATTATTTTTGAGGTCTTAATCCTGTTTTTTTTAATTAAAGAGTAAAATCTAGCTACACATATGGTTATAACTCAAAATTTGAGGGCTAATTTGTCATACCAAAATTTGAAAACAAAAGGGAAAAAAGGAAGAGTTAATAATTGCATTTATACTAAACTCCAGGGATCGGAGATGTCTACCCAGTAGTTTTCTGATGTCTGGGGATCAATATTAGCACCGGGACGACGAGGCAACAATGTGTTGACTTTCCTAAGAGATCGACTTGTTCACCAACGTCGACTATTTGGCGTCTGTTGCGGCCCCGGTTATGCATTTTGGATCGATCCACTTTTTGAGCTTGAAATGAGATGTCGCGATACTTGACATCGAGCGGCGGCGCTTTGATATCATTTTCGATTGCTTGAGGCTCGAGCACCGTATAATGAGCATCAAGGAGAGGGAGAGCAATGATATACTACATTTTATTCATATTTGAGACTTGATTTTGGGAACAATTATATACTTTTTTGATCAATCCTTTGGGTTTTATTCCCACAAAACTTTCATAATTTTGATTACATTTTCATTATTCATTTTTCTAATAATTATTTTAAATTTTAAATTTAAAAATATATTTGTACTCTTTTTTTTTTCAAAAAAATAAAAAAAATTAGTAACAATTTTCATAAGTTGAGAGGGAAGTAATACGAAGCGGGAAGCGGGAAGCGGGAAGCGGGGAGTAAATATTGCGACCTAATCCCAACCAACATATTGCAACCTAAATATTGCAAAAAAATTCTGGTTCAATGACACTTGGCTCAACCAAATCCCCACCTTTTTACTCTATAAAATTATACAAAAACAGAGTTATCACACTACCAACATGTACCTCAGATCCGCCTTGGTGCTTGCAATCATTTGTCTTCTCCTCACATCCGCAACCGCAAGAGGCGGCGGTGGTGGAGGAGGCGGCGGCGGTGGCAGAGGCGGCGGTGGTGGTGGTGGCAAAGGCGTACCAAAGGGCACCGGATCGACTTTTGTGGGTCCCATTGGTGGGGGGCGGACCCGTAACAACGCACCATCTGCATCTCTGAAATGGCCCTACGTTGTTGTGTCCTCATCTTTATATTTCTTCATTTTATTTCGTGTTGAATTTCAACATTAATTGATCAAGGATATAAAACACGCTTATTATTTCAATATTGTTCTACACAATGTGTTATCTGTTTTGTTTTGGTTCTATGATTCAACGTGTTGAACCCAGACATATTATGCCTCAAACAGAAGCATGATCGAATTTACCCAGTGTTCTATTAGAAAATGACAGTACCTAGGAGTAATTCTATGCTAGTAGTAATATTTTTATACCTGGTGTGTTGGAAGAGTATGTATTGTTACATAAAAACACCGAGAAACGAAAGCCTTTTGAAATCTCCCGATCAACCCCTCGGCAAGTTTTGCAGCATTAAAGCCCGTGTTTTGCCATCGGGCTTTAGGCCAATATCCTGCATTCTCGTGTACAGTTTTCTCGCAAAGTCAGTCTTGCTCCTCAAGCACATACCCTGAATCGCAGCATTGTACAGAGATCCATTTGGTGCAGACTGCAGAAAAATCGAAAAACGACATTTATGAAACGACAACCCGAATGGGAAGGAAGACAATGCATGCATGTATACCTTCAAGATTTCATCAACATCATCCCAAAGGGAACCCCAAATACAAGCTCGCACTAACGACAACAGGGTGAATACATCCGGAGAAAGGTTTCGACGAACCATGTGCTTGTAAACCTGCAAAGCAACCTCCGGCTTTCTAGAGACCTCGCAAGCCCCGATAACAAGATTATACGACGTGACAGAAACGGGAAAACCAGAACTTTCCATCTCCCACACCATCTTCATGGCCTTTTCCCATAACCCGAGCCTCTTGCAAGACATCAAACACGCGTTGTATATGTACACATTCAAGACCTCTCTATGCTCTTTCCTGACTCTCTCAAAGAGTTGAAGGGCATCTTCGTGTCTGTTTGCCCTGTTAAAACCACCGATCAACGCATTCCAAGTGTATGCATCTGGTGAATAACCAAAGGACTTCATGACACCAAAAACTTCAAGTGCGAGTTCGACTTTAGCTGCTTTTCCAAGCGAGTTGATTAAGGCATTGCAAGTGATAAGGCTCGGCTTGAGTTTAGCGCTTAACATGGTTTGGAACACACTTAAGGCCATATCCCATTTTCCTTCTCTGGAACACGCCCCGATAATCGCTTGCATAGCATCATCATCCTCTGGGCTTATCCCGCTTCGAGTCATTTCATGATACGCATCAAGAGCTAGTTCGTTCTGACCACACCGAACAAATATGCAAATTAAGAGTCGGTAAGTGACTCCCGTCCCTGTACACCCATTATCTCGCAAACTTTTCCATATCCTCTCGGCTCGAACCCAATCGTTTACTTTTCCGAATATTGTGATCATCGTGTTGTAAACGATCGCGTCTATATATTTACTGGCATTCTCGTCCCTTTCAGCTTCTTCAAACATTCTTAATGCTGCATCACTACTCCGGGCATTGGCGACTTCTTTCAAGATCAAGCTGTAGGAGTGCCCTGTGACGGTTTCGCTCGACCTCATCAGATCAAACACCTTCAGGGCATCGTCGAGTCTTCCTCGCCTCAAGAGACACGAGAGAAGTGAATTGCAAGCGTGTGAATTGGGCAGCAGGTTCGACAACACCATCGACCTGTACAGGGTTAATGCACTCGCAACTTTATTCGATCTGCTTAGCTTCAAAATCCTTTTCGATAATACTTCTTCATTTCTTTCCTCCAAGTAATGTATCTCGCCCCCATTCTCAAGAATCGGTTTTGCGAATATCTTCTGTGAGTCATTTTCACAAACACCTTCCGCGCTTTTCAGAACCGGCATTATTTTTTCTTCTTCTTCTTCGTCGTCTTCACAAACAGACTCAAGCTCGAAACTTTTAGCTGCTGCCGATTTTTTACTCGTGATCTTTATCTTCAATCCCCAATTCGAATATGCAGAGTAACTGATGCGCTGATAATGAACTGCGGAATCATACTTGTGAGTTTGGCTACACATGGAAATTGAACACGCCGTCGCCGGTGGACTGTGCAGTACCTCCCCCATTATCATATCCACCAGAACTAAGAACTAATCCAGGAGTGAAGTGATAAAAGGAAAAAAAAAATATAGGAGTATTTAAAAAAAAAAAATGAAAACGACGCCGTTTGACTACATGAATCTACTACACTATTCCATGGAAACAAAAACCCCAAACCCCCAAAATCACCTCCACAAAAAGATATCCATTCATCTCCTGCAATGGGCAAGTCTTTTTTCACTGCAAGGGTAATTCGTTTTTTTACCGTGAACCGTAAATATATGATCTTTGTTATTTTTTGCAGAAGGAGAAGGAGGAAAAAGAAAGGGAAGTGTGATGGAGGGTATGGCATCAATAGCCCTTTTGCCTGATGGATCTATCTCAGGCCATTTTATTCAGCTTCCTCACTCCATATGCTATGGTCTCCATGGAATTGGTACTCTTTAATCAAAAAAAAAAAAAGAAAAGAAAAAAGAATCATTGTGTGTATTTATTTACATCAAGGGGTTTAGGGTTTATAATGGCATTCACAGTTATGTTTTTTTTTTCTTCGGTTGAAAGAGTTGGAGTGTGAAAGGGAATGCAGCCGGGGCGAGGATTATCGCTTAATCAAGCTCACTGTAACAGACTTTAGTGTTAGTGTTGTTCTCTTCTGGTTTTTGTAGTACATTGGTTGAACTCGCGATTTGCTCGCTTTTGTTTTTGTTGGAAAAAAGGATCTGATGTTCGATTCGAATTGTTAATCAGAGTAAGAGAGAAAAAGATGTAGTGGTGGAATGCAGAGGACATGATGCAGCCAAGATATCCGACACCGACCACGCTCACGGGTAACTAAACCATCAAACTTCTTATTGCCCTTCAGAATTTACTAGCATGTTTTACTGCTGCTGGTTTATGAATTTTGGGCTCATTTGAATCGAAATATGATGGCTGCATAATATTTCAAGTAGTAGAAGAAAAAAAAGTCTGATATATATACATAATATGTGAGGTAATTTACGACTTACAAAAGCTACCCATGATGTTTGGGGCTTCAAAATGGGATGGGATTGGGACCTCTTCTTGATATCCTTATTATTTGGTAACAGGTGGCAGAAGGATGTTGTTGGAATGCTGGAGGAGAAACAAGGGAAAAGCAAAGTTTCGGTTTCTTTCGAATGTGAAACATTGAAAGCCGATAAAGCAGCTGAGGACCATATCAGCAAATTCATGCCCAAGTTAGTTGGGACAGATGCTGTTGGTAAGTTCATACCCACCTTTTTCAAAGTTTTTTCTTGAGATATCATTTGATTTGGATGGTGATTTTGTTCAAAATGCACCTTTGTCTCTAAAACATGGATCATGGTTTGCAGTTAATATCGGCCACATGACCATCACTGGGTTGGATTTCGACTCGGACACTGAACATGAGCGCATTGTGCAAAATCACTAAATTTTCCCCTTTTCTGAGTTTTGTTAATTTTGCCTCACAATAGATACAATGAGTTTTCTGAGATTTTTTGTGTGGAATATATGAATTTTATAAGTAAAAATTTCTCCTTTTTGGAGAGTTTTGTTATTGGCCTCAGTATATATGATGAGTTTTCTGAGATTTTTTGTGGAATATATGAAGTTTATCAGAAAAATTAGAAGATCTAATAAAGTACCAATCAATAAACGAAAATTAACATCCATTAAAACCAATCCAACCAGAAAACTAAAAAAACAAGACAACAGAGATAGAAATTTCTGAAGAAAAAACACTAAACCAAAAACCACCCTGCAGATTTAGTCCACCTCTTCCATCTTGCTGCCATCAGCTTCTGCATCCACCTCCTCCAATGCTGGCATGTCCACATCAGCATCCCCAGCATCATCATCAATGCTGAGCCCCAACTTCAGCATCCTATGAATCCTGTTCCCGAACGTGTTCGGCTCATCGAGGCTGAAACCAGATGTGAGCAAAGACGTCTCAAACAGCAGCAAAACCAAGTCCTTCACCGACTTGTCATTCTTATCTGCATCAGCCCTCTTCCTCAGCTCCTCCATGATCGGATTCTCAGGATTAATTTCCATAGTCTTCTTGCTCGCCATGTACCCAGCCATACTTGAATCCCTCAAGGCCTGGGCCTTCATGATCCTTTCCATGTTAGCCGTCCACCCATATTCCCCAGTCACGAGACAGCAGGGAGAGTCTACCACACGGTCAGAGACAACCACCTTCTCCACTTTATCCCCAAGGACGTCCTTTATCACTTTGCAAAGGTCTGAGAACTTCTCTTTAAGTTCTTCTTTCTTCTTCTTCTCTTCTTCACTCTCATCAAGTTTCAGACCCTCTTTGGTGGCAGAGACGAGCTTCTTTCCTTCAAACTCCTTCAACTGGCCCACAGCATACTCATCAATGGCATCAACCATGTACAGGACTTCAATCCCCTTCTTCTTCAGCTTCTCAAGGAAGGGAGAGTTCTCCACAGCCTTCTTACTCTCACCAGTAATGTAGTAGATATCATTCTGACCTTCCTTCATCCTGGTCACATAGTCCTTTAGGCTGGTCATTTCATCACCGCTTTTCGTTGAGTGGTACCTTAGAAGCTCAGCAAGTTTGGTCTTGTTTTGGGAATCTTCATGAATTCCGAGCTTGAGGTTCTTGGAAAAGGCCTCGTAGAACTTATTGTACTCTTCCTTGTTCTCAGCAACCTCAAAGATGAGCTCTATGCACTTCTTCACCAGGTTCTTGCGAATGACCTTCAAGATCTTATTCTGCTGAAGAGTCTCACGGGAGATGTTGAGTGGCAAGTCTTCGGAGTCAACTATGCCCTTGACAAAGCTTAGGTACTCAGGCATCAGATCCTCACAGTTGTCCATTATAAAGACACGGCGGACATAGAGCTTGATGTTGTTGGGCTTCTTCTTCGTATCAAAGAGGTCAAACGGGGCACGCTTTGGGACAAAGAGAACAGCCTTGAACTCAAGCTGTCCCTCAACAGAGAAATGCTTCACGGCCAAGTGCTCCTCCCAATCATTGGTGAGGCTCTTGTAAAAGGCAGCATACTCTTCCTTTGTTATCTCTTCAGGCTTCCTCATCCAAATCGGCTTCTGCTTGTTCACCAGGTCCCACTCATGGGACACCTCCTTGATCTTCTTCTTCTTCTTATCAGCTTTCTCCTTGTCCTCATCTACTTCTTCAACCTTTCCTTCCTCATCATCCTTCTTCTCCTCTTCGTCCTCATCATCTGAGATTTCCTTCTCAGTAGTTTTCTCGACCCAGAGGGAGATTGGGTAGCTGATGAATTCAGAGTGCTTCTTGACCAAGTCCTTCAGCCTTCTCTCCTCAAGGTACTCGAGCTGATCCTCTTTGAGGAAGAGTGTGATCTTTGTGCCCCGGCCAAGGTTCTCGCCGGACGTGTCTCTGGTAACAGTGAAAGAGCCTCCAGCTTGGGACTCCCATATTAATTGTTCGTCGTCATTGTGCTTTGTGGTGACCACAACCCTCTCAGCAACCAAGTAAGCAGAGTAGAAACCGACACCAAATTGCCCAATCATGCTCACATCAGCACCAGCGGCAAGGGCCTCCATGAATTCCTTAGTTCCTGACCTTGCGATTGTGCCAAGATTGTTCACCAACTCTGAAATCCAAAACAAACCAATTCATTATAACAAACACTAACACCAACTGACAAAATAAATGAAGAATGAGGAGTAAGTAATACTAACCAGCCTTGGTCATGCCTACACCACTGTCGATGATGGTCAGGGTGTTGTTGGTCTTGTCAGGGATGATATGGATGAAGAGCTCTGGCTGGGCATCGAGCTTGCTCTTGTCGGTTAAACTTTCAAATCGAATCTTGTCCAGAGCCTGCATATAAATCACCATCAATACACATACATAATCACATCATGTATGAATCGACAAGTCCAACTGATTTCACATTCCCCAAACGATTCAATGAATGTACAGAGCACTAGGTGTAAATCACAATTGAGATACAGCAACAACGATAAGGAATTAAAAACATAAAACCGTACGGCAACAACGATAAGGGATTAATGCCATACAGATACACGAAATTACAGGTATATAATATCTCTGCAAACGATCGTACGAAATTTCAATAGTCGATTACAATCAGTTTTTCAATCACTATCGATATTAATGCACAAATATACAGTACAATGCACAACAGATTTTACAGCAGAAAATCATAAGCAGCGAAAATAGAAGCGGATGATAGAGGTGGAAAGCTTACGTCAGACGAGTTACTGATGAGTTCACGGAGAAAGATCTCCTTGTTGCTGTAGAACGTGTTTATGATCAGACTCAGAAGTTGGTTGATCTCGGCCTGGAACGCGAACGTCTCGGTCTCCGCCATTGCTGCTGAGAACTCAAAAGTAGCGTAAAAAGAAAGAGAGAGATAGCTAGGGTTTTCTGAAACTGTACTGTCTGAGGTGGGGGAGTGAAAGAGGCGTCTCGGTATATATAGGTGTGGGGGATTTCTAGATCCTTCTGTTTGTTTCCAGATACTCGGTAATTCTTCTCGATTAGACCGACGAGAGTCCGACTTACGCGGCAACTAGATTTAGCCTCTTTTCTTTTTAATTGCAATTTCACCCCTAATGTTTTGTTTTATCAACATCGAACACATTAATTAATTTTTCTTTAATACCTTGTAATTTATTACTCCGTATTTATTATTATTATTTTTGCAAATCAGTAGTGACTTATATTCAAATATTGCACTTACCTGTCTAAACTCTGTGTTATTTCATTGTATATTTGGTCAAGTTAAACCATGAAAATAACAAGTTCAAAATTAAAACAACCTGACCTTGCCAGAATGAATTCGTCCGGTGAGTTTCATTCCGGCAGAGTCAACCATTTTGCAAATGAATTCGTCCGGTGAGTTTCATTCCGGTGGAGTCAACCATTTTGCAAACTCTATAGGTACTATATAACATATGAGAAGAGAAGAGTATAAGAAAGTAGAAAGGGTATGTATATGTTCAAGATTGAAAAGCCAAAGCAATGTAATGTAAGGCTACTCAACATAAAGAAAAATAACATTGGGCATATATATAGAGATATATTACAACTCAAAAACTCTCTTATCTATCTCTCTCTCACTCAGTTTTCCAAGCATAAAGAAAATGGCAGAAACCAACCGAGCAAGGTTCCTCCGCCGTCGCCTGATTCACATCCCAAAAACCATTCCCAACAACATCACTATTTCTACCCCCGCCGAGCTCATCTACCCCAGCACCGCTCCTAAACACAAAAATCCCCACCCCCGAACGGCTCGCACTGTAAAGCCAATCGTGCACATCCCACAATATCTGCACCCGGAAATCATCCACAGTGATCGTCTCGTTCCCCCTAAACCTCCAATGCAGATTCGGTACGCGTATCGACTTCATACTATCCACGCTAATCCACATCTCGGGGTCGTAGGGCCCGTTCAGAGAAGACTCGATGATAATGTTGTGCTCCTTCTTGTCTCGGCCCATGGTCGTTTTCGTGCAGAAACACTTCTTGGCAAAAACGAGCTCCTTCTTGTGCACGAGCATCGCGTCTTCCAGGGAAGGCCTGGATTTGGTCCTTTTGAGGGCCTCGTTTTTCTGGTCCCCGAGGAGGAGGAGGAGTTCGCCGGAGCAGACCATGGCCACGTAGAAGTCGGAGATGGGCTGAGGGCTGGCGGAGAACTTGGCGGCGCGGAGGTCCCAGAAGACGTCGACGCGTTTCTCGGAGACGGTGAAGGTCTTGAGGCCCTTCTTGCCCCAGAACTGCCAGGTCTTGAGGTCGATCTTGCAGGTGTAGTGATCGGATTGGTCGAGGGGATTGTGCTCGACGGTGATGTACAGAGTGTGGCTGATGAGGGTCTTGGCCCACGTCACGGTGATGTTGCAGAGGAGGTTGGCCAGGGGGACGCTGTAAATGGAGGTCACGAAATTGTGGGTGGGTTTGTTGTTGTTGTTGGTGGAAGAGGCAGAGTCGTTTGGGGCGGCGGGCTTTTGTTCTCCGGGAGGAAGAGTTGCGAAGGTTGTCATGAGGTTTTGAGGACATTAATCAACATGGTTTGTTTCTAAGGTGGTTTGATAGAAAGATGAACCTGAACCTGGTATACATATATCAATTGCTCTCTCTCCCTTGAGTTTTTTCCGTCACAATCCGCCTAAGGGGCATTTCGTCGAACGGGTTCAATGCATTACAAGCATACCATGAAACAACCTCGTAAATCGAATTTACCTTTGGCGACCGATGACCGGTGATGAATGTTGAGGATCGAAAGCCAGCAACAACAACGAAGAAGACAAAGATTGAGAATTATGAAAATGGTTTTGTTCGCCAAGAAATGCGGATGGGATGGGATGGGATGTCGTCTTTGAAGGGCCACCGATTGTTTTATTTGATGCATCTTTGCCCTCTCGAACAAAGAGAGTACATGATATCAAAAAAAATTATACTTCATTTTTTATTTATAATTAAACTTTTCAATAGACCAAATTATTATTAAATACAAGTGTAGTGGCACAATTTTTTAATTTTGTGGGTTCTTTTATTATATATGATTTTTTTTACATAAATAAATCAAAAATAAATAATAAATGAATTAAAATATAATAAATTGGGCAAATAGTGTACTTATATACAATTTCATGTCATACGAAAATTATACTTAAATACCATTGTGATTAGGGGTGTTCATCGATCCAAAACCGGCTTTGATCAAAACCGAAATCATAAAAAATCATGACTCGAAAACCGGACCGGAATAATATCGGTCTGGACCGAACCGGTAATAAATTAAAATCTTAATAAACTAAATATAAAATAATAATTAAAATTAATTTTTATATTTATAAATATTAATTTTTATTCAATAAAAATAAAATTTTATTTTTAAGTAAATAAAATATTTAAAATTTTAAAAAATATATTTTTATTTATCTATACATATATAATTTTAGGATTCACTAATACACATGGACCAATAGGAAAACAATAATAATGTTGTGTTCACACTATAAATTATAAATAATAAAATTATAAATTCTAAATAATAATATTATTAAGCATATTTAAATTATATATAAATTCTAAATAATAATTTAAAATTAAAGTAATAATAATGTTGTATCCACGCTATAAATTATAAATAAAAAAATTATAAATTCTAAATAATAATATTATTAAGCATATTTAAATTATATATAAATTCTAAATAGTAATTTAAAATTAATTTATTTCCAATTAATCGTAACTCATAAAAATTGACTTCCTCTTATTTCATAATCCACCGTAGTTAAAAGAAATGATTAAACTTTTTAAGTATATTATTTTATTTTGATGTAAATTTTTATTTCTATGAACATTGAATCGATGTCGAGATATTAATTACGTTCAACTAGATATTTATTTTTAATTTTTAGTTTAACCCTAATTTAGTTCTGTAAAATTTGTTTTGCAGGTTAACGTACATTATATTAATATAATTGCATTTGTGTTATCTCATCACTTCATGTTCACCAATTAAATTCAATTTTTTTATATTTTTATTTATTTTTTAACTTTATAATTTTTATTTTTTTATTTTCAATTAATTTTTATTTTCTCTCCACCGGTTTAGGTATATGCTGGATGCGTTTGACACTCGAGAAATGCAGAGACGAGAAACGGAATGCAGAGACGAAAACTCCTCTCCCACCAGATCAGAAACTTCTCAATCGGGTAGGATATAAATCGAGGGATGTGCTCGAGTAACAGACAAATGTGAGAAAGAGCCAATAGGTCTCATCTCAGTACTAACTTTATAATATTTAAATGAAAATTTGTCATATCCGAGATTCGAACTCTGCTATGCTGGAGAATTACACCAACATCACCACATACCTTACCACTCGGCTATGCCAAGAAGCTTACATACTATAAATTACATCAAATATGCGTAATTTTTGAAAATAATAAAATTTTCATAATTGAGATAACGATTAATAATGAGATTAATGCGAGTTTATAAATTTAAGTGGCAGCTCGATTATTAAATAAAATAATTTCTTAGTCCATTAATAAATTTTTGGTGAAATACGTTGGAGATTAAATAAAATTTTAGATTAATTCAAACAAATAAATCACGTGCTTCGCACGAGCAGTGGTACTAATTTATTTATAAATTGTTCTGTTATATTAATTATATTAGGTATTAATAATTTAATATATATTGAAATTTTTAGTGAATAAAAAAATTATATTTGATAATTAAAACAATTTTTAAATTAAAAAAAACTATTTTTAAGTAATCATTTTTTTTAAATATAATAATTTATATTATTAAAAATTATTATATATATTAATAAATTAAATTCCGGTTCAATCCGGTCCGGACCGAATTTTACCGATTTTTAATCGGAACCGAATCGAAAACCAAAATCTCGCTTTTAGTTGAACCAAAAACAGATCTGGAATTTTACAAGTACGAACTTTCAGTCCGATTTTCGGTCTGAGCCATTTTATGAACACCCCTAATTTTGATCCTCTTAAGTCTTAAACAAATGAAAAGGCTCCAATTTTAGTGTCTTCATGCTATATTAATGCAGTAATTTCAATATACATGATTCTTTTATCCAATTAAATAATTAATTTTTTTTATTTAATTAAAATCTACATCTAAATTTCAAGACATCACATACTTATTTTTGATTTATTTTCATAAAAATATTTATTATTAAATAATTGATTAAAATTAAACTATTATTTAATAGTTGTTAAATTATAAAAAAAAATATTGCGAAAAGATTTTGTTTAAAACATAATTTTAATAATAAATAATATTATTCAAATTTATTAAAATTTAAAATCAATCAAATTAATATATTATTTTTATGAAAAAAAATAAAGTTTTCAATTAAATAATTATGAAAATAAGTAAAAAGGTAAAATAAAAGGTCAGAGTAAGAGCCTGTTTAAGAGCTTATAAAATGTTTAAAAAAAGTAAAGAATGTTATGAATATTATTAATTAGTGAATGACTGGTTTACCCTTTCTTGGTGAACAAGACAGAAACCCTACTTTGTATCCTATATAAAGGGGTCTCCCCATATCAATTAAAGAACAATTCATAAGAATTCTATTCTCCTCTCATATTGTTTATCTTTCTACTATATTATTCTCTCTCAATTCCTTTGAGTTTATAACACGTTATCAGCACGAAAGCTCAACCGCGTTCTTCATCGAAGTTCTACTCATCCAAGATCCGAACTCCAAGGCAAAATTTTTTATATTTGCTTATATTCATTAATAATTATAAATATATCTACTTCTACTCCCTTCTTCTTAAATTCAAATGTTCCCGAAGAACATTATAATTTGATATTCCTGAAGTAATATCATATGTTCCCGAAGAACATTATAATCTGATATTCCTAAAGTAATATCATATACTCCCGAAAAACATTATAATCTGATATTCTTGAAGTAATATCAAATTAATTATGTCTAAATTCCTAAGAACATTATAATATGATATTCTTGAAATAATATAAAATTAATTATGCCTAGTGAAATCAAAATTAAAATTAAATGTTCCTGAAGAACATCATATGATATTCCTGTAGTAATATCAATATAAAATTAATTATGATTAAGTTCCTGAAGAACACTATAATAAGATATTCTTGAAGTAATATCATATTAGTTATGCCTAGTAAATCAATTAAAATGTTAATGTTCCTGAAGAATATTGTGGTATGATATTCCTGAAGAAATATCAAAACTAAACGTTCCTGAAGAACATTGTGATATGAAGAACATGATATGATATTTCCGAAGAAATATCAAAACTAAATGTTCCTGAAGAACATAATATGATATCCTGAAGAAATATCAAAATTAAATGTTCCTGAAGAACATCATGCGAGTCTTTCGTGGTCAAGTCATGTATGTGCGAACTCGACCCATGAATCAATTGAGTTACTTCTTGAATTCCAAAGTGGATGAAACTTTAGGTTAATCCAAACCTTACTAAATAGCCTGATGATTATTTGCTTGAATATTGGGATAGCCACATGAGTTTGAATCCCATGAAAATTTGATATTCCCGAAGTAATATCAAATCAAGTATTGTAATATCAAATCAAGTATTCTTAATAATCAATTAAATTGAATGTTCCTGAAGAACATATACTCCTGGTTTAAATATTATATTGATCGTTCTGAAAGAACATCATGATTTGATATTATTCGATAAATATCAAATTAAATTGCTCCCGTAGTAGCAATAAGTTTTATATGATCCCAAAGATTATTATGATATGATATTCATGATTAAATATCAAAATTAAATTTTAAATGTTCTTGAAGAACATCATGATAGGATATTCCCGTAGAAATATCAAATCAAATTGTTTTGATGTAGCAATTAAATTTTAAATATTTTGAATTGATATTGATATTCAAAATATTCTTGAAATAATATTTTTATTGATTGCTCCCGAAGAAGCAAAGTTCAAACATTTTTTGAATAAAGTTAAATAATGATACTCATGGTGAAACGCCAAATTCGATTAGTCTCGTTTATACAATGATTACATATGAATTATCCCTGAATGATGTATTTTGAAAATCGAGAATAAATGTACTATGTGGGTACTCATGGAATATCGAAAAGTCGATTCCAATTTATTAATGTGATTGCTGAGAAAATTATATATTGAGATTTATTGTGATCCCGCAAGGATCAATTTTAAATCTAATATTTTGATTTTGAATGATCATTGATAAAGATATTGTATCCCCGAAGGATGATTGGTAAAGATATTGTATCCCCGAAGGATCATTGGTAAATATATTATTACGCAAATGATGATATACTAAGAGTGAGCTCTAGAAGAGCTTTACTAATTATCCTCACGAGTACTACAAATGTACTTAAAAATAAAAATTATGCATATCATGATTATTATTAAATGTGTGGAAATGAAACAAGCATTTTCCATCTGCGAATTAATATGCAACTTATATTTATATCACCACTAAAGTGTATTTTTATGAACGAGCATAATATCTCGAGCCCATGATCCAGAAGATCGGTTTATAACATTTATGCTGGTTTGCATATTTAACGAAGATCATTTCTCGGCATTAGGGGGAGATAAGAATATAAAAGATATAAATGCCGAGAAATTTCATGGAATGAAAACGATCTTTATCTCTAGATTCATGCACCAATTAATTGAACCCGAAGTTCATTAAAATTAGTGACTTGCAATATTCAGCAAGTAATCTGCCAAATTAATGAAGGTGTGACAAAATCACATATATTTTGTGATAAAATGAACTATAAGAGTTCAAATACCAAAGAGATCAACTCAAATGTTGATTCTAACATACGCCAGAAGCGTAGTAGATCGATCTTAAGATATAAAATAAATCCGCGGAAAAACAAAGAAATTTAGTCACCTTCAAAATCTCCTGAAGAGAGTTAGATGGAAATCCCATTGAAAAAGCATGTGCATATGATAATAGAAAATCGTGGGATTGCGGAACAACCAAATTAAATATTTTTGAAAATGATTAAAGATTTGGTTAATATATTGAATTGTCATCAACATGGAAAAATAGAAAGTAGTCAACGACATATTTGCCTCAAGAGTTGCTCGAGAAAAACTGGATCTAAAGCTCAAATCAATGATAGTGTGCCAGCAGCACTCGAAAAATAAGAAACGAGCAATTGAGGTTGAGCATGACTCGCTGAATAAAAGAGATATTTTGACTCTATAGTACACACCTCAAAATATTATCCCAGAAGGATATATGTGAGTGTTCGTACGAAAAACGAGTAATGATGTGGTGAGATATAAAAGCGAGATGAGTTGCTCAAGAGTTTTTTGCAGAAATTCGATGTAAATCAAATATTATGAAAGATGACATTAAGTTCCGCTACTTAATATTTATGACAGCAACAACGATAAATATATGCATCTCTGCTGTTGCCTGCGCGGAGGGCCGCCCTCGAATGATACATACATGAAAATCCTGGATGGATTTTAAGATTCTTTAAATGAAAGGAAATGAAAATCATAACATATACAATATCATATTACATATGTCATTATGGACAAAAATCATATTGAAGACAAGGTCCCGAAGACCAGTGATTGGTCCTGAAGACCAGTGATTGCACTCTTTTTCCCTCTACTAAGTTTTTCCCACGGGGTTTTCTTAGTTAAAGGTTTTTAACGAGACAATCACTAGAATATAAATGTGAATGTCATGTTTTTCCTCGAGTATTTTTTCCTAAAGGGTTTTTTAACGAGGCATGTACATCACTCGATAATAATGAGGACATCAGAATGTTCCATATGAGTTTATTTTCGAGATAACTGAGATATTGAACTTGAAGTTCAAATGATTATGAATTGAAGTTCACGTTATTGTTCATTTGTCAAGAAATGTATATCACTAGACGCATCTAAAATACTCCAGAAGAGTTACCGGCCGGTTATAGCAATTGCGAATGCTCTAGTCAATATAAATGTCTGGTAAAGGCATGTCCCTGAAGGACGAAAAATATACAATAATACGAATGAATGTGAAACTCGACAATTCGAAGGTTGTGTCCTGAAGACCAAAATGTATATTTGAATAACTAAGTTTTTCCTATATGGTTTTATTAGTTATAGGTTTTAATGAGACTGATTGATCACAAAGTCAAAGATCTTCGGTGATTACAATCAGGGGGAGCAAGTTGTACTCTTTTTCCTTCGTCGAGGTTTTATCCCACTGGGTTTTCCTGACAAGGTTTTAACGAGGCAGCAATCCTGTAAATAGTCATTCAAGGGGGAGTGTTATGAATATTATTAATTAGTGAATGACTGGTTTACCCTTTCTTGGTGAACAAGACAGAAACCCTACTTTGTATCCTATATAAAGGGGTCTCCCCATATCAATTAAAGAACAATTCATAAGAATTCTATTCTCCTCTCATATTGTTTATCTTTCTACTATATTATTCTCTCTCAATTCCTTTAAGTTTATAACAAAGAAAATGTAATTTTTGTAAACTCTACCAACTTAAATAATAAAAGATCAAATTAACCTTAAAATTATTACCTTTAATATATATAAAAAAATTCCAAATTTATTATTTAGTTAATATAATTTTTTATTTTTTTCATCATATATAACAATTTGTTTTTTGTATTTTTAACTATATAAGATCTTAAATTGTCGAACAAATTAAAATTTTATAAGTTTATATACTCATTTTATCCAAACGATTTAACAACTTATTTATTAAATAAATTTATAAGACGTAACATCTTATAAATTATTTTAAATAAACCCGTTGAAACAGGTTTGGATGAAATTATTTTGACGTTTAGAAGTAAAAAAAAATAGTTCCCAATACTAGTGATTAATACAGTCTCAATTTTTAATTAATTATTCATAATTAGTTGGGATTAAAGTAAGAGGTGTTTTTTGGTTCAGAATCAAACTGAATCTGATCGGACCGAAATGAAATCGATAATGACTCGAAAATCAGGTCATAATAATACCGGTTCGAATCGAACCAAATCGGTAAATTTATCTAGTTTTTGATCAATTAAAATCGAAATTATAATTTAAAATTTTAAAAGACTAAATATAAAATAATAATTAAAAATTAATTTTATATTTGTAAAATTTGAATTTTATTCAATAAATATATTTTTAAGTAGATAAAATATTTAAAAAAAAAAAAATTATTTATTTATAAATTATTTTGTTATATTAGTTATATTAATAATTTAACATATAGTGAATTTTTTAGTTAATAAAAATATTATATTTAGTAAGTAGAACAATTTTTAAATAAAAAAACAATTTATCAAGTTATTTATTTATTTTTTTTAAATAATACGACAATTTTTATTATTAAAAAATTATATATATATATATATATATATATATATATATATATATATATATATATATATATATATATATATATATATATATATATATATATATAAATTGAATTCTGGTCATTATCAATCCGAAAATGATTTTACCAAATTTTAATCAGAAACGAACCGAAAATTGGAATCTCATTTTAAGTTAATCCAAAAATCAATCTGAAATTTTATCGATTCAAACCGAACCAGACCAACCAGTCCGATTTCCAATCGGGTCATATTAATAAAGCCTACAATATTATGTACATATGAGCTTATTCATTACTGGGCCTATATTGTTTTAGCCCTTTTAGTGTTCATAATGTAAGTATGGAATATTAGGTTAAATGTATTTTAGGCATATTAGGGTATAGTTTAGTATATATTTGACCTCTTTGTAACACATTATTCATTCAATTCAATACACGGTTATTGCAATAATACTTCTTTATTGTAAAACTTAATATGGTATCAGAGCAAGGTTAACTAAAACCGTGTACTGTGCGCCTCAATTTTTTTTTCTTCTTTCATTAATTTTTTTTTAAAATCCTTCTCCTTCTTCCCTAGCTCGACAATGGTCGAATCTGAAACTTCCAAAACCATCTCCCCAAATGAAGATCCCACATCCCCCTTCTTCCTCCACCCATCCGATCACCCGGGCGTCAAAGTTATCTTCGAAACCTTTTCCGGCGATAACTTTGGTGCCTGGCAGAAATCCGTCAAAATGTCATTCACCATCAAAAACAAATTAGGGTTCCTGGACGGATCTATCCCGACTCCTCCCCAATCTGATTCGACTCTGTACACAGCTTGGTACAGAGTGAATGCCCTGTTATTATCATGGCTCGTTTACTCTGTCTGCCCAGAAATTCGGACGACCCTCCTCTACTTCACCAACGCCAAGGATGTCTGGGATGAAATCCAACTCCGATATGCCAAAAGTGATGGTCCTAGGGTTTTCCAACTAGAGAAGAATTTGAGTACGATTTCACAGGGATCTCAAAGCTTGACCACCTACTACAACATCTTCAAAGGCTTGTGGGATGAATACATCAATTTCAGGTCCATTCCTCTCTGTTCTTGTAGTCAATGTGTTTGCAATATTGGGGGTGCGTTTCTAGAATTACAGCAAAAAGACTCTGTTTTAAAATTTCTGGTAGGATTAAATGATTCATACTCTCATATCCGTAGTCAAGTACTAATGACCACCCCTCTGCCCAATTTATCTAAAACCTACTCTATATTGAGACAAGAGGAAAGCCAAAGATCCCTACACACACCCACAAACCCCATGAGTTTCTATAGTAACACCAACCTAGACAACACTGCTCCTAACTCCTCTAAGGATCCCACTGCTTGTTTAGTGAAAACTGGCACCAAGCCCAAATACACAGGTAAGTGTGAGTTTTGTGGGTATAATGGCCACATGACAGACAAATGCTTTCAAGCCAAGGGTTATCCACCTCACTGGAAAGGAGTGAGAGCAGCAAGGATAGCTCCAGGGCATGTACCTCCATCAAAGCTTCATCCCAGCCTACAGGGCACCTCATCTGCAAACCAAGCATCTGCTGATGTCAACACTGACTTGGAGCTCTGTGACCCTGCAATGTATGATAACTTCCTGAGGTTCATGAAGGCACAAAACACCAAGGGAGGTCACACTGCAGCAGTAGCTATTGGGATACAACATCCCCCTCAACCTACTACCTTGCCAAATCCCAATGGGGACTCAGGTATTTCTAAAGCCTATTCTGCTCTCAATAACTCTCCTATTTGGATTCTTGATACTGATGCATCTGACCACATGGTTAACTCAATAAATTTTTTCTGTGATACTCCTGTTAAAATTAATTCTAAAATCCAATTACATACTGGTCAATGCACTTTGGCCACTCATAAAGGCTCTGTCATTTTAGGAAATTCTCTGATTCTACATAATGTACTATGTGTTCCTGCTTTTCATTTTAATTTGGTCTCTGTTTCTCACTTAACTATGATGGAAGGGATTTCAGTAAACTTTGTCTCTACACACTGTATCTTGCAGGATCAGAAAACCAGTTTAACTATTGGTTATGCTGAACAAATCCATGGCCTTTATCATCTCAAGTTGGATCATCATATTTCACAACAACTGAATAAAAGTCCAGTAGCTTCTGCTACTATGAATAATTCTCAAACTTCTTTACTTTGGCATTATAGATTGGGACATATCCCTTTCAAAAAACTAAGTACTATTAATTCTTTGCATCTTCATGACAATCATTATAATAAACCTTGTGATATTTGTCATTTTGCTAAACAAAAGAAGCTTCATTTATCTGAGAGTACATCTTATGCCCTTAATTGTTTTGATCTTATTCATATGGACATTTGGGGGCCATTTAGAGTCGAGTCTCACTCTGGATACAGGTATTTTCTTAATATCTTAGATGATCATTCTAGGTGTACTTGGATTTTCTTGATGAAAACTAAATCAGAAACAAGGTCACATATGCAAACTTTTCTTAATATGGTCAAATCAATTTCATAAGATCATAAAATGCATAAGGACTGATAATGGTGTAGAGTTTGCTTTTACTGATTTTTATTCTTCACATGGAATCATTCATCAAACCTCTTGTGTTGAAACACCTCAACAAAATGGTAGAGTAGAAAGAAAACATCAACATCTCTTACAAGTTGCTAGGGCACTTCTTTTTCAATCATGTTTACCTCTGAATTTTTGGGTTGATTCCATTCAAACTGCTGCATACATTATAAATAGAACTCCTTCTCCACTTCTGCAGCATCAAACTCCTTTTGAAATTTTATATAATACACAGCCTGATTACTCCTCTTTAAAAGTATTTGGTTGTTTATGCTATGCATCCACACTAACCAATGACAGGCATAAATTTGATAAAAGAGCTTCAAAATGTATATTCATTGGTTATCCTTTTGGAACTAAGGGTTACAGGTTATATGATCTTCAAACTCACACTATTTTCATTTCTACTCATGTGAAATTCTATGAACTAACCTTTCCATTTCAAGGAGATAATGATGATCACAGTTTTCAAAACAACAAAGATTTTCAAAACTCTTCTAAATCTCAAATGAATTTGGATCCCTCTTCTGTTTGTTCTGGCAGGATCATTCCACCACAGATTCCCCTACTACACCACTGGATACTACACCTACTAATCCTTCTACTACTTATAATACTATTTTTGATAATAGTAATACTCACACTTCTCTTAGCAATCTACAGGATCTTACCACTAATACAGGAGCCCCCACAGAACATCAAAATCCTGCTACTATCAATGTGAGAAAATCTAGCAGAACCAAGAAACTTCCCACCCATTTGGCAGACTATGAACTTCAAACTCCATCATCAAACATGGCTCAGTACCCCATAATCTCTCCTCATAAAGGTAACATCAGGTATCCCATCTCTGCTTACTTAGGACATAAAACACTTTCTCCTACATTACAACATTATGCTGCAGCTGTTGCCACCCTTTCTGAACCTAAGAGTTATTCACAGGCTGTAAAATTTCCAGAATGGCAACAAGCCATGTCTGTTGAACTTCAAGCTCTTGAATTAAATAAAACCTGGGAACTTGTTCACCTACCAATAGATATGCATGCTATAGGTTGTAAATGGGTTTATAAAACCAAATTAAAGTCTGATGGTTCACTAGAAAGATATAAGGCTAGGTTAGTTGCCAAAGGATACACCCAAGAGGAAGGTATTGATTATTTTGAAACATTTTCTCCTGTAGTTAAACTCACAACTGTTAGAATTCTCTTATCCATAGCTGCTTCTAAAGGCTGGCATTTAAAACAACTAGATGTTAACAATGCTTTCTTACATGGTGTGTTAAATGAAGTGATTTATATGACACCTCCTCCTGGCTACTGTGATCCAAAAGATAGCAGAGTTTGTAAACTTTTAAAAAGCATCTATGGACTCAAGCAGGCTTCAAGGCAATGGTTCAGTAAGCTCTCTGATTCTTTACTCCATTTTGGATACATTAAATCTTTAGCAGACCCTTCCCTTTTTACTAAAACAGTTGGAGACAAAATTACTGTGCTTTTAGTTTATGTTGATGACATCATACTTGCAGGCAATGATTTACTTGAAATCACTTCTGTTACACAACATTTACATGATAAATTTACTGTTAAAGATTTAGGTGATTGATTCATCCGTTTTTGTGTTGTTCGTTTCTATGTTTTCCGATTATTTTTGTGTTAGACGTAGTGCCGTTTGTGTATATTTTCATTTTGTTTTGTTGTTTTATTTTCCGGATAGTCATGAGAGAGACGAGGAGTGGAAACAAGCAAAAATGAGTGAAAACGGGCGAAAATTAGAGTCGGGACCATGCCGCACAAGACGTTTCTGGAAATGGCACGTTCGTGCCAAATCCAGTCCCTCCCAGCAAACTTCAGACAGGTCAGCACGTTCGTGCCATTTCTGGCACGTTCGTGCCAATTCCAGGATATGTTGAATTTTAGTTGACCGCGTGGACCCACCTTTGACCACCATTTTGAAGGCTTTTTGAAGGGTCTTTTTGGACAATTTCTACCTATGATTTTGCAAGACAAAATGCATGTTGACACTATAAGACAAGATTGTTAGGTGGTAGAGATTTTGTACTACCTCATTCTACTTGTTTTGAATTTGTGTTCTTGGAGATGTTCTTGGAGAGATTTTATTTTTCTTGATTTTCAAGCATAAATATTTAAATTACTTTCAATCGATTTATCGTCTCACAAAATACCATTCACGAACATCGATCACCTCGCCGAGCCCGTCGTTTCTATTGGAGCCATTTCTTCAGGTGACACGTTGAAGTTCGGCTCGATTCCGGAAGCACGACTCATTCTCGCCTCGTCTCCCCAACACCCTTGTGAGCTTATTTCGATCATGAGTTATTTATCTATTGCATGCTTGTTTGTTTGTGTTTTCATGAGTAGCTAGGTCTCTTGTTAGGGTTCTAGGGTACTTTGTTTAGAGGTTGAGTCGATGATGTTTTGAGGGTTTTAAACTAATCGAGGAGTCGTTCGATATGAGTTGTGGGTTCTCGTGTTGAATATCCTCTCCGAGGAACATCACTAGCGGATCACGCGCTTGAGTCGAGCGATGTTTAGGTACGGTTCAATGTTGTCTCGTGTTGAGGACCTCATCGAGGTGCATCACTAGTGGACGATGCGATCGTACCTAAACACCTCGTTTCTAAATTGAGGAATTGCTAGATTCGAGTTGTGGGGTCTCGTGTTGAATATCCTCTCCGAGGAACATCACTAGTGGATCACACACCCGAGTCGAGCGATGTTTAGGTGTGACTCAAGGTCGTCTCGTGTTGAGGACCTCCTCGAGGTGTATCACTAGTGGACGACGCGGTCACACCTAAGCGCTCTCATCTCTATCAAAATCTTGGTTTTTAAAAGGCTCGACTCAATCCTCGAAACAAAGGAACCTAGTTCCCTAACCCTCTCTCTCATTTGTTATCTCCGTTGTGTACTTGTTTAATTGCTTTCTTATTTCAATTTTACTTTAGTTAACTCTCTCGATTTGAAACCCCCCCCTTAGTTGATAATGATTTCGTTCCTCTTGAAACTCGAACTAAACTAACGCAAAAAAGCTATTCACGTGCCGATAGTATTGCTCCTCGAGAGATCGACTCGGGGGATTTACTTTCGTAAATCTTTCGGAATTTATAAATAGTATTTTGAGCAATCAAAAATGGCGCCGTTGCCGGGGAGCAATTTAGGCAACGTGAATTGATTTTTCTGCTAGTTAAGTTCTTGTTTCTTTGTTTATTTCTCTTTTGTTTCTTTTTGTCCTTTCTCGTGTTATCGTTGTATTTTAAACTCGGTGCGTGTAATCCCTCTCTTTGAGTGTTGTGTATGCAAGGTTGAAGACGTTCTTCCTTTCATACTATAATCTCTTCTACAACGACCGAGTGATATCATGGCGAGACGTAACTGTTGGGATATGTCCTTCGATCCTACGTGTGCAATCGATAAAGTTATAAGGTCGTCTATGGATGTTTAAATAATTATTAGATAATATTTATTGCTGGGAGCAATATAATATTGATCGATAATTATACCTACAGGGTCACACACGAGCCGAAAATACGAACTATAAGTGTTTGCTAGAATGAGTCGATTTGGAATCGACATATATATAAACTAGGTTTATATTCGATGTGATTTACGTACATGCATGGGATGCATGGCTTGCATGGAATGCATGTCACATGGTGTGACATGGCATGCCATGCAAGCGAATGGGACCACATCCAATGCAATGTGGCATGAGGATGTGGACATGACCATTCAACTTCACCATTAACACACCTTAATGGGTGATAATGATTCTACATCAATATCACCATTATGGGGGAGGTTACTTGGTGTTATTTCATGGTTTAATAGGTGAGAAAATGCTGATTTTCTCACCACAATATTCAGCTACGAAAATCACACCAATGAGAGAGAAAAAGTTCTTGGAGAACCACTTCAATCTAACAAGCAAGCTAGTTCATCTTCCGGGTTCGTGTGCAACACGTAGAGGCCGGGCCATTTGTGCGGCTTCAACATCCGGGCGATCTAGACAAGAGGAGTGACGAGGTCATTCACAAGGAGAGCTTCGAGAGGCTGATCCATTTGAGGTGGTTCAATCGACTCAACACCACCTCAACGACATCAACAAATCACTTCGTCACCAAAAGTAAGATTTCGTTGATTTCTCTGTATATATATATATATATATATATATATATATATATATATATATATATATATATATATATATATATAAATATATGTGTGTCTATACATATTTGTGTGCACTAAGATCATAGTATAGTAGATCTATTGCTTTACACGCTTCCGCACACACGGTATATCGATCGGATCGATATACCGGTACCAGCAATTGGTATCAGAGCCTAGGGCTCGTGCACACTTTTGTGTTGGACACGAAGGTTAAATCAACATAATTGGATTATATGTTTAATTGTGATTATGTGATTAGATGTAAGGCCGGCCACCGTTAGTGGTCGGGTGAATGATTTCGTCGTTTTTTACGTTTCGATTGGCCATAGTTTTGGAGGGCTGCGTCCCTTGGAATCATTTGTAATAGATAGGTTTTCTATTTCAATTTGTATTGTTCAAACTTGTAAGCGATGGACTTGGTCCATGGTTCGATGGAGGATCTCGGCTCTCCGGCGAAAACGAGAAGAAACGAAGCAAAACGAAGCCAAACGAAGCAAAACGTAGCAAACCGGGCTGCTGGAGCCAAACGGCGGTCGCCGTTTGAGCTCCGGCGGGCGCCGTTTTGATTCGGCGGGCGCCGTTTTGGAAACGGCGACCGCCGAAAGGCCTTTTTTGGGGCAGATGGGTTTTTTGCCTTTTCGGCGGGCGCCGTTTTGGAAACGGCGACCGCCGATGGTGTTCAGCGACCGCTGGTTGTAAAACGGCGGGCGCTGTTCGTGGTTTTTGAGGCAATGACTTGTTTTGACCAAAATCGGAGGACACGGAACTAAAACGGAGGGCGAGGACCAGTCCAGAAGATGTTCAAGGCTTTTGTTAATACTTTAATTCTTTTCGTTTGAGAGTTGTGAGGTTCTAGGGGCCTTTCGATTTCGTATTTATATGCTTTGCTAGTTATAGGTTGTTTTATGTTATAAATGTTCAACTTACATATAAACAAACCTATGCATGCAAGTTCTCAATAATAATGAGTATAATGTCTTGTCCAAAACGTCACACTCATGAAACCCTCGATCATAAGTTAGTAGGTCCGCCTCAGCGGGGTACTGCTTGTTATCTTGGGATAAGTGGGAGTAAGGGTTAGACCCTTACACGTGAGATTGGTTTTCTCATCGATAGATCCACTGCAGGCGTGGCTATCGAGACATGAGATGAGAATGGGACTCTCATCGACCGAGAGTGACATTAGATGTCATTGACATGGGATGTCTACCTATCTTGGAGTTCTTAAGTGCGGACTCAGTCGGCTTAAGGATTCGCAAGATGAGGGTCTTGGGATCGTTTTGTTCTAATTTATTAAAATGTCAAAAACCAATGCCTAATTTGTTTTTCAAAGACTAAGTTCAACTCGACTCATTCTCACCCCGGGGAGTGGAATGGAGCCAAAGCGCTTGCTTATGTCGATGACACAGATTAGAGACATTCGAGCCATTGGATGGCGTGAATCGATTGTCTGGTTGGCTCCCTCATTTTAATGAGAGATAGGGCTTCAATTGCATGATAAGATCGCTGGTTAGAAAACCTCGAGTTTTCACTTACGATTTATCACGGTTTTGATATTAAGATAATTGGGAACGACGATATTGGATATCGAATGAACAAAATGAAACAAATAATAGTAGTTATGCGAGACAACCTTATTTGTTTAAACGCTTTGTGGATGTTTACTTACTTAATTTATCTTTCTTCTGTAGTATAATATGTCTGTCTCAACTCAATTCAAGTTCAGCTCTATCTTGGATAGAGAAAAGTTGAACAACACCAATTTCCTTGATTGGCAACGTAACTTGAGGATAGTCCTCAAATACGAGGAAAAGGAAAGTGTGTTGGACAAACCCCTTCCCGTGCTTCCCGCTGATGGGGGCACGGATGCCCAAAAGGCATCATATGCCCTTGCTAAGAAAGCCTCGAATGAGGTGACATGTTTGATGTTGGCATCCATGGTACCCGAGTTGCAAAAACAATTCGAGTTCATGGAAGCCTATGACATCATAGAAGAGCTCAAGAGCATGTTCGGGGAACAGGCTAGGATTGAGCGCTTCGGTGTCACCCGGGCTATAGCAACAGCTAGGCTGGAAAAGGGTAAACCCGTGGGACCACATGTACAGCAAATGATTGGATTATTTGCTTCAAGTGCTCGCCTCGGTTTCGCATATGATGACGAGTTGGCTACCGATTTCATTCTCCATTCTCTTCATGATGGTTATGATGCCTTTAGGCTGAATTT
This sequence comes from Euphrasia confusa, assembly GCA_954870475.1. Classification (NCBI taxonomy): domain Eukaryota; kingdom Viridiplantae; phylum Streptophyta; class Magnoliopsida; order Lamiales; family Orobanchaceae; genus Euphrasia; species Euphrasia confusa. The sequence continues at coordinate 6,368,288 of OX940949.1, forward strand.
CCACATGAATGGACTGAAGAAATCGCTTCATGAGCTCCATGGGATGCTTAAGGCTGCTGAGCCGGCGATTAAGAAGGACCCTAGGAGGGAAGTTCTTATGATTCGGGAAGGAGGTACCAAAAAGTTCAAGGGGATTAAGAAACCAGAAGTGAAAGGCAAAGGGAAAGGGAAAGTTGTGGCAACTCCTTCCAAAAGGTTCTTGAAAGCTTCTAAGGTTCCTGGGGAATCTGAGTGTTTCTACTGCAAGAGTGTTGGACACTACAAGCGAGATTGCCCCAAGTTCAAGGAAGATGTGAAGAACGGTGTCGTTCCTTCATCTTCAGGTATTTATGTCATAGACATAAACTTTACAAATTCTTCTTCTTGGGTATTGGATACCGGATGCGGTGCTCACATTGTTTCACATGTGCAGGGACTGCAAAGAAGTAGAACTTTGGTAAAGGGAGATGTCGATCTGCGGGTTGGAAATGGAGCGAGGGTCGCTGCATTAGCCGTAGGATCTTATGATTTGTGTTTGCCTTCGGGCCTTGTTTTAGTATTGAATAATGTTTATTTCGTTCCAAGTATTACCAAGAACATCATTTCTATTTCAGTATTGGATACTGAAGGATTTTCCTTCACTATAATAAATGGTTTATTTACTATTTCAAAAAGTGGAGTGTTCTATGGTTCGGCACGATTAGAACATGGTTTATATATACTTCAACTTGACAATCATATATATAACATTGATACCAAAAAGGCCAAATCGAATGAATTCAATGAAACATACCTTTGGCATTGTCGATTAGGCCACGTCAACATTAAACGTGTAGAGAAACTTCTTAAAGAAGGTATTCTCAAATCTTTTGACTTGGAGTCATTCGATACATGTGAAGGATGTTTGATGGGCAAAATGACAAAGTCACCTTTTCTAGGAAAAGGAGAACGTGCAAGTGATCTATTGGGTTTAATCCATACTGATGTATGTGGTCCAATGAGCTCACAAGCACGTGGAGGTTATTTCTACTTCATAACTTTTACCGATGACTTAAGTAGATATGGTTATGTCTATTTAATGAGGCATAAGTCGGAAGCCTTTGAAAAGTTCAAAGAATTCCAAAATGAAGTTGAGAATCAACTTGGTAAGAAGATAAAAGCCATTCGATCGGATCGAGGTGGTGAGTATCTTAGCCAAGAATTCGATGATCATCTTATGAGTTGTGGTATTCTATATCAACTCACTCCTCCTGGAACACCCCAGATGAATGGTGTTTCCGAAAGGAGGAATAGAACCTTATTGGATATGGTTCGATCGATGATGAGCCTTAGTGAACTACCAAAATCTTTTTGGGGACACGCACTTTTAACAGCGGCCTATACACTGAATAGGACACCGTCAAAAGCTGTTGATAAGACACCATACGAGGTATGGAAAGGGAAGGTCCCTAACTTGTCTTATATCAAGATTTGGGGATGTGAAGCTTATGTGAAGAGAAATATCTCTACAAAGCTTGAACCCAAATCGGATAAATGTTTCTTTGTGGGTTATCCAAAAGAAACACGAGGGTACTACTTTTACAACCAATCTGAGAACAAAGTCTTTGTTGCTCGAGATGGTGTATTTCTTGAAAAGGAATATCTTTCCAAGAAAGTAAGTGGGAGCTCAGTTGAATTGAACGAAGTTCAAGAAGACTTGAATGAGGTTCAAGAAGATCAAACTGAGATGGACACTCAAGACCAAGTCGAGAGTGCTCCAGTGGTTTTAGAAACCACACCTAACCCTCGAAGGTCCGGAAGGATTAGATCTCAACCTGACAGATACTTAGGTATTCTGACAAATGAGAGCTATGAAGTCATGCTTTTAGAAAGCAATGAACCTTCGACCTATATCCAAGCTATGACGAGTCCAGATTCCGAGAAATGGCAGGGTGCCATGAAATCCGAAATGGAATCAATGTCTGAAAATCAAGTTTGGAACTCGGTCGATTTGCCTAAAGGGGCTAGGCCCATTGGATGCAAATGGATTTACAAAATAAAAACAGACATGAATGGAAAACCTAGTGTTTTCAAAGCAAGGTTGGTGGCAAAAGGATATAAACAAATTCACGGGGTGGATTATGATGAAACCTTTTCACCAGTTGCTATGATTAAATCCATTCGGATTCTCTTAGCCATTGCTGCTCATTATGATTATGAGATATGGCAAATGGACGTTAAAACCGCCTTCTTGAATGGGATTCTAGTAGAGGAAGTGTTTATGACACAACCAGAGGGTTTTATCGATCCTAATCAGGCTGAGAGAGTATGCAAGCTTAATAGATCCATCTATGGATTAAAGCAAGCATCTCGGAGCTGGAATCTTCGGTTCGATGAATCCATACAAGAGTTTGGATTTCAAAAGAACATGGAAGACTCTTGTGTTTACAAGAAGGTCAGTGGGAGTTACGTTGTATTCATTGTGTTGTATGTCGATGACATACTCCTTATTGGAAACAATATTCCTATGCTTAATTCTGTTAAAGAATGGCTAGGAAGATGGTTTTCAATGAAGGATCTTGGAGAAGCACAGTACATATTGGGCATCAAGATCTGTCGGAACAGATCGCAAAGGATGCTTGGACTTAGTCAAGCAACCTATATTGATAAGGTGCTTGACAGGTTCAGAATGAAAGACGCCAAGAAGGGTCTCATTCCAATGACTCATGGTACATCTTTAAGCAAAAGTCAGTGCCCTTCGGGACCTGATGAGCAAATAAGGATGGCAAATATTCCTTATGCTTCGGCAATAGGGTCTATTATGTACGCCATGATATGTACACGACCGGATGTATCGTATGCTTTGAGCATGACGAGTCGGTTTCAAGGAAACCCAGGTGAGGCGCATTGGACTGCGGCCAAGAATATTCTTAAGTATCTTAGAAGGACTAAAGAGTATTTTCTTGTCTTTGGAGGACAAAAAGAGTTGGTTGTGACAGGATATACGGATGCAAGCTTCCAAACAGATAAAGATGATTTCCGGTCTCAATCCGGATTTGTCTTTTGTCTGAATGGAGGTGCGGTGAGCTGGAAGAGTTCCAAGCAACCCACCGTAGCTGATTCTACTACAGAGGCTGAGTACATTGCTGCATCAGAAGCAGCAAAGGAGGCCGTTTGGATGAGAAAGTTCTTAGATGAGCTCGGTGTCGTACCTAGTTCGGCCCATCCGATAGCTCTCTATTGTGATAATAGTGGAGCTATCGCGCAAGCCAAGGAGCCTAGGGAGCACCACAAATCCAAACATGTGCTCAGGAAATTCCACATTCTCAGGGAGATAGTTAGTCGTGGAGACATCGAGATAAATAAAGTTGCAACTGATGATAATGTTGCAGACCCGTTAACTAAACCACTCCAGCAGTCAAAGCATGATGCTCATACGACTGCAATAGGGATACGATATCTTAGAGATGGATTGTGATTCCTATTACTGTATTGTTTACTTTTGGAGTTTATGTAAACATTCACGTATCTTTTATGATATTCAATAATTTCTTCATATAATTGTGGTTTAAATTGTATGAATTGTCCAAATGATTAAATTATATTAATTGGGTTATGAGGTCGATTTACCACATAATGAAGTCCCAACTGTTGAACTAATATAATTAAATCATAAATTGTTCCTAGTTCGTATCATCGAGTACGGACAAACTGATGATGCAAAGAACTAGATTGTAATGTGTACTATAGCGCCGCTTCATGGGCTAGTGATGTGGGACATCAAGTACAATTACATAGATATTAGCTGGGAGCTAATGATCGAACAGACCCGACTGGAATAGTATTTAAGATTTTGAGTCATAATACTATTTCATTGACTGTCGAGCAATTTCCTCTGACCTGAGTAGTCCAGAGTAATTCCATTGTGAAATGGTGTACTTTGATACAAGTAAACGCCTTTCGTAAAAGGAGGTTATAAAACTTTTTATTGGGTATATCAGGAAGCAAGTGGGATAGCTTGGATTGACAAGATGGGATTGTCCTCCATTTTATAATGGGATACATGTCTTACCGGCCACTTGGAGAGTCGAGACTGTGGAAAATACGTGGCCACGTCCAGATTCGTATCATAGTGATAAATCTGGTTTTACAGTCTGTCTCAAAGTCCAAGAAAGGTTTGAACCGATTGAGGATGACTCGAGTCTTGCCTCAAGTTCAAATTTAGACATAAAGTGACAACAGGAAATTGACAGCAAACTGGCTCTGAAGGCCAAGTGGGAGATTGTTGGGATATGTCCTTCGATCCTACGTGTGCAATCGATAAAGTTATAAGGTCGTCTATGGATGTTTAAATAATTATTAGATAATATTTATTGCTGGGAGCAATATAATATTGATCGATAATTATACCTACAGGGTCACACACGAGCCGAAAATACGAACTATAAGTGTTTGCTAGAATGAGTCGATTTGGAATCGACATATATATAAACTAGGTTTATATTCGATGTGATTTACGTACATGCATGGGATGCATGGCTTGCATGGAATGCATGTCACATGGTGTGACATGGCATGCCATGCAAGCGAATGGGACCACATCCAATGCAATGTGGCATGAGGATGTGGACATGACCATTCAACTTCACCATTAACACACCTTAATGGGTGATAATGATTCTACATCAATATCACCATTATGGGGGAGGTTACTTGGTGTTATTTCATGGTTTAATAGGTGAGAAAATGCTGATTTTCTCACCACAATATTCAGCTACGAAAATCACACCAATGAGAGAGAAAAAGTTCTTGGAGAACCACTTCAATCTAACAAGCAAGCTAGTTCATCTTCCGGGTTCGTGTGCAACACGTAGAGGCCGGGCCATTTGTGCGGCTTCAACATCCGGGCGATCTAGACAAGAGGAGTGACGAGGTCATTCACAAGGAGAGCTTCGAGAGGCTGATCCATTTGAGGTGGTTCAATCGACTCAACACCACCTCAACGACATCAACAAATCACTTCGTCACCAAAAGTAAGATTTCGTTGATTTCTCTGTATATATATATATTGGATGTATATATATATAAATATATGTGTGTCTATACATATTTGTGTGCACTAAGATCATAGTATAGTAGATCTATTGCTTTACACGCTTCCGCACACACGGTATATCGATCGGATCGATATACCGGTACCAGCAGTAACGGTGACCGATCCTATGGAGTCGATTATTCCGATTATTATTACGAGAGGCACATTTCTTCGAGCCACCGAGATCAAGAGTCATATCGCCCACCTAGGCATATCGACTTTCATTATGATGATGATCGAGATTACTCACCTCCATGTCATCGGAAACATCACCGATACCGCTACCGAGATTTTGATCATTCATCCACCGAGAGAGATTTCATGTCACCGCCTCCTTGTCGAGATCGAAGAGAAAGGGAGCCACATCGGGAGCAAAACCGTGGAAACTACCATGAAGAGAGATTTGTTGGGAATGGATATGATTATTGTCGTCAATATACCGTGGTGCAAGCGCCAAAGCGACGAACTATTGAGGATTTCTCAAAGCCAAAACTTCACCATGTGTTGCCTCCAAAACGTGAAATTGGGGATTTCAATCGAACAAGGTACTCATCCGACCCTTCTTGTGTTGGAATTCGATATCCCGGGTTATTTAAATTTGCGGAAACCAATAACCCGATCAAAAACCCTTCGCCGGAGATCACGCGAACGCCGACGAACGCGCCGGAGTCCAGCCGAGGAGACCACACGCCCGAAGACGTGCGGCTGCCCCCAGCCGAACCCCCGCGTCGCGGGGTTCACGCGATGATCGATCGCGTCCATCGCGATCGATGGGGTGGGGCTGCCCAGCAGCCCCCGCGGCGAGTCCGGCGACTCGCCGCCGCCTGGGAGGTCCCCACCGTCGAGGTGGGGTGGGGTGCGGCACCAGCCCGCGCCCCCAGCGATCGATCGTAAGATCGATCGCATGCCCGCGGCCCAGCCGCGGGTCTCTCCTCCGCGCGCCCTCGAAACCCTAGGCGGCGATCGCCGTGGTCCGGCGATCCTAGATCGCCACCACGCGTTCGTCGTCTAATCCGGGGTTCGATCTTTGGATCTTGTTTTCCGATAATTGATTTCAATAAGAATTAAATAGCGGAAATATTTAATTCACCTTTCGATTCGTTGTGCGGAGAAACGAGATCTTATGATGACCTTGAGATCTTCCCACGTATTCCTTGCACTAGCCCGGACGTCGTGTGGGCGACGATCTACCGAACTCCATGGATCTCCCTCTCTACTTTCTCTCTCTAGAATTGTGATCTTCAAGTTATGAGAATAGAGAAGACCATGTAGTGCTTTTATAGGCTACGTAGGGGATCTAAAGGAGGTGGAATATTGGGCTTCCAATATTGAAGATTAAATTGAGCCCAATGCTCAAGTCCATTAATCCTTATCAATATTAATTAATTCTATTTTCCACTATATAAAATTAATTGCACTCCCAATATTAAACCATATTATATCAAATAATATTTCTCCGGTAGTATTATTTATTCCGTGTATTTAAGATATAAATATCCATGAATAAAATTAATTTATTGCTAATTAATTTATTCATCTCTTTTATCCGAGACTAGTACCATTCAACCTTAATTATTATGCGGAACGAATCCACCTGCAGGGTTTACATAATAATTCCTTATGAACTCATCTCGGGGATATTATCAACCCTTCCGGGATACACTGTCCGGTCAATTATTCACGGCATGCCATATATGAAATATAGTGACCCAACTTAACCGGTAATTAACCCAATAATTAAATCGGTTAATTCCTTTGGTAAATCAAAGTCACTTATATTAAATATACACACCCGCAATAATATCGGGGATTAAGAATAAAATACACTGAGACTCGAATCGATTATCGCCGGCAATCCTAATCGATGAATCTCAACGATCCGCTCAATACACCAAGTGTACAAGTGTGATAAAATAATCAAGATAGATTATTTTCTCTCTCACACAACGACTATACCGATGGATTGGTCCGTGTCCATCTAGGTCGTGAGCAACTGTTCGATTAAATACGAGTAACAGATAGTATGATCTTCTGTGCGCCCATGCAACACCATACTAACTACAACGTATAAAATCCAGGACTATAATTTGCATATATTTAATTATAAATAATTAAACGCAAATAATTGTTTATTTAGTTAAATAGATTAGTGGCAATGGATCGTGAGTTTCCGTCACTTAAATCTAGACATTAAGTACACAACTCCAACAATCTCCCACTTGTACTAAGGTCTAGTCATTTCCTCCAAACTCCCGACTCCCATACTCATCACGTGCTAAAGTTGTACTTCCAAGAAGTACTATGTGAATGAGCACTCTAGGTTGCCGCTCTGAAGTTATCTTGGTGACTACAGCGTCGTCTCCCTCGACGATGACTCGTATCAGGTGGTACTTGCACTATGTGTTATCTTACACTTATGGACTTGTGATTTCTTACCATTTGCCATTGGACCGCTATACACATAGCCTTTGGCAAATTAAGAATCACCTCTAAGTCCCAGAGATTATCCCGGAGTTATACCAAAACTTCCGCTGCCTTGAGGCCGCTATTTGGTTACCCATGGCAGAGTCCGAAAAGCATCGTGCTTATCACTCTTTCATGTTAAAACTCCTTCTCCTTCAATAGTGAAACACATAGCCTGATATCGACTTACACCGGTCCTTATTCGATTAGAAATCTAAGAGAATGTAATCCAAAGGAAAATGTTCGTCTGCTTCGTAGTCTAGAACAGTACTTCGAAAGTACTTTTACAGCAGTCGAATATTCCTTTCCAGGATTACCTTGATATCCTCCCACTATGCTAACCGCATAGCCGATATCAGGTTCTCGTTTTCAACAATGCATTTATTAAGCTTTCCACACTCAAAGTGTAGGAATCTGCTTTCATTGCTTCTATCTCCTTTTGTGTTCTAAAACACATATCCTTAGATAGATGCATTCCGTCTCTGAAAGGTAACGAACCTTTCTCGGAATCTTGCATGTTAAAACGAACCATAATCGTACAAGATATCTAGAGAAGTACAATGTTCTTTTCTTGAGATCCTAGATCTTAAGAACATGCTCTAACTTCTTCTTTATCTCATATATCGATTTTTCTAGACAACCATCATTTTATGTATGACAACATCTTTACATTGTTACCAATGATAAAATGTTATCTACATAAAACCTCCGAGAAACACCACCTTGTTTACATCACGTTTCCCATACACATGATTCGTCAATGCCTTTTGATGAATCCATCAAATGGACTATCTCATCAATTCGCAAGTTCCACGATCTCTAGCTTCGTTTCAATCCATCAATGGATTAACTAAGCTTGTACTCTAAATGATCTTGCCTCTTAGCAATAATCCTTATTGCTTTCCAAGAAGGCACATTTAGATCTAGTACCGCCTCTATGTAGATCTAGGGATCGATTTCACGTATACTAGGTCCAGAGTCCGAAGACTCACCTAGTTTCATGAATATCTCCGGTTGTTAAACAACCTCCCACTACAACGGCATTCCGGTGTATAAACAGTAATAACAGTAGGTGCAGTTAGTGGTGTACCGCTACTCGGTTTGGCTGGTTCTAAGCCTTAATCGTTTTTTCTCTTTTCAGAAGTATCATGTCATTTTGGGCTTGTGGTTCATCTAATAGTCTTCCTCTAAGAACCGGGCGTTAGAACTTATAACGTCCTTCTGGTTCATAGTACTATCGAACACACACCTTTTGTTCTTCTAGGATATTCTACAACCACATTTGAATGTGCCGTTGTTACCAAGACATATCCATAGAACATAGGTAGTTCCGTTTAACTCATGCTTTTACTATTTCTATAAGAGTTCCATTTCTTATTTCCGACACACCAATCTTACAGAGGACTGTATGGTGTTGTCACTTGGGATTCAATCCCAAGCTCTGATCATAAATCAGAGTCAATCAATTCTAATACTTGTCCGGATCTTATATCTTATATCCATATTGAATTGCTTAGTCGTATTATCTTCCAAATTAGATTCTTAGGTCGGAAGGTCCACTCCTTCAACTTAATTGATCCTACAATCAATTTTCGACCTTTGAACTTCTTATTTGAATAAATATGACTTAGCATAAGAATCCACAAGTATAAATGATTTAATAAAGAAATCTCTTATTAGTAAAATGAGTTATATAAAACGGTTCGTTGCATCGTGGTGGACTCAGGATTCATCATTTATATATTGCTAGCTAATGTACCAAAATAGATAATATCATTATTTCTTCTTATAACCATCAAATGATTAAAAGAAATAAAATATCCATTCATTAGAAATCCAGAACAAAGTTCTTTCTAATATCAAAGGTACATAAAAGCAATAACTCCAAATGAAATCCTATAAAATTTCCTCCACTGCAACTGCTGCCTCCTCCACAGCATTGCCCATGTAGACTACGATTTCTTTTTTTCTAAGTCGTCGGGTTTCCTGGAACCCTTGCATTTAAAATGCACATACCGTCAGTGGTTCCATATCTACACACCAGGTTCCGGTAGATAATACCACTGACTATGTTTTACGACTTAAAGAAAATTTCGTACTTTCTTTGAGAGGATAATCAGACTTCCAGTACCCAGACTGTTTGCATCGATAATACTTGCCTCATGGCTTTCTCGTCCCATCTCGTGGTCTAAGCAACTTAGTACCACTGGGATTCTTTGCTTGCTTTTCCTTTCCCCCGATTTTGCCCTTAGGTTCGAAACCTTTGGCATTGGCTACAAGAGCTTGCGATTTCCGTATCAACTCGTCTAAAAGGTCAATCATCTAAAAAACGTGTTTAAGCGTTTCCTCGAATGACTGGCCTTTATGAGTATCCTCATCGCTTCTTGTCTAGCCGCCTATGTCAATAGGCTCGGGAGGACAAAGCTCACTGAGTACAACCTTGCACTCTTTAACAGTTTGGGTAATGTCTAGATCTCTATTCCAATCATTACATTTAGGGACCAGTGAGTTTAAAATCCTTAAGTATCACATAAAGTGGGTTCAAAGCCATTTCCTAATCTATGAGCACATATAACAACAAACAATCGATTTAATCTCCGATATTATCTCCCTTAAATAATATCATTAAACCACTAATCACCTCTAAAATCCCATCAGATATGGCAAGCCACGTGGTGTGGACGTTTACCAATCCAAATGATTTAGCAATTAGATTTGCTTCGGTCATACATCACTTATAGCGGAACCTCGTGGGGAGGAATACTATAATGCGTATCTAAGTGTAAACCATTACTCAGTACCAAAGTAAATCGTTTGGAATTGCTACATCACCGCAAGCCACGTGGTGTGGACGTTTACGACAACTTCACAACTCTTCACAATTTCTTACAACTGTCTACATCAATTAATCCAAAATCCGTCAGCATAGCAAGCCACGTGGTGTGGACGTTTACTACACCAAGAGACTTTTATAATTGACTCCCAATTACTTGATCCATTCAATCTTGTAAATCAAGACGCGGAGAATCATAAGTGAAACTCGAAGTTTCTTACCAGTGATTCACCATGCGAACGACCCTATCTCTCATCAAATGAGGGAGCCGAGCAGACAATCGATCCACCTTCAAAAGATGGTACGACTGCCTCTAATTTGTGTCCTCGACATGACCAAGTGGCTTTGGCTCCATTCCACTCCCCGGGGTGAGAATGAGTCGACTTGAAATCAGTTTTGGAAAGACAAATTAGGCATTGTTTGATAAACTTAATCAATGTTTCTCGTAAGAGTGATTAGACGTTTTTGTGTGCGTCTCTCGTCAAAATCCGAGGTCAGTTGTAGCTTGACTCGGTATCAATCCAAGGAAACGAAAGAGTCGAGTTTAAGTGAATGAAAAGTGTTAGAGACGTAAAATATAAAACTAAGTCCTAAGTTCATTTTTGATTCTCGTCAACAAAGTAAGATAGAATACCTACAAAATAAACTCAAAATCCTCCAACACACCCAAGTGAGATCAAATCACAACAAAACAAGAAATAAAGCTAAAACGACACGACACAAAACAACGAGACTATCAAACGACCCAAAAACATAACCGAAAAAACGCACACACACGACTAAAATCAAAGAGGAATTACAAGAATTCTCCTCCAATGGCTTATCTATATGAACTTCGAAAGTTCATAAAAGTCACCAAGAGAACAGCAATGGAGACCATGGATATGTTTCCATACCCTCTCCCACTTAGCTTTTTATAACAAAGGGATACGCTATCTAATGCATAATTAAATACACATAAGCATAATAACAAACATACATTTCATGCAAGTACGTTCACAAATAATCAAATAATTACTCAAGTAAAATTATTTCTCGACTATTCGTACCTTGATGAATTCCAGCATGCTTGTCTTGAGTCTTCATTCTACGTCTTGAATACTTTGCCGAGCGACGGAAAAATTCTTTGATTCTCATATTTAATTTATTTTAAATAAAATCCAAGATTCCAATTCAAAAAAAAATTTGAATCAATCTAATGATTTTAAATAAAATACTCCAATTAAATAAAATCAATTCCATTGATTTCCATATTTAATTCTATTTTAAATAAAATCCAAGATTTTCCAATCCAAAATAAATTTTGAATTAATCTAATGATTTTAAATAAAATACTTAAATTAAATAAAATCAATATTATTAAAATCCATTGATTTCCATATTTAATTCTATTCTAAATAAAATCCAAGATTTTTCAATCCAAAATAAATTTTGAATTAATCTAATGATTTTAAATAAAATACTTAAATTAAATAAAATCAATATTATTAAAATCCATTGATTTCCATATTTAATTCTATTCTAAATAAAATCCAAGATTTTCCAATCCAAAATAAATTTTGAATTAATCTAATGATTTTAAATAAAATACTTAAATTAAATAAAATCAATATTTTAATAATTTCTCAATCCTATTTAGATTAGATCTCAAGAATCCTAACCAAAATTGAATTTTGATTCTTCTTAAGACTTCTAATCCAAGTAGGTATAGGATATCTAGAGAAACTAGGATTTTCTTTCCTAATTTAACTCTCCATCTAATTCCATTATTTAATTCCATAATTAAGAAATCTAATCCAAATAGAATTTGAATTAATTCCAAAATTAAATTAAATAAAATTAAAAAGATTAAATTATTTCCGGAAAGATCGGATTTACCGGGACGAACCGAAACGAATTCCGGTCATCCCAATCGAACCAACACGAGCATGGCCATGCTCATGCGTATGCACAATCAATTAACCCACGAGCATATTAATTAATTACATGCATATCCAGCATGCATCAAAAGACCATGCAATGCATCCAGTTAATTAATTCACGCACACGCACATGCACCGCACGCACATGCATCTAGAAATCGCATGGTGTCGGCCAAAGACAAAACCGATGTCGGCCGACACCCTTTAAAAATTTCAGCAGCGCGTCTTCTTCGGCGAGGGGTGCAGCGGCCTAGTCGATCTCCGGCACGTCGTCTCCTCCGACTATCTATGCCATCGACTTGCTGCGACCCACCGCACGAACAGCCCGCGATCGAGATCGCCGAGCTCGACTCCGAAACCGCCAACGCGACCGCCGAGCTTAGCCTCCGGCTGCCGGCGAACCACCACCACTGGTGGCTTACGCCGGCACGCCCAGCCGTGCCCCGCTCACGTTCAGCAGCCATCGAGCTCCGAGCCTTGGCGCACCAGCAGCCCATGATCCGAAGCCGAAGCCGCGAACCGAAGCCGATGCCGCCAATCGTGACCTTCGAACGCCGCCGCCGGCTGCCGGCGAACCGCCACCACTGGTGGCACACGCCGGCATGCCCAGCCACGTTTAGGTCGTGCCCAGCAGCCCGCACAGCCCGTGCTTCCAGCCACCTCCCCGGCAGCCCGCACCGAGCGCACGTTCGATCTCTCCGGTTCGATATTCCGAAAAACCCTCGATTTTAATAATTTATTTTTCCGTCCAACACAATTCATACGAGAGAGAAAAACAAGTACGTAGAACAATATAGCACAATAATTTAACGCAATTAAATTAATCTATGGCCATATAAATCGAGAATCGATTATCGAAACAATTAACGAAAAACGTAACCGTACGCTCTGATACCAATTGTTGGAATTCGATATCCCGGGTTATTTAAATTTGCGGAAACCAATAACCCGATCAAAAACCCTTCGCCGGAGATCACGCGAACGCCGACGAACGCGCCGGAGTCCAGCCGAGGAGACCACACGCCCGAAGACGTGCGGCTGCCCCCAGCCGAACCCCCGCGTCGCGGGGTTCACGCGATGATCGATCGCGTCCATCGCGATCGATGGGGTGGGGCTGCCCAGCAGCCCCCGCGGCGAGTCCGGCGACTCGCCGCCGCCTGGGAGGTCCCCACCGTCGAGGTGGGGTGGGGTGCGGCACCAGCCCGCGCCCCCAGCGATCGATCGTAAGATCGATCGCATGCCCGCGGCCCAGCCGCGGGTCTCTCCTCCGCGCGCCCTCGAAACCCTAGGCGGCGATCGCCGTGGTCCGGCGATCCTAGATCGCCACCACGCGTTCGTCGTCTAATCCGGGGTTCGATCTTTGGATCTTGTTTTCCGATAATTGATTTCAATAAGAATTAAATAGCGGAAATATTTAATTCACCTTTCGATTCGTTGTGCGGAGAAACGAGATCTTATGATGACCTTGAGATCTTCCCACGTATTCCTTGCACTAGCCCGGACGTCGTGTGGGCGACGATCTACCGAACTCCATGGATCTCCCTCTCTACTTTCTCTCTCTAGAATTGTGATCTTCAAGTTATGAGAATAGAGAAGACCATGTAGTGCTTTTATAGGCTACGTAGGGGATCTAAAGGAGGTGGAATATTGGGCTTCCAATATTGAAGATTAAATTGAGCCCAATGCTCAAGTCCATTAATCCTTATCAATATTAATTAATTCTATTTTCCACTATATAAAATTAATTGCACTCCCAATATTAAACCATATTATATCAAATAATATTTCTCCGGTAGTATTATTTATTCCGTGTATTTAAGATATAAATATCCATGAATAAAATTAATTTATTGCTAATTAATTTATTCATCTCTTTTATCCGAGACTAGTACCATTCAACCTTAATTATTATGCGGAACGAATCCACCTGCAGGGTTTACATAATAATTCCTTATGAACTCATCTCGGGGATATTATCAACCCTTCCGGGATACACTGTCCGGTCAATTATTCACGGCATGCCATATATGAAATATAGTGACCCAACTTAACCGGTAATTAACCCAATAATTAAATCGGTTAATTCCTTTGGTAAATCAAAGTCACTTATATTAAATATACACACCCGCAATAATATCGGGGATTAAGAATAAAATACACTGAGACTCGAATCGATTATCGCCGGCAATCCTAATCGATGAATCTCAACGATCCGCTCAATACACCAAGTGTACAAGTGTGATAAAATAATCAAGATAGATTATTTTCTCTCTCACACAACGACTATACCGATGGATTGGTCCGTGTCCATCTAGGTCGTGAGCAACTGTTCGATTAAATACGAGTAACCGATAGTATGATCTTCTGTGCGCCCATGCAACACCATACTAACTACAACGTATAAAATCCAGGACTATAATTTGCATATATTTAATTATAAATAATTAAACGCAAATAATTGTTTATTTAGTTAAATAGATTAGTGGCAATGGATCGTGAGTTTCCGTCACTTAAATCTAGACATTAAGTACACAACTCCAACATCTTGCAAAAGCCGTGTTCCGAGGGTCCAAGAAGACAAGCTCTTGCCGCATCATCTAGCTCGACTACCGTCATTCTCCGGGTTGCCTAATGAGGACGCTTCTTTATTCCTCAAAGATTTTATCATTGAAGTTGAGACATTGCCATTGGACGGCTTTGAGAATGATGAATTGAGAGTATGGTGTTTCAAATATTGCATGAGAGATGAAGCCCGTGATTGGGTGATGTCATTGCCTTCTAGATTTGTGCACACGTGGAAAAATCTCTTCGACGCATTTATCGCCCGTTTCTTTCGTCCACCACAACGATCTCTTATTAAACCTCCTCCTTCTATAGGCATATTGATGGATGTTATAGAGGTCGAGATTGATCACTTGCTTGTTGAGGTGATTTCACACTTTGTTGAGGAGCATTCCAACGGCGACGAGTGGGAGTTAGAGCCCGGCACGTGCATCGAGGAAGATAATGTTTTAGTTGCCCGAAAAGACGAGACGTCAATGATAGATGCTACTCTTGAGGTCGAGAGTCCTCCCATTAATGACACGAGCCCCGAAGAAGCCGAGTTTGAGGATATGTCTCTCTCATTGGATCATTTGTTCGAGCCTCCTCTTTTACATTCGGTTGATTTAATTCGTGAGTAGCCGATTGTGAGTTGTGTTTATCAAGTCCCTAGGTCGCTTGAGTCCGGTGTAGACAAGATGAGATTCGGTTGGAGCTTCGGTAAGAAAATTTCGGGATTGGTTGATTTGGGTGTAGATATTGGACTTTCTCGAGTTGCCAAGGATGTGATGGGTATTGATGATGACAAAAGAGATGGTCTCGGTTGCGCTTCTATGAAGGTTGAATGGACTTTGGTGGAGATGATCTTTCTCCAAAAACTAAGTTCGATATTTTTAGAGGTCTCGGTGGAGGAGAAGAGCAAGAACGACTTATGTTGTTATCTCGACCGGTCATTCATTTCTTTCTATTTGGAGAATCGAGCTCATTTGGCCGAAAATATCTATTTAAGGAAGTATAGCTCGATCTTTTTAGCAACCGAGTTGGAAGATATTTACTATATACCTTTTGACGCAAGTGTGGGGGAGACCTACTTATCAAAGTTTATTGTTCGTTGCTTCACTTTGCGTGCTCTCAATGGACCTTCTCTTGAGAACCGAGCACCTTTGGTGGAGATGGTTTTCTTGATGAAGTGGAGTTCGATATTTTTAGCTTCAAAATGGTAGATCGTGGATGGTGTTGGCTCGAACATGAATCAAGCGCCGCGTGGGGGCAAGCCCACGAAACGTCGAGCTAACGACGTTAAACCAAGCGCTTCGTGGGAGGCAACCCACATGTTTTGTCTTACTAATGTCTTTTCTTTTTGTTCGTTTTTGGTGTGTAGGTGTGTTTCGTCCTTAAGAGTTGGTTGTCACATTATTTGGAGGATTTGGAGTGTTGGAATCGGTGTTATTGGGTTATTCGGGACTGAAAACAAGGTTGGAGGACTCGTTTAAGGCGTCAAAATCGAATTCCGAAGAAAAAAAAACGGAGTTAAAGAACTTTCTGCCGGCACGTTCGTGATAAAATGGCACGTTCGTGCCAAACCCAGCTTCATGTGCCACACCTTCAGAGAGGGTGGCACGTTCGTGCCAAATTCCCCTCTTTTCCAATTTCCAGATTTAATTAAATAATAATTATAATAATATATATATATATATATATATATATATATATATATATAATAATAATAAATAAATAAATAAGAAAAATTGGGGATGGGGATTAGGTTTCCCAATTTCATCCACCTCCCTTTTCCTCCATCTTCTCCGAACACCACCACCACCTCCTCCCAGATTCGACCCAATGACATAGCTCCAACCCGCTCCCATCTCCGTTCAGCCATCGCACCACAGCAGACCACCACCACCACCTCCGGCTGACCACAGCAGCGACGCCAACACCACCACCCGCGACCACCATCGCCACCCGACGCCGCGCACCAGCCCGCCTCCGTCCTCAACCGCTGCTCTCTCTCCGACCCCGAGCCACCGAATACCGTGACGCTGCACCCCCGCAGAGCCGCCACCACCGTCCACTCTCAGCCCGTCCAACGCCGACAACCACCGCGGGTCCACTCCAGCCACCAACCCGACCACCGCTCATCCTATCCGTACGACACCGCCTCGCCCCTGCTTAGCCGAGAGCCACTATCTCCGACGACCTCGTCTCTATGTCACCGAGCGAATCCGACAACGCACCTCCGCTCTGAAATCCGGCAGCCTCCGACGACCTCAGCCCGTCTCCTCCGAGTCTCGACGCCGCCGCGACCACGCTCCGCCCAGTCCGGCCGCAATCCCCGTTTCCGACCGCTCCGCCCCGCACAGCCGCGCCTCCAGCCAACCAGAACCGGAAACAGCTGAGCAGCTCGGCCCCGTCTCAACCGCGAACCACCACAGCGCCGCGACCTAATCACTGCCCATTCTCCGAGCTCGACATGTGCCCATGCTATCCTCACTCCGGAAGCCCCTCGACGACCTCATCTACGTGCCGCCCGGTTGTTTCTATCCTTCTCTTTTTCTTATGCTCGTATGTGGATTTTGATGTTGTGATGACGTTTTTTGACCTTTGTGTTATGTTCATGTTTTTTTTGGTGGATGATTGTGAACTCGTTTGGTTTGTTTGGGATGTTTCCGTTATCTTTTGGTGGAGATTTTACCTTGGCATGGTTTATATTTCATGTGTTGTTATCATGTTTAGTTTATTTTATGTCTTAGGTTGTATATATTTCTTGTGTTGTGTTGGTTTTGGTTGTCCCCGGGTATTAATATTACGAGTAGGTCATGTCAAAATTTTTCAAAAATATGCATGCTTTTATTTGCATGAAGACATGCTCGATTTCTAAGTGTGGGGGGGATTTTCCGAAACCTCGGTAAACTCAAATTGATCGAATCCATGAAGTGTTTTTCCGGTATATATAAAAAAAAATTAAAATTTATATATATAAATAATACTTATAATAGTATAACTATAATAAAAAAAAATTGAGAATGGTTCGATGTTGCAAAATAAATGTCGTTTGAGGGATTGGATAATCGTGGCGTTTTAACAAATTCGAAATTTTCAAAAAGCCGATTTTGTGAGGTTTGAGCCGTTAAGCTTCGTTCGTTGAGTGAAAATTCTTTCGATTTAATTCTTCGTTGTTTCTTGAGACTCATGCTTCTTTGTTCAATAACTTGGTGTGTAGATGATAAGAGATAACTAGAACATGTGCATGTCGGTTTTCAAAACTCGTTAAACATAACTTTCATGATCTTGAAAATGACGGGAACTAATCGCTTAGGATCTTAGCCTTTTAAAGGAGATTTTTTTTAAAAACCCCGAGCCCGTCGAGGGACACCCTAGAAGCCCTTTGAGGACACGTTTAGCCTTTTTATTCATCACCCCTATATTCCCGATGTTGGAGAGTTTGTGTTTAATGTTAAATGTTGAAGAAACTCCGTGTTGTGTGATGAGTGCTTCGTGCCTCGAGGTGTTAGAAGCCGCCATGATTTTGATATTTCCATTTCCTATGCGTGCGTATAACCGCTTGTACTCCTAAATATTGCTCGAGCCTATAATATCCTCTCTTATATAAAAAAAAAAAAAAAACTCAAAAAGAGTGAGTTGTGAAAAAGAGAGCACCCCATAAATAAAAGTGTGAGTACTTGAGCTTCTTGTTTCTTGACGAGACCCAAAAAATTGGTTTAAGTGTTCCATTTATACAAATGATCTTTGAGTGACATTCGAGAGTTGTGGTTGAAGACGAGGGTGAGGTGTTACGGAGAGATAAGGTTGGGGCCACAATGGCCAATGAGTCCACTTTCCTAAATATTATCCGAACCGCCCCTAGCCTAGCCCCATTACAACCCTTTAACGATTAGAAGTTCTCCGATTCTTGAGATTGATAATTTGTTGAGTGGAGTCTTCCGTGTGTGCATGCTTATGGTTGTTATCATCGCATATTTTTAGTTGTTACATGTGGTCTCTTCCTTGAATACTTCTTGCGTCCTATTTTTCTTATGTGTGCAAGTTCCATATTGATTTGATTTCTTTCGCTTGCACATGAAAATTTGGAGTGTTCCCTTGCTTCGAGAGGTAAAAGAACGAGTGAACCCTTGTGAGGAAAATTTCGGTTTGTTAAGGTTGAACTTTGGCTTTTTGAACTCTCTCGATGTGATCTTTGCGGCATTTGAGCTTTTCTCGGTAACTTGTTTTTCTTGATTAGAAACCGGAATTGACTTCTATTTCTTTTGAGGAGAGTTTACCTTGTTTTCGTTGTGTTGTGTGCTCTTTTGTTTGCTCGAGGACGAGCAATGTTTTAAGTGTGGGGGGGTTGATTCATCCGTTTTTGTGTTGTTCGTTTCTATGTTTTCCGATTATTTAATGTGTTAGACGTAGTGCCGTTTGTGTATATTTTCATTTTGTTTTGTTGTTTTATTTTCCGGATACTCATGAGAGATACGAGGAGTGGAAACAAGCAAAAATGAGCGAAAACGGGCGAAAATTAGAGTCGGGACCATGCCGCACAAGACGTTTCTGGAAATGGCACGTTCGTGCCAAATCCAGTCCCTCCCAGCAAACTTCAGACAGGTCAGCACGTTCGTGCCATTTCTGGCACGTTCGTGCCAATTCCAGGATATGTTGAATTTTAGTTGACCGCGTGGACCCACCTTTGACCACCATTTTGAAGGCTTTTTGAAGGGTCTTTTTGGACAATTTCTACCTATGATTTTGCAAGACAAAATGCATGTTGACACTATAAGACAAGATTGTTAGGTGGTAGAGATTTTGTACTACCTCATTCTACTTGTTTTGAATTTGTGTTCTTGGAGATGTTCTTGGAGAGATTTTATTTTTCTTGATTTTCAAGCATAAATATTTAAATTACTTTCAATCGATTTATCGTCTCACAAAATACCATTCACGAACATCGATCACCTCGCCGAGCCCGTCGTTTCTATCGGAGCCATTTCTTCGGGTGACACGTTGAAGTTCGGCTCGATTCCGGAAGCACGACTCATTCTCGCCTCGTCTCCCCAACACCCTTGTGAGCTTATTTCGATCATGAGTTATTTATCTATTGCATGCTTGTTTGTTTGTGTTTTCATGAGTAGCTAGGTCTCTTGTTAGGGTTCTAGGGTACTTTGTTTAGAGGTTGAGTCGATGATGTTTTGAGGGTTTTAAACTAATCGAGGAGTCGTTCGATATGAGTTGTGGGGTCTCGTGTTGAATATCCTCTCCGAGGAACATCACTAGCGGATCACGCGCTTGAGTCGAGCGATGTTTAGGTACGGTTCAATGTTGTCTCGTGTTGAGGACCTCATCGAGGTGCATCACTAGTGGACGACGCGATCGTACCTAAACACCTCGTTTCTAAATTGAGGAATTGCTAGATTCGAGTTGTGGGGTCTCGTGTTGAATATCCTCTCCGAGGAACATCACTAGTGGATCACACACCCGAGTCGAGTGATGTTTAGGTGTGACTCAAGGTCGTCTCGTGTTGAGGACCTCCTCGAGGTGTATCACTAGTGGACGACGCGGTCACACCTAAGCGCTCTCATCTCTATCAAAATCTTGGTTTTTAAAAGGCTCGACTCAATCCTGGAAACAAAGGAACCTAGTTCCCTAACCCTCTCTCTCATTTGTTATCTCCGTTGTGTACTTGTTTAATTGCTTTCTTATTTCAATTTTACTTTAGTTAACTCTCTCGATTTGAAAACCCCCCCTTAGTTGATAATGATTTCGTTCCTCTTGAAACTCGAACTAAACTAACGCAAAAAATCTATTCACGTGCCGATAGTATTGCTCCTCGAGAGATCGACTCGGGGGATTTACTTTCGTAAATCTTTCGGAATTTATAAATAGTATTTTGAGCAATCAGTGATCTCAGATATATTTTGGGCATTGAAATCATTAGGGATACTGCAGGTATTTACTTAACTCAAAAACAATATTGTTTTGACATTCTCTCTGAACATGGTTATTTGAACTGTAAACCTATCAAAAGTCCAATGGACTGCAACCTAAAACTTTCCAAAACTGATGGAACACCACTATCAGATCCCAAACCTTACAGAACCTTGATAGGAAAACTGCTGTATCTCACAGTTACAAGACCAGATATATCCTTTTCTGTTCAAACATTAAGTCAGTTTTTATCTCATCCTTCTGATTGTCATTTAGTGGCTGCACACAGGATTCTCAGGTATCTTAAACAATCTATTGGCCAAGGACTTCATTACAGTAGCAAATCTACCCTCTCTCTCATTGGCTACACTGACTCAGACTGGGCAGGATGTGTGGACACTAGAAGAAGTGTCTCTGGCTTCTGCTATTTCCTAGGGACATCCCTCATTTCCTGGAAATCCAAGAAGCAATCTGTTGTTAGCAAATCTTCCACTGAGGCAGAGTATAGAGCTGCTGCAAATGCTGTTTGTGAAGGTCAGTGGCTCCTATACTTACTTAAAGATTTTAATGTCTCTACTCCTCCTGTGCATCTCTTTACAGATAACTTATCCACATACTATATTGCTCACAACCCTGTGCAACATCAAAGAACAAAGCATATTGAGCTGGATTGCCACCTCATTAGAGAGAAGCTGGACTCAGGCTTGTTCCAACTCCATCATGTCACCACTGATCTCCAGCTTGCTGATGTGTTCACCAAACCTTTACCCTCACACCAGTACAACATTCTTCAATCCAAGTTGAACATGAAGAACCTCCTTATTCCACTTGCGGGGGGATAATAAAGCCTACAATATTATGTACATATGAGCTTATTCATTACTGGGCCTATATTGTTTTAGCCCTTTTAGTGTTCATAATGTAAGTATGGAATATTAGGTTAAATGTATTTTAGGCATATTAGGGTATAGTTTAGTATATATTTGACCTCTTTGTAACACATTATTCATTCAATTCAATACACGGTTATTGCAATAATACTTCTTTATTGTAAAACTTAATACATATCATGAAAACTCCTAATTAAAGTAGTATAAAGTTATAAACAATAGTACACTAGTTATTATTGTAAATATAATATTTGTTGGCTTTGTTCAAAACCGACATGTTCCATTTTATGTCTGATCAAAATTATATTATAAAAGCTCATAATTAAGTGTACAGTATTTCTCAATTATTTTAAATATAGATATTATTGTTTCATTTCGTAAGCACAAGATTTTTCATTCCAGAGTAATAAGCATATTATAAATTATAAATACATTATGCCATTACATTCAATATTAATTTTCACAACTTCTCATTATTATACGGAATTATATAAATTAGTTGATTCGGCCCGTGCGTTGCACCGAGATAATTAATAGTTTATTCCTGTATTTATAAATTTTTTGATAAATATATTTTAAGCCTATATATACATATAAGAAATCTATAATGTGGTAATAGATATGCTCCATATGGACATTTTTTTTAAACTACTCATTTCCTTGACATATAAAATTAAATATAATTTAAAAAAAAAAAAAAAAAATGAAAGAACTTATCTCTCGTAAAAAGTAGATCAATAACTGAAAAACATTAACTTACATAAATAAACAATGATCAAAGTAGTTCCAGTTTCAGTACAAATTTTTGAACAACTCTTTGTAAACTACGTACAGTAGTAAAAATTTCTGAACAACTCTTTGTAAACTACATTAATAGTCTTATTCGTGAGGTTCCCATTTTGATCACAGCATAAAAAATTTAAATGCTCTATTAGTGACCCTTGAAACTACAACATACAACAACTCATTCGTGAATACCGACCTTCTCAATAGAATCCTCACTTTTGACAAAGATTGCCCTTGAACTTTGTAAATTCTCAATAGAATCTCCACTTTTGACAAAGATTGCCTTTAACTTTTGTTAATTGTCATAGCATATGATAACATATGATATCATTAACTTACATGAAAAAATAATGATCAAAGTAGTTCCAGTTTCACTGCAAATTTCTGAACAACTCCTTGTAAACTACATTAGTAGTCTTATTCGTGAGGAACTAATTTTGATCACAGTATAAAAATTTCAAACAGAATCTGCAACATAATCTGCAACATTAGTAGTCTTATTCATTAACTTGAAACTGCAACATATAACTGCCCGAGCGTGAATACTGGTCTTCTCAACAGAATCTCCACTTTTGACAAAAATTGCCCTTGACTTTTGTTTATTCGGCCCGGGCGATGCACCGGGATATTTTCTAAAGCGTGTCATGTTATTTTAAATTTATAATAAGATTTTTTATTCAAAATTTTCTTAATTTGAAATTTTATTTATTAATAAACAGTCTTTATTTTGAGTTTATGAGTAGTTCATTGTTGATTTGGAAAATACATATATATAGATGAAATATTGCATTAAATTATCAAAATGCAAAGTATTAAAAAGAATAAAACTTCAAGAAAAAAACAATCAAATAAATAAAACTTGTTACATTTTCATTGCAAATTCTTAAATATTATAAACATTTAAATCGAATAAATGAACTACATTATTTAATTCAATGAATCTATAATTTAAGATAATGAATATTTAAAATTACAATGTTTTAATTGATATCTCGAACCATATAATTCGTGTGAATTATAAAAATTTAATTGTGTGTATAGTTAATAAAATTAAATTATTGATTAATAATTGTTTTATTTTTCTCTAAACTATCTTCCCTTCTTAATTTATCAATAATATTTATAAAGATATAAAATATAAAACATAAATGTCTTAAAAATAATAATATTAATTTATTTGAATTAATAATAATATAGAAAATAAACTAAAAAAAAATATTTCTTGAGAAATTTTTCTAATAATAACTTAAAATATTTTCTTTGATCCCATTGAAATTCCTTTGAATCATATATCTCATGTAAATTATAAAGGATAATCATTGTATTCTTAATAAAATTAAATTGCTAAAAAATTTGTTTTGTTGATATTTCAAATACCTTTCTACTCAATATTTTTTAGAATAATAGACAAAAAAACTTCAAAATATTTTCCAATAATATTTTTTAACGTTTTAATTGATATTTTTAAATAATTTTTTTTGCAACTAATTTATTTATAATTATCGATATTTTTTAATCTTCTTAATTTAATTATAATTACTTTTTTCATGATTGATTAAGATTTGCGTGATTAAGAAATTGTTTAATATTGACACTAAGGGGTGTATTCGTTCCGGATCTGTAGGATTTTAATTGACTTTTAAAATCCCCGGAGGTATTCAATTCAGATTTTTAGAAGTCCATTAAAATCTGGAGGTATTCAATTAGGATTTTAAAAAGTCTTTAAAAATCCATAGGTATTCAAATGTCTATGGATTTTAATGAATTTTAATAATTCATGGATTTTAATGGATTCTCTTTAAAAAATATAACTAAAATTGACTTTTCAAAATCTCTCATAATTATGAGAGATTTCGACGGATTTCTTTACGACACCTAAAATTCTAACCTGGAAACTAAAAAAAACAATCATTATTTAACAGGAATATTACACAAATCTATCTATATAAAATAATCAAAATTTTATTTGAGAAAATTGATCTTATCATATTTTATTTAAAATTAATTATTTATATATCATATTAATAATAAATTATTTTGTATTTATTATATACAACAATATATTTTTTCAATAACAATCCAAATATAATAAATTTATATTATTAATATTATTATTATTCAATTTATTTAAAAAATTATTTATGATGTTTTATTTATACTAGTCCTCCTTCCCGTGCGATGCACGTGTATTTAATTTAATTTTCTATTACTCGGAGTAGCTTTCTACTTAAATTTAATATTTAACATAAACTCTAGACATTGATAATTGACAAATAATTCACTTAAAATTTATTTGTCAATTATATAAACAATATAAAATTAATAATACATATTTTCTCGTCATAAAAAATACTCCATATTTTAAAATGTAGTATGTATTAATTCGAATCGAATGAATATTTTTATTTTTTGAATATTTTTATATTTTTATTTCTCATTTTTATTTGTTAGAATATATTGTGTTTGCGCAACTTTAATTTTCTGCCTATTTTAAATTTATTTGTTTGCTTTTTTGATTATTTTTATATTTTTATTTCTCATTTTTATTTGTTGTGTTTGCGCAACTTTAATTTTTTTTTACTGTTTTAAATTTATTTGTTTGCATAATTTTTTTATTTTTGTTTTTTCAATATTTTTATTTGTGTATATTGTTTGTGCAATATATTTTTTTAGAATATAATTGATGTTTATATACATATTTAAACATTAATATTTTGTTTTAAAAAATAATTTTTTAGATAAATAAATTATTATTTGTACAATTTAATTAAATTAATCAAGTATTTAAACATTTTTTCACTTTAAATAGTTTTATAAAAGTATTTTATATTATATTAATAAAACCCCCCGCTGCCCGCATTGGGTTTTTTCAATATCCCCACCACACATGTTAATCACACGATTAATATAGTTGAAAGAGACACAATATGAGAGTTGAATAAAATTGTTAATTGTTTTAAGCATGTGGGGCAAATGATGTAATACCAACATTGCTCGTACAGTTTTTCATGGATTTTAAAATTTGTGCAAATTTTAATAACCTGCATTAAATATAATAACAATTATAAATCACTTATTTATTACACATAGTATATAATAAAAAAATGTATTTAAATTAATAAAAATTGAATTATTATTATTTCATTCTCAAATCAATTACGTAACTTTTGAATTTATTTATTTGCTTTAAAATAAGGAATAGATTTACCACTCATCATTAATAATATTATTGATATATAATTTTAGTTTACCTTTGAATTTATTTAGTTGCTTAAAATAAGGAATAGATTTACATACTCATAATTAATAATATTATTGATATATAATTTTAGTTGACCATTAAATTTATTAAACCCTAAAACCTAGAAATAGATTTACCATTCTCATAATTAATAATATAATTGATATATAATTTATAATCTGAGATAATAAAAATTTTATTTAATTTTTCTAATTAAAGATAAATTTTATTTTATAAATTTATTAAAATACATAAATTAATTAAATCACAATTATTATTATTATTTATATATAAAAAAAATCAAATTAAAATACATAAATTAATTATGTTTTAGTGATATTTGTAAGTAATACAAATAAAAATATTGTTGCGTAAGTTACAAAATAAACAAAATTAGAATAAAATTAAATAGAATTATTGTAAATTGCGTAAATTTCATTAATTACATTAAATAGATAAAATATATCATAAATAAAATGAAAACAAACTACTTTAAAATTACAGTAAATTGAATAAATTCTATCATAAATAAAATTAACACAAACTACTCTAATTTTATCAGAAAACATAAACAAAAGCTTGGAATCCATTTAAAATTTGTGCAATCAAATATTTTGATCTTTTTTCATGAATTCGGTCAAAGTATTTTACTTATAATGAAACCTACAAAATAAATAGTTATAAATAAACCTACAAAATAAACAAAAAATGAGTAAGAAATTCAAAAGGTCATGAAAAAAATGACTTACTTGCAAAAGTTATTAAAATCAAATTAGTAAAAGAATATTTAGCTGCAAAAAATACAAAAAACAACAAAACATACATAGATTTCTGCAAAAAAATAAATAAACGTGAGCATAAACAAATAAAAAAATAGTTAAATGAAAAGGTTACAAAAAATACAAAAAAACAAAAAAAAAAAACAACAAAACTTACATAAAGATCTGCACAAAAATAAATAAATGTGAGCATGAATAAATAAAAAAAATAGCTGAAATAAAAATTGAATAAATAAATGTGAGCATGAACAAATAAAAAAAATAGCTGAAATGAAAAGCCTACAAAAAATACAAAAAAAAAAAACAACAAAACTTATGCACAAAAATAAATAAATGTGAGCATGAATAAATAAAAAAAATAGCTAAAATGAAAATTGAATAAATAAATTTGAGTATGAACAAATAAAAAAATAAAAAGGGAGAGTTAGTGCAAAAATACAAAAAACAAAAAAAACAACAAAACTTACATGAAGTTCTGCACAAAAATAAATAAATGTAAGCATGAACAAATAAAAAAAATAGCTGAAATGAAAAGGCTACAAAAAATACAAAAAAACAAAATAAAAAAAGAACAAAACTTACATAGAGCTCTGCACAAAAATAAATAAATGTGAGCATTAATAAATAAATAAAATAGCTGAAATGATAATTGAATAAATAAATGTAGCATGAACAAATAAAAAAAATAGCTGAAATTAAAATTGAGAGTTAGTGCAAATATACAAAAAAAAAACAAAAAAATAACAAAAGTTAAATAGAGTTCTGCACAAAAATAAATAAATGTGAGCATGAACAAATAAAAAAAATAGCTGATGAAAAAGCTACAAAAAAATACAAAAAAACAAAAAAAAAAAGAACAAAAGAACAAAACTTACATAGATCTGCACAAAAATAAATAAATGTGAGCATGAATAAAAAAAAACTGAAATGAAAAGTGAATAAATAAATGTGAGTTATGAAAAAAATAAAAAAATAGCTAAATGAAAAGTGAAGGTAAGAAGTGAGTGAAGATGACGTCTTTATATAGACACGATTTGAAGTAGGGTTTGATAATATTTATTATTTTTAAATATTCCTAATTTGAATTCCCTTAAATTTCGTTATTATTGTTTGTATAATAAAAATTAATTAATTTATCCATTAAATATATCAATAACAAATGCAGATTCTCTCTTATCATAATAATTAATTTTAGTAGTATAATAGAATAAACGTAATTAAAATAGATAAATAAGGAATAAATGTTATATTTTGAATATTTCAAAGTCAATATTTACGGAGATTATATTAAAGAGATTATAAATGTAAATTATATTATATTATATAAAAAAATAAATAATTATACTAATTAATTAAAAATAATTACGCTAATTAATTATACTAAAAATAATATTTATTATATTAAGAAGATTATAAATGTAAATTATATTATATAAAGAAAGAAATAAATAATCACACTAATCAATTAAAAATAATTGCGCTAATTAATTATACTAAAAATAATATTATTAATTTAAATTATATTATATAAATAAAGAAATAAATAATTACTCTAATTAATTAAAAATAATTGAGCTAATTAATTAAAAATAATAATTATCTAATTAATTACTTAAAAATAATTGAGCTAATTAATTAAAAATAATAATTATCTAATTAATTACGTCTAAATTAATTAGGTAATTATTTGTAATTAATTATTATTTTACCTAATTAATTAAGTTAAAAATAATAATTAATTTCAAATAATTGCTTAATTAATTAAAAATAATTACACTAATTAATTACGCTAAAAATAATATTGAATTATATTAAGAAAAATATAAATGAAAATTATATTATATAAAGAAATAAATAATTACGCTAATTAATCAAAAATAATTGTTTAAATTAATTACGCTAAAAATTCTAATTAATTACGCTAAAAATAATAATTAATAATAACCAGTGTTAATACAAATTTAATTTAACGTGCTTGTTTAATAATAGGTGTGAACACAAAAAAATCAAACGGTGAAAACATACGACACCTCGGACAATTGCTAGCTGAATTATATATTATAAGGATTATTGTTTAATATTTGATAAAATATGATAAAAATTCAGCCGTCGACACCAATGAAGATTTTTTTTTTAAATATGACGAGGGAGGTAAACAATACGTATATTTTATATATACGTATATATAGATCGTTGTATAACAATGATATAAATAAAAATAAAAATAATAATGTGAGAAATGATATTTTATATATACATATATATAGATCGTTGTATAACAATGATATAAATAAAGATAAAAATAATAATGTGAGAAATGAGATTGACTTATAATTGTATAACAATGATATAAATAAAAATAAAAATAATAATGTGAGAAATGAGATTGACGTATAACAAATGATGTAAATGATGATTAATAATAGTGATAGATAATAATTTATTTATTTTAAATTTTTGAATTAACATTTTTGGTTTTTTATTTTCTAAATAATTTATATTTTTTTAAAACAATTTATTATTTTTTATAAATACAAGTTTATGAAAATTAATGTTAATAGTTAAAAATATATTTCACAAACTCTATGAAAATCCATGAAAATCAATACCAAAAGTCAGTCAAACTCTTCCTAGACTCCGTGGATTTAAAAAATCCATAAAAATCCACGGACTTTTAAAAGTCCAAAAAAATCCTTTAAAATCCGAATTGAATACACCCTCCTAAGTATACAGTATGGAAATTAGGATTTGAGAAAAATAACAATAAATGTAGAAAATCAACAAAAAAAAAATGTATATTAATATTTATTAAGGGATCAAAGAAAATGTTTTAAATTATTATATTAATACTTCAAGACATTTTTTAAAAAAAAAATACAATGAATCCTGGTATGTTTTTGTACTAATGAAAAAGAAAAACACAAGGCTATAAAAGAACTTACAATTAAACCGTAGCCATTTCTTATTTAAACAATATATTCCATCACCAATGATTCAAGACACATGAAAAACGAATAATGGGTAACTCTTCAAAAAATATTCTGGTGCGGGCTGAAGAATACTAATAAACTAAAAAAGGCATGAACATAAAGTATGTCGAAAATAAAATAACAATATAAAGTATTTAATTTCAAACAATATACAGTATTTCATATGCTCTCTCTTCAACTATGAGGAACCAAAATGATAATGAACTAAACCACTACACATTAATAATTACTCCTATATGGCTTATGCACGGATAGAAAACCTACTGTTGTGCATCAAAATTGAATCCTCCTGAAGACAACCCTCCCTGTTATAGATTAACACAAATGTTGATCAAACTGTTTTCAGGTTTTTGAACACTTTTCGATATTTACAAAAAAAAAAAAAAAAAAACAGTAGAACATTCTAAGGAATAGAAGATAATAGAGAACATAACTTATAATGTTGCTTCTCTTACATCCATCATAAACTGGTCTGTATCCCAATCTGCAACATGCCAACATCTAGCCAGAATCTCTCATTAATCATTACACAACTTAATTGTGATTTAAAATAATAATAATAGTGATAGAAGCCCACATACCAACTTGAGGGTCGTTCGTAAATAAAAAGCAGAGGAAAAAAGAATCGCAACTTCACGGTCAAATTATTGCACTTACACACATGTTTAATTTATAGATGTAAAGCATTTCATACTATATATCAACATCAGAAAAACACTTGACATTGCACTAATAGTTAAAATAAAAGCAGTGTACTATAGCCACAAAACTTTCAACCATTTACACATTCTAAACAAATACTGAACATTGGTTTCAGTGAAATAAATAATATGGATCACATACCTTTTGAAATTTTTGATATGTATCATCCAACTCTTCTCTCTTGTCAAGAAGATATGACTCACCATTTAGCAGTGTAAAATGAATATATATCAAGAAAAAATAAAATTGAGATCTGAAAAGATTTCAATCAGGAAATCGAAAATTAATTTAAAATAACCGGTTAATATAAAATTATTATTAAAATATCTAATGAGAGCTCAATTTGAAAAGATTAGATTTTTTGACCTCAATGTTATATAACCTCTTGTCATAACCGGATACCAAATTTCACTTTCAATGCATCAAAAATGATACATATATATATATATATATATATATATACATACACATAATTAGGGTTTGAAAATCATCATGCAACATGGCTCATCCTCCGCAAGAAACTGTACAACTTCCCATTGTATGTATACATAACATTGCTGTTTGTTTTTTCATTGCTTTGATTCTTCATCATATATATATATATATATATATATATATATATATATATATATATATATATATATATATATATATATATATATATATATATGCATGCTTGCAATTTCTATCGTCGAATGCACATTGAACGAACGAACAAATTTATAATACAAGTACAAGTTGTAAGGTATCCATAGTTTCCATTTCTGGTTTGCTCCATCTTCCCAAGAATATTTACCTTTTTTTGTCTTTTAAAGTAACAAAGGAACTTAATTCATTCCTCATGGAAACACATCACATGATATGTAAGAGAAAAGGGTCATGATCATCGACTTATCTTTGCACTAGCTGCTAAAATACGACGAATTTCCTCGTTTGGGAGATGCCACATGCATTCGTATAGTTTTCGCTCTTTTGTTTCTACCCCATTGCACGTAAAAACTTTCCCGTTTTTAGGTCTAAAGTTTTTCCTTATCGCGAATTCATTCGACCATTGTGTTTGCACTTGATCCGTGCACGTTTAAGCTGCAAAGCAAACACGTACAATTTCTTAATTAGAAACACGCAGCACGCGTCTGAATTGATTCCATCGCACGATTTTTTAGTCGAGTTTCGTATATATATTTGCCAATCCAACCGACGTGGGGTCGGGCGTATCGAGTATGATTAACTACATCGCTTTCTTGATCTTTTTTCCGCAGGATGAGATATCGAGCCCGCTCGGAGCTCACCTCGAGTTTTCCGAGTCGGAACTATTCCCGGAAATACTTCAAAACTCGGGAGCCGTCGAAGAGAACTCTTCCACCAATCCAACCGATACTACTAATAATATTAATAACAACGACCGCCCCGTATTCTTCGACCACAACGCATATCCGCCTCGATAGATTTCTCCGACCCTTCATCTCAATCATTCTCACTCTCCGACCACCACCACTATTTCAACAGCAACGAAGACAACGGTCAACATGCGTTACTCTTCAGCCCGACAACATTCAACAATAACAACGACAACAACGGCAGGGTTGATGATGCCGCCCCTGCCCGTGCCCGTTCCGCCTTACAACAATATATACGGCTTGAGTGCTCCGTTCTCGTTCGACGGTTTCACGAGCGGATTGTTCCTCGGAAACGAACATCACCACAATCAGGAAATGGAGTTTCAGGGAGATAATATCGGCGCAGGGGTTTTCCACCACGATTCGGCCGTGGCTCGGGTCTTCGATTGCTCCACCGGCGATCTTCAGGTACAGTAAAACTTCTATATGTTAATAATCTTGAGATCGTGAAATTTAGTTTTATTAATTCGAAAGACCAGTACCAAAGATTTTATTATTGTAAATATAATATTTGTTGGCTTTGTTCAAAACCGACATGTTCCATTTTATGTCTGATCAAAATTATATTATAAAAGCTCATAATTAAGTGTACAGTATTTCTCAATTATTTTAAATACATATATTATTGTTTCATATTAGTAAGCACAAGATTTTTCATTCCAGAGTAATAAGCATATTATAAATTATAAATACATTATGCCATTACATTCAATATTAATTTTCACAACTTCTCATTATTATACAGAATTATATAAATTAATTATCATCAATCTTATTCACTTAAAAAACAAAGATACAATCGTAAGTACTCGCATGATATCGGACGGATATATTAAATTTATCGATCATACCCTGCAACAAAACCATGACACATGTCATCCTTAATTTGAAGTACAAGAATGTTTGTTAGATATCCCACATCGATTGGATTAGGAACCCTGGGCTCACATATATGTTGGACAACCTTATCACCTTAACAAGACCTTTTAAGGTGTTATTGGCCCAACTTTAACATGGTATCAGAGCGGGCCCAATACGATGTGGGTCCCCCAGCCGATGGAATTTCCGGCTCGCCACAAAGATGGCCTTAATCCACGAGTAGAGCCGATGAAATTTCTGGCCTACTCGTGAGGGGGAGTGTTAGATATCTCACCTTAACAAGACCTTTTAAGGTGTTATTGACCCAACTTTGACAATGTTAGTACATTAATTAGAAGAATAAGAAGAAAAAAGGATGCATGCAACTTTGACAATGTTAGTACATTAATTAGAAGAATAAGAAGAAAAAAGGATGCATGCAACTTTGACAATGTTAGTACATTAATTAGAAGAATAAGAAGAAAAAAGGATGCATGCAGGTGAATTGTGATCATGGGAATCAAATTGACATTATAATAATCAAACAGTAGTTAACATTATATTGTATACTACTTACAGTTGAAACTCAATGTTGATAACGTTATTCTGGCCGGGTGGAAGTTCTTGGACTGCTGCAATAGTCTTATACGCTGTTTCAGATAAAATTATTGTACTTGTACCAGCAGCTGTCAGATTGGGAAGATTCGGATTAGCAACGTAGTCGATCACTCTTACTTGAATCGTCTGACCTTCAATGCAGGTTCCAGCTACACGTGCACTGATACATCTGACTAGATATTGTCGACCACAGGAGGCTCCGTTATCCCACGCCCCATCCCCTGCAGCCGCAAACAAGTTCGATGTTGGGAATTGGGTTGGATCACTGCCATGGCACTCTGTGGCTGCATTCGCGTGCACAAGATTTAACAACAAATCATTAATATATATAGAGTATAATTTATATGTGGTCCAACAATAAATCTAGTGGCGATCGATCGAGATATATATATATATATCCAGTAGTTAACGTTAACGACGGCTCGATGAAATAATTTATTTTCCAAAAGGATAGTAGTATTTGCTAATTTTGATTATGTACTATTTGCACCCTTAAAGCATACCCCTTTATTTAATTTACAATTACAATAATATTACTCACTTACAAGTCTAAAAATATTCTTATTAATTTATATTTAACATATTGATACATTAAATATAGGGACAATTTGGATTAAAGGTAATTGTTATTATTTGTTTATAAATTAATAACTTAGTTTATCCTAATTATAATTTAGGATAAACATACCAAAATTATCCTTTTATTTTATTTTAAATTATCAAATTAAAAAATAAAATTACGCAACTTCTTTTTTGTTGTAACTTCTTTTTTGTTTAAAAAAATTGTATTAAATTTTCAAATTAAAAAACAAAATTATAAATATTTAAAAACAAAATTATACTACATCTTCAACATTAATGTTAAACAAACTGAATATTAAAATTTTAAATTAAAAAAACAAAATTACACTATTGTTTTAAATTAAATAATTAAAAAAAACAAAATTACCGTAACTCCTTTTTTATTTAAAAAATAAAATTAAATATTAAATTCTTAAATTAAAAAATAAATTTTCACAAATTAAAAAACAAAATTACACATATCCTATTAACCGTTAATTAAATATTTATATTAAAATGTATTATGTGTAAAGGGATAAAATAGACATTTCAATTTTAAAATATTACCTTTTCTTATAAATACAATACTTCAATTACCTTAAATAATGAAATAAACAATAAAATTGAACTCTAAAATACAAAGTGAAATTTATGAGGTATACATTGTAATTACGTAAATCAAACTTCCTCTTTGCCTAAATATCTCTTAAATATATACCATAAAACATATTAATATAATTTAATTAAATTCAAATAAACCATAATAATACATAGTAAAATTATATTAATTATATATCTTTAAATTATTTATTTTTTCTTATCTTATTTCTTAACTATTTTTTTATATTTATAATTAAAATTAATTTAAAATATACTCCCCTCCGTCCCGAGAGTCTAGATAAATTTTCATGTAGATTAAAAACATTATTTTGTATGTATTAAATAATATAAAATATAGTATAATTATAGTATCAGAGATGTGGTCAGAAATATTAACGAGATGATGCAAATTTAAAAAAATACAATATAAAATAATAACAATTGTAATTTGTGAAGAAATAGGCAAATGAAAATTTTAATCGAATTGCAAATAAATATCAAAGGCAAAAATATTAATGAAAGGTGCAAATTTTAAATATATATATAATATAATATAAAAAAATTTAACAATTGTAGTTTGTGAAAACTATATAACTGTAAAATTTAATGGAGGATCAATTGAGAACTTTTGAAAAAAAAAAAGGTCAAATTGTAAAATTAAATCATAATTTTATTAATTTAATTTTAATTGATAAAACAAGCGAGCTAATAATTGATAGTTGTGATATTCTATTTTTTTTAATATATAGTTTATTATCCTATTTTTTTAATAAGGTATATTAATATTTCAATAAATTTTTAATTAAATTCTAATTATTTTTAAATAAATTATAATGGCGAAAAAATAATGATATTAATATAAATAAATTGATATTTAAAGTTAAAAGGAAAAAAAATTATTTATACGTGTGCAAATTTTTAAAAAATAAAAATAAAAATAGACAGGTTTTTCAGAAAATGAAAGAGTAGTTTGTTAAACATAAATCATACATATTTGTCAAAATATTCCACTGCTTATGTATTAAAGATTTATGCACTTGTTAATAAACACTGATAAAAAAAATAAGTGAATAAAGTAGAGTAATAAGTAGTAATAAAATTAAATTTTAAATTGAAAAAATAAAATAATTTTTTTCAAGTGTGTATAATTGGTTGAAATATAAAAAAAAAAAATTGTACATAATTAATTGGGACAAAGATACCATGTTTTTAATTTGTTAAGATTTTATTTTATTTTTTCAACTTTCTTAATTGAGTTATTTTATTTTTCTTTAGATTTATTTATGTGTATTTTTTCTTGTGATTTTTATTTTAAAGTAAACTAATAAATAATATCTGGTCTCAATTATTTATACATAATTTTTTTTATAAATTAGAAGAAATTGTGGATAAATAGTTGAGACAGATGAGTACATATTGAAAAATATCGAATAATTGATCAACTCTATAATTAATTAAAATAACATTATATTGTAAATTAACTTTAGTTAAACAAAACGATTTTATTAATTAAAATGGAACTATGTAACTAAATAATTACTACTATTACAAAGCCGAGGACAATTCTATATTTTTCGTGCAGACTGCAGTGACAGAATTAGAAAAATATTTATTGTAAGAGATAAATTATTTAATTAATTTATATTAGCAAGAGGCCCGAACAATTAAAAAGAAACTAATTTCAACACCAAAATTAATAATAAAAACATGAAAAGTAGCTCAAGCCCGAGGCAGGCCGGGTTACAACTAATTACAATTAGATCTCGTGCGGATGCAAAATTACTTAAAGTAGTGTTGTGTCTTCAATTTATGAAAGATGTGGATTAAACATATTAATTAAATACAAATAACAAAATAGGAATTATTGTACTCACGTAGGAAAGGAGGAAAATATATGCCTGCCGTGCCAACATCTCCGAGGACAAATGTAACACTCATAAACTGAAAACACCAAAACAATAACACAACAAAAATCGGCATTGCATATATATGGAGTATACTGTATACAGAATGTATATATGTGTGTGAATTATGTATAAATTATGTTGAGCAAAGTTTTCCTCGCGCTATATATAGACAGGGGAAAGTGTGATTTTTTTTAATTATATATATTCACCTTTTAACTATACATACATATTTCGCTCTGCATGATGCCAGTAGTTTAAAGTTTCCCTCGATCATTTTTTAATATTTAATTATATATTGAAAATCGTCCGAAGAAGACCTTAGTCTAATTAATGACATCATGCACTGCCAAATATAATCAATTGGTCATTTTTTAACATTAGTTATATATTGAAAATAGATGGAGGAAGACCTCCCAGTCTAATGACATCATGCACAGCCAAATATAATCAATTGCAACGAAATTATTTACAGATCATTTGACCAAATTCCTTACGACCAATTGCAATTGTTCTCATCTTAAACTTCCATTCACATTGCAAATTAATTAGCGCACGCTTAAGTCTTCCAAATTAAAATAACTTAAAAAGTGTATTCAATTTGAATTTTATTGGATTTTTATAAATTTTAAAAGTAATAAAAGAGTGTATTCAATTTGAATTTTATTGGATTTTTATAAATTTTAAAAGTAATTAATTAAGTGGATTTTGAAAATTCACATAATTTTTGTAGAGTTTAACTCTTTTCTTAGTAATTTATAGTATGAATTTTTATAGACTTTAAAAGATCGTGAAATATACATTTTTATCGATTTACATGGATTTTCATAGACTTTCGGGCATGAATTAATGATACAAATAAAAATTTACTTTAAATAAAAAAAAATTAGTGCCATGTTTTAAAAAAGTAAAAATTTAATAATCAAATTTTATATTAGTTATTTTTTTCATAATTTTTGTATAGGAAAAAATTAACGTTGATCATGCCTATTAACGTTGATCATGCCTACTGCACTTGTTGCGGCTGCTGACACTCAATGCGGTATTCACTAACACAATTAATAGAAAAAAAAACGTAAGTTGCCTCACTCTTTTATTTCTTGTAAGTTCTGCAGGCAAAGGCGGATCTTTTAAGGAACTAGTACGGCTCTAGCCCCCTCACCAACACAACTAGCTAATAGAAAAAAAACGTAAGTTGCCTCATTCTTTTATTTCTTGTAAGTTCTCCAGGCAAGGGCGGATCTTTTAAGGGACTAGTCCGGCTCTAGCTGACGTGCTCGTATTTGTGTTGTTTTTCTTTGTTCATTTATGCGTGAGTTGTTATGTTTTGAGTCGTTTATTTGTGTATTCCTCGTGGATTGTGGTATTTGTGATGTGGTGTTGAGTTTGCAGGTCTCGAGCGCGTTAATGTGGAAAAGATCGAAGAATCGAACTCGTTGGAGTGAAGTCGAGAAGAGAGCTGCCCCAGCAGGACCAGGCGTTAATGTGGAAAAGATCGAAGAATCGAACTCGTTGGAGTGAAGTCGAGAAGAGAGCTGCCCCAGCAGGACCAGGCCCCGCTGAAGCCCTTGGCGATCGCCTGCAGGGCCACCAGGCGACCGGCTGGAGACCCGGCGATCGCCTTCTGCCTGAGCGGTCGCTCGCGACCATGCCCAGGCGATCGCCTAGACCTCAGGCGATCGCCTTGTAACGCCCCGATTTCAGTTTTGGTAAAATAAAGAGGAAGCTTTCAAAATAAAATAATTTATTTAAAAATAACATTTAATAAAATGCGGGAGTTACGTAAAATAGATTGATTTTCCAAAATCAAAGTAACATTTTCCAAAATAAATTAGTCTTTCAAAATAGAATAATTAAAAATAAAAGTCGAGCATTTAAGTCAAAATAAACATAGCCGTAAAAGTAAAAAAACGATATCATAAACATGTGTCACTACGCCGCGTCTTCGTCACGCCCCTCGAAGTCTCCGTTCGTACCTAAAAAAAATGTCGTTGATTGGGGTGAGCTCAACGTGCTCAGCAAGAAGAAACAATAATCATCTAAACATAACAATCATTATCATCGTACGACATACATTCCTCAGAACATGAATCATAAATAAATAACATGTAGCATGTAACATTTAGGTGCACATATATATATATATATATATATATATATATATATATATATATATATATATATATATATATATATATATAAAACAAGCGGGTCGTAAGCTCGATGATCAACTTATACGGATCACTGGCCCTTTTCCTAGCCACAAGTTTCATATAAACATATAGCTCGACGGGTCGTAAGCCCGATTGTCAACTTATATGGATCACTGACCCTTTTCCTAGTCATCGGCCAAACATTTCATCCATACCTCGACGGGTCGTAAGCCCGATGATCAACTTATATGGACCACTGACCATTTTCGTAGTCATCGAGTTTAACATAGCAAACATAGCTCGACGGGTCGTAAGCCCGATGGTCAACTTATATGGACCACTGATCCTTTTCGTAGTCACCGAGTTTAACATTTCAAACATTTACAATTGCACATTTCAATTCATGTAAACACATACTTTGAACATAAATGTCATATAGAGATGAGAAAAGTGTCCCCTTACCTCTCGTAGAGTACGTTCTTAGATCGTCGACTCCTAACGCAAAGTCCCTTAAATTCAAAAGTCAAATTCTTAAGTCTCAGATGTCCGTTTCCTACACATTAAATTTATTTGGTACACACTCAAGTTATTTAAGTTACTGTTATCATAATTATTTTTCACATAATAAACTAACATAAATTTTGATAGTATTATTTGCATTCTGTACTTAACAACCCTTAAATATTAAAAATGGGCTTTAGAAGGTCAAATGTTCTTGGGCGGAATGAGAAAAGGAACGTGGGCCAAACAATAAATAAACAAGCACAACCCAATAATTTGTTAGCAAAAAATGAAAGGGGATCGGGAATCTAAAGATTATTAATTTCTTCATTCTCCATTCCTATACTTACAGTGGTGAGAGGCCAAGAGAGAGATCGAGAGCGGAGGAAATTTCAGCGGTGGCGACTCCCGACAGAAGCTTGGATGAGGTGGTGGTTTCTTCAACGAACGTCGATCCAATTTCCGGTAGTAAGTTCGTCTTCGGCTCACGATATTGGAGTGGGCGGTCGTTGTCGACGTGTGGTGGTCCTCGGCGTGGCTCCGGCGACGAGATGATGGGTCGACTTCCCGGCTAGGAGGTCACAGTCCGGTCGGACGGCGGGGATACAGTGGCCTCGGCTAAGGATTGAGGTCTAGGCGATTTGATGCTTGGAATTGGGAACTCGTGATTTGTGCAGGTGGCTACGGGTGGACTGCGGGCGGATCCCTAGTTGCGGAAGAGCTTGGGTAGTATTTTTTTTTAAGTAGGGAGAAGTGTTGAGGGTTTTTCATCATGAATTTAGACTGGGATGAATATATTTTTGAAGCAGTTGAGATTTCTTAGGACTCGAGCGATAAATTTTGACCCCGAAAAAAAATGGGTTATACAAAAGTTTATAATTTATTTAAATTTATTATTTTTAAAACGTTAAAGAAGTTTTCATAGTAAATTTTAATAAGAGTATTATTAGTAAATATTTAATTAATAATTATTAATGAAATTGCTTAATTTAATATTTTAAATTGCTTTAAATTTATTAAAGTTTAGTCGTCTAAGCACGTGAAATGTATTTTATAAATTTAAAAGTAAGATCGCCTAGACCTCAGGCGATCGCCTCCTCCTGTTTCCAGTCTTGACCGCGTTTGACTTCGTTTTTGGCGACGTATGTATAGGCCTTTGAACCTAGTTTTCAGAACACACTTTTTTTTCAGAATATTTTTACCGCGTTCAGAATATTTTTACCGCACGTTTGAGAGCTTTTGGGAACTCGTTGCTTAGGTTTTGATTTACGCTTTTCTTCACTTTGGATTGTAATCGAATTCGATAAAAATCGGAAATTCCGCCGACGGGTACTTTGGTTTGAATTTGGATATCGATCTAGTAAGTTTTCTTGTTTTTAATTTTCGTGTTCTTCAATTCCTTACTTGATTAATTGTTTAATTATTTTTTTTTATTTTCCGAAAATCATGTTCATGAATTCTACTTCTCAACAATTTAATTGTTCTTCGTTTAAAATCATGAATAGCTAAACTCTTTACCTAGGGCTAGGGATGATCGATTTCTCCAACTAGGGTTTGAATTTGAATTTTGTTATTGAACTAATACCAACCGGTAACAGACGTGTTAGTACTATTTTATGAAGTTGAACTTTGACTCGATTAAGATTATCGTGATTCCCGAACCCTAGATTTTTCCCATTTGATTCAAAAACACTATTCTTTTCGCTTCTACTAGTTTTACGTCTTTCAATACTTTAGATAATTTTTAGATTTAAACAAAAACCAAAACAAAGTAAGCATTATGCTATTTCTCTTCTCTTCCAAGTTGCAAACAAATAAACATTCATACACGCCGATAGTAGTGTTCCTCGAGACCGACTCGGGCAAGTTGTTTCGACAACTAGTTCGGTTATTTTTATTTGAAATTTGACACACTACAACGTCTTAATCAAATTGGCGTCGTTGCCGGGGAACACTTTAGGCACTAGTATTAGTGTTTAGGTGTTTGCAACAATTTTCTTTTTATTTTTCTTTTTATTTATTTTTCTTTGTTCAGGTGCGTTTGATTTTTTGTTTGTTTTTTTTGGTGCATGGTAGGTACACG
The DNA here is from genome assembly GCA_954870475.1 of Euphrasia confusa. Lineage (NCBI taxonomy): Eukaryota > Viridiplantae > Streptophyta > Magnoliopsida > Lamiales > Orobanchaceae > Euphrasia > Euphrasia confusa. The sequence continues at coordinate 6,409,088 of OX940949.1, forward strand.
AAGTCAGAGTACCGAGCTTGCACCCGTAATAGTAAACATCAACCGACGCAGGAGCATCGGTCGATTTGCAAATAGAGACGATGAGTCTTCTTCCGAATCTTTCGTTACCGACCCCGAACCCGAGACCGAAATCTTAACCATGGACGAACAAGAAATCAATAACGTGGACAACCGTAACGGAATCAACAACAACAACAACAACAACAACAACAACAACAATAACAACGCTATGCAGTCACCTCTCTTTGGAGACGTGACACATCCACAAATCGACGGGGCTAGCTCGTGCATTGTTCTGGGTGATGCCGCAAGGAGATACGATCTCAAGGCTCACCACCTGGCTCAGTCCCACAGTTCTCCAGAACAGCTAACGAGGATGCTCTTAACTTCACCAGGGAGTTCTATACGGCTTTGAACGCCTTCCCCCTCAGAGCATTAGATGACGATCAGCTCCGCCTGAAGTGTGTTCTGTATGACTTGAGAGATAGGGCGAAGAACTGGCTGCTATCCTTGGAGCCGGACTCGATTACTACCTGGAAGTACATGTACCGGGAGTTCATTACTCGGTTCTATCCTCAGCAGAAGACCTTCGACTTGAGAGGGGAGATATGTGCCTTCGAGCAAGAATCGGGGGAGTTCTTTCATGAGGCTAGCTTGGGAGCGATTCCGGAGCCTACTGAGGCAATGCCCACACCACGACCTCACTCCCAACTCGATCATCCAATTCTTTTACAAGGGCTTGAATAGAGAAGATCAGCGAGAGGTGAAAACTGCAACCGGCGGAAACATCAGTGGTCGAAACAGTGATGAGATGACGGAGATCTTCAAGTCTTTATCAGCTGAGTCTAGGCAAACGAGTTCAAGGGGAAGTAGTAGCTATGCCAGACCCGAGGGGAATGTTAATGCTCAGTTGGCGAAGCAAGTTGCCGACGAAGCAAGTTGGCGACCTAACTAAGAGAGAGAATATATTAAGAGAGAGAATATTTATTATCAAAAATTTATCAATAATTTAAATTATTAACGTTTTATTTTTTTTAATATTTTGTTAGGTCTACTTGAATGTTACCTATCTTCAAAATAAAAATAAAAATTATTACAAAAAATAATAGTTTTATTACATTTATTTTTTGGTATCTATATATAGGGATGTCAATCCAACCCAAAACGGTGTGCTAGCCCGAAGCCCGCCCGAAAAAATGTAGGGTTAAGGCCGAATATTTTCGATCCGAAAAAATTTCAGCCCGATTAGCCCGAACCGAAATAACCCTATAGCCCGAATGGGTTAGCCCGATAAACCGTGGGCTAGCCTGACAACCCGATTTATTTAAATATATTATAATTCATTTTATTTATTTATAGAAATATTTTAAATAAATAAAATAATATATTCAAATAAAAGAAAATTGTCAACTAAAATTACAATTTTAAATATTATTGAATAAATATTTGATAATTTGGGCAATTTAAATATTAGAATTATAATAATTATTATTAAATATTAATATTTTATTAATATTAAATTTAATTTGATATTAAAATTATTATTTTTATTATATAATATTATTTTTTCCAGCCCGACGGGCTAGCCCGAGACCGAAGATTTTAGGGTTAGGGCTACAAATTTACAGCCCGAAAAAATTTCAGTCGATCAGCCCGAACCGAAGTAACCCGATAGCCCGAGTGGGCTGGCCCGAAACCGATTGGGCTGGCCCGATTGACATCCCTATCTATATAGGAGTGTTTTTTTTTGTCATAATAGATAAAATAATAATTTGTTGCATATTGTGAAGAAGTAATATTACTGTACAATAAAACTAATATTTTACCCTTAGAAGACTATAGGACCGAGTCAAGCCTTGAATAAAGAAACGATTGGAGAAAAACTACCATTACACTCGATCAATCATCTTTTACCCTCGGACTGTACGGATAACGGATTAGGCCTCCAAATTGAGGTGGAAATGAGTCGGACGAGCTGAATTTTGCTAATAGGCTTAAGTTTAACCTAAAAACATTTTAAAAGTTTTTATAAACACAAATTGAACTCCAAGTCGATTTAATAAAAAATATTGAGATTCAATTAATAATATTTTAACTAAATCTGATTATATTTAGGGGATTTTTAAAAAGGGTAAATATCTTACTCTAAAACACATATTAAGACCAATCTTTACACTAATTATAAAAAAACTAGATTTACCTAAATTGCCCTTTTAATTACTGAAAACTATATAATATATTTCATCATTAACAAATTATATGGTATATCTTAATTGATGATACTAATTATACAGTTACCATATATAACCATACACTACCAAAAAAAAGGGGTATGCAATTAAATACAAATCCCACTATCAGCTTCTACCGATACACTACAATCCTTCATGAGCGTGAAAAACTGAAACCTAAAAATCAAGACTTGCGGAATTCACATATCGCCGGTGTCGTCTTTTCCAGTGTTTACTGTCTTAATCGAAGCATCGTAGTGTTAAGGTAAGTATTGTGAATTAAGTGTCAGTGAATTGAAATTAATGGTTGCATAGATTGCATACCTGATTTGGGGTTTTCTGATTGCCTACACAAAAGATTATTTTTTAGGTCTGCATATAGGCAGTGTAGGAGCATAAACAATTGCATGTTGAAAGATTAATATTCAATTTGTCTCAATTCTGCAAATTTGATGACGTATTTATGTTTTGATCCTGTACAAATATTTTCATATTTTTATGCTTTTACCAAAATCTGCAATCAGACGGATTAGAGAGTAGTAGGTACTGTAGTGTCAGCCTCGATAGCTTTTTTCACAGTTAGAGCACTATAATGGATCATAATATCAATTTTGTGTGTTGTTTTATGTTGAAAAATAGTTGGTTTATGATTTAATCTTCACCATTTCTTTGTGGAAAACACTGTGTAGTAAACTGATTTGGTTTTGATATCTTAAAACTTCCTGTTTTGAAACATGACTTGTGAAGATGTCTCCGACAACACGTTCCGATTCGCTGAAAAAGAAGCTTCAGATTAGAGAGGCCTATTCTAGATCGGCCAAACGTAGTCTGAATAATGACTTTGAGGCAACTACATCTGAGTCACAACCTGAACCTAAAAAGGTATTCGACGTTTTGTTTAAAATCAGTCATTCAATGTCTATCGTTATCCAAACTATCTACTAATTACCCAATAGGTTGCCAAAAAGGTAGCAAAGAATACTAACAGGCCGGTGCCGATAAAGTCGCAAAAGAGGAAAAGATTCAACGTTGGAATAAACACTCCGAAAATAGCTAAGAAGCAAAAGGTATATGCAACATTATTATGTTCCGTATTCATAAAACCTAATCGGAATTAATTCTACTTTCTTTTAGGAGTACGAACAAGTGATTGTAAGCGATGACGATTTTCAATCTAACCAGTTTATTCTAAAGAAAAAAAAGCGCGTAAGTGAATGAATTAATTCATTTGTCTATTCAAATGATTTCAACATCCGTCAGAGAACGTATTACTAATGCACACAGTGTGTCAACGTGTATGACAAAATTTCTTTATTTACCAGAGTGGAATAAAAATTGGAATCGGTCGTGGCAAGCTTGCTCGAGAAATGATGGCTGTTAAAAAGGTATGTCCAATATGCTGGCTTTTATACATGATCTGATGTCATCATTCCTTATAGTAGTCTGATAGAGTAATACTCATTGATGTAGTAAGTAAAATTATAATTAGAGTAAGTTTACGTTTTATCAGTGACTTGTTTTGAACCGAATATTACACGTATGGGTTCATATGCTCAGAAATATACAGGTATGCTTCCTATATTTTAACAAGAAGTGGTTGATAATTAATGCAAAAATAAACATCTAATATCTAAATGTAAGCAAGACGGATCTACTAATCTTGTGCATACACTGCATAGTAGCAGTGTTCGGTTCATGTTTAATGGAACCGACCTCTGCCACACTTTGCACGTTTAGTGGCAGTGTTTTGATCAGGTTTTTTGGCTTATGTTGTACAATCACACTACCAATAAAACTTTCAAGGCAAAAACTGACAATCTCCTGCACAAACTGCACAGTTAGTGGTAGTGTACTGTTTAGGTTTATTTGAGAACAGTTGATAATTCACACTAACAATAACACTATCAAATATACTACCAACACGACTTCAGATACTGTGAACCTGATACAAGGGTATTAGCTAATGAACAACTGTCCACTAGTTTAATGTATCAAACCTCATCATCTAATACAAACCATGTTCAGTGTCTTTTATAGTTGTTGTTGCATAAGTTTTTTCGTGGTTTGTGAACAAACATTTTAATATGTAGTATTAGATCCACATACTCAAACACTGCCATATTTCAAGACCTTTAGGTAGACATAATTAACCCATTTTAACAGTGTTGGATTACGTGTTGACAAGATCTATATGTAGACATAATTAAACCATTTTAACACTGCCATATGACAAGACCTATATGTAGTACAAGAACGTGTACTCTGTTTACTTACTTAGTTGTATAAAATTCATACTTCCAATAACACTCTCAAGCATATTACCAATTATAATTCACACTACTAATAACAGAATACTTTTAAACATTTTATCGACTGACATGTTCTTTTGTTATGATTCGCAGACTCCACAGTTTAGGAGCACTGTTCCTGAGTACAATGACAAAACAGGAAACCCTATCACAGAGGGTGTTAGAAGGATTTTTTCCCAAACCCCATTTGCAGATTTATTTGATCTATTCTTCACCGGTATATGTTGAAGAATCCATTGTGCCTGAGATTTAAAAAAATTAAGTAGTAGATTGAACAAGCTGTGACAGACAATTAATATGACAAAAAAGCATGTCCCTGAACAATGTTCTCTATACTAATGAACAGGAATCGATATAAATAACATCTCAACAATCTATGAAGAGCACAGTACTAGTTAATTAGGCATGTCAGTGCACACTATGATGATTAGAATCGTAGTGGAAAAACGTTTTCTTGAATTTGTTAACGGGTGAAAAAAGCCGAACAGAAAAGATCTTTTTCCCTTTGTAAACTCACGGGTGGATTTGAGGATTGAGCTAACAGTAAATCTCTCTCTCAAAAAAGGAAACAAAAACTTAAGCTGAAAAAGGAAATATCTCTATTTTTGGGGGCTATTAGATCTGCCTTTTTTGGTATGGATACTAGTATATTTATAGGGATACAATTAGGGTTTTTTTCCTTTCTAACCTAATGGGCCTAATCCCCATAATATATGGGCTTTTTAATTTGGACCGGCCCAGATTTACGCCGCCTTTCGAAACGAGGAGACCTCGCGCTGCAGCTCAGATTTCGAGGCTTCGCCGGCTGGGGTTTTGCTCGGCTTGAATCAACTTTTCTGCTCCCGGCCGTTTCTATCCTCGGAGATCCACGAGTGATGTTATCTTCAAAGCTGGTCTCATCGGCCTCCCCGGAACGATTAGGTTACCCTCGGCGGGCGACAGCTAGTCATGCTCGGCGGGAAGCTCCTTAAATTTCGGACCGTCCTCTTCCCTTAAAACCTCTGGGTTGCTCCCCGGGCAGGATAAAAATAATGACATAACAAATGCCCCTTGGGAGAGGGCTGATTGGCCTAGGTCGAGCAGGTTTCTCCCGACCAAAGAAAAGACTATTTTTGGGGCTGCCCGTCGCTTGCGTGTCGGCCTCCTCGCCACCATCATTGATAATTAATGGGACGGGACCCTTTGTGGACCCGCCTGTCCTTTCCAATCAAAACCACGTACGCTTTTTTGAATTTTGAAAAAAGACGGAATGAACCGCTTGGAATTCCCCTATATAAGGTTGAAAGAAACCGCTTCCTCTTTCATAATCCCCACTTCATTCTTCCAAAGGAACCAGAGAACGAAAGAGATAGAGAGAGGAAGGACAAATTCCGGTGACTTGGAGCTTTTCCGGCGGCTTTCTCGCAATTCTCCATTAACCAGGTATGTAGATTTCCCCCCTCTTTTTTATTTCGCGTACTGTGATGTAGGTGCTGGTACCGGTATATCGATCCGATCGATATACTGTGTGTGCGGAAGCGTGTAAAGCAATAGATCTACTATGCTATGATCTTAGTGCACACAAATATGTATAGACACACATATATTTATATATATATACATCCAATATATATATATACAGAGAAATCAACGAAATCTTACTTTTGGTGACGAAGTGATTTGTTGATGTCGTTGAGGTGGTGTTGAGTCGATTGAACCACCTCAAATGGATCAGCCTCTCGAAGCTCTCCTTGTGAATGACCTCGTCACTCCTCTTGTCTAGATCGCCCGGATGTTGAAGCCGCACAAATGGCCCGGCCTCTACGTGTTGCACACGAACCCGGAAGATGAACTAGCTTGCTTGTTAGATTGAAGTGGTTCTCCAAGAACTTTTTCTCTCTCTTTGGTGTGATTTTCGTAGCTGAATATTGTGGTGAGAAAATCAGCATTTTCTCACCTATTAAACCATGAAATAACACCAAGTAACCTCCCCCATAATGGTGATATTGATGTAGAATCATTATCACCCATTAAGGTGTGTTAATGGTGAAGTTGAATGGTCATGTCCACATCCTCATGCCACATTGCATTGGATGTGGTCCCATTCGCTTGCATGGCATGCCATGTCACACCATGTGACATGCATTCCATGCAAGCCATGCATCCCATGCATGTACGTAAATCACATCGAATATAAACCTAGTTTATATATATGTCGATTCCAAATCGACTCATTCTAGCAAACACTTATAGTTAGGGGTGACTATTCGGGTTCGGGTATTCGGGTTTGTACCGAAATACCCGTACCCGATTGGGTATTCGGATACCCGTACCCAATAAATTTGGGTAAAGGGTCGGGTTACGGAATTCATTTTTAAAAATATTGGGTATTAGGGTACCCGATTACCCGTTCGGGTATACCCGAAATACCCGATTAATTATTTAAATTAAAACAATAAATATATTAGTTAAAAATCTAAATCATTATATATAATAAATAAAACTATAGTCTGTATATAATATAATAGTAAAAAATACAATACAACAAACTAGCAATAGAAGTTAACTTGAGTAAAATGATTAGTTGGACATGGAGTTAGAGGATGTGCAAATAGAAGAATATGGGAAAATCGAACAACTATAATAATTAGTGCAATAAAATGAAAAGCTCACGTCAAAATAGGAGGAACATGATTTTTTTTTAGAAGTATTTGAGAAAAAGGGTATTTTGATTTATTAATTTAGATTTCAATCTTAATAAAATAAACTTTCTAATTAAAGGTAGTTTTTTTAACCGTTTTTATTAATAGGGGCATTATTAATTTTATAATTATATAAAAAAGTACAACTAATTACTAAAATACTCTTACTATAACTACCACCCCATGTATAATAAACTAAAGTAATTTTGGAATATTACTCAAATTTATATATTAAGAAAAAATAATATCCTAAATTATATACTAACATTAAAAATTACCCTTTTATAAAAATGACCATTTTTTTAATTGCTTTATTTTGTTTTTTTCTTATCTTTTTTAACTTAAATTGAAAATTTTTAGTTGATTGAAAATAAACAATTTGATTTGAATATTATTATTTTTTTGTTAATTCAATTTTAGGGTAATTTTGGGTACCCGATTACCGTACCCGATTACCCGGCCCGGGTATTGGGTACCCGATTTACAAAAGAGGGTCGGGTTATGGGATGAACTTTTTTGCTTATTAGGGTACGGGTACCCGAAAATTTCGGGTGCGGGTACCCGTCCGTACCGAATAGTCACCCCTACTTATAGTTCGTATTTTCGGCTCGTGTGTGACCCTGTAGGTATAATTATCGATCAATATTATATTGCTCCCAGCAATAAATATTATCTAATAATTATTTAAACATCCATAGACGACCTTATAACTTTATCGATTGCACACGTAGGATCGAATGACATATCCCAACAATCTCCCACTTGGCCTTCAGAGCCAGTGTGCTGTCAATTTCCTGTTGTCACTTTATGTCTAAATTTGAACTTGAGGCAAGACTCGAGTCATCCTCAATCGGTTCAAACCTTTCTTGGACTTTGAGACAGACTGTAAAACCAGATTTATCACTATGATACGAATCTGGACGTGGCCACGTATTTTCCACAGTCTCGACTCTCCAAGTGGCCGGTAAGACATGTATCCCATTATAAAATGGAGGACAATCCCATCTTGTCAATCCAAGCTATCCCACTTGCTTCCTGATATACCCAATAACAAGTTTTATAACCTCCTTTTACGAAAGGCGTTTACTTGTATCAAAGTACACCATTTCACAATGGAATTACTCTGGACTACTCAGGTCAGAGGAAATTGCTCGACAGTCAATGAAATAGTATTATGACTCAAAATCTTAAATACTATTCCAGTCGGGTCTGTTCGATCATTAGCTCCCAGCTAATATCTATGTAATTGTACTTGATGTCCCACATCACTAGCCCATGAAGCGGCGCTATAGTACACATTACAATCTAGTTCTTTGCATCATCAGTTTGTCCGTACTCGATGATACGAACTAGGAACAATTTATGATTTAATTATATTAGTTCAACAGTTGGGACTTCATTATGTGGTAAATCGACCTCATAACCCAATTAATATAATTTAATCATTTGGACAATTCATACAATTTAAACCACAATTATATGAAGAAATTATTGAATATCATAAAAGATACGTGAATGTTTACATAAACTCCAAAAGTAAACAATACAGTAATAGGAATCACAATCCATCTCTAAGATATCGTATCCCTATTGCAGTCGTATGAGCATCATGCTTTGACTGCTGGAGTGGTTTAGTTAACGGGTCTGCAACATTATCATCAGTTGCAACTTTATTTATCTCGATGTCTCCACGACTAACTATCTCCCTGAGAATGTGGAATTTCCTGAGCACATGTTTAGATTTGTGGTGCTCCCTAGGCTCCTTGGCTTGCGCGATAGCTCCACTATTATCACAATAGAGAGCTATCGGATGGGCCGAACTAGGTACGACACCGAGCTCATCTAAGAACTTTCTCATCCAAACGGCCTCCTTTGCTGCTTCTGATGCAGCAATGTACTCAGCCTCTGTAGTAGAATCAGCTACGGTGGGTTGCTTGGAACTCTTCCAGCTCACCGCACCTCCATTCAGACAAAAGACAAATCCGGATTGAGACCGGAAATCATCTTTATCTGTTTGGAAGCTTGCATCCGTATATCCTGTCACAACCAACTCTTTTTGTCCTCCAAAGACAAGAAAATACTCTTTAGTCCTTCTAAGATACTTAAGAATATTCTTGGCCGCATTCCAATGCGCCTCACCTGGGTTTCCTTGAAACCGACTCGTCATGCTCAAAGCATACGATACATCCGGTCGTGTACATATCATGGCGTACATAATAGACCCTATTGCCGAAGCATAAGGAATATTTGCCATCCTTATTTGCTCATCAGGTCCCGAAGGGCACTGACTTTTGCTTAAAGATGTACCATGAGTCATTGGAATGAGACCCTTCTTGGCGTCTTTCATTCTGAACCTGTCAAGCACCTTATCAATATAGGTTGCTTGACTAAGTCCAAGCATCCTTTGCGATCTGTTCCGACAGATCTTGATGCCCAATATGTACTGTGCTTCTCCAAGATCCTTCATTGAAAACCATCTTCCTAGCCATTCTTTAACAGAATTAAGCATAGGAATATTGTTTCCAATAAGGAGTATGTCATCGACATACAACACAATGAATACAACGTAACTCCCACTGACCTTCTTGTAAACACAAGAGTCTTCCATGTTCTTTTGAAATCCAAACTCTTGTATGGATTCATCGAACCGAAGATTCCAGCTCCGAGATGCTTGCTTTAATCCATAGATGGATCTATTAAGCTTGCATACTCTCTCAGCCTGATTAGGATCGATAAAACCCTCTGGTTGTGTCATAAACACTTCCTCTACTAGAATCCCATTCAAGAAGGCGGTTTTAACGTCCATTTGCCATATCTCATAATCATAATGAGCAGCAATGGCTAAGAGAATCCGAATGGATTTAATCATAGCAACTGGTGAAAAGGTTTCATCATAATCCACCCCGTGAATTTGTTTATATCCTTTTGCCACCAACCTTGCTTTGAAAACACTAGGTTTTCCATTCATGTCTGTTTTTATTTTGTAAATCCATTTGCATCCAATGGGCCTAGCCCCTTTAGGCAAATCGACCAAGTTCCAAACTTGATTTTCAGACATTGATTCCATTTCGGATTTCATGGCACCCTGCCATTTCTCGGAATCTGGACTCGTCATAGCTTGGATATAGGTCGAAGGTTCATTGCTTTCTAAAAGCATGACTTCATAGCTCTCATTTGTCAGAATACCTAAGTATCTGTCAGGTTGAGATCTAATCCTTCCGGACCTTCGAGGGTTAGGTGTGGTTTCTAAAACCACTGGAGCACTCTCGACTTGGTCTTGAGTGTCCATCTCAGTTTGATCTTCTTGAACCTCATTCAAGTCTTCTTGAACTTCGTTCAATTCAACTGAGCTCCCACTTACTTTCTTGGAAAGATATTCCTTTTCAAGAAATACACCATCTCGAGCAACAAAGACTTTGTTCTCAGATTGGTTGTAAAAGTAGTACCCTCGTGTTTCTTTTGGATAACCCACAAAGAAACATTTATCCGATTTGGGTTCAAGCTTTGTAGAGATATTTCTCTTCACATAAGCTTCACATCCCCAAATCTTGATATAAGACAAGTTAGGGACCTTCCCTTTCCATACCTCGTATGGTGTCTTATCAACAGCTTTTGACGGTGTCCTATTCAGTGTATAGGCCGCTGTTAAAAGTGCGTGTCCCCAAAAAGATTTTGGTACTTCACTAAGGCTCATCATCGATCGAACCATATCCAATAAGGTTCTATTCCTCCTTTCGGAAACACCATTCATCTGGGGTGTTCCAGGAGGAGTGAGTTGATATAGAATACCACAACTCATAAGATGATCATCGAATTCTTGGCTAAGATACTCACCACCTCGATCCGATCGAATGGCTTTTATCTTCTTACCAAGTTGATTCTCAACTTCATTTTGGAATTCTTTGAACTTTTCAAAGGCTTCCGACTTATGCCTCATTAAATAGACATAACCATATCTACTTAAGTCATCGGTAAAAGTTATGAAGTAGAAATAACCTCCACGTGCTTGTGAGCTCATTGGACCACATACATCAGTATGGATTAAACCCAATAGATCACTTGCACGTTCTCCTTTTCCTAGAAAAGGTGACTTTGTCATTTTGCCCATCAAACATCCTTCACATGTATCGAATGACTCCAAGTCAAAAGATTTGAGAATACCTTCTTTAAGAAGTTTCTCTACACGTTTAATGTTGACGTGGCCTAATCGACAATGCCAAAGGTATGTTTCATTGAATTCATTCGATTTGGCCTTTTTGGTATCAATGTTATATATATGATTGTCAAGTTGAAGTATATATAAACCATGTTCTAATCGTGCCGAACCATAGAACACTCCACTTTTTGAAATAGTAAATAAACCATTTATTATAGTGAAGGAAAATCCTTCAGTATCCAATACTGAAATAGAAATGATGTTCTTGGTAATACTTGGAACGAAATAAACATTATTCAATACTAAAACAAGGCCCGAAGGCAAACACAAATCATAAGATCCTACGGCTAATGCAGCGACCCTCGCTCCATTTCCAACCCGCAGATCGACATCTCCCTTTACCAAAGTTCTACTTCTTTGCAGTCCCTGCACATGTGAAACAATGTGAGCACCGCATCCGGTATCCAATACCCAAGAAGAAGAATTTGTAAAGTTTATGTCTATGACATAAATACCTGAAGATGAAGGAACGACACCGTTCTTCACATCTTCCTTGAACTTGGGGCAATCTCGCTTGTAGTGTCCAACACTCTTGCAGTAGAAACACTCAGATTCCCCAGGAACCTTAGAAGCTTTCAAGAACCTTTTGGAAGGAGTTGCCACAACTTTCCCTTTCCCTTTGCCTTTCACTTCTGGTTTCTTAATCCCCTTGAACTTTTTGGTACCTCCTTCCCGAATCATAAGAACTTCCCTCCTAGGGTCCTTCTTAATCGCCGGCTCAGCAGCCTTAAGCATCCCATGGAGCTCATGAAGCGATTTCTTCAGTCCATTCATGTGGAAATTCAGCCTAAAGGCATCATAACCATCATGAAGAGAATGGAGAATGAAATCGGTAGCCAACTCGTCATCATATGCGAAACCGAGGCGAGCACTTGAAGCAAATAATCCAATCATTTGCTGTACATGTGGTCCCACGGGTTTACCCTTTTCCAGCCTAGCTGTTGCTATAGCCCGGGTGACACCGAAGCGCTCAATCCTAGCCTGTTCCCCGAACATGCTCTTGAGCTCTTCTATGATGTCATAGGCTTCCATGAACTCGAATTGTTTTTGCAACTCGGGTACCATGGATGCCAACATCAAACATGTCACCTCATTCGAGGCTTTCTTAGCAAGGGCATATGATGCCTTTTGGGCATCCGTGCCCCCATCAGCGGGAAGCACGGGAAGGGGTTTGTCCAACACACTTTCCTTTTCCTCGTATTTGAGGACTATCCTCAAGTTACGTTGCCAATCAAGGAAATTGGTGTTGTTCAACTTTTCTCTATCCAAGATAGAGCTGAACTTGAATTGAGTTGAGACAGACATATTATACTACAGAAGAAAGATAAATTAAGTAAGTAAACATCCACAAAGCGTTTAAACAAATAAGGTTGTCTCGCATAACTACTATTATTTGTTTCATTTTGTTCATTCGATATCCAATATCGTCGTTCCCAATTATCTTAATATCAAAACCGTGATAAATCGTAAGTGAAAACTCGAGGTTTTCTAACCAGCGATCTTATCATGCAATTGAAGCCCTATCTCTCATTAAAATGAGGGAGCCAACCAGACAATCGATTCACGCCATCCAATGGCTCGAATGTCTCTAATCTGTGTCATCGACATAAGCAAGCGCTTTGGCTCCATTCCACTCCCCGGGGTGAGAATGAGTCGAGTTGAACTTAGTCTTTGAAAAACAAATTAGGCATTGGTTTTTGACATTTTAATAAATTAGAACAAAACGATCCCAAGACCCTCATCTTGCGAATCCTTAAGCCGACTGAGTCCGCACTTAAGAACTCCAAGATAGGTAGACATCCCATGTCAATGACATCTAATGTCACTCTCGGTCGATGAGAGTCCCATTCTCATCTCATGTCTCGATAGCCACGCCTGCAGTGGATCTATCGATGAGAAAACCAATCTCACGTGTAAGGGTCTAACCCTTACTCCCACTTATCCCAAGATAACAAGCAGTACCCCGCTGAGGCGGACCTACTAACTTATGATCGAGGGTTTCATGAGTGTGACGTTTTGGACAAGACATTATACTCATTATTATTGAGAACTTGCATGCATAGGTTTGTTTATATGTAAGTTGAACATTTATAACATAAAACAACCTATAACTAGCAAAGCATATAAATACGAAATCGAAAGGCCCCTAGAACCTCACAACTCTCAAACGAAAAGAATTAAAGTATTAACAAAAGCCTTGAACATCTTCTGGACTGGTCCTCGCCCTCCGTTTTAGTTCCGTGCCCTCCGATTTTGGTCAAAACAAGTCATTGCCTCAAAAACCACGAACAGCGCCCGCCGTTTTACAACCAGCGGTCGCTGAACACCATCGGCGGTCGCCGTTTCCAAAACGGCGCCCGCCGAAAAAGCAAAAAACCCATCTGCCCCAAAAAAGGCCTTTCGGCGGTCGCCGTTTCCAAAACGGCGCCCGCCGAATCAAAACGGCGCCCGCCGGAGCTCAAACGGCGACCGCCGTTTGGCTCCAGCAGCCCGGTTTGCTACGTTTTGCTTCGTTTGGCTTCGTTTTGCTTCGTTTCTTCTCGTTTTCGCCGGAGAGCCGAGATCCTCCATCGAACCATGGACCAAGTCCATCGCTTACAAGTTTGAACAATACAAATTGAAATAGAAAACCTATCTATTACAAATGATTCCAAGGGACGCAGCCCTCCAAAACTATGGCCAATCGAAACGTAAAAAACGACGAAATCATTCACCCGACCACTAACGGTGGCCGGCCTTACATCTAATCACATAATCACAATTAAACATATAATCCAATTATGTTGATTTAACCTTCGTGTCCAACACAAAAGTGTGCACGAGCCCTAGGCTCTGATAGCAATTGCTGGTACCGGTATATCGATCCGATCGATATACCGTATGTGCGGAAGCGTGTAAAGCAATAGATCTACTATGCTATGATCTTAGTGAACACAAATATGTATAGACACACATATATTTATATATATATACATCCAATATATATATATACAGAGAAATCAACGAAATCTTACTTTTGGTGACGAAGTGATTTGTTGATGTCGTTGAGGTGGTGTTGAGTCGATTGAACCACCTCAAATGGATCAGCCTCTCGAAGCTCTCCTTGTGAATGACCTCGTCACTCCTCTTGTCTAGATCGCCCGGATGTTGAAGCCGCACAAATGGCCCGGCCTCTACGTGTTGCACACGAACCCGGAAGATGAACTAGCTTGCTTGTTAGATTGAAGTGGTTCTCCAAGAACTTTTTCTCTCTCTTTGGTGTGATTTTCGTAGCTGAATATTGTGGTGAGAAAATCAGCATTTTCTCACCTATTAAACCATGAAATAACACCAAGTAACCTCCCCCATAATGGTGATATTGATGTAGAATCATTATCACCCATTAAGGTGTGTTAATGGTGAAGTTGAATGGTCATGTCCACATCCTCATGCCACATTGCATTGGATGTGGTCCCATTCGCTTGCATGGCATGCCATGTCACACCATGTGACATGCATTCCATGCAAGCCATGCATCCCATGCATGTACGTAAATCACATCGAATATAAACCTAGTTTATATATATGTCGATTCCAAATCGACTCATTCTAGCAAACACTTATAGTTCGTATTTTCGGCTCGTGTGTGACCCTGTAGGTATAATTATCGATCAATATTATATTGCTCCCAGCAATAAATATTATCTAATAATTATTTAAACATCCATAGACGACCTTATAACTTTATCGATTGCACACGTAGGATCGAAGGACATATCCCAACAGTGGGGCCCTAACGGGGCATCATTCTGAGTATCCTCTAGGCTTTTCCAGTTTCCGGCGGCGGCTCCGATTTAAGCTCCGTCGATAGGGTTTGGAAGACATAGGAACTAGGTTTAGTTATCCGAGTTCGTTTCCTCTTCTATCTATCGGGGATGAGTAATGAAAAATCCCCTCAACTTGACCCTTTGTCTCAGTCCTCACACCCACCCCCGGATGTGGCCTCTTCTAATCCCCTCGTTTCCCTCCCGGGCTCAAGCACCAAACCTACGCCGCCACAGGCAACCGAAAGGAGGATGACTAAATTCCCTTTCTCGGAGGAGGAGAAACGAGTTATGTTGGGCGGGTACAACGACGAAGCGTACAACTTTCTCTGTGAGATTCTCGCTGATTCGCGGGGTCCTCCTTCTTCTTTTAACTATGCCCAGTATTCCTGCGAGCATCCTTACGAATTTACCCCGCGGAAGAGGTTCCATTATGTTAAAGCACGCCGCGATACGCCGTTCGATGCCAGCTGGCGAAAAAGCACGATTACCGAGGAAGAACTACAGCTAATGAGGGAGAGGTGGTGCATCCCGAACGACGTCCATCTGTATGCCCCGGAAGATGACGAATTCGCGGACTCCCCCCCGTCGGGCATGATAGCGGTGAACTATTCGATGATGGAAAGCGGGCTCCGTTTCCCTTTGCATCCCTCGGTGGCCCATTTCCTACAGCTGCAAGAGATTGCCCCGATGCAAATAACTCCGAACGGCTGGGTGATGATCTACGTGTATTGCATCATGCTCGGCTTCTACGGGCTATATAGGGGGCCGACCGGTCATGAGCTTATCTACCTCCTCTACATGAGTTCCACGAGCGGTGGGGATTACTACTTAAAACAACGGCACCAGATTATAAAGGAGTTACCGAGCAAACAAGCTGAATGGACCGAGAAATGGTTTTTTGTTGCGGGAGAATGGGGCGCGAGGGATCTTCCCGTCAGCACGGAATACCGAGTGACGTCGAACCGTTAGTTCCTTGGACACCCTTTGCTATTTTCCCTTGTTTTCTTAAATGGCCTGCCTTGCATTTCCTGACTTGTTTCCCTATCCTGCTAGGCTTCAAAGCTCCGGATGACAACGAGTTGGGGTGGGATTTCTTGACGATTTGGGAGAGGGTAAAATCCCTCCCCGGAGATGATCGCAACTACAAACTTTGGTTGACTGATGAAAGGCGAGCCCGAGCTCGTTTCATCACCATTCCTCATGATATTGAGGGCTCTTACCCGCGTGAGTGGCGTGATGAGTCTTCTCACCGTGGTGACCACAAAAATTTTCGACCCTGATTTGTATCTTTTATGTTTCCAGGTCATCGCTATCCCCGGGTCGTCCGCCCTGCGAAATTTGACATGGAAAATCCGAGGGACAAAGCGAAACGCGAGAGGGAGAAACTAAGCAGAGTCAAGACTGGCGCCAAAAACCAAAAGAACTTAGGCCGGGGAAGACAAAGCGAGGTGTCTGTGGCTTTCCATCCTCCTCCGACCGTCACTCCCCCTGTTTATCCCTCACCTCAGCCCATGAACAAAGTTCTTCCCGAGTCGTCCGCGGTGGATCCAGAGAAGGGGAACAACGTTGGGGAGAAACGACCACGGGAAGAGGAGATCCCGGTACCCGGAATTCACGGAGTGACGTTCGACTCACCCAACACCGACATCATCCTGAAAACCCGAATTGTCCGCCCGCGGAGGACAAAAGGTCCCCGTCCTTCGGAAGAGGGGAAATCGGGTGAGCCGGGGCTCAGCGAGCCTATCTTTGGCATCGAGTCCGAGAAGCTTCAAAGGTAACTCAATTTCATACTAAATCTTTCATGTGTAAAGTCTGTCCTTGTTCTGAATTTTCTCGCTTTTGGTACAGCATATACGAGGCGGAGCCGGAGATCCCTATTGCCGCGGCCTATATGCGAGCTGCCCGGGACCCCTACGAAGACGATACGATTCCCTCGCATGTTCAGGGTGCCCTTGATAATGTTCTCGGGTCATGGACTCATCGGATGGAAGGTTACGCCTCTCAGCCTGCCTTCATGCTGGAGATGCTCAAAGTTCACGCTGCTCGGGTCCCAGTGATGGTTAACCAGCTCGGTCGTCTCTTGGAAGATCGAAAAGGAAAAGGTATTGCCACCCCCTCTGACCCGCCGAGCGACGGGGCTAAACTCCGAGGACGTCTTACTGAACTCCAGGAAGCGTATGACCTCGAGATTGGTTTGAAACGATCTCTTGAAGCCGAGCTTGAGAGCATGAAGGTAAAACTTTCAGCTCAGCAGTCGAAGATGGAGGAGTACAAGAAACTGCTCGGAGATTGCGAGACCGCGATGTACGAGCGGGATTCGGAGGTGGCGAAGATAGCTAGCAGGGTAGCCGAGATGACGAATCAGACCGTGGAGACTGAGAAACAGGCTCGGGAAGCTGTGCAAGTCGCTCAAATAAAGCTCAAAGAGATGAAAGCCTTGTGGGCGAAAGAGCGCCTCGAGTTGGAGCAAGCTGCCGCCGAGCAGAAAAAGGCTCAGGGAGATGAGGTCGCCCGCCTTGTCGGCGAGTTGGAAAAAATGCGGAAAGATGAAGCTGCTCGACTGGCTGATCCTTGGGAGGACCTGAAAGAGTTCAGCAACTATTCCTATTACTGTGCATTTTTTGACGGAGTCCGAGGTTTGATCAAAGCGGGTCAGCCCGTAGATGCTATGATGTCGGTTATTCGGACTTATGCTTCGACGAACCCTCTCCATCCGGAGATGAAACTGTCTATATTGGACTTGGAAGCCGAACACAAAGTGGATCTCTCCTGGTGGTCAGATAAGAAACAATTGTTCAATCCCAAGGACTTAGAGACCGACGATGACGAAGCAGATGGGAATGAGGATGAGAAATTCGCGAACTCCCTGATCGGTGATGGGGATACTCCTGCTCAAGATAATTGATGATCTTTGGTTCTGCCCTGCCCGGGCTTTCTCCTTTTCTTTCCTTGTCTAGTTACGGTCTTTTTAATCTCCCTAAGACTCTTTTGTTTCAGTTTCGCCCCTAGGGGGGGTGTTATCGTTTTCCTCCTCGGGTTTTACCCCTTGTTTTCTTTTTGATACTTGACGAAACATAACATTCCAACGCATGGTTTATTTGCAACTTGGTATTCATTATCCTCTTTTTAATGCTCTTTATACTCGTCATTTACCTTTGTAACGCGCGACGTTCCTGCGGGTTTCCCGCCCTAACGCCCTTTCTGGCGGGAAAAATTCCCTCCAAATGGCGGTTTTTTGGAGGGTGTCCCTTAAGTTCTTTTGTCTATATAAAGGACTTACCCGTGCCTTTTCAATTTTTACAGAAGAAAAAAGGATAATGAGTTCAGGCAGGAAAATGAGCCAGAACAAAGGGAAACAAATTTTCTCAGGCGCGTCGAGGTGTACGGAAGGTCACCATGATATCACCATCCATTCCGACGGCTGGCGTCGACTACGTCAGAAGTTCGACGGCCGGTGGCACCGCAACAATTTCCCTCTTCCCCACTCCTTTGTGCAACCCTTAGAGAAATTTCTGGGCGAGGAGATACCTTTTCACGACTCCAACGAGCAAGCTTGGATTGCGACGAAAACGAAACTCCGGCGGCAGGTGGCCTTTGGAGGCCCGGGGTGGGCGGATTTCGTTCAGCATGCGGGCGTTCAAGCCGGCTGGGAGATTTGGGTGATATGGAAACCGGGATTTGGTTTCCGCGTTAGCCTTTTTAACCTGGAGAATCTCAGCGTGACTTTTCCTAAGCAGGTCCGGGCACGCGGAGAGGTTGATTCCCTTGGCCACGCGTACGCGGACTGAGAGTCTTAATATTTCCCTCTGTTTGACCGCACTTTATGTTTTTAATAATTGCTCTCATTAATATCTACTATCCACCAACTACTTTCGAAAATAATTAATGGGTTGTATTTAATTCCTTCCCTCGTTTTGCGGAGAAAAAAGACCCTTTATAAATGAGTCCCTCTTTGTTACTTATTTGGGCTGGAACAAAACTTCGGAGTTTTAAAATATGTCGACCCGAATCGATCTCTTGGCTGACTCGCGTTCGTTCGAGCGACCGTTCAACGGCTCCTGGCACAAAGATGTATTCCCGGTTCCTGCGGCGTTTCTCCGCTCGATCGTCGACCGTGACGAGGAGGGCCTACGCCTGGTAGACTCTTTGGAGCAAGAGTGGTCTGTTTCGCTTGGTCGTTTCCGGAACCAGGTTGCTATCCGCGGGTCGGAATGGGAAAGGCTCGTTAGCGGGTTCGACATACAAGAGGGTTGGATTGTTCGTGTCACCTGGATGGACCGAGGTGGTTTTTTTATCGATGTCCTTGATGATGACTACAACTCGATGGTTCGTCCGGTTGGGTTTCCCTCACGATCTTCTCAGAGCCGATTCCCGGGGTCTCGGCTTAGCCGCTGGCCTCCCCGTCCAAGTCATGATCAATGGGGCCGTCTTATTCGCCAACGTTTTTAGTCCTCTTTTCGATTTAGTTTTGCGATTTTTCATTATGACGTTCTCTCTGTGTTATGTTTTTCTTTTTTCTTTAAAAAAGTTATTCTCGACAATCTTGTTCTCGCGCAAACATCGAAAAACGAGCGTGCATCATAATTTTGACCATATTGGTGACTTATCCGAGAAAGTCTGGTGGAGGGTCGAAGATCCCTGATCTCAAAAAAGGTTATCGAGGGAAACTCGCGTGTGTCGGGGAGAGCGGACTCATCCCCGGTTCAAATTTCGCGTTCCCCGACGTATCAGGGAACACGGCCGAGGATGGGACGGATCCGGTCCTCGGTCTTATTTTTTTATTTTCCTGATAGATCGACCAGGCGACGGATCGCCCGGCTCATCTCAGGCTCGGGGAGAGCGGACTCATCCCCGGTTCAAATTTCGCGTTCCCCGACGTATCAGGGAACACGGCCGAGGATGGGACGGATCCGGTCCTCGGTCTTATTTTTTATTTTCCTGATAGATCGACCAGGCGACGGATCGCCCGGCTCATCTCAGGCTCGGGGAGAGCGGACTCATCCCCGGTTCAAATTTCGCGTTCCCCGACGTATCAGGGAACACGGCCGAGGATGGGACGGATCCGGTCCTCGGTCTTATTTTTTATTTTCCTGATAGATCGACCAGGCGACGGATCGCCCGGCTCATCTCAGGCTCGGGGAGAGCGGACTCATCCCCGGTTCAAATTTCGCGTTCCCCGACGTATCAGGGAACACGGCCGAGGATGGGACGGATCCGGTCCTCGGTCTTATTTTTTTATTTTCCTGTTCGATCGACCAGGCGACGGATCGCCCGGCTCATCTCAGGCTCGGGGAGAGCGGACTCATCCCCGGTTCAAATTTCGCGTTCCCCGACGTATCAGGGAACACGGCCGAGGATGGGACGGATCCGGTCCTCGGTCTTATCTTTTATTTTCGCTAGTGAGGCAAATGAAATTTTACTCAAATACGAACGAAGTTATCTCGGTACAAAACATCATTGGTGCTACTTCTTTAAATGAAGAGCGTTCCAAAAGTATTGGTCGGCCACCCCGTCGATATGCTCCAGTTCGTATGATCCTTTTTCCACGTGTCTCCTTACTCGCATCGGGCCCTCCCAATTCGGGCCTAATGCCCCAGTGTTAGGTCCGAGCACGCGTTTCAGAACCAGATCGCCGACTTGGAATTTCCTGACCTTAGTCTTAGAATTGTAGAAACGCTCCGCTCTCTGTTTTGCCGCGGCATTTTGGAAAACCGAGTTTAGCCTCCGCTCCTCCAGGAAATCCAACTCCAGGCGCAAAGCTTTATCGTTATTTTCGTTTGGCTCTTGCGACGTCCGATGGCTGAAAACTTCCAACTCGGAGGGTATCACTGCTTCAGCTCCGAAAGCCAAAGCAAAAGGAGTCTCCCCGGTAGCAGCTTTACTTGTTGTCCGATATGACCACAGAACCTCTGGTAATTCGGCCGCCCAACGTCCCTGTCGTTTTTCCAGTTTGGCCTTGATCGTGTGTTTCAGGATTTTATTAACGGCTTCCACCTGTCCGTTGGTTTGGGGGTGGTAAGGCGTGGAGAAAGATTTTTTGATCTTCCATTTTTCGAAGAAATTCATGATTTCTTGCCCGTCGAACTGCTTTCCATTGTCTGAGGTGATCGTGTGGGGAATCCCAAATCGACATATGATGTTTTTCCAGATGAATTTGACGATTGCCTTCTGGTCGATAACCTTCAATGGTTCCGCCTCTGCCCACTTGGTGAAATAATCGACGGCGACGACCGCATACTTTACCCCACCGGGCCCGGTGGGCAAAGTTCCGATTAGATCAATGCCCCATGACGCGAAAGGCCAGGGGCTGTAAATAGAATTCAGGTATTCGGGTGCAGTTCGGATGATCGGGGCTGTCACCTGGCAACGATGACATCTCCGGGCATAACTGATGGCGTCTCTCCTTAGCGTGGGCCAGTAATATCCCTGCCGGATCGTTTTGTGGGCCAGTGACTGTCCTCCTGCGTGATTGCCGCATACTCCATCGTGAATCTCGCTGAAAACCCTATTTCCCTCTTGCGGGGTGATGCACTTAAGTAGAGGCAAATACAGGCTTCTCCGATAGAGGGTTTCTCCGATCATAGTATACCTGGCAGCTCGGATCCTAAGTTGTTTGGCCTCAACCTTGTCCGGGGGTAAGACCCCGTCTGTCAAATAGGAAGTAATCGGATCCATCCATGTTTCGCCCCGGTCCACGAGGGTAATCATCTCTTCCGCCGGTGAGATAGCGGGCCGGCCCTGGCAGGTTAACATTACATTAGTCATATCGGCTATACCCTCCGAGGAGGCCAGTTTGGACAAAGCATCTGCCTGTGAGTTTAATTCCCTCGGGATCTGTTCGATAAATATCCTCGGTATCTTCTCGCATAGGGAAATCACGTGCTCGTAGTATCTCATCATCCGATCGCATCGGGTCTCGTAACTTCCCTTGATCTGATTCACCACCAGGAGCGAGTCCATAAAGACTTGTACATGTTCGGCGCCGACTGCGAGGGCAAGGTTCAACCCGGCGATCAGCGCTTCGTACTCAGCTTCGTTATTCGTTGCCCCAAATTCAAACTTCACTGCGTGAGCAAATGACTGTCCACCCGGTCCGACCAGTACTATTCCAGCCCCGGCATGGGAGGAATTCGAAGACCCGTCTACGTATAACTTCCACGGCGGGACCGAGAAGGACGGGGTGGAATTTGGGAAAGTAAGCTCCACTATGAAATCTGCTAAAGCTTGCCCTTTTATCGCCGTGCGGGGGGCGTAAGTGATATCGTACTGTCCAACTTCCAGGCTCCACTTTAGTAACTGGCCATTCGTATCCGGCCTCTGTAATACTTGTCGCAACGGCATGGTTGTCAGGACTTCTACCGGGTGGTCGAAGAAGTAGGACCTTAGCTTCCGCACGCTCATTACGAGGGAGTATGCCAATTTTTCCAAAGGCGTATACCGCGTTTCAGCGTCATGAAGGACTTGGCTGACGAAGTAGATAGGTTTGTGCATCTGCCCCTCTGCCCGAACAAGGACTGAACTCATGGCATGCTCGGATGCGGCCAGATAGAGGAAAAGCTTTTCCCCGGTGATTGGTTTCGAGAGAATGGCGGGGTTGTTGAGGTGCTCTTTCAAGCGTAGGAAAGCTTCCTGGCTCTCTTTTCCCCATTTGAATTTTTGGTCTTTTATTGCTTTAAAAAACGGACGGCTCTTATCCCCGAGCCGGGGAACGAAACGGCTGAGTGCGGCCAGGCAACCGGTCAGCCTCTGTACGTCCTTTAGGTTCCGAGGCTCTTTCAGATCTTGGATGGCTCTGATTTTTTCTGGGTTTATCTCAATTCCTCGGTGACTTACGATATGTCCGAGGAACTTAGTGGCATACACGCCGAAATGGCACTTTCTTGGATTGAGCTTCATGTTGTAAAACTTCAAAATCTCGAAGGCGACCCCCAGGTCCTTCACATGGTCCTCCTCGGACTTACTCTTTATAATTATGTCATCTACATATACCTCCATGGTGTCTCCGATCTGATCAGCGAACATCTTGTTCACCAACCTTTGATAGGTTGCCCCAGCATTCTTCAACCCGAATGGCATTCTCTTCCAGCACAGCACCCCTTTCTCAGTATAAAACGAGGTGTGCTCTATGTCTTCGTCCGCCATGGGTATCTGATGATAACCTGCGAAACAATCACAGTTAGAAAAAATGACATGCCCGGCAACGCTATCGACCAGGTGGTCGATGTGGGGTAGTGGGAAGTGATCTTTTGGGCAAGCTTTATTTAAATCGGTGAAGTCGATGCAGAGACGCCACGTGTCGTTAGCCTTTTTAACGAGCACGACATTCGCGATCCATTGAGGTTCCTCTTCGGCTTCTCGCACGAGGTCATTATCCACCAACTTCTTAACCTCCGTCGCCAGAGCGGCGTACTTCTCGGGGCCCATCTTCCTCCTCTTCTGGGCGATAGGCTTTCTTCCGGGGTCGATCTTGAGGTGGTGGCAGGCGTGCTTTGGGTCGATGCCGACCATGTCTTTGTGGGACCAAGCGAAAGCGTCCGTGTTCTGCCTCAGAAAGTCGACCAGCTCGTTCCTCAACCGCTCCGGGATCCTCTTTCCTATAAAGACCTCCAATTCTGGCCTGTTCGGATCCAAACTCACCCTTTCGACTTCATCCACTGCCGCACACACTGATGGTCCCCGCGGGTCGGGTATATCGTTTGGTTCGAAACCGATCCGAGGATCAAGATCCTCGGGTTCTATCGCTTGTATGCTTGGTGCCGGTTCGTCGTCTCGGATGTCGGGGACTTCATCAATTAGTATGTGGAGGAATTGCGCTTCGAGGTTGTAGAGTATTTCTTCAGAATCTCGACCCCCGCTAGACCCCTCTTCCCAGAGGGTGGTCAGGTAATTTTGGTCGTCAACATCCATTTGTTCTGTGGGGTCAATCTCCCTAACTTCGACCGATGAATTTTCTTCTCCTCGGGGCACCTCGTCTTTCGGGGCAAGTACCGGGGGCGCCATTTGGGGGTTGCCGCCCCCAAATGCCCCAGTGTTCGTTGTTATCACTTCGGAGTCGTTTGATTGTTCATTCATAGAAAGACGCGGGGAATAATTAAAACATTTCCTTGCCATATATTGATCTCCCCGGAGGGTGCCGACCGCACCGTTTAGGGTGGGAAATTTGATACAATAATAATGGGAGGACGCCACTGCCTCGAAGGCATCTAGGAACGGCCTCCCGAAAAAAGCGTTATAAATATTGTCAACATCTATTATAACAAAATTCAGCATTCGGGTCATATTCACGTTCGGATCTTGCCAGTCCTTCAACTCCACCGCCATCCTGATTCGCCCCCGGGGGCGCACTACCACATCACCAAATCCTTTCAAAACCCCATCATACGGCCGGACATAGCTGGAGAGGTCGCCGAGCTGGTCCAAAGCTGACTTGAAGATGAGGTTACAATGGGCCCCGTTATCCACCAGAATTCTGGCCACTTCGATCCCGAGGATCCTCGCGGTAATCACCAAGGCATCTTCTTTGGGGTATCTTATCCCTTCTCTATCCTTCTCCGAGAAAGAGATGGTGATTCCGCGGGCGATCGTCGACTCTGCTTGGGGGATTACTACGTTCACACCCTCAAACTCGCGCAACTCCTCTTTCTTCTGCCTCTTCGACTTGTGGATGATCGGCGTCAGTCCCCCGATCATGTTGATGCGTGCTCCTCCGCGGATAGGGGGGTCCTCTTCTCCGGCTTCAACAGCTGGGGGTGGAGGTATAACTAACTGATTCTGCCCGGGATGGTCCTGTTCGCGCCTCTGTTGTTGATGGGGTCGGTGGTTTTGGTCATCTTGGTATCCTCGGCCTCGGCCCCTGCCTCCTCTTCCTCGGCCGCCACCCCCGCGGCCGGCTCCTCCTCGACCGGCGTCCAGGCGGCCGCGTTTCGGTGCTCGGAGTAGGTTGGCCAGGCTCCCATCCTCGTAAAGTTGGCGTAGCTGGGTGATCAGGTCGCGACACTCATCAGTCCTATGTCCGTTCTCTTGGTGGAAAGAGCACCACTTACGCGGGTTCCTTTCATCCGGGCGGCTCCTCATTGCCGGGGGTGGAGTGAGAATGTTGATGTCTCGTTCGTAAAAAATCTGGAGGATCCGGGCAGGGGTTTGCCCCAGGAAGGTCCCCTCCTCGGGGTATTCTTCTACGATCTCAACCTTCTTCGGTGCTTGGAAAACTCCCTGGTGAGGCCTGTAGTTGGGCCTCTTCTTTCCACTTTCATGATATTTCGCCGTCGGAGGCGGCTCCGTCCAGTAATCAACGGTTGCCGGATTGGTCGACTTCTTTTCGACAGCGGGTTTTTCCTCCTTCTCGGGCTCTAATTCTCTCATCCGCTGGTCGTATATGCGTTGTTGAGCGATTTCCTCGCCCGCTCTCCTCCGGAAATCAGTGTACGACTTTGGATATTCCTTCATCATCGGTTTGAACAAGCCGGAAGTGGCTCGCAAACCGCCCACCACGGCGTGCACCAAAATCTCATCGCTCAACCGATCTCCCTGTTTAGCGATCTGTTCCACTCGATCTATATAGCTTTCATCGGTTTCATCCTTCCCCTGCTTGACCCCCATCAGACGTTGGCGGCCCTCCGAGTATTTCACTTTGGAGGCAAAATAAGAGACGAACTCGTCCCCCAGCTCTTCGAAGCTATCGATCGACCTCGCCGGCAGGCTCGTGTACCAACGGTGAGCCACATCACCGAGGGTCAATGGGAAAAGACGGCACTTGGTTGCTTCGGTTGCTCCTCGCCCCACCATGTAGATGTTGTATTTGTTTAAGTGGACGTCGGGGTCGGAAGCTCCGTCGTATACGAAGGTCAGCAACGGGGCGATGTCGGGTTGTGGCCGGGCCCGCTCAATCCTCAGGCTGAACGGTTCCGCGAGGGTGGATCTTCGTTTAGGGTCATTGTCTTGTTCGGCCAGCCTCCTTTCTACCTCCTCCAAGCGTCTCGTGAGGCCGGGGTCGGCAATGGTAGTCCTCTGAGAGCTCGCCGCGGCTCGGTTTTGGTCAACCATCTGTCTTTTCTGAAGGACTGCTCGGACGGCCTCTTCTCGGGCCTCCGCTTCGAACTCCTCCCCTAGGCGACGAGCGTTAGGGTTGATCCTCTCGGTGGCTGGCCTTTTATCCAGGAAACGGGACCGGGCCTCCAACCTTTGTATGGTTCGTTTGATTTCTTCGGGGGTGTTAATTTGCCCAAGGTCCAGATCTGGTTCTTCGTCTACGGCGGGGGACATCAGCTTCTCGGCTTCTGTGATTTGTTCGTGGAGGATCCGCTGCTTCTCCCTGGCCTCGGCCTGTTCCGCGCGCAGGGTCTCTATCCACGCGAGTTGGCGAGCGATCTCATCGGGGACTTCGGGCGGCGCGGTTTTTGGTCCGCTCTGCGACATGCACACCTTACCGGCGCTTTTCGTCTGCTGGAGGGTTTCGCCCTCGGGGCTGGCGGCGGCGGCGGTACCTGAAACACCAACGATATCCATGATTGAAAAGAGAGAAATCTGTCTGCTCAACGCTCGAGGATTCCCCCTCCTTCTAGCGCCACTTGTTAACGGGTGAAAAAAGCCGAACAGAAAAGATCTTTTTCCCTTTGTAAACTCACGGGTGGATTTGAGGATTGAGCTAACAGTAAATCTCTCTCTCAAAAAAGGAAACAAAAACTTAAGCTGAAAAAGGAAATATCTCTATTTTTGGGGGCTATTAGATCTGCCTTTTTTGGTATGGATACTAGTATATTTATAGGGATACAATTAGGGTTTTTTTCCTTTCTAACCTAATGGGCCTAATCCCCATAATATATGGGCTTTTTAATTTGGACCGGCCCAGATTTACGCCGCCTTTCGAAACGAGGAGACCTCGCGCTGCAGCTCAGATTCCGAGGCTTCGCCGGCTGGGGTTTTGCTCGGCTTGAATCAACTTTTCTGCTCCCGGCCGTTTCTATCCTCGGAGATCCACGAGTGATGTTATCTTCAAAGCTGGTCTCATCGGCCTCCCCGGAACGATTAGGTTACCCTCGGCGGGCGACAGCTAGTCATGCTCGGCGGGAAGCTCCTTAAATTTCGGACCGTCCTCTTCCCTTAAAACCTCTGGGTTGCTCCCCGGGCAGGATAAAAATAATGACATAACATAATTATTTTTGACATTTACCATGATTGACGTACAAAATTCAACGGAGTGATTAGGTGACAGTGTAAGAAATCCAAAGCAAAAATTTTGAAAAACTACTTGAAGCTCTTAATCCCATTGACTATTAACTACTGGAAATATAAACTTTCAAAGCATATCAAGTGAACCATACCTATTGTTGAATACATTAAGAAATAAAAGAAGTGCAGAATACCTATTCATCGAGGCTTTTACGCGCCATTGGCAGCCTTCAGCATCCCTTTTCTTGCAAAAAGCTGTGACACGATTTGGCTTATTTATTCCGTAGAAGTATTCAAAACCAACCTCGATGGCATACATTCGCAGCTTAACCCTAAAGTCCTTAGCTCCACGTTCAAAAATTTGACCTTTATGCGTGATATAACTCTTCCATGGCTCGGTCATATATGACTTCGCATCTTCCCTTCTAAAGCATCCCAGGTATTGGTTTGGGTCTAAGTCGGGAAAAATATCCTCAGTTGGTGCTTGAACAGGAGGCTGATTCATCACAGGAGTGGCTTCGTTGATTGTTGAAACGCTAATATCGACCCAAGACGACGTTAGTTGAAGGAGTACCAAAAATAACATGGACATGTCGACGTCGTTACGTAGACGATAGATTGTTGATTCGGGAACCACCGAGAATTTAAGTTGTAACGCCTTGTCAATCAAAATCGGGAATTGGATTCGAATATTGTCGCATAGTTCGTTGAAGGATAAGTTGGAGCCAAACGATATAGCTGCACCCTCGCCATTGTAAACAATCTTAGCAACATAAGCATCCATTGGTGCTGCAACAAGAAAAGATGCTCGGTTAACCTAAACCAAAATTATGAAAAAGTCGCAAAGGCCAGATTTGATTATATAAACTGTAGAATGATTAATCAATCTTAACACTACGCTAGCAAACCCCGTTTATTACTATACTACATGGACATAAATTTTAACATCAGTAGAACCAACCACCGATAGAACTTGACAAAAAAACCCGCAATGACACAGTTTATATTTGGGAGTCGTGTGCTCTTCACAAAAAAATAAAAACACAAAAAGCATGACGTGATAGTGTGTTGACAACCAGACTGAGATTTGCACTTCCAACAAGAGGCATTGTTCATCTCGTATACACTTTGATAGATGATCTAGCAGAACATTTGGTAGTGTATTTACAAAAAATAAAAAACAAACCCACGATTATCGATATTCAAAGAAGAACAAGAATTTACCTCGGTGGAGTTCAAGAACATACAAACGGTATCTTGTCAAATTTTTGAACGTCTATGAATGTTTTTTGAATTTTGAAAAAAACACAATCGCAATCAAAAAATAATTTCCAAAAACAGTGTTCTGTGATTGATTTCAAGAATCTCTGTCCAAACGATTGAGATTTCAGCATTTAATATATAAAACGTATATAATAAATGGAAAATATGATTATATATAATAAAAAGGTTAAAATAGACAAATCCAATTTCAAAATCTTACCTTCATTATGAATACAAGAAATATAAATACATTAAATTAATTATACTCAATTAATAAATTACCTTTTTTGTTAGGGATACAAGAAATATAAATACATTAAATTAATTATACTCAATTAATAAATTACCTTTTTTGTTAGGGAGGTAAACTAGGATCTTTTTCTTTAAATCATAATCTCATTTTAATTTTTTCTCTAAATTACTCATATTTAATTCATTTTATACACTTATTTCTAACCTTTAAATAATTAATAATTAATAATAAAAGACATGTTAATAACATTTTATAAACATAAAAAATGTTCAAAAATATTTTAAATTAATGTGGGATAATCACATCTCACTATTCTTATAATTTCATTTTATGTGTCTGAGGGAGTAATTTAAGAGTAGTCACTATAGATGTGGGTTTTATGGAGATGGCAGAAGAGATGTTTGAAAAAAAAAATCGCCCGAAGGCCAAAGGAAAATAAAGAAGCAAATGTGTTGGAGTGATTTTTCCTGTATTCTTTTTCAAATACAGTAGAAATTTCGTACTACAGTCATATCGTTGTGACCGGCAAAAAATATTACATACAAAATAATTTTTTTCTATAAAAAATAATATAAATATTAAAATAATATACATACAATAATATCTATCTATAAATTTACAAAATCAATTTAATAATTTTGAATAATAAAATTTGATCATATATGTATAAAAGTTGTGTTTAACATAAAAATTGAATAAAATATTAATAAATCTAAGGACTATAAACTTTGATCATATACTATATATACTATATGTTATTCATTTTGATAAATATTTCAAGTCATCTTTAACATGTTATTGATTTTACTAAATAAAATCATTATTAATAAATATTTTTATTATATATTAAATCATTTATTCCTATATAGAGGTATAAATTCTTAAGACGGGACTTCAAAAATGTATGATTTATAATAACTAGTAATACCTGCCTGTGCGATGCACAGAAATATTTAATTTAAATAATTTCATTATACAAAAAATGTAAATTTAAAGTAAATAATGTAAATTATATTATTTTTCATATAAACCGAATGTATATGTTGCGTTAATTCATTTTGACAAACACATATTATTATTTCTCACATATGTGTTGATCATTTATTTATATTATATAATATGTAAATTTTTATTTTTTTTAAGAGCAATACTTAATAGACAGATTTTGTTATGTTATAATTTATTTTTGTAATTATATTTATTGATTAGTTTTCAACTTTTAAGAGTAGTGAAAATTCTAATAAATAATATATAATATAATATTGAAATAAATTTACATCTTAATATTTTGCGCAATTAACATAAAAAGTAATAATTGAATTAAAAAAAGTGTAATTGAATCAAATAAAATAGTAAAAATCATACCTAAAACATTATCTGCACATAAATATTATTATTAAATTAAATTATAATGATTATTAAGGAATTTGCATATTATTAAACATATAATTATGGAAATGATTACGAATAAAAAAATATAAATTTGTTTAATTTGAATTGATCCATAAAATTTGAAATGTGTAAATTTATTATAAATAAAGGATAGAAATTTAAATTTATATATATTTAATTACCATAATAATAATTAAGGAAATAAATTACACTATTATAATTATTGATCATTAATATATGAATAATTACCGAAAATAAAGATTTGTATGTATTTATGATTAAAAAGAGAAATCAATCAATTTAAATTATTTGTTTATTATACATTATATAAAATCTTTAATTATTGTAAATTATGTTAATAACATAAATAAAGCGTGTAAATTATCATTATCATAGTTAATTAATAGGTAATGATGTACATTACCTATTTTAAATCATAAATAATTAAATTCAAATAGATTATTTTTCATAGCTAATTAATAAGTAATGATGTACATTACCTATTTTAAATCATAAATAATTAAATTCAATTAAATTATTAAATGTCACAGTAGCATTACTTATTGGTAAAAAACATAAATGAATGGATTTAAGGAAACTCCCCGTATTAATATGTACTTAAGTCACAAAAATTGATTACTATTATTAGTAATATTAATTTTATTATTGATATTATTATTATATAGGTATGATGAGAAAAATAAATCAATAAAAGACTTCTTATTAATTTAATATGATAAAGAAATATCAATCTTATAATTCAAAGTATACATTACTCATAACAAAAAAGAAAAAAACATTGAAATAATAACAAAAATGAACTCCCTAAAAATAAGTATACATTACTCATAACAAAAAAGAAAAAAACATTGAAATAATAACAAAAATGAACTCCCTAAATAAATAAATATTGTTCTTTAAATCTGAAAAATAAAGAAACATATAATTAAATAGTAAAAAAGAATTTCAATTATAGGAAATTAACAATATAAATTAACAAAAATAAACACTGCTCCAGAAAAATAAAATGTTAAATTATAAATGATAAATAAATAAATAAATGAGATTTATTTATGTCAAAAAAATACAAAACATGAATTATATTATAATTAAATGAGTTAAAAAAATAAAATACATGTAAAAAAAAGATGCGAATTAGTTACCTGCAAAACATAAAAAACGCAAACAATTGATAAATGTACTTAAAAAAATACATAAGAACAACAAATCGGTTAGAAATAAGCAATGAACAATTTAAATGAATATATACACAAAACTTTAAAACAAATACTTACGGTGAGAGTTGCAAAAAAATATAAAACAACATATAATGATTTATTCACGATCGAATTATAAATACAAACAACAAATTAATACTTACCTTGAGTAAAAAATATAAAACAACGTATAATGATTTATTCACGAATCGAATTATAAATACAAACAACAAATTAATACTTACCTTGAGTTCTGAAAAAAAAACATCAAAAATCAGTATAATAATTATGCAACAAAATATATTTTAAACTGCAAATAAAAAGAATCGAATTATAAATACAAACAACAAATTAATACTTACCTTGAGTTCTGAAAAAAAAAAACATCAAACATCAGTATAATAATTATGCAACAAAATATATTTTAAACTGCAAATAAAAAAAATGAATAAGAATGTGAGAGAATGAATGACGATGAAATCTTTTTATATTGCATTTGTAATAAGGTTTGTTATATTTTAAATAAATATTTACAGAATCAACTTAAATATTTAATCAATTCCTTGATTGGAACAAATTATTTAGTTAAAGTAATTAATTTAAAATTTTACATAATTATAGAAATAGATAATATCAATTTGATTCGTTTCCTTAAATTAAGTAGTTGATTATTGTCAACACCTTTTAATAATATAAATTATCGGATGAATACTTATAATATCGATTTTTTTACTATAATTATGGAAGCGTAATTTTTAAAACAGATTCTTTCATTATAATTATGTACGCCTAATTGACCAATAATTAAGGAATGCAAAAAACGGTTTAATAAAAATTAATTATAAATCCATGGCATATTTAATATTGGTAAAAAAAAGCCACGTAATCAAATAGTTGACCTATGAAAACTTTGTTGTGGCACAGTGTGAACATGCTCATTTTTTGTAGTGTATTTTTTTGTATTCACACTTGCCACATAGATTAGAAAAGTCTGGATTTATATATTAATAAATAGATGTGGAGTTTATTCCTATTTATAATTGGCCCTTGGGACTTGGATTTTTTATTACTATAGAAAGTTTATTCCTATATGAAGTATTACTATATAAAGTTTTTACCGTATGAACTCGTACTTATATATAGTTGAATAAGTAGAGAGCTGAAGGACAAGGATGACCCATCCAAGTATCAAACCATAATGATTAAGCATTAAAGTCTCTTTAATAATCATTTTAAAATTCAAAAATATAATAAGCAAATAGTAAATTTTATTTTATGTACTTATTAAATAAATAAAATCAATCAAATAACATTCTTAGCTCATTTCGACCAAGTTTTGCACCCTTGCTGTTGCGGCGCGAGCACTTAGGAGGTGAAGAAATAATATATCAATTCATTGACTAAATAGCAAAAACTTTAAATCCACACTTGACTTTTGGTACTCTTTTCTCGGTCCAAAGACAGTTGTCATACTTTCTTTTTGGGGTGTCCAACAATAGTTGACACACCCAAAAAAGGAAATAATTATTCTAACTTTTTCATTTTAATATACAATTTTATTCTACTTTACCTCATGTACTTTTTAAATTTTACTCACAACTACTTTACTTTTCACTTTTAAAATATATTTTAACCTTTACTTTTCAATTAAAAAAATAAAAAAATAATAATTTTCTTAAACTCCGTGTCCAGAAAAGTATGACATCTATTAATGGCCGGAGTAAGTATTTTACAGTGTGAAATAACATCTTTCTTTGAATTTCTTTTTCTATTTCTTAATTTTGATTATATTTATCTATTAATTTCTCATTTATTTATACTCTAATTTGAGCAAATGAGATATCGAATTAAGCTCTTTTCAATCTCTATATTTTGATAAGAGCAAATGAAATATCGAATTAAAGCTCTTTTGGATCTCTATTTTTTTCCAACAGTCACTGCCGTAGGAATTTCTGATTGTTATCTCTCTTGGAGTACTAATGTTATATAACTTGTGAATAAGTTTTACATGCTGTCTTTCCATTCTGGATTTTACAATACGCTACACTTTTTGTGGTATGAAACTCAATGCGGTAGTCAATCACTACCACAACTAAAAAAAAAAAGAAACTAATGTAGTAATTAAGTTGCCTCATTCTTTATCTGTTAGTTCTACAGCTATGCGTTCTCATAACACCATTAGGTGGGGCCGTCATCTCCACGTGGCATCTCCCATGCAGCCAGTACGAATAATGAACCATTCCCATCTCAGCTCTCACTCTGAAGCTCCCTTTTATACCGTACAAGACTCTATTCCTCTGCCCTTGCTTCTCGAGTTGGAGTGCGAGACGAGGCGGCAAGTACACCAAGCTCGACAGCAAATGAACCGGAGCCATCTTCACTTCGCCCGGCCCCTGCCTAAAGGGTTGAATGACTTGTGTTGCTATTAGGCTCTCCGAAAAGTAGAGCTCGAAATACAAGTACTCGTACCCAACTTTCAACTTCTTGTTTGGGTTCGTAAAATTCGCGAGGAATGTGAAGTCGCTGTTTAGAAGCTCGGGAGAGTCGAAGTAGATGACGCTGAGGCTAGCGGCAGGCACGTCGAATACTGGGATTTTGGGCTTAATGGATACGAAGATAACTGTTAGAAAAAATGTAAACGGGATTAGTCGACAACGGAAGTAATAACAAAACAGAAAACGGAAAGAGAGAGCGAGGTTGAAGCCGAGGCGCTTGCACTTTCCGCAAGTCAGTAAAGCCCCGTGTATGTGATACGAACCTCGTTAGGATAGAATGGATGGAAGAAGAACGAAGGAAAACGATAAATAGGATACCTTGCGGAAGTCCCAAAACCCTTGATCCTAACCCACGGAATGATTTAGGTTCGAAAGCCCTAAACCCCAACGAGACGTTGAACCAATAATTCGGAGATGATGAAGACACACAAACGAGATTTGACTGGCTCGTTGATTCGTCGGTTGAACTCTTTTGGTTAATTGGGTAGAATTCGAACCCAAGAGAGGTTTTTATGAAAACTCACGAAACATAATTATTTTATTATCAAAAGTCTTGTTCTTAATGAAATAGAAAAGCCTTTAAATAGGCAAACAAAACCCTAAAGTTGAAAATAAGGAATAAAACAATTAAAAACGCTGAATATTGAAAAATCCGCCGACGCTGCTGATTTTGTGAAAAATGTCGCCCGACGGGAATCTTCTGTCGCCCGACATTCAAATGTCGCCCGACGCTCACGTAGTGTAAAACCAATGTCGCCCGACATTGGACCTTCGACCGCAGGATTTTCTTCGGGCGCAGTTTCAACCCACTGTTAGCCCACGCCTTTTATGAAGATGTCGGCCGACATTTGTGTAGTGTATTTTTGGTGTCGGCCGACATTAGGCCAAAATCTCGACCGAACTTCTCGTTGCGTCCTCGGCTCACGTATGACCTCCGTTCCGTCGTCTTCTTCGCCGTTCCAACCGGAAAATGAATATCTCGTCTCTTCGACGGTCCCCAGGCCACATCATTCCCCTCCTCTTGAAGAGGATTTGTCCTCAAATCCACGCCGATGCCGGGATCGAACACCACTCTCACGAACAAGCTCGGAACGACATAATTCTGCCGCTCACACCCTTGATGAAAACTAGGAGATCTTTCTTCAGGGAAATCATCATGAAGTTCCTGAAAAGCACAATGAATAAAAGGGTGTAGAGACAATAAAACGTTAGTGTAGCACTTCGCCTCCTCGCACAACACCACAGACTTCGCTTGTTCCTCTGTCGTTGCTTGTTCCACCATGGGTAACTCCAATTGCGGAAGGTCCTCGGATTTCATCATTTCCTCCTCCTTGGACTCTACCGAAACCTCCACGACGTCAGAATCCACCGATGGTGTCGGTTCGTCGCACTCTTCTACGGGTTCCTCCGAAGTCAAATCCTCCTCGGAATACACCAAGACCGACTCTTCTTCGGACTCCACCACTGCCTTCGGTGCTGGTTTCTCGCCGTCGTCATCAGTCGCCACTTTCTCAGCCTTCATTGGCGATTGTACCCATTCCCCTAACTTACGCTCAATGTTGCTCCAACACTTGTCCCAACGTTCAGCTCTGGCCCTCCTCTCGTCGTCCAAACGCTCAGCTCTGGACCTCCTCTCATCACGAAACTTCCGACTACGATCACGGACTCGATGATGGCCATTCTGAACTTCTCGGTATCCGCTGCCACCTCTTCGATTCCATGCATCTTCACGATGAGCTCTCTCCTCTAAGGCGGTAAGTCGCTCATTCACCACCTTCATCTTCGATTTAAGCAACCTTTCGAACCGGGCAGTCGCCTCCTCCATGATGAGCTTAGCTTGGGTATAATCCATGTCAGTTATCCTGCAGAAGTGTTAGAAACAAAAATAGAAAAATTCCTCACCACTCTCGTGTATCACTCAATATGGTAAGTCACTCACGCTCGGTTCTCTCACTTCTCTCTCTCAAGAATCAAACTCTCCCAACTTACCGGTCGAATTCAATCCCAACAAAAAAAATCCACGAAACAAAGAATAACTCTAAATTGTTGAACGAACGATGAACAACAATAAAAAGAATAATCGAGGAAAAATATTTTTTTTTTTTTTTAATAAAAATTACTGTTCATGAACAGTAATTTTCGAAAATAAAAATAATAAAAAAATAATTTTTTTTTTTTTTATAAAGAAGAAGAAGAAAGAAACGAAGAAGAAAGAATAAGAAACGAAAAAGAAAAACGAGGTTACGTAATCGAAAAATAAAGAACCCAAACCTGGGCTCTGATACCAAATGATACGAACCTCGTTAGGATAGAATGGATGGAAGAAGAACGAAGGAAAACGATAAATAGGATACCTTGCGGAAGTCCCAAAACCCTTGATCCTAACCCACGGAATGATTTAGGTTCGAAAGCCCTAAACCCCAACGAGACGTTGAACCAATAATTCGGAGATGATGAAGACACACAAACGAGATTTGACTGGCTCGTTGATTCGTCGGTTGAACTCTTTTGGTTAATTGGGTAGAATTCGAACCCAAGAGAGGTTTTTATGAAAACTCACGAAACATAATTATTTTATTATCAAAAGTCTTGTTCTTAATGAAATAGAAAAGCCTTTAAATAGGCAAACAAAACCCTAAAGTTGAAAATAAGGAATAAAACAATTAAAAACGCTGAATATTGAAAAATCCGCCGACGCTGCTGATTTTGTGAAAAATGTCGCCCGACGGGAATCTTCTGTCGCCCGACATTCAAATGTCGCCCGACGCTCACGTAGTGTAAAACCAATGTCGCCCGACATTGGACCTTCGACCGCAGGATTTTCTTCGGGCGCAGTTTCAACCCACTGTTAGCCCACGCCTTTTATGAAGATGTCGGCCGACATTTGTGTAGTGTATTTTTGGTGTCGGCCGACATTAGGCCAAAATCTCGACCGAACTTCTCGTTGCGTCCTCGGCTCACGTATGACCTCCGTTCCGTCGTCTTCTTCGCCGTTCCAACCGGAAAATGAATATCTCGTCTCTTCGACGGTCCCCAGGCCACATCAGTATGCAACGGTTTCAGGCTCTCTGACCCCAAAGATACAACGGCTGATCGGGGATCGAACTAATGCACACTGAATCGAACCCTCGTTTGAACAGAAACTGTGATAACTGAGCAAATGCAAAATGATGGAATGAAACTCTGTTTTTTCGTATGTTAAATGAATGCATGCTCGTCTATTTATAGACTGCACTCAAGGGGAAGTTACATACCACACCACTCACCAGGTGGTTACGGGGCAGTTCCAGCAAGTGGAGGAAACCACTCCATCTCCAACTGCAACCCCACGTTCAACAATTAATAAATTAATTAATTTCGTAAATCAATTAATAATATCCAAAAGTCTAGCCCAATTAATTAATTCTCAAAGGCCTTATAGATGAGCCCAATTAATTAATATTCAAAGTGTTCAACTGGGCTGAATAAAATCGAGCCCAAAACATCAATCCGACCGTGTCCAAAAAGATAGGTACAGCCCAACTCAAGTGATCCAAGTGGCCCAGTGGGCCCCGGGAAGCCCAGGTCACCAAGGAGCCAGGACCAAGCCCACGTCCAAGCCCAAGCCCAAGCCCAGGCCCAGGCCCAGGCCCAGGCCCGAGCCCGGGCCCGGGTCGGGTCGGGTCGGGACGGGACGGGACGGGTCGGGGCGGGGCGCGCGCGTGTGGCCCTTGCCATGTACCGCTAGGGGTGCATGGACTTAGTCAACTTGTTGAACACTCATACTCTCTTATCAAATTTAAAGAGAAATGACTTTTGGTATTCTTTCTATGTGGGATAACATATTTCCCATTAAATTAATAATTGCTTCCATTTACCAAAGTAGTATTTATGGTAAACTTTAAATATTTATTTCTCACTAACCGATTAACGGATTTTGACGAAATAAAGTACCACGATTACCTCGTAACACGGAGATAATAATTGTAACGATTAAATTCGAAATCGAATACATTTTTATTGCCATAAAAATTACATAACTTAGTCAAAATACAAATGAATTATTTAAATGTTACAAATAATTCTAACAATCCCCCACATGAGTGAAATCAATGCAAATGCCATGAATGCAGACTCTTATGCTCGGTTCTCGGAAGGATCAATTGCTTCTGGAAAGGTAGCTTGTGGGCTTGAACCTCCCTTAGTGAAAATCATCGGATGTACTGGCGGCCTAGTGGACGTGATGCCTTGAACTATTCCTCCGAAGTGTACAACTAGTCAATGATAGTCACACAACAAATCCCTATCAGTTTCCATTTCTCTGTTGTGTCCATTTAGGCCCTGGACAACTCTTTGGATTCATAAATGTTTTACTTTTGAAGCGGCCTTTACTTCACATTTATATAGGTGACCTCCCAGCATGAGTACCCTGAAATACTCCACCTTTTCGAGGTGTGGGATTCATTAAAAGTCCCAACGACTTAACCTTTACCACATTTCAGGTTCTAGCACTTATTTGCTCATAGGGATGGAAACGGAAATCTTTATTTCCAAGTGCTTAACTGAACTAGCATGACTTAGTTTTCCCTTTGAACCAAGTTCGTGGGATCTCCACTCAGCATGGTAGGGTTACCGCCATGGTCATTCTTTAGTTGTGGTTTTTCAAACCCATTCCCTTTAGCAACACACTTAATTGATCTCTAGTCATCCCTTTCGTCAAAGGGTCAGCTAAGTTTTCCTGCGACTTCACATAGTCTAAGGAAATCACTCCATTTGTGATCAATTGCCTAACGGTGTTATGTCTCCGACGTATGTGTCGAGACTTTCCGTTATACATATTGCTCTGTGCTCGCGCTATAGCCGATTGGCTGTCACAATGCATCATCACTGGAGACACAGGCTTTTTCCAGCATGGAATATCTTCTAAGAAGTTTCGAAGCCATTCAGCTTCTTCACCTGCTTTGTCCAAAGCGATGAACTCCGATTCCATGGTGGATCGGGCTATACAAGTTTGTTTCGTGGATTTCCACGAGACTGCTCCGCCTCCTATACAGAAGACATAACCGCTAGTGGAATTGGATTCCTTTGAATCCGAGATCCAACTAGCATCACAATATCCTTCAAGTACACTAGGATATCTTGTGTAGTATAGTCCATAATCTCGAGTGTGTTTCAAGTATTTTAACACTCTTTTCAGAGCATCCCAATGTTCATGACTTGGATTGCTCGTGTACCGGCTCAGTTTGCTAACAGAATAAGCTAAATCAGGACGAGTACAATTCGTTAGATACATTAGACTTCCGATCACTCGGGAGTAATCCAACTGAGCTACCGGTTCACCCGTATTGACTGATAAGTTGATACTTCTGTCAATCGGAGTCCTACATTCAGGACCATCAAAGGCATTGAACTTTTTGAGCACTTTCTCAGCATAGTGAGATTGTGACAAAACAATTCCTTCTTCGGTTTTGCTAATCTTAATCCCGAGGATTAGATCTGCTACTCCTAAATCTTTCATGTCAAAATTTCTTTTTAACATGTTCTTAGTGTTCGTGATTTGATCACGACTACTTCCCATGATTAGCATATCGTCCACATAGAGACATACTATCACAAATTCTGTCGGAGTACCTTTAATGTACACGCATTTGTCACATTCGTTGATTTTGAAACCATTTGACAACATAACATTGTCAAACTTTAAGTGCCATTGCTTAGGAGCTTGTTTAAGTCCGTACAACGACCTTATCAGTTTACACACCTTTTTCTCTTCACCAGGTGCAACAAAACCTTCAGGTTGTTCCATGTAAATCTCTTCTTCTAATTCACCATTCAAAAACGCAGTCTTAACGTCCATTTGGTGAATTTCGAGATCATGCAAAGCAGCAATCGAGACTAACACTCGAATGGATGAAATCCTTGTCACAGGTGAGTACGTATCAAAGAAATCATAACCTTCCTTTTGTCTAAAGCCTTTGGCTACCAGCCGGGCTTTAAACTTATCGATCGTTCCATCGGCTCTATATTTTTTCTTTAGAATCCAACGACATCCTAAAGGCTTACAGCCGGGAGGAAGATCAACTAATTCCCACGTGTGATTTTGCATGATGGACTCAATTTCGCTATTAATAGCTTCTTCCCAAAGTGGTCCATCTGGGCTAGCTAGAGCTTCACCATAAGAGTTCGGCTCATCGTCCAACATGTACGTAATAAAGTCAGGTCCAAACGACTTAGCTCTTTTGACTCTTTTACCACGTCTTTGTTCTGTAACTACATCATCACCAGGTTCATTACTTGGTGGTACAGGACTCTCTTCACGAGTTCTTTTGTAAGAACTTGGACCAGCTCCATCTTTGCTCGGAAAGATGTTCTCGAAAAATGAGGCATTTCTCGACTCAATTGTCGTACCTTTAGTCACTTCTGGATTCTCAGAATAGTGTACTAGAAATCGATACGCCATGCTATTCAAAGCATATCCAATGAAGATACAGTCGACTGTTTTAGGTCCTATCTTCATTCGTTTTGGCTCAGGAACCGACACCTTAGCCAAACACCCCCACACTTTAAGGTAATTGTAAGATGGCTTACGACCTTTCCAAAGTTCGTGAGGTGTTTCATTTTTCCCTTTAAGAGGAATCTTATTCAGTAGGTGGTTTGCCGTCAGAATGGCTTCCCCCCACATGTTCTGGGGTAACCCAGAATTGATCAACATAGCGTTCATCATTTCCTTTAATGTTCGGTTCTTTCGTTCAGCAACGCCATTTGATTGAGGCGAATACGGGGCTGTTGTTTGATGTATTATTCCATTTTCAGAACATAATTGTTCAAAAGGAGCTACGTACTCTCCACCTCGGTCACTACGGACTATCTTAATCCGTTTATCAAGTTGATTTTCAACTTCGGTTTTGTACTTAGTGAATGCCTCTAAAGCTTCGTCTTTACTAGTTAATAAGTACAAATAGCAGAACCTCGTACAATCATCAATAAATGTGATAAAGTATTTCTTACCGCCTCTTGTCGGTGCAAACTTTAAGTCACATATATCAGTATGTATAAGTCCAAGAGGTTCGGTACATCGATCGACTGATCGGAACGGTAACTTAGCCATTTTGGCTTCAACACAAATTTCACACTTATGTTGTGAATTTATTTTAGAAGTTGGTATTAATTCCAAGTTCATAAGTCTTTTTATTGCATTTTTATTTACATGTCCTAAACGAAAATGCCATAAATCATAACACTCGATCAAGTAAGAGGAAACAACTTTTTCATTAGTGCTCGAGGCAACGGGAGGGCGAATAGCCATTACAGACATTTTGAAAAGACCCTGATCAAGATAACCTCTACCTAGGAACAGTCCAAATTTAGAAAGTACAAACTTTTTAGCATCAAAAACAAGTTTGAAGCCATGCTCCACAAGAACAGAACCAGAGACCAGGTTCTTTCGGATGTCAGGGACATGCAGCACATCAGTCAGCTTCAGCTCTTTTCCAGAAGACAGTTTTAGGACGACGTTCCCAACTCCAGCAACTTCAGACGATGCGGAGTTTCCCATGTGGAGCTTGCGACCGGTACAAGGAGCATAAGAGGCAAAGGCATCCTTGTCAGAGCAGACATGTCGAGTGGCTCCGGTATCAATGAACCACTGCTTGTTGTTGCTAACCAGATTGGCCTCGTAGACCACAGCAGTCATATCAGCACATGTCAGCTCGTGTTGAACCACGTTGGCACTTGGTCGCTTCTTTTTCTGACCGTTTTTCTTCGGCTTGTTGCAGTCTCTGGCCATGTGGTTCGGCTTGCCACAGTTGTGGCAATTCCCAGTGAACTTCCAGACTTTGGATGGCTCTTTGCCCTTGGAAGTGTTCTTCCTTTTTGCAGAATGTGGCTCAGTCAAGTTCACCCGAGCCTCCATAGGAACTTTCCCAGGCTTGACCTCTCGATCACGGTTGTCTTCTTCGATCCGAAGCTTGACAATGAGGTCTTCAAGGCTCATCTCCTTTCGCTTGTGCTTCAGGTAGTTCTTGAAGTCCTTCCACCCGGGAGGCAGCTTCTCGATGGCAGCCGCCACCTGAAAGGACTCACTGATCTTCATCCCTTCAGCGGCGATGTCATGCAAGATCAATTGATACTCCTGGACTTGAGAGATCACAGACTTGGAGTCGACCATCTTGTAGTCCAGGAACTTGCCGACGACGTACTTCTTTGTACCAGCGTCCTCGGTCTTGTACTTCTTCTCCAAAGCATCCCAGAGGGCTTTGGCAGACTTGTACGTGTTGTACACATTGTACAGCTCGTTGCACAGGCCGTTCAGTACGGTGTGCCGACAGAGGTAGTCACTCTGCCCCCAGGCCTCGAAAGCATAGCGCTTCTCAGCAGTGTCAGTGTCAGTTATAGTTATAGGGTCCTCAGTCAAATGCTTCTGAAGGCCGAGAGTGGTCTGGTAGAACATCATTTTGGACTGCCACCTTTTGAAGTCAACACCGGTGAACTTCTCGGGTTTCTCGGCATTCGGGATGGTCTGGGTGTGGATAGGCAGCGCCACTGGAATCTTACCGATGAGAACTTCCTTGTTGTTGATGGGTTGTTCAACGTTGATGACGGGAATCTCCTTGTTCTTCTGGGCATCGTTGTTCTGGGCATCACTTCCGGTAGACATGCTTTACTGACTTGCGATTGTTAGAAAAAATGTAAACGGGATTAGTTGACAACGGAAGTAATAACAAAACAGAAAACGGAAAGAGAGAGCGAGGTTGAAGCCGAGGCGCTTGCACTTTCCGCAAGTCAGTAAAGCCCCGTGTATGCAACGGTTTCAGGCTCTCTGACCCCAAAGATACAACGGCTGATCGGGGATCGAACTAATGCACACTGAATCGAACCCTCGTTTGAACAGAAACTGTGATAACTGAGCAAATGCAAAATGATGGAATGAAACTCTGTTTTTTCGTATGTTAAATGAATGCATGCTCGTCTATTTATAGACTGCACTCAAGGGGAAGTTACATACCACACCACTCACCAGGTGGTTACGGGGCAGTTCCAGCAAGTGGAGGAAACCACTCCATCTCCAACTGCAACCCCACGTTCAACAATTAATAAATTAATTAATTTCGTAAATCAATTCTCAAAGGCCTTATAGATGAGCCCAATTAATTAATATTCAAAGTGTTCAACTGGGCTGAATAAAATCAAGCCCAAAACATCAATCCGACCGTGTCCAAAAAGATAGCCCAATTAATTAATATTCAAAGTGTTCAACTGGGCTGAATAAAATCAAGCCCAAAACATCAATCCGACCGTGTCCAAAAAGATAGGTACAGCCCAACCCAAGTGATCCAAGTGGCCCAGTGGGCCCCGGGAAGCCCAGGTCCAGCCCAGAGTCCAATTGACCAAATCACCAAGGAGCCAGGACCAAGCCCACGTCCAAGCCCAAGCCCAGGCCCAGGCCCAGGCCCGAGCCCGGGCCCGGGTCGGGTCGGGTCGGGTCGGGTCGGGTCGGGGCGGGGCGGGTCGGGGCGGGGCGGGGCGGGGCGCGCGCGTGTGGCCCTTGCCATGTACCGCTAGGGGTGCATGGACTTAGTCAACTTGTTGAACACTCATACTCTCTTATCAAATTTAAAGAGAAATGACTTTTGGTATTCTTTCTATGTGGCATAACATATTTCTCATTAA
This sequence comes from Euphrasia confusa, assembly GCA_954870475.1. Lineage (NCBI taxonomy): Eukaryota > Viridiplantae > Streptophyta > Magnoliopsida > Lamiales > Orobanchaceae > Euphrasia > Euphrasia confusa. The sequence continues at coordinate 6,452,767 of OX940949.1, forward strand.
AATAATAATTGCTTCCATTTACCAAAGTAGTATTTATGGCAAACTTTAAATATTTATTTCTCACTCACCGATTAACGGATTTTGACGAAATAAAGTACCACGATTACCTCGTAACACGGAGATAATAATTGTAACGATTAAATTCGAAATCGAATACATTTTTATTGCCATAAAAATTACATAACTTGGTCAAAATACAAATGAATTATTTAAATGTTACAAATAATTCTAACAATAACTATGGTAGATATGCCGAAATATATTCGACATCCGGTTTCGTGTGCAACACGTAGAGGCCGGGCCATTTGTGCGGCTTCAACATCCGGGCGATCCAAAGGAGTGACGAGGTCATTCACAAGGAGAGCAATTCGTGGCTGATCCATTAAGGTGGTTCAATCGACTCAACACCACCTTAATCAACATCAACGAGGCACGCTACACCGGTTGTAAGTGTTCTCGTTAATCCTTATATACATATATATTGGATATATATATATATATATATATATGTTTATATGTGTTCTTATACATATTAAGTGTGCACTAAGATCATGGCATAGTAGATCTATCGCTTTACACGCTTCCGCACTCACGGTATATCGATCGGATCGGTATACCGGTACCATCAGACGGTACGCCCGAATCCCGAGCTTCTTCTCCGATATTCACCTCCGGTGCAGCTGGTTGTGCCTCTATTTGGACGACGAACACAAAGCACTCATCCTCTTGCTCGTCTAACATGCGGGAGACATCCTCGTCGCAAAGCATAGGAGCTCGCACGCTTCTCGCGTCATAGCCTCGGGTAAAATAGTACAACATGTACTCGGCATTGGGCGGAGGGCGCAAAACCAAACGAATCCGGCTCGTAAGGGCGTCGAGTGTAAGTTCTTCCCTCCGAAAGAAGAGGCACATATCTACTCCGTCAACATAGGCCGCTCGATCCCAACGACCACCGTACCGTATCGTGATTCGTTGATTCGACATCTACAATTACAAAACACAGTTGAATTCAGTGGGGGAACCCAAAATATCCACCCAAAAGCATAAACAAAGCCTTAATTAGACAATTTTTTTAAAAAAAAATGAAAAAACGGACTCTGTACACGGTGACCGAGAGACTATCCGGTACACGGTGTTTTCCGGTCACCGTGTACCGGATAGTGTCTCGGTCACCGTGTACCGAGAGACTATCCGGTACACGGTGACCGGAAAACACCGTGTACCGGATAGTCTCTCGGTCACCGTGCACCGAGACACTATCCGGTACACGGTGACCGGAAAACACCGTGTAGTGCGAACCGTGTAACGGAGACACCGGATAATCTTCATAACTACACGGTGACTACACGGTCTGGGAAACCCACCGTGTAGCCACCGTGTAGTTATGATTTTTTGCAGAAAATCGAAAAAAAAAAACCAGAATCGACGCGTTTCGACGTACATTTCGGCCGGCGAACTCGTCTGCCCTTCCCACGTATATTCAGACGATGATTTTTGTAGAGAGGATATTTGTTTGAGAGAGAGTGAAGTTTTGTTTTTTGAAATGAGTTTAGGGTTTGAGGGTTTGAGTAGGGGGGAAGATGAGGGCATTCATGCATGCAATAAATCTCACCAACCAAACAAAAATCTGATTTTTGATGTAGTTGGCCCCACAGTTTTTTGTTTTGATTTTTTAAGGTTTTTAAAAGGTTTTAAATAGTTTTTTGTATTATTATTTGAGAGAAAAAAAAAGTAAGAGTAAGTTAGACATTTCCTTTGCAAATTGTCTAAAATAAATGTACTTTTTATAAGTGTGACAAAATAAATGTACTTTTTATTTTTTTGTTTAAAAAGTTGTATTCCCACTAAGTTTTACATGGTGTTCTTTCCATTTTGGATTTTACACTACACTGCACTTTTTGTGGTATGAAACTCAATGCGGTAGTCAATCACTACCACAACTAAATTAAAAAAAAAAAAAAAAAAAAAAAAAAAAAAAAAAAAAAAAAAAAAAAAAACTAGTGTAGTAATTAAGTTGCTTCATTCTTTATCTGTTAGTTCTGCAGCTATGCGTTATCATAACACCATTAGGTGGGCCCGTCATCTCCACGTGGCATCTCCCATGCAGCCAGTAAGAATAATGAACCATTCCCATCTCAGCTCTCACTCTGAAGCTCCCTTTTATACTGTACACCACTCTATTCCTCTGCCCTTGCTTCTCGAGTTGAAAGGCGAGACGAGGCGGCAAGTACACCAAGCTCGATAGCAAATGAACCGGAGCCATCTTCACTTCGCCCGGCCCCTGCTTAAAGGGTTGAAGGACTTGAGTTGCTATTAGGCTCTCCGAAAAGTAGAGCTCGAAATACAAGTACTCGTACCCAACTTTCAACTTCTTGTTCGGGTTCGTGAAATTCGCAAGTAATGTGAAGTCGCTGTTTAGAAACTCGGGAGAGTCGAAGTAGATGACGCTGAGGCTAGCTGCGGGCGCGTCGAACACGGGGATTTTGGGCTTAATGGATACGAAGATGACTATGGTTGATATGCCGAAGAAGATCAAGAGGAGACTGAATAGCAAACAGAGGATTGCGCCAAACCATACGATCGGGTTCGTTCTCTCGGGCCGTTGTCTGAGGATGATCGGCTGATCTCTTGTCGATCTGAGCTCGGTGGTTAGCTTGTATGGGATTATCTGAAGAGGGGATGGTCTTGTTTGCTTATGTGAAGAAGGGGTGTATGGTGGTGGAGGTGGAAGAGGGTGCATTTTTTGTGTGTAGGAATGAGGGGAAAAATGAATGTGGCTGTTGTTGATTAAATAATAAAAGTTGGGAGTGGATTAAGGGGTAAAGCAAAAGAGGCTTTTGAGTGTTAGTGGGTGGCCAATAATAACTTCTTTAAAAAAAGCAAAAGATGTATATACATGTAAGATCTGGAGATGGATGTTAGAAATTTGAATTGTGGTCTGCCTTTTTGTGTGGAAGTAAGAAACCACTGGAAAAGGTATTGTCTTGATTATGAAAATGCAGATTTTATGCTTACTCACTAAGAAACTGATAGTAGGAATCAAAATCATTTCAAAAATGAAGAATCTTTAATAAATAATTTTTATTTTTTTTAAGTTGAGACTAGTTTTTTTGTTTTTTGTTTTGTACATATCACTGGAAGTACAGATAAATTTAAAAGGGAATGTTGTTGGTAGGTTCAAACCTTTGGAGTTCACTCATCGTCGGTTCCAAAATATCGGTCACCGAATTCGCCCATACCAGGGATGACACGGTAATCTTCATTCAAGCCGATTTCAATCTCGGATGTCACTATCTTTAACCGAGGAAAGCATTTGCACACCGTATGTACTCCCTGAGGGGCCTGCAGAATACAATAGTTTCTTACGAAAAGCTCTTGGAAATTGGAAGAGAGAAATATAGGCTTAGGAGATGTTTAAACTTACAGATACTAGGTTAAGGAATATGATGTTGGGCTCGGGTACACCCTTCTTGATGAGTAGGGATATAGCTTGAACAGCTGAATTTCCTGTTAACAAAAATTCACGATGAAAAAACAGGTATACATGTATGGTAAGATGAGTTTTTTTATGAAGAGACTGACCTGTGCCCAGAATCGGATCCAATAACAACACGTGTCTGTCTGAGATGTCTGTCGGCAGTTTTTCATAGATCAGCTGCCACAAAAATTTAACGAATAAAACACCAAAAAGGGAACCAAAAGAAAAGAAGGATAGGAAATGAGTTTTCGCTATTGCTTACCTGCTGACCATTGTCGCCTTCTCTATGAATAAGAATTTTTCCGATTTTGATCCCTTTGCAACATGCTCGTAAGGCATTCTCCATGCTTTCACCACTGAAAATGTTTTGATGTTATTTTACCCACACAAAAAAACATGTAAAATCAAAAATCACGGTTTTAGGAAAGAAGAAAAATTAACAATTTTTTCCACCTTCTAATAATAGAGACACCACATAATCTCTTACAGAAGTCTACACCAGTGTATACAGATCCTGCATTGCCAAGTGCAATACGATATAAACATATTAAAAGGAAAATTAAATGTAAGGACAAATAGCAGATAATTGAGGGCAGGGGACATACCAGTCGGAGTGATCACCTGCTTTTCTGTAAATGGAAGATGCCCAAGTCCATGTTCAACAACCTGATAAACATGAAGTTCCACAAAATAAGCAATTTAAAGTTAACAAAAGGCCCTTCCGGAAAACATGGGCACATACCAAACGGATCAATCTGTCAGCATAAAATACAAAATCATGCTTTGTTGTTTGAGAATCGCGTATAAGTGTGTGCATACCCCGTATCTGGATAATTCAAAAGATGGACACAAAACTTCAGTGGGAAATAAAGAAAAAAGAAGATGAAATTAGTAGCATCTTTCATGAGGTTCAGATAAAAATGAAGAAGGTTCATGTGGAAAATAGTACCTGAAACGTAGAATGAATAACATATAGATTAGGATAGATTTTACAAAGATCGTGTTGGCCGAGTTTAGTACGTATATGTTGCACGATTAAATCAATGGCAACAGCATTGTCTCCTCCACGAGGAATAATGATGTCAGCGTACTTTTTTGTTGGGAGTATAAAATCGTCAAAAGCTGGCTTTACAAATTTCGAGTACTGCATTTGGATAAAAACCAATGATCACTAGGAATATAAAAACACATATGGAGTACACCATATGGAATGATATTTAAAGGTTACACAATAAAATCCAAACAACAGATTCATTTTTTTTTTTTTTTATATATCTGAATATATGAAGGAAGTATTTTATTTCTTATATACCTGATCAAGCACCGTACCAATATCTCGCCCCTTTTCTACAGTATCACGCCGTATTCTCCTTGCCAGCCGTACATCAGAATCTGCACTGAAAGCTTTTTGTTATCAAATCAGACTAAATGAATAATAAGTAAAGCTAGTGCCCCATTATTTATTGTGCTCTCCCAACAAATAGTAGGAACCATGTAAACGATGTCTGGGGGAAAGAAAAAGAAACCTGTATCTACGAATATCTTCATATTCATTGAATCCCGAACACGCTGATCGTGGAAGATGAGTATACCTTCTAAAATAATAACATCCGATGGATTTACCTGCCAAACATACACAGAGTAATGAGTTCGAGGAACGAAAGGAGGAAAAATGTGGAATTTAAGAAGAGAAATATAGGAAATTACTCTTCGAGCAGGGAAGACATCACTTTTGTAGCTCTTGAAGTCGTATTTTGGAATATCTACTGCCTGACCATGTTTCAATTTCTCCAATATCGACAATAATTGCTCCGTGTTGAACGCATCTGAACAAACAATAATAATACAAGCACATTAAGGAGTGTGCAACTGTTTTGGAAAAGGAACCCCATAAGATGCAATCGATAAATCTGGTAGGGCCTCATTTTGTAAGGAATCATGCTGAAACAATAAACGAAGGCTCACCAGGATGATCGAAGTTGTATTCATTAACTCTTTTAAGTTCATCTGGTGTCAAATTGTGATAAAAGGAATCCTGCCAAAACGGTAAACAATCATTTTAAAGGACTACAACAATATGATTATGATGACACATCTTCTTCGTTTTGATGTATTTGGAAATTAGAGAATTTATAGAAAATATCAAAATGAGCAATAAATAAAAATCAAACCAATGGCAATAAGTATATCCCTATACAATGATTATGGGAAAATGATATTGAAGAAATCCAACATACAATTATCCTATTCTAGGTAAAGGTACCTACATGCATCCGGCAAACAGACGAAAGGGATAAGAACAGCAAAACAAACATATTGCAAGTATTCAAACATGTATCCAATCTACAAAATTAAAGATCGTAAAAACTTTCTATTTTTTTCATATAGTTTGGGTAGAAAAGTGGCATACCTGGTTAACAAGAACGACGCGCTGATCACGAAGCTGTTCAATGATCAAATCGCAAACTGAAGTCTTCCCAGACGCCGCCCCTCCAGCAACTCCTGAGATGCAAGATTATATATAAAAATAAAAAAAAGGGATACAGTACATCTAACAACTAAATAGATTGATCACACTACCTATGACAAAGGGTTGCTTCGCGTTTTCAGCTGTGGATGCAGTCGGCTGCTCGGAAATCGAGCTGGTGTTCTCTAAATGAAACCCGGAGAAATGAGCCCCTGACGATGCCGCTATCAAATCTTCGACTGCTGCCGTACCCATTCGGTCGAGCTTTCACAGAAAAAAAAAAACAACAAATCAACACACACACAAATGTATACCACAATCTATCATCTTACAATACACTAATTAGAGATTCAAACATTTCTACATGTGCAAAATCAATCCTTTCTGTTACTAAACTACAAATACAATATCGAATCACACACACACACAAACACTAATTGCTATTTTAATAAAATCAGAAAAATACTATTAAAGAAATAAAAAAGGTTTAATAAATAAAATACTAAATGAAAAGAATGCAGTATTGATTACCTGGTGCGAAAAATCTGGATTCGGAAGAGCGAGAGAAGGAGGAAGAAGCAGGAGGAGCTACTGTACTTTTTGAGCTCAGTGTTCTACGCGGGCTAACGGAGTGGGTGGGCCCTATTTATAAGGGAAATCGATTCGGCGGTGCGGCTCCGGGTCTATTTGGATTCGGCCCAGATCCAACTTTATGGATGGGCCTACATTCGAGCGGGTTTGAACCCGGTTGGGCCCGCTCGCCTGAATAAATGATGTGGGCCCGGATAAGGTTTTGGGGCGTTGTGTTGTTTTCTTTTTTCAACTTAGTTTTTGGATTTCATTGAAATGAAATCATGAATGAAGATCGTGTTGCGATTTGGATAGAGATTGTGTTCGATTTACCTTTTTACCAATAAATACTGTAATATTTTCATTTTTAAGTCAAATAAAAATTGAAAATCTATCAATTATTTTGAACTATTATATAAACTGCCTATTGGAAGCTAAAATATATTTTGAGAAATAAATATGTTTTAAATGTACCATTTAAAACATTTGACATGTCCATAGTATGAGGATATAACATTAGTTACATTACACCAATACCTATATCATGCATTTAGGTGTATAATTTATTGTTCACTTAGAAGGGTGTATTCAATTCGGATTTTAAAGGATTTTTTTGGACTTTTAAAAGTCCGTGGATTTTTATAAATTTTTTAAATCCACGGAGTCTAGGAAGAGTTTGACTGACTTTTGGTATTGATTTTCATGTATTTTCATAGAGTTTGTGAAATATATTTTTAATTATTAACATTAATTTTCATAGACTTGTATTTATAAAAAATAATAAATTGTTTTAAAAAAATATAAATTATTTAGAAAATAAAAAATGAAAAATGTTAATTCAAAAATTTAAAATAAATAAATTATTATCCATCACTATTATTAATCTTCATTTACATTATTTTGTTATACGCAATCTCATTTCTCACATTATTATTTTTATTTTTATTTATATCATTATTATACAACGACCTATATATAGGTATATATAAAATATACGTATAGTTTACTTCCCTCGTCATATTTAAAAAAAATCTTCATTGGTGTCGCTGAATTTTTATCATATTTTATCAAATATTAAACAATACATCATTATAAATAAAACATCATAAATAATTTTTTAAATAAATTGAATAATAATAATATTAATAATATAAATTTATTATATTTGAATTGTTATTGAGAAAATATATTGTTGTATATAATAAATAAAAAATAATTTATTATTAATATGATATATAAATAATTAATTTTAAATAAAATATGATAAGATCAATTTTCTCAAATAAAATTTTGATTATTTTATATAGATAGATTTGTGTAATATTCTTGTTAAATAATGATTTTTTTTTTTAGTTTTAATGTTAGAATTTTCGGTGTCGTAAAGAAGTCCGTCGAAATCTCTCATAATTATGAGAGATTTTGAAAAGTCAAGTTTAGTTATATTTTTTAAAGAGAATCCATTAAAATCCATGAATTATTAAAATCCATTAAAATCCATAGACATTTGAATACGATTTTTAAAGACTTTTTAAAATCCTAATTGAATACCTCCGGATTTTAATGGACTTCTAAAAATCCGAATTGAATACCTACGGATTTTAAAAGTCCATTAAAATCCTACAGACTCCGAAACGAATACACCCCCTTAGTCTAAATCTTCCTTATAAATATGTAAAAATATTATCGAAAATAAATAAAATATCATTAAAAACATTTCAAAAAAATATTAAAAAGTAACACTAAAATTATCATCGCAAAACATTTTAAAAAAATATTAATTAAGTAACACTAAAATCATCATTATAATTAACACAGGGAGAAATGTGATTACTCAATTCTCCTTTTTACTTTGTAATGTAAGTTATAAATTGTCACATTACACTATTGTAATATTTATACGTGGAGGATGTGTAATTGTGTATATTTATATATAATATTTTTTTGTCTTTCAAAAGTTTGCTTACTCTCTATTTTTTTTTTTTTTTTTTTTAAGTTTTCACTAATAAATGATTTTATTTATAATTTAAATTTATCTTTTCAATGTTTATTTATTTACATTAATATCATTATTTATTTATTTATTTATTTATTATTTATCAAACAATACTCATTATATCTTTTTTATATTATTTAATATATAAAAAACTTACCACTTTAAATGTTTTTCTTAATTTATGTGGAAAATTTTCTATAATATTAAAAATCGTCCGCGCATAGGTAAAACATTAAACGTAACTTAGTGGTAAGACATGTGATCATATCGGTGTAATTCATGGGACGCAAGATTCGAATCTCGGGTAAAATGAAATTTTATTAAAATAATATAATGTTTATCTTAGATGAGATTTGTTGACTGCATATCCTTCGATTTACATTCTACTCGATCCAGGTCTATACATTTTATTAAAAAAAATTAAAATTAAGAACGGCCCGGGGTACAAACAGTACGTGTTAATGACGTGGCACCAGCAAGGACAAGCGCCAAGTTGCCAACGCATGCCGATGATGTCAAATTCTCATATTTGACAAAAACACGTGTGACTAATGACTATCACAAGTATAGATTCTAATTTTTGTCTTTATGTAATAACACTACAATCTTTTAAAAGAAAATGCATCCGTCTAATGAAAAATGTCTATATTATAATATATCACTACCTTTTTTCGTTATTCACGGCGCGAATTACAAATTTTTTAAATGTGATAATTAAAAAATATTGCATGCATTAATGTTATTATATGAGTGAAATGCGTTTGTGTGGTTGAAATTGTTTCATTTTTTAAAAATAAATAGTAAATTAATTCTTTTCCACTCTTGTAATGAAACAAAACAAAAGAAGGAAATGTAAAACTTTTTATGAGAGTGTAAAAATGAATTTATTTGAACTTATTAATTTATGGCAAGAGGCTTTTGTGGCATATGGACCATGGTCCTTAATCCTTATGGCTCGCATTGGGCCCTTAGATATTGGAGTGTATTGTATTGAAATTTGTATGCTTATTGGGTTAGTGGGCATACTAGAAGAAGGCCCAATTCGTATAGCCCACATCAAGCCCAATGTTTTACGGCCTGGAATGATGAATGTCAAAACGACTTGACGGAGAATTGGTTTTTCAAAACTAACTACTCATGCACTTTTCTTTGTGTTGTGCATAAATAGATAGGACTAGTGAGAAAGATGAAAATCGAAGTTGTCAGAGATTGCTTGAGCTTAAATAGAGATTATAACTCGTTGGATCTCCTTCGTCGGAGCACCCTAACTCTTCGGACCCACGTTGTCGATTTCACTTGACCTAGTCGAATCCATTACCCCTCTTATCCACCTGTAGATGTCACAGTTAATTTGTACGAGCCACTTCGTCGGACCACTATGTACACCTCGACGGGGACACTTTGTCGTGAGATTTGTAGTTTTTCATCGCGGATAGGTTAATTTAATGTCTCTGTTTGTAAATGTTTTCTTGACCCCTCGTGGTTTTCGACTTCTCTTCGCTCCGAAACAGTTAAAAAGTACATACCAATCTGGCAATCTTAATGAAATTAAAACGTGTGCATAGGATTTGATGGGGAAAAAAACTTAATATAAATTTTCAATTGAAAATAGTTTAAATGATAATGGTAGTATATACTCACTCAGTCTCAAAATAATTGTTACACTTTCTTTATAAATTACAAATGAAATGTGATCATTAAACAGAAACAATGAAAACAGTATATTTGTGAGATTGTCTCATCGGTCAAACGACTCAAACCAATTGGTCCTTATTTTGTGGTTAGTTAGAAATAGTCACAGGCCGACGTCATTCGTTATATATATAGAATATACTACTTTGTACTTGGCCTTTGAGAGTAATGACGTCACTTCTTCTTGGCGTATTATATATTCGGTTGCTTCAAATTATTGAACACCTTACGAGCCTGGTTTGCGGCGGACCCACCGCTTCCTAACAAACCACGGTAATGTAATACTAACCTCTCTCTTCTAGTCGTAATCAGCTGGTGTGTGTGTCACTCATCTCTTATTTATTCTACTCCAAATATCATTGTCGCGGCGAAGTTGATGGAAATACGAGCTAATTTCCGTGTCGACTAACTCATGTTCAACTACTACGTAGTACTGTACTAATATTTTGGTTGTGTTTTTGGCATCTAAAATTTTTGATCTTCATCTCAATTTACATTGACTTAATTTGTTCATTCCCCTAACTGATGATCACTTTTTTTTTTTTTTTGGCTTTGAACAAAATTACTAATTCACATACCTTAATTCTCTACTCGTTGAATTGACAATTAGAGTCATGATTGAATGATGTTAAATTTGGTAGTTTGATGTTAAAAAAATTATTTATATACTCTGTCTTCCCATAATAATAAAATCACTTAATCAAACTATAAAAGTGATGTATCAATTATTTTAATTAATAGTATTATTTTCATTTTCTTAGAAAATTTGACAAATTTCATTTGTAATCGAATGAAAATAATTTTGTTTTCATGTCTCATCAGTTACTTGTTATTATTATATTTTTTTAAATTTCTAATGCATTTGAAGATTCCAATCAATGTCCACATACCACCACCAAGATATTTGTTGCTTTCTCACCCTCCAACCTATTTGCAGAATTCTTTAATCAAAATAATGGCCTGATCATGAAATCTTATTTATTTATTTATTTAATTATTTTAAGGGGAAAATCACTGCAGCAAATCAGCAAGGCCACAAACCATTTATATTTTTCTTTCAAATAAAATTTAGTATAAATAAATCTAAAAAAAAGTAGTACTCATTAAAATACTTTTCTTGTCTTTGAAAAAAAACACAGATTCTTTGCTTGGAAGAAGCGTAGAATTAACAGAAAAACTTGCACTCAAATATCTCCTCCACTAAATAAATTAATGTAAATAAATAAGGCTGAAGTGTAGTGCAGTGTAAGCCAACAAATCATCACCTTCCACACTCCAAATATTTCGATTTCGAAAAACTTCACTCTGCAAATTCATCCATCATCAATGGCGTAAACATCCATCCAAACAAAGCCTTGCGTACCGGAAACCTTCCGTTTTCTATTGCTCCATCCACTTCACTAACCCGTACGTATAAAAAAAACTAAATCGAAACAAATCTATATACAGGATCACTGAAAATTAAAATAAATATATGAGGAAGACGGCGGTAGGACGCCACGCTGGGGAAGCTCGGAGATCAGTTCTTCCTCGAAGGAATTCTCGACTGCATCCATGAAATCACGGCGGCGCTCGCCTTCTCGAGGATGACTGATTCCGCTTACAGGGTCGAAACGACGTCGCGCCTCGCCCAATGGCGGATCGAGAATCTCGCCTCTTGCACCTACCGGAAATCAGATCCCTTCAGGATCGGCAACTGGAATTGGTCAGTCTCGATCGCTCTGTTTTATTGTTGTTATTATATGTTCATTCCAAAAATTCCCCAAAATTTCCACTCCTCAGATAACCTAATTTTCGATTTATCTCCGATTTGAAGGCATTTGTCGGTGGAGAAAAATCGTGGTTTGTACATTAAACTGTACCCGGAGATATCAAACCTAACCAGAGAAAATCCTCCAATCGCATCGTTCGTGATCAAATCGGTGTCCTCTGTGGGAGATCGCAAGTGTTTAGTTCATCCAGGTTAAAACTCTTATCTCCACATCATCATAATTTTTCTCTGATATCAAAAAAAAAAAAACCTGCTTAAAATTCGTGTCATGTTAAACTGCAGAAGTTATTGATAAACAGCTTAAAAGCAACGAAGATTTCGTGTGGGTAATCGAAGCTCCACTAACCGGAAAGTTCATCATCGATGTCGAGTTTCTCGATCTGAAACTCGCATCTCCAGACGTAAGTTTTGTCAAGGGTAGTATAGTATGAACACTCTCTGTTAGCATCATCATCATAGGAAAAAGACTTACTGATACTAGACTCAACTATTTGTTCTGGAATTACACACAGGGCACGTGCCCTCGCTCGATTTGGGCTGAAGGCCCCACCCAAAAGCACTCCAGTGAAACCGCCCTCTCGTCTCTTGGCCGGATGCTGTCGGAGAGCATCCACACAGACATCACCATCACCACCACCGACGGAGCTGTCCAGGCTCACCGAGCAGTCCTCGCCTCCCGTTCGCCGGTCTTCCGCAGCATGTTCTCGCACGACCTCAGGGAGAAAGAGATGTCCGCCGTGGAAATCCCAGACATGTCGATCGAGGCCTGCCGGGCCCTACTGAACTACATGTACGGAAATATAGGGAACGAGGAGTTCTCGGCCCACAGGCTGGCCTTGCTCCGGGCAGCTGACAAGTACGACATATCGGATTTGAAGGAGGCGTGCCACGAGAGTTTGCTGGAGGATATCGACACGAAGAACGTGCTGGAGAGGCTGCAGAATGCTTCCCTGTACAGGCTGCCGAGGCTGAAGAGTAGCTGCATGAGGTATTTGGTGAGGTTTGGGAAGGTGTTTGAAATAAGGGACGATTTCGACGCCTTCTTGCAGTGTGCGGATAGGGTGTTGATTGGGGAGGTGCTGAATGAGATTCTTGCTGCTTGGAAGGGCTTCTGAATCTGATTGATGTATGATCGAATATGATTCTACTGTGAAAGAGCAAAGATGGGTATTGGATTGTTTGTATTCATTGTACAGTTGAATGTTGCTGGTTGTGTGTATAGCTTGAAATGTAAATATACATCACAAAATAGAATATGATTGGTATTCTTATTGTTATATATAGATGAAAGAGCGTTGGGCAATGGAATATTATCAGGATATACCCAACGAGAAAGAAAATGTATGAAACTTCCACAATGTCCTACGATTTATTTGCATTAGCTTAGAGATCAGCATTTGTCTCAAGACATTTTCTTTGTAATTAAAAAAAAAACTTCTATGAATAATAAAGAGAAAGAATATAATGGTTTTGTGCCAGAGCTATAGACAAAATTGGTCAAAGTTGACTTTTTTTTGTTCGTCCAATACATATGATAAATAATACAAAAATTATGAAAAAATAACTAGAATATAATTTAACTATTGAATTTTATTTTAGTTATTTTTTCATAATTTTTGTATAATGTTTATCATATGTATTGGACGGACCAAAAAAATAAATGTTGACCACATATGCTTATAGCTGTGGGACGGAGGTAGTAAGTATTAACATTCGTGCGTATGCATAATAAATATACTGATATTTACATCACAATAAATATAATAATTACATTTATTTTTAAAAAGAATATAACATTCGTGCATGTGCACTATAATTTTAATTTGAAGTAAGAGCATTTCCAGTAAAAATAAATTTTATAGGTTTCACCATTTATTTATTTTATATTTATTATTTAATTTAAATAATAATATTAGTAGTAGTAAAACTCTTACATACCTTCAATAATTTATATCTCACTATACCTCATTATTAGGTGAGAGAGTAAAAATAAATTTTATAGGTCTCACCATTTATTTATTTTATATTTATTATTTAATTTAAATAATAATATTAGTAGTAGTAAAACTCTTATATATCTTCAATAATTTATACCTCATTATTAAGTGAGAGATAGAGTTAAATGTAGATTTCTAACTCTACATTGGATATACTCTAAAAAAAATGCCACCACAACATAGAGCATCTACTGAATGACTTAGAGAAATACTCCACATAACCTCAATCTTTTTTTATTTCTACTTAAAAAACTTCTAACCATCACTCCAATGCTTTCTACCCATACATATATAATTTTATAAATCACACCATTAATTTATTATATACTTATTATTTATATTATAAATATTATATTAATAATCATATTTGATTTTAAAATAAACGAATACAAAATTTTGAAATGCTGAAAAAAGTAGCAGTGCATATATTGCGAAATAAAAATGCATACGTGATTTATAAAAATTGTGTGTGTATATATATATATATATATATATATATATTATTTTTATTTTAAAAATATATTAAATAATTACGGTATAATTTTTTTCAAACATATGTTATTTAAAATTGTACCTTAAAATAAAAATAATACCATAATTAAGAATATACGTAATAAAATAATAAAATAATTATACATTCGTATAATAAAATAATACAGTAATTTATTGGACTCCCGGAGTAAAAGTTTATCGACCAAAACTATCTACCATGACACATCATGATGCTCTAATATTTGCACACATGTAAATATATAATTTGTAAACATCCACCAAGCTTAATTTAAGAGTTATGAAAAAAATGCTTAAGAAAAAAGATGCATACATCAACCAACGTATCACCAAGCTTAATTTAAGAGTTCTTATGAAAAAAATGCTTAAAAAAAAAAGATGCATACATCAACCAACCATACGGTTCCGGTGAAAATTTACCTTAGTTCCTGCAATTACCATCGACATTCGCTCTTTGTCGAGAAGTCGATTAAATTGCACCGCATGACATCAACATTAGTTAGTTGAATAGACGCACAAATATTTATGCAATTAAGCATGATTAGAATTGAATTGGATGGAGGCGAGAGACAGTTTAACTATCAACTATACAAGTACAAAGAATGTCCGATTATAACATCAACGTCACAATCGTAAATTCAGGTACAAAATTTTGACTCCACTCAAGTCTCAGCCTTTACACGATATCAATAGGGTGGGATTTTGAGCCAGCACAGCCCGGCAACCGATAATTATTAAAAATATAAAATAAAATTATAATTAATAAAAATATTTAAATTTGTACAAAAATAATATAATAATTATAATTTCAATTAAAAAAATATGTTAAAATATATACTCCCTCCTTCCCTTAACACTATGCATAGAGAAAATGACACGTAAATTAAAAAAAATGATTTTTTGTGTGTTATATAATATAAAGTAGGGGTATAATAGGTATTGATGGGTAAGTAATAAAGTAGATAGTTGAAAAAGTAGTGGTATAAGAGTAAATAAATGTGTATTGGGAGGATAAAATTGTGAAAAGACATTCCATTTATGGAATGTGCACTGTTTTAAGGGATGGACTAAAAAGAAAAGTATGCATTGTTTTAAGGGAAAGAGGGAGTAGTAACTAATTGAAAAAAAAAATTGAGCTGCCCGAGAGCAAAATAAAGTTTAGCCCGTAAGCCCATTGAGTCCGGCTAAAAAAGCCAGAATTTGTATGAACCTGCAAATATCTAGCCCAGCCCGACACATTGGTCGGGCCGGCCCATCGCCGGGCAAAAAGTCCCAACTATTTAGAGGGAATTGGGAGGGGTAACCCTCCCAATTGTGTTTATCGGAAAAATGCCCCTCCCATCATTTTACATTTATTTTTAAATGATAATATAATAAAAATAAATCTAAAATCAAAAATAAACTTTTAAAAATTATCAATTAACCTAAACATTTATATGAATTGCAAATCAGTCCCTGAAAATTTTTAAACCCTAACACCCGCTGCCCTCTCTTTCTCTCTTTTCTCCTTCACCAGAAACACAGTACGAACGAACGGCGGCGAAAAAAACGATCTCCGACCGACGAAGAAACTACCCTCCGGCATATCGTGCCCCGCCCTCTAACTTTTCAGGTAAGTACCCCTCTCAATTCTCTCTGCCCCGCACCTCTCTATCTCTCAGTCCAATTTCAAGTTTTGAAAAAAAATTGAAAATGCAGAATTCCGGCAATGTCGACCGCGTCAACTTCCGCGAACAGGGCAGGGAAAAGGCCTCGTCGGCCATCCCCGTCCCCAACTGCTCAGAGCAACCCGGCGGATGAAGCCCGTTCGAAGTCGATGCACGACCGCGACGACGATCGTTTCCTCGGGTTGCCGGAAACACAGGCCCGAATGAACTATCAGGTACCACTCTACTTCCCTGGCTCGAATGCAATTCAATTAACCGTCGTAGCTTTAATTTTGGGTCGAGATTAAGTTTTTTGAATTTTCTGGAAATTGTGTTCTGTGTTCTTGAATGAGGTGCGCAGGCCGTGCGCAGGCCGTGCGCAGGCCGAGGCCGGCGTCAGAACTGAAGCCGTGCGCAGGCCGTGCGCAGGCCGAGGCCTGCGTCAGCACTGAAGCCGTGCGCAGGCCGTGCGCAGGCCGAGGCCTGCGTCAGCACTGAAGCCGTGCGCAGGCCGTGCGCAGGCCGAGGCCTGCGTCAAACCGTGTGCAGGTTGAGGCCTGCGCACCTGCGCACCTGCAGATTCCAGTTTTGACAAAGTTTTGTTTTTTTCTGTGTTTTTCAGGAGGATTATCGCCCTGTGATGGCAGTCGATATCGGTGAGTTACCCCCACGCAAATACGGCGATGTGGTCAGGCCTGGGAAGTTAACCACGCGCCACGGGTACAAGGACATTCCCGAGATAGCCGAACCACTGTTGAGGGCCTTCCCACATGTCGTGGATGATTACCCTCAGTTGGGGAAGTTCTTACTATTGGACGGGGAAGGGAACGTGCCAAATGCGGCCATCCATCAGTTGATGGCTCGAGTGTGCAGTTGGCCTGACCCGAAGAAGGTCCGATGTAGGTTCTTCGAGGTGAACAACATGATAGTTCGCCTCAGCCCCGTGGAGTTCAGTATGATCACCGGGTTGCACTTTCAGGACCTTCGCACCGATGAGGACAAGGATAAGGATGAAGACCTGAAAGAAATAGCATTTCCGGACTATGAGGAGTCCAAAAAACAGGTTCTATTTTTATAACAATACTTCGTTGTCAAAAAATATATATTGTGTGTGTAGTGTTTTAATTATTTTTTCATTTTTGAACAGGTTCCGAACGACTTGCTGTTTAAAAAAATCAAAAAACTTTTGAGCAAGAATAATCCGGAGAGGTACCCATTTGTAATCAACCTAACATTTGTTTGGTTGATTACAAATCTGTTAGACATACCTAACAGACAATTAAATGTCCCTGATGAGTTTTTCAAGGTAATACGCGAATTAAATTTTCTTTTTATTGTTTATTGAAATAATTTATTTCTTTTTTTAATTTTTGTGTTTATTACAGCTTTGCAGTAATCTCGATGCATGCCAGAACTATCCATGGGGGATAAAGGCGTGGGACGCTATCGTAGATGATTGCTTCAATAGGATAGGGGAAATCGAGGGGCCCGGCCGAACGCGCGCATGGAATGCCTATGGGTTCATTCATTTTTATGCGGTATGTTTTAAACTAGTTTTGTTGATAATTGAATAGTTGTTTTAGTGTTTAATAATATAAACTTGTTTTGGTTTTAGTTTTGGATGCTTGAGGCTTTGGAGGGTGCGGATGTACAATTGGACGCAACCCGGAGGAGAGAGTACAGGCATTCGTACCCCAGGATGCTGCGATGGTCTCTGAGTAATAACTCACCCAAGAACGAAGATTTCAGGAAGTTCTTGGTGAACGATGTGCAGGTAAATGTTTGAACAATTTTAAATTATTTTAAATTTTATTTTAAATTATTTTAAATTTATTTTTAATCACTTTAAAATAATTTATAAAAAAAGTATTTCAAAACATGAGTTGAAAGTATTTCAAATAATTTAAAAATTATTATAAGACAGTTTAAAATGTTTTAAAATATTTGTAATCACTTAAAAATTACCTTAATCAATATTTTTCACATACTTTAATATTTTCATTAATTTGATTCAATCAAAATTTATTTAAAAATACTTTAATTAATATAAAATTATTTTTAGAACACCTTAAAATGCGTTTTAAATAATTAAAAAAATATTTTCAGATAGTTTAAAAACATTAAAATTACTCTAAAATGTTTAAAAAGTCCAATGAATGAAGGTTGAAAAACTAATGTACTCCAATATATTTACATTACATAGTACTACTATTTATTTAATTTTCAATACTGCTACATATTTATTTATTTTTTTTTATTGAAAATCATGATTGTCTTCTTGGCTTAAAGCTGTTATGAATTTAAATTATTAAAACTTATAGAATTTTAAAAACAAACATGCAGGTTGTGTATCCGCGCTTGAAGCCGGACGTTGACGAGTTGCGGTCTGCGTATTTTTATGGCACCCTGTGCTGGTTCGAGCGGAAATATTTTGCCAGACGCGCAGACGCTCTACGGTTGACCGACGACGACATCTTCTGCGACGACTACGTGCAGTTCATTGCTCCAGCTCCAGCTCCAGCTCCGTCCCCATCCCCACCTCGACGACAGAGGACACCCTCACCTGCACACCACACGACGTACTCCGCATTTCCTCCGCATTTTCAGGATGCAGGCCAGTCGTCCTTTCAGGCTCCAGGTCATTCGTCCTTTCAGGCTGCAGGTCTACCTTCGTGGTGGGGAGATTTGCAGCAGATGAACACTGCCCGAGACGAGGCTATGTACGCAGAGATGAGGGCCCAGAGGGAGTTGATTTCTCTTCAGACTAGACAGATCGCCGTGCAGACTACTCAGATTGCCGAGCAGCATGCGATGATGACCCGGTACGGTACGCAGCTCGACGGGTATGGGGATCAGATGACCGAGTACGGCGTGCGGTTGACTGAGTATGCTGCTCTGCTGAAAGGGCACGGTGAGCAGATTGGTGAGCTTGGTGGTCGGATCACCTCACTCGAGGAGAGCTTTAAGGGGAGTTGCAACCTAGGAGATAGGCAGAACGAGGTTCCGTAGTTTTATTGTTTTTTGTTGTTTTGAACAATAATTTGAAAATTATATTACTATTAATATTTTTTGAAAAAATTATATTAGTTCTTTAGTTTTGTTTGTTTCTTTGTGTATTTTTTTAAAATATGAAATTTTAAAAATATATTACTATTAATATATTTAAAAAATTATTTGAACTAATTTTGTTTAATTGTTCAGTTTCCTCCAATGGAGTATTACTCTGCTCCAACTTGGGGTACTCCACAACAACAACCGCTGGCGATGATCGAGTATTATCCTTCTCCAGTGCCACTCTCGCGGAGTGAGTATTTTCAAACTACACAGCCGATGTCGCCAACGGTCGAGTGTTTCACTCCAGTCCAACAGCAGTTGAATGTAGGGAACGAAGCTTCGTCGTCGAGAGGAATGCGAGACATGCGTGTTCGTCGTCCTTCAC
Organism: Euphrasia confusa; assembly: GCA_954870475.1. Taxonomy (NCBI): domain Eukaryota; kingdom Viridiplantae; phylum Streptophyta; class Magnoliopsida; order Lamiales; family Orobanchaceae; genus Euphrasia; species Euphrasia confusa. The sequence goes on from OX940949.1 coordinate 6,472,330, forward strand.
ACTTCGTGAGATCACCGTACAACGCGCCCCCCAAGATGGGGAGACCAGAAATGCCCACGTGGGATTTGTTTCAAGGTTTTTTGGAAGACAAGAATGACAACATGCGGTTAGTTCTCTATCCTTTTAAGTTTGACAATGTTTTCTACCAGAAGCGTCATATTAATCCAAATTATGCAGGCGCGATGTTGGTCTCGAATGGCCGGTGGATCGGTATTGGTTCGAGGAGATGAGTGCAGGAGAGCACGATATGAATATTTGGGTAAGTATTGTTAAAAATATTAAGGTGTATAGTTAAAGACTTATTACTTACGCGATAATTGGTTTTTTGGCAGCAACTTGATGCAGTTCTTGGAATTTATCACAACAACTTCGAGTACGTAACACCACTAAGAAGTCCGGTATATGAGAACAAGTACACTATCGTGCCTTGCACATTCTTTGTAAGTAGTGAAAAATACTAGTGTAATTACAAAAAGTCGTTTCAACATGTATTAATTTTGAACTTTAATTTACAGCAAACAATGCAACATGTGTGGGATGCTGGGCAATATAATCCTCAGTATTTCGAACCTGTTCCGCTTCAAGAATTGCAACAATGCATTGAATGCATGGCCAACGGTGCGCATGGATGGAACCCGAAGCCGTGGGCTGGCCTGACATGGGTAAGTTCATTTAGTCGTCTTTTCAACTCTTAACTTTGAACTTGAATAAATATGACCTATTATTTGTTTTCAGGTTCTCTTCATTGCGAATGTTGGATCGCAGTGGTTGACATGCACATTGAACCTTGAGAGGGAAATTATTAAGGTGTATGACACGGCTCTACATTCTCAGTATGAAGTTGTGAAAAATCAGAGAATCGCTGCGTTACTTCCATTGAAGTATTGGATGCATGAAATGTGCGTCCAAGCTGGACTGCCGACCAAGAAAAAAGAGTGGGATTTTGCATGGGCGAGGCCGAGTGATCGTTATCGCCAAGATTTTCCACATCGATCCGGTAATTACGCTCTGATGCAGATGATATCCATTATCACTGGCAGAATTTACACTAGCGAGTGGAAGAAGGTGAAGACCGTAGATGAGTTCAGATGGAGATGTGCCGCACAGGTTTATGAGCAGAGTGCTATTCACGAAGGTCCGCCTCCCAGGTGCGATGTCTGTCACAAAGAGGGTCATGACGTGGAGATGTGCCCGGTTTTAGGCTTTTAAACTTTGTATTTGAGGCTTTTTAGACTTTGTATTTGTGTTGTACTTTATTTTTCATGTTGGAAGTGCTCAAATTGTGTGTAAATGTGGTCTGAACAGGTTGGAATTACAAAAAACAGCAAAGGTCATGTCTGGCCTCTGTTGGGCGCAGGTGCGCAGGCCAAGGCCTGCGCACGGCGCACAATCTGACGCAGGCCATGGCCTGCGTCAGTCTTGAATCCGGGTGCAGGCCAAGGCCTGCGTCAGACTTGAATCCGGGTGCAGGCCAAGGCCTGCGTCAGATTGTAAGCCGGGTGCAGGCCAAGGCCTGCGTCAGATTGTAAGCCGGGTGCAGGCCAAGGCCTGCGCACCTGCGCCTTTGACAGTGGGGTCTCGATGCGGTTTTTGCTATTTTTCGACTACCTCGTGGAAAATTGATGTAATTTGAACCGTTGGATCATCTTAAAATGTTGTTTTACATGTCCCGTGCAATTTTCGTGAAAAAATAATCTCCGGAAGTGGTCGTTTCCATTGTGTCGAAAAAATCGACAAATTCTCGACACTACCGATTCGAGCACTTCCGGACATAATTTTTTCACGAAACTTGGACGGGACACGTAAAACTACATTTTAAGATGATCCAACGGTTCAAAAAAACTAAATCACATTTTAATGTTTGATCATACATTGCATATCATAAACTCAACTCAAACTATAACATTTAAACTTAAACCTTAGAAGTAATAACTGACCAAAACACTAAATACTTATACCCGTGGATAATTAGTGTGATTTGAACCGTTGGATCATCTTAAAATGTAGTTTTACGTGTCCCGTCCAAGTTTCGTGAAAAAATTATGTCCGGAAGTGCTCGAATCGGTAGTGTCGAGAATTTGTCGATTTTTTCGACACAATGGAAACGACCACTTCCGGAGATTATTTTTCCACGAAAATTGCACGGGACATGTAAAACTACATTTTAAGATGATCCAACGGTTCAAATTACATCAATTTTCCACGAGGTAGTCGAAAAATAGCAAAAACCGCATCGAGACCCCACTGTCAAAGGCGCAGGTGCGCAGGCCAAAGCCTGCACACGGCGCACAATCTGACGCAGGCCATGGCCTGCGTCAGATTTTGCGCCGTGTGCAGGCTTTGGCCTGCGTCAGATTGTGCGCCGTGTGCAGGCTTTGGCCTGCGCACCTGCGCCTTTGACAGTGGGGTCTCGATGCGGTTTTTGCTATTTTTCGACTACCTCGTGGAAAATTGATGTAATTTGAACCGTTGGATCATCTTAAAATGTAGTTTTACATGTCCCGTGCAATTTTCGTGGAAAAATAATCTCCGGAAGTGGTCGTTTCCATAGTGTCGAAAAAATCGACAAATTCTCGACACTACCGATTCGAGCACCTCCGGACATAATTTTTTCACGAAACTTGGACGGGACACGTAAAACTACATTTTAAGATGATCCAACGGTTCAAATCACACTAATTATCCACGGGTATAAGTATTTAGTGTTTTGGTCACTTATTACTTCTAAGGTTTAAGTTTAAATGTTATAGTTTGAGTTGAGTTTATGATATGCAATGTATGATCAAACATTAAAATGTGATTTAGTTTTTTTGAACCGTTGGATCATCTTAAAATGTAGTTTTACGTGTCCCGTCCAAGTTTCGTGAAAAAATTATGTCCGGAAGTGCTCGAATCGGTAGTGTCGAGAATTTGTCGATTTTTTCGACACAATGGAAACGACCACTTCCGGAGATTATTTTTTCACGAAAATTGCACGGGACATGTAAAACTACATTTTAAGATGATCCAACGGTTCAAATTACATCAATTTTCCACGAGGTAGTCGAAATATAGCAAAAACCGCATCGAGACCCCACTGTCAAAGGCGCAGGTGCGCAGGCCTTGGCCTGCACCCGGCTTACAATCTGACGCAGGCCTTGGCCTGCACCCGGCTTACAATCTGACGCAGGCCTTGGCCTGCACCCGGCTTACAATCTGACGCAGGCCTTGGCCTGCACCCGGATTCAAGTCTGACGCAGGCCTTGGCCTGCGTCAGATTGTAAGCCGGGTGCAGGCCAAGGCCTGCGCACCTGCGCCCAACAGAGGCCAGAACATGACTTTTGCCATTTTTCTGTAATTCCAACCTGTTCAGACCACATTTACACACAAACTGAGCACGTCTAACATGAAAAAAAAAGTACAACATAAATATAAGGTCTCAAATACGAAGTCTCGATACATAATAGTCTCAAAACACAAAATTAAATCCAGGTCGTCTTCTTCTTCCCTACACCGGCCTTCTACAACTTCCTCCTCTTCGCTTCACAACCTGCATAGTAAATGTCTCACAAGTCAATTTACACAAACATATATATGAAAACACACACAACTACATAAAAGTTCAACAGTGTTTACTCAGCTGGAATCGGACAAGTCTGTGCATTGTGACCCTCTCCTTGACATTTGCCACATCTATATTTTTTCTTCGAAAACCTCTCAATTCGACTCGTGAAGCGGTCCATCCTCGGCCGTCCTGGAGTTCGTTTCACCGGTGGGGGCAACACTATCATGCTTTGGACATATTCGGGAATCTCCGTCCATTGATCTTCTGAAGGAACATGTATAATGTTCTCCTTATATGCTTGCATCATATACTCACGGGTGAAATAAAGAGAAGTCATGTCATAAGCATATTGTCCTGCCCGACTCGGGTCCTTGGCACACGCTGCGGCAATGGCATGCTCACACGGCATCATGTCAATTTGAAACACACCACATTCACACGTCATTGCCTCCAAATCCACAACCCCACACCATCTAGTCGACTCCACAGTGTACATCCAAGTACTTATTTTTTTGGTAACCCATTTAGGAGCACGGTCATAACGCTCACGCAACGTTGTTTCCCTTCTCGGTGTCAATACACCGTTGAACGCCCAAGCTTCTTCACGATGTCTGCAAAACCATTCAACCATCTTATCCACAATAAACTTGATCAAGGAACATATGGGGAAGTCTTTAGCGTCTTTCATCACAGAATTTATCACTTCCACAGCGTTAGACGTCATCACCTCGTATCTATTCACACGGTGGTGGACTCTTGACCATTTCTCAAACGTGATATCTTCTAACCACTTCGCACATTTTTCGCTCTCTGCTCTAAGCTCTGAAAAATGTCGATTGAACTCGGGTACAGTGTACGAGCACGCAGCCTTCTGAAAATGACCAACCAAGTCTTTTCTTCTGTTGTACTTGGACTTGATGTTTTGCATGATGTGCCAATAGCAGTGTCCATGTTCCGCATTAGGGTAAACAGCAGCTACAGCATTTATAATTGGCTGACCTCTGTCAGACACGATTACCAGATCAGATCTATCTGGAATCAAAAACTGCAAGCACTCAAGGAACCAAATCCAGCAACGGGTGTCCTCTGCATCCCCCACACCCCAAGCAAGTGGGTAACTGTGATGCTCACTGTCAGTAGCAGAAGCAATAAGAAGCGTTCCCTTGTATCTATTGGTCATGAACGATGCATCAATGACGATAACTTGCTTCATGTACTGAAATCCCCGAATACACGCTCCGATAGCCATGAAGAAGTACTGAAATTCATCATTGACATCTGTCTGAATACGGGTGAACGTACCTGGATTCCTTTTTTCAAGCATGTAACAATACGAAGGAAGCTTCGAGAAATTATCTTCATAGGATCCGCGAACATTTTCCAGGGCTTTCTGCTGCGCTCTCCATGCTTTGTCGTAACTGACAGTAATATTTTCCTCAGTACGCATAAACTGCTGAATTACAGCCGGTGTCAGAGGTTTCTTTGCGTTCAAGAACTGGTCCTGGAGTCGATTGCCGATAAGACTGCTAGAGGCCTGCCTGTGCACACCGCTTCTATCAATCAATGAACAAGTGTGGATATTGGTGTAGGTTTTAATCACAAACTCATCGGTCGCCTTCTTCCTCGTTGCACGAATTTTCCATTTGCAATTTTTTTCAACACATTTCACCACCTTTCGATTGTGATCAGATTTGTGCACAACGAATTCAAACTTGCCCTGCAATGCTACCCGACCGACAACATAGCTGAAATCGTCTTTGTTCTTGAAAGTCTGACCAACTACCAAATCGGAACCATCATACCGACCCCCTCCGTCTCGATCACAAAGTCTAAAAGCAGGAACAACAGGCTCGTCCACAACAGGATTATTATAATAAGAACTACCGCCCTCATTATAACCGTCGTCACCACCATCATTACCATCGTCATCAACAACATCATCGTCGTTATCATCGACTTCGACACCATCAACACCATCATCATAATCACCGCCCGCACCACCATCATAATCATAACCATCATAATTATTGCATAAATCAATGCTATCCCAAATAGATACAGACGGATCATAAGTAGATGGCACTATTACTTGACTGTAATATTCAGATGTTTCACCTGAAGTTCGTCGAGTTGGAAGTTTTTCTGGGCGAATTGGACTTTGACGTGCAGGACTTTCACGGGCAGGACTTTCACGGGCAGGACTTCTCGGTACAGAGGGACTGTAGGTCACAAACAACTCCATTTCATCTTCGTTTCTATGAAGCCATAAAGTCGTGGCCCAACTTTCTTCATCATTAATATATTTAGGAGGACACTTTTCCTTTGGGAATCGAGAGATCGCAACTTCATTACATGATGGATCGATGACGATTTTTCCACACACTTTCTCAATAAGTGCATTAAACGAAATGCTCCTATCAATCAATATTGTTTTCGAGTGCTTCAAATCGCTCATTATCCATCTCCAATATCCCTCGAAGAGCTTCCACTCTCCACTATAATGTATTGTGATTGATATCTTATCCATGCTCTTATCCATGCCTGTAATTACAATAAAACGGGAAGAATCAGATTTCCAAAACTGGACTGGTAAGTGCGCAGGCCACTGCCTGCGCACAGAGTGAAGCTGTGCGCAGGCTGAGCGCAGGCTGAAGACTGCATCAAAGTTGACGCCGTGCGCAGGCCTCAGCTTGCGCCAACCTTGATGCCGTGCGCAGGCTAAGGACCTGCGTCAGTTTTGTTGCTGTGCGCAGGCTTCAGCCTGCGTCAATTTTGACGCCGTGTGCAGGCTGAGGCCTGCGCACCTGCGCACACCCTGCGATTTTCATTTTTTTTTTGTTTCGAAAAGCTTTGAAAACACAAAATTAAAACTCGAAATTGAAAACAACACACACACAAGACATGTAGAAGTGAATGCTAACCTTTTTACGTCGAATTGTTGGTGGAAAATTGACAATGTCGGAGCTTTTTTTTTGGGCGATTTAGGTTACGGGAGAGCAAAAATAGGGGAGAAGAAGAAATGAAAGGAGGGGTTATTGTGTAAATATTTTTAGGGGTTATTGTGTAAATATTTTTATTTTTGTTTTTTTTACATTTAATTTAATGGAGGGAGGGGTAGATGTCCAATATTTATTTTGGAAGGGTTAAACTTCTTGTACTTACTATTTGGAGGGGCATTTTTCCAAAAGGCCTCCAACTATTTATATCAAACACACATACAATTCCGTCTCTCTTCACAGTTGTGTCTTATACAAACTCCAGCGACCGAGGAGGATTTACGCCAACGCGAACATTGTTTTCTCATCATTCCCGATTATCTTTACTCGGTGAGGCTTCGTCGGAATCTAGATACTAACCTTCGCACTGTATTACACGCACTCCTCAAAAACCCTAAATCTCAGTGATGTTCCGGTAGATTGTGGATTTTAGACCGAGGAAATACTTTATTCTGCGCGATTTGTTGATCGAGTCTTTAATACAATATGGCGGACAGGCAAGTTATTAAGCGTGCCAACCTTAAATCTTCAGTCAAGGATCCGGGGGTTGCCGGAGTTCTAAAATTGGTACCGGAACCCTTTCAATCCTACATTGTATTTTTTATAGCAACTATTGAATACATCAAAAGTGGAGTGATTTCAACTTTATTCAGCTCCTTCAACCGTGCTGTATTATACAATTTGATTTGTTTATCATTGGACTATTGGTTTTGTTGTGTTTAAGATATTGAATGATTACTTGATTCTAAAGTTTAACTAGCTGACTAGCTGTTCTTGCCTGCTTTTTTCCGTTCCCAGCGCATAGAAAGATTTGTTTTCATGCCGAACGATCCAAATTCAACGAACAAGCTAAATGTGGAGTTTAAGACGATCAAAGGTGTTTGTCTCACTTTTACCTTCATTTCCCTATTGGGGTCTAGTCTCAATGGAGTTATTAGCTATGGTGCTCTTCATTGTTTTTTGCAATCCATGTTGAAACAATATGCAGCTGGTATTATATATGATATGGCCTTATAATCGTTCTTAGGTAGTATAAAAGAAACAAGAGTACATACCCGTAGATGGAATCCACCTGCCATCTTCATTGAGTGTAAAACTCAACTATATCATCTTACACCTATTGACTCGTTTGTATATATCCATTTGTGAATTTCAGCGCACAAATTCACGAAAGAGGGTTCTAAACAGGCCTTGCTCAATCTTAATCAAGACCAGGTTCATGGTCATTGGTCATAATAAGTTGCAAACTTACACTTTCTTAATTTTCGAAGTGGTGCATCTCTTGTTTCCAAGTCTCAGTGTGGATCATATTTTATTTTTCTATACTGCAGGGGGTGAATTACATTTTTGGATTTGATAGTTTTGCTGACCGTAATGTATGCCAAGAATTCGTTGGTGAGTCCCTTGTCACAGGCAGCTATAAACTATATCTCAATACACAAACGTTTAATATTGTGGATCAAGTATTTTGATTTGTGGACTAGTGTACCGATGTACCTACCTCATTCTAGAACCTAAACAGGCGCTCTCCTTCCCCCATGTATCCATGCCATAATATGTCAGGCCTTCTCAAGTTTCTGTGATGAACGCGTTTTGGATGTAGTTCGTGTATAATATATCAACTTTGGTTATGGAAATATTACTTATTCCTGTAATTAAATGTAAATTCTTATTCCTGAATAGAATTTATTCCTGAATAATGATAATATGATTCTAGTGGAACCACGAGCGTGTCAGACATTTTATATCGGTTGCATTTTTATAGATATTGCCATTTAAAGTTTGAGGAGACATTATTCCTGACAATGAGGTATATATCCTTTATGAACAGCTAATGCCATTGCATTTCATACTGAACCTGGAAGAGCAATACCTGAACAATCAGTTGCTCCACTTAACAATGAACAACTCAGCACAGCAGAAACTGAGAGGCGAATTAAGCTTCTTCAGGAAAATAGGCAAGTACTGTTTTTTGGTATTATAAAACTGTCAAGTGACAACCCATAGGTTCACATCTCATTTTTCTTTGCCGAAAGATTATCCTTTTTTCATTCTATAGTTCATTCCCCCCATCCCCCACCCCATTTTTAGTATAGTAATCTCGCATGTGGTATTCTTTGGTGTTTAGATAATTAATGAATTGCTAAGAAATTAGTAAGTCCAATAAAACTTTTAAGTTTTTTTTATTTCTGGACAGTCTGGTACAGTTCCAAGTTTAGGAATAAAATCCATTGAGCTTTTCTTAGATAGATTTATATATTTGTTAATTTACAACATATTAACATTTCATATTGGGTAATATTAAGCTATTTAATACCAAGTGAAAGCAGAATTGAGAATTCATAGTCTTTTCATCTAACTTGAAGCCAAAAAAACCCCGTTGATCACAATGACTAACCTATAACTGAACAGTACTGAGCCTGGTATTCTTCTTCGTAGTTTTGGATCTTTGAATAATATATCTTACATTTACTAAGTAAATGTGCTAAGAAAGTGTCATTGACAGCGAACTGCAAAAGCTACACAAGCAATTTGTATTTGGAGGTATATTGACTGATGCTGAGTTTTGGGCGACACGGAAGGTTAGCTACTGGAAGTTTTTGTTAATTTTAGTGTCTTTTGTTGATTATTAATGACAATCAAAGAAACTGAGAGACTATCTACCATTTTTGTTTACCTCTTTTGTCACGAATCCCAATATTCCAGCCATATATATATGCCATCCTTTTGACACGTCACTGTGTTTTCAAATAAATTACTAGTATATGCTAGTTACTTTACGTAGGCAGTAAGTAAATGGAGTATTTATTAAGTAGAGTTCATTAATTAAGTGCAGAGGTTGCTGGACCAGAATGATAGCAGAACCCCAAAACAACGGCTAGCCTTAAAAAATGAAATGTGGAGTGTGAAACCACTATCAGATGGTCAGGTACAAGATTGCTCTCCCTACTTGTCATCCTGACTGCAGTATGGACATTAACTTATGCTTAAGTGTCAGTTATGTATATGCCTGCTTCTGCTTGCTACCCATATGTTTATGAATTCGGTTAAAGTAAACCGAACATTGCTTCACATCTCTTTTACAAGATGAGTATATGTCCCTGCCTGGGGATGGGGGTTACATGCTCTGTTCTTAATGAATCTTCATGTTTAATAATTTCACATATATAAAACATGGTTTAAAATATTAAAAATAAAAAAACCAAGAACTACAAATTCTGGGAGAAAAATCGGGGGAAATATTGATTTGTAAACAAGCGTAACTTAGCCTAAACTAGAAGGATACAAAATTGACCCAACATAGGAACTGAAAATGTGATTTTAAAGAATAAAAAGAATGATGTAAGTGAAGATGACTTAACAAGTTTGCTCTTATTTATTTTGGAGTATTATATAAAATGAAATTCCTTACAACAATGAGGCGAGAAATAAAACTGGCCTTCATCTTTTCGGTCTGTGTGAAGAATGCTTAATAAGAACACATGTGAACAATGGCTTTTTGTGGTTCAGGATTAGAATAGCAGTTCTGTTATTATGTATGGTTTCTGTCTCTTATAGTTACTCGCTGCAAGTGAAGAGTGAGAAAGATATTTGAAATTAGATATATGTTTTTTATAACTCGGTATAAAGATCTTTACAAAGCTACTTTTAACTTTTAATGCATTGACTGAGGTTTGAGCTGTCTTATTTAACTTGACTGACTGTGGTCTTCATGCCAAGTCTTACATTTCTGTGTTCTGTTTCAGTCAAACAGAGTGACATTTAACTTGACACCAGAAATCATCCATCAGGTTTGTCCCCTTATTCTTTTCCAGTTGTATTTCCCTTAATTATATATATGTGTGGACATTTGCCTGATCCAAAATAGCATTGGCTGCTGGATAACTTCTGATTTAATTATTAATAACATTTTAAGCATCTGGGTTGTATTCGATCTTGAGCTTGTGAAAGAAAACTGTTATGATGTTGATGCGTAATCAAACATGGTATAGACTAGATAAAAATGAATCCATAAAACATTTTGTTATAAATGATCTGCCCAGAAAAACCAAAAGTAATTGTATTTTATTAGCTAAAGTTGGACCAATTATTCTCTCCATTTACAGATAGCTAATTTATTTGTTTTTCCCTTTTTTTTTTAACTTTGACTTGCCGTATTTATTTTCGATTAAAGTAATTTATTTTCACAGATATTTGCTGAAAAGCCAGCAGTTCGGCAAGCATATTTGACATTTATTCCTCACAAGGTAGGACAGAGGCCAGTGTTTACTCTGAAATCTTTTTGATAATTTCAAGCTTTTATATTTAGAGCAACTTTCAGTGCGATTTCTAATGGGACCTTTGGGCTTCATAGTCGACTCCACTTGAATAATTTTCCCCAATTTCATTCTCCTCTTTACTCTTTAGTGACTGAAAATTATTTTCTACTCCCTCAGTCCCCTAACAGTACCCATAAATGGAAAGTTGTTTCACAACTTTATCCTTCCAATACTCATTTATTTACATTAATACCAATACTTTTTCACCTAACTCATTCATTACTTACCCAACAATACCCATTATACACCACTTTTATATTATTTAATGCATAAAAACAACTTTTTTTTTAATCTTCGTGAAAATTTCTCTAGGTAAACTGTTCGGGAACGGAGAGAGTAAAAGATAAGGTGTTCTACTGATTATAAAATTAATTTACTCAATGTATTGTGCTCTATTTTTACACATGCTTACATTTTCATTACTGTTGCCAAAACAATGGAATTAATTTTAGAAGAACTTCGTTGTGGTATTATAGCAGTAGAAATCATAGGTAAAAGAACCTAATTTTGTACTTCAGATGACAGAAAAACAATTCTGGACCAAATATTCTAGAGCAGAATACCTCCACAGTACAAGAAATGTGGTTGCTGCTGCAGCAGAAGCTGCTGAAGATGAGGACCTCGCTGTTTTCTTGAAGCGAGATGATATGCTGGCAAGTGAAGCTCGGAGAAAGGTAGTTTCATTTCATGTGAAGCTTTTGACTTTTACCTTGAGTTGACACTTTTAAACTGAAATGTTGGTTGCTTTTATGATTTTTGTAATTTCATTTTACACCTCAACTCCTTCCTTTCAGATCAGGCGTGTCGATCCAACTGTAGACATGGAAGCTGATGAGGGCGATGATTACATACACCTCCCGGTACAGATTGCTGCACACCCATATTTTTTTTTATTAGAATATGGTTCTTGAATGTTTTTTAGAGGTGTTTCCGTGCTTGTCTACTTTTTTCCTTGATACTTTGTTTCTAATATCAAGATAAATGATGTTTGTCACAGAAAAAACTATTACTTGTAAGCATTTTGTTTTTGCTTGTCAAACATTGATGACTCCTTATTTTTGTTAGTCCTACCATTATATAATATATACTCCCTTCATCCCTATTAAGATACATTTAATGTTTACACAGTTATTAAGAAAGGAGTTGTTTATTGATATTCAATGAGATAAAGTAGGGGGTATACTAATCCATTTTACTTTATTAGGAAAACAATTTATCTGTGTAATTTTTGATGTGTTTGAACTTGGAAGGGGATATATACAGATGGGTTTTGTTGCTTATTTTCTTTAAAAATGTATCATCAAGGGACAAATCTTTTTATCAAATGTATCATCAAATAGGAAATGGGGGGAGACTTATTTTTTCCTGACTGTTTTTGTTTTACATGTTTGTTTGATAGATCTATGTTACATTTTGGGATTAACTGCTTTATACAGTTTAATTTATACATTTTGTAATCCTATCCCATGTTTTTTGGCTTCAAATGTAGGATCATGGGTTAGTTCATGATGAGGTGAAGGATGATTTGGATGCACAATATGAACCTTTTAAAAAATCCCTCTCGCAAGATCTGAACCAGCATGCCGCAGTTGTTCTTCAAGGAAGAATTGTGGGTAGGTTCTTCAAAGCAGCTTATGTGCCATTTTGTTCCCATGTGTGTGTGTGTATATAATATAATAACAAAATCTCAATTTGTTTTTCTTTACATGCCATAATTATGAGGGTAGACGTTGGGTTGGGAGATACAAAGTCTGTTGCCGAAGCTCTCACCAGGGCAAAACAGGGTCAGAAAAATTATTTCTCTCCTTACCAATACAAATACATGTTATTCTCCATTTCATTTTACAATGAGTTAAGTTATTGATGTTTAATATATTTGCAGCTGAAATGTCCGACAAGATAGCCGATAGGAATTTAGAGAGGGAGCTCTCGGATCGGGTTTCACGAATGGCAGAGATTGATGATCTCCAAGGACCTCAAGATCCTGCAGTCGCACCCCTCAGTATCAAGGTTTGACCGTCATCGACTCTAAAACAATGTTCTCTCTTCAGGTGCTGTAAGTTTGAACATGTCTTCTGATTCTTTAAACAGGATCCACGAGACTACTTTGATTCCCAACAGGCGAATGCAGTAAAAGCATTGGGTGATGCAGGTTCAGGTGCAAAACCGTTAAAATCCAATGTGAGCTCACGTGAAGCTTATGGTTCCTTAAGGAATCTCGTATCCAAAATGAGGGAGACAGGGTTGCGCGAGCCAATTTTGAATCAGGAGGTCGCTCTGAAGGTATTGCAATCTTTACTTTTAATTTGTATGTTTGACGTCACATGGTTCTATGACAAGTTTAATGTTAAGAAAAGTATTACACTTTTGGAAGGGTTAGTTACACTCACTCACTTCAAAACAAAAAAAATACGGAGTACACTTTATCTTTTAAACTTAAAATACCCATTTGAGTTTTGTTTCTTTTTAACAAATTGCAACCTTGAGTGACGTTAACTGGAGTTTCCTAGTTTTTGTTTTGTTGGGGTTGGGGATATAGTTTGACTTAACCTCAGGGGTATTGTTCAGCTACACCTCAGGATATTGTTTTGTAATAATTTATCACTTTGTATGATGTTAGTGGCATGAATTTTAACTTCATAGTATCATTATGTGTAGGTTCTCAGTGGGTTGACCCAAAATATCTCTAGCAGCAAATTTCATCTTGGAAACAACCCGAATGAGAGTGTCCTTGATATGTTGCCGAAAGTTACAAAAGAGGAACTCTTGCATGTGAGTTTACTTCCGTTTCAGGTCATAGTAATATGCTTCTCTTAAAAACACCGACTAATATATTCTTCTGTTTTGCAGCATTGGACATCTGTCCAAGAATTGTTGAAACACTTTTGGTCCTCATACCCTATTACAACTAGGTATCTTTATACCAAGGTAATTAATTATGTAGTATATCTAAAAAAGTACTCCGTGATGGAGTTGTTTGCCAAGGTAAATAAAATTCTGAAGGCGGAATTGATAATTTTCAACAGGTGACCAGATTGAAAGACGCAATGTCCCAACTATATCCAAAGTTACAGGTACTTGTAGCTATATCTGTTTCGGAAATATATACAGTATTAGTTTTGTAGACATTTCCCCCATACCTACCTATATTCACATTCCCTGAGTCATATATTTCAGGAGATCAAGGAATCTGTGCAGTCTGATTTCAGGCATCAAGTCTCCCTTCTTGTTCACCCAATGCTTCAGGTCAGTAATCATAGAAATGATTCAATCTAAACCCTTCAAATTTAAACAATACTGTACTTTTTTTTTTTACGTAGGCTCTAGATGCTGCCTTCGCACACTATGATGCAGAAGTACAGATGAGATCTTCTGGTGGAGAGAGACCACACGGGTTTGTGTAGCAGAGTTTTTAACTTTTGTAATTCGACCATATGCTTCAGAAAAGAGAAATGTGTTTTGTTACAAAATTTTGATAGCCTCTCCCTGAAAACAGTCTCATTCGAGGCTATAAAAGATTTGTGTTTAAATGTCGATGGAGCTTTTTGTGGGATTTATATACATGGTAAAATGCATGATTACACCAAATCAATCTCAACAAAAGGTAATAAATCATTCAGCAATTATTTGGCCCTCATAAAATCATCACAAAATGAACAAATAAATGATAAATAACCTAAGAACGCATCAAATTTCTAGATTAATACTACTATCAAAATAACATAAAATCCCAGAGTAAAGAAATAAAATAAAATCCCAGAGTAAAGAAATAAATCTGACTGACGAAAAAAAGATAAAAACTGAAACGATTGGAAGATACGGCTAATTCGATGGCGGCGGAGCTCGGTTAGCTAATTCGACGGCGGCGGAGCTTGGCTAGCCAAGAAAGGGCGGGCGGTGAACACGGTGGAGGAGGTGTGGTGAGCGACATGTATTGTGTCCTTCAACTTGTGAAAGCCATGCGTGAAAACCCCAAATCCGAAGAGAAGGCCGATCGCTATCGCCACTAAAATAACGCTCATGCACAAACAGCAGATTCGGCCGCAGCACATTTTCAGATTCGCTAATAAATTCGATAATAATAATAATAATATGAAGAAAAAAAGAAAAAGATTGATTTAGGGTGGTAGGGTAATTAAGGAATGGTGTGGGTTATATAGTGTAATTAAGCAGAAGTCGTGGGTGAAAGGAGAGTGGGGGATTCTTGAAAGCGGTTACTCCACGCATGGTTTCTGCTGAGGAAAATACGGTGCCGTTTCATTTTCATTTTTGTTAGGGTAGATGAAGATGACGGTGGTGGTGGAGAGGGTAATTTTGGGTTTTTAAATTATTGAATTTGGTACTTAGTTATTTGGATTTTTCACATTTTCCATTAGGTTAGGAATGTTAAGATTCAAATTAGGTAAGGAAGTTTGTTTGTTTGTTTAGGTAAAGACTAAAGATTTAAGAATGGTTATAACATGTTTTTTTTTACTTTATTTTTTTAATTATCTTTTTATGATCTTAATGCTTAGGTCGCAAATGAGTCGAGTCGATTTAAATTTTGAACTTACCGAGTCGGCGCGAAAAAAAATTAATAGGCACAGTCGAGCCTAGTTGAGCAATGAGCTTATCGAGTGGAATTGCAAAAAAATTCAATAAGCTCGAGCTCGACGAGTTGCAATTGTCGACTAAATCGATCTCAGCAAAATGTAATAAATCATCAGCAATTATTAAAATGAACAAATAAATGATAAATAACCAATTTTCTGTTAATGTGAGATAGTAAAGAAATAAGAAGTGAAACATTCAAAGATGTGGCGGTGGAGCTGGGTTATAAGCCAAGAAAGGGCGGGCGGTGAAGGTGGGAGTGGCGTAGTGAGCTGTATGTATTGTGTCCTTCAACTTATGAAAGCCATCTGTGAAAACCCCAAATCCGAAGAGAAGGCCGATCCCTATCGCCACTAGAATCGCACTCAAGCACAAACAGTAGATTCGGCAGCACATTTTCAGATTTTTGCTAAATTCGATAATAATAATAATTAGAAAAAAAAAAGAAAAAGATTGATTTTGGGTGGTGGGATAATTAAGGAAGGATGCGGGTTATATAGTGTAATTAAGCGGGAGCCGTGGGCGAATGGAGAGCGCGGGGATTCAGTTACTACCACGCGTTTGTGCTGAGGAAAATAGGGTGCCGTTTCATTTTCATTTTTGTTTTGGTAGATGATATGGAGGTGGAGAGGGTAATTTTGGTTTTTTATACTATTATTGAATTTGTGATACTTCGTTACTTGGATTTTTCTCATTTTTTTTTTTGGTTAGGAATATTAGGATTAAAATTAAGTAGGGTTTGGTTGTTAGGTAGAGACTAAAGACTTACAAATGTAAAAAAATATAATATTTGAAATGTTTGATAACATGTTTATTTTTTTACTTTATATACTTACAATTACTTCACTATTTAAAAAGTTTGCAAAAAAAAAATTTCATAGCAATTAAAAAAATATTAGAAAAATTAATTTTTTATTTGTTAAATAAAATAATAGGTATATAATAAGTATTGTTTGGTCATTAATGAATAATTTAGGTGAAAATGAATGGTACTTTTAAAGATAAAATTATTAAAAAAAAAATATTTATGAGTGGATAAACTATTAAAAGAACAAAAAAAAAGTGTGCAAATTCTTAAGATTCGGATAGAGTATAATTTTTGCTAGCTCCACTAGCTCAAATTCAGCTTGTTCGAGCGGCTCGAGTCGAATTGCTCAAACTTATCTCAACTCAAGTTGCTCGAGTTGCTCCAACTTAAAAAAATATATACTCACTCTCTCCCACCACAAAAGTTATTCACTCTCCCTCACAAATGTTGCAATACTTTCTTTTTAGAGGTGTTTCACGATAGTTGATACACTAAAAAAAAAAAAAACTAACTTTTTCAATTTAAAATACTATTTTACCATTACTTTATCCACATACTCCCTCGGTCCCTAACTTATAGACGCGCTGACCCGGCACAGAGTTTAAGAAAAGTCAACAAAGTTGCTTTTTTGGCTGAATATTGAAGGGTATTCTTGTCCTTTCAGTGGAAAGATTAACTCTAATTAAAATTAATCTAAACCACTTAATACTAAAGTTATCTCACAAACTAAAATTCAAAATTAAAATTCAGATGTATTGTTCAACCAAAATTGTGATAAAATAAAAAATAAAAAAAAAACATAAAAAAGGCATGAAGTTCAATTAAACAATCTTCAACAAAAAAATGTCCTCTAAAAATCTGGAAATCACATTTTCTTGTTCTTGGGTTTCAAAGGGCTTGAAAACCTGCAAAAAAAGTTAAAAAATGAACAATGAAAAACCAAACAGAAATCAGAGAAAATTCAGGACATCATAACCAAAAGTTTTTGCTAACCTAACATATTCTCGAGAAGTTGACGGCGAGTCATAGTTGCAAGAACTGGATGTGTGACATCGGGAATTTGCAGATCTGGGTCGGCGATTTCCAGATCTGAGGGTGAAATCTGCAGATCTGAGTCAGGGAGTGTCGCATCGTCGAGAGCACGAAACGTATCCGGCACATATTCGAGATAGAGGCATAGATCTACTCCACTGACGTCCATCAATTACTCGATGCTTCTCTCCATCGGACAGTAGATCTCCGCCTCTGAGATTCAGGGTCAAGGTCACTCATTGAAAACATTATTTGTTGCATGCAGATGAGAGCATTGTAAAGGAGAGGATGAGAGCAAGGGAGAGGAGAGGAAATTACAGATCCGTTCAAATTACCAGAAACCACTTCTCAATTTCACACAAAAATCACCCAATTGAGAGAGAGAGAGATTTACCTTTAGAAGCTTTCATCTTCTCGGCGTTTCTTTCCCAGGCCGTTTCCGATTTTTGAGCGTTGCCTCCTCAAATGACAAACGATGGTTACAACACAACGCAACCTACTACAGAGGGATATTGAGAGCAAACGAGAGAAGAAAAAGGAAATGAAGGGCGGCAAGAAAGAGTAAAAGAATGAGTTTTTGATATGAATGTGTTAAGGGTTGGTTTGATTGGGATGTGTGTTAATGGGTTGTAGGATTAATTGTGTGTTTGATAATTAATTTGTGTAATTGTAAAATTTTAGTTTAAAATTGATTTTAATTTAATGGCATTTGTGTAATATTGAGATATTTTAAGTGTAAAGAATAAGTAAAAAGTTTCCTTTTAGGGAGTGTGTCTATAAGTATGGGACATCCCAAAAAGGAAAGTGTGTCTATAGCTTCGGGACCGAGGGAGTATTTTTTAAACTACACTCACAATTACTTTATTTTTCAACTTAAAAATACATTTTTACTTTTTAATTTTTAATCAAAAAATCAAAAATTAATATTTTTCTTAATTTTCGTACAAAAGTATTAATCCATCCATCTCATACTAGTTGTCACACTAGTTGTCACACTAGTATGGGCTCGAAAGTTAAGAGATAATATTATTATATTGTTATCGATTAAAATTCAAGGTATTGTGATTTTTTTTAATGAACTAATAATTTTTGTTGAGTAAAAGTGATAGTATTTTTGTAATATTATATTGTTTAAGTGTATAAAGTGTAATGATTGTTTTTTTTTTTTGAGGTGTGACAATTAGTATGAAACATCCCGAAAAAAAATGTGACAACTTCTACGAAACAGAAAAAATATATCTTCAATGAACTAAATGGAATACTATAATTAAGCTGTTCGTGAGCCGCTCGAATTCCTGGTAAATAATGTTCAATCTATACTCGTTTGTAATTCTATTAACGCTTAATGTATTCCACACATATCAAACGTTGTCACACGCTCACAATCGAGAAAAGTAGAATCATTCATGATTATAATTGTTCTACAACAAAATTATTATGTAAGACTATTGTATAAAACATTCCTTACAAATTTTATAATTTAATAGTATGAAGTTAATAATTTGAAAAACAAGTAACACAAAGTAATTATGTTTGATAGCATATAGACACTGCAATTAAAATAGCAATAAAATACCAATAAGTGTATAAAGAAAGAGAATAGTCAACGTGACTTTCTTACAAATTTTATAATTTAATAGTATGAAGTTAATAATTTGAAAAACAAGTAACACAAAGTAATTACGTTTGATAGCATATAGACACTGCAATTAAAATAGCAATAAAATACCAATAAGTGTATAAAGAAAGAGAATAGTCAACGTGACTTTCTTTTAACTACTGTGTGCGCCTCGAAAAAGACTATAAATAATAGAAATATTTAAAAAAATGGATAGTTTGGTTTATCAATTTACATTTCAAATTTTATAAATTATACTTTCAAATTAAGGATAGTTTGTTTTTATTTTTCTTATTATTTAAGGTAATATTAATTTTATAATTACAAAAAAAAATTACTATAATACCTTTGACGTTTAATAAATAATCACCCACCTATGATAAAATAAAATAGGTATTTTTAAAATTTTACTCATATTTATAATTAAGAAAAACTAATTTATTAAATTATAACCAATTATTTAAATTTACCCTTATTCAAAAATCACATTAAATAATACTCACTTTATAACTCACTTCTTACATAAATTAAAAATAAAATGAGTTCTTTATTAAAATATGAAAAGTCATAGTAATGTTGAAAATAAAATGCAATTCATTCAGATAAAATTTTGCTCAATTTACTACTTCTTCCTTTTTTTTTTATAAGACGTTTTACCATTTTTTTATTTGCTTAATATTAATCGTTTTGATATGTATTAACTCTAAATACATTTATTAATTATCTTATCATTAATAATAAACAATCAATTTTATTATTATAATAATAATCTTAACAAAAGATTAGATAAGTTCAGGTGTTTTAGATAAAAAACGTCTTCAAAAAGTTACTATTTAAAATTAATTTATCGCTTTGGGTGAGATATAAATATTAATAAATAAAACATATTTTTTTTTCCTTAATTTGTATGTAAAAGGCTAAAATGTCTTATAAAAAAAAGAGGAGTGAGTTTACGTAACATAGACACATCACGTTCTTCGTCGATAAGGACATACTACTGCCTATAAATTATAATCTCATCGCTTTTGGGAAGTTTGTTCAGCTTTATAGATAGTTTACGGAACAAAAAAAAATGGAGTTAAATAGACTGATTGAATAGACATCACATATAAACAAAATACTATTATACTTCTTCTAGTTTAAAAAAAATGTAATACTTTAAAAAAATAATTTTTAAATTTTTGATCAAAAAGTACATGAGAAAATATATTTTTAAGTTAAAAAATAAAATAATTTTGAGTGAAATTTAAAAAGTAAGTGAATAAAATAAGGATAAAATAGTATTTTAAAGAGAAAAAATTAATTTTTTTAGATTTATCAACTATTGTGAGACAACTTAAAAAAATAAAGTATTAAAAATTTTCAAATATTATCAGAGTTAATATTTTGAAAAATGCATATAGTGTTTGGCGATATTATCTCATCCTAATAAATGAAATAAAATAAAAACTCATCTCGAAATAGAAATGACGCGGAGTTCAACATCATCTTTTCAACAAAACCAAATCAATACGGAGGAATGGGCGAACCCACTCGTTTCAATCAACTTCAATTATCGCACGCCTTTCCAAGTAAATATACTCCATTTTCCTTATTTCAAAATCAGTGGCTACCGTTTCTCTCCGCCTACTTTCGATCTCTTATCTAATCAATCTATTTTATTTATTTATTTATATATGCGCCCATTTATTTTCTTTCTGGGACTTTGAATACTTGCATTTTGCATCAATTTACTCAACAAAAAAAATATACATAATTATTAATTATTTAGAATATTAAATTAAAATGGAGAGTAGTAACAACAACAAGAGTATCGAAAGTCCAGCAACGTCGACAGCTCTCGAGATATCCAAATCCAACATTCATGATCTTGTGAAGAGAACAGGTAATATTTTTATTTTCTTTTCAAAAATATTAATATTTTTTTATTTATCATGCATGATGGTGGTGTGGGCCTATGGCTGCAGGGACAGTATGGACTGCAATAGCCCATGTGATCACAGGAGTTATCGGGGCGGGCGTGCTTTCTCTGGCATGGAGCACGGCCCAATTAGGTTGGGTCGCAGGCCCATTAGTCATACTCATCTTTGCCGCCATCACTCAGCTCGCCACCGTCCTCGTATGCGACTGCTACATGTCTCCTGACCCGGCCCGCGGCCCGATCCGGAACCGCTCCTTCATTCAAGCCGTCAAGTTTTACTTGGGTTAGTTATTCAGTTATAGTCCCAGAGAAGTAGTCATAATTCTCTAAGAAAAATCGTTCAAGTTTAACCTTTTTAAGTTGAATTAATTAATATTACATCTGTTTCGACCAATGATCATAATTTTTTTGTAATTTATAAAGAAAGTTATTTGATCGATAATGAATGAAATAACTCATTAATTAATTGATTGATTCAGGTACAACGAAGCAAAGAATATGTGCAGTATTTGTGCTGGAGAGCTTCTATGGATGTGGAATCGCTTACACCATAGTTACCGCGTCGAGCGTGAAGTAAAATAAGCTCTTCATCAGTAATTAAATATTTACTGCTCTAGCTACTAACAAAACCGCGGTTTACATCAATGTGCAGAGCCATTCTACGGTCAAATTGTTACCACGACAAAGGGCGAGATGGGGATTGCAACAAGTACGAGGACAACACGTACATGATGGTGTTCGGTTTAGCTCAGATCTTCGTCTCTCAAATACCGAATTTCCACAGCATGGCTTGGCTCTCTGTAATTGCTGCAATCATGTCCTTCTGCTACGCCTTCATTGGATTGGGACTCGGCTTTGCTACTGTCGTCGGTAACAACAACAACAACTGATCTTACTCTTAACAAGAACCGAATTTACTCTTAATTTACTCTCGGTTTTTCAGAAAACAGAGAGGTGAAAGGAAGCATCGGAGGCGTCCCCACACACACTTCAGCTCAGAAAGTGTGGCAAGTTTTTCAGGCCCTCGGAGACATTGCTTTTGCATATCCATACACACTCATTGTCCTGGAAATTCAGGTGATTTCATCTCAGAAATCTGGGGGTTATTTTTGTAATTTCAACAAAAGATATTAAAGTTCACCTTTTTTGTGGAGTGAAGGATACTCTGAAGTCACCCCCATCAGAGAACCAGACAATGAAGAAGGCAACAATGGCTTCCATACTAATCACCACCTGTTTCTACCTCTGCTGTGCTTGCTTCGGATACGCGGCTTTCGGAAACCAGACGCCCGGAAACCTCCTGACAGGGTTCGGATTCTACGAGCCCTACTGGCTAGTCGATTTCGCCAATGCTTGCATCATTCTACATCTCGTCGGAGGGTATCAGGTTTACTCTCAGCCTGTGTTTGCGTACGCGGAGAAATGGCTAGCCGGGAAGTTTCCGGAAAGCGGATTTGTCAACGAATTCTACACCTGCAAACTCCCGCTCCTTCCGCCACTCAAGTTGAATATGCTGCGGTTTTGTTTTCGAACGACATATGTTGTTTCGACAACTGGGATTGCGATGGTCTTTCCTTATTTCAACCTAGTCCTTGGAGTGCTGGGGGCACTCAACTTTTGGCCTGTTGCTGTCTACTTCCCAGTGGAGATGTATTTGGTGCAATCTAAAATCGGGGCGTGGACGAGAAAATGGGTTGTTCTTAAAGTGTTTAGTGTGTTGTGTTTGATTCTTTCGGTTGTGGGGTTGATTGGATCCATCCAAGGAATCTTCAAGGCCAAATTTAGCTAGTTTATCTTTTGAAATTAACAAGGGAATGAATGCTTATGAGTTTATGAACCCTAGTCAATCGAGTCAATTTCAATTATTCTCTGGGACAAAGAGAGTATATTGCAACAAGTAAAGATGTTCAAACTTTTGAGAATTTGATCTGATTAAATTGTGAACTCAAGACCTAATTAAAAAAAATAAAAATAAAAGCAATAGTACGTGACTTGATTAAAGAATCTGAGACCACACCAGACCTTCTTGCAGGAAACCTTTCAATGCATGGAATAAAAATGATTACTCTTTCTACCAAAGATGAACAAAAACAAGCATCTTTTTTCACAACAAACAAACCTTAGTTTTCTCAAAAAAAAAGTAAAAAAAAAAGTGTCTCCTAATCCCACACCCACGGGGCCAAGGTGATTTTGGAATGAGCAAATCTGTAAGCCACCGAACCGTTTACGGTCAACCCCGTTCGTGCGGGGAGACGTTGACCGGGCATCTTGGGGGTGATTTACCGGCCCCTGCCTCACACGCTCTACGGGCGTTGAATTCTTTATTCTATGCATGCACATTTTGTGCTAAATATAAACCCACCCACCCACCCCACAGTGTAAGTTCTATATTATCACACTTTAACCAATTTTCATTCCCAATATTTTCAGATCATCCTTCCTTCACCAACTACCCTTAAATTAAAAATCCCACTTTTCAAATTTTACTATTATCAGTAAACTAATTACTACTATTAAATAAAAAAAACAGAGGAGATGGGCAGGATTCCATGCTGCGAGAAGGACAACGTGAAACGGGGGCAGTGGACCCCAGAGGAAGATCAGAAGCTTTCGTCTTACATCGCTCAGCACGGCACTAGGAATTGGCGTCTCATTCCCAAGCACGCTGGTTCTTATTCACTTCATTCTTATTCAAAAAAAACATCGACTGCATTGTACCTTATTCTTTCGTTCGTTCTTTCAGGTCTCCAGAGATGTGGGAAGAGCTGCCGCTTGCGATGGACCAATTACCTCCGCCCGGACCTCAAACACGGCCAGTTCTCCGAGACAGAAGAGCAGACTATAGTCACTCTCCATTCCGTACTCGGAAATCGGTAATTACCAAAGAACCTGCCAACACGAATAAAATAATGTTTAAAATTAGAAAACAAACCTTACTTATCTTTCACCTTTCACAACCAGATGGTCAGTTATCGCAGCCCAACTCCCAGGGCGAACAGACAACGACGTGAAGAACCACTGGAACACCAAGCTGAAGAAGAAGCTCTCGGGCATGGGAATCGACCCAGTGACCCACAAGCCCTTCTCCCACCTGATAACCGAGATAGCCACTCTCCCCCCGCCTCAGGCCCCAAACCTAGCTGAGGCTGCTCTCGGCTGCTTCAAGGACGAGATGCTCCACCTCCTCACCAAGAGGCGAATCAACATCCAGCTCCAACAGCTCACCAACATAAGAAGCGAGGAGAGAAGGAACGATGACACTGTCGAGAAGATCAAGTTTGGGCTTGCCAAGGCGATGAAGGAGCCTGGGATGAGCAGCGGGAACAGGCAGTGGGATCATTCGGCGTATCTCGGCTCGTTTCCAGGGGCGGATTCGGGATTTCAGTACGAGCTTGCGGGGTTGGGTGATGATGGAGGGGACGTTTCGCCTTGGAGTCAGAGCATGTGCACAGGGAGCACGACTATGGCGGCCGAGCCGAGGAGGTTGAATGGGGAAGATTGTGGGAGTGGGAAAGAGAGGGAGAACGGGTCTAATAGTAGCAATATTTTTAACTCTCTCTGGGATTTGCAGAGTGATGACTTGATAAATCCCATGGTTTGAGAGAGACAGAGATTGGGACCAAGATTCGTTTTTTTACAGTAGATTCAAAGCGAAAAAAGACACATTTCATGGATGATCTGTAAGTGTAAATGAAGACATTGTTACAAGATGTGTCTATCCAAAGTTCATGTTTTTTTCAGTTAAAAAAGATATGCCCACGAAAGCTCTGCCTTTCTCAGTTCATATGATCAATCTTGTCAAAGTCATCCACGCGTATATGTTTATAAGATGATTCCATATGTAAGCAAAAAAGCTTCAGTACCTCAATCTAATGGCATGCCTCGACTTACAACGAGCGGACAGTCTTGTAGTCGACATGCTTCCGGTCTCCCAGCATAGCTGGTCCACACGATCCGATACCTAAAAAGCTGAAAAAACAAAGCTTTGCATAAACACAAACCATGTAATGTGAGAAACCAAAAAACAAGAATAAATCAGTTGAGCAGTAATCAGTTAAATTGATTTATTATTCTAATTTAGGGGTTCAAACACACTTTACCCATTTTCTCAAACATTATACTCCGTGACATTTTAGGAACCCTAGAACCCCAATTGCCAATCTCAATTGAACACAAATCAAAAATTATGAAATCACTTACGTGACTGTCTGTGAGTGAGGTTTCGATATGCCGAATTCGGGCCGTAGGATCAACCGAACCCGAGTGGCGATTGGGTCGGGCCGTCAGATTAATTTCACAAGGTTTTTTATTCTGGAGGGCGATCGGGTCGGGCGGGTTTTTTGGAAAAATATTTATATAAAAAAAATATCTTTAAATAATAAGAAAATGAAAAGAGTATATATATATATTGGTATTTGGTAATGAAGACAAACCGAAATTTCACCGCTGGTGAGAGCTGTAACTACTATGGCCAGCTGGGCTCAAAAACCATAATACATACAATCGCGATAATTATCTCTCACTCTCTCTCATTTGATGACTCTGCAATAAATACGCAAACCCTACCTCAACATTTTTCACCTCTCAAATCTCTTCTTCGACGACGCGCCACCTTGATTAGGTGTTGCTCCCAATAAATTCGCCGTCTTTTTAGTTGACTTAATCGGCCCTGATCATCGATGTCGTCTGGAAGGTACATGGCGTACTCGCCGTCCCGCTCATCCCCTCACTCTCCTCACATCGGCGCTCCCGGCGGCGGTATGCGTGGTGGCGCCTCTTTGCTCATCGAGCAAGAAAAGTAATTTCTTGCTTCTTTTTTTTGGTCACGTTTTTTTTTCTTTTATAAATAAATCGGCTTTAGTAGAATTTGTGGAGAGATCTTGCGGAACCTAATCTCTTGTTTCGAATCCGTAAAAGTATATTCGAAGTCAGTCTGAATTGGTTTGAACTCATTTTTTGCTTTCTTTCTTGTGAGTTTCTATCCATTGTAGTTTTGGGTTGGGATTTGTGTGTTGATTTGTTTATAGCGTTTTGGGATAGTATTTTCAGTCTCTCGTGCGGCCAGGTTTTTTGATTCTTGTGATAATTTGATAAGTTGGTTTGGCATTTGTAGTACCTCAAGTTGGAAGTGTTTTTTTTACTTATGGGATCTTAATATTTTCGTTGTCTCGACATTGCTGTATGAAACAAATTTAGATGCCAATTGGTTTGCCTCCCACTTTCAAAAGTTTTGAAAGCAAGCAAAAACATGATTTTTAAGTACTTGTCCTTTTTTCTTCTTCGTGTTTCCTCTCATTTTTCAGTAAATTGTATGATTTTGAACTTAACAATTCGTGGAAGTGTAAAAATCTTAGTGTTGGTATATTCCGTTGGACAGGTACCTCTCAGAATTGCTTTCCGAACGCAACAAAATCAGTCCCTTTGTGGCCGTGCTTCCGAATAGTTATCGCTTGCTGAACCAGGGTGAGTCTATGATACTATTTTTGGGGGAGCTTGATTCGGGGAATGTCTGAATTTACTGTATCCACTTAGAAACTGGGTCACTTAGTGCTGGGAGATTGTTTTCTCAAATTTTAAACCCTTACAAAATGTCCTCATTTAATCTAATCCTCATGTTATTTTTTATTTTATTTATTTAAGTTGTGTATCTTTCTCTGTACCCTTAACAATCATCTTTGCATTTCCAAACCGTTCAGTATTAAATATGGGGAATTTTGAAAGATCATGGGCAATTCTGTCTTGTATTTTCAAATTTTAGGACAAATATTTTATGCTAAAAACGAGAATTATTTGGAGATTAAATATGTGAATGGCTCTGCTTTTTCAATAGAATTTGATAGCATGGTCATGGACTAATAAAATATTGAAGTCTGCCTGTAACATGCTCAAACACTTTTACATATTTATCTGTGTAATATCTGTCTGTGTATGTTAATAACCTAGACATGTTATTTATTTTTCTGTCCCTTTTATTCCTATAGATAGTTATATTTCCCTTTCAGTGACCTGATTAGATGTATCACCCCTGGCACTGACCTGATGGCTGATGGTACTAAATGCACTGTTGGTGTTCGAGGACATCTATCTTTAATCCGTCATAGGTTTATATTGCTTAGCTTTGTTCTTTAGAAAGTACTCATCTCCTACCATAAACAAATAGATTTGTAGAATGCTTAGAGAAGGTCTTCCTTTTTGATAGGACATATCGCTTTTTAACTAACTATGTAACAATATGCTGTGTGTCCATATTGTCCCGACTGACTAATGCTAACTGGTACGTATTATTCTTGGAAATTCACCTTTTTGGAGCAGAAATATTGCGTGTAACTACACTGTTGGAGAATGCATCTGTTTTAGAACAAAACAGGCTTGAACAAGGTAGCCCCCTGGCTTCGGGAGGAATATATTCAAACCCAGGAGCTAACAACCGATGGCCATCGCCATTTCATTCAGAAGTACGGATACTAACTATTAAGTATTAACATAACCTTCGTTTGGTCTAAATTCTTTTTACTGTTTTTCCGAATCTATGACAAATATCTTTTCAATTATAACTAACGCTACTTATTTCCATTTTTTTTTCTGTTGAGTTTCAGTTGTCTATTGACAGGTAGTTTGAAGCTGACATCTAAAAAAATATGATAGTATAGTTAGATTGACATCTTTTTGTTCCAAGGTTCTAACATTAAATATATGTGACCTCAATTCAGCGGCTTGCATCTTAAAATTAGAGTAACTAGCCGGAGACCTATTTAACTGTGTTTATTTAATGGTTTTACTCGATTGACTTTACTATCCAATATCCATCACGTGTATGACATCTAACAATTTTTAACATGTTTCTTCTAACACTTGAGTAAGTCTTTTTGTATATCTAATGTTTTCTTTTGGATTAGACAATTGTCTGCTTTTTCATGTATGTTGGCATTCCTTATCCCTTTTGTTTGTGTCTATCTGTGTGCACTTTGTTTTTTCTGTTTTGCTCCCTCAGTATTTTTTAAGATGATGTAGTGATTTTATCTTTCCCGCCTTTCTTTATTTAAGGAAAATTAAACAGGTTTTTCACTTTCTTCTGAGGAATTCCTGCTAATGACAAAGAAATGTGAAATTTCATTTAATGTTTCCTTTTCACAATATTTTGAACTTGCAACTTTCAGATGCCGGGATTGATACATCCTTCTTCTACACATAATTGGCTTGGCTCCAATGATAACCCGTCAGGTCTCGTGGTCAAGCAGATGGTCAGAATTGATGTGCCAGTTGAACAATATCCTAATGTAAGAGTTCCCTATCCTTATTGGATTTTTATGGTGCTAGGTTTTTCAACCTTTTAAGTCAATAATTTATTTTGCAGTACAATTTTGTCGGGCGCCTCCTTGGCCCAAGAGGAAATTCTCTGAAACGGGTTGAAGCCACTACTGGTTGTCGTGTTCTAATTAGAGGCCGTGGAAGTATCAAGGATCCAGAAATGGTAAGTTGGAAATGACTTCAAATTTTAGTAGTGTTTATATTCAATGAAATAGCATTCTGTGTTCGAGAAGTATTTTTGTGAATTACCTGCTGAAAATGATTATGGATTTGAATTCATAATTTGTATTCTGGTTGGAACTGGCCCGTTTTGGGATATACATTATATATCATTGTACATTTATATAGCGATTCTGCACTGCTGCCAGTTTTTTGGCACATTCAAATAATCTCTTGTTGCTGATCTCGGCTTTTTGAACTACGACTGTCTGTTCTATTGGACCACGAGTTATATAGTGACGTCCAAGAATTAATATAATCGTGCAAATGAGAAATTAATTGTAATGTTACTGTGTGTGTTTTTAGCTTATGTTATGTCCAAATTTAATTTCATTGATTGCTGAAGTTGTGTATGTTTCATGATTGTGAAGGAAGCAACGATGATGGGAAAACCAGGATACGAGCACCTTAATGAGGCTCTTCACATACTTGTCGAGGCTGAGCTGCCAGTTGAGATAATTGATGCTCGTGTGAGACAAGCACGTGAGATCCTCGAAGATTTGATCAAACCAATGGTAATATCTGGTCACCATCAAAACTCTGAACTGCTTCAAAGTATCTCAGTACTTTCCCTTTTTTTCCATGTTTGTGTAATACTATTTTTTATCTGACTGTTAATTAAGTGGGTGCTTTGCTGAGATTTTGTTTTGACAGCCTCACTTATTGTTCTTTCAGTACCTTTTTTTATTTTTGTATTATAAGTATGGTAACTAAAAGTACCCCCGAGGCTTGACATAATTACAAAAAACAAAGGTAATTTTAGAAATACCGAAGATACAATTGATGTTTGTTTTCGTGTTTAAATTAAGAGGCTATCTGTAATATTTTTTAATGTTTTCTGTTTATCAAAATAGAATCTTGTTTTTTTGTATTTCTTTAATTCTGGAAGTGTTTTGTTGGGTAATATGTGAAATCTTTGAGGATACTTTTTGTGACTAATCCTTCGCTTTTTTCGAAATGTGTCCAGACATCTTATGGATCTGAATCTAATGAAATGTTACTTATGCTATTACAGGATGAAACACAAGATTATTACAAGCAGCAGCAGTTGAGGGAACTTGCACGGATCAATGGTACACTTAGAGAAGAAGTGTCTCCGATGTCTGGTTCTGTATCCCCTTTCAACAGCAGCCTCGGGATGAAGAGGGCGAAAACCGGGGGTGAATAATTAAAATAATAATATCAAGATCATATTACTGTTCCACCAGTTGCTATGCTTCGGGTTTTGCTGACGTGCCTATCTGCTGTTATGGCACCCATCGGGCCCTAGTCTGAATGTATGATATGAGGTTTGCTTTTTATGTTATATACTTGGTGAAGACTTTGTGTCGGCCGTTGGGTGAAAGGGATGTGAATGTGTCTGTGTGTTCGAGAGCACTCGGGTCTGGTCGGAGATTCTCTCCAATTATAGTTTTATTCTATTCATTTGTTATTTTTAAGATGTGACTATGATTTTAATGCTTGTGTAGTTTTTGTGATAAAATATGTAGTTTCTGTTGCAGAAATAACCCATTTCAAATGGGCATGGATGTTCTGTACTATTTACAGTTAAAGAGGGTATTTTAAGAAGCATATATACATTATTTTTCTTTGCATTTTGTGTAAACTATTAAGTTGATTCAGTGTTTAACGGCTCTGGGTCCGGGTGACATAATTGAACTTTCATTCTGTACATAACAAGATTCCAGTTTGAAACAAACAGTTGAAAGAGAAAGAAAAGCAGCAGCGAAATAAACAAGTAAAACACAGCTCGTTTGGATTAGGCTTTCTCTGTTCTTTCATTCTCTTCTTCATCGTCAATATCTCCAATCCCGACCCACTGTGTAAAAGCAAAAAGAAACTCCTTGAAGTTTACCATTCCACTTTTGTCCCAATCCATCTCCTCTGTAAAAGCAGCAAACAAACATCTTAGTAAGTGTCAAGAACTTGTTTTCAATGACAATAGAATTGCAATGACCGAGACATACCAAATCTTTTGAGGGCAATTCTCCCGGAAGATCTTTCTCCGGAAGTAGTTTCATTGATCGCGTGAATCATCTCTTCCTTGCTCACATATCCATCCTTATTCTTATCAAGGAAAACAAATGTGCCCACTAGTGTCTCGAAAGTAGCCCTGAGATTCGGGACTCCTATCTGAAATTTCTATCCATGTCAAGGAACACACATGAAAGTAGATAGCCCCTGAAGTTAGACCTAATTACAAAGAACATCCCATCCATCTTTCAAAATTAGAAAAAACACCCCATGAGATATTATTTTTTAGTGTGTTTTCAGTTTTCACACCCTTCAAAACCAAATACAAACATCGGGGTATTTTTGTAATTTTGAGTTAGATTTTTTTTTTTTGAAATTAGGTCACATTTTTTAAATTGTCCCTATACTTAATGGTGCATAGGGGATACAGACTGCTGATCAGCTGAGTCTTTTTCCTTGAGAAGGTAGACAAGACAAAGAAGGACAATAAACTCGTTGAATTTCATTATCATATCTTCGTTTATATCGCACGCCTCAAAGAGGTCGTTGATTTCCTCTTCCGTGAAATTCAGCTCCAGCTTGCAAAAGCAGTGTTTCAGCTCCTTAAGGTCGATAGAACCATTTCCATCCTCATCTAATCAAATTAACAGATTCTCACTCAATTACAAGCCTGAAAATGTTAACAAAAAACCCGAAGGGACACAAAATCTCCAAAAAACGACTTCTAATGTTAATTTAACGTTTAACCTTCTATCTTTGCTAACACTAACACTACCGACTTCTGATTATCAACCGCTTCTCGATCTCTACTACCATAAAACCACAACATCTAAAACTGCATATATTTGCACACACTTCCTAAAAGCATAAGGAACACTGAAAAGCCAGTTTGAGTCAACAAAAATAAAATTTACCGACCGAATTCTTGGAAGGTGGATTTGCATTTCCGAAAGCTCTCGTCGATCTTGGGGAACTTTAAGATGATGCTGTTGAAGGACTTGATAGAAGTCCCCTTGAGTTCCCGCTTTAGTACTGCATCGATTATTTTGGCTTCGAGCTTTGTCTTCGACTCTGAGCTCCTGGGAGAATATACATCCTTAGTAGCTGCACCTCCCATGTTGAATCAATCCCAGGCTCTGCAAAAACAAATACAAACGAAAATCAAAATGAGCTTTCCATAAATTGATTGAATAACAATAACATGAATAAATTTGGTTGATATACCTAATAATTATGAATTGAAAGATCAAATTCGAAATAAGCTCTTAGGATTAAAATTAAATAAGTACAATACCGATTCTTTTATTATTATTTCTTTTCACAAAATTTAATAAATAAAATCTTTACAGCGAGCTAAGATATGGAAACCATAATCAAAATCAATTAATAATAATAATAAACATTCGGAAAAAAAAAGTGTGGAGCTTTCTGAATCACAAAATACCCTTTTCAGTAAACAAATGGGTTGTTGAAAAGAAGCGAAATGCGAATTGAAGAAGTGGGTTTATCCAATAAACTAATTGTAGTTTAAAATAAATTTTGTTTTGTTTTGTTTGTGTAAATAATATTTAAATAATGATCCACTTCATTATAGTGGGTTTTTACCCACCACGTATCTCTCCTGCTTCCACGCGTCCAATTTCTGGGGTTACTTGCTTCATCGTATCAAATACAGTAAATTAAAATTTGAGAAAAAAAAACTCTTAATATCTGAGGTTACTTGCTTCATCATATCAAATACAGTAAATTAAAATTTGAGAAAGAAAAAAAAATCTTAGAAATTTCAGATTGCCTTATATAAAGAGTTAAATAATTAATTATTTTAATAGTGATTAATTATTAATTTTGCAATTATATTTTTATGACAGAATTATACATTCATACACACAAATAAAAAAATGTGAATGTATAAGTTTTTTTACTAATACTAAATGTTAACTTCTGTTAATCAATATCAATAACCTGTTACTAATACTAAATGTTAACTTCTGTTAATCAATATTAATAACAACAAATCAATATTAATAACAACAATATATACTGGAATCTTTGATTGTACAATTAATTTGTTCGAGTACTTCAGCTAAAAACAGTTTAAAAATAAGTGTATTTGAGTAAGCTTAAACTAAGGGTGTTTGTTTGTGAGATATGAACTCTACTAGATTGATTGATAAATCATGTAGCTGGTGAAAACTTCACAACCAGAACCTTACATAACTAACAAAGATCAACAAGACGTCATTCAATGCATCTCAAATACCCATCATCATATCAAATCACTCAGGTAGCAGAACATTACATGACCGAAAAATCACATTTGGTTGTCTCGTATATTCCCTGCTTGAGTGCAATATTCTCCAGGGTTTAAGTATAGTGCTTATGCTAAGAGCACATTTTTCCAAACCACATCAAAACACAAAATGAAATAGAACAAATCACAAACATCTTATAGCTACCACTAGTCTCATTATGGGGTTATTATACCATTATTCAATGCATCCTTCAAGTATGCAATTCATAATGATTCAGGTCAAAAACATAAGGATGAATAGTAATTGATCAACGATTCAATTAACCACAATTTAAAAACCATAATCAACAAACACATAACTAAAAATACCAGGAAAATCCCAAGGATCAGATTCATCAATTTAACAGTTACCAGGAGTAGTAAAATAACAGAGCAGTAATTAAAACAAAATAAAAAAAAGAAACCTAATTAGGCGGTGAGCACGACGGCGCCACCAGCCTCCTTGATCTTCCTCTCGGCATTCTTCGAGACGAGCTTCGCCTTGACGACGACGGGCTTGTCGGCCGGCAGCAGTCCCTTGCCGAGAACCTTGAAGTAGCCGAATTGCGTGACGTCGATCAAAGGCGCGTTGTCCTTGGACGCCTTGTCCTTCACCTCCTGAGGCACCATTGACCAGAGCGTGTCGATGTTGACCGTCGGGCAGTGGAACTTGTTCCGGAGCTTGTGGAAATAGCGCATACCGACCTTCCCGAAGTAACCTGGATGGTACTTGTCGAACAGGATCCGGTGGTGGTGCATTCCTCCGGCGTTACCCCGACCACCGGGATGCTTGCGGTGCTTTCCGATACGACCGTGCCCGGCGCTCACGTGGCCGCGCTTCTTCCGATTCTTCTTAAATCTGGTCGTCATTGTGTGGAGGCGGAGTGAGGAAATGAAAATTAGGGTTTGGGTTAATTTATATACTCTACAAAATGAGGGTGGGACGAGCTAGCCCGATTCCCGGACTCATTTTAACCCGACCCGCTCAGCCCGCCCAACCCAGTTCATGCAAACATCTAGTCCAAACTCCAAACACATTCCCAACAGCCCCAGCCCAAACCCACCCCTTACAGCCCAATCAGCCTCGGCCCAATCAACATGACTATTAATTCAGTAGAGAATGACACAATAACATAATGTAATTTACATTTAACTCACATCTACTATTTCTTTAATTTTCCAAATATTAGTACTCATATTTTTTTAATTGAGTATTTCATGATTTGATTGTGAGCCATACATCATCGTTTACTCCATCATCGAAATGACATGTTATGTGTTGATATGATAAAAAAGATAGAAACTAATTAAATATTACAATAATAAACTTAAAATAGGGTAAATAGTCCTTAAATATTGATTAAGTTCAATTCGCCCGGTTTCGAAAATGTGGAATTGAAACTGAACCTGGAAGGACTAAGATTTATGTTCTAGTTTGTAATCTAGTCACCCCTAAATCGATCGATCGTCGGCGAGAAAGAATCCAGATATATAGTCGGGGCCATATATACTCGCGTTTGTGCGTACATGAGGTTGGTCTAAATTGATGATATATATAGCTAAAAAAAGAATGAGAAGAAGTGAAGTTAGCGTGGGTTGTCTGAAGACACACACAGTAATGTTGTGTCTGTGTCTTTGTCACTCTCTGAAAATGACTTTCCTCTAATTCTTCACACACCATTCATTTATTACCTTAACAATTTTGCCCCTATCATCAATATTCAATGCCCACCATATTGTATAGTATGAGTACAACACGCATTTAATTCATGTTTTTTCTTCATTGAAATTTCAAAGTTTTCATATCTCATTAGTGTTTAATTTGTTGTGTTTGTCGTATGTTGAAAGTCGAAAAATCCTGTTAGGACCCGACCGAACATATGTAGAGATTTAGAGGATTGGACGAACTAGTGCAAAATATGACCATCACAAGCAAACAATGGAGAGCAAAGATATTTATATTATATTCCTATATTTTGGGAATTGTCAATCTCCCCTTTTGGTTACTAAGGTTCTCTTATTTATAGCAAGAGAAATAGGGTATGTGTGTTGGGCCCTTTCTTTTTTCTTCCCTGGGCTCAAGCCCAATTTGGCCCAATAAAATATAAAAATTAAAGGTACAATACAATAAAACTCATGTTTGCCTCCCCTTCATTTATTAACCTCGTAGGCCTTAATACGACTGGGTCTTGTTGGACTCGCTTATATTTTTAGTTAACGGGTCTCCTTTTTCTATTACAAATCGTGCTTAAAACACGTATCAACAAATGCCCCCCGAGAGCGATTTTCCCCGAGCAGTGCGACAAAGAGAATTGCTCTCGGCTGATGAAGTGTTTTTTGCACGGCCCTTACGTTATCATCATCTTTGTGGGCACGAGTAGGATTTCTCCGGATTTCTCTCGTTTCGGGAGTTGTGCTCGGATCATTTATGTGCGATTATCATTATTATTATTGTTTAATATTTTTTAAAGGAGGTCTCCCGTGATAATTTTAGGCACTAACTTGTTTGAGTATATATTGTTCGGCTTATTTGACCGGCAAGATACTGGGTGAACATATTGCATTTCTCTGAAATGCCCCAGTATAATTTACTTGTCGAAATGATACGTGCTCGATCCGGATGGGTCCGAGAGGAATTCCACTCAAATCCGAAATGATAGTTGCTCTCCTGCCGAGGTGACGAGCATCGCCTAGCATGCTCTCCCGGACAGGATCTCGGAGGTTTTTTACTCGGTTCCGGAATGATAGATGCTCTCCTGCCGAGATAACGAGCAGCGACTAGCATGCTCTCCCGGACAGGATATCAGAAGAGTTTTACTCACTTCCGGAATGATAGATGCTCTCCTGCCGAGATGACGAGCAGCGACTAGCATGCTCTCCCGGACAGGATCTCGGAGGAGTTTTGCTCAACTCTGGAATGATAGTTGATCTCCTGCCGAGATGACGAGCAGAGACTTGCATGTTCTCCCGGACAGGATCTCGGAGGAGTTTTACTCTACTCCGGAATGATAGATGCTCTCCTGCCGAGACGACGAGCAGCGCTTAGCATGCTCTCCCGGACAGGATCTCGGAGGAGTTTTACTCTACTCCATTATAATAGATGCTCTCCTGCCGAGATGACGAGCAGCGCTTAGCATGCTCTCCCGGACAGGATCTCGGAGGAGCTTTACTCGACTCCGGAATGATAGATGCTCTCCTGCCGAGATGACGAGCAGCGCTTAGCATGCTCTCCCGGACAGGATCTCGGAGGAGTTTTACTCTACTCCGGAATGATAGATGCTCTCCTGCCGAGATGACGAGCAGCGCTTAGCATGCTCTCCCGGACAAGATATCGGAGTAGTTTTACTCGACTCCGGAATGATAGATGCTCTCCTGCCGAGATGACGAGCAGCGCTTAGCATGCTCTCCCTGACAGGATATCGGAGGAGTTTTACTCGACTCCGGAATGATAGATGCTCTCCTGCCGAGATGACGAGCAGCGCTTAGCATGCTCTCCCGGACAGGATCTCGGAGGAGCTTTACTCGACTCCGGAATGATATATGCTCTCCTGCCGAGATGACGAGCAGCGCTTAGCATGCTCTCCCGGACAGGATATCAGAGGAGTTTTACTCGACTCCGTTATAATAGTTGCTCTCCTGCCGAGATGACGAACAACGCTTAGCATGCTCTCCCGGACAGGATCTCGGAGGAGCTTTACTCGACTCCGGAATGATAGATGCATATGCCAACTTTTCTAATGGAATGTACCTGATATACACATCGTAGAGTATCTGGTTGACATATTAGGTTGTCTGGGGTTCTTCCATGTGAACAACCAGGTGTGGGTATTTGATGGTTGTGCCCATCAAATGCCCCAGTGTTTACTTGTGGAGGTCTGTTTGGGTGCAATACAGTTTCTCTCTTTATTTCTCCTGTTAGGCATATTACGTCATGCCTCTATATGTTTCTCTTGTTAGGCAGATGAAGACTTGTTCTCCACAAGAGATGATAGGAAGATGTGTTCCTGTCTTTGCTCCCCGACTCGGTGACATCGTCGACCAGTCGAACTATTTCGATTATTCCCTTTTAGGGCCTCTAATATGCTAATCTCTTGGACTGTTCACCTGTCGAACAAATTACCTGATTGTCTGCTCTCCTATCGAACAGATGAACTGATGGTCTGCTATCCTATCGAACAGGTGACCTGGTTGTCTGCTCTCCAATCGAACAGGTGCCCTGATGGTCTGCTCTCCAGTCGAACGGATGACCTGATGGTCTGCCCTCCTGTCGAACGAATGACCTGGTTGTCTGCTCTCCAGTCGAACGGATGACCTGATGGTCTGCTCTCCTATCGAACAGGTGCCCTGATGGTCTGCCCTCCTGTCGAACGGATGACCTGATGGTCTGCTCTCCTATCGAACAGGTGCCCTGATGGTCTGCTCTCCAGTCGAACGGATGACCTGATTGTCTGCTCTCCAGTCGAACAGGTGCCCTGATGGTCTGCTCTCTTGTCGAACGGCCGACCTAGCTGACCTGCTCGTCCAACGCTCGAGGATCACCCCTCCTAGCGCCAATTGTTGAAAGTCGAAAAATCCTGTTAGGACCCGACCGAACATATGTAGAGATTTAGAGGATTGGACGAACTAGTGCAAAATATGACCATCACAAGCAAAGAATGGAGAGCAAAGATATTTATATTATATTCCTATATTTTGGGAATTGTCAATCTCCCCTTTTGGTTACTAAGGTTCTCTTATTTATAGCAAGAGAAATAGGGTGTGTGTGTTGGGCCCTTTCTTTTTTCTTCCCTGGGCTCAAGCCCAATTTGGCCCAATAAAATATAAAAATTAAAGGTACAATACAATAAAACTCATGTTTGCCTCCCCTTCATTTATTAACCTCGTAGGCCTTAATACGACTGGGTCTTGTTGGACTCGCTTATATTTTTAGTTAACGGGTCTCCTTTTTCTATTACAAATCGTGCTTAAAACACGTATCAACATCGTATACTATGTTCGTCTAGTTATGTTACATTTTTCATTAATTTCAATACTCAACCATTATTTTCTTTAATTCTTACTACATGACTGAAGTACTACTCTTTAGAGCACTAACATTGGATGAAAAACAAATTCAGTTCGAACTTACCTAATTGAACCGGAATCAAATTAAACCAAGGTAGTACTCAGTTCATTTTTTTTATCAACCATGGCCCACCAATTTTGATCAAACTCAGTTCAAATGTATGAATTGGTTTATTTTATTTTATTTTTCTTAAAGATTAGCCACATGTTGCTAGCCAATTAACCAACAATCTATGCATGTAAATCACGCTCCTTTGTGGTGTGTTTTTGCCTATTTTGATTTTTTCTTTTACAATTTTATCATTTCAATATTTATTTATTTACTTTTATAGTGTTACTAGTATTATTACTTTGTCACTTCACTGATTTAATACTTTTAAATTAATACTCATTATTATATTTCTATAAACTCCTATCACCTTTTTATTAAAAAAAATAGATTTTCTTAATATTTGTATTTTTTTTTTTTATATAGATGGAGCCCAAATGGAAACGTATGATACGGAGGATTGAGTTTATAGAGAAAACACATTTGCTCACGTGACACATATGCACAAATATTTGTGCCAATTGTTACCCATCCTTTTTACCTTTTGATTCTAATTGCAGAAAAATCTTTCAAATGCCTGAAAGATGTTGACACATCCATTCAACTCTAAACTATTAATCGGGGCCCACGCGCCTACTCCAAAAACAAAT
Organism: Euphrasia confusa; assembly: GCA_954870475.1. NCBI lineage: Eukaryota > Viridiplantae > Streptophyta > Magnoliopsida > Lamiales > Orobanchaceae > Euphrasia > Euphrasia confusa. Next base: position 6,510,712 of record OX940949.1, read on the forward strand.
CTTACAAAAATATTCCCTAAGGCCATCTCCAACCGAACATAAAAAACTAAACTAAAAAATAAGTTTAATTTTAAGTTTACAGTAATTTTGCTCCAACCGAGATTCCAAAACTCAAACTTAAAAGAATATTCTCAAATTATTCTTTTTATACAACTTTTTATATTATTTTTATAAACAACCAATATCTTTACAAATTTATAATTTAACCCCGTAATTTTTGATATTAAATTAAATAATTCTAATAAATATTATTTTCAATTTAAAATTTCAAAAATAATAAATATAAAAGATATGAAATAAAATATTAATTAAATATAACAAAATTGCGCTAACATGAAATATTAATATTTCATTATAAATATTTATTTTTATTTTTAAAATAAAATTTTATTTTAATTATTAATGGTATGATTATTAAAAAAATTACATTACAAAATATATTAAATAAAAAATTAAAATAAAAGGTTAATAGGTTTTTTTTATTATTTTGTAAAATAAAAGGATCATTTTATAAATAATAAATAGTTTTTGGTTTGAGTTTAAGGTAAACGTAAATCTAAGTATTTTTTACGTTTTGGTATCAGTTGGAGCATCTCCCTTACTCCAAAATAGGTTTTTGGTATCGGTTGGAGATGCTCTAATGGTCAAGGGTTGTTAGCTCAGTTGGTTGAACATTCGACTTGAGAACCGTAAGGTTCAAGTTTCGAACCCGAGACATGTGTGTGTGCGAGTATTTAAATATCTGCAATTGACCTAGACAAAAAAAATATATATATATATATATATACTCCTTCTAAACAACAATACAAATAAATAAGACATTTTTTTAAATAAATATAAATAATATTTTATTTTTTCAGAGTTACATTAATTTTGTAAAACAATAAAAGATAATTCAAGCAAAAAATAAATTATAACTCTGCATGTTCTAGATTCGTGAATGCTTTTACTACTACAATTAGATTCAAATGATGAACATTTAAAAAAATAAAAATAAAAAAGCATAAAAATATATTTGAAGTTCAAAATTCTTAAATTGAATACGTTCATAGATTATAGACATCCTATTTACTCGTTTTTATTAACAATCGAAACTGTAGATGATTTGAATTATTAGAGCAAAAATAATGTGTGTGTTTTGGACCAACGTAATTTCTAGTCTTCTACTAACTTGTGACAACACGATTGTTTCTTAGTGAACACACCTTTGACACAATGGGTATATGTTGTTGGTATTGTTACGTTATTAAATTAATTATACTAGTAGAATCATTTTTTTATTTTTTTTGGCCTTTACTATATTTTGTTTCCACATCAAATTTGGTTCATGAGTTGTGCCACTACGAGGGGACAATGGCCGTGTTCTGTTTCATCATTCAACTATCGATGGAAGAAGGTTCTGATGTGATATTCCCCCACTACATTGATATATATATATATATATATATATATATACATATAACCTTTAATTTTAAAAAAAAAATTGATATTCATCTTAGTTTACTAGTCGAAATTTGGCATTTGTTGCTTGGTACGTCAAAGTTGTTGTATTTTGTGTGTTTCTGAATGAGGATGCTTTGGAAAATATTGAATCACGTTTACACGTTTTCCTTAAAGAATATTTCGACCCTATAACAGCCAAGGTATCACGAAACTTCTTCTAGGATAAGACAATACTGCACTTGTTCTTTGGCGTAGAAACAAGTATACTATAGAATGTTTATTCGCTATACTTCGTTAACACAAAGCTCTTAATTTCGTGGGTCTTAGAATCTGATTTTCAACACCCTTATATTGGTGTTGAAACACCCCTTTGGATAGTGAAAATGCCCTTTCATGAAGGGCTGCACCCTTTGGGAAGAGTTGCACCATTTCATAATGGTCACACCTTTTGGAAAATAATTCAAATATTTTCCATGCATGCAATTTCGTGATTTGCATATCTAAACATGCAACCACGAAATTAACATCATATATATACTAAAATCAAGTATTAATTTCAGCATATATACTATCACTTATCCAACACATAATCCTTTATCACTTTTACATGATCGTGCACTCCGCACCTCCTTAATCACATTATAGTGCCTTAGGATTATAACCGAAACTTTGTATGAATCCAATTACATTAAATGGACAATGATTTCACTTAAATCATCAACATTCCTCCCCCATTTAAGTGTAATCCTTGAATCACTTATTTTAACAATAACAGCCAGAATTATGCATAATATGAAAATGTCTTGAAGATTGAATTTTCATCTTAGTGTTATATACAACTTATATACTCGAGAATCAGAGTGTCTTAAAAGATTGAACTCTTCAACCCATCTGAATACATAAAAGATACTACACACATAATTCCAAATACATTCTATAATGATTTCCGATACAAAATTAGGCCTTGTATCCCATCCATTCTTGAGTGTATATAGAGCTTAGCCACGACTCTTGAAGCTGCCACACTTCCCACTCATATAGGTGAATCATTTCTTCGTGCACCTTCAAAATGCACTTTATCAAATGATTCATTAAGAATTAACTTCAACCTTAACATGCAGGTTCAAACACATACCTTTGGGATAATTTTCATGTGTTTCAATCTCAAATATAAGCTTCCCAATTGAATTCTGGTTCTAATACAATTAGAAATGAATTTGGTATCCCATATTTGAAGATTCAAAGAGGCTTCAGACCCATCCCAATCACCGACTTTACTACCAAGTCTTTTGCTAATCCCTTGGTCAAATGATCAGCAAGATTATGTTGTGATCTCACAAAATCAATAGAGATTACTCCTTGAGTGATCAGCTCACGGATCGCGCTATGTCTAACGCCCAAGTCTCTTGAATTGCCATTATAAACATGACTATATGCCTTAGCCAAAGTGGCTGCACTGTCACAATGAATTGAAAACGCCGATATAGGCTTTGGCCACAAAGGAATTTCATAAACCAAATTCCTTAACCATTCAGCTTCTTTACCAGCTGCCGCAAGTGCTATAAATTCCGATTCCATAGTGGAACTCGTAATACAAGTTTGCTTCTTTGAAGCCCAACTTATAGCACCGCCTCCGAGTAAGAAAACCCAACCAGAAGTAGAGGAATGATCCTCTATATTGGTTATCCAACTCGCACCAGAATACCCTTCTAACACCGAAGGATATCCGACATATGTCAAACCAAAGTCTTTGGTTCCCTTTAAGTATTTTAATACACGCCTAACAGCCTGCCAATGATGCGTGCTAGGATTACTTGTGTATCTACTTAATTTGCCTACCGCAAATGCAATTTCCGGCCTTGTGCTAGTCATAGCATACATAAGGCACCCAATTACCTTGGAGTATTCCAACTGGGACACAGCAACACCCGTATTGGGCATGAGTTTTACACTCGAATCATATGGAGTACTGACCGTAGAATAGTCATCACAATGGAATTTATTTAACACTTTCTCAATGTAATGAGATTGAGTTAAAGTAATGGCATTGTTTTCACGAATGATTTTAATTCCCAAAATCACATCCGCCTCCCCCATATCCTTCATATCGAAGTTTGATGATAAAAATAACTTAGTCAAATCCACTTGTCTTTGGTCAGTACCAAAGATAAGCATATCATCAACATATAGACAAATGATGACTCCTTTACCAAAGTCATCGAATTTGCTATACACACATTTATCCGATTGGTTTAACTTAAAACCATTCGATAAAATTACTTCATCAAATTTCTGATGCCACTGCTTAGGTGCTTGTTTTAATCCATACAAGGATTTAACAAGTTTACATACTTTATGCTCATTACCAGGCATAACGAACCCTTCGGGTTGTTTCATGTAAATTTCCTCCTCTAACTCACCGTTAAGGAACGCTGTTTTTACATCCATTTGATGGATCACTAGATTATTTATTGCAGCCAAAGCTATCAATAACCTAATCGTATTTATTCGCGCAACAGGAGCATAGGTATCAAAGTAATCAATGCCTTCCTTTGCCTAAAGCCTTGAATGACTAATCGGGCTTTATACTTGTCAATTGAACCATCGACTTTCATCTTTTTCTTAAAGATCCACTTGCATCCTAATGGTTTACAACCATTAGGTAGATCAGAAAGAACCCAAGTGTTGTTTCCCATAATGGAATCCATCTCATCATTGATGGCTTCTTTCCAAAATGCAACATCTTGCGATTTCAAGACTTCCTCGTATGTTTTAGGCTCATCATCAACATGATAGCTATACGAGTATTGAAATCCAACTTCGTCCCTTGATCCTTCAACCAGAAAGGTCTGGAAATCGGGACCGAACGATTTCTTAGTCCGTATCCTTGTGCCTCGACGAGGTTCAAGCGACTCAGGCTGGGGCACGGTTAAATCCGAACTTTCAGCCACCTTAGGCACCAGATCCTTGGTCCTAAGCATTGATGAAAATCTAGTTTCATCAAATATGGCGTCCCTCGATTCTATGATAGAATGAATCGCTACTGAATCATTCGGCTCAATCACATAGAATCGATATGCCTTAGAATGCATAGCATATCCAACAAAGATGCAATCAATGCCTCTTTCTCCCAAAGTTTTCCTTTTGGGATCCGGTAGTCTTACGACAGCCCGACAGCCCCAAACCTTAAGGTAATTAAGGTTCGGCTTCTTTTTGTACCAAAGTTCGTAGGGGGTAACTTTGTTCCTTTTGTTAGGAACCCTATTTAACAAATAGCAAGCCGTTAACACGGCTTCTCCCCAAAATCCATTATTCAGACCCGAATAAGACAACATGGAATTCACCATTTCCTTTAGTACCCGGTTTTTCCTTTCGGATATACCGTTTTGTTGAGGAGTATAAGGAGCAGTAATTTCATGTATAATACCACATGATTCAAATAAAACAGGATCATAATATTCACCACCCCTATCGGTTCTCAACTTTTTAATCATGCACTCTTGTTGTAGTTCAACTTCAGTTTTAAATACTTTAAACTTTTCTAGCGCTTCATCTTTAGTTCTTAGCATAAATACATAGCAAAATTTAGAATAATCATCTATAAAAGTTACTAAGTATTTCTTATTCCCCAACGAAGGTGTAGCATGGAAATCACATAAGTCGCTATGCACAAGTTCAAGCATACAAGATTCACGTTGAACATCTTTAAAAGGCTGCCTAACGATTTTAGTTAGCATGCATGTATTACACTTATCTTCTTCTATGTTCATAGCAGGAATTAATTCAAGTTTGGACATATCAATCATGCGCTTATAATGAACATGTCCTAGTCTAGCATGCCACAATAATGAATCATTCACTTTAGAAGAAACCATAAGAACAGAATCATCAACTTTATTCATAATATTAAGCATAAACATCCCATTACATTGGTATCCAAAACCGACAAACACACCATTCTTAGTCAATACATATTTATTAGATTCATACACTTGTTTATATCCGTACTTGGATAAAACACTACCAGATACAAGATTTTTCCTTATTCCAGGTACATGTAATACATCTAATAATACTAAGGACTTTCCCGAACTGAATTCCAACAACACTTCGCTGCGACCAAGAATAGGGGCTGTTGACTCGTTTCCCATGTAAAGCACTGATCCATCTACAACTGGTTCATACTTTTGAAACCAATGACGATCCTTGCAAACATGCTTAGTAGCACCCGAGTCAATCCACCACGCCACCGAATCATCCTGCACATAAAATGCTTCAGAAACTATAGGGACATAATTTAAATTTACATCTAAATTATGTATAGTAGTCTCACCTTGATTGGTGTCCGGACCCTGGTTATTAGACCTTTGTCCCGAGCGATTATTCATCGTTCCCTTCTTATTCTTGTTTGCACGACAATCACTTTTAAAGTGACCCGCTTTTCCGCATATCCAGCAAGCGCCCTTAGGCTTCTTACTCCCAGCATTGTTGCCGTTGTTGTTGTTGTAAGGACGCTTTGTCCCTCGGTTCTTATACGAACTCTCCCCTGCTTCCATCATATTGATAGTTGCAGACCTTATCAGTTCCTTGTCCTTGGGTTTTTCACCCTCTTGCGCCCTTAGAGATTCCTCTATGCGCAAGTGTCTACCGAGTTGTACTAAGGACAACTCTTCCTTTTTATGCTTCAGGGTGTGTTTGAAGTCTTTCCACGACGGCGGTAATTTGTCTATAATACTAGACACCGAGATGGACTCGTCCATCTTCATATTATGTTGGGTAAATTGACCCAAAATCCGGAGCAATTCATTATATTGCTCCATTACCGGCCTTCCGTCGCACATCTTGTAATTCATAAAATTACCAACTAGGAACTTCTTACTAGAAGCGTCCTCGTCAATGTACTTGGATTCAAGGCTATCCCAAAGGGCCTTAGCAGACTCCACATTTTGATAGATATCGAAGAGAGAGTCAGACATACCGTTTAATATATGCCCACGACATATATAGTCGTCGTTTTCCCATTTGCAGCGTTTCCGAGTTTCCTCCGGCGTTTCGTTGTCCGCTGCTTCCGGTTGTGGAGTACTTAGAACGTACACCACCTTCAATGTTGTTAGCAAAAAATGCATCTTCTTTTGCCACCTTCGAAAGTCTACGCCTTCGAACTTCTCCAATTTTCCGAATTTGCTGTTCATCTCACGAACCGACTCCATCGTTCAGAATAGTAAATATTCTTTAAGATTGTTGTATTTTGTGTGTTTCTGAATGAGGAGGCTTTGGAAAATATTGAATCACGTTTACACGTTTTCCTTAAAGAATATTTCGACCCTATAACAGCCAAGGTATCACGAAACTTCTTCTAGGATAAGACAATACTGCACTTGTTCTTTGGCTTAGAAACAAGTATACTATAGAATGTTTATTCGCTATACTTCGTTAACACAAAGCTCTTAATTTCGTGGGTCTTAGAATCTGATTTTCAACACCCTTATATTGGTGTTGAAACACCCCTTTGGATAGTGAAAATGCCCTTTCATGAAGGGCTGCACCCTCTGGGAAGAGTTGCACCATTTCATAATGGTCACACCTTTTGGAAAATAATTCAAATATTTTCCATGCATGCAATTTCGTGATTTGCATATCTAAACATGCAACCACGAAATTAACATCATATATATACTAAAATCAAGTATTAATTTCAGCATATATACTATCACTTATCCAACACATAATCCTTTATCACTTTTACATGATCGTGCACTCCGCACCTCCTTAATCACATTATAGTGCCTTAGGATTATAACCGAAACTTTGTATGAATCCAATTACATTAAATGGACAATGATTTCACTTAAATCATCAAAAGTGGGATATCAATGGAACAGAGAGTAATATGTTTTTTGGTAAAGCAAAAAATTAGCACCAAGTTTTGGTAAATTCGTAGGTATAAACATTAGTGCTAATGACTTTAAATAAAGTGAAAATTGGGTGTGGTTTTATATAATTTGGTGATATATAGGGGATGCTTTGCGTTGTGGTGTACGTAGTGATGTGACCTGAGTGTGGTATGACCAGTTAGACCTAATCTATAAGACTTAATTCATCTCAGCTGTATTTTTAGTATTACTACTTGTCTTAACAACATTTCAACAAATAGACCGGTTCATCAGCTTATTTATTTATTTATTTCAATAAGTACGATGAACTACTCTAAATCTTGTGTTCATTTTCACTTATTTATTTATCGTACATTTCTGCATAGTTTTGTGTAAATTCCAATAGACAAATATTTAAGGGACGGGTATTAATTAATCGGTAATGCTAGGTGGGCAGATTCTGCCCGGGCAGAATCTGCTTTTATATTAATTAAAAATTGAAGTGGTATATTAAATGACTATGATATCCTTTATATATACTTATCTACATTACATAGAGATTTTAATTGATGAGTTATCCACACATATCCAGGCCCTATCTTAATTACACGGTTTTTTTTCTTTTACTTACATAATTACATTCTCTTCATATTCTCTTTCATATATATACGGAGTACATATAAGTAAATTTATATATTTTCAAAAACTTAGAAAACACACTTGGTGGAAACTCAACACTTAAATTGTGAAAATTAATTGGTTCATTACAAATTTACAATCAAATATTAGTAATACACAAAAGAAAGAATAATATTTATATATTTTCAATATATTTTTTTCTTTGAAGTTTTTTTTTTATGTACTTTTAAGCATGATCTTTTTTCATAGAAACTTTAACTTACAAACTAATACAATTACTAACAATTGAACTAAACTAAAAACAATTATTGTCAAATTAAAAATCAAATTTTGTAGGAAAATAATACTAAATATAATTACAGTAGTATAGATTATCAACCAACAAAATCAAATATAATAATACCAAATAAAATTTTACAAAATAAATCATTAAAAAACAAGAATATTATTTAAAAATAACAATATCATTACATTGAATAAAATTGAAGTAATGCAATTTTGTTTATTAGAATCAGTAGAATTGTTATAAGTATGACTATATCAATTTTATATTTATTATGAGGCAAGTTGATATTAATTATCATGAGACAATTTGATACGAAAAAGATAAATATTATTTAAAAATAAAAATGAAATGGATATTATTCGTTTGATTAAATTTGAAACTATGTAACATAATGTTATGTGATATTATTTATTTAATTATATAATGATATTGAAACTAATTAATTGAATACAATTTAAAAATAAACATAATATTTTAAGTTTGTAAAAACACATTTAAATTACATTGTACTAGCTATATAATTTGAATTTATCATGATATTTTAAAATAAATTGATACAATAAATAGAAGGAGTAAACCAAATACTGTATATATATATAATTTATGTTTGTACAATCACATTTTAATATAATAAGATGATTTTTTTATAAGTGTTCATATTTTGATATTATATTATATTACATACGTTGTTAGATCTTTACGTGATTGTAATAGTTTTGATGTTTATATAATGAATATTTATTATGTACGGAGTATAGTTTAAATTAGAATGATACAACAAATTACGTTTTCTTGATTATAATTTTTTTTGCTCCTGACTATAAATTTTGTGATTTAGATGAATTAATTTACCTATTTTTTCTTAAAAGACAATTATTTACTTAGAATTTAAAGGTATGTGATTTTATAAAAATATTAAAAATAAATCATGAAGAATCAAGTATAATTTTATTTTGTAGACTACAATTTAAATTTTAAATAGAATGTTTAGATAGTTTAATTATATGTAAAATTATTGATTTAATTTATTGTTGAAATAAATAAAAAAAACTATAAAATTATTAAAACGTACTCAGATTTGAGATTATCACCAATAGATCTAAAATAAATGGATTGATATGAATCATCTCACTAATTTTAGTATACGTAATTTATGTAATTACAATTTTGATTTAATTAAAACTCATTAGTTGTTATAAATATCGCATTAACTGCGCTGGAAAACAGAAAAATAAAACATGGAGTGAAAAAAGAGTATTTTACATATGAAGTATTAATAGGGGCAAAAGAGTACTTTCATTCTTTCTGCCTTGGGCAAATTCTGCCCAAATAGCAGGTCCCTTAATTAATATAGGGGTGTGTAGAGAGGAGGCAAGAGGGGTTGTTGTCCACTTATCCTCAATTTTATAGCCCCCAAACTCATTTACTAACTGTCATTTAAATTACATTTATAATTATTGTAAGAATTTGACCAGATTAATTTTCATTTTAAGCATAATAGATTTTTGTAAACTTTCCGTTCAACTCGCGTGAATTTTTAAGTCAGGATCGAACTCGAACGTAGCCGCGCATATCCTTCCATAAATCTTTTGACTATTGAAAGTGATCATAGATGGAGTGAGTAAACAATTCCCCTTTTGCTGACAGCGACTCGCTCAGAAAAAAGGCTCCACGTCCTCGTCCAAGCACATGTTAAAAGTTACTGCTTGAGCTTCTCAATTATTTTGTAGCTTGTACTGTGCTGTACAACACATTATTATACACTATTTCACTGTTATCATTTTTCGGTTTGGTCTGTAAAGGTTTAGTTCCCATGATTTTAGATTTTTTTTTTCTTTACTTCTTGTTTGTACGTAGATATTACTCTTTAATTTAAGATAATGTATGAAATTTAGTTCCGTAACTAAAACAAAATCCATGTTGAATATAAGGAATTGAATTATTTATATGTTGACTTTCTAAAACTACATCTTATATTTATTAAAAAAAACATGCGACTCAACTAAGACATATGATTCGATCGGGAAAAAAAAGACGCTCAAGAAAATCTTACTTTGATTCTTAATATCATGTTAAATACTATTGATCGATGCTACACTCACCATAGCTAAAGTGGGAATGCCCCCAACTTAAATAGATAATTGAAGTCAAAATATGCAATTAAGTCATTTATATCAAAATAGTATAGCAAGTACTTCCTCCCTTCGTATTTTAAGAATTTACATACTTTTCTTTTTTGTTGATTAAAAATTTGCGCATCAATAAATATATATAATTTTTTTTTATAACTCTATCATTTTAAATTTTTAATATTAATATCGATTTACATTAATACAATTACTTTTTCACCTAACTTATTTTTGCCTAACCAACAATATTTACTGTACATTTACTTTTTATTATTTAACAAATAAAAAATTATTTTTTCTTTAATTATGTGAAAAATGCAAAACACATAAAAACTATTTATTATTTAATCTACGTGAAAAAATGCAAACTCTTAAAATAGGGAGAGAGTATCAATTACTTATCCTTACATCCACAATTAGAAGTTGTTGGTCCGGGTTCGTGAAATCTGCAAGTTATTTATCTTTTCTTCATAGAAAATAATGTATAGTATATTATACTTTGAATGTTTTTAGATAGACTATCTTATTTATAATATTTGTCACACTTTATTTATTATTAAAAAAAATGTGACAACTAATATTAGAGGGAGAAGAGTACGTTACAAAAACAAAATCTGCAATCAAAATCAACCATCTTATTTCCAACGGGAGTGAGTAGTGGAGTAGTAGTATTTATTATTCCCATTTGATTGGATGATGGAATTTAATAGCGTTGAAAAGAGTATTGAGAATTGAATGGACCACCACAATCAATGAATATAATGTTTGAATCCGAATTGCGTTAAAATGTTGTTGTGCGTGAACCAACTGTGAATTTCCTGGATTGAGGGGGCGTACAGTGCACTTTTGCACCGGACAATAGTAAGTGTAATCTTGCACCATACACGTGTACAATAAATAATCTAACGGTAAATAAATGATACAGTATGTTTTGTTGTTTTAATTTGTTTTTTTTACTTAATTTATAATAATAGTATCTTATTGTTTTAATTTGTTTTGTTTACGCAATTTGTATTGTCTTATTTATTTTTATAATATTTATAAAAAATCTAAAATCATACAAAATATATACAAAATAATTATATAATTAAATTCAAACACTAAATCTAAATTAAATTTAAAATTATATATAATGTTTTATAGGTTGAACCTCCAAATTTAAAATATTATTTATAATTATTATAATATATTTAATTATATTATTCAGATTGAGTATTTGAATTTAATTATATTATTATTTGGTAATATATATCTTGTATTATTTCATATTTTATATAAATATTAAAAATAAATAAAACAATAGCGTAAAGAAAACAAATTAAAACACAAAAACATATCATGAATAAATAAAATAATAGCGTAAAGAAAACAAATTAAAACACAAAAACATATCATTTATTTACCGTTAGATTATTTATTGTACACGTGTATGGTGCAAAATTGCACTTGCTATTGTCCGGTGCAAAAGTGCACTGGACGCCCCCTCAATCCGAATTTCCTCCCCCTATTACTAATAGTAATAGTAGTAGTAGTAGGATTCCTACAACTCTTAAATACTAACGACTTTAACTAACGCCATTTATTGCTCATCACCATTTACCCGTTTACCGTTACTTTTCACGTTAAATCAAATTAAATGTTTGGGTCCGGGTTCGGGTCGAAACAAGAACCGGGCAACCCTACCCACTACCTAGTGCCTTCAACAGGAAAGCACTGTTTGGGGAGCAACGACTTTTTATTAAAAATCATTTTTGTTTACCCTGACCGCCTCGGTAAACCCCCCGCCAAAAAGGGGTAAATCACGAGCACGCCGTAATCCGTATATCTTTTTTTTAAAATTTAATTTTTCACCGATACGATACTTTTGCGTAAAAATAATATTAAAAAAAAGGGGACGGACGACACGTAAGAGAGAATAAAATGGACAGCAGGAAGCTCCAGAATTTGGATTTGTAGAGAGAGAAACAAAAACACACACAACAAAGAACAAAGAGAGAAAAACCTATAGATACACGCGCGTATTAATATTCTTATCATCGGATCTTTCGTTTTCTACCCTAAATCTTCTTTTGCGAGATTTCGCAAGCACTTTTTTTCCGAGAAGCTTCGATTCGATTTTATTTTTTAATCAAGGATTTCGATTGGGTGTGCGCATTCCCCATCCGATTGAAACACGAGGCGGATCGGAGCTGCCGGATTTCTTCGATTGCGATATCTCCAGCTGGATGTTGATTCTAGGGTTTTGCGTAAGCTCTTCCATCTGCCTTTTTTCGTTTTGATTTTGGATGCATGTGATTTTTTTGTATTTGAATATGTGTTTTGAATTGGGTTTTGGGGGTTGTGATTGCTCGAGAGAGGTGAGATCTGACGATAAATCTAATGACATTGTTCGATTTATTTCAGGATATGGATTAATGTTGCTATAGAATCGATTATTATTATTCATGCGCTTTGATTTTACCTATTGAAGTTTCTCTGATTTTTTTCGGTCGAATATAAAATTCTTCTCTAATGGCATTTTGTTATTCAACTGGATCTTATCAATATTTTTGTAAGCAGTACATTGAGTCTCTAATAGCTACAGAAAATATATTAGAACATAACAGTTGCTGTAATTGTAAAAACAGGACATGATCTGGTCTCAAGGGTAGCTGGCGATTACTCAATTTATACTCAGAGTTGCTTCCTCTTATTTAATCTTTATGTGAATTGGACCGAGTTATTAATCTGTGATACTAATCCTTTGGTTTCATGACGATGCAGTTCAATCCGAGGTAGTTTTGTTTTCAACCCATGTGCCCTGATCTTTGAGTATCAAGTATTTTCTCCTTGAGCCTTTTCATTCTGAACCTCTCCACAATGTCAGGTGTGTAAACTCACATGACATATCATTCCTCGTTATTAAATATGAATCTCTGGGAGTACTTGTCACTCATTATTAAATTGTCTTCTGACTTCCTTTGTAGAAGGAGGAATAGAGGTGTTAAATGAAACACGAGAGAGGAAATCAGATAATGAGAACTCTGAAGACGAACAAAGGAGATCAAAAATCGTGTCTTTGAAGAAGAAAGCCATAAATGCTTCAAACAAGTTAACCCATTCGTTCAAAAAGAGGGGGAAAAGGAAAGTTGATTTTAGAATTCCTACCATTTCAATTGAGGACGTACGTGACCCAAGAGAGGAGAGTGCTGTTAGTGACTTACGTCAAAAACTAATTGACAAGGACTTGTTACCAGTTAAGCAGGATGACTACCATAATTTGCTGAGGCGAGTTTTTATCCTTGGTTTTGCACTTTTGAGAAACCATCCTTCATCTGGTGGCCACCCATTTACATATCGAACATCCTCTTATCAAATGATGTTCACCGTTAAACGTAATGTGGATTCATGTTCATTTTTCTCCATTCTATGTGAACCCAGAGATCGAGACTTAATTGTTTGCCCGCCCTCCTGGCCCCCCTTCAGTCATATTGTAGATTTTCAGTTTTGTGTCTTCATTTCTTTTTCCTCCTTTCGCTGCAGCAGGAGTTGATAGTTTTAGCTTAAATTATTTGCTGGTGATACACAGATTTCTGAAAGCTAGAGACTTTGACATCAGTAATACCCTCCAGATGTGGGAAGACATGCTTAATTGGAGAAGGGAGTTTGGGGCAGATACTGTTTTGGAGGTAAGGATACATTGGATAACTTAGGCCAAAGAGTTATTAGTAAGTTTTTTTATAATAAACTGTTACTCCTGAATAGTTTCCCATTCTAACTTTGAGACATTTTATTCTATTTGTGAGCTGGAATCATTTAATTTTTTTTTTTTGCGTTTTGAGAGTTGGGTGTGGGGATGCTTGAGCACATATTTTTATCAAATGCAGTTTACTAATTATTGATTTTCAGGACTTTGAATTTGAGGAGCTTGAAGAAGTCTTGCATTATTATCCCCAAGGATATCATGGGGTTGATAGAGAAGGAAGACCAATTTACATTGAAAGGCCTGGAAAAGCTCACCCAAGTAAACTGATGCGCATCACTTCAATTGAAAGATATTTGAAATATCATGTTCAAGAATTTGAGAGAACTATACATGAGAAGTTCCCAGCCTGTTCCATTGCTGCTAAGAGACGGATCAGCTCAACAACCACGATTTTGGATGTACAAGGCCTGGTCTGTTTATTTAATTCTTCATCAATAATCCTTTCTTATTTTGTTTTCCCATTTCAGTAAATATATGCACGTGATCTTAATACTCTGCTAAAAAAACTATATTTACTTGAGCTTTATAATAATTGATTTCTGAACCTTATCAGAACAAGAATGCAATTTGATTACCAGGAAAATCAGAATTGCTTACTGTGCTCTTTAAGAAGTCCTATCCCATCTATGTTGTGCTGAAACTTAAAAAAAATATAATTTCGTCTGCAATGATATCATAAATGATGATTTCAGGGGGTTAAAAATTTCACAACAACGGCTGCTAGTCTATTGTCATCCTTGGCAAAGATTGATAATAGTTACTATCCCGAGGTATTTGTTAAATGTACCTGTTTTTGGTTTTTCTGGTTTCCTTTCTTTTCTCCCCACCATAATGGAGAACAACCATAAATAATCCAAATTTTGCAATTTTTCAATAATAGACCCTCCATCGCATGTACGTTGTTAATGCGGGATCTGGCTTCAAGAAGGTGCTTTGGCCTGCTGCACAGAAGTTCCTGGATTCAAAAACTATTGCAAAAATTCATGTAATGGATATACAATTCTATTAAGCGGCTCTTGTTCAGTTTTTTCGCCGTCTACTGCAGCTTCTATTTGTTTGACTCGTGTGCTCTACGTTACAGGTCTTAGACCCTAAATCTCTGGGGAAGCTTCTTGAAGTCGTTGATCCAAGGTTTGTTTGACTCGTGTCATATTATATCATATATGATGTTTTCAAGTGAAAATATCATCTAATTAGTATTTGTCTCCAGTCAAATTCCTGACTTTTTGGGTGGATCATGCACATGTAATGTTGAGGGAGGTTGTCTGAGGTCGAATAAGGGTCCCTGGAATGATCCTGAAATAATGAAGGTACACACACATATTATCTGGTGGTCCATGTAGTTATTCGGACAAACATTGTTTTTGTTGGGCTTATCTAAAGGATCTCTTTATCTGTAGCTCGTCTATACTGCAGAATCAGCTCAAGAGAGGCACATCTCCAAATTATCTAGTGATCAGCAAGAAATTGACTCTTATTTTAAAATTCAGTCACTGAAGGTAGTGAATGCTTAAAGTATAATTATATTTCATTAAATCATGTTTGTGTGTTTTTACCCATTTGATATTCTATATGATCAGGCCAGATTCAGTGATACATTGATTGCTGAATCAGGATCTGATGCCGATGACCCTTACTTTCCAACCAGACGAACTAGCGAGGCGATTTCGCTACTCACTCCACTTCATGAAGAAGTAAGTTTGATTATATGCTAATCAGTGATCATTTATATTATTTGATACCAATTTGTAGTTTTTCTTGCTAGCCTTACTTTATGTACCCTGGTTTTGAGCGGTCAATTTATTTGTTTGCAGGCCAGGACATCAGATCCGTGTGTTTACTATAGTTGTAATGAACATTTTGACCCAGCTGATAGAGATGGTGACAATGTGCAAGGAATGGAAGATGGATCTTTCAATGTCAATTTTGGAAATTCATATGGGAATCCAAGAACAAGTTTTGAAGGTTAGTTCTTACATCATCATAGTAATGCTTCGGATTGAATGCCTTTTTTAAAATAAATTCCCGGAAAAAACAAGTTTCTGACGGTGATGTTCTCTCCCTCCTGCTTTATATGTACTTAAAAAAAAGCATTTTTACATGGAGGTAAATCAATTTTCTCACTGTTCAATCAGCTGAGAATAAATTCTGACTACCCCCCATATTTCTTATATCATCTATCATACTCACCAAAATTATGGTTTAAAAACCTGATATCTAACCTTTGTGTATCAGGCACACTGGTTAAGTATTGGTTGGATTCCATCCAAGAAAATGTCGTGAGGAGAGGTTTCAGGTTTATAACGAGAACATTGGTATCTATAGCCATCAGGATTTCTGCATTAATCCAGCATACACATTTTGTATACTGGAGGAGACAGACCAACATCTATCCATCCAACAGATTGGAAATTGAACCCGAACAAAACAGAAATTTACCTGTTGGTACACAAGTTAGAGAAGAGGACAGGGTCCTTCCCTGTGTACAGCGTCTTCAGAGACTGGAGAGTTTGTTTGAAGAACTTGTCAAGAAGCCTTCTGAGATCCCAGTGGAGAAGGAGCAACTGCTTCACCGGTCTCTCGACAGGATTAAGTCTGTTGAGTTTGACCTTGAAAAGACAAAAAGGGTAATTAAATATTCAACAATGTTTTTTTTTTTTTTTTTATGATATACTTGAGCCTAATGTTGATGTACTATTTTGTGCATGTGCTTTAGGCATTGAATACTACAGTTATGAAGCAGGTTGAGATTACCCAGTTACTGGAGAATTTGAAAGAGGCAAAATTTCATGTAAGTCGTTTGCCCGGTCCTTGAACTCTTCATCATTTTAAATAAAATGGATAATTACAAAATCACCCCTGGCGTTTTGCCTAATTTTTAAGAATTACAAATAGAACAGTCCTTTAATATGCAACAAACAGGGTTTGTATTTGTGCAACAATAAACACTTCTTGAAAATGCAATTCCATGAAGAATATATGTAAATTTCAGTGCATTTATAATATTTATATTGCTAATAAAATATTGATTTAATTTATTTGCAGCGCCGAAAGCCGTTCTGTTGAATATTTGATGGATAAAACTGGCGCACATCAATGCATGGTTAGTAATGGCTGTTGGAGTTGAACATAGGGAAGAGAAGTGCATTAGAATATAGAACAATCACTTCTCCATGCCCCCTGTTTTCCCTCGTCGGTCAAAGTCCATGGTACTAACCTGCATCAAAGATTCAAGGGTCTATCAACCAATGCCTTCTTCACGATTTTGGGAGATTAAGAAATACAGTAAATTCAATATATAGAAAAAAGCCTCATAACTTGGAAACGTAGATAGTACTAGTAGTCCATAATGGAGGTTCAGTGTATGTAAATGTATTGCTGAGGTTCAGTGTAGAGGGTAATGATTGTGCGGGAGGAGTTGTGCAAACAATGTGTCATGTAATGTGTAATACCAACATTTAACGATGATGAATATATATATACTACAGTCTACAGTATATGTTAAAAAAAATATCATAGTCAGACTCCTTCGTCTAAAGAAAGTGGCAACACATTTTATATTTAGTTATTCAAAAATAGTTGACATTTTTAAAAAATATATATTTTAATTTTATTTATTTTAAAATACATTTTTACTTGTATATTATATACATATTTTTTAAACTTTTTTAAAAAATGTGTCCATTTTTTTTAAATAAAATAATATTTTTATATTTTATTTATTAATTAATATTCATTCTCTTTCGTTAAATTATGAAAAATGTTAATTTTTGAGTTTTTGACAAAAAATCAAAGGTAAAATTTATTTTTAAGTTTAAAAATAAATTAATTATTGTAAGTGAAATTTAAAAAGTAGATGAAAAGGTAGAGGTAAAATAGTAATTTAAAATTAAAGTTATATTTTTTTTGGTGTACCAACTATTGTAAAATAAAATTTTGATGATATTTATACATTACTTGAATTTTATTATTATAATTTTTAAAATATTAGTATTATTTTTTGAGAAAAATGTATTTTACGTTAATAAATCATAAATAAAAAAATTCAAATAATAAATAAATAAATAAATATATTTTTAAATAAATACATTTTTTAATAAAAAAAATTAATATTTTAAATATTAAAAATCAAAATAAAAAACTAGGTAAAGTGTAATTATTATTATTAAAATTTGAGTGTTTAATATTTGTATCTTCTTAAAAAAAATATCAAAAAACCTCAACCACGGCTTTATAAAATTCAAAGATGGACTCAAGAATGAGCAGATGGGCAAGACCAATAGTATGAGTTTTAACAACCAAATTATAATCTGATCAAGTAAAAAAAAAATACTATTCTTGTTCTAAATAATTATGGATTGATCGTCTTTTGGAACAAGAGGAGTACATAATTTTGAAAGAAAAAATGCAAAATGCAATTTTGATAGAAAAACATAAAATATTGTAGCTTAAATTTTAAATAAAGCTTTTTTTTCGCTTAATTTCAAGTGTTTTTATTAATTAATTTGTAAATTCCTCATCCTACACGTGATAATATATAAATATTAATATAAATTACTAATTATATTCAAAATTTGGAAAAATTGTTTTTTTGGAAAAGAAATTGTATATGAAAAAGGAATAAATCTAAGGCTGTCCTGTCCTATTTACAGTTGAAGCAATATTTGGAAACTTTTGTTTACGAATAAAGAGGTCTTAATTGTACAATTAATTGTTTTGTTTTGATCTGGATTACAAGTATGAGTAATTGGGGCGATCATCTTCCCGGTGATATACTGGACGTTATATTGTCGAAAGTATTCGGCATCGACAGACATAGCTTTGGCCTGGTATGCAGGCATTGGAATACGGTCGCGACGACTTCAGCCTATCGCTATTCTTCCCCGTGCCTCCTAATGTACTACTATCGCCCGAAGCGCACGTGCAGATTCTATCAGTACAACAGTTTCTTCTTCTATAAAAGCCGGTCGAGCGAGCTGGAAAACGCGGAGGTGCGCTGTTCCAAGCACGGGTGGTTGCTGATGTCATGTTATGTCATGTTATCGAGGAAGGGCGTTTCGATTCATACGACTACTGTCTAAGGTTTGATAGCGACAAAGTAAACATCATGGAACAATACTTGGTTAAAGTGAAGGAGGAGTTGTTTGGTGTGTTTGTTTTCGAGGACGGTAAGAGTGTTTAGGTTGTCGGAGGAGGAGGAGATGAAGTGGGATTTAATGGTGGATGGTATTGGGGACAAAGTCATGTACATTAGCCATGTTTCCTCTTTCGGGTATCTAAAAGTATGGAAAACACGATTTACTTTCCCATGTTCCATGGCGATGTGCCTGTGTTTTACTCTTTGAGTGACGACAAATATCATTCTCTCGACGGGGATTATTCGGAGGGTAATGCGTACGGTCTCAAGAGATTGGATCTTGCGGCTTGGCTCATGCCAAAGCCTCAGCCGGAAGTCAGCACAACACTGTCGTCTTTATCTTGGCTCTAGCTTATTAGTAGTTAGTTACATAAGCATGTTTTCTCTGTTTTGCATTTTAAATGTATCAACTTTTTAATGCATGCAAGAATTTATTTTTCACACTAGGATACCTCTCTCTCATCAGAGTATTCATAATGATTTTTCTTAAACTAAAATAAATACTAGGAGTACGTACTCCATTATATGTCATGAGCTAGTAGTATATATATATATTCTTTCCATTAGTAAAAAAATACTATAAGTTATAGAGAAATGCCATTTCTAATTCGAGTAATCTTATCTTAATTTATGTAGTACTCTGTTGTGTAACTACTATTTTGTTAATATCTTGTATGATACGTAATGTGTGTGGCAAATTAATTCTTAGCGGACCACAGCCAATAAACTATTAAAGTATTTTTATTTCATAATTTGCAACATATAAAATTTAAAATTTAAGAACTACAGTATTTATTTACCCATTTCATTTTCTATATATAAGTCACAGAAAATTAGGGCAGCAATACCTGTTAGAAAAAATGTAACAAACGGGATTAGTCACGACCGGAAAAATAAAACAAAAGAACGGAAAGTAAATGCTAGGATGCTGCCGAGGCGTTTGCACTTTCCGCAAATCAGTAAAGCCCCGTGTATGCTACGGTTAACAGGCTTTCTGACCCCAAAGATACAACGGCGAAGCGGGGATCGAACTTTTGCACACTGAATCGAACCCTCTCGGTTTGAATGGAAAAAGTTAAGAACAGAGCAACTATGCAAGTGATGGTATGAGATGCTGGAATTTTTCGTGCGTGAAATGATGCATGCTCGACTCCTTTTATAGACATCACTCAGAGGGAGTTACACCACTTGGAGTGGTTGAGGGCAGTTCCACCGAGTGGAGGGATGCATCACTCCAACTGCTGCTGCCCACTAAAGCATTTATTAAACCATTAATTAATTCAGAAATTAATTAATATTCCAAAAGCATCTGGGCTTATAAACGAGCCCAAAGTATATTAATTAATGTGTTCAGTTGGGCCAATCAACCACGAGCCCAACACACAATAATTCAAATAGCCTTTCAAATGTTCAACTGGGCCGAATAAAATCGAGCCCAAAACGTCAATCGGACCGTGTCCAAAAAGATAGGTACATGCCGGCCCAATAATCCCAATTGGCCCAGTGGGCCCCGGGAAGCCCAGGTCCAGCCCAGAGTCCAATTGACCAAATCACCAAGGAGCCAGGACCAAGCCCAAGCCCAAGCCCAGGCCCAGGCCCAGGCCCGAGCCCGAGCCCGAGCCCGGGCCCGGGTCGGGTCGGGACGGGACGGGACGGGACGGGACGGGTCGGGGCGGGGCGGGGCGGGGCGCGTGTGGCCCTTGCCATGTACCGCTAGGGGTGCATGGACTTAGTCAACTTGTTGAACACTCATACTCTCTTATCACTTTTAAAGAGAAATGACTTTTGGTATTCTTTCTATGTGGGATAACATATTTCCCAATAAAATAATAATTGCTTCATTTACCAAAGTAGTATTTATGACAATCTTTACACATTTATTTCTCACTCACCGATTAACGGATTTTGACGAAATAAAGTCTCATAATTACCTCGTAACACGTAGATAATTATAGTAACGATTAAACTCGAAATCGAATACATTTTATTAGCCATTAAAATTACAAACTTTGGACAAAATACATGAATTATTAAATACAAAAAATAATAATTCCAACAATCCCCCACATGAGTGAAATCAATGCAAATGCCATGAATGCAGACTCTTGTGCTCGGTTCTCGGAAGGATCAATTGCTTCTGGAAAGGTAGCTTGTGGCCTTGAACCTCCCTTAGTGAAAATCATCGGATGTACTGGCGGCCTAGTGGACGTGATGCCTTGAACTATTCCTCCGAAGTGTACAACTAGTCAATGATAGTCACACAACAAATCCCTATCAGTTTCCATTTCTCTGTTGTGTCCGTTTAGGCCCTGGACAACTCTTTGGATTCATAAATGTTTACTTTTGAAGCGGCCTACACTTCGCATTTATATAGGTGACCTCCCAGCATGAGTACCCTGAAATACTCCACCTTTTCGAGGTGTGGGATTCATTAAAAGTCTCAACGACTTAACCTTTACCACATTTCAGGTTCTAGCACTTATTTGCTCATAGGAATGGACACGGAAATCTTTATTTCCAAGTGCTTAACGGAACTAGCATGACTTAGTTTTCCCTTTGAACCAAGTTCGTGGGATCTCCACTCAGCATGGTAGGGTTACCGCCATGGTCATTCTTTAGTTGTGGTTTTTCAAACCCATTCCCTTTAGCAACACACTTAATTGATCTCTAGTCATCCCTTTCGTCAAAGGGTCGGCTAAGTTTTCCTGTGACTTAACATAGTCTAAGGAAATCACTCCATTTGTGATCAATTGCCTAACGGTGTTATGTCTTCGACGTATGTGTCGAGATTTTCCGTTATACATATTGCTCTGTGCTCTCGCTATAGCCGATTGGCTATCACAGTGCATCATCACTGGAGACACAGGCTTTTTCCAGCATGGAATATCTTCTAAGAAGTTTCGAAGCCATTCAGCTTCTTCACCGGCTTTGTCCAAAGCGATGAACTCAGATTCCATGGTGGATCTGGCTATACAAGTTTGTTTCGTGGATTTCCACGAGACTGCTCCGCCTCCTATACAGAATACATAACCGCTAGTGGAATGGGAATCCTTTGAGTCCGAGATCCAACTAGCATCACAATATCCTTCAAGTACACTAGGATATCTGGTGTAGTATAGTCCATAATCTCGAGTGTGTTTCAAGTATTTTAACACTCTTTTCAGAGCATCCCAATGTTCATGACTTGGATTGCTCGTGTACCGGCTCAGTTTGCTAACCGAATATGCTAAGTCGGGACGAGTACAATTCGTTAGATACATCAGACTACCTATTACTCGGGAGTAATCCAACTGAGCTATCGGTTCGCCCATATTGACTGTTAAGTTGACACTTCGGTCAATTGGAGTCCTACATTCAGGACCATCAAAGGCATTGAACTTTTTGAGCACTTTCTCGGCATAGTGAGATTGTGACAAAACAATTCCTTCTTCGGTTTTGCTGATCTTAATCCCGAGGATTAGATCTGCAACTCCTAAATCTTTCATGTCAAAATTTCTTTTTAACATGTTCTTCGTGTTCGTGATTTGATCACGACTACTTCCCATGATTAGCATATCGTCCACATAGAGACATACTATCACAAATTCTGTCGGAGTACCTTTAATGTACACGCATTTATCACATTCGTTGATTTTGAAACCATTTGACAACATAACATTGTCAAACTTCAAGTGCCATTGTTTAGGAGCTTGTTTAAGTCCGTACAACGACCTTATCAGTTTACACACCTTTTTCTCTTCACCAGGTGCAACAAAACCTTCAGGTTGCTCCATATATATCTCTTCTTCTAATTCACCATTCAGAAACGCAGTCTTAACGTCCATTTGGTGAATTTCGAGATCATGCAATGCAGCAATCGAGACTAACACTCGAATGGATGAAATCCTTGTCACGGGTGAGTACGTATCAAAGAAATCATAACCTTCCTTTTGTCTAAAGCCTTTGGCTACCAGCCGAGCTTTAAACTTATCAATCGTTCCATCGGCTCTATATTTTTTCTTTAAGATCCAACGACATCCTAAAGGTTTACAGCCGGGTGGAAGATCTACTAATTCCCATGTATGATTTTGCATGATGGACTCTATTTCGCTATTAATAGCTTCTTCCCAAAGTGGTCCATCTGGGCTAGCTAGAGCTTCACCATAAGAGTTCGGCTCATCGTCCAACATGTACGTGATAAAGTCAGGTCCAAATGACTTAGCTGTTTTGACTCTTTTACCACGTCTCCGTTCTGTAACTACTTCATCACCAGGTTCATTACTTGGTGGTACAAAACTCTCTTCACGAGTTCTTTTGTAAGAACTTGGACCAGCTCCATCTTTGCTCGGAAAGATGTTCTCGAAAAATGATGCATTTCTCGATTCAATGGTCGTTCCTTTAGTCACTTCTGGATTCTCAGAATAGTGTACTAGAAATCGGTACGCCATGCTATTCAAAGCATATCCAATGAAGATACAGTCGACTGTTTTAGGTCCTATCTTCATTCGTTTTGGCTCGGGAACCGACACCTTAGCCAAACACCCCCACACTTTAAGGTAATTGTAAGATGGCTTACGACCTTTCCAAAGTTCGTGAGGTGTTTCATTTTTTCCTTTAAGAGGAATTTTATTCAGTAGGTGGTTTGCCGTCAGGACGGCTTCCCCCCACATGTTCTGGGGTAACCCAGAATTGATCAACATGGCGTTCATCATTTCCTTTAATGTTCGGTTTTTTCGTTCAGCAACGCCATTTGATTGAGGCGAATACGGGGCTGTTGTTTGATGTATAATTCCATTTTCAGAACACAATTGTTCAAAAGGAGCTACGTACTCTCCACCTCGGTCACTACGGACTATCTTAATCCGTTTGTCGAGTTGGTTTTCAACTTCGGTTTTGTACTTAGTGAATGCCTCTAAGGCTTCGTCTTTACTAGTTAATAAGTACAAATAACAGAACCTCGTACAATCATCAATAAATGTGATAAAGTATTTCTTACCGCCTCTTGTCGGTGCAAACTTTAAGTCACATATATCAGTATGTATAAGTCCAAGAGGTTCGGTACAACGATCGACTGATCGGAATGGTAACTTAGCCATTTTGGCTTCAACACAAATTTCACACTTATGTTGTGAATTTATTTTAGAAGTTGGTATTAATTCCAAGTTCATAAGTCTTTTTATTGCATTTTTATTTACATGTCCTAAACGAAAATGCCATAAATCATAACACTCGATCAAGTAAGAGGAAACAACTTTTTCATTAGTGCTCGAGGCAACGGGGGGGCGAATAGCCATTACAGACATTTTAAACAGACCCTGATCAAGATAACCCCTACCTAGGAACAGTCCAAATTTAGAAAGTACAAATTTCTTAGCATCAAAAACAAGTTTGAAACCATGCTCCACAAGAACAGAACCAGAGACCAGGTTCTTTCGGATGTCCGGGACATGCAGCACATCAGTCAGCTTCAGCTCTTTTCCAGAAGACAGTTTGAGGACGACGTTCCCAACTCCAGCAACTTCAGACGAGGCGGAGTTTCCCATGTGGAGCTTGCGACCGGTACAAGGAGCATAAGAGGCAAAGGCATCCTTGTCAGAGCATACATGTCGAGTGGCTCCGGTATCGATGAACCACTGCTTGTTGTTGCTAACCAGATTGGCCTCATAGACCACAGCAGTCATATCAGCACATGTCAGCTCGTGTTGAACCACGTTGGCACTTGGTCGCTTCTTTTTCTGCCCGTTTTTCTTCGGCTTGTTGCAGTCTCTGGCCATGTGGTTCGGCTTGCCACAGTTGTGGCAATTCCCAGTGAACTTCCAGACTTTGGCTGGCTCTTTGCCCTTGGAAGTGTTCTTCCTTTTGGCAGAATGTGGCTCAGTCAAGTTCACCCGAGCCTCCATAGGAACTTTCCCAGGCTTGACCTCTCGATCACGGTTGTCTTCTTCGATCCGAAGCTTGACAATGAGGTCTTCAAGGCTCATCTCCTTTCGCTTGTGCTTCAGGTAGTTCTTGAAGTCCTTCCACCCGGGAGGCAGCTTCTCGATGGCAGCCGCCACCTGAAAGGACTCACTGATCTTCATCCCTTCAGCGGCGATGTCATGCAAGATCAGTTGATACTCCTGGACTTGAGAGATCACAGACTTGGAGTCGACCATCTTGTAGTCCAGGAACTTGCCGACGACGTACTTCTTTGTACCAGCGTCCTCGGTCTTGTACTTCTTCTCCAAAGCATCCCAGAGGGCTTTGGCAGACTTGTACGTGCTGTACACATTGTACAGCTCGTTGCACAGGCCGTTCAGTACGGTGTGCCGACAGAGGTAGTCACTCTGCCCCCAGGCCTCGAAAGCATAGCGCTTCTCAGCAGTGTCAGTGTCAGTTATGGTCATAGGGTCCTCAGTCAAATGCTTCTGAAGGCCGAGAGTGGTCTGGTAGAACATCATTTTGGACTGCCACCTTTTGAAGTCAACACCGGTGAACTTCTCGGGTTTCTCGGCATTCGGGATGGTCTGGGTGTGGATGGGCAGCGCCACTGGAATCTTACCGATGAGAACTTCCTTGTTGTTGATGGGTTGTTCAACGTTGATGACGGGAATCTCCTTGTTCTTCTGGGCATCGTTGTTCTGGGCATCACTTCCGGTAGACATGATTTACTGATTTGCGATTGTTAGAAAAAATGTAACAAACGGGATTAGTCACGACCGGAAAAATAAAACAAAAGAACGGAAAGTAAATGCTAGGATGCTGCCGAGGCGTTTGCACTTTCCGCAAATCAGTAAAGCCCCGTGTATGCTACGGTTAACAGGCTTTCTGACCCCAAAGATACAACGGCGAAGCGGGGATCGAACTTTTGCACACTGAATCGAACCCTCTCGGTTTGAATGGAAAAAGTTAAGAACAGAGCAACTATGCAAGTGATGGTATGAGATGCTGGAATTTTTCGTGCGTGAAATGATGCATGCTCGACTCCTTTTATAGACATCACTCAGAGGGAGTTACACCACTTGGAGTGGTTGAGGGCAGTTCCACCGAGTGGAGGGAGGCATCACTCCAACTGCTGCTGCCCACTAAAGCATTTATTAAACCATTAATTAATTCAGAAATTAATTAATATTCCAAAAGCATCTGGGCTTATAAACGAGCCCAAAGTATATTAATTAATGTGTTCAGTTGGGCCAATCAACCACGAGCCCAACACACAATAATTCAAATAGCCTTTCAAATGTTCAACTGGGCCGAATAAAATCGAGCCCAAAACGTCAATCGGACCGTGTCCAAAAAGATAGGTACATGCCGGCCCAATAATCCCAATTGGCCCAGTGGGCCCCGGGAAGCCCAGGTCCAGCCCAGAGTCCAATTGACCAAATCACCAAGGAGCCAGGACCAAGCCCAAGCCCAAGACCAAGCCCAAGCCCAAGCCCAAGCCCGGGTCGGGTCGGGTCGGGACGGGACGGGACGGGACGGGTCGGGGCGGGGCGGGGCGGGGCGCGTGTGGCCCTTGCCATGTACCGCTAGGGGTGCATGGACTTAGTCAACTTGTTGAACACTCATACTCTCTTATCACTTTTAAAGAGAAATGACTTTTGGTATTCTTTCTATGTGGGATAACATATTTCCCAATAAAATAATAATTGCTTCATTTACCAAAGTAGTATTTATGACAATCTTTACACATTTATTTCTCACTCACCGATTAACGGATTTTGACGAAATAAAGTCTCATAATTACCTCGTAACACGTAGATAATTATAGTAACGATTAAACTCGAAATCGAATACATTTTATTAGCCATTAAAATTACAAACTTTGGACAAAATACATGAATTATTAAATACAAAAAATAATAATTCCAACAATACCCCGAGAGCTGCTGGAGAAAGAAGCGTATTGCGAGAGCTGGAGAAAGAAGCTAAGAACTGCTCCGAGAATTGTTTTGCGATATAGAAGATTTTGCGGTACAAATAATGTTAATAAATACGAGTATGATTTATTTGCGGTATAATTTAGGGATATAGTAGTAGAAGATTTTGCGGTACAAATAATGTTAATAAATACTATTAATTTAGGAATTGATTTGCCGAGATTTATGGGTATATCGGTTTTCAAGCTGTTTGCGCGATTTATAATTTAGGAATTTAGGAATTGATTTCGAGTTATGAATTAATTTGGAGGGTTTTATATGCTCTGTTGATTTCGATATTGAGTGTTTCAAGTGTTTCAAGTGTAATACTGTTACTTGGAATTTGTCAAGTCGGCGGCGATGGGGAAAGAGAAGCGTGGTCGCGGCGTTCCTCCTCTACTGATGACATGGCACGGTGGGAAGCAATATTTTTACTATATTTTAGACGTGGACGGATCATACGAAACCACATTGCCGTAACTTTTTTTATCAGTTACTACGGCAATGGATTTTCTTCTTCTTCGGAATCTAATCATCATCACGCCATCAAGCCTAATTCTATATACTATACAAATAGAACTGGCATGGTTGTCCATGTCTACAACTTGGAAGAAAGGAGCACAATCACCTTACAGCTTTATTCCAACTTGGAAGAAACGAGCAAAACAAACCTCACGTTACAACCTAATCATACCGACGATGATGATGATGATCCCATTACCCCAGCTAGCTTTTGGGTCGATATTCCTCCAAACATCATCACAAACCTAAATTGTTTGTGATGAACAAAAAATATTTATAAGTACTAACTAGTTTTGAAGTTTGTGTTGGATTATTGGTGACAGACAATTGCAATTTTATTAAATTTCTCTGTTTTCTCTCTGTTTCTCTCTGTTTTTCATTTTGTATGTTGTATTACTTCCAGCAATTTCCTAGAAGCTCGATCGAAGAATTAGATTAAAAACATCGATCGATCACGTTTACATAATGGCAGCAAGAAAACGTTACAAAGCTCATTATAAAAAGCATCATCATCACATCTTGCTCCTCATCCTCACTATCCTCGCCAGCGTTTCTTGAGCCGCCAGCGTCTGCCCGTGGTTATGCCCTAACATCACCGTCCTAATACTGATACAAGTCCGGCAAAGCTCTTCCCCTCCGTCGAACTGCCCTCCCCTCAGCAACAACTCAGCCCTCGTCTCCAGCAACGACGCTTTCAAAAGCGTCACTTCCTGCCACAAGTACTCGTCCACCCTCTGCCTCGACCGAACCGCCTTCTTCCAGCACAGCCTCCCCTCGCACCAATCCTGAATCTGGGACACAAACGTCTTTTCCACTTCTTCCAGCACCTCCGTGCACACTTTCAGCAGCTCCAAACCCGAGCTACACCTCGAGAAAGCGCTATACGCTTGCACCGCCAATGGGAGGGCCGTTTTCTTGATGAACAAAACCATGTCCTCCGCTTTCATCTTCACCATCGGCGCCTCCTCCGATTTGAACCCGAAAACTAAAAACGCCGAAGCCCATAAATGATTCGGGCTCGTTAAAAGATTCCCGATTCTCCGAACCCCTTGAACAGCCGCTTTCGCTGAATCCAAACCGTGCTTCCATCTCGAGAAGGCTTGTGTTGTCGGGTGGAACTGAATCCAACAATCGTTTTGTTTGTTACTAACTTTCCGAGCTAACCCTAGCCGGACCAGTAGCAAAGCCGACTCCTCCTCGTTCCTCCACGATTGGGTCGAGAAAATGCCCGAGCAGCAAGCCCATTTTCTCAACTTGCTTTTCGAACACGGCACGTTTTTAGCTGCCGCGGCTAATAGGTTAACCGGGATTGGTGCTGGTGCGAGCCACACCCCGACCTGAAGCATTCTCGAGGCGAGAAGGTTCTTCCGGTGCTCAAGCACGTCGACACAAAAGGACATGACTTTCATCAGGAACGGACTAACCGACTCGTAGCGGGCCCCGCTTATAGCCTCGAACAGAGCCGACGGCATGATCGATAGCTCTGTCAGCAACGAGCCGACCACGCACAACCCGAGGCTCGACCTCTCGAGTTTCTCGTCGAATTTCGCGATGATTTCGACCTCGGAAGGCGGATAGTACTCCCTCTTCCGTCTCCCTCTGATCAACGACGTGGCGTCAGGCAGCGAGAGTGTTTGGAGGTGGATAGGGTCGAAGCTCATCACCCTCGACAGCCTCGTCGTGATGATGACGTGGGTTCCTCCTGTGTTCCTCGGGAGAAGGTCGTGCAGGTCTTTTCCTTCCCACCATTCCCGCTCGTTTTCTAAGTTGTCGATGATCAGTAAATAAGGCGTGTCTCGGAAAAGCTCCCTTTTAATCCGTTTAAACGACTCCGATTCTTGCTCGTCGAAGCTTCGGATTCTTCCCCTTTCCCTCTCCTCGTCCGCGCTCACATCCAATCCGATCTTTCGAGAGATGTTGAGTATGTTCTGTCTCAGATACTGAGCTTCCCCTCCGACCCACAAGACCATTTTGTACCTCTGTGAATGCCGATGAGCGAATTCCAGAGCGAGCTCTGTTTTCCCGATGCCCGATACTCCGTTTACGCACACGATACTGCTGCCGAAGCTTTTGTACTTTCCGCTTTTCGACTTCTTGTACTTGGGCCTCTTTAGTGAGCTTCGGCCGATGACGACAGGCTTCTCGACCCAGGCCTCGAGATTCGGCTCTCTACACCTCCCGACCTCGAGACTGATATACCTGTTACCTCTGTCGGCTTCACTCTCCCCGTCGGACTGACCGGCCGGAGTGGGAGTTGTCGTGCTGTTACTGTGATTGTTGAAAAGAATGATGCTTTCTTGTTCTGCATAATCGCCGCACCCGAAGAACGCGGTCTCGATATCCGTGATCTCTGTTTCTCTCCCGACGAAGTACTTGTTTCTTGGAAAGGGAAGGTCTTCGTGCGCGTGATCGGATTCTTTTCCGGCGACGCTTTTCCGGCCGAGTTTGGCCCTGAGTATCCCTGCGGTTCGAGATATGCAGTTCCTCCAGTTGCCCTCGTGGGCCTCCAGCTTGGAGTCGTGGAACCGGAGGAGCCCGTCGACGGCCTCCCGGCGGTCCTTGTTGTCGGAGTGGAGGGCGGCGAGCTCGGCCGCCTCCGCGTCGAAAAACAGGGGGATGAGGTTTTTCTTCTGCGCGAAGAACCGAATCTCCTCGAGGCTCGGGCGGCTGTCGAGGCTGTGGGCCGTGACGACGGCGACCCCGAAGGCGACGGAGCAGATGACCCTGTCGGCGATCTCGTGGCTCTGGCCGTCGGAGTACTTGGCCCTGTCGGCGACGAAGCAGGCGATGCCCTGGATCTCGAGCTCCGATTTCAGCCACTTGCAGAAGCGCACCAGGTTAGGGTTTTGGCCGTGGAACCCTATGTAGACGTCGCAGCTCCTGAGCTTGGCGTTGGAGGCGAAGGAGGCGCGCGGGACGGGGAACGAGAACGAGATCCGAGGCGGCGGCGGCGGCGCGTCGATGACCGGGATGTAGGAGGTGCAGGGGAGGTCGTCGGACTGGGAGCCGGAGTAGGAGACCGGCGGGGAGGGGTGGGTCAGGGTGGTCGCCGGGGTTGGGGTTTCCGAGGTTGCTCTCGGGGAAATGTAGGGAGACTGTAAGGCGGAGACGAAGGCTGAGGACGGAGGAGACGACGCCGGCGAGTTTGCCGGTTTTTTGTCGCCGCCGGCGGCGTTGGCTATTTTGATGGTGAGGGACTTGGTGGAGATTTCTTCATCATCATCCATGGTGGTGGTGGTGGTGGTGATATAAAATTCAAAATTCAAGAATAAAAAATAAAAAAGATTGGATTTTTATTTCATGTTCTGAAACAGAGGAACACAGATTGTAAGTGCCCATACCATAGGGGAAAGAAACTGAAAGTGTTGGATTATTGGTGCAATTAAATGTGTGGGCTGGGTTCAGAAGGTGAATGCAACAGGGGAGACTTTTGAACAGCATGAATGTATGTAACAGTAGCTGTGTATCATCATCATCATCATAAAAAATCTCTGCTTTTTTTCTTCTTGCAAACTGTGGGCCTCTCAGGGTCAGAAGGCCCCTCAGGTTTTACTGTTTCAAGAAAATGAGACACATCAGACCAATAAGTGCAAGGAAAAACAAAAGCCCTTATCTTTGATTTTAATTCACATTTGATCATGAACTTCAAAATTTGATCTTGATCACTTTTTTTTTTACCTGCTTTTTTTTTCAAAAACAAAAGATGAGTTATGAGCATCTATCTGTCTTTTCTTGGAGGTCCCTGTCTATAATGAAGAACAAGCTGTACTGTACAAATGGGAGAATCTAAAGCTATGGGTTGGATCTACAATGAAACATAAAATAAAGGCAATAAATGTTTTCAAAGGAGCTGCAGAGTGTAGTAAATGTTGCTATAGTATAATTATTCTGAGGTTGTTTTTTTAATGGATTTGTCTTGGGCATGGTGTGTAATGCTTTTTGTTTTTTTGTGCTGTGGGGTTATCTTAACCTCGAAATTTAAAAAACACAGTACTTAGTGTCTCATGTTGTAAAATGCGATGATAAGTCAGTTGTAATATAAGAGCTTCAACAAAATGGTTTCAAGTTTCAATCAGTCTTAGTATTATTATTGGAAAAAAAGAGTTTTCTCTGAATGTGTGTACACTCACTCATCTGACATATATTTGTGCCAAAGAAAAATTGCTCTGGAAATTGGACCAAGACCAGTCCAACTGAAGACTGTCCCTAGCTACTGTATTTTGATAACTGGCCTTCAAAAAAACATGGTGTGTTGTGGTAACTTTTGGATGGGCTCATTTGGCATTTGCCTAATTCTTTTGCAAGAAATCTATGGCGCCAACTCCGTAGGCCACGACTGACTCATTGTATGAAGCTCTGTTGTGAATCACTTGGAATTCAACCGAAACACATTAGCCTTTGTCGGATGTCAATTGATCGGCTATTGTTACGCTTAGACTATGTGCAAATTTGATCGGATACACTATAGTATTGTTACATTAACTTTAGTATAGGGGTAGTTGCCCCCTTTACCTATAATTAGGAATTCTGTTATTTTAGCCTAAGAGTGTCATAGGTGTGGTTTAATTGTAAATGCATCATTACAGTATTTCTCTAATAATTTGCCAGCTGAATCTTTCTATGAAAACTCTGTTTGTAGCTGTGTTCATTTGAAGTTACTATTCTGTCCCTGGATTTTTATTGCATAATCATGCCACTTGGTCTGTTTTTAAGAGCCCTAATCTTTCATTAATTGTGTCAATTGTTTATTATGCGTGCAGCCTGGCTACATGTGGCTCGATGACTTGCAGTTCTGTTTTTCATTTTTTTATAAATAAATTGTTGTTACTATTGTTATTATCAATAGTGTTTTTTTTTTGTTTTCTGGTGTGTATGTGTGCCGTTTATTATAATATTAATTTTACTTTTAGACGAATATTAGATCACACACTTCAAAAGTCTTGTTTCAGTGAATCCGTATCTGTATTATTGACATTGTTTAAACGAATGCAATTTTATTATACTCTTTAGTGTAACTAATTAATTCTTCTTTTTAAGCACACTACTCTTTACTTGTTACTTAGAAAGAAAAAAAAAACGAGAGATCATACAGTATATCATCGTAAATATTAATTTGTAAAGACGAAAAGTCAATCAATACAGTTATACATATCGAAATAAAAAAATTGGACAAATTAATGTATCAGGATTTCAAACATAAAATTTACCACTTTCATTGTTCTAGTTTGTACATAAAATAATTCATCATTTAAAAAACAGTTCATTAAGTGTTAATAATAAAATAAAATAAAAAATAAGGAATATTTTTTGGTAAATACTATATGTGTTAAATGCAAAAGTAATATTATTAATGTGAATACATGAATATTGAAAGTAAAAACTAAAAAAAATTCATGTAAGAGTGTCCAAAATTTTGAGAAACAACCTAAAGAAAGAAGTTTACAAAAATTGGGTATTTATGGTATGATTATATGAAGTTGTTAGCTGTGGGCTCGGCCCAATAATTAGCCGGGCTACGAGAGCAAGAAAACAAATGCTCAGTCATATTATTGCATGTGCATTAAACCGAACTGTACTCCATTATATATTGCTCTATTATTATGAGTTAATTTCATAGTCAATAAACTCCTCACATTTAAATTGGCTATTTTATTATGGAATCGAATAATTTGTTTATTATTTCTTGAGAATTAAGGATACTTCACAAATAAATACTCGGATGATTAAGTTAAACTGGGCAATACTTATTTCTCATCATAAGTTTTGGAATCATTACAAACTCAAAAATGAACATTTCTTCTATTTTATATTAATGATCACACTTTTTTTTGTAATTGGTAAAGTATGTGCGATGAAAGGGGTAAAATAAATAAAATAACTACAAGGGACTTGTACACCAAACAAACAAACATAAACAAAAACAAAAATGATGTAAGTCGAGGAATGAGTCCGAACAAACAAACATAAACAAAAAATTTATAAAAATATATATGAGGGTGGGCTAGAGCCCTCCAGCCGAAATAAAGATTCGACCTTGAGTGTGATCATTACTTTAAAGCAGAGATTATCTCTGTCTCAAATTTCTCCAGTTTACTCTATCATAGCCAGAACATGGAATGTACACCCTCTGGCCTCTCCTACCCTCTGCCTCGGCCCACAAATTGGGCCAATCTCATCTTGATGGGCCAATTGGGTTGATATCAACTGGTTATATTTGGGCCACTTTAATTAGCCAGTAAGGCTTGGCCCATCTGCTCGTCTCATTATTTTCCAAGAAAATTCCAAGCATACGAATTTATTTTGGTAAAAAACGTGACACTGATACAACACGTCAGCATCGTAGTATTTTATTTTATTTTATTTTTATAAAGAGGAGAGACGAAAATGAAACTCCACCCACTCGATCGTAAGTCCCTCGATCGGATATGATGTAAGTCGAGAAATGTGTCCGAGCAGACACCTGTACGAGAAAGTCAACAAGTCTCACCCTTAAACAAAGGACAATGTTAAAATTGTATGTTGTGGTAGTCACTTGTGAGTTGTCCCACATTGAATATTTAAGAAAAAAGAGCCTATTATATAAGCCTAGGAAGTTCTCCTACTTAGCACCATATGGTTTTAAGTTAGAAAGAGACTCCCTAATGCATATTCGGGCTCCCGCTCTCGTGTGTGAGCTAGTCGTGGGACCGCATGTTTGCACCCCGTTTCAACAGACAAAGACAAACTTCATAATTAATATTTTCGATTCAACAGACAAAGACAAACTTCATAATTAATATTTTCGATTGAATATGATGTAAACCGAGGAATGTGCCCGAGCAGACATCTGTGCGAAAGAGTCAACAAGACAAACTTCATAATATATTTGAATGAAAATTTGTCTCACCCGAGGTTCGAACTCTGTCACCGAAAAATTACACCCACAAATACAATCATTAACTAGCCGAAAAATTACACCCACAAATACAATCATTAACTAGCAGTGACTACTTCAACGAGGAATTACAACCTAGTTATCACATACCTTACCACTATCTCACCCGAGGTTCGAACTCTGTCACCGAAAAATTACACCAACAAATACAATCATTAACTAGCAGTGACTACTTCAACGAGGAATTACAACCTAGTTATCACATACCTTACCACTCTCCTGTCTTACTTCAACGTTCAACGAGGAATTACAACCTAGTTATCACATACCTTACAACGAGGAATTACAACCTAGTTATCACATACCTTACCACTCTCTGTGCCCTTGAGCCAATATTTTGTTTATTTAGTGCATGTTTACATCGACTCCAATATTATCAAATTGTATACGTCAAAAGCCAATATTATCCAAGCAATTCGAAAACATTTGACTTTTTTGTATAACACGAGACACATGCAATCAATTTATTTATTATCAGAATATTATACTAATTAAAAGTAACCTAATCCAACCGCAAACACCACACGATTTGTACGTTACTAAAAAGAAAAAAGGTTATATATTTAACGACGTGACCTTAATTCTTACTGTACTACTTTTTTTCGTCATACATAAAAATATACTACTATCTCATTTGCATTTTTCATTTTTTAAAAAAATTAGTTTTATGGAACGTATATAATTATTTTTGTGATGATAAGAAAATAAGTGTGATCTCAAATACAGGCATAGCACTACTTTTATCGTGAAAGAGATGGAGCTTTCGTCTCCAATATTTAGCGATTAGCTATAGGTGTAAATCATGGGAGAAATTTGTGCACGTAATCTTGATGTTTCATTTCAATGACCCACTTTTTTGTTCCATGCAACGCAATGCAATAATCGATTTTTGGACTTCCCATCAACCTTTTGTAACATGCATTAATCGATTTACACATAACTTCAGATGGAGCATATATTATGTTATTGATCTGATTAAATATTGCTTCTTTCATCCCAGTAAACAAGTAATTTATTCAAAAAGAAAAGTGAAATTTTTATGAAGGTACGAGAGAGCAGGTAGTTTTTTTTCATACGGCAAATTAACTAGTTTTATTATAAGTAGTACAGTATAAAAGTTAATCTCATGCACAAACACGAGTCTTGATCAATTCAGCCTTTTGCATTACCCTCAAAACCAGATTTCAACTCATGCTAAAAAACCTCCCGATGACACTTCCATATACACTAATACTACATCAACCAAACTTAGTAGTGAAACAGAACGATGATCTCTCGTGACCTGTGGATTCGACCTGGCCTTCATTTGTGCGACTCCAACTTACCTGATTCCCGTTGCTCATTCCATGGCCAGGTGGCACTTTGTAATTACTCGCAAGACTGCCAATTGGGGATGGCCCGCTGTACAGGGGATTATAACGAGGCATCTGGTAATACATTGGCCCCGCAAGCCTCGGTTCATAATACACTGGGCCCACATGCATGTTCACAGCGTTGTATGTTCTTCTATAATCACATAGACCTGCTTCATTTACCATTACATCCCAAGAATGGGGATTCCTGAGTAGAGGGACGGAAGGGGTATTATGGGGTTTCTCGACGACATGTCTAATTTCGTATCCGTGGCAATCCATAGAAGAAACGAACCCTTTGCGGCCGGAGTTCATATCAAAAAGGGCAGACCTTGACTGATGATCAAAATGTCGTGCATTTTCACAAACGAACTCGTTTGTCATACTTAGCTCGACGGGCAAGGTCGTCCCAATTTTCGGAAAACAGTCTTCCTCTTTATTCATCACCATCAAGTTCTTTCCCATCAGTCGAAAAATGGAATTAGTAGTAGACGGGCTCCGAGACTCTGCAAAAACCGATCTTGCATTTGGACTGTCCATACTTGGCCCATTCGGATTTGAACTTTCAACCACAGGAGGTATTACAGCATGTGATCCAAAAGCAAC
The DNA here is from genome assembly GCA_954870475.1 of Euphrasia confusa. Lineage (NCBI taxonomy): Eukaryota > Viridiplantae > Streptophyta > Magnoliopsida > Lamiales > Orobanchaceae > Euphrasia > Euphrasia confusa. Next base: position 6,547,255 of record OX940949.1, read on the forward strand.
CGAGTTAGAAACAAATGACGGGCCCGAAATCGGTGAATCCGACGAGTCCCTACGATCATTCCAATCAGGCTCGATCCCAGAAGAATGTACCCGACAGGATGTTAACGTCGAGTTTCCTTGAAGTTCTTCCGAGCCCATACGCCCAGGGCTCGGCAAAAACGAACCTGGCGGACTGGGGATGGGTATTGGATCAACATCCATAAAGTAATTGCCTTCTTCCCTTTCATTAACGCTAACTTCAGCCACCAAATCTTTGGCAGCACATAACATATTTTCTTCATATGCCAAAGATTCGTCGTAGGAAATATGAGGGTCTCCTCCACCAGATACTTTTGAAATCAGCTCACTTACAAACTCATCACGAGTTTCATCTGCATTTAAAGAACCGGACATAACACCTCGAATACAGTTGTCACTCACAAAAGAATCGACATTATGCTCGAATCCATGGCTATGAGATTCTGAGGATGCATTTGACAAGTTTGGAGACGTGCTGCCCCTTATACTCTTTCGCATTTTCAAAGCCCTATGATCAAATGATGAATGATCGGAGTCTACCGTATTATTCTGTATGTGAATTGTGGATGATTTCTTGAATTTCAAGCTATTTACACTTCCCAAACAGTTCTTTGATTTCGAAAAGGACGCATGTCTCATAGGCATCGGGCTCTTGCTCGAAGGTGATAGCCTTTCAAATTCCTTGCCATTAGGAAATGAGGTCCCGTTTTCTTTCCTCCGTTTGAAATCCCTCTTATGTAGTAGTGTCATATGATTATTTTCTGTCTTCTTACCGTAGTCAAAGTCCTGTGAGTCAAACAAGGAGTATCCCGCTCGATTTGTCAGGCAAGGCTGTTGCTCCATGCTTTCCTTTCTTTTGCAACTCTCAAGAGCTGAAAGTGGATTAGGATGAGTATTAACAGAAGTTGAAATCGGGAGTCTCAAGTCACGAGTTCTCTTGACGAGCTTATAATCGTCAAGCGAAGGCAGCTGACCGCTCTTAATTCTCGAGTTCTTCAGAGTTATAATTTTGTCCGGATTGCGACTTTTCTGATCGGGATTTATCTTCATTTTGTGACCCGTGGTTTTTTTGGTGCATGTCCGCTGTTTTATCAATCCAGAACCATCCTTCTCATTTTCTTCAGGCAGAAATATTACTTCCTGGATAAATAATCAGATGAGAATTAAATAACAATTATCCCCAACAAAAAGAAGGAAAAAGAAAGAATATAAAATGAAGCAGAAGTATAAAGCACTTAATATGAATTATCAACTGCAATTTTTATGCTTTCCATGAGAAACATGAGGCCCGACATACCTCAGGACTACGACCAGGCCCGGGAGAGCAACGCCTTCTTTCGTAAGTTGGCCATTTCAGAATATTCTCTCTCTGAACAAGATGCTTCTTCTTATTACTTGGTAAAATCTTGCTTACTTTATCTCTTTCCAAAAGCTTCCTAGGCCCACAATCATCTTCACCATTCGTGTTCGGATTCATATCACTTAATTTTGATAAAATGCAAACCTTTGTACCATTCGAATCAATATACACAGCACCTTCTTTTTTGTCCTCACTAATTATCGAATTGTTATCAACATTTTCATGATCAAGAGCCGGAAAACTCAAGTTCGAAGCAAAATTCGTCCCGTTTCTTCTATCGAGATCCTCCAGTGTACAACCGATGGCCGTCTTGTAAATGTCCACCATCAGTCTCACCTTTCTAGGCTTTATTATTCTATGCTTCACGATCACCTCTTTCGGATTTACAGTTCTTTCGATCTTGGACTCTCCACACAAGCACTGATCAATATGAGCATTCAAAGTAGTGTTTGAAGAAGACGTGAAAGTCTTGCACACGGGGCAAACCTTCGAAGAAGCCATAGGAGCTTCCGAAAAATCCCACTCGTTCGACGTGGGGTCGGAAATATCGCTGTTGCCCAATTTCACAATCAACCTACACTTTTTACCCTGGCCCTGAGTGGTAATGTTACTTCGGGCCTTGCTGGAGGCCCGAAATGTGGTTGCGGGCTTCTTGGCTTTCGGAAACGAGATTTTGATTTGGAATGGAACTGGATTCACACCAGACAAATCCTCTTGATCATCTTCTTCTGGTTCGGAGGAATTCGATCTGAAGTTCTCGATAGTGTCACCCGAAGCTAGCTCTAGGCCAGCATTTTTAGAGGAGTCGGGCCCGGAAGTAAGATAGCTTGTGTGTTCATCGAGGCGTTTGACAACTGCATTCAAGGTTTCAATCGTCTCGAAAGGCGGCAGCACCTCTGTCACTCCGTTCCTCAGACAAAGCTGCAGGTTCTCCGGCGAAAACGGCCAGTGAGTCTTGATATCCTTGCCTCGCACACTGAACACATAATCTCTGCAACAACAATTTTGTGTTAAAGATCACAAAAAACTATGTGCCGATGATTCTCAACCACAAAAAAACAAAGCAACCTACATAGAGCTTAATAATTAGCTCCCCATGAAAATAAAACTAAGATCAATTACTGTTAATGATGAATGGGTTTTCTTGACCCATAACATATAGGTGCATAAAATGACCACAAGGAAATTGAGAAACCCAAAAACAAGTGGCTAAGATTGACCAATAGAAACTGGGCTTTTGCTCACACACAGAACAACCAACACACAAGATCAAAAACCCAGAAAAACAAATCAAGAAAAATTGTGTTTTTGGACATAAAGATTAAATCTTTATGAAAAACCCAGAAAGAAAACCCTGGTTTGGATGAGTGAGAAAACTCAGATCTGAACAAAGCAAGAGAAAGAAAAGTCCAACACATAACATGGGTGAAGAGTGTGTGTTTGAGAAAGAGGGGTTAATGAAGACATGACAAAACAAGTAAAAGAGGGAACTGACAAAGCGCTCTGGGTGAGTTATTATTACCTTATGGAGAACTTGTTGGGATGTGTGTGGCTATTGTCATCTGAACATTTCAACAGATCTACTACTGCCTCATCATCATCACCATCACTTTTCAACTTTTTTGATTGTGGTGGTGGTGGTGGTGGTGGTGGAGGATTTGCAGAGGATGATAACATCTGATTGAAACCCACCTCAATAAACTAAGCATCCAAACAAGCCCTTAACTTGAAACACCTGGCCTTCAGTATAAGAGTAGCCCAAAATCATGAATCTTGAAATAAGCAGAGAAAACCACATAAAAGATTGAAACTTTATTCAATAAATAAGAATTTTTTTTCTCAATTACAAAGATTTGGGATGAGTGATTTTGAAAAGCTTATAAATTTAATTTGATTTTTTTAGTGCGTGTGTGTGATGAAGAAACTGAAACCCTCATCTGGTGTTATTTTATGTGGCAAATGAAAGAGAGAGTTTGCATAGTTTTTGTGAAGCTTTTTCGAGATGGGAGTTGGGATCTTGCACACTTTCACAAACTAAATATCCGAGAAAGTAATTCACACAATTCATTTTGGTTTTGGTTTTTAAAAGAAAAAAAAATCATGATTAGTAGTGGTAGACGGTTGATCTCAAAAATCCAGGTGTTGGTGCTTGAGAAAATTCAGAACAAAAATCTGAAAAAGGAAGTACAAACAATAGTATAGTAGTACCTATTTACCCAACATACAGAAACAACTTCCTGGAGTTAGAAACTGGATAGATTACAGACACAGAAGATCCTGAATATGTGTTTAATTATATGTGTGTGAGAGAGAGAAGAAGTTAATTTTTTTCCTATGAAATAATTTTATTTAATGACGCAAAGGAGGAGAGAAAACAACACCCCACTCACTCTCGCACTCGCCCATTTCAAAAGGGCATCAGGTTCTTCTTTCTCACCCAAAAAGCTACTACTATTATTATTATTATTATTATTATTAATCTATTGTGAAATATTTATATAACCCCACGATTCACCTCCCCTACGTGAATATGCGTGAGAGAGAATATAAAAAATAAAAATAAAGTCTTGTGTCACTTCAATAATTAAAGTCTTGGTGTACGGGTTCGCAAGTTGTCGGGTTGGGCCTTGTCCTTTGTGTGAAAAGTGAAAACTGGAATTAATTAATTTTATTATTCGTAATTAATTAATTAATTAATAGTTTAATACAAGTAGTAAAAGTCGGAGTGACGGTACTTGACCGTCTCTCATCTTAAAACTATACGACAATAGTATTCCTTAGGCCATCTCCAACCGAACACAAAAACTCAAACTCAAAAATAAGTTTTATTTTAAGTTTACAGTAATTTGACTCCAACCGAACTCAAAATTAGTTTAAGTTTACGTTTACAGTAATTTGACTCCAACCGAGAAACTAATACTCTAACTTAAAATAATTTTTTTTAAATATTCTTCTAATATAATTATTTATACTATTTATATAAATAATCAACATCTTTACAAATTTACAATTTTATCTAATGATTTTTTAAATTAAAAAATATAATTAATATTATTTTCAATTTAAAATTTCAAACATAATAAATATAAATAATACTAAATAAAATATTATTTAATTATTAAAAAAATTACATTAAAACACACAAAAAACTAATTATTAATTATTTTTGTTTTTGTAATTGGTAGCATTTTTTAAAATATCTTGTTTATTATTATTTTATTTTTAATGTTAATTATATAATTTAATTATTTAATTGTATTTCATATTGTGAATTTGTGATATGTATTTTTATTTCATTATTAAAAAAAAATTATTAAAATTTATTTTAATTATTAATGATATAATTATTAAAAAAATTACATTACAAAAGATATTAGATAAGATACTAAAAAATAATTGATAAGTTATTTTTATTAATTTGTAAAAAAAAAAAATTATTTTATAAATAAAAAATAGTTTTTGGTTTGAGTTTACGGTAAACGTAAATATAAGTATTTTTTGTGTGGGTCCCACCTATAAACCAATAATTGGTTTATGTTTTGGTATCGGTTGGAGCATCTCCCCTACTCCAAAATAAGTTTTTGGTATCGGTTGGAGATGCTCTTATATACGAGTATACAGTATGTCCCTATACCTCGACAAACTCTTTTTTTAAATACGGTAACCATAATAATAATAATAATAATACTCCTAAATCCTAATAAAGGGTTTAATGATTACTTATCTTAACCTAAAGTTTAGAGGATGATTAATCAGTAGTTACATTGATGACGACGACTAATAATTGGGCTGATCTTAACGGCGACCTACTAAACATGATACTCTCAAACCTATTCGGTAAAGACAGGCATAGTTTCGGTCTCGTATGCCGACATTGGAACGCCGTCGCAACAACTTCTCCGTATCGATATTCCCCGTGCCTCATGTACTACAACCGCCGGGCCCACGCCTGGAAATTCTACCAGTACGACTCTTTCTTCACCGCGATATTCCCCGAGCTCGAAAAAGCCGAGATAAGATGCTCCAAGCACGGCTGGTTGCTGATGTCACGATACGAAGACGACGACATCTTCTTCTTTGATCCGAGCAATAATCGAAAGATCGACTTGCCATGCAAGGTGGGCCCCAGGAACATCTCCTTGTCCTTCTTCAACCCTCCGACTTCCCCCGACTGCGTGGTGATCGGGATCGAAGTTCGCTCGAGTGTCGAGATGATCGTATGCATGCTTTATCACGGAGACGATGATTGGTGGGATTTCGTAGACTACTCTATAGAGAACTCCTTTTCTTTGTCGCGTGGGCCCCTTGTTTTGCACCGTGGGCTGGTGCACTTGGTGGACGCGAGTGGAGATGTCGCAACACTTGATATCGAGGAGCAGTTCTTGGATGTGTATTCGAAATGCCTAGGGCTTGAGAGCTACGACGACATAGACATCCTCGAACAATACTTGGTAAAAGTGAAGGAGGAGTTGTACGGGGTGCTTGTTTTCGACGAGGAGAGGACGGTGAAAGTGTACAAGCTGTCGTCGGAGGAGAGGAAGTGGGATTTGGTGGAGGGCGGTATTGGGGACAAAGTGTTGTACGTTAGCCCTGTGTCATCTTTCGGGTTTAAAGCTCTTGATAAAAAGTTGGAAAACACTATTTGTTTTCCCAAGTTTCATGGGGACGACGTCGCTGTGTTTTATTCTTTGAGTGACGGCAAGTATCATTCTCTCGATGGGGATTACTCGGAGGACAATGCTTACGGTCTCAAGGGGTTTGATCTTGCGGCGTGGATAATGCCAATACCTGCACTAGAAGCTGCTGCAGGCTTCTCAACATCTTTATCTTGGCTTACATAAAGAGTAACCATATTTTTAATTGCTACTACGTACGTACTTTATTCATGAATTCTTTGTTGAATTCAACCTTTATAAGGATTAATATAGTACGTACTTTACAAATGAAATGTGTAAAGTAATCGAGCAAAGTTAAAACACTATGGGAAAATGTTTCATAGACACCAGTTCATAGACACCGGGCGCCTTTGGAAACGGTGTTAAAAATGTTTATAACACCGTTCGCGAAAAAATAGGAGGTTAAACTATTTTTAACGCCGAATTCTATACAAGCTGGTGTTAAATGTTCAATTTCAAATTTCAATTTTCATTTTTAACACCATTTTTTCTTCTAACCGATGTTAATAGTATTTCTATTTTTTAAATAAAATTATTAATGTTTTTAACGTCGGTTTTTATTAGACATGACCGGTATTAAAAAAACTTAGTATTTTTTTTTAGTTTAGCTTAATATTTCCCCACTAATAAGTATAGACTCAAACCATTTATTTCTTTCAACAAATTAATTTTATTCATTCTCTATAACACGCAAAACCTTACCCCTCTTCAGTTGCTGCCTTCGAAGAATCGAATCCGTCGAGACGACGCCGGATCATGAGGAACAACCGCGAAATTCGAGCCTGTCTCTTCCCGGAGTCCAGATCTGGCCCTATCGGAGTTGAAGTCGTCGTTGTCGCCGCAACAGAGATCGATCGATCCCCAGATTCGTAGCCACTTCTTTGACCCGCGCCGTTGGAGCCCAGTCGACGCCACCCGACCACCCCCGAAGTCGAACGATCTAGGGTTTGAAAGCTGGTGATAATGGCCCTGGACCGGGTCAAGCTCCGCCGCTCTCTCGAAGACTTCCGGGTTGAATACGGCGACAAGCCCGAGCCCGAACGCCTCTGCCTCCTCGTCGGCCGCGCCACTAACCCTTCCCGCAAGGTAACTAAAAACCCTCGATTTCAGATCTGCGCCTCGCACTGATTTAGACCTTCAAATTAATTTTTTCGTTTGTTCAGCTTTATTATTGTTGGGCTTTGAAATTTCTTGAGGTAGAAAAAAAATGACAAGAAACAACTACAGATCACATTTTGTTTTGTTTTTGATTTATTAATTTGCAGTTAATAAATCCTGATTATTAATTGAGATTACATACAGGTACTAGTCATCTTCTGTGGAGATTCCGAGATGAGAAAACGAGACATGGTGTTCACTCTGAGTCAGATTAGTAACAAGGAAATGCTGGACAGGGTGAATTCTCATGCCCAAAAGGTTACCGAGGAGTACTCGGTTAGAGTCGAGACTTTTCACGTAAGTTAATTATCCGCTAATTCGCCTCACATGTGTATTTAATTTTGCATGTCGTGTAAGGTGAATTGATTATGAATAGATGTGTTTCCTTTTTGTTTGGTGTCATGAATGAGTAAATTGCCCTTTTTCAGATAGCTGATTTGCTAGTTAACATCACCAAACATCATCTGATGTCAAAGCACGAGTTTCTGACTCCCCAGGAGAAGGAAGTGCTTCTGAAGAAACACAGCATTGAAGACAAGCAGGTAAATAAGATCGATCGATTGATTAATTGATTGTGGTTTTTTTTTTTAATTTGTAATTATTGAATGTTTTTCTTAACCAGAAATATAAAAAGATGTGGATGGTGTTTTTTTTCGAATTTGATTAGTTACTGGCTTTCTAGATCAAATTTATTTCAATTTATTTACAGAGAAATTCTTGACCCCGCTAGTGTCAAATTATCAATTAGTAGAAAAAACACGGTGAGAGGTGGTTATCTTATGTGAAGAGAAGTATATAGTAATTTAGAATTACAGAAGTCTCACTGTTGTGTGTGGTGCAGTGGGAAGTATACAGTAAAATCAGGCTTTGCGAGTTATATATATGAATATGGACCATGGGAAGTAGATGGCAATAGGCCAAAAACACTGAGTGGCACTAATGAGAGTTCGATTATGTAATAAAATAACAAGAATGTTGATCTGTTTTCAACTTTTCATGCATTTCATTTTTGTGATTGGTCTCCTTGTCGATCAAGTTTATTTAATATAGTAAAAGTTCTACGCTTGTCACTGTGAATTGATATGTCTACATAAAAAATGTAGGTGCCTACCCTAATTCATGGTTCTACTATTGTCACTGTTTTTGCACTTTGTATGGTGTGTAACAGGTTTATTTATACTCCTACATGTTTGGTTCTGCATATGGGTCTTTTTATGTTAAATGTTAATTCACTTATGCATAATTTTCTCATCAATTACAAAAGAAAAAAAAAGGATAAAGATATTGTTCACCTTGAATCAGTATACGAATGAGTTACATGTGCTGCCTCTAAGATTTTTACTTGATTGCATGAAGAAAATGAAAACAATAAGAGTAAATCATAGAGATGTTTATTTTAATATTTTAATTGAAGGTACATACTATAAGGCTCGAGTTATACGATATTATGAAGATAACAAACTTATTTGATTGATTACTTTCAGGTGAATGCTCTGTTTGAAGAGAACAAGATACTAGATCGGAGAACAAAAGGTTGATGATGTTCTAAGCTTATGGAATATTGTTGTTTGACAATTGTAAGGATTTGAAGATTTTTGTATTTTTATTATTGTGTTTGGAGTCCATGTAAATTGTAATGATTTGGAGATTTGAGTATTTTGAATATTGTATTTGGATTTCATGAATTTAATATAATTTTAATTATTGGAAATATAAATTTTATATTTTTTTTATTTTAATTATTATCAAAGACACCGGTCATTTAAATAAAAAAAACCGGTGTTATTACTTTTCACACCGGTTGATTTTGCTAGTTTCTATGGAACTGACCGATGTGTATAATAATATAGACATCGGTCCAAGTCACAAAACCCGGTGTTATAGATTAAATTTAACACCGGTCGATGACTGGTGTTAAAACATAGCTGATCTTTAACACCACGCACAATAACACCAGACATAATTTTTTTTAACACCGGTCAATGCCCGGTGTCTATGAGACATTTTCCCATAGTGAAAAAAAAAGTTTAAAAAAAAAGGTGTTAAAAGATCAAATTTTGAAGTCCAAACTGATACTATAAAAACCCTAGAATGCACGCCACTCTCGAGATAATGATTGAATAGCATTTTAGTAACCAAGAGGAGCTCGTTGCCCTCGATCAATAAGTAACTCCTGTTGAATGTGATCCAACTCGGTGTGAGTTGAGCTACCCACGGAAGTTGTTCGTCTTCGTCGTGGTACAAACGTTGTCACCTCTGAAACTGCAAGACTAGCTAGGTAGACCCACTACAAAAAAAAGGGTTTTTGCGACCACACAATGTGGTCGCAAAAAATGGGATGTGGTCGCAAATGTGGTATTTGCGACCACGCGTGGTCGCTAATGCGTGGCCGCTAATGGTTGGTCTCAAATGTTTTTTTGGCGACAACAGCGCGGTCGCAAATACATTTGCGACCACGATTGTTATTCGCGACCAACTATGTGGTCGCTAATGTTCCATGCTGATGTGACACTGAGCGGTGACGTGTCAGATTATTAGCGACCACGCGTGGTCGCAAATACGGATGGTCAAACTTTCGGTCTAAACGCATTAGCGACCACGCGTGGTCGCAAATACACATATTTTTAAAAACAACTCTTTAGTATTAGCGACCACGCGTGGTCGCAAATACCTATTTTTCTGAAAAAAAAAATATTAAAATTGCAATTTCCGACCTGCAAATTAATCCCAATTGCAATACAAACCGAATCCAAAATACAGTTCAAATACAATCCAAAATCATCAAAACAATTATTCAAGTTCATCAACTCCATCCTAAAGTTCTAATGGTAAAGTAAAAAGTTTAAAAAAATTGACTGAAGCAAGTATACTTGTGTTTTAATGAAAACAGACCAAATTAATTATTGTACAAAAAAACACCAAAAACCAACCACTCTGAGCTCACTTTAGTAGTGTAGTAACAAATAGTATATATAAAATCTGAATTCCCAAAAAATAATCGAAGTATCATGGTACTTTCTGATTTTGGAGGCTGAAAATATGAAAAGGTAGACAAATAACAAAATTATACATTTTGTTTAGATGTGGTATTCTTGCTTTTGTGTAATGGGCTAGAGAGTTCTCCTGGTGGTGGAGCTTCCCCTTTAAATGATACAGATTTAGGCCTAGGAACCAATGTCCACGCATATCAAAGGAGAAGCATAAGTTCACAGAACTTGAAAAACACTACAAAAACAACAGCCACACGTACAATATCACACCCTCACCCCCCTTTTCCTCTGCCTATTAAAAACCTTCACAAACCCCTCAACCATTTTCACACACGCTACAATACAATTTTCCCAGAATAAATTAAAGGGATTCATTCCCAATTGCCTAATGCCATTTCTTATTTGCAAAAGAACTGCAACCGAGCAATCCTGTACAAACATCCAATTAGAAATTAAGGGAGGAAAACTGTTTTCCAGAAGCAATAATCATACAAATCTAAGTGAATTTAGGAAGAAGATGAAGGTGTGTTTGACAGGATTCCTAAACAAAGGCCTAAATCGAAAAACCCACAAATTAAATTAAAACCCTAAATCGATTGAAACTATAAAAATCCTACTCAAAGAAACAAATCGAAGAAGGGAAGAGGAGAAGCGTACCTGGACCAGCTTCACGTCGTTGCCGCCGCCGGAAAACGCCGCCTCAAATCGCCGCCGCCGGAAATCGCTTCGTCTGAAATAAAAAGAGAGCAAGAGAAAGTGAGGAAGAAAAGCCCTCTGTTCCCGCTGATATCTGTAATTCATTAGCGACCACGCCATTAGCGACCACGCGTGGTCGCAAAAACTATCCACGTGGCAGGCACTTAAGTCTATTTTCCACCGTGGAAAATAATGTATTCGGAAATACTTTTTAGCGATATGTGGTCGCTAATAGCTTTAGCGACTGCGACTGTTATTCGCGACCACACATGTGGTCGCGAATATTCGAGCGGGAAGTTGGCGGATTTTTTTTCTGAACGAATAGTGAGCGCACGTGTTTGCGACCATGTGTGGTCGCAAAAGGTAATTAATAGCGACCACAGCATGTGGTCGCAAAAAACGTGGTCGCTAAAAGTCATTTTTCTAGTAGTGACCCGTAGTGTAAAACTTGTTGGGTCTATGTACTTTGAAAATATGTAAACACAAAGATGTTCTTGAATGAAATATTTGTATTGAACACTTCAATCAAACATCTACTAGTCCTTACGAACTTATAGAAAGGTCACACGACCAAAAACCAAGTCTAGTAGTTCAAACTCCTAGCGGCCTATGAACTTTCAAACTACACAAAGTACACTACGAACTCGTTCTAAGCGTACTAACAAGAGTGAGCACCGGAGCTTTCTAGCGAATACTCTCGGATTACAATATTTCTCTCTCTAGAAATTCCAATTAAAAGTGTTAAAGTCTACAAACAATCCAGCGACTATTTATAGACCTCGTGAATGAAACCCTAATGGGCTTTTGGGATTTGCGCTTAATGGGCCGAGCCCAAAGCATCTTCTATGGAATCTCGAATATTCCAAAACCGACTTGTTCTCAGTCCTTTGTCTCTAGTGAACCTTCGAACTTCAAACCTTGAGTGCGTAGTAGCTCTTTGATTCTTTAATCAGCGAGTTCGAACTCTCTTAGCAGGGTCTTCTCACTCTTCGCGCTTCTGGCTTCATTACCCTAACAGGATGAATTCCAGAGCCATCAGCTTCTACTTCACTCCTTTGGTGTACAGTGAACAGGGAGTTCGATCCCCCGTGGTCTTCGAACTCCAGGGACTTAGCAACAACAGTGCTTCCAAGTCCCACAGTGTAATTTGCACTTGCATATGCCTAGGTCTTCCAAGTACTAGTATACTTAGAATTACTTAACCTGTACAAATAGCAAAATCACATAAGAATGAAGTTCATTCAAAAACCATAGTGTGAAGTTCAAGCTAGTTCACAACTCACAAGAGTTCGAAGACTCTTAGTGAACGAGAGCGAACTACACTGTTAGAACCTGGAAACGCAACTACGGTACCTGTACTAAATTAAAGCAGCGGAAATTAAAACGACAACGGGAATTAAAAATTTACAAGTTGTTCTTCACTCGAACAACTTGCAACAGCCTCAAGGCCAAAAAATTTACTCATAAAATATTACAATATTCGCTCGAAAATACCAAGACTACAATACAGTCGTAGTACTTGAAATAAAATCTCACGAAAATGATAAAGAAAAATATCGAAAACTCTTCACTCGAGCAACTCTATTTTTCTTCTCTCTTTAGCTTCAATCCGGAAAGTTGTTGGGCTCTAAAAAATGATAAGAAAAAATATCGAAACTCTTCACTCAAGTATTCTCAATTTTTCTTCTTTGATCTTCAATGTAGAAAGCGTAAATGATGAAATGAATAATGTCTTCAATATATGCTTCATCATTCTTTTCCAAAGTAGTGGGTAGTTATGTGGTCAAAGCTTCAACCCACATTCAGCAACTTCCTCCCACTAACACATGTACTTCATGCCACTCCATGTACTTGTAACTTCCAGCCCATGATGCCTCACCATAACTCCTTTGTTCCAGCCACGAAATCAGTCCAAGGACTTCACATGTTGGGCCTAATATCTTCATTTATGCAGCCCATTATTTCACTTCTTTGTTCAGCCCAACTAACTTCTTTGACTTGTCCAGCCCACTAATTTGATGTGCTCATTATTTTCCAACTCCCGTAAACTCCTGAAACTTAGACAAAAAAACACAAACGTAAAATGCTTATTAATTTAAAGACGTTGGCAAAACCAACCCCAACAAACTCCCCCTTTTTGCCAACCGTCTTGAAACCGATGTCCATCCTTCAATGTTATTCCTGCAAAAAGGAACAAGCAATACAAGACAAAAGACAGACACAATCCAGTCTCAAAACAGCAGTAGTCAAAGAGAAGTTTAAGAACATCAAAAGCATTTAAACATATAGTCAGGAGTTTTAAAGCAATAACATAGTTCCAAAACAGAAGCAACCTTTTGTGTTGTACCAACACTCCCCCTGAAAACGTATTTCCAAGTGAAAAGGAACAACACGTTCAAGTTCTGAAACTCATCAAGTAGTATCTAGTTCTGGGACTCATCAAGATGTGTTTATGTTCTGGGACTCATCAACAAGTATCTGGTTCTGGGACTCATCGAGCTGCGTTTATGTTCTGGGACTCATCAAGCAGTATCTGGTTCTGGGACTCATCGATCAAGCTGCGTTTATGTTCTGGGACTCATCAAACTGCGTTCATGTTATAGAACTGACAAAGCTGCGTCATCCGAACCATAGAAAAATCTCCCCCTTTCGGATACGCAGCGTCATCTGAACCATAAAACATTCTCCCCCTTTCGGATACGCTGCACAATGAGCTCCCCCTTAGTCTCATAACTACATCTCAAAGTACACAATAAAAAATATAACAAGTATTGTTTGCACAACATCCAATCAAAAAGTATATATCAGATAACAAGATGAGATAAAATAATCATGTAAGAAGAGAATCAATCGAGAGACAAGTGATTATTTAAAAACAGTTAAAGTGAGAGAGAAGTTACAAATCTGAGTAACAGATGAGGAGTCAGCAGACTTCTGAAACGCGGTTCTAGTCACTTTACATCAACTGGATTTCTGTTTCTGTTGTGCACTACTGGACTGGAACTTTCTGGTTCTGGAACTTTGAGCAACTTCCACACGATCTTTTCCGCACCACGCAGACATGAACCTGGTCAACAAGTCAAATCCACTACCATGTCTTCCACACAACAAATTTAGTCACCACATCATTGAAATTCAAATTTGGAAGATAAGGAATCACACTTAAAGTATTTTTCACAGAAATAAGCAAGTGATAATTCCAACACCATGAAGTACAAGGACCCATTCCTTTTCAACCAGTCATGTATCAGGATCTCCACAATTCCACCCCTGTTCGAATAAAGATCTTACCCAAGACTTTCAAACTTTTTCATATCACTAAAAACATATCAAGCAGTCCAACACTGAAAAGTAAGTCAAGTCATCACACTGATACATCAAAACATCATTTTATCCCCTGTTAAAAGCAATCGAGACTTAAACCAACCAAGGTTCACAATCAACGAGGCCCACCTAGTCGCAGTTGGGACCGAACTCATCACGAATCCAAGTCAACAATTCCAAACTACAAAAGGCAGGTGAGAGTGAGATCAGTCAAGTTCCCGTATCAACACGTACCCCTAAATATATACACTAAGTAGTGGAGATCGAAATCATTCAAGATCCCAAGTCAACGAGTACTCTACTGCTTAGTAGTCGAGACTGAGAGCAGCCATGATCCCAAGTCAACGAGTACTCTAATTTAGTAGTCGAGACCGAGATCAACCAAGTTCCCAAGTCAACGGTACTTTTTTTTTTTTTTTGATTTTTTTTTTTGATTTTTTTTATAATAAACTACACAGGAGAAAGCTAGATGCAACACAATTCACAAGGTGATGACAATGATGACTCTTTCACATAAGAAAGCATAGACAGTGAGGATCAAAGATAATAAAGTGATAGAAACAACAGATAAGCACAGAAGTCTCAGGACCAGATCCTAACCCGAACAGATATTTCATATGGTACCCAGACAATGTGAGTTTTTCAGGAATGTGACTCTTTCATAGTTCAAGGGTTTTAAAAAAATATCAGCAAGTTGTGTTTCATTATTAGTATACTCAAGTCTAATTACCTTATCCACAAAAAGATTTATTATGAAGTGTTGGAGGTAAGAAGTGGATGACATTCAAGCATTATTAACCATATCTCTATAGTTAAGTTTAGGTTTACCTCTTGTTCGCATCTTGTCATTCATACCTCCTATTATTTGAGATGGTGGATGATTTTTCCGAATGTGTCCTGGTGTATCGCTTCTCACACTTTGTAGAACATCGTCAACCGGATCTGCACCTTCAATTTCTTGACTTTGTTTAGGATCTGGAGTCTCTGTACTGACAGGTTCAGTAATTGGTTATGGGACTTCATCATCAGTTGAGTCTGTCTCAGCACCTGTATGGTCAACTGCTAGTTCTTGACTTTGATCTGGATCTGGTTCTAGAACTGCAAGTTCTTGACTCGGTTCTGTGACTGCTTCTGTGACAAGTTCTAGGACACCATCTGTGAAAGTTTCTGTAATTGGTTCTGGAACACCACCTGTGGACGTTTCTGGAACTTCATCTATGGAAGGTTCTGTGACTGTATTTGCATTGATTGGTTTTGGAACCGTCGAAAGTGGAGGAGGTTGATCTTGTACATCGTCACTTGTCGTATGTCCATCATCTGGATATGTTGCGACTTTTCTACCCAACTTTCTATGGGTGTTGGCACACTCATTTGTAAAGTGTCCGAACCCTTTGCATTCATTGCATTGAATCGTGGAGTAGTCTCTGGACTTTGATTCCTCATAGTATGATCGTTTCCTATTGGTCTCTGAACTTCTGTTGGATCCTTCAAAATGGTTCTGCAACTTGTCCCAAGCCTCCTTTGCTGACTTTGAGTCCTTGATCAATCTGAACATATAGGTGTCGACTTAACTGTAGATAACGGACTTCGCCTTCTCATTTACGCATGCAGCCTCTCTTTCCTCTTTGGTCCATAGACTTGATGGTTTGTGGACTGTAACACCACGATCTTCGTGCATCGGAGGTTCCCATCCATCTTCAACTCTGTCCCATGCTCGCGTGTCGATGGACTTGATTTTGCACCTTGTGTGAACTTTCCAATGTGAGTAATTTGTCCCGTCGAGTACGATAGTACGTAGCAAGTAGTTGGTATCCATACCCAGCGATCAACACTCGGTCAGTTGAGTGCACTGCTCTGATACCACTTGTTAGAACCTGGAAACGCAACTACGGTACCTGTACTAAATTAAAGCAGCGGAAATTAAAACGACAACGGGAATTAAAAATTTACAAGTTGTTCTTCACTCGAACAACTTGCAACAGCCTCAAGGCCACAAAATTTACTCATAAAAGATTACAATATTCACTCGAAAATACCAAGACTACAATACAGTCGTAGTACTTGAAATAAAATCTCACGAAAATGATAAAGAAAAATATCGAAAACTCTTCACTCGAGCAACTCTATTTTTCTTCTCTCTTTAGCTTCAATCCGGAAAGTTGTTGGGCTCTAAAAAATGATAAGAAAAAATATCGAAACTCTTCACTCAAGTATTCTCAATTTTTCTTCTTTGATCTTCAATGTAGAAAGCGTAAATGATGAAATGAATAATGTCTTCAATATATGCTTCATCATTCTTTTCCAAAGTAGTGGGTAGTTATGTGGTCAAAGCTTCAACCCACATTCAGCAACTTCCTCCCACTAACACATGTACTTCATGCCACTCCATGTACTTGTAACTTCCAGCCCATGATGCCTCACCATAACTCCTTTGTTCCAGCCACGAAATCAGTCCAAGGACTTCACATGTTGGGCCTAATATCTTCATTTATGCAGCCCATTATTTCACTTCTTTGTTCAGCCCAACTAACTTCTTTGACTTGTCCAGCCCACTAATTTGATGTGCTCATTATTTTCCAACTCCCGTAAACTCCTGAAACTTAGACAAAAAAACACAAACGTAAAATGCTTATTAATTTAAAGACGTTGGCAAAACCAACCCCAACATACACACTAACAATCTCCCCCTTTTTGAGTCAACTTCATAATCGGGGATTCGAAGTTAATCTCCCCTCAAATTAGTATCATACTAAAAAAAAAGTTGAATAAAACACAAGTGCAAAAAATAGTTGAAATAGTACGTAGGCACATGCACAAAAATTCGAACATAAACAAGTATGACAAAATGTTATTGGACTGAAATTGTGGTGTTTTAAATTTGGGCTTGAACTTGGTCTGTGGGATATAAGCCCATATGGCCATATATGTGTACAGTTGACCCAAATCTATTCAAATTTTAAGACCAGAGCCAAGCCCATAAACAAAACAAAACAAAAAAAATAACACTTGCAATGGCAATAAACTAGGTTAGGTGAATCATTCATTCTTGAATGTTTTTCCATCATTCTCTCTTCTCCTCGCCATTAAAATGTTTTCCCCATCTTCTATACAACGATTCAGGTGTGATCGGACAGGTAAATCATTTTGAATGTTTTGTTTCCTTTTATTATTTATAATAATATTATATCTCAGTAAATAATAAAGTCTGGGTTTTTATTTTTTGCTAGATTTTCTTGATGCATATTAAATCCAGTCTATACAGATTTTTTGGGTGAATTGTGTTTCTTTATTATTATTATTATTATTATTATTATTATTATTATTATTATTATTATTATTATTATTATTATTATTATTATTATTATTATTATTATTATTATTATTATTATTATTATTATTATATCAGATCTGGATTTTTGTTCTTTAGGATTATTTGACAATTGTTATATGGAGTATTTATATAAAGGATCCATTTTTATAGGTTAAATTATGTTATTTTTTGTGTTTGAATTATCACGTGTTTTTATACAATTTTTAGATTTTAAAGAACAGCCTCTGAAAACCTTGTTAATATTCTGATTTTAAATTTTCCGTCATTTTGTCTACAAAATACACTGATTTTTATTAGTTACCCTGAAGATTTGGTCAATTCTTGATAAGACCAAAAACCTAACATCAGAAAGAAATATATATATGTCAGGTCTTAATGTGGTGGTATCTTCTTCTTGAAGCATCTGCTATCTTGGTTTTCCTCGAGAGTACCATTTAAGGGTGCAATTGGTAATATTTTATTTTGTAAATTTTTGAAACGAGAAGGAATAGTGATAATTTTTCTTTGAAAGAAAGAATGTTTTCCCACTGTTGAATATAGATGATAAGAATGTAAATAATGGGTAATAATTCACACTGGAATTCATGGAAGAGTGTAATAATGGGTAGTGATTGGGTGTTTTTTTTATCTCAAAATGTGTTAAATGATTGGTGGGATTCTGTAACTTTGAAAACATTTCAAAACAATCTAAAACCATTCCTCAGGAAAAAAAATCTCATTTTGGAATCATATCCAAGTACCCTAAAGTTTCCTTATTCAACATTCATTATATTATTCATTATAAGTAAACACGGAACATTTTGATCCTTTATGTTCTTCAAGCTGATAAATCGAAGAAATTATTTTTATAGGTCTACCAGGGTTAGGTTCGAGCGAAGTAACTTTGAGTCTTAGACTTTGATTTCACTAATTAATTTGTTATTGGGTTTACTCCTATATGGATTAGTTATCATGATTAGAACTTGTTAGCATGTGTTAGGTCTTCTGCATTTGTGCTATAACCCTTCAGGATATTTTTTCATGCTTTAGCTATTCCTTTTTTGGTTTTATCATAATCAGATTATCAGACTATGGATGGATAATTCTTTGTTTTCCCATTTATCATTTAATTTTATCTTACTGCTTTCTATTTTACCTTCACCGCTTTACTCTCGACCTTCCTACCACCAGATGTAAAAATTTTGTGTTTTGATTTTTTTCCCTCTTTGCAGAATGCTCCAAGCTTTTAGTAAGCAGACAGAAGTTAAAAGCTTCTAGAGAATTCATCTGACCAGCAAATGCTTGAAATTGTAATGAACAGGTAAGCAGGTAACATTTCATTTTTTATAAAATAGTATGTGAGACATGTCTTACAAGAATAATGAAAACATGAAGTGAACCTTTCTATAATAAATTAATAAGCCAATCTTAGAACTGCACAAAGTTGTATATATATGTAGTAGTTTTTTAGTGTTTTTCTTGTGTTTTTTTATCTCATAAGAAGAGACTGAATTAGTGCATGTAAGGCCTAACTCAATTGCTGCAAATACTTGGAAAATAAGAGTGATTATTAAGAACTACAAGATGATGTAACCCCTCATCTTTTATTTTAGACGAGTACTTTAAAAAATCAGTAAAGTACAAGATGATGTAACCCTACACAATTCTTTGTGTAAGTGAGATCCCTCCAGAATCCAGATTGTTTTCATCTGGTTCATAAAGTCAAATCAGTATTAAACAATTGCTATATATTTATATAGAAGGTCCATTTTTTATTGGTTAATTTATGTTTTTTTGTTTGTTTGTATTATCATTTGTTTTTATACAATTTTCAGGTTTTAAAGAACAGCCTGAAAACCTTGTTAAAATTCTGATTTTAAAATTTCCGTCATTTTGTCTACAAAATACTCTGATTTTTATTAGTTACCCTGAAGATTTGCTCAATCTGGATAAGACCGAAAACCTAACATCAGAAAGATATATATATATATATATATATATATATATATATATATATATATATATATATATATATATTATCAGGTCTAAATGTGGTGGTATCTTCTTCATGACGCATCTGCTATCTTGGTTTTCTTTGAAAGAAAGAATGTTTGAGTAATTTGTTATCCTTGCATAAAACCAAATTAGAAATGATTTATATTTTTGTAAAATAAAGTTTATGTTTAATTAATTGCAATTTCTTTTTCCAATTTCAGTTACTAGTTAGTAATATTTGTAAACATTTATTTATTTATATATTTTATCATTTATTTTTGCTTGAAGTTCTGGTTTTTTTACTTCTGTATTAGCATTTAAAACAATATTTTTTAGACATATTTAAACTTTGCTCAAGTTTCAACTATTCTTACACTTCTGTGTAAGCTTTGATCTATGGTAAACTTTTACGTTGCTAGTCTCAGAGAAACTAATGATCGTGGTACTTGTGCCGACTTTTTTGTTTACACTGTGCTAGCTCTCAATATTAACATGGAGAGTGCTGATATGTATTGTTCTTTGCAGTTGGCTGTCGGTGTTGGACTGTGAGTTGGGTGCCTCAAAGACCAAACTTTAGACCTCTTTGCTAATTCTGGGTTGTAACTAAAATCCCCCTCGGCGTGCTGCATTACCGCTGAGACACCAAATAAGCTATATATGTGGTGCTAAAGCAAAGGCCATTTCTACGACGTGTAAAGGCACTTAGATTCAGGCAAGACTTTAAACTTAAAATTAATAATCATCAATCATACTCTGCCTCAACAACAAAAAGCGGTCATCCCTTGTATATATGAGCTATGGCTGACTCGTGCACGCCTCAGCTTGTCAGCCCTGAGGCGGAAAGCCGAGGTGTACAAGTCAGTTGATTCTTAAAATATTATGTAATTTTTTGCAGGAACTAGAAGTTGAAAGGGATTTCACGAACAAGCCACAAGACACATCAGCCAACTCACAGTCACAAAGTAAGTATTTCTAGATAGGTGAAAACCCTTAAAAGCCACATGAAGCCAGTTCAGATTATAGCAAGTATCCTAGATATGTGTAGTGTAAAACCAGTTAAAGATCGTCCAAAACCACGTTCAGACATCTCAGCATAGCAAGTATCTTCCTAGATAGGTGGTGTAAAACCATTAAACGACCGTCAAAGACTTAGTATTCTAGATATGTATAGTGTTTTTAGTCCAACAAAGTACTAGAAATGATGGTTGCCTTTTATTCCAGGTGTGATTGACTTGGCATAAGCATCGGCCCCAACAATTTCTTCAGCAAGTGTAAGCTAAATTGGCTGATCTGGAACCTCAGCGAGTTGAGGTTGAACAAGAGCAAGTTGAGGCTGATCTTGAGCAGCTGCTCCCCCACGCCTTCGATTACGCCTTCCATTGCGGCGTTTTCCAGCTTCCCCTGCAGCAAGTTGAAGCTGATCTGGAACTTCACCAAGTTGAGGCTGAGCTTGAGCAACTGCTCCCCCATTGCGGCCTCCTCGACCTCGACCTCTTCCAGCTTCATGAACAGCAAGTTGAGGTTGAGCTTGAACAACTGCTCCCCCATTGCGGCCTTGACCTCGACCTCGACCTCTTCCAGCTTCACCAACATCAAGTTGGGGAAGATTCTGAGCTGCAGCAAGTTGAGGCTGAACTTGAGCAACTGCTCCCACACGCCTTTGATTATGGCCTCCTCCATTGCGGCCTCTAGCAGCTTCAGCAGCTGGGTCGGGGCAATTTCCATCTTTGTGCAGAATCACGGTCTCCTTTGACAGACCAGAAACCTTACGACCGCAATTCGCGCAAAGCTTTTGGCCACTTCCAGCAAAAGTCCTTTTACCTTTTCCCATCTAGAAACACGTACAAATGCAGTTCAGTTTATGTATAAGACAATATTAAGAACTTTCTTTCAGAACTGTATCAGTATGAGCCATTAGGATCAACATTCAATTGAGACAGATGAACAAAATGGCAAAAATATTAAGGATTGATTCTACGGATCAATTTAGACGAAATATGAGTATCAAAATAGCAGAAATACGATCAACGAGGAAACAAAACAACAATTCTTCTATCTCGACCTATCTCGACGAGAACAAAACAGCAGCAAACAATTCAACAACAATTCTCCTATCTCAACATATCTCGACCAGAACAAAACAGCAGCAAACAATTATCCTATCTCGACGAGAACAAAACAGCAGCAAACAATTATCCTATCTCGACGAGAACAAAACAGCTGATTCTCCTAACAAAACAGCAGCAAACAACTCCTATCTCGACGAGAACAAAACAGCTGATTCTCCTATCTCGACGAGAACAAAACAGCAACAGCAGCAATGCACAGCAAAAATACGACAGCTGATTCTCCTATCTCGACGAGAACAAAACAGCAACAGCAGCAATGCACAGCAAAAATACGACTATCTTCGACACAAAATTCGCGCGACAAACAACAGATAGCAGAAATATGACTTCATTCGAAACAAAGTAGGTTGAGGTTACGAAGTTGAACAAAATTGCAGCAATACATAGCAGAAATACGACTATCTCGAAACAAAATTGGCACAACAAACAATACATAATCATCGAAACAAAATTTCGCACGACTATCTTGGGAACTAAATTCGCACGACAGATAATTCTCCTCCCTCTCTCTTCACGACAAATAATCCTAAACTCGGACAAAATAGCGATCGATCCTCTATCTTCGAGACAAAATTCGCACAGAAAATTACAGAACAAAATAGCGATCGATCCTTCTATCTTCGAAACAAAAATTCGCACAGAAAATTACAGAACAAAATAGCGATCGATCCTCATATCTTCGAGACAAAAATTCGCACAGAAAATTACAGAACAAAATAGCGATCGATCCTCCTATCTTCGAGACAAAAAATCGCACAGAAAATTACAGAACAAAATAGCGATCGATCCTCCAATCTCCGATACCAAATTTGATCCTCCGAAACAAACAGAAATTCGAATGGAATAGCGAACGGAGCAGAGAAATTCGCAACAAAATTCGCACACAAAGTTGAAGACGAAATACAAACCTGGATGATCTTCAGCAACACAGAAAATTGAATCTCGACTCGCGGATGATCTTAAACAGAAACTTGAATCTCGACTCTCGAGCCTGAGATAGGAGATAGAAAATGGCGAACAGTAAAAATTAAGATTATCAAATCGAGGCTAAGTTTTCTATACCAAAGTTGAGACTCATACCAACAGTAGCAGAGAACTTCTCGCACACAGAAAACACTAAACTGGGAAATTAAAATATGAAATAAGAAAGGAATAAGAGAGATATAGAGCAAGATCACTGTATATCCCGCCAAAACTACTCAAATGGAATATTGTTTGGCAACGCCCAACTAATTTCTAATTTGTTAAATTCTAATTTGTTACAAGTCTGTTAGCAATAACTCACCCCTAAATTTCTTTGTTTTTCTTGCATTTTAATTCTGTGGTTAATCAACCCTAAGTTCAATAAATGACTGTTTTGGACATTTTTCGGTTTCATTGTTAGAGCTTGAATCTCATTTTTGAGTTTTTTTAGTGCACTTGAGTTTTTTTAGTGCACGATTACATTGTTTGTTTGATCAATATGTGTTTATAATTTCACAAAGATAAATTCTCTGCATCGAAAATCTCGAATTGTCACTTGTCCATGAGGATCATAGCATGAGATGATGTTTTTTTGCCATTAACACGAATGTTTAAAAAAGAGGTTTGAACTTGTGACCTCCAAAGTGTTAAAACATAAATATCCAAATTTGAAGTCAATAATAATAATACTAATACTAATACTAATAATAGTTTGTTATTAAGAATGATGGTCTTACAATCTTCATGTTATTAAAATCTAAGATAAAATCTGAGGGAGAGGCCTCAATGCCTCATGTTGTTCAAAAGTATTCTTCTCTCTGGAGTTGGAGTTGCATCATACTTTTGAAATCAACACGTACACAATTAATTAAGTTGCACCAGTCGTCACATCACCGAGTTGAGGATGTCTGGGATGTCGACCCAAAAGTTCTCCGACGTTTCGGGATCGATATCATCAACGTTGGGATAAGGCTGCAACACAATTGTGCTCCTTTCATCCAAGTTGTAGACGTGCACAACTCCGCCATTACTATTCGTGTAGTATATGCTATTATGCTTGATTGCTGGTCCAAAGGATTCAGAAGACCGACATAATCCATCGCCGTAGTAACCGATAAAAACAGTTCGACCATCTAGGTTCTCGAGCTCCTCACACACCTTCCCATCGACATCCACCCGAAAAACCCTAAAATGCACGCCACTCTCGAGATAATGATTGAATAGCATTTTAGTAACCAGGAGTAGCTGATGATCATTTCCACATTCGATCAAGTAACTCATGTTGAATCTGATCCAACTCGGTGTGAGTTGAGCTACCCACGGAAGTTGTTCGTCTTCGTCGTGGTACAACGTTGTCACCTCGAGATCGTCTCCAACCATGTGAATAGTCACAAACTCAAACTGAAAATAATCATATTGTAAGTCTTCGATGATGCCATAGATCACACCTCGGAAAGACACCATTGCAAGTACTCGATAGCTTTCTTCATCTTCTTCTGTTTTGACCGTAAAAACCACGCGATCTCCGAGCCTGCAGACGAGTTGCTCCCTACAATTGGATTTGCTGAAGATGAGGAAACAATCGAGATCGGTTGGTGGCTTGGACAAGATGCATCTGTTATAGTGATACGGGAACTCCAACTCGGGGAGTTGGATTATCTCCATGGATTTAGGGTTCCATAGACAGCAATCACCTTCATCCACGTTAAAACCGGAGCCTCGTTCGAGTAAGACCAACCACCCGTAGGCCGAACCGATTACGGACTTGTCGCTCAAAACGGGAATGCATGCGGTTTGGAATCGGTTGTCTAAGAGGTTGTATAAGGAGTGATTTGGAGATTCCTCACCGTGCGATGTCAAGAGGATCGGCGGAGGAACAAGCTTCGTGGACGACGACTCTTTTCCCATAATTAAACTGACTATATATCAATTCTAAATTAAACTAAATTAAATTCTATTCATTTCATATATATATATATATACATACGGAGTAGGTATTAATTAGTACTCTGCTTAAAACCAATTTTTCTCCAATCATATAAAAACAGACGTATATATTCCTACCATAACTTAATTAGGATATAATCAACCTACCAAATAATATGCGGTCACGCCTAGGAAGTATTTTAAATTATTTATAACTTATTTTAAAATATTTTTATATATTTTTAAAAAGTATTTTTAAATTATTTTAAAATTAATTTAAGAGTATCTTAAATTATAAAAAGCTATTTAAAAAAATTAAGATACTTTAAAATGTATAAAATATATTTCAAATCATTTAATTTTTTTAACTATTCAAAATTAATAATAATTTAATTTTTAAGACACTCTCGTTGTTTATTTATTTTTTTAATTTTCAAAATGATATAAATTTATTTTTTATTTCTTAATTATTGAAGATAATGTGGGCATGAATAATAGACATTTATTTATTTACATTTTAATTGATTAGAAAAATTGATTTAAAAAGCATAAGTAGTTTGAAAATCCAATTCAGTAAGACTTATTTTCAATTGAAATGAATTGAACTTATTGGACTTGAACCGTATGTCCAAATAATTTTTACAAACGGTGCAATTTTGAAATATTTCTTTGTGCAATTATGTAAATATATAAGTATATTTTATGAAAAAAATATAATAAATAGAATATTGAAAGTGAATAAGTAAGTGTCCTGATAAGTGATAATGATAAAAGTAAGTAAGAGATGAACAAAATGGAACTAAAGTGAAGTGAACATGACCTTAAAATCTTGTGTTAAGATCTAGGACCGGAAACGAGTCGGCTCGAAAATCAATTAGTAGGCTCGAGCTCAAGCTCGACGAGCCGCTCGAGAGGGTGCTCGAGTTGACTCGCGATTTTTTTTTCATGCTCAATCTCGACTTGATCAAACAGCTCGCGCGATCTCGGCTCAATTGAACCGCTCGACTTTTATTGGATCGATTAGTTCAACTTCAGCTTGTTTGAGTTAGGGGGCGAAAACGAATCAAGCAGTTCGTGAGCGCTCGCGAGCTGCTTAAGTCAACGCTCGACTCGAGTTCGGTCAAACTCAAGCTCGAGCCAAGCTCGAGCACCAATCCTGAAGAATCGAGCTGGTCGAATATATAATTTTTTAATTAAATATACTATATATATATATATATATATATATATATATATATATATATATATATATCACTATATATATATATATAGCTAAGGGGAGTAGCGCCACGTTTCACTCCCCTTTTGTATGCAATTTGTATGCATAGCTTAATAGGGCTTATTAGATTTAATTAATTCCTTTCATTATCATTACATATGCAAATTGAGATATGCTGCCACGTATAGCTCCCTTAATTAGGTTAGGTGTATGTATTAATTAAGTAATATTTGATTTTTTTTAATTCTTACATTATCAACAGCAAAACTAAAAAAAAAAAAAATTACCCGTCTTCTTCTTGGAGCTTGCGAATTTAACCCACGAAATTGCTTGGAGCGCTCTTCAAACTAGACCACTGTAATTACGGCAACACAAGTACAGTCCTCTTTTGCTCAATTTTTTTAACCAGCTGTTTCCAATTTCGCAATTTATATAATTCTTGCCGAGCCGATTTGATTTTCATTGAGGGTAGTCGAATTTGTGTACACTCTGTACGTCTCCAGCCCGCTTACGTTCATTTCTTTGTTCACGCTGTTGATTTTATAATTCTGTTGTTCACGATGTTGATTTTAAAATTGGGTTTTCAGTATCTATGCGCGAATTATTGATTTGGATATCGTTTAGGAACTTAGACTGTAAAACTTATCAAGTATATATTCATGCTTAAAGAAATTCAACTGCAAAAAATGATTTTCGTCGAGGGTAATCGAATTCCTGTACACTCTGTACGTCTCCAGCCCACTTCCGTTCATTTCTTTGTTCACGCTGTTGATTTAATAATTTTCTTGTTCACGATGTTGATTTTAAAATTGGGTTTGCAGTATCTGTGCGCGAAATATTCATTTGGATCTCGTTTAGGAATTTAGACTGTAAAACTTATCAAGTATATAATCATGCTTAAAGAAATTCAACTGCAAAAAAGAATTATAACATTCAATAGCAGGTAGCAGCTGAATACCAATAATGAGGGCAGCACTTCCAACTACTGGATTTTTGTGAACTACTGTCTGCTTAAAGTGTCTCTCAACTTTTTTCAAAAGTGTCCAATCAATAATCCGGCGAAGTCCGCGGATAACATTTGCTCTATACATATCAGTGCGGCTATTTGTGTCCTTCGTGCGGGACCTTGTGATTTTGTCGTTTGCAAAACTTAAATCCGAATGCTATTAGTTTTTATTACAGTAATTTTCGTCGTTGTGAATGAAACAAAATGCAGAGATTCCTGTATTTCTCGTCTGTGCTTTTTTTTTAAAAGTTTTAATTGCATGTACAATCTGATGTTAAGTTATAATATTTATATGTTTGTTTTTAAGGTTGTTCGTTTTTGCTTGGTTTCGCGCTTGTATTTTTGTTCTTACAAGTGCTGCAATGTTATGTTATGTTTCATTGAACATTGCCATTAGCTAATATTTTAACAATTGTTGAAGTGCTGTTTTTTTCCCTTTTCTGTTGTCATAAATGAAACTGTTGTGAACAACCTATATACTTTATTCTTATCACAAAATCACTCCAACTCCCTCTTTCAAATATTGCAGGTTTCTTGCTTCTACTAACTTTATTTTTTACGACGGCATATTCAATTCTCTTGCTTCCACTAAGTTCGATTCTATCGACTGTTTGTTCAGTTCCTTCAGGTATGTTCGACCATTCTTCTCTAGGAGTTTTTTTTTTGTGTTCTCCCATTTTCTCTATATATGCTTCTTTGTTGTACTTTGGTGTTTGTTGTGTTCTGTTTTGGAATATAATTTGCCCGGTTTATATTAGCGCTTTTTGTATGTATGTTTTCAGCTCTTGTTATGAAATCTTCCTCTGTTTTGCCCTGTGCTGAATGTGGTTTGTATTATGCTTCTGCAAATGGTGTTGTGTGCTGCTGTGCTCTTCCTCTCATGCCTCAGCCTGTGTCCTCTTTATTACCCCATCGTCTATCTGCAGTATCTATAGTTGCCGCTGTAATGGAATCTCATAAAAAAAGGAAATTGGATGCAAGTGGTGTTGGTATTACTCTGCCCGTTCTCGAAATTCCTGCGCTCAGTGGTAGCGTCTCTGCATTACCAGGGTCATCGCCTGAAGTATTGAATTCTGACATTGTTTTGAATAATCGCATAAATAGAAGGCTAGCGTATGAACGTTACAAATCCAAAAAATATAAAAGATTCCACGTTCAGCGTGAGTTAATGCATGGTTTTCCTACCACCCATTCCTCGCTTTATGCTGCCTTATCTCCTCACCCTCTTCTTGTCGACCTTGATCCATGTTTACTTGCTTCTTCTTCGTCTGATTCTCCACCTTCCTTGCCTATTTTGAAGACGTTAGTATATTCTTCTCCGTCTCGGTTTTCAAGGGTAAATCAGCTTGCTCCCAGTGGTCGTGGATTGCTATTACATATTGCAATAGCTCAAGTTTCTTTGCCTTTGGCCCCAAGTTGTCGCCATTGTCATGCTATTAAATTTTTCCACGAATCTGTTTATTTCTGTTGTTCGGATGGAAACATTGAGCTTTCTTCTTCTGTTTTGCCTCGTCCGTTAATTACTCTTCTTACTGACCCGTCAGCGGAGGGCGTATCTTTTCGTGAGTGTATACGGACTTATAATAATCACCTGGCATTCACTTCTTTGGGTGTTACGGCAGATAAAGATCTGCAGAAACGCACTTGCGGCATTTATACGTTTAGAGCGCAGGGACAAATATACCATTTCCTTAATAGTTTGGTTTCCAGTGATTCCACTGTGTCAAACGCTCAACTATATTTTTATGACACTAATTATGAAACTGAATTGAGGCTCCAGACCTGTGAAAGATTGGTCGAATCAGTTCTCTCTATTTTGCTTGCACTTCTTCGTGTCAATCCTTATGCAAAGTTCTTCAAGTCTCTGCAGAAAATTCCTAATCTTCCAAACAGGCAATTGTACTTGCATGGTAATCCATCTATAAACCAAAAAACTTATAATCGTCTAACAGTTGATCAAGTCAGTGTTATATTGGAGGAAAACGCATCTGACGTGCCCCTGTCTAAGCGAGATATTAGGGTTTACACTAAGGCCTCTGTTTCACATCCAATTAGTTATTTCTATGGTTGCTACGACCCGTTACAGTACCCTTTGCTTTTCCCTCACGGAGAGGTTGGCTGGCACCAAGGGATTGAGAAAACAGGTCTCAGACCTTATGTTCCTTCTGCTCGCGCTTATACTCGTGCGTCTATATCCTCAGACCCACTTCTTGCTTTGACCGCATCAAGTTTGCTTCAATCTGAAGAGAATGGTAATATTTTACCTTCGCTTTTATTTATTTCATGCGCCCTGTTCATTTCTTTAATTGCTCATGCTATTTTTCAGTCCTCCAGACTTCAGCCGCAAAGAAAAACTGCGTTGCTGTGAGAGAGTATTATGCTTATAAATTTCAAATCCGCCCTTTTGATAATTCTTATCTCTTATCTTTTGGCCGTCTCTTCCAGCAATACGCTGTGGACATGTATATTAAGTTGGAAACTCAGAGACTAGATTATTACACTTCTCAACAGAAAGAAATTAGGCAAGAGTTTTTGCAGGGTGTTCTTGACGCAGTTGCGGCCGGTGAATGTGATAGTTCTCAAATTGGTTCACGTGTTGTGCTCCCTGCCAATTTTACTGGTGGCCCGCGTCATATGCATAGAAAATATATGGATGCAATGGCCTTAGTCCAGAAATTTGGCCGACCTGATTTCTTTATAACCATGACCTGCAATCCAAATTGGCCTGAAATATCTGAGTTGCTCCTACCGACTGAAGAATCTCAGAACCGACCCGACTTACTTGTTCGCGTGTTTAAGGCAAAATTTGAGGTGCTTAAGAAAGAACTTTTAGAAAGGCATTGCTTTGGAGAAGTCCAGGCTTACACATATGTCACTGAATATCAAAAACGAGGTCTCCCTCATGCTCATTTGCTTCTTATCATGAAGCCATTGTTTAAATTATATAGACCGGAAGAATATGAGTCTATAGTATCTGCTGAAATACCAGACAAAGACCATCATCCATACCTGTATAACCTTGTAGCAAAGCACATGTTCCACGGTCCTTGTGGTGAGCAGAACCCTAAAAATGTGTGCATGCTTGAGGATGGTAGTTGCAAGAATTTCTACCCGAAAATTTTTGAACCAGTCACAACTCAGACCTCTAATGCGTACCCTACTTACAGACGTTGTGATAACGGTCGCCAGGTAACTGTCAGGGGTCATTCTCTTGATAATAGGTGGGTCGTCCCTTACTCTCCTTATCTGTTGTCCCAGCTTGATTGTCATATTAATGTTGAGATTTGCTCTAACGTTAAAGCTGTAAAGTATATTTATAAATACATCTGTAAAGGTCACGACAGAATTAACTACCAAGTAGTTGATTCAACTCAGCGTATTCCCGTAAATGAGATATCAGATTTTCAATCAGCTCAATGGGTGTCTGCTCCTGAGGCACTGTGGCGCATGTTTCGATTCCCAATTGGAGATATGATGCCTTCCGTTATTAGGTTGCCATTACATCTCGAAAACTATCAGCCTATAACTTTCAATAAAAATCAGCGCCTGCTTAATGTCGCGGAAAACACGTTTCAGCGACAAACTATGCTCACTGAATTCTTCCACACTAATAATACATGTCATCAGGCTAAAACCCTTTCTCTCACTTATAACGAGTTCCCAGCCCATTTTGTTTGGGTTCCTACTGACCGTCGATGGAAACCTCGTCAAAGAAATACATCTGTGGGTCGTATTGTGACGGTTCATCCAACAGATTCTGACAGATATTATCTTAGGATTTTGTTGCGCAAAGTTCGTTGTCCACTATCTTACACAGATTACAAAAAATGTAATTTATAATTTATATATTGTATTCGTTGTTATAATACGTGTGTTTTAATTATTAATATACGGTATTTTATTATTTAATTTTCTATTGTAATTTTTTAATTTAATTTATATGTAATATTATAAAAAATATTTGTTATAAAATTAAATTTGTAATAAAATTAATTAAAGTTTTATTTATTTGAGTTAAAATTTGAGTTTAATAATTGAGGATAATTTACTGTTCCAACTCAAATTTGGTAGCAAACTAAAAATTTTGACGTCAATTTAAAACCAACAATCGGAGAATGACCTCAGTCTTACAATATTTCAATCACAAACATTATAACATAAACAATTAACAAATCAAAATCATAATATTATTTTTATTAGATAATAACTCGAGTAATATTTATTTAAGGCCACGCCCTGTATAAATACATACTAGATGGGGAAGAGTATTTGGAATGGTATATCCCATCAGTTCTAACCTCCCAATAACATTTATCCTTATCGCAGCCAAAATCCCTCTTACCCGTCTTGTAAACGTCGAAACTAAGCTGTTTTCCATTCCAATTGAAAGTACAAAAGTATAATGTTTTAGAATAGACGCAAAAATTGAAATTAAAATCCTGACCGGATGTTAGAACCAGATTTCCTTTTTCGTCGTCTCCTGCGGCACAGTGTAAATGTAATGACGGGGAATTTGGCGGTTGTATATTATTGACGATGCGAACACGTCCCCTAACAATGCAAGACGATGTTGGTCGAAGGAAAAAAATGAAAATGAAAATGATCGATAATTGAAACGAGCACTTAACCATTGCGTAACTCTATATTTGTTCTCCTTCAAATTTGTTTGGACTTGAATATGGCATTCGATTATATAGACAGCAAAATGTAATAAACAAAGTATTATATGGTTAATTTGACCAAGTTTTTGGAAATTTAAATAATATTCTATAAATTCACAATTATTTTTGTATGTATAGTATACCTATTATGAGGATTTTATATAATATAATTATATATAAATTTGGGAATAATAATTTATTTTGAATTTATCTAATTATTTAGAAACAATTTTTTAATTATCATTAATAGATTTGAAATATAATATTTTAATAAAATTAATTTTATTTAACATAAATTAAATAAATAGTCTTATTAATTAATGAATTAATTAATATGTTAATGAATCACACAATTTTATAGCAATTTTCATAAATATTAATTTAATTTTATGTACATGTTATCTTACCGGTTGTTTTACAATATCATGAATCAAATCAACAATTTAAAATATAAATTATACTACTCTTAAGATAATTAATTACTCCATTAAAAATATAATCTCTTTTTTTAATTAAAATTTTATTTAATGTATATAGAAAATAATTACATAAAAAACTAATTATATAATTAAAGTCAATTTTAAATTGGAAAGTTGTGAAGTCTATTTCCTATTTAGAGAAGGTAAACAAACACCTCTCTCTCTCTCTCTCTCTCTCTATATATATATATACTAGGTATGGATCGTCTTGCCATGCAAAACGAAGGCCCATAGGATTTGGGACCGTTTTGTGTTTTGTAAATCCATGAATGTGGTGGTCGCTGTCTGGGGTGGTACGAGAGAGAGGGGCTTGTTAAGGGAGAGAGCCTGGTACATGGCCCTCTCGTCAGAATTCAATAATCCTACAATATATTAATTGTGTAAATCTTTTTGAACAAAAGGGATAATTACAGTAACTATCCAAAAAAAACAAGTAAAATTGTTGATAAAAATGGCAAAATCTCAGCCTTCACTCACCAAGCAATTCAAGTAGGAACTCAACAAATCGACAGCTTTACTCCTGTGTCAGTTGAGAACTGGTTGGACTTCTAGAACCTTAACCAACGATAAGATATGAGTAAAAATATAAATAATATGAAGACAATAGCAGATGAGTTCGGACCACATGTTACTATATATAAATCGTCAACCATGGGTAAGAATTCAGTAGCAGGCTGGAATAAATTAACTTCCTTGCCCTTCATAGAAAATAGTTCTATACAGTTCCTTGCCACACAAAAAACAACATAAGCCATTTTTAAATCCGCATTTACTGGATAAAAATAATTCTATCACATAAAACCGAGTAAATAAATCTATAATATCACAACATGTTCGTCAGTAGACCTAATACAGTTTTTGTACTACGGGAAGACGTTCGAATGGGGCCCATGATGTCTATTCCATGTTTTCCAACATAATAAATCTCAGATAGACCTACAAACTCGTATACCTGAACAAGCCAGGTGCAAACGAAACGAAAATCAGAAATCAGTATTCCTCACAAAGCAACACAATGTTATAGACAATAAGTAAACAGCTATCAAGAATCACCTTGTCATGGCTTCCAGATTTATTATAGCATAAGGAAAATACTTGAACACGTTTAAGCACGCACGATCAGGGAGGTAAGAAGCATTTGACATGAATGCATGATCAGGGTTTTCAACTATTGGGGACAAAGTCCCATCATAAATCATAATCCAAGAACAAAGCTATTCTCTTTCCATTGGCATTGTGTACCATCTGCTCAAACGATCCAAGTGCAGAAGCATACTTGAACCGTAATAAAACATGCATAAATATTACAGCCATCATAAGAAATTAAAATTTTAAAAACATATAAATAAGGGTGGTGGCCTTCCCATGTCCATCCGATCCAATCGACCTGAGGTGAATTAAATAAAAAATAAAAAAAATAATAATAATAATAATAATAATAATAATAATAATAACAATAATAATAATAATAATAATAATAATAATAATAATCGGATCGAAATCAATTTACACACAACTCATCGATACACAAAACAACCATCACATATAGATACACGGAAAGATCATTAGACTAACAAAACTAACAGAATTGGATTTGAAAATGATTCCAAGGGCCAATTCAATCAGAAAGTTGAGGAATTTCTTACCATGTTCGATTTTCTGTATGGTATTGCTCATCGATTTCATCTCATGTGCTTGCACACTTAACATATTAATAAGCTCCTCAAGCTCAAAGCATCTCTTCTCTGAAAAATAACAGAAATACCCAATGAGTACCACTGAAAACCAAGAGTATTGTATAAAATATGTTCAAGTCATTAAAGATACACCTCCATGAAAGATTTGTGTACCTTAATAATAAGAAAAACCTTGAATCCGTGAAACTGACTACCTGAATTAAAACAAACAAACACACACACGCTATGGGTCAGGTATTAGACAACTCAATGAGAGTTGAAAAGTATTTGCAATCAGATTTGCTTTGAAATATAAAAAATAAGTTTGCAAGAAATATGTACTGTAAATCATGTGAAAAATCAAACTCATTATTTGCTATGATTGTGCTCTCTTTTCTCAATTGTATTAATTTATAAAAGTTTTATGGTATAAAATGTAATACTATTTTATAAAATTTTTAAAATAAATGTATTTTGAATTTCTCCCTTTTTTTAATTAATAAAACCTAAATTAAAATTTTGTCATAATAGTTGTGAGATTATATCCATTATTTTTCTTGATTTATTTACAGATAAAATAAAATCCTTATCTATGCAATGGAGGTCGTATAGTATGAGCAATTTACACTTATAAAATGGAGTAGTATATTGAAAAGTGAATACAAAATCTAATAGTACTACCAAAAGTAATATTGATGTTTGTATGTTGTATAGAATTCAGGGTATAATGTAGCATAGGAACATGAGTTGTTTTCTGTTTTGTTTCTTGTTCAATTGCTTGGGCTTTGATCTTAAAAGGTATTTTAATTTAATCGAATTTTTTACTAATGTTGAGGATTCTCGCCCATCAGGATTCAATCTAATCGAATACATTCCCTTAAATTAGACTTTATTGCATCACAATTATGTACTAACTCATATGAATATGATTCCACCCGACTCACAATTTCTCACAAAAACGGCAAGGTAAATAAAAACAAATAAACAAAATAAAATTCACAAGATACGGTAAGGAAAAATTCATACGTGTTTTTGACCTCAATGCCTCTTTATATAATCATTCAGGAGGTTACAATTCACTACTGATAATCATGCATTACACACTCTAATATTTTACACGCCTATAACACTGGTATGTGTTTTTGACAAATAAGTTGGTTGTCTTCTAAAATTTTTGGGATAAAATCATATTTTGTCCCTTCGAGAATTGCTATTTTCATAAATGAACTAACTTTTTTTTATCCGATTTAGTCCTTTGGAATATCCCTTCGAGAATTGCTATTTTCATAAATGGACTAACTTTTTTTTTATTCGATTTAGTCCTTTGGAATATCCCTTCGAGAATTGCTATTTTCATAAATGGACTAACTTTTTTTTTTATCCGATTTAGTCCTTTGGGTACAGTCCTTTGGGTACTGTTCCGGCGAAAAATGGCACGAGATTGGCGCGTGACTTCACTCCGTATGCCGGAAAGCTAAGTCAGCTTGCCACGTCGTCACAATACGCATTCAACCTTGGCCATTCAACAAAGAGAAAGTAGTTCAAACCACTAAGCTACATTAACTACTTGAAATAATTTGTAATTTTAGTTTATATATACGTTATAAAGCTGTAAGTATAAATTATGAATTACATAATTAATTAACAATTATTATATAAATAAAAATAATTAATTATATTAAAAATAATCAATAAGACATAAATAATTATAATAAATAACAATCACGTAATAAATTATTTTATTTACATTAAAAAAACATAATTTATTTAATATACTATATACTCAATGTATTAAATAATTATGCACAATATCATTTTTTTATGAGTCACTTAATATGTATACCCTTAAAATTAAAAATTATTATACATTTTTAAATAAAATTATATTTTTACTACTAAAATTTAAAAAGTAAGAATATATTTGTAACTTATATAAAAATACATTTTTACTATTAAAAATTAAAAAATAATATTATATTTTTAAGTTTAAAAAATATATTTATTTTTAAAATTATACATATTAAGTTGAAACATAAAAAAAGATAGTATTTATAATTATTTAATATATTTAAGTATATAGTACATTAAATGAATTATATTTTATTTTTGTTTTTTATGTTAATAAGCGAAATAATTTATTACGTGATTGTTATTTATTATAATTATTTATATTTTATTAATTATTTTTAATATAAATAATTATTTTTATTTATATGATAATTGTTAATTAATTATTTAATTTATAATTTATACTTACAGCTTTCGACGTATATATTAATAAAATACTAACACTTTAGTCATAAAATTTAATTAACTTTATAAAAAATGGTCGCAGTCGAAGTAGGTGGCAATTTTTAGACTTCTTTTTTTAATTAATTACTTTATTTACTTAGAGATCATAATTATACACTGTATAAAACTTCCGTTTCCAAATCTCAACAAATCCAAATATCTCAGGCTTGAGGAAAAATGGAGCTCAGTGTCCAGCAGCTGAAAACCTACGACGGCAGCGATCCGTCGAAGCCGATCTACGTGGCGATCCGTGGGCGTATCTACGACGTGAGCACCGGCAAGTCCTTCTACGGGCCCGGAGGCCCGTACTGCGTCTTCTCCGGCAAGGACGCCAGCCGTGCGCTTGCCAAGATGAGCAAGGAAGAAAGTGACGTCATTCCCGATCTCTACGGTCTCACCGAGAAAGAGATCGGCGTCCTCCATGACTGGGAGGTCAAATTCCAGGCCAAGGACCCCATCGTCGGCACTGTTATTAATTAATTAGTTGTAAGGATAAATATGTTTGGGCATTACAATGCCTTAAATGTACCTAGGCAGAAGTTGTCTTGCTAACATATTTATTTGTTTTATTTCTTTCTTCACAATTTAAACTGTTGTAATCACTTGTCATATTGGTGATTTGATTTAGCATAGTTCATTAGTTGGAACGTGCTTGAAAAACAATCAACATAGAAGCTTTCTGCCGCAGCACAGCCAGGCAGAGTCATGCCGCAAGCAGTGCAAGGCTTGGACAAGAGATTGAGTTAAGAGAATCGAGCGAAGCATGAGCGTAGGGCAAGGGAATGCTGAAGTCCAGATAGTATGGAAGGCAGTGCAGTGTGGCAGAGCATTCCAGAAGAACTTCAGAAGGCATTCCTGCGGCAGCGGTCAAAGCAGCCTGCCCTATAATATCTCAACCGATTGTTGACCTAGCTTTTCAAGGGAATTAGTTGAAGACTCTCCTCCTATAAATAGAGGACGACCCCAGCTGCATTCATCAGCTATTCCAACACCTCAGAAACATCTTTTCACTTCCAAGATCGATCATCACGCTTTTAGTGCCGCGGCTTCACTTGTGAAGTTCGTCGAGCCATATGTTCTCTCGTTTCAAAGAGAGTTCTTTTGTTAGCTGATGATCGTGACATTAGATAGGTGTTTATTCAGTAGCTAGGTCTTTTATTGTTGATTGTTAATTATACTCTTCGGATACGATTATCACGAAGACATACGTGTGTATGATCTTTGGTAAAATCATTTGTAAATCCAAGAGTAAAACCTTTTGTAAAGACTCGTTTCTTTAATAAAGTTTCTGGCCGTAAGGCCGTTTCGTATGTGTATAATTTAAATACACATACAAAGATTAAATTCTTGTTCTTTTAATTTCCGTATGTGTGTGTGAGTTCGTTTTTACAAGTAATTTATTTTTAATTAATTCCGCTGCAACGATATACATATATAACATATATAAACCTTAATCTGAAACATTAAGACACACGCTAAAATATATAAATTACGAAAAACGAACATTTTCTGTGCAAGGCATCGTGCTGCGGCATACGCTGTTCTGCCGCAGAACACTGCCTTGCCTAGGCAGCGCATTTCACTGCGTTTTATTTACTGCCTACGACTTTCAAGTGGTATCATAGCGGGCACTAGACTTACTTAGTGTTTAAGGTCCGTCTGATCACGCACACTTACAATGGCAGATCCATCCTTTTACATCGTACGAACACCGGTTGTTCTTGACGGTACAAATTATGGATTTTGGAAAACTCGCATTGAAGCAAGGATCAAATCAATTGATCGCAATGCGTGGTTGACCGTACTTCGAGGATGGAAACCACCTCAGGAGGTAATCCCTGAAGGCGGTACGCTTGTAAAAGCTCCGGAGAAGTGGTCTACCGAAGAGGTTGCCGCAGGTACTGCCAACGATAGGGCAAGGTGTGCCATCCTTGAGTCCATCGATTGCAATATGTACAAAATTGTCAAACAATGTACTACTGCCAAAGAAGTATGGGATATGCTGGCTCTTCATTGTGAAGGTAACAACACAGTGAAGAAGACCAAGGTCCGTATGCTTATGTCTCGTTTCGAGAACTTGCGTATGAACGAGGACGAGACATGCCTTCAGTACTTTGGAGAATTAATGTCCATTGTTACTGAATGTGCTGACCTTGGTTCGCCCATTAGCAACCCGGCAGTGTGTAGTAAGATAATGCGATCGATGAGCAAAAAGTTTCTGCCGAAGGTCACTGCCATAGAAGACAGCTCCATGTCAGAGGAAGATTATGTTTCATTAATGGCAATCTTCAAGAATTATGAGCTTAACCATGAAGATCGTGAAACTCACTGGAAATCACGTTCACGAAGCGACGAGAAGAATCTTGCCTACACCGTGACAGAACCTTGCGGCAGGGAATCAGGCAACAGCTATCAAGGCAGCAGTCCTCCCACCGCAAATGATTTGACCGATGAAGAGATCTATGAGTTGCTTGGATCTGATGGTGGAGAAGACAAGTTTGCATTCCTTTCACAAAAACTGGATGCAGTACTTGTCCGCTCATTGAAGAAGCCGTACGATCCCCGACGCAAGAAGTTCCCATCGAGGCCAACAAAGAATCAAGAAAGAAGGATCGTTGTACGCCACCCAAGCACAGGATCAAATTCAAACTCAAGTCCAAGAGACTGGTCAAAAATCAAGTGTCACGTGTGTGAAGGAATTGGACATTTCTCAACCGAATGCCCTTCGAAAGATCGAGGCATTGGAATTTTAAACTCCATGGTTGTGCAAGAGGATATGGAACAATACTGCTTTGAAGACTCCACCACTTCGCTTGCTGCTCGCTTTAATGGTATTTCCCTATCCGATGCAGAAGATGACGGTCCATTCCAGGCCCCTCCACGACGGCATGTTGCTCTTCTTGCCTCTGCCGCAGACCAGACAGTCACGCCTGCCGCAGAGAACTGCCTATGTTTCACTGCCTCAACCAATGGCTATGAATCTGAAGAGGAGACCATTCCCATTGATATTTTCATCGAGCTCAAAGAAAGTTTCGATGAGCTACGCATGGAATTTGCCCGGCAGACCAAGATGATGAAGATGCTTACTTCAACCAAAGCCGGATATGAAGAAAAATTGAAGAAGCAGGCCATGGCAATTGAACAAATGCTCGTAGAAAAGAACACTTTTGAGGAACGATTAAAGAAACTCGATGTTCAACTCACAAGAAAAGACATGGAGGTTGAAAAACTAAAAATCGATCATAACCGTGTAAATGGAAAACTCGAAGCTGCCCACAACACGTTCGAAAAACTCAACACGGCTGCATCAAAACTAGATGCCGTAATGAGTATTTCACATGTTGAACGGCAAGGCCTCGGACATCAAAAGATCGTAGATACCATCATTTCCCCGAAGAAATTATCAACGGGAGTTACATTTGTAAAGGCATCAAATGACGAGTCAACGAACTCCAAAACGTCTCCATCCCCACAAGAGCATGCACCAAAGGCCGCTGCCCCAGCAAGAGACTGCCGCAGGAGGCCGAAGCAAAGGCATGCACCATCAGGCAGGATGAAAACAAGGAAGCCCCTGCCTAAGCAACATTTTAAATCAAAGAGACGATATGTTTGCCACTACTGCCTTGTACCTGGTCACATTCGACCCTTTTGTTGGAGACGCGAAGAGGATCAAGCAAGAGGACATTACTTTCACTCCAACACTGGATCACGGCATCCCAAATACTTCTCGCATTCTCTGTCTTCACGACACTTTATCAAAAAGAAGGCAACAATTATACGCAAATGGGTGCCCAAAACTAAATCCTCTACTAATGTTTGTTTTTCAGATCCCTCTAATGACTCCTCTGCCGCATCCAATGCCATTCAAAGTGCTGAAACATGCAATGTCATCTTCACTGCCCTCAAAGCTACCAAAGATGACAAATGGTATTTCGATAGTGGATGTTCGCGTCATATGACTGGAAATAGTGATCACCTCATCGACTACAAAGTCTTTCAAGGAGGAGAAGTCACTTTCGGAGGAGGTTCCAGTGGCTCAATTTTCGGCCGAGGCACATTGAATGTGCAAGGGCTGCCTAAGTTGCAGCACGTGCTTCATGTTGAAGGCCTTATTACAAACCTCATTAGCATAAGCCAATTATGCGATGAAGGCATGAATGTGAAATTTACTCACAAATTATGTGAAGTGTTTGACAATGCAGGGAACCCACTAATCCAGGGGGAGCGTTCCAAGTCAAACAATTGCTACGCCATTGGAGAAACATGCCTCTCTGCACAAGTCAAAAATGACATTGATCTATGGCATCAAAAACTTGGACACACAAGTCTCGGGAATTTGGAGCGTCTGATCAAGCTCGATGCTGTTCGTGGACTTCCAGCACTCCCAAAAACCCAGAAGACAACATGTGGACATTGCAAACAAGGAAAAATGACTCGTGCAAGTCATCCAGCAATACCTGCCGCAGGACAGACTGATGCCTCTGCCGCAGAACCTGCCAACACCAAGGCAGGACTGTATCAAAAGCAAACCAAATGCTTTGATCTCCTCCACATGGATTTAATGGGACCAATCGAGACGAGAAGCCACTCTGGAAAACGCTACGTACTCGTTGTAGTTGATGACTACTCAAGATACACATGGGTGCGTTTCCTCAAAGACAAGAGTGAGACTTATGATGAAGTGTCCAAGCTCATCAGATGGATGAAGACTAATCATGAAGCAAACGTGAATAGAATACGGAGTGACCATGGCACCGAGTTCGAAAACCATCGGCTTTCTCAATTTTGTGACGCGCATGGCATTGCTCAAGAATTTTCTGCCCCCATAACACCGCAACAAAACGGCGTGGCTGAAAGGAAGAACCGAACCCTCAAGGAAATGGCGTGTACCATGCTGATCGCCAAGGGCCTAAGCAAGCAATTTTGGGCAGAAGCATTCAATGCCGCATGCCATATCCTGAACCGCATCAGCATACGTTCAGGAACAACAAAAACGGCCTATGAAATTTTGAACAATCGAAAGCCTAATTTGAAATATTTTCATGTTTTTGGCTCTGTTTGTTATGTTCTAAATGATAGAGAACCTAGATCTAAACTTGATCCAAAATCACTTAAAGGATTATTTGTTGGATACTCTAGGAATAGTCATGCCTATCGTATTTTTATCATACAAACTAGAACCATCATTGAATCTGTAAATGTTGATTTTGATGATCTTAGTCGACTCAGGAAACCCAAAGAAGAGAATGTACAAAGTTTGCTCGAGCCTGCCGCAGTAGCAGAAATTGAAGGCAGTTTCACACATGCGCAGTCTACTGCCGCACCTACTGGCTCGAATGATGATGCCCAACCTTCTACAGCGTCTCCCGAGCAATCAAATGATGATAGCAGTCCACAACAATCAGATTCATCAGATGTTGAAGAGACATCAAACCAACGACGAAGGGATCCCCCAAGGCATGTTATCCGAAACCACCCTTCGAGTCAATTGTTGGCCACACGCATGAGAGCTCGTCCGTACATCAACTACCGCAACATGACCAAGAATGTAAGCATGTATGCCACATGCATTGAGATAGGCATTGTCTCGTATCTCTCCACGGTAGAACCGAAAAATGTCAAAGAAGCATTGGCCGATGAATTTTGGATCATGGCAATGCAAGAAGAGATGGACGATTTTGAAAGAAACAAAGTTTGGAAGCTCATTCTTCGTCCCAAAAACAAGAATATCATCGGGACAAAGTGGATTTTCAAGAACAAATTAAATGAGCATGGACAGGTTGTGCGCAACAAGGCAAGACTCGTGGCACAAGGCTACACCCAAATTGAAGGCATTGATTTCGATGAGACCTTTGCCCCCGTAGCACGCATGGAGTCCATACGTTTGCTTATTGCTATTGCATGCCACCTCAACATCACCTTACATCAAATGGACGTGAAGGCAGCCTTTCTCAACGGCATACTTGAAGAGGAGGCATACGTTGCACAACCCAAAGGCTTCGAAGATCCGAAATGTCCTGACCATGTGTATCAATTACACAAGGCATTGTACGGCCTAAAACAAGCTCCTAGAGCTTGGTATGGCTGCCTAACTGATTTTCTACTCAGTTTCGGATTCACTCGAGGCACTGCCGACAAAACACTGTTTGTGAAATTCAATTCTTCCAATATTTTAATTGCACAAATTTATGTTGATGATATTGTATTTGGATCCACATGTGAGAATATGCTCAAGGCATTCACCTCTGCCATGGCATCAAAATTTGAGATGAGCATGGTAGGAGAACTAACTCATTTTTTAGGGCTCCACATCAAGCAATCATCAACTGGAACTTTCATCTCACAAGCCACATATGTCAAGAATCTCATCAAAAGATTCCAACTTGAAGGATCCAAGCCCATGAGAACACCTATGGGTTCAACGGACAAAATCTCCCGAGGCACTGATACTGCCGCAGTGGATCAGACACTCTACCGATCCATGATAGGGAGTTTATTTTATCTTACGGCAACTAGACCAGATATCATGTATAGCGGTTGTTTATGTGCCAGGTTTCAAGCTGATCCAAGAGAAGAACACTTGAAGGCAGTCAAACGCATCATACGATATATTGCCGCATCAGTCGAGTTAGGCATATGGTACACCAAAGACACCAATACCAATTTAGTTGGATTTTCCGATGCCGACTGGGCTGGAGACATGGATGATCGCAAGAGTACAAGCGGAGGATGTTGCTTTCTTGGAAACAACATCATTTCATGGCAAAGCCGCAAGCAAAACTGCCGCACGTGAGAACGCCGGAGGAAAGTGATCCTCATTGGTTACACGTTCGGCTGACGTCAAACGGAAATTCTTGACGTCACACTTCCAGAACCATCTTCGAACCTTGAAACTTCGAATCTTCAAATCTTCGAATCTTGAATCTGGGCGCGCTTCAACGGATGCACAGCTCAAATGCTCGTCTACGCTTCACCTTCAATTTAACATGAAAATATTCCAAGTGTTGAAGTTTGGGCGTGTCGTCATCTTCATTGCATTTGATGAATGTTGATATAGCGCGACTTCAATACCGGGCGCTTCATCCTTCAAGCGCATGCCATGCGCATCCTCAGAGAATTTCATTCTCAGAGGATAGCATCCTTAGAGGGTCACATTCTTGGAGGATAGCATCCTCAGAGGATTGCATCTTTGGAGGGTAGCATCCTCAGAGGATTGATGCGCTCACCTCGAGGATCTCCGCGCATGCATCTTCAAGGATAGGATTCAGCGCTTGAGATCACAAGCAATGCGCCCCGCGCATTGCACCTTCAAGAGACGGGTTGGGCGCCTGATACTCCACGCTAGGCGCCTCACGCATGCGACTTCGGGGGAAGAGCT
Organism: Euphrasia confusa; assembly: GCA_954870475.1. Lineage (NCBI taxonomy): Eukaryota > Viridiplantae > Streptophyta > Magnoliopsida > Lamiales > Orobanchaceae > Euphrasia > Euphrasia confusa. The sequence continues at coordinate 6,590,511 of OX940949.1, forward strand.
AGGCGCCTGATACGCATTCGTCTGATGCCAAGGCGCCTCGCGCCTGATGCGCCTGATCCCATGCGCTTCACGCCTGCTATGCGTCTAACGTCACTCGTCCAAGGATCAAAACTTCAGTCTTCAAATCCTTTGAGATGTTATCCTTGAGCTTTGAACCCTGCAACATAGAACCACAAGGAAAACACAACGTTGTGGCCAAAACATACATTCACAGGATCCCCCAAGGCATGTTATCCGAAACCACCCTTCGAGTCAATTGTTGGCCACACGCATGAGAGCTCGTCCGTACATCAACTACCGCAACATGACCAAGAATGTAAGCATGTATGCCACATGCATTGAGATAGGCATTGTCTCGTATCTCTCCACGGTAGAACCGAAAAATGTCAAAGAAGCATTGGCCGATGAATTTTGGATCATGGCAATGCAAGAAGAGATGGACGATTTTGAAAGAAACAAAGTTTGGAAGCTCATTCTTCGTCCCAAAAACAAGAATATCATCGGGACAAAGTGGATTTTCAAGAACAAATTAAATGAGCATGGACAGGTTGTGCGCAACAAGGCAAGACTCGTGGCACAAGGCTACACCCAAATTGAAGGCATTGATTTCGATGAGACCTTTGCCCCCGTAGCACGCATGGAGTCCATACGTTTGCTTATTGCTATTGCATGCCACCTCAACATCACCTTACATCAAATGGACGTGAAGGCAGCCTTTCTCAACGGCATACTTGAAGAGGAGGCATACGTTGCACAACCCAAAGGCTTCGAAGATCCGAAATGTCCTGACCATGTGTATCAATTACACAAGGCATTGTACGGCCTAAAACAAGCTCCTAGAGCTTGGTATGGCTGCCTAACTGATTTTCTACTCAGTTTCGGATTCACTCGAGGCACTGCCGACAAAACACTGTTTGTGAAATTCAATTCTTCCAATATTTTAATTGCACAAATTTATGTTGATGATATTGTATTTGGATCCACATGTGAGAATATGCTCAAGGCATTCACCTCTGCCATGGCATCAAAATTTGAGATGAGCATGGTAGGAGAACTAACTCATTTTTTAGGGCTCCACATCAAGCAATCATCAACTGGAACTTTCATCTCACAAGCCACATATGTCAAGAATCTCATCAAAAGATTCCAACTTGAAGGATCCAAGCCCATGAGAACACCTATGGGTTCAACGGACAAAATCTCCCGAGGCACTGATACTGCCGCAGTGGATCAGACACTCTACCGATCCATGATAGGGAGTTTATTTTATCTTACGTCAACTAGACCAGATATCATGTATAGCGGTTGTTTATGTGCCAGGTTTCAAGCTGATCCAAGAGAAGAACACTTGAAGGCAGTCAAACGCATCATACGATATATTGCCGCATCAGTCGAGTTAGGCATATGATACACCAAAGACACCAATACCAATTTAGTTGGATTTTCCGATGCCGACTGGGCTGGAGACATGGATGATCGCAAGAGTACAAGCGGAGGATGTTGCTTTCTTGGAAACAACATCATTTCATGGCAAAGCCGCAAGCAAAACTGCATTTCTCTATTCACTGCCGAATCAGAATATGTTGCCGCAGGGAGCTGCTGTACCCAACTGATTTGGTTGAAGCAAATGCTTGATGACTACCATTTGGATAGCAATGTTCTTACACTCTACTGCGATAATACGAGTGCTATAAATATCAGTTATAATCCAGTGCAGCACTCAAGAACCAAACACATCAGCATAAGGCATCATTTCATACGAGATTTGGTGGATAAACGTCTCTTGAGGATTGTTCACATCCCAACAGAGAAGCAAATAGTTGACATCTTCACCAAGCCACTGAACTCAGATCGATTCATTGCCCTAAGGAATTCTTTGTGCATGTGCATCATGCCTTAGATGCTGATCTGCATCATGCTGCCGCATTGTCATGCCTACTGAACCTCTGCCACAGCATTCTGCCTTAGTCAATTTTTGAGTTTAAAATTTTCCGAAGGAAGAGAAAATACCCAAACCACTCTAGGCAACATGGTCAAACCCATATACATGTAATTAATACGAAATGGGTTGAGATACTATGTACTAGGTGAACTAAGTATTTGATAATCTCATTGTTGACATGACATTATACCTAAGTAGAGTATAAGTACTTATGATGCAGCATGATGTTCCATTAGGATTAGATAGTTGTTAATCTTTTCCTAATTTTGCTTTGTAAGCCTTGTTTTTTTCACACCACAAAAATATTTTAATTATTTTATTAAAAAAAAAAAAATTAAAAATGAAAAATGAAAAATTTAAAATAGAAAAAGAAAATATTCTAAAAACAAAAAAAAGGAATATTAAAAACAGAAAAAGAGAAAAATTAAAAACAGAAAAATAGATAAACAAAAAAAAAAAAAAAAAAAATTGGATTTTGATTTTTGGCAACAACCTGCCGTAGAGCATTGCCCCACTTGACCGTTGGGCAGCACTCAAGTGTGCAGCAGACGTTGGTTCAACCTTAGAAACGTAACCGTTGCCTATTTTTGCGTTACATCAAACCACCATCTGATTTTCACTTATTTTTCTTATTCTTTACTTCAAACTCATAATTGGAATGCAACTCTCTCATAATATTAGATCTAGAGTTTGAATTAATTTGAATTCCTGAAATCCCTAATTTTTCTCTCGCACATAAAATCCAATCCTTGTGTCGAATTTGTGCTCTGTTTTCCTGCCCTAAAATTTTCTTTCTCTCCAAATTTTCAATGGTCGAATACATTCCTTTTACTCCTTATTTTGGCGATCCATGGTGCATTGCGTTCATCAGGGAAGGTTCGCCCCGAGGCCACACTGGCAGACATTCAAGTGCCAGAATATATGGATGACATGTACCGCATCCACGCTGCCGCAGACTACTGGGAGCTCACCGCTGTTTATTCACCCGATCTACTGCCTGAGCAAAAGGCAAGAGGCTGCCACTCACTTCTTCGGCCAATCCAATTGATTTGGAAGCCACTACGAAGAAGGGCCGCAAAGGAAAGGAATATGCCGCATCAAAAATAGACAATTCACACAGTGGAGATGCCGCAAAGGACAAGGGTAATGCCACTGCTGCCGCAGTCCATGCGCCTAAGTAGGATTCTAAACGACATGGAGGCGACAAAGGCTTACTCAAAGAGGATTTGATATGGGATATTTATGCCAAAATGCACCACTGCTTTGGTAATGATGGCTCTCAAGGCTACGGCAGAGTGTATCTCCGGAAAAAGATTTTCACTTTCAGCCCTGCCGCATTCAATGATTTCCTTGACCGCTCGGATATTGAATATCCTGCCGCAGTCATTGAACCCAGCACTGCCGCAATTGCTCGCCGCCTGATTGGCTAAACACCAAACACTGCTTACATTCCTGCCTCCAAACTAACCTCTTTTTACTATCTACTATTTACCATTGCTCGTGGCAAATGGACTCCCACGTCCAATATGCACTTTGTGCACACCACGATGGCAGAGGTTCTTTTTAACCTTGGTGCAGGAAGGAAAAGTGATCCTTGGGCAGCTCATTTTTTACTAAATGGCTACGCAGGCTGAAGCTCATCACAGATGCAGAGCCTTGCGTTCCCCTCTTTTATCTGGGAGATGATGAAGGCACAATGATTGTCATACAACGATGCTGATATTGAGACACTACTGCCTACAGCATACAAGTTGAGCATCCGCGATTCCAATTGTCTTCCATGGACAAATTTTCATTGCACTGCCGCAGTCTCAACTCCAAAGAAAGCTCCAAAAGCGCGGACTGATGCCCTCCGTTCCTCAGCTCCGTAGACGAGTATTCATGCTCGAGCTCAAGCATTTGCCGAACAATGTGCTGCAAATCGAATTGTCGTCATGCAGGAGTACATGACCAAGGCAATTGTTGATGGTATTTCCTGATTTCTTGAAGCAAAGGGGTTTTCTCCACAAAAAGGGGGAGTACTAGCAGCAGCAGAGCTCAAAGCGGCAAAGAGACAACTGTTGAATAAATTGAAGGAGCACATCGAGGATGAAGTGCAAAATACTGCCGCAGAGATTTATGGAGAGTATCGTGATTCGTCACTCGAGCCCGAGACCAGATGATTTGAAGATTCAAAGCAAGCTCTGAAGACCTGAAGAAATATTATTTCTTCTTTTGATTTTTTAGTTTTTATTTGCTCTGAACAATTTAATTTCTATTTATTGGTTTTTGAACAATTTAATTTTTAAGTTTATTTTGGTTGAACATTTTTCTATTTAAGTAGTTATTTCCTTTTAAAAAAAAAATGGTGTGTTACATTTAAGGCTTACATTGTTTAACTTGTTTTTGTTTTATTAGTTAGTTAGTTGTTAAATAAATGTTTTTGTTCTACTTAGGAAGTATTAACTAAGGGGGAGTTTTATGCCTTAGTTGTTTTGTCAAGATAAATCTCATATACTTCTAAGTCAGATGTATTTCATTGAGGGGGAGTGCTCATTGCGCTGCTGCCTCATGGTTTTGTGAAGAAAGATAAAAAGGGGGAGTTTGTAAGGATAAATATGTTTGGGCATTACAATGCCTTAAATGTACCTAGGCAGAAGTTGTCTTGCTAACATATTTATTTGTTTTATTTCTTTCTTCACAATTTAAACTGTTGTAATCACTTGTCATATTGGTGATTTGATTTAGCATAGTTCATTAGTTGGAACGTGCTTGAAAAACAATCAACATAGAAGCTTTCTGCCGCAGCACAGCCAGGCAGAGTCATGCCGCAAGCAGTGCAAGGCTTGGACAAGAGGTTGAGTTAAGAGAATCGAGCGAAGCATGAGCGTAGGGCAAGGGAATGCTGAAGTCCAGATAGTATGGAAGGCAGTGCAGTGTGGCAGAGCATTCCAGAAGAACTTCAGAAGGCATTCCTGCGGCAGCGGTCAAAGCAGCCTGCCCTATAATATCTCAACCGATTGTTGACCTAGCTTTTCAAGGGAATTAGTTGAAGACTCTCCTCCTATAAATAGAGGACGACCCCAGCTGCATTCATCAGCTATTCCAACACCTCAGAAACATCTTTTCACTTCCAAGATCGATCATCACGCTTTTAGTGCCGCGGCTTCACTTGTGAAGTTCGTCGAGCCATATGTTCTCTCGTTTCAAAGAGAGTTCTTTTGTTAGCTGATGATCGTGACATTAGATAGGTGTTTATTCAGTAGCTAGGTCTTTTATTGTTGATTGTTAATTATACTCTTCGGATACGATTATCACGAAGACATACGTGTGTATGATCTTTGGTAAAATCATTTGTAAATCCAAGAGTAAAACCTTTTGTAAAGACTCGTTTCTTTAATAAAGTTTCTGGCCGTAAGGCCGTTTCGTATGTGTATAATTTAAATACACATACAAAGATTAAATTCTTGTTCTTTTAATTTCCGTATGTGTGTGTGAGTTCGTTTTTACAAGTAATTTATTTTTAATTAATTCCGCTGCAACGATATACATATATAACATATATAAACCTTAATCTGAAACATTAAGACACACGCTAAAATATATAAATTACGAAAAACGAACATTTTCTGTGCAAGGCATCGTGCTGCGGCATACGCTGTTCTGCCGCAGAACACTGCCTTGCCTAGGCAGCGCATTTCACTGCGTTTTATTTACTGCCTACGACTTTCATTAGTACTGTAGTATATTATTATGAAGAAGAAATAAAAACCTAATTTCTGCTCCTCATGATTTGATTTTCGGAAGTTGTTTTCGTATGAATAAAATACAATATATTTCTGGTTATCGAGCTGCCGAAGAGGGATTATACTCCGTATGAATAAAACACAATATATTTCTGGTTATCGAGCTGCCGAAGAGGGATTATACTCCGGCCTTTCTCCCTTCTCATGTTATGGAGATCCCCAAGAACAAATGTTAGTTTAGTCAATGATTATATCACATTATCATGCATCGATTAGTACAAGCTTTAGCATCACATTTGAAGGAACAACCAATTCTCACTGGGCTGTAAATGAATCCAGTGAGTTGGAATCATCAATCAAGCGTTGTGCACGTACATGAGTAATAATTAATAATACTTGCCCGCCAACAATGTAAGAGAACACATTATGGGTTTTGTAAACAAGAATCAAACTTATCATCAAACATGACTCATCTCCAGCAAATTTCTTCATCTTTACAAACACCTTTTCTTTGCTTGAACTGTGGTTAATAATTTCTAAATTGGGCAAGAATACATTGGAAAATGCTGGGTTATGGGAGCTAAACGATCTCAGAAAGTCGTTAAAAAAGGAAAGCAAGTTTAATTTATTTTCTGGACAAGACAATGGAAATGGAGAAAGGTGAACTCAATTTTTTAGTTTTCATGGAATCAGTAATGCACAATCACTGACATATCACATACACTTTCAAAAGCTTATGCAATGCCGGCCGGACATGTTTTGACCATAAACGCAACCATTGCCCTAATAATCCTTGCACCCTACACTAGCTAGACTCTTCTTTGCAACTACGTTTTTCTTTACAATGATGCCCTGCCCAAGCCTAGATCAAATTGCCCATCCAGCAAGCAGCTAACGTTTTTTTTTTATAGAAAAGTGGATACAACTCAATACAAGTCAACTCGCCAAAAGTTTCCTTTAACAATAGAGCTTCTTATACCATGAAGCAATCCAAATCCTAGGTAATAAGCTTTATAAACGTAAATAACGACAAGCATTGAAAAAAAATTAAACCATTATCATTTAACCCAATCAATGGTGTGTGGTGGCAACTATCTGATGCCAGAGCACTGGGAAAACATTGCATAGCCTTACATATAATAATACCATAAAATTAAGAGGAGCATTAACATAAACATACCATACGTTGAGCTCTTGTTGGGGTTCAGTGCTTTTTAAGCACCCTATATTCAAATGATAGCACCAGAAACAAGAAGTACAGCTAGAAGTGAATTCAGAAAGAAAAAAAAAGTCAATTGTTGTATTCAATCGTAAGTTTCGGGATTTCTAACTCAGCAGGATCCATATGAAGAATAGTGAAGTTAATATCTGAATCAGTAGTCAGGCTCAAACTTTTGTATTCAGAGCGGGAGTTTAATATTTGGCAGAATGCTTAACTATATATATATAGCTAAGGGGAGTAGCGCCACGTTTCACTCCCCTTTTGTATGCAATTTGTATGCATAGGTTAATAGGGCTTATTAGATTTAATTAATTCCTTTCATTATCATTACATATGTGTAAATGTTGTTTTTGGCGACAACTTATTTTTTCCTTGTGTTTTTGTCCTTGTTGATTTTCAGGTTCACAGGTTAAGAATCCGAAGTCAACTACCTTGCGCATGGAAATGGAGACTTGAGTCTCCACTTTTGGAATGACACGGAAACGGCGACCAGAGTCGCCGCTTTGATGTATGTGCAAGGAAACGGCGACAGCAGTCGCCGCTTTTGCTGATGCAAGGAAACGGCGACTCCTGTCGCCGGTTTTGGTGCGAGGTTGAAGTTACATGGAAACGGCGACAGCAGTCGCCGCTTTTGGTGACGCGAGGAAAACGGCGACTCGTGTCGCCGCTTTTGGTGCTGTGCTGTTGTGCATGGAAAACGGAGAACGGTGTCGCTGGTTTTGGGTGTTACAAGAAAACGGCGACTGGAGTCGCCGTTTATGGTGTGCTGTGGAAACGGCGACTGGCGTCGCCGTTTTTGGTGCTTGGGAATTTCCAGCGACTGGAGTCGCCGGTTTTGGGGTCTGGCCATGAAAACGGCGACTCATGCATCATGTCATTTTTCCGGAGAATGTAGTCGCCGGTTTTGGAAGTTCTTGAAAAACGGCGACTCAAGTTTTTGTGTTTTTAATTCTAAGACCAAGTACTTACTACGTGATTTCTTTCACCAGGTACTCAGTTCGAGGAAATGAAGAATTGTTCCAAGTTTGCAACTTCGACAAGATCGACGACCATGAAGACGATGAAATTCTGAGACTTCAACACTTAGAGATTTTCACAAGAAAATGAAGATGAAGAATTGAGATCGATGGAGTCAAGATTGGAATTGAAGTTTGTTATTTTGATTTTGAAGATTCAAGATTCAAGGATTCCAGAATCAAAGATTCAAGGTTCCAAGATTCAAGAATCCAAGTTCTACAAAGATGATGTCATCTATGGAAAAGTGACATAGGCCAAGCATGCGACGAATGAGAACGTGCCACGTCAACACTCTCACATGTGCGGCTCTACTAAAAATACACATGGATGTTCATTTCATCATTTGACGATTTTGAGAGAACGAAATCTGATTTTTAGAATCATAGTCGAGCTTCGAGTTTGTGTAGTAGCTTTTGCGCCGTGTGCCAAGATTAGAGCTAGGAGATATAGCTTTAGGTACTAGTGTGCTAGTTTGCAAGTTAGTGGGAGTTGTTGCGACACTCGGGAAACTTCTTGTAAACGTTTTGCCTACCATACTCTACAAGTGTAATAGTTTAAGTTTTGTGATCAATGAAATGGAAACTATTACATAACTTTGTCTCCACTTTTTGTCTACGAAATTGTGCGAGTGTTTTGACAGTCAGCTGCTGACTGTGTGTTTAAGTCCAACTACGCGAAAAGTTGGTATCCTACGCTGAAGGCGTAATTTCAATTGGTATCAGAGCGGGACGTCATACGTATAAGACGTGATCCGTGACTTGACTTCATATTTCCGCTAAAATGGAGTCGCCAATGTTTGTTCAGAAACCGATTATACTTACTCATCAGAACTACTCTAACTGGAAAGCTAATGTTTCAGCTAGAATTAAAGGCCTTGACTCTAGATCTTGGATGGCAGTGTTAGAGGGATGGGAACGCCCATATACGGAAGACGCCGATGGCGTGAGAACTCCGAAACCGGAACGTAGTTGGACGAGAGAGGAACATGACTTGTCCACGGCTAACAGCAAAGCCTTACTTATTATCTGTGAATGGCTAGACCTCAGTATGTATCAGCTGGTCAAAAATTGCACATCTGCCAGAGATGCATGGGAAACGTTACAACGAACTTGTGAGGGAAGTCATGCTGTTAAGCGATCGAAAATCCGAACTATCACTGCTCAATTCCATCAACTCAGGATGAGGGAAGATGAAGACATCAATGACTACTTGTACAAGATCATGAGATATGTGAATGAAGCTTTTGAACTTGGTGAAATTTTTCCTGCTCCCATGGTATATGAGAAAGTCCTCTCCAGTGTTAACACTAGGTTCGAGAGCAAAGTGCTAACTATCGAAGCTCGCAACGACGAAAATCATAACTGGGATTATGCTGACTTGATGGCTGATTTGAGAAACTACGACTTTACTCTAAGAGTGCGTAGCAACCCTGAAATGTCACTTGTTTATGAGCCGTTGACTGCTCTAAAAATTTCTGAGAAGGGTAAGAGTTCAAGAAGTTCGAAACCTCAGAAAACTCTCTTGAAAAATGAATGTAGTTTCTCAGCCAATGTTAATGAGTCTGATGACGAGGAAGCAGAGGATATTGAACGGTTGATGAACTCAAATAATCCTGACAAACTTGCTGCACTGACTGAGATAGTCACTTATCTTGTGAAACAAGAGTTTAAGAGAAAGAACCGTGCCCGAAATTTTCGAAATTTTCAGAAAAGTTCTAACTCATACCCGAATACTCTTGACAACCGAAATCAGGGATCGTCGTCTGACAAAAAATTCAAAGGAACAAAACTTTCACCATACTCCTCTACTAGCAAAGATGTTTCTAAGATGCAATGCTATGAATGCAAGGGATTTGGACATGTCAAAAACGAATGTCCCAACTTGCATCGCAAAACGAAACTGCCAGTGCGCTACGTAGTTTTTGATGATGAAAATGTTATCTCAGAAAGCGAGGAATCTGAGGACAAAAATTCTGATGATGATGAGGACAACGCTCTAGTTGTTACTTTTGATGAAAATTTTGATCTTGAAAATGTGGAGGTTGAAAACTTTGTTTTTTATGGCTTTCTGAAGGACACTGCAACTGCAGACAACATTTTTCGTGCAACTTCTTCAAACCGAAATTTCTGTGATGATGATATTTTTTCGTATAATGAATCCGTGACTGAGTCTGTGGAAAACGGGATGACACCACAAACTGAATATGTGAGTGCGGGGTTGATTGCACTGAACGAGAGTCACTCTGAACTCTCAAATTCCTATGATTTAGTTATTACTGAAAATGGTGCACTTGAAGTGTCTCTGAAAGTTCTTACAGAATCTTGTAATGAACTCTCGGATGCTAACCGTAAGATGTATGATGAAGCTGTTGAGTTGAAAAACTCAGCTGAGAAGACGAAGGACGAGAAAGAGAAGTTGAACAATTCTCTGACAATACTTAAAAACAAGTTTGATGATCTTCTCGAAGAAAAACATAAGTATTTCAAAGAAGTTGTCGAACTAAGAGAAATGTGTGAGAGATTGAGCTCTGAAAACTCAAAACTGAAGACTTCACTGAAAAAGGAAACTGTTGAAGTTAAGAAACTTCAAATCTTGTTTAAGAACTCAGATGCTGAAAATGACGAACTGAAAACGTCTCTGATGAAAGCTCAAACTGATCTTGCCATGACTGACAAGGAGCGCTATGTCTTGAAAGAAAAACTTCAGATGACTGATGAACTATTGAGAAAGATGAACACGAATTCTTCGGTGTTTGACAACGCTGCGTCATATATGAATCCTAACCGTTATGGACTTGGATTTCAGAAAGTTTTTGAGTCGATATACTCTACACCTGAGAAGAAGGAAGTAACATTCGTCAAAGCTTCAGATGATCAGCCAGAGGATAAATCTAAGGATGATGCTGAACATTCAAAACGGAAGGAAATTGCTGAAGGAAAGAAAGTTGTTGTGTCTTCGGAATCTAAAACTCAAAAGTCAATCTCGACGGCTTGCTCTAAATCCGAGACTTATCAATTTCCGAAAAATATTGTCAAACATCCTCGTGGCATTTTACCATATGAGAAGACGCTGCTGAAAAAGTTGGGTGAACCTCAGAACGTGAAGCTGAACAGAAAAACTCCTCTCTCTAAATCTGTTTTGGTTGAAAATTCTAGAAAGGTTGAAACTTGTCAAAAGCGAAAATATGTTTGTCACTACTGTGACCAACCTGGACACATTCAACCATTTTGCTATAAGATGAAAGATGACATGAACCGTGAGTTGATGACGAAGGATGGTAAATCACGAAATTCTCAAAAGCTGAGTGTTGAGAAAAATATGAACTCGCTGGTTCAAACAAAGTCACAGAATTCTGAAAAGAAAAAGGATGAGGTAGTTAAAAAAATGAAGAAACCCATTTATGCAAATCCGAAAGCTAAGAAAACTCTGAAAGCTGTGACTGAAAGAAATGGTCAAAATTTTGATGAGAAGAAGAAATGGATGCCTAAGTCCCGGAAGAGTGAAGTTGAACTTAGCTCTAGCTCCTCTAAAATCTGTTGGCAACCCAGAGAACTCATTTTCTGTAATGCAAACTTCAAAGAGCTTCTCGACTGCCGTGTCTGAATATTTTGCAGCTGGAAGTTGCTGCACTCAAATGCCGTGGTTGAAACAAATGTTGAATGACTATCTCTCGAGAGTGCTCCTTTGGTGTTGTTTTGTGATAATCAGAGTGCTATCAAAATCAGCAAAAATCCTGTCCAGCATTCAAGAACTAAACACATCGACATTCGACATCATTTCTTTAGAGATTTGGTTGTTTGTGATATAGTCAGTCTACAGCATATTTCAACAGAAAAACAGCTCGCTGACATCTTTACCAAACCTCTTGACTTTGAGAGATTTCAAACTCTAAGAAATTCTCTCTGCATGTGTTCTCTCTAAAGAGTTCACGAAATTTTTTGAAGTCTGAAAGAGTAGTTTCTTTACTTCTGAATACGCACTCGGAATGGTCGTGAATTAGTCTAGTCAGACAAACATGGATTCGAGGCCGCTTTAGTCTTCGGACCCAAGTGTATTTATTCCGCTGAATGCAAACATGTGAACTTGGCATATAACTCCCATAGCTGTCACTTGCGTAGATCTATAATACCAAGTAACGGAGGACGCCGGATCATTCCCCCGGCTCCCCTCTTCGAAAGGTAGCACATAGACGCTATTTTTCAAGACACTCTCCCATCACACTTCGGAGGACGCAAGTACTTGATCCCCTTGCTCCCCTCTGACTGCTGTAATGAGTGTCTGTTGCATTTCATATAAAGCTAAAAACTCGTCTGGAGGACGCCGGGTCACACTGTCCGCCGGCTCCCCTCTGATGTAGTAAAGCTAGTCCCAAAGTGGAGTGCCTTAAAAGTTCACCTTGCATTCATGAATTAAAATCTCTTGTGCGGTGTAAACTCTGCCAATATGTTTCGACGAAACACGACCGCATCTTTGTGATTGTGACGAAGGACAAGTAAACATGTCTATCAAATACTTCGGTCCATTTCACCGGTTTTTAATATGGGAGATTTTTCATTTTTACCTCAAAGTTGCTGTCACCTTGTGTGAAAAATTTTGGTTTTTGGAAAACGATGAAATGTGGATTCTTTTCTGGGAAAATATTTGCTCTTCATTGCCTAATATCACCCCTCGAATCTCCACTAAAATGGTTTTGAATGTTTGTAGTGTGTTGAACACTTGAATGACTAACTCGGGATGTGTTGTTTTTGGTTTTGCATTTTTGTAGTTCATATCCAGCGCTACGTGGTTTACCTTCTCTGAAGTCTAATTTTTGAGTGTAGCGACAACCAACTTGCAAACTTCAAGTGACAACATTTTTGGAGACACAGATACGAAAAATTACCTAAGTCCAGAGAATGTCAAAATTTCGGAGATTGCCAAATTTCGGAGACAACACAAATCCGGAGACCCAAGTCGCCGGTAAAACGGCGACTCACCTTTTTGGCACAAAACCGGAGAATCTAGTCTCCATTTTCTTGGCAACACTTACATGCAAAAATCCGGAGACTCTCAGCTGAGGACACAAAACCGGAGACTCAACTCAATGCCACAAAAACGGAGACTCTTCCCATGTTCCAATTCCGGAGACTTGGACTTTGCAACTCAAACCAGCAACTCTCGTTTTTGCCTTAGCCAAATTTTCTGTGTCAACGAAAATTGACAACTCAAGTTTCTCAACTAATGGCACTCAACTTCATTTCTCAACTTTCTAAACTTTCTCAACTTTCTCAACTTTCTCAACTTTCTCAACTTTCTCAACTTTCTCAACTTCATTTCTCAACTTCATTTCTCAACTTTCTAAACTTTCTCAACTTTCTCAACTTTCTCAACTTTCTCAACTTCATTTCTCAACTTCATTTCTCAACTTTCTAAACTTTCTCAACTTTCTCAACTTCATTTCTCAACTTTTTCAAAACGGAGACTCATGCCTTAGTCAAATTTTTCAGCGTCCAAGAAAAATTGATAACTCAAGTTTCTCAACCAATGGCACTCAACTTCATTTCTCAACCGATGGTTCTTAACTTCGGTTTTCATGCCATGGTTTGATCTTCCCTATACTTTTCATTTTATTATTATTTTTTTTATTTTATTACTTATTATTTTTGGAAATTATTATTTTAATAATATTTTCGAAATTAATAAATTTTTGTTCGTCTATTTGATCTGATTTCCTTCTTGAGAAGAGCTGTTTACAGGTTTTGGACTGGGCTTTTTTCATTCCGACGGGCGGCCCAAATTTTTCCTATAAATAGGCCTTGATGAAATCCTAATTCATTTACGCTTACATCAGAATTCTCTAACTCTCTAGCTCTCGATCTCTCGACTCTCAACTGCAAGTTCGGCGTCCGAAATTCTTAGTTCTTAAGTTCTTGTTTTTTCCGTTGCATCCGGCAACTCTAGCTTTGCGCAACCGGCGCCCTGTCCTTGTTTCTGAAGTTGAACTTAGTTTTCGTGTTTCCCGAACTCACAGCTGCTAACTCTCAGCTCCTAACTTCGAAATGGCTGCTAAGAACCTAGATGATATGATGGCTGACATGACTGTCTACCTGAACGAACAGTTCGAGAAAGCTGCCACTGATGAAGCCAAGAAAGCAGCTTATGAAGAGCTGAAAGCTCACTTGGACAAGGTTGAGCGACGCTCTGGCAAGACCTTGTCTATTGAACCTGACTTGACGAGATCTGCAACTCCTGAACTCTCGACTGCCCGTCAGTCGGGAAAAGAAACTAAGTCCGGAAAACCACATACGAAAGACTCTTCTCTCCGCATCTACAGTGGAACTGTTTCCAGGGCTGAATATCATCGGTTACTCGCAGCTGGCGAGATAACTAAGGATGGAAAGAAAGTCGTTACCATTCCATCAACTGCGACTGTGACTGCGGGCAAAGTCACAAAACCTGCGAATCCTAAGACTCCATCTGGGAGTCTTGCTGGAAAGAAATCGGTCGTCAGTGGCAGTGGAGCCAAACCCTCAACTCCAACAACTTCTGCTGGTGGGACAGCTGCAAAGTCCAAAACCCACAGCTCTCAAAAACCACCTTTGGCTCCTCATTCCTCGGGATCAGCTGGATCCCAAGTCTCAACTGATGGCTTCAAATACATAGCCGAATATTCTGAGTGTCCAAAGGCTCATTCTCGTGAATTTTTCACGCCGACTGCTGAACGTCGACATAAGTTGATTGAGAAGTTGCCAATCCATACAGACAGAACTATCCTCAAGGAGGACTATGAAAAACATGGCATCACAGATTTTCTGACCAAGGTCCACATGCTCAAATCTGTGAACCTTACCTATCGCTACTCAATTCCAATTCTGTCCAAGTTTTATGCTAGCTTGTCTCCCGAATTTGCAAACCCGAAGAGTCGACTGTATGGCTGCTTCATTTTTCGTGAAAAATTATACAAGTTCCGTCCTTTCTCCATCAGCGCTTTCTTGGAAAGATTGGAAATTGATTCCAGATGGACAACACCGACTGCTGCGGAACGTGCTGATGACCTGATGGTTGGCACGTTTCTTACACAAAAGAAAGTCAAGTCCGAACTGCCTCCGCCGTCAAAGCTATCTGCTTTCTATGGCATCCTGCATCGTCTTGGGATGTCTAACTGGATTGCGAATCGGGATCCGACTGTTCTGGACCCTGAGTTGATGCACCTCATTTTCCGCCTCAGTTGTGGCGAACAAGTGAACTTAGGAAAAATTATTTTCAATGACTTGTGCAAAATTGCAAAGCTTTCAGATGAAACCATTATTAGGCAAGCTGAGTGGCCTACGGAGAAAAAATTCCATCTCTCGCATCCTTGTCTGATATATGGGATGCTTCATGACCAAGGCTTTGTTCCGGAAACGGCAGCTGAGAAAAAGATGAAGAAAAACGGGGCAGTCAAGATCACGGGCATGTACTTGGCTCCACACAAAAGAGTGATCGACTTACCTTGGCTTGGACTCTTTGATAGGAATGCTCTTCCGGAAATCTTAACTCCGCCATCAACTCCTAAGTCTTCCCGGAAGCGCAAGCCTAGGTCTCCAAAAACTAAGTCCCCAACTCCTAAGCGCCAGAAATCACAGTCAACTGCGACAACTGAGCCGACTGCTGCTGTCGCAGAACCTGAAGCTGAGGGCGCTAAGTCTCCGAGAGTTGTTCCTCGAGGTTTCGGTCCGACTTCAAATATTCCATCTTATCAGAATCCTCATCATCCGATCCATAGTCATCGTGCTGTGGTTCCTTCGGCTGTTGTTCAGGAATTTTATGTCGATTCCTTAGCTCTTGAGAAGCGTCAAGCCGAACATGTCGATGCTTACAACAGAATGATTGAGGCACAGGAAAAGCAGAAAAAATCTTTCAAGAAACTGCAACGGGAGATCCAACAAGGGGGAGGACTTGGAGATGTTGGAGCCCCAGATGCCAGTCTGAAAGATACTTTTATTTTGAAGATGGTGCGTGACGCAATTCAGGAAGCTCATACGCAGCTGTCCAAAAGTAAACTGATTGAAGTTGTAAGTGATGACGGTGAGAAGACGGATGAAGATATTTTTGAAGGTATTCTGAACTACCGTGACAAGGGAAAGAAGAAGGTTGGTGAAACTACAAATCCAGGGGCATCGTTTGCGATGCCGTCTGATGGTCTGAGAGATGAAGGTGATGAAGATGTCAACGTTGTGGAAGTTGACGATGATGCTGGAGATGGTTTGGGCGAGCGCGAGATTTTTGGGGATCCGGAAACTGACTCCGATGAAAGCGACTCTAGCTCTGACGACGGCTTCAGTTATGAAGATGACGAAGAAGAGTTGATCGGAAGTCCGGAACGTGATCCTTCCCCCACAGCTAGAAGTACAGCTAGAAGTGAATTCAGAAAGAAAAAAAAAGTCAATTGTTGTATTCAATCGTAAGTTTCGGGATTTCTAACTCAGCAGGATCCATATGAAGAATAGTGAAGTTAATATCTGAATCAGTAGTCAGGCTCAAACTTTTGTATTCAGAGCGGGAGTTTAATATTTGGCAGAATGCTTAACTATATATATATAGCTAAGGGGAGTAGCGCCACGTTTCACTCCCCTTTTGTATGCAATTTGTATGCATAGGTTAATAGGGCTTATTAGATTTAATTAATTCCTTTCATTATCATTACATATGTGTAAATGTTGTTTTTGGCGACAACTTATTTTTTCCTTGTGTTTTTGTCCTTGTTGATTTTCAGGTTCACAGGTTAAGAATCCGAAGTCAACTACCTTGCGCATGGAAATGGAGACTTGAGTCTCCACTTTTGGAATGACACGGAAACGGCGACCAGAGTCGCCGCTTTGATGTATGTGCAAGGAAACGGCGACAGCAGTCGCCGCTTTTGCTGATGCAAGGAAACGGCGACTCCTGTCGCCGGTTTTGGTGCGAGGTTGAAGTTACATGGAAACGGCGACAGCAGTCGCCGCTTTTGGTGACGCGAGGAAAACGGCGACTCGTGTCGCCGCTTTTGGTGCTGTGCTGTTGTGCATGGAAAACGGAGAACGGTGTCGCTGGTTTTGGGTGTTACAAGAAAACGGCGACTGGAGTC
This sequence comes from Euphrasia confusa, assembly GCA_954870475.1. Lineage (NCBI taxonomy): Eukaryota > Viridiplantae > Streptophyta > Magnoliopsida > Lamiales > Orobanchaceae > Euphrasia > Euphrasia confusa. The sequence continues at coordinate 6,607,502 of OX940949.1, forward strand.
GCCGTTTATGGTGTGCTGTGGAAACGGCGACTGGCGTCGCCGTTTTTGGTGCTTGGGAATTTCCAGCGACTGGAGTCGCCGGTTTTGGGGTCTGGCCATGAAAACGGCGACTCATGCATCATGTCATTTTTCCGGAGAATGTAGTCGCCGGTTTTGGAAGTTCTTGAAAAACGGCGACTCAAGTTTTTGTGTTTTTAATTCTAAGACCAAGTACTTACTACGTGATTTCTTTCACCAGGTACTCAGTTCGAGGAAATGAAGAATTGTTCCAAGTTTGCAACTTCGACAAGATCGACGACCATGAAGACGATGAAATTCTGAGACTTCAACACTTAGAGATTTTCACAAGAAAATGAAGATGAAGAATTGAGATCGATGGAGTCAAGATTGGAATTGAAGTTTGTTATTTTGATTTTGAAGATTCAAGATTCAAGGATTCCAGAATCAAAGATTCAAGGTTCCAAGATTCAAGAATCCAAGTTCTACAAAGATGATGTCATCTATGGAAAAGTGACATAGGCCAAGCATGCGACGAATGAGAACGTGCCACGTCATCACTCTCACATGTGCGGCTCTACTATAAATACCCATGGATGTTCATTTCATCATTTGACGATTTTGATAGAACGAAATCTGATTTTTAGAATCATAGTCGAGCTTCGAGTTTGTGTAGTAGCTTTTGCGCCGTGTGCCAAGATTAGAGCTAGGAGATATAGCTTTAGGTACTAGTGTGCTAGTTTGCAAGTTAGTGGGAGTTGTTGCGACACTCGGGAAACTTCTTGTAAACGTTTTGCCTACCATACTCTACAAGTGTAATAGTTTAAGTTTTGTGATCAATGAAATGGAAACTATTACATAACTTTGTCTCCACTTTTTGTCTACGAAATTGTGCGAGTGTTTTGACAGTCAGCTGCTGACTGTGTGTTTAAGTCCAACTACGCGAAAAGTTGGTATCCTACGCTGAAGGCGTAATTTCAATATGCAAATTGAGATATGCTGCCACGTATAGCTCCCTTAATTAGGTTAGGTGTATGTATTAATTAAGTAATATTTGATTTTTTTTTAATTTTTACATTATCAACAGCAAAACTAAAAAAAAAAAAATACCCGTCTTCTTCTTGGAGCTTGCGAATTTAACCCACGAAATTGCTTGGAGCGCTCTTCAAACTAGACCACTGTAATTACGGCAACACAAGTACAGTCCTCTTTTGCTCAATTTTTTTTAACCAGCTGTTTCCAATTTCGCAATTTATATAATTCTTGCCGAGCCGATTTGATTTTCATTGAGGGTAGTCGAATTTGTGTACACTCTGTACGTCTCCAGCCCGCTTACGTTCATTTCTTTGTTCACGCTGTTGATTTTATAATTCTGTTGTTCACGATGTTGATTTTAAAATTGGGTTTTCAGTATCTATGCGCGAATTATTGATTTGGATATCGTTTAGGAACTTAGACTGTAAAACTTATCAAGTATATATTCATGCTTAAAGAAATTCAACTGCAAAAAATGATTTTCGTCGAGGGTAATCGAATTCCTGTACACTCTGTACGTCTCCAGCCCACTTCCGTTCATTTCTTTGTTCACGCTGTTGATTTAATAATTTTCTTGTTCACGATGTTGATTTTAAAATTGGGTTTGCAGTATCTGTGCGCGAAATATTCATTTGGATCTCGTTTAGGAATTTAGACTGTAAAACTTATCAAGTATATAATCATGCTTAAAGAAATTCAACTGCAAAAAAGAATTATAACATTCAATAGCAGGTAGCAGATGAATACCAATAATGAGGGCAGCACTTCCAACTACTGGATTTTTGTGAACTACTGTCTGCTTAAAGTGTCTCTCAATTTTTTTCAAAAGTGTCCAATCAATAATCCGGCGAAGTCCGCGGATAACATTTGCTCTATACATATCAGTGCGGCTATTTGTGTCCTTCGTGCGGGACCTTGTGATTTTGTCGTTTGCAAAACCTAAATCCGAATGCTATTAGTTTTTATTACAGTAATTTTCGTCGTTGTGAATGAAACAAAATGCAGAGATTCCTGTATTTCTCGTCTGTGCTTTTTTTTAAAAAGTTTTAATTGCATGTACAATCTGATGTTAAGTTCTAATATTTATATGTTTGTTTTTAAGGTTGTTCGTTTTTGCTTGGTTTCGCGCTTGTATTTTTGTTCTTACAAGTGCTGCAATGTTATGTTATGTTTCATTGAACATTGCCATTAGCTAATATTTTAACAATTGTTGAAGTGCTGTTTTTTTCCCTTTTCTGTTGTCATAAATGAAACTGTTGTGAACAACCTATATACTTTATTCTTATCACAAAATCACTCCAACTCCCTCTTTCAAATATTGCAGGTTCTCTTGCTTCTACTAACTTTATTTTTTACGACGGCATATTCAATTCTCTTGCTTCCACTAAGTTCGATTCTATCGACTGTTTGTTCAGTTCCTTCAGGTATGTTCGACCATTCTTCTCTATGAGTTTTTTTTTGTGTTCTCCCATTTTCTCTATATATGCTTCTTTGTTGTACTTTGGTGTTTGTTGTGTTCTGTTTTGGAATATAATTTGCCCGGTTTATATTAGCGCTTTTTGTATGTATGTTTTCAGCTCTTGTTATGAAATCTTCCTCTGTTTTGCCCTGTGCTGAATGTGGTTTGTATTATGCTTCTGCAAATGGTGTTGTGTGCTGCTGTGCTCTTCCTCTCATCCCTCAGCCTGTGTCCTCTTTATTACCCCATCGTCTATTTGCAGTATCTATAGTTGCCGCTGTAATGGAATCTCATAAAAAAAGGAAATTGGATGCAAGTGGTGTTGGTATTACTCTGCCCGTTCTCGAAATTCCTGCGCTCAGTGGTAGCGTCTCTGCATTACCAGGGTCATCGCCTGAAGTATTGAATTCTGACATTGTTTTGAATAATCGCATAAATAGAAGGCTAGCGTATGAACGTTACAAATCCAAAAAATATAAAAGATTCCACGTTCAGCGTGAGTTAATGCATGGTTTTCCTACCACCCATTCCTCGCTTTATGCTGCCTTATCTCCTCACCCTCTTCTTGTCGACCTTGATCCATGTTTACTTGCTTCTTCTTCGTCTGATTCTCCACCTTCCTTGCCTATTTTGAAGACGTTAGTATATTCTTCTCCGTCTCGGTTTTCAAGGATCAGCTTGCTCCCAGTGGTCGTGGACTGCTATTACATATTGCAACAGCTCAAGTTTCTTTGCCTTTGGCCCCAAGTTGTCGCCATTGTCATGCTATTAAATTTTTCCACGAATCTGTTTATTTCTGTTGTTCGGATGGAAACATTGAGCTTTCTTCTTCTGTTTTGCCTCGTCCGTTAATTACTCTTCTTACTGACCCGTCAGCGGAGGGCGTATCTTTTCGTGAGTGTATACAGACTTATAATAATCACCTGGCATTCACTTCTTTGGGTGTTACGGCAGATAAAGATCTGCAGAAACGCACTTGCGGCATTTATACGTTTAGAGCGCAGGGACAAATATACCATTTCATTAATAGTTTGGTTTCCAGTGATTCCACTGTGTCAAACGCTCAACTATATTTTTATGACACTAATTATGAAACTGAATTGAGGCTCCAGACCTGTGAAAGATTGGTCGAATCAGTTCTCTCTATTTTGCTTGCACTTCTTCGTGTCAATCCTTATGCAAAGTTCTTCAAGTCTCTGCAGAAAATTCCTAATCTTCCAAACAAGCAATTGTACTTGCATGGTAATCCATCTATAAACCAAAAAACTTATAATCGTCCAACAGTTGATCAAGTCAGTGTTATATTGGAGGAAAACGCATCTGACGTGCCCCTGTCTAAGCGAGATATTAGGGTTTACACTAAGGCCTCTGTTTCACATCCAATTAGTTATTTCTATGGTTGCTACGACCCGTTACAGTACCCTTTGCTTTTCCCTCACGGAGAGGTTGGCTGGCACCAAGGGATTGAGAAAACAGGTCTCAGACCTTATGTTCCTTCTGCTCGCGCTTATACTCGTGCGTCTATATCCTCAGACCCACTTCTTGCTTTGACCGCATCAAGTTTGCTTCAATCTGAAGAGAATGGTAATATTTTACCTTCGCTTTTATTTATTTCATGCGCCCTGTTCATTTCTTTAATTGCTCATGCTATTTTTCAGTCCTCCAGACTTCAGCCGCAAAGAAAAACTGCGTTGCTGTGAGAGAGTATTATGCTTATAAATTTCAAATCCGCCCTTTTGATAATTCTTATCTCTTATCTTTTGGCCGTCTCTTCCAGCAATACGCTGTGGACATGTATATTAAGTTGGAAACTCAGAGACTAGATTATTACACTTCTCAACAGAAAGAAATTAGGCAAGAGTTTTTGCAGGGTGTTCTTGACGCAGTTGCGGCCGGTGAATGTGATAGTTCTCAAATTGGTTCACGTGTTGTGCTCCCTGCCAATTTTACTGGTGGCCCGCGTCATATGCATAGAAAATATATGGATGCAATGGCCTTAGTCCAGAAATTTGGCCGACCTGATTTCTTTATAACCATGACCTGCAATCCAAATTGGCCTGAAATATCTGAGTTGCTCCTACCGACTGAAGAATCTCAGAACCGACCCGACTTACTTGTTCGCGTGTTTAAGGCAAAATTTGAGGTGCTTAAGAAAGAACTTTTAGAAAGGCATTGCTTTGGAGAAGTCCAGGCTTACACATATGTCACTGAATATCAAAAACGAGGTCTCCCTCATGCTCATTTGCTTCTTATCATGAAGCCATTGTTTAAATTATATAGACCGGAAGAATATGAGTCTATAGTATCTGCTGAAATACCAGACAAAGACCATCATCCATACCTGTATAACCTTGTAGCAAAGCACATGTTCCACGGTCCTTGTGGTGAGCAGAACCCTAAAAATGTGTGCATGCTTGAGGATGGTAGTTGCAAGAATTTCTACCCGAAAAATTTTGAACCAGTCACAACTCAGACCTCTAATGCGTACCCTACTTACAGACGTCGTGATAACGGTCGCCAGGTAACTGTCAGGGGTCATTCTCTTGATAATAGGTGGGTCGTCCCTTACTCTCCTTATCTGTTGTCCCAGCTTGATTGTCATATTAATGTTGAGATTTGCTCTAACGTTAAAGCTGTAAAGTATATTTATAAATACATCTGTAAAGGTCACGACAGAATTAACTACCAAGTAGTTGATTCAACTCAGCGTATTCCCGTAAATGAGATATCAGATTTTCAATCAGCTCGATGGGTGTCTGCTCCTGAGGCACTGTGGCGCATGTTTCGATTCCCAATTGGAGATATGATGCCTTCCGTTATTAGGTTGCCATTACATCTCGAAAACTATCAGCCTATAACTTTCAATAAAAATCAGCGCCTGCTTAATGTCGCGGAAAACACGTTTCAGCGACAAACTATGCTCACTGAATTCTTCCACACTAATAATACATGTCATCAGGCTAAAACCCTTTCTCTCAATTATAACGAGTTCCCAGCCCATTTTGTTTGGGTTCCTACTGATCGTCGATGGAAACCTCGTCAAAGAAATACATCTGTGGGTCGTATTGTGACGGTTCATCCAACAGATTCTGACAGATATTATCTTAGGATTTTGTTGCGCAAAGTTCGTTGTCCACTATCTTACACAGATTTGCGCACCTACAACGGTGTTGTATCACCTAATTTCAGAGATGCTGCTTTGGCTAGAGGTTTTCTAGAGAATGATGATACTCAGGAGGCATGTTTAGCAGAGGCCTCCTTGTTTCGTATGCCTTATGAATTAAGGCGCTTATTCTCTACTCTTCTTGTGCATGCTTGTCCCTCTGATCCTAAAAAACTTTGGAATCGTTTTGAACCTGATATGTCGGCTGATTTTCAATCAAATGGCCTTCTAACAGTTTCTGAAATAAGAATGAAAGTTCTGCAACAACTCAACAGTTTCCTTCAGTCTATGGGTAAGGATATCAGCGCGTTCGGTATTTTGCCTTTCGGTGTCCAACTAAATGTTCTGCCCTCTTTAACTAAGGAGGTTGATGATGAACGTTCTATCCATGTCTCTTCTTCTGATCTCCGGTCTAAGAATTTGCTTAATGCCTCTCAGTTGAGCATATTTACAAAAGTTTTAGATAAAATCGAAAATAATGAACCTGCTGCATTCTTTGTTGATGGTCCAGGCGGCACTGGTAAAACATTTTTATACCGTGCACTCTTGGCCGACGTCCGTTCCAAAGGGCATGTTGCCTTGGCAACAGCCAGTTCAGGAATTGCGGCCTCCATTCTTCCAGGAGGTCGTACAGCTCACTCCCGTTTTAAGATTCCTATTGATCTGACCAATGGTTGTACTTGTCGTATTAGTAAGCAAAGTGGTTTATCTTTTTTTATCATTCAATGTAAGTTAATCATCTGGGATGAGGCCCCAATGAGTAACAAGGAATCCATCCAAGCCTTAGACCATCTTCTACGTGATTTAATGTCTTGTGATACAGTTTTTGGCGGTAAGGTTATAATCCTGGGTGGTGACTTCAGACAGACCTTGCCTGTTGTTAGAAATGGTACAAAAAATGCCACTTTAAACGCTTGCCTCAAATCGTCACGTATTTGGCCACAACTACAAAAAATGTCCCTCACTGAAAATATGCGAGCCCGTACTGACCCAGCTTTCACATCATTCTTATTGAATGTGGGCAATGGCGCTTGCCAAACTCTGGATTCAGAGTCTATTGAAATACCTTCTTCTTTGCTACTTTACAGCGATAACGAAGAAACATCTCTGCAAAAACTGATAGATCAGGTATACCCAAATTTTGATGATTTCTTAGCGCCTACAACCCTCAATAGAGTTATCCTGACCACAAAAAATTCCTTCGTCAAGAAATTAATAACTTGCTTATAAAGAAATTCCCTGGTTCTGAAGCTGAATATTTAAGTTATGATCGCGTCCTAGATGATTCTAATGAAGTTCAGTACGAAGACTTGATAAATACTCTTACGCCCAATGGTTTGCCGCCTCATAATTTGATTTTGAAATTACATGCCCCAATTATGCTGTTAAGAAATGTTAATGCTCTTGAAGGATTGTGTAATGGAACAAGATTAACTTGTTTAGCCTTAGACTCCAATGTGATCAAGGCCGAAATTTCCTTTGGTGACTATAAAGGTAGAATTGTATTTATCCACCGAATACCTATGCAGCCATCAAGTGATGACAATTACCCAGTTCCATATAAAAGAACCCAATTTCCTATTCGTTTATGTTTTGCCATAACCATAAATAAATCTCAAGGCCAAACTCTAGATACAGTAGGTGTTTACCTCAAAGAACCTGTATTCTCTCATGGACAGTTGTATGTCGCTTTATCTCGCGCTAAATCAGCGTCGAATATTTACGTACTTATAAAAGCTGCATTCTGTGATTTAACTACTTCAAATCGAACATTGAATGTTGTCTATAAAGAGGTTTTGAGTGATATTTTGGACTTGTGATTGAGAGGTACTCTGATTGCCCGATTCCCATGTTTACTATGCATTTTTTGCCTGCATTAATTTCTGAAGATGCCATTATATAATTTTTTTTTCCTTTTACCAGAATGCCTCCTAACATATGCAACGCAAAGTCTTTGAAGATCGGCATCCCAAGTTGGACTGTGGTTGTACAAGTTCTTCAACGATTTCCTCCTATGATGAAATCTGATAGATCAAAGGCAACTCATTATCAGAAGTTTGTTCTGGTTGATATGGAGGTGATAATTTCTGCCCTTTGGGCTTTGTTTCTTGTGAATTTCCGTTTTTTCCGTTTCTGATATGTTTTTATTTTAAGTGAGCTCCTCTTGCACTTCGTGTAGGGAACGGTAATAAGCGCAATTATATATGATAATACGATCCCACTTTTTGACCACCTTCTGCATCCTTATAAGCGCTACAAGATAAGCAACGCACATCTTAAACCTGTCGTAAAGGATTTCAGAATTAGTGATTACAATTATACCTGGAATTTGACCAATCGGACGCCAGTAGAACTCATTGAGGGTGTTCACGAGCATCCGATACATATGCCCTTCCAGCTAGTCCCCTTCTCAGAACTCTACAAACACGCTGACAAAGAAGTTTCTATCAGTAATTACTTATCTTTTTTTTCTTACTTATGTATTCTTCCTTTTAAGCAATTCTCATATTAAACTCATGTTCTGTTACAGATATCATGGGTCTTCTTGTGCAAAAGTTCTCACCCATTACAAATTTATATGGTACAATGAGAAAATTAACGATCCTCACCCAAGAGTAAGTGTTTCAACCTTTTACACAAATGTTCTTGCTCTTGTTTAAGTATATACCAAGACTCCTTCATAATAAAAACCCTAACTAACCTACTGCTCTTCATGTAAATTCCTTTTGTCCTTAGTAAAATTCCGGTCACTTTGACAATCTGGATCAAGAATGGCGCTGACTGTTCAGCTCATATTAATGACAATGTGGTTCTCCCGATTTGTATACTTGCGACAGATTTGCGTGTGTCTACTTATGACGGTTCGTAGCCACAGTAATATTGTTCACCGCATATTTAAAACCTGAATGCAAAATTTATAATTTTTTCTTCTTTTTTGTATGCATTTCTTTTAGGGGTATCATTAAACTCGAGGATGTTTACTTATCTTATGGTGAATCCTCCAATGCCAGAAACTGCCAACCTACTTCAGTGGTAATTAACATGTTCATTTTCGTATCAAATCATCGGTGTTTGGCGTTTTTCCAGTTGTTATTTATTATTTACTCTGATTTTTTTATCCAACTTTCTTTTTCATATTCTCCTCGGTATATAATCTATGTGGTATCGCCTGTTTGTTCCATCGTTTAATTATTGCTTGATCATCTGTAGTTGCAATTAGTTAAATATTAGAGTTGTCTTTAATTATTGCACATCAAACTTCATTGAATAATCCTTGCATATAAAATCCTTTGTAATCTGAAATCATCATGCCTATTTTAGGTTTAACTCTGCTCAAAATGATCGCTCATTATGGCAACTAGACACCATGCTGAAAAACCCAGGTCGGTTCTTTCGTGAGCCACTGGAGGATGAAGTTCTTCTACTACAGAATGCACTAAAGAACATATCTACAGTAAGCGTCTCACTCCTTCAACATATTGTGCAATTATTTGGGTGTAAATTCTTTCTTTCCTACAGCTGCACACTGCTTGGGTGAGAGGTCAACTTGAGTATATAGAAATGCCTAAAGGTCCTTGCTCTGTCGTGTGTGGTCACTGCAATAAGTCCTTGGACGCAGACCCCTCTTATATGATGACCTGTATGTCTTGCAAAACAAAAGCACTCACAAAGTTAAGGTAACGGTTTACAGCTTCCCAATTTCAGCATCAAATAATTTTCATCTTATAACCAACGATTTTTCAAATACAACAGCCTTCGCCTGACTTTTCGATTATCAGACAAATCCGAGAGTATCGTTGTGACAACAATGTCTCCTTTAGCAGACTCTATATTATCTATGACTGCTGAAGAAATACAATATCATTACGAGCAGGTATTCGTAAAGTTATCTTTTGAATTTTATGTCTAACATTATATCATACTCTGAAATCTTTTTTTTTTCCAAGTATTTTCTTTGTTTGTTCTTGTTTAAATTGACTACCTGCTGATTTTGATTTTTTATTTTATTAATGAACTTAGTGACTGATTATAGATTTTAGTAGAATGATTTTAATACAAGGCATTCATTTTAATTTTCTTTTCCAGAATTAACACTTCACTTTTTAACAGAAATCGCTGCAAAGGAAAATTGAAGAGGCTGTGGAAAATTGCCAGTATACATGCCTCATGAAAGTGTTCTACACAACAATAAGAAATCAAAAGTGCCCACACTACTCTCTCCTTAAATTCTACGCAGCCGACAAGCATGATGAGCCAGCAAGTACCAGCAATTTTGCAACCGGATCAAATTCAGATTACTGTCTGCCAACTTCTGCATCCACTCCTCCAGGCAGTCCTATATTTGTGAGTGCAGAAAATAAAATTGTTGGTCAATCACCTATCTCAACAACTTCGACATGCAAAAGTTTGGATTTTAGCGACGTCTCAACAGAACAAGATGAACTAACGAACCTAACAGAAAGTCCAAAGCAGAAAAAGGCCAAGGTTGGATGAAATTGGAAATTTGTTTCACAACAATATGAATGTAATTTTGCGTAAGAAGTTTGGCGTCACTTTATATTTTGTAACAAGTTTGACGTCACTTTATATTTTGTAACAAATTTCATGGGCCTTCGTCTTGCATGGCAAGACGATCGGCTTCTAGTATATATATATATATATATATAGCAAGTCGAGTCGAATTTTTCGAGCAATTCAAGTCGAATCGAACTCGAGCAATATGAGTCGAGGTACTCGAACATGCTGAAGTTGAACTAAATCGAGCGAGCAAAATACAAGCCACTCGATCGAGCCGAGCCCATGCTGCTCGACTCGAGCAAGAAAAAAAATCAATATTATTTGATAATATTATTTATCTTAACCAATATTTTAAATAAATAAAAATAAAGTTTTAATTTTTAATCATTATATTTAAAATGGTTTTAAGGGTTGTTTTACCGGAGAGAAAATTGCACAACCAAAACATACGGTTTAAAAATAATAAGACCTTAAAAAAAAAGAATTATACTTGTTTTTGCTTTTATTCAACAATTATATTAGTGAATTATTATTAAAAAATAATAAAATTTGAAAAATTATATATAAAAAAAGAAAAATGAAAAATATTAATAAAAATTATATTAGTGAATTATTATTAAAAAAATAATAAAATTTGAAAAATTATATATAGAAAAAAAATGAAGAATATTATATAATATTTTTTTATAAATATTGATATCCAAAAATAAATTAAAAAGTACATTTGTATCACTAGTATTAAAAATCAATAAAAATCATTATAATTTTATAAAAAATAAATATTACATAATCAAATAGAGTGTGCAAAATTTTATATTAAAAATGCGGTCGAATCGTAATCCACGTACTGAAAGAAAATCACAAGGGGCCCAAGTGTCTCTATACCAACACCTTAGGTTCGTAAAAGCCGAGTTTTATACAAAATATTCAGTATGAAGTTCCAGCGAAGTGATAGAAGGTGCTCTTTGTCGGTAATGACGTTTTTTTCTGGGTAATACATAAAGTTTTTTGTTTCTTTCAACGTCTATAATATGACAATAATTAAAATTAACTTAAATTAATCATATGCATGCTTCAATATTAGGAATCGGAATATTCAATCTTAATTGGACCAACTAATACATATTTAATACTTAAATAATAATTTTATAATCAATCAAGGCAGTAATAATAGTATGACAATAATTAAAATTAACTTAAATTAATCATATGCATGCTTCAATATTACGAATTGAATATTCAATCTTAATTGGACCAACTAATACATATTTGATACTTAAATTATTTAATAATAATACTACTGTAATTATCTTTCACTCCTTCACCACCCGAAATTTGGAGCGGCTTGAGTTTGAAGCATTTGCCTTGAGAATGATAATCATTTTCAGCTTTAGAGGTCTTACATCTTGTTTGCAAGTTGGACAGATCTTTCTACATCCCTAATCAATAAAAAATAATTACTGATAATATTTTCAGCTTTAGACGTGTTGGACAGATCTTTCTACATCCCTAATCAATAAAAAATTCTTACATCTTGTTTGCAAGTTGGACAGATCTTTCTACATCCCTAATCAATAAAAAATAATTACGTAGTTAATATTTATTTAATTAAAAATACATAAATTAATAAAACCACAATAATCTACGGCAGCTGCTCCACACGCCTATTATTAATTTAAAATACTTAAATTAATAAAACCACAATTAAGTTGAGGCTAATCTTGAAAGCATTAATAAAGCTACTATTTATTTAAAGTTCCTATTTATTTAATTGAAAATAAATAAATTAATAAAGCCACAATAATCTCGAGCAGCTGCTCCACACCTCTTTGGATTACTCTCGTTGCGGGTACAATTTATATTATACAATTTATATTATACTACCGTGTGTACAATATTTATTAAAATATTTAATTTCATGTATATAATATACAATTTATATCATACTATTTTGTGTACTACATTTTGAATTATAATAATTATTTAATTGTATATTAATGAATAAAAATGAATATTGTGATAAATGATAAATTTATATTTTATATAAAGATGTGTTAATGTTGATGAATGAATATTTATTTTGCAATTTATATATATATATATATATATATATATATATATATATATATATATATATATATATATATTATTTCAACGGTAATTATTTACTTTTATACTGAATATTGTAATGAATTTTTATACTTATTAAGTATTTTAAATTATTTATAACTTATTTTAAAATATTTTTATATATTTAAAAAGTATTTTAAAATATTTTAAAATTAATTTAAGAGTATCCTAAATATTAAAAAGTTATTTAAAATTTCTTTAAAAAATTAAGACACTTTAAAATGTATTTGGGCACTTTAAAATTAAGACATTTTAAAAAGTCAATGATCAGTGTTAAAACATAGTTGATCTTTATCACCACTCAACACTAGACAATTTTTTTTTAACAACAATTTATGCCCGATGTCTATGAAACATTTTCCCATATTGCTCTGGGAGTGGGAAAATGGATTCAGTTATTCGGTTAATCGAAAAACCGAACCAAAAATTTCGGTTTTTCGGTTAACCAAACACCATCAATTCGGTGTTCGGTCGGTTCTCAATTGAAGGATGAAAATATATTCGGTTATCGATAACCGATAAAAAAAAACGATAAACCGATTTACACATTTATCTAACAATTTCAACCCCACATTCTCTAAAAAATAATAGTGTAATATCAATATTGATAGTGGGCCACAGCCACGGGCCCACAAAGTATGAAGAGAAATGGGTTGTGCTTGAATCTGGACAAGAGATTTCTTATAAAGAGAAAAAAAGTGCTAACATACTGTAATTTTGAAAATTCATTCTTGCATAGATTATAAGAACATAAACAGAGGAAAATCAAATTGTAAGAAATTGATGTTCTGCCTTTTAGGGCTCACAATGCCGAGGCTTAAACGGGTCAGACCATTTTTCTGAATAAAATTTCGGTTTTACTGTTAGCCGATAACCGAACCGAAATATTCGGTTCGGTTAATGGTTAATCGAAATATTAACTCGGTTCGGTTACGGTTAACCGATAATTCGGTTCGGTTTCGGTTAACCGAAATTCCACCCATAGGCTCGAGCTCAAGCTCGACGAGCCGCTTGAGAGGGTGCTCGAGCTGACTCGCGATTTTTTTTTTCATGCTCGAGCTCGACTTGATCAAGTAGCTCGAGCTCGGCATGATCGAGCCGCTAGACTTTTGCTGGCTCGATTAGTTCAACTTCAGCTTGTTTGAGTTAGGGGTGGAAACGAATCCAGCAGTCCGTGAGCGCTCACGAGCTGCTCGAGTCAACGCTCGACTCGAGTTCGGTAAACTCAAGCTCGAGCTCGAGTCGAGCATTATTTTATATGAGCCGAGCTCGAACACCAATACTGAAGAATCGAGCGGCTCGCGAGCCGGTCGAATAAATAATTTTTGAGTCGAGCCGGCTCGCGAGCCGGTCAAATATATAATTAAATATACATATATGTATATATGTATATATATAGCAAGTCGAGTCGAGCTTTTCGAGCAATTCGAGTCGAGTCGAACTAGAGCATACGAGTCGAAGTACTCGAACAAGCTGAAGTTGAACTGATCGATCGAGCAAAAGCCGAGCGATTCGATTGAGCCGAGCTCATGCTGCTCGATTGAGTCGAGCTTGAGCATGAATAAAAATCGTGAGTCGAGCTCGAGCAGCTCATCGAGCACGAGCTTAAGCCTTGTAATTTTTTTTCGAGCCGACTCTATAAGCTCAAAGCTTGACTCGGCGCGGCTCATTTTCAGCCCTAATTCGAGTGCTCGACTCGTATTGCTCGAGTTCAATTCGACTAGAATTGCTCAAGAAACTCGACTAGACTCGATATATATACACATATAAAATATATTTAATTAAAATTTTATATATTTGAGCAGCTCAAGAGGAGCTCGATTCTTCAGGATTGGTGCTCGAGTTCGGCTCGTATAAAATAATCCTCGACCTCGAGTTTTACCAACTTGAGTCGAGCGGTTGACTCAAGTCTAATTGAAATGTTAACTTTTAAGTGAAATTCTTTTAAGTGAAATTCAATATTTTAACCAAAAATTAATACTTAAATTGATTGTTAACCAAATTGAAAATAGAGTAAAATAAAGGGAGAGTTGTGCGTGTTGTACGTCGGGAAGAATGATTTTATGAAGATCGGGACGGTGGCCGGAGATATGCCATCAGGCGGCGATTACAGCGGTCGCGCAATATTACTGCACTCCAATTCCTCGGGATCCGATGGTGATCTGGAACGGGGACGTGTCCCATCGCCAGTTAGGAACAGTAATGGCAGCATTAAGGGGGGATTCGCGTCGGATCTATTGAATCGTTTAGATCGCGGGCTGTCGGGTTCGGGCCGCAGGCTTAGCGTCAAGCTCCGACCCGATAGGGACCATCAGCGCCTCTCTTCCTCCCCGTCTTCCCCGGATCATGGTGGTGTTAGCGCCAATGCCGCTGCCGGAGATGATTTTCTCGGAGAGAGTGCGCCACCGGAATGGGCGTTGCTCCTCATCGGATGTCTCCTCGGCGTTGCCACAGGCCTTTGTGTTGCCGCTTTTAACCGTGGGGTCAGTTCGAATTTATTTATATTTGCCAGATTTGTGCTTTCTGGGTACCTATCTTTAATGTTGAATTGCAGTGCTTGTAAAATTTAGTTTCTGCATAGTAAAAATGGTAACTGGATATATATTGAGGGTTGACTTGAGTAGGCGATATTTTGTGTTATATTGATGAATGAATCTAATTATGCTATAGTTTTCCAATTGGAATTGGAATTGGAATTGGAATTTCATTAAGAAGTTTTCGAGCTTGTTAGTTAGATGACAATATGTTGGGATAGAGTCTGTATTTGTTTCACTCAATTTTAGCTGAGTCTTTCATTTTGATTAGGGTTATAGCCACTATAGGATGGTATTTACGTACATAAATGATGGCTTTAAGTGTTGCTTTGCGAGTTCTGTTAAAAAACACAGATTACGAGTTTTTTTGTTCCTGAATTGTTTGCAGTATTAGTACGTTGGTGTACTGGTTGATGATACTATTATTTTGAACGCGGGTTCCATTTTGAGAGCCTTGGTTGGCCCCTGACTTGATTTCCATTCTGCCAAATCTACAATATTAAGAAGTGCATCCTAATTTTTGGTTATCAGAGTGTGAAAAAAATGTATTCTTACTATTAATATGATTGGATGATTTAATTTTTTAAAAATAGTTTAACCAAAAATATCAATTCAAAAATTTTCAGAATGGAATGGCAACCAAACGCCACATTAAGCTTCCTGGAGATGTGTATTCTTGCATGTTTACGATTAATATGATTGGAAGATTTAATTTTTTTAAAATAGTTTAACCAAAAATATCAATTCAAAAATTTTCGGAATGGAATGGCACCCAAACGCCACATTAAGCTTCCTGGAGATGTGTATTCTTGCATGTTAGCTATCATTTATCTTTCCATAGTTGGTTAGAATAAACGTTATTTTCATCAGAATATCAGATGATGTTTGAGGTTGTTCCACCTAGGTGCATGTAATACATGAATGGGCATGGGCTGGTACCCCTAACGAAGGTGCTGCTTGGCTTCGGCTACAAACGCTCACCGACACCTGGCATCGCATACTTTTGATACCAGTCTTGGGCGGAGTCATTGTGGGTGTTTTGCATGGTCTTCTGGAGATACTAGATCAAATAAAGCAGTCTACTTCTTCTTCTGAAGGGCAGGGTTGGGATGTACTAGCTGCAATCGTCCCTATAGTAAAGGCTATCCAGGCTGCTGTAACTTTGGGGACTGGTGGTTCCTTAGGTCCTGAAGGCCCTAGTGTTGATATTGGAAAATCATGTGCCAATGGATTCTCAGTTACAATGGAAAACAACAGGGAAAGGAAAATTGCTCTTGTTGCCGCTGGTGCAGCCGCTGGAATTGCTTCAGGTATATATGCCTTGTATATTTATGCATCTTTTATGAAGCACTCATGCTAAACCACCTATGACTTAACCATTAGATGAATTAATTTTAAATAAATTCAAACAGTAAGAAATAAAATGATAAAATGTACTCCCAAAAATTGAAATTCCTAAATTAATTAAGGGAGTATAGAAAACGAAAAATCTGAAGAAAAAACCCTAAAACGAAAAAGGAAAAACAACACGAAAAATAATTAAAACAATAACCTAAAAACCCAAACAAATGGAGTAAAATAATAGTAGAAAAGGTAGAAAGAATTACATTTTTTTGGGCTTCATCCATTGAAAAGTAGCTTGGTCTGACATCAATTAGTGGGTCTGATACAAGTTGTCTTCTTCAATGTTGTCTTATAATCTTTTTAGTTTTGTAATTCTCTCTCTCTTCTTTTATTAGTGTATGTTTTTTTGTTTTATTATTTTGATTTTATTTTCATTTAATTTTTATTTTTAGGATTTTTCTTAATTTTTTTTATCTGATGAACAGTAGCTTGATCTGCCGGAAGTATTCCCATTATTTCAGTCTTACACACGTTTGTCTTCTTTACTCTTTTGTCTTATAATTGTTCTTCAGGGCACTTTCATGATTGAGTGATTGTTCTTTGCTAGATACCTGAATGATTGTCTTTGTTTTGACATAATCTGGCTAGACGTATTTTGAGTTCATTGAGAAATCTAGATATGAAGATATTTACTGTGTTTCTATTATTCTGAAGATAACCATTCTTCAGGATAGGTTGGTGACATTGATTTTCCACGTGCACCCCAGGTTTCAATGCAGCGGTTGCTGGATGCTTCTTTGCTATTGAGACGGTCTTAAGGCCTCTCAGTGCTGAAAACTCTCCTCCATTTACAACAGCCATGATTATATTGGCCTCGGTCGTCTCATCTACTGTATCAAACGCGGTTCTTGGGGAGAAACAGGCTTTCACCGTGCCCACGTATGATTTGAAATCTGCTGCTGGTATTTTATCTGATTCTAGTTTTTGTAGAAACTGAAATCATTTTTGGTGTTGCTGCCTGATTTATTTCTCGTATTATTCTTAATTTTCATGTACTTTTTTTATTGTACTTTTTGGCTCCTGACTGTTTTATAATGCTGAATAGTGAAGTTTGTCTTGATCTTGTGAATTCTCAATACATTTTCTCAGAGCTACCTCTGTACCTTATACTGGGGATGCTATGCGGAGTAGTAAGTGTGGCCTTCACTCGCTTGACGACTTGGTTCACCGATGCTTTTAAGTTTGTCAGAGAAAAATACGGGATTCCAGATGTAGTTTGTCCTGCTTTAGGAGGTTTAGGAGCTGGGCTAATAGCACTCAGGTATCCTGGAATATTATACTGGGGATTTAATAACGTCGATGAAATCTTGCATACTGGAAAAAATGCATCAGCCCCAGGAATATGGCTTCTAGTTCAATTAGCTGCAGCCAAAGTTGTTGCCACTGCTCTGTGTAAGGGGTCCGGGCTTGTTGGTGGATTATATGCCCCGAGTTTGATGATTGGTGCTGCTGTGGGTGCTGTGTTTGGGGGATGTGCGGGGGAGCTCATCAACAGAGCTATTCCAGGAAATGCTGCTGTTGCTGAGCCACAGGCCTATGCATTGGTAATAATTTATTGCTAGGGTAAATTACCAAAAAAAAAAAAAACTTTTGAAATCACAAGAGGTACCAACGATTTGGTCTTTAATTTACCTTCTCCATAACAAAAACATTTCAGAAACCCCTCAACATTTAAAAATTATAATAGAGTAAGGTCCTTAATTTTAACACTGGATCAAACCTTAAGGGTACTTTAAGTTTCGAAATTAGCATGCTTGGATTTTCTGTAATTACCCGTGTGCTATTATAAGTGTTGACTGGTGTTCTAATCCTACTGTAGGTGGGAATGGCTGCAACATTAGCTTCCGTTTGTTCAGTGCCTTTAACGTCGGTTCTTCTTCTCTTTGAACTGACAAAAGATTACAGAATCTTGCTTCCCCTCATGGTGAGTTATTGTTGGGATTTTGATTGCATGTCCCCATGTTGATGTTTCCTTAAAATAATCCCTGATCCTAGTGCTGTAGTGTTAGACCAATTACAACTA
Source organism: Euphrasia confusa (assembly GCA_954870475.1). Classification (NCBI taxonomy): domain Eukaryota; kingdom Viridiplantae; phylum Streptophyta; class Magnoliopsida; order Lamiales; family Orobanchaceae; genus Euphrasia; species Euphrasia confusa. The sequence goes on from OX940949.1 coordinate 6,625,765, forward strand.
CTTTTACCATACATGGGGAACACTAAGTATCTTCAACTAAGTAGATATGTGGCATTTATATTACTGGCAGTATCTTAATATAATGTTTCTAGTCAAATTCAATGTATAGTTCATTATCAGTTAATATTTGTTTAAATCCCTTGGTATCAGGGGGCAGTTGGATTGGCAATATGGGTGCCCTCTGTGACAACTCAGCCTAAGGAGACAGATACATCAGATACAAAAGGCACTCCACGAGGTTATCAGGTTGTTTCACCAACTGAAGACAAAAGCGAGGATATTGAACTCTCGGTTATTGAAAACCTCAGTAGTCAACCATTAGATATCGACATTTTACTCGAAAATATAAAGGTCTCTGTCTGTCACTTTTCCTGTCAAAACTCATTATGTGATTACTGAATAGAAGCCTAGTTCTTATGATTTTCTTATTACTGTTTTGGATTTTGGGGCATCATGAACAACAATTATCTTTTTTTTTTATCAGGTTTCTGAGGCTATGTCAAACAACTATTTGAAGGTCTCTCTGACTCAAACTCTGAGGGAGGCGCTAAACCGTATGTGTGATGATCAGCAGAATTGTGTCCTTGTGGTTGACTCCGAAGAATATTTGGAAGGCATTTTGACAGTTGGCGACATCAAACGGTATTTGTCCAAGAAATATGGCAATGCTTCCAACAGTGATTCTGTAGATGTATGCTTCTTCTTCCTTGGATTTGTTTTAATCCTCGATTTGCTGTTTCTCTGTTTACAACTTACAAGGGCATGATGTAATTTTGAATTGCGCCGCAGGTGAATACATGCCCTGTTTCCTCGATTTTTACTCGTGGGACAAGCTTTCGTGGGCGAGATCGTGGGCTCTTGGTTTGTTATCCGGATACGGATCTGGCGATGGCGAAGCAACTAATGGAGGCTAAGGGAATCAAGCAGTTGCCCGTGGTTAAGCGCGCTGAAGATGCTCAGAGAGAATTAAGAAAACGTAGAATTGTGGCTATTCTATACTATGATTCAATCTGGAATCGTCTCAGGTATCTCCTAGTTTGCAACCTATGATTTTACGTTTTTCCATTAGCGATTATTCCAATACCACCCAAGTTGTGGTGTTTACAGAAAAGCTAGAGAAATTTCTAAATATTAAATAAAACCTTTTTTTACGTTTTAATTTGTCTCGTCTTAGATTCCCCCCTTCAGAGATTCAAGACTCTGAATTGTACTACGTAATTCTAGGGGTTGGGGTTGATTTTGCATATAGTCCACTCACCTAAAATTATTTGCCCTAAACACCATTAAAAAATCTTTCTAACTACTCAATTTCCTAACCTTAACCTTAAAGCCTAAATTATGACAAAATACGCTTAATCGTTCTGTTTATTTAATCGTTACCTGATTATGCTGGGACAACAATGTGAATGATCTAACCCTTGCTTATTTTCCTAAACGAAATTTGAAATTCAGACATTTATTTTACAATTTTTTTAACAAGAACTCCTCTACTTTCATCTGCTCCAAACCACATGGTAGATTTTGTTTATCCCTTTTTATATAGAGTAATTATTTCATGCTCATTTAGTTTCTCAAGCTTGACTTATTTGTGAGTATTTCAAATTCTGGATATTAAAAAAAAGTCCGATTTCTTTTCTGGTTTGTGCAGAGATGAGTTCAATCATCGAAAGTCATCGGTACAGCAAAATGAAAACGATTCTGGGAAAAATATAACAAACATCCATCAATAACATGTCACAATTAATAATCGGAGTTCAACCATATGCCAACGTACCTGTGCTGTGAAGCAGATGGAACCAACATCAGTTTTGGCCTGGGATTTCACTTTCATAAGTGATTTACGGATCTTTTCTTCTTATATATTCGATCTTTGCTTTCGCCGATAAATGTATGGTGATGATTGATAAATCCTAGCACTTACAGATAGCATGCTCTTGTATATTATCATTTCTGGCATTGAGAAAAACTCAGAACAAATTAGAAGCTTGTTATTAGGGGGAAATGGCTATACGTAAAGGGTTTTTGGCAAATACTACCGGATCTATCATGATGCATTCTAGTTTTACAGCTTTTGTATTACAGGTCGGACCAATAAAAGCAGTACTCGCTCATTTTCACCCAGTAATTATTAAAATAAAATATTATTATTAGTTTTCACTATTTTAGAAAATTTAAAATATTTGATGAAATGTTTCAATATAAAATGAAATATTATGTTGGGAATATACAGGGAAAGAAAACTTAAAATCTGATTTTTCTTGACAAACTGTGGATTAAATTAGTGGAGAACCAGATCTTTGTTCCCAAAAAAAAATTAAAAAAAATGAAACAATAAAACAGCAATTCCACTTTAGTCCTGTATGTATGCCTAAAGTTCTTGAGCAAATAAGGGCAAAACATCACCATAAATTTACACATTCGGCCCAAGCGGCAATCGACTCATAAGCTGCTGATAAACCGAGGACCCATCCGTAGAATCTGTCACGGGCTCCATTTTAGGCTCCGCTTTTGGTAGAACAAATGCCATATTATCATCGATGGGTTGAATTTGACGTTGCCCTAAATATGGATGAACCTGCATGGCAGGTAACTTCCCTTGATTATGTCCTAAACCAGCCAACCCCAGATTGAAGCTAGGCTGATTCAACCCAAACCCAAAACCACGACCTGGCCCGCTCATCTGATGTGGCCGGCCCTGGAGACCATATGAGCCCAGTGAATGCCTGTTGAACCGGCCCAAACTGCTGTGCATTTGGGAAGAAGGATCAGGCCTATGCATGTGATTTGCAGCCGAAGCTTGTAGGGCTGTAAGTGTGTTTGGGCCACTGTGATGACCGTGGCTGCTATTGCGGGCCACAGGAACATCATGGTTGTGCTTGCCCTCATACGTAGTTATCACCGACTTGAGGTCATGAGAGGCCCTCTCCACGTGTTTACGGACATTGCAGCCCGGGCTCGTGCACTTGTAGTAACTCCTGCATCAGATAAGCCAAAAAGATCACTCAATATCTTGAGCTTTTAGGGATGATTACAAAGCTATTCATGAAGATTAGCTTGATTGCAAAAACAATCTGCCATCTCTGAAATTATAAAGCCTCCCAACACAAAAGTTCCAATACACTCCTATGAAGTTTTTATTTATATTAAGGGTTCAGAAAAAAAATACCTAGAAGTTTGACATAATCCCAAGAAACATAACTTCAAAAATTACAAATATACTCCTGAAAAATAATTTGCTTACCCCTTTGAAACAAAACAATCAAAACATCCCTTTCATATTTATAAAAAAGTTCCAGTTAGCCCCTTCATGTTACTTTTCGTAATTTTGAAAGTTAGTTGGGTATTTTCATAAATTCGTCAGGCCTCAGGGGATTTTTTTTCAAGTATCTCTTATAATTTCTATGCAAGTAGCCATCTCAAGAGGGTGCATTATGTCAAAAATAAACAAATCTCAATGGGATATTTGCAGTTATTAAATATTTTGTGTAATTAGGCCATCCCTAATTTTCTGTTATCCATTTGATTAAGATTTTAGTCATAATGCTAATGAAATGAGTAACAAATGAAACACAAATTTGACCTCGGATTCGGATTTCCTTTGACAACTTTCTGGCCATACTTGCGCCAGCGGTACCCATCATCTAGGATATCCACCTCACTAGTCGTTTGGACCACAACTCTTGGCTCCCTTATGGCTCTTGTAGCCCCAGTAATCTCCGAAGCATATATCTCAGTTCTCCTATAATAATTAATAATAACAATAAATACATTTATCTTCAAATTAACCAACAAGACCAAAATATATATATATCAAAACCCAATGTAATACTAATATACTGTAATAAAAAAAGGAAACCTTCTCTTCGACTCGGATTCATCTCCTTCCCCATCGTAACCCGCCGAAACACTTGCATGTGTCACATGATCATCATCACCGTCCCCATCCCCGTCATTTGAAAAAGTACAAGAACCCTCCACAACATCCCCTGACTCATATCGGGACCCACCACCATTATCGCTGTATTCTTGAGCTGACCAAGCAACATTTCCATCACAACTCATCCTCATTCGTTCGGGCTCAAGTGACGGCAGCATCTCACTAGGCCCATTTGGGGGTCCGAGCAGTGACGGCGAGGACCTTTGGCTAAGTGGTTTTGGGTGGTTGTGGGGCCCCTTATAAATGATTTCTGTGATATGGCCCTCGCAGGACCGTTCAACTTTCTTCTTGACGAGACAATTGGGATGTGTGCACTTGTAGTAGCTCCGGGGGTACTCACTACCTTTTACCTGTTTTTGACCATACTTTCTCCAGTTATAGCCGTCCTCCTCGACCTGGCCACTACTCTTTTGATCCAAGTCATCCTCGCGAGGCTCATCAAAAGACGGAGAATTTTCGGCCTGTGGGTCCAAGGTTTGGGTTTTAGATGGTTCTATTCCTTGATGAAGACGTGAAGTGTCTGAATTAAAGGAAATGCCAAAACTAGGAAAAGGATGTGGAGTAAAACCGGAAGCGTGTACCTGGTCAATTGAGAGAGCAAATGCATTATAAAATACATTACTAAGAAGTGTGCTTAATGTCAAATAAACATAGTAGCCATTTTTTAGAAAGACTAGAAAGTATGAACTGATATATATAGGGGTAAAATTGGACAGTATTGAGGGTGCGCTTTAAAAAAGAGAAACAAATGTTAGAGATGTTTATGTAATTACAAAAAAAAAATTCTGTTGGCAGGCAATCAAGCTAAACTTTTACAATAATGGATTTTAACATGGTAAGAGAGATAATATTTTACTTCATTTTTCTGATTAAAATCATGGGTTGATCCAGAATCCGGAATGGGCTTGAATACAAATGATGTAGCATCTTCAAAGGTATTATCCTTGAATTTATCACGGTCATCCATCATCAATGTAGAGTTTCTATTGTTACAACTTGGGCCGAATAAAAATTTCCCAGTTGTGGGAGATGGCTGAGCCTGCACAAAAACCATAATTGATTTACATTAGAAAAGAGCATATATATCATCATCCGCCCATTTAAAAATACAGCACATGCTTCACAAAATATCACCTGAATTTAAAACTACAATTATGAGTTAGTCCAAATTTAACACGCCATAACTTATCCCCTCAAAAAAAAGATTCAACAAACAATGGTGTTCATTATTATCACAGTGGTTAATAAAAAGAGTAATTAAAAACCATAAGAGGGTGTAATTATAAATTTATAAATGATGTGTTATTATTTTTCTTTTTCCCTTTTTTGTAATTAGAGTATTAGACTTTACTTTATAGGTACTTCTTGAAATTCTCCTTAATCACAATCCCCAAGCAACACATCATTTGATCAAGAAAATCACAAAATCTTACTGAAAGTCTTACTCTTTTTTTTCTCATTAACAATGAATCTTAATAATGATCTTTTAAGTTCTATACTCAATTTAAAAGTGCTCACCAGCGAATTAGTAAGGAAAACCGGAGAATCCAGCAACGTAGTCGGGCTAAGCCCGGGAGGAATTGTCAAATACGGAGACCGAACTCCTTGGTACTTAGAAATATCGCCATGCCTAATGTTTTCTGTATTCAACCTCGGAGCATTAAAACCGGCCCTGGCTGCCCTTCTTTCCATAAGGCCTCTGCGTGAGCTCATTTTAGGTTCATCGAGGTGTGTGCTAGCTTCTGTCAGAAAATCTTGTTCTTCGGCCCCTTGAATATAGTGGCAGTTTTTATTTTCACTAATAGAGCTTGTGTATGACCGTATGAGTGTGTCGTCGTTGCTTACTGATGAAAAAAAGGCCTGCGGGCTTGGGCTCGGAGGCATCCAATCTCCCATAATAGCAACATTATCATCAAAACTACCCATGGGGCTCCTTCTTCTCTTGCCTTTTGTTAGGCCCACTTTAAACAACACACTAGATCAAGGAGCAGGTTCCGAAAACCTGATAGATGGAAGTACACACAGAAATAAATAAATATCTGCTTCCGTGTAGTTTCGGTTCAAGTTTATCCGATCACATTTAGAGATGATTACACAAATGACCCCCAAGCACAAACAAAAAAAAAGAATAAACAATTACCATACACTATCAAATTTTAATTATTCGAAAAACAGAAAGGAAGCTGATACCAGATGAGAAATTATATCAACAAATGCAGATATTTTTCAAATGTCTATCAGCATATACTTTTATTCCTACTTCATATAAAATCAATATATGTATATATGTGTGTATATATTTCCAGCTCAGGTAATGATCATCAGTATTGCAACTAGCAGGCCCACTACATATACATGAAAACATGATCTTAACAAAGAGGAAAATCCTAAACAAAAAAAATGATATTTGGGGAAAATTTAAAAACCAATTTTTTCGCAACAAAAATAAAATAAAAAATTACTAAAAAATCAAACACGAAACTTAAAAAATCATTAATCAAATGATTGGTACCTGAATCTCGAAACGCCCTTTCTCCGACTCTACTCCGATCAATCTCTGCTAAATTTAATTATGTTTTTCTATTGAAGAACCAAACAAAAAATATGAAATAAATAAATCAGCTGCAGTAAAATCAGAATCACCTCACCTTCGTTTTTCCTATTTCTACTCTCTCTCTCTATATAGAATTAGTTCAGCAGTTAGCAGGATCGCTGATAAGATTTAAACGGAAACAAAAATGGAAAGTATGAAATTGAATTTAACAAAAACCAAAAACCAGCAATGGAAAAACATTTGGGGTTTGTCGGTTAATTACGGCATTTTTTTGGATCTTTTTGGAAATATATACAATTATTAGTATTACTATTATTGTTATTGTTGCGAGGAAAAGGCAATTATTGAGCAACGCTTTGAAATGAGTACTCGCTTTTTTTCTATAAATGATTCTCTAATCCCCGCGCGTAGGGCCTTTTCGGGAATTTTAACCAAGTTTGACTGGCCAATGAGATGCTGCCATCTGGATGGGAAAAAGGTTGACTGATGTGGGGACAGTTTATTCATTCATTCCTTCATCAATTCTCTATTATTTTGGTAACGGGCAAGTAATTTATCTCCGTATTTATTTATTTTGAAAATAAAATTTATAGCGTGAATTACTTTTTTGTCCTCCAAAAAACCACCATTTGTGTTGAATGTGGGGGCAGCAACGGGACATTACTTTTAAATCAATTACTATTACATGAGTATATGATATATACCCACCTAATTAAATTAAATTATACAATTTCTGCCACTAATATAAGTATTCAGACTTTTATTTTTAAATTTACAACAGTAATCACATTGATCTTAAGAAAATTATAAATACTCCATGATTATTTTAGTTTTTATTATTTTAAAACGAGTGGGGTGTAGTTAATTATTTAATAATGACATATTGAATTGATATATATAGGGGCGCTATTCAATATTTAAATTCCTACGCAAATAATTGTGTATAATAATTTATTACTATTAGACAAAGAGGCTACCAAACCCCCTTACAATTGATATTAGTGTGATACTGTCTACGCATACTAGAAGGGCTAATGTTTTTTTAATAATACAATATCTGTTTATTACTTTATTTTTCATCTATACAAATACAATATTACGTATATAACTTAAAATTATTATATGAATCCCTAAGGCTAAAGATATAATAGTAATTAATTATTTTTTATGACAATAAAGTCGAAGTGTATATATACAATACAGATGATCTGCATATTCAAACTTTTAGACCATCATGAAGATCAGTTGTATTATTTGAACATAAGTACAATTTAGTGACACATTATACATAATTTGTACCTATTAATGTGTACCTCAACATTATTGTTAGAAGTACAATTATTCAACTTTATACATGTAAGATTCATTAAATAAGACACAAAGCAATTTGTATTTGATATCTAAATTTTGATATTTCTCTTAGACCATCTGCAACAGCGGGTGTCAAATTTGACATTTCTCACCTGCCACGTCAGCTTGACACCCTCAATTAACACTTTCTTTTCAGCACCAACCCAACAGGGTGTTATTCAAAGTGTCAATTATTTTCTCTTTCTTCCACATCACCATATCCTATACCCCACAATATTTTTCATTTCTCTTTATTTATTTTATATATATAATTATGAAATTTAAAATTACTACATAATTAATTTTACTAATTTATTTATAAAATTTAAAAATTAAAATAATTAAAAAAAATTATTTCTTCTTTTTTAATTTAAAATATATATATATATATATATATATATATATGAAATTTAAAATTACTACATAATTAATTTTACTAATTTATTTATAAAACTTAAAAATTAAAATAATTTTAAATAATTCAAAATATTTTAAAATAATTAATAATAATATTTATTTCAATATATCACACATTATTATTCACCATTTTTGATAAAAAAACCTACATAAAATATTGAAAATATTAAAACACACACACAATAAACATATAAAATCAGAGAGATAATTAAAAAAAAAAATTATGCAAATATTTTTATAATATTTATTAAAAAACACATTAGTAAAAATAAATAAAATTGCGATAATAATTTTTGTAATATTTATTAAAAAACACATTTATAAAAATAAATAAAGTTGCGATCATAATTTTTATGCAAATATTTTTATAATATTTATTAAAAAAACACATTAATAAAAATAAATAAAGTTGCGATAATAATTTTTATGCAAATATTTTTGTAATATTTATTAAAAAACACATTAGTAAAAATAAATAAAGTTACGATAATTTTTATGCAATTTTTGTAATATTTATTAAAAAACACATTTGTAAAAATAAATAAAGTTGCGATTTTTTTTTTGTCAAAATCATACAAACCTAGAGTCTATTTATAGAGGATAAAAAATAAAAAATAATGGTATTTTTATTTTATTTTTATTTTGATTAATTAATGTGTAAAAAATGATTTTAAAATAAAGGAAAAAATAAATGACACATGTCATTTTTGTAGCAGACGTTTATGTTTTCTTTTTCGGAAGTGGGGCCATGTGTGGGGATAAAGAAATTTGATACCCGGATCAAAATTTGGTTCTGGGCCCACATGGTGTCAAATTTGACACATTTGACACCCTCTGCTGGAGCACTTGACACACTATTGACACATTATTTGATCCCCTACTGCACATGGTCTTAAAGTATACCTCTATTTATACCTACCCAATACGATGAAATAATTAATGCATGTAACGTTATAACGCATATACGGTATATATCATTACATCACATGTTACGTATGCGTTGCTATTAGCATGCATCTTCTAGTGATTTGCGGAACCTTTGGATTTTGGAGAATTCGTCCTTGTGTATTAATTTGACTATGTAATTTATTTACCGCTCGCAATCTTTGACATTTTTTTTTTTTTATTGATTTTGGGGTGATTAGTGGGATAAGGATTAGACTCATGGAATATTTTGGTGATTTTTGTTTTATTAAATACTAAACAGGGATCTGAAGAGATTTTGTGGTTGACATAAAAAAACCGAAATAATAAGTAGTAGTGTAAATGTTGATTTTGGCGACAATGTTTTTGTACTTGTGTTTTTGTTGTTTTTTCAGGTTTGCAGGTGCATGGAAAAGGAGACTAGAGTCTCCGTTTTTGGAACGATGGAATAGGCATGAAACGGCGACAGGAGTCGCCGCCTATGGCACGCGAGGAACGGCGACAGGAGTCGCCGGGTTTGCACACGCATGGAAATGGCAAGGAACGGCGACAGGAGTCGCCGGGTTTGGTGCAGGACGCGGACTTGGAGACTGTAGTCTCCGCTTTTGTACAATTCATGGACCCGGCGACTGGAGTCGCCGGTTTTGGTGATTCATGGAATCAGCGACTTTTGTCGCTGAGTTTGGCAAGCTACGGAACCGGCGACTGGAGTCGCCGGGTTGGGGATTGATGAGAAACGGCGACTGGAGTCGCCGTTTGTGACACTCAACTTGTTTCCAGCGACTCTTGATTTTGACATAGTTTTAATACTAAGTACTTACTACGTGCTTTCTTTCACCAGGTACTCAGTTCGAGGAAATGAAGAATTGTTCTAAGTTTGCAACTTCAACAAGATCGACGACCATGAAGACGATGAAATTCTGAGGCTTCAACACTTAGAGATTTTCACAAGAAAATGAAGATGAAGAATTGAGATCGATGGAGTCAAGATTGAAATTGAAGTTTGTTTTTGAAATTGAAGATTCAAGATTCGAAGATTCAAGAATCGAAGATTCGAGATTCCAAGATTCAAGAATCCAAGTTCTACAAAGATGATGTCATCCATTGAAAAGTGACATAGGCCAAGCATGCGACGAATGAGAACGTGCCACGTCATCACTCTCACATGTGCGGCTCTACTATAAATACCCATGGATGTTCATTTCATCATTTAACGATTTTGAGAGAACGAAATCTGATTTTTAGAATCGTAACCGAGCTTAGAGCTTCGAGTTTGTGTAGTAGCTTTTGCGCCGTGTGCCAGAATTAGAGTTAGGAGATTTAGCTCTAGGTACTCGTGTGCTAGATTGCAAGTTAGTGGGAGTTGTCGAGACACTCGGGAAACTTCTTGTAATCGCTTTGCCTACCATACTCTTCAGTGTAATAGTTTAAGTTTTGTGATCAATGAAATGAAAACTATTACATAACTTTGTCTCCACCTTTTACTTTACGAATTGTGTGAGTGTTTGCTTGACGGAAGCTGGTGTCTGTGAGTTCAAGACCAATTTCACGAAAAATTGGTATCCTACGCTGAAGGCGTAATTTCATTTGGTATCAGAGCTGGACGTCATACGTATAAGACGTGATCCGTTACTAGACTTCATATTTTCCGCCATGATGGAGTCGTCTATGTTTGTTCAGAAACCGATTATGCTTACACATCAAAACTACTCGAACTGGAAAGCCAAAGTTTCAGCTAGAATTAAGGGATATGACTCTAGAGCTTGGATGGCTGTTTTAGAAGGATGGGAACGTCCTTATACTGAAGACGCTGATGGTCATAGAACTCCGAAACCGGAACGGAGTTGGACTAGAGAGGAACATGACTTATCGACTGCAAACAGCAAAGCTCTACTTCTTATCTGTGAATGGCTGGATCTTAGTATGTACCAGCTGGTAAAAAATTGCACTTCTGCCAGAGATGCATGGGAGACTCTACAAAGAACTTGTGAGGGAAGTCATGCTGTTAAGCGATCAAAAATCCGAACTATCACTGCTCAATTCCATCAACTTCGAATGAGGGAAGATGAAGATATCAATGACTACCTAGACAAGATCATGAGATATGTGAATGAAGCTTTTGAACTTGGAGAAATCTTTCCTGCTCCCATGGTATATGAGAAAGTCCTCTCGAGTGTTAGCACCAGGTTCGAGAGTAAGGTGCTGACTATCGAAGCACGAAATGACGAGAACCAAAACTGGGATTATGCAGATTTGATGGCTGATTTAAGAAACTATGACTTAACTCTCAAAGTACGAAGTAATCCTGATATGTCGCTTGTCTACGAACCGATGACTGCTCTAAAAATTTCTGAGAAGGGTAAGAGTTCAAGAAGTATGAAACCTCAGAAAACTCCTTCGAGAAATGAGAGATCTGAAAGCAGTTTCTCAGCTGATATGAATGAATCTGATGACGATGAAGCGGAGGACATTGAACGGTTGATGAATTCAAATAATCCGGACAGAATTGCCGCACTGACTGAAATCGTCACGTATCTTGTGAAGCAAGAATTTAAGAGAAAGAATCAAGCTCGAAATTTTCGAAAGTTCCAGAAAAATTCTAACTCATTTCAGAGAAACTCAGACAACCGAAAACAAACTTCATTCTCTGACAAAAAAGTTAAGGAGACAAAACTATCTCCATATTCATCGACTAGCAAGGATGTTTCTAAAATGCAGTGCTTTGAATGTAAGGGATTTGGACATGTCAAAAATGAGTGTCCCAATTTGCATCGCAAAAAGAAACTGCCGGTGAGCTATGTCGTATTCGATGATGAAAATGTTATCTCAGACAGCGAGGAGTCTGAGAATGAAAATTCTGATAACGAGGAGGACAACGCTCTAGTTGTCACTTTTGATGAAAACTTTGATCTATCAAACGTGGAGGTTGAAAACTTTGTTTTTGATGGGTTCCTGAAAGATACTGCAACTGCAGACAACATTTTTTGTGTAGCATCAGCGAATCGAAATTTTTGTGATGATGATATCTTTTCGGATGTTGAATCCGTGACAGAGTCTGTGGAAAACGAGATGACACCTAAAAAATCTCAAACCAAATGTGTAACTGCTGAATTACTTGCCTTAAACGAGAGTCACTCTGAACTCTCAAAATCCTATGACTTGGTTATCACTGAGAATGGTGCACTTGAGGTGTCTTTAAAAGTTCTTACAGAATCTTGTAACGAACTCTCAACTTCAAACCGAAAGATGTATGACGAGGCTGTAGAGTTGAAAAATTCAGTTGAAAAGACGACAGACGAGAAGCGGAGGTTGAATAATTCTCTAACAATTCTGAAGATGAAGTTTGATACTCTCTTCGAAGAAAAACATAAATACTACAAAGAGTTTGTTGAACTAAGAGAATCTTTTGAGAAGTCGAACTCTGAAAATTCGAGACTGAAAGCTCTCCTGAAGAAGGAAACTACAGAAGTTAAGAAACTTCAAACCTTGTTCAAAAACTCCGAGGCTGAGAATGATGAACTTAAGTCATCCCTTCTGAAAACTCAGACTGACCTTGCCATGACAGACAAGGAACGCTATGCTTTGAAAGAAAAACTTCACATGACTGATGAACTTTTGAGGAAGATGAATACGAACTCTTCTGTGTTTGATAATGCTGCTTCTTACATGAATCCTAATCGCTATGGACTCGGATTTCAGAAAGTTTTTGAGTCTATATACTCGACGCCAGAAAAGAAGAAAGATGTAATTTTTGTTAAAGCATCAAACGATCAGCCTGAGGATAAAAGCAAGGATGACGCTGAATCATCCAAACGGAAGGACATTGCTGAAGGAAAGAAGATTATTGAGTCTCCTGACTCTAAACCTCAGAAGTCAGTCTTGACTTCGAACTCTAAATCTGATACATATCAATTTCCTAAAAATATTGTGAAACATCCTCGAGGGATCTTGCCTTATGAGAAGACGTTGATGAAGAAGTTGGATAAATCTCAGAACTTGAAACTGAACCGAAAAACTGCTCATTCTAGAAATGTTTCTGTCAAAACACCAACAAAAGTTGAAACTCGTCAAAGACGAGAATATGTCTGTCACTATTGCAATGTGCTCGGACACATAAGACCGTTTTGTTACAAACTTAAAGCTGACATGAACCGTGAGCTAATGACAATGGCTGAAAAATCACAAATTTCTCAAAAGCTGAAAGCTGAGAAAAATATGACAAACTCACGAAATGTTGATATGAAGAAGGCTGAGGTTGCTAGAGACTTGAAGAAACCCATTTCTCCAAACTTGACAAATAAGACAAATTTGAAGACTGTGACTGAGAAAAAAGTCCAAAATTCTAAAGACAAGAAGAGATGGGTGCCTAAATCTCAAAAGAGTAAAACTGAACTTAACTCTAACTACAAAAGTTGTTGGCAACCAAGAGAGCTCATTTTTTGCAATGTTGCACTTAACGCATCTGAAAATGGAACCAAAGGAATTTGGTATTTTGATAGTGGATGTTCCCGCCATATGACTGGCACGAAAAAGTTTCTGAAAAATTACGAGCCTATGACTGGTGCTCCCGTGGTGTTTGGAGGGGGAGCGAAGGGCATCGTAAAGGGAAAGGGGACTCTACAAATTAAAGGTTTACCTCCTATCAGAAATGTGGTCCATGTAAAAGGACTTGTTGCAAATCTTATCTCCATCAGTCAACTGTGTGATGAAGGACTGAATGTGAGTTTCGATAAGGAGTCGTGCAGAGTTTTTGATGGTGAAGGGAAGTGTATAATGGAAGGTCCACGAGCTAAAAATAATTGCTATACAACTGAGTATAGTTGTTTTTCTATGACCGTTCCTAATGAGGTTGATTTGTGGCATCAACGGCTTGGACACACTGGCACTCGAAATCTGAGTAAACTGGTTAAGGGGGAGATAATTCGAGGAATCTCTCAACTCCCCAAAATTGAAAAACGAGTGTGTGGTGACTGTCAAAAAGGCAAACTAACGAGAACCTCCCATCCTGCACTGCCAACTTTAATGAGCACTTCAGCTCCCTTCGAACTATTACATATGGACTTGATGGGTCCGATGGAGGTTAAAAGTATAGCAAAGAAAGAATATGTGTTGGTTGTCGTTGATGACTTCTCTCGCTATACTTGGACAAGATTTTTGGCTACCAAAGATGAAACTTTTGATGCCTTCAAAGGCATTGTGAAATGGATCAAAACAAATCATGAGGCTAAAGTAAAAAGGATCAGAAGTGATCATGGTACTGAATTTCAAAATGCTAGCTTCAATGAATTGTGTATGATGAAGGGAATTCATCATGAATACTCGGCCCCAAAAACTCCTCAACAAAATGGGATTGCCGAACGCAAAAATCGGACGCTGCAAGAAATGGCACGTGTAATGCTAATCTCTAAGAACCTTGCACGAACTTTTTGGGCAGAAGCTGTCTCCACTGCTGGTTATATTTTGAATCGGATAAGTATTCGATCTGGGACGACCGCAACTGCCTATGAACTTGTGAATGGCAAGAAACCTTCAGTTGCACACTTTCGTATCTTTGGCTGTACCTGCTATATTTTGAAGGATCGTGATCCTCTAAAGAAATTTGAAGCCAAAGCTGATCGTGGAATTTTTGTTGGTTATAGCCAAAATAGCCATGCTTATCGTGCTTACAATCTTCGAACTAAGAAAGTCATCGAAACTGTGAACATTAACTTTGATGAACAAGACTTTCTTGGAAAAGATGTGGATGAAGACTGGGTTAAAGAAGGAATTTTGGAATATCAAAATTTTTCTCCTACACCCGCAACTGCTGTTCCTGAGAATGCGAATCCTGATAATTTTCCTCCAAACACTTCACCTGAAGTTGGAGATTCTAGCAATCAAAACAATGGTACTTCTTCTGAGGATGATGAAACTGAGGAAATTGAAAATCCTGCTGATGGTCCAAGAGAAGCTCCTGGACATATTCAAAAACGACATCCTCCGAATCAGATAATTGGAAACTTGAATGAGCGAACTACGCGCTCAAAGAAACCGACAAATTCTCTAAATGAACTCTACAATATCTGTACTTCTGCTATCTATAATGAAATCAGCATCTCTTGTTTTCTCTCTGAGAATGAGCCGAAAAACTACAAGGAAGCCATGAAGGAAGATTTTTGGATCATGGCCATGCAAGAGGAGTTGAATGAGTTTACTAGAAATCAAGTTTGGTCCTTAGTTCCCAGAACGTCAAACATGAATGTAGTTGGAACTAAATGGATTTTCAAAAATAAAACAGATGAGCATAATCAAGTTGTGCGAAACAAAGCTCGTCTTGTTGCCCAAGGATATGCCCAAGTAGAAGGCATAGATTTTGATGAAACATTTGCTCCGGTCGCACGAATTGAGTCCATCAGACTATTAATTGCTATTGCATGCCATCTTGGCATCAAACTCAGACAGATGGATGTCAAAGCTGCCTTCTTGAACGGTGTACTAGAAGAAGAAGTCTACGTTGCCCAACCTAAGGGTTTTGAGGATCCGAAAAAGCCAAGTCATGTCTACAAACTTCACAAAGCTCTCTATGGGTTGAAACAGGCACCTCGCGCCTGGTATGGATGTTTAACGGACTATCTTCTAAAGTTCGGTTTTGAACGTGGCTCTGTGGACAAAACTCTTTTCATTAAACGGGATGGGAAACACATGATGGTTGCTCAGATTTACGTTGATGACATTGTCTTTGGCGCTACCTGCTCTAAACTCGTGAAAGCTTTCACGGAATCCATGTCTTCAACTTTTCAGATGAGTCTTGAAGGAGAGCTACATCAGTTTCTTGGGCTACAAATTTCTCAACGACCAGATGGAATATTCGTTTCTCAAAGCAAATATGCGAAAAACATGGTCGAAAAATTTGAGATGCACCACGCTAAGCCCGCCAAAACTCCCATGGCGACGACTGAACGGTTATCTAAATCTACTAAAAGTCGAAGTGTTGATCAAACTCTTTTTCGTTCCATGATTGGAAGTTTACTTTATCTAACCGCTACTCGCCCTGACATTATGCTTAGTGTTTGTATGTGTGCTAGGTACCAAGCTGATCCAAAGGAAGACCATCTAAGAGCTGTCAAACGGATTCTCCGCTACATCTCTGGAACCTCTGAACTTGGCCTTTGGTACGCATGCGACACTTCATCAAATCTTGTTGGTTACTCCGACGCGGATTGGGCAAGCGATACTGATGAACGTAAGAGCACTTCTGGTTGCTGCTGCTTCCTTGGAAATAATATTGTGTCTTGGCATAGTCGCAAACAAAATTGCATAGCTCTCTCGACTGCCGAGTCTGAATATGTTGCAGCTGGAAGTTGCTGCACTCAAATGCTTTGGTTGAAACAAATGTTGAATGACTATCTCATCGAGAGTGCTCCATTGGTGCTGTTTTGTGATAATCAGAGTGCTATCAAAATCAGCGAAAATCCTGTCCAGCATTCAAGAACTAAACACATCGACATTCGACATCATTTCATTAGAGATTTGGTTGATCGTGATATAGTCAGTCTACAGCATATTTCAACAGAAAAACAGCTCGCTGACATCTTTACCAAACCTCTTGACTTTGAGAGATTTCAAACTCTAAGAAATTCTCTCTGCATGTGTTCTCTTTAAGAGTTCACGAAAATTTTGAAGTCTGAAAGATTATTTTCTTTACTTCTGAATATGCACGCCGAATCGTCGTGGATTAGTCTAATAAAGTTGAACATGGATTCGAGGCCGCTTTTGTCTTCGGACCCAAGTGCATTTATTCCTCTGAGTACGAACATGTGAACTTGGCATATAACTCCCTTAAGCTTCATTTGCATAGATCCATAATACCAAGTAACGGAGGACGCCGGTTACCCCGGCTCCCCTCTTCGAAAGGTAGTACATGGACGCCATTATTTAAGATGCTCTTCAATCACACTTCGGAGATGCGGGATGATCCTCGCTCCCCTCTGACTGCTGTAATGAGCATCTGTTGCATTTCATTTAAAAGCTAAAAACTCGTCTGGAGGACGCAGGTCGAACCTTGCTCCCCTCTGATTGAAGTAAAAAGCTAGTCCCAAAGTGGAGTGCCTTAAAAGTTCATCTTGTACTCATGAATTAAAATCTCTTGTGCGGTGCTAACTCATCAAATATGTTCCGACGAAACACGGCATGTATTCTTGTGATTGTGACGAAGGACAAGTTCAATATCTATCACATACTTCGGTCCATTCCACCCGTTTTTAATATGAGAGATTTTCATATACCTCAAAGTTGCTATCACCTCGTGTGAAAATTTTTTTTTGGTTTTGGAGACTGATGAATATGTGGATTCTTTTCTGGGAAAATATTTGCTCTTCATTGCCTAATATCACCCCTCGAATCTCCACTAAAATGGTTTTGAATGTTTGTAGTGTGTTGAACACTTGAATGACTAACTCGGGATGTGTTGTTTTGATTTTGCATTTTTGTAGTTCATATCCAGCGCTACGTGGTTTACCATCTCTGAAGTTTAAATTTTGAGTGTAGCGACGGCCAACTCGCAAAATTCAAGTGAAAACTTTTTGGGGACTTGGACACGAAATTTAAACTAAGTCCTGCAGACGCAAAAACCGGACACTCTTCAAGAAATCCGGAGACTCGTGTCTCCAGTTTCTTGGCTACCCTGACTGTGCCAAAAACCGGAGACTCAACTTCACGAAACCGGAGACTCAACTCATGTCCACAAAAATGGAGACTCAACCAAATCCGGAGAATCACAACAAACGGAGACTCAAAAACGGAGACTCAACTACACTCAAACCAGCGACTGATGTCGCACAAAAACGGAGACTCGCACGAAAACGGAGACTCCTGTCTCCGGTTTTTAGGCAACTCCACTGAGAAAACAAAGCAACTATCAACTTTTGCCTTAGCCAAATTCCAGAGTCTACGGAAAAACCACAAACCAAGTTTTTCAACCAATGGCTCTCAACTTCGTTTCTCAACCGACAGCTCTCAACTTCGGTTTTCATGCCTTGGTTTGATTTTCATTACTCTAATTTTTATTTATTTTATTATTTATTATTTTTGAAAATTATTATTTTAATAATATTTTCAAATTAATAAATTTTTGCTCGTCTTTTTGACCTAGTTTTTCTTCTTGAGATGAGCTGTTTGCAGGTCTTGGACTGGGCTTTTTCATTCCGACGGGCGGCCCAAATTTTTCCTATAAATAGGCCTGGATGAAAACCTATTTCATTTACGCTTTCATCAAAACTCTCTAACTCTCGAATTCTCAAGTTCTCCAACTCTCGGCTATCAACTGCAAGTTCAGCGACCGAAACTCTTAGTTCTAAGTTCTTACTTTTCCGTTGCATCCGGCAACTCTAGCTTTGCGCAACCGGCGCCCTGTACTTGTTTCTGTGGTTGAATTTCATTTTCGCGATTTACCAATCTCACAGCTGCTAACTGTCAGTTTCTCATCTTTCTGAACTGTGCAATGGCGAAGAACTTTGATGACATGATGGCTGACATGACTGCGTATCTGCAAGAGCAGTTCGACAAAGCTCCGTCTCCTGTTTCAAAGAAAGCTGCATATGAAGAATTGAAAACTCATCTTGACAAAGTTGATCGTCGCAAAGCTTTGTCAGCTGAACCTGACTTGACTAAATCTGCAACTCCGGCTCACTCTTCTGCTCGTCTTCCGGGCAAGGAACAAAAGTCAGGAAAAACTAAGGAAAGAGACACTTCCCTTCGCATCTACAAGGGTATTGTGTCTAAGGATGAATATTACAAGTTACTCGCAGCTGGCGAGATAACTAAGGATGGAAAGAAGGTTGTGAAAATTCCATCTTCTGTGACTGTGACTGCTGATACTGATCCCAAGAAAACAAACCCAAAGACTCCATCTGGGAGTACATCTGGAAAGAAACCAGCAGTCAGTGGAAGTGGAGTCAAACCTACGACTTCAAAAAATTCTGGTGGTGGGTCGATTGTAAAGTCGAAAACTCATAGTTCCCAAAAACCACCCTTGGCACCTCATTCCTCGGGATCAGCTGGATCCCAAGTCTCAACTGATGGCTTCAAATATATTGCGGAATACTCAGAGTGTCCGAAAGCTCACTCAAGAGAGTTTTTCACTGCGACTGCCGAACGTCGCCACAAGCTAATTGAGAAGCTACCGATCCACACTGATAGAACTATCCTCAAGGAGGACTATGAAAAGCATGGCATCACGCAATTCCTGACAAGGATGCACATGCTCAAGTCTGTGAACCTAACTTATCGCTACTCCATTCCTATCCTTTCCAAGTTTTATGCTAGTTTGTCTCCCGACTTTGCTAATCCGAAGAGTCGGCTGTATGGTTGTTTTATTTTTCGTGAAAAGTTATACAAGTTCCGTCCTTTTTCCATCAACGCCTTTCTGGAAAGATTGGAAGTCGATTCCAGATGGACGACACCGACAGCTGCGGAACGAGCTGATGACCTAATGATTGGCACTTTTGTCACTCAAAAGAAAGTTAAGTCTGAACTGCCACCGCCTTCCAAGCTGTCAGCTTTCTATGGCATCCTGCATCGTCTTGGGATGTCTAACTGGATTGCAAATCGGGATCCCACTGTCTTGGAACCTGAACTAATGCACCTCATCTTTCGCCTCAGCTGCGGCGAACAAGTCAACCTTGGCAAAATTATTTTTGCTGACTTATGCAAAATTGCCAAACTCTCGGATGAGGCAATCATTAGGCAGGCTGAACTGCCTACAGAGGAAAAATTTCATCTCACACATCCGTGTTTGATCTACGGAATGCTCCATGACCAAGGATTTATTCCTGACGGTCCTCTTGAGAAAAAGATGAAGAAAAACGGGGCGGTCAAGATCACGGGCGAGTACTTGAGACCGAAGAAAAGGGTCATCGACTTACCTTGGACTGAACTGTTTGACAGGAATTCTCTTCCTGAAATTTTGACTCCACCGCCGTCGCCTCAGTCGTCAAGGAAGCGCAAGCCTGCAACTCAGAAATCAAAGTCACCAGCTGCGAAAAGACAGAAATCACAGACAGCAACTGCTGGCGTTGAACCTGAAGCTGAGGGTGTTAAGTCACCAAGAGTTGTGCCTCGAGGTTTTGGCCCGACTTCCGGAATCCCATCTCATCAAAATCCTTATCACCCGATCCATAGTTACCGTGCTGTGGTTCCTTCAGCTGTGGTTAAGGAATTCTATGTTGCATCTGAGTTGGTTGAAAAACGCCAAGCTGAGCACGTGACTGCTTATAACAGGATGGTTGAGGCGCAAGAACTTCAAAAGCAAGCGTTCAAGAAACTGCAACGGGAGATCCAACAAGGGGGAGGACTTGGTGATGTTGGAGCCCCCGATGCAAGCCTACAGGATACGTTTATTCTAAAGATGGTGAGGGACGCAATTCAGGAAGCTCACTCGCAGCTGTCTAAAAGTAAACTGATAGAAGTTGTGAAAGATGACGGTGAGAAGTCGGATGATGCAGAGAAAACTGATGATGATATTTTCACTGGTGTGTTTGATATTCGGGATAAAGGAAAGAAGAAGATGGAGGATACTACAAATCCAGGGGCGTCGTTCGCGATGCCGTCTGATGGTCTCAAGGACGTTGATGACGTCGACGTTGTAGATGTTGACGACGATGCTGGAGATGGTTTAGGCGAGCATGAGATTTTTGGTGATCCTGAAACTGACTCTGAGGATGCTGACGAAAGTGACGACTCTAGCTCAGACGATGGTTTCAGCTATGAGGATGATGAAGAAGAAACGATTGGGAGTCCGGAGCGTGATCCAACTCAAGATTGAAGTTCCAAGCTCAAGTTCAAGTTTTTAATTTCTGTTTTCATAACTCTTGAACTCGGTTTTTCATATTCTGTTATTGCATGCATCAAACTCTGAATTCGTCCATGCATTGTTTTTCATTTTTTGGCTATCTCTGGATAATGTTTTTGTGTTGAAAATTTATCTAAGTTTTTATCCTTTGGTTTGAAATTTGGCTAAGTCTTTTATGGTTTTTCATTGATTGAATGATTGATGCTTTTCCATCTTTTACTTAGCTTATTTTGTGTTGATATTCGATTGAGGGGGAGATGCGTATATCTCTGTTTACTTAACTTCGTTTTCATTGGTTGTGCCAAAAAGGGGGAGATTGTAAATGTTGATTTTGGCGACAATGTTTTTGTACTTGTGTTTTTGTTGTTTTTTCAGGTTTGCAGGTGCATGGAAAAGGAGACTAGAGTCTCCGTTTTTGGAACGATGGAATAGGCATGAAACGGCGACAGGAGTCGCCGCCTATGGCACGCGAGGAACGGCGACAGGAGTCGCCGGGTTTGCACACGCATGGAAATGGCAAGGAACGGCGACAGGAGTCGCCGGGTTTGGTGCAGGAAGCGGACTTGGAGACTGTAGTCTCCGCTTTTGTACAATTCATGGACCCGGCGACTGGAGTCGCCGGTTTTGGTGATTCATGGAATCAGCGACTTTTGTCGCTGAGTTTGGCAAGCTACGGAACCGGCGACTGGAGTCGCCGGGTTGGGGATTGATGAGAAACGGCGACTGGAGTCGCCGTTTGTGACACTCAACTTGTTTCCAGCGACTCTTGATTTTGACATAGTTTTAATACTAAGTACTTACTACGTGCTTTCTTTCACCAGGTACTCAGTTCGAGGAAATGAAGAATTGTTCTAAGTTTGCAACTTCAACAAGATCGACGACCATGAAGACGATGAAATTCTGAGGCTTCAACACTTAGAGATTTTCACAAGAAAATGAAGATGAAGAATTGAGATCGATGGAGTCAAGATTGAAATTGAAGTTTGTTTTTGAAATTGAAGATTCAAGATTCGAAGATTCAAGAATCGAAGATTCGAGATTCCAAGATTCAAGAATCCAAGTTCTACAAAGATGATGTCATCCATTGAAAAGTGACATAGGCCAAGCATGCGACGAATGAGAACGTGCCACGTCATCACTCTCACATGTGCGGCTCTACTATAAATACCCATGGATGTTCATTTCATCATTTAACGATTTTGAGAGAACGAAATCTGATTTTTAGAATCGTAACCGAGCTTAGAGCTTCGAGTTTGTGTAGTAGCTTTTGCGCCGTGTGCCAGAATTAGAGTTAGGAGATTTAGCTCTAGGTACTCGTGTGCTAGATTGCAAGTTAGTGGGAGTTGTCGAGACACTCGGGAAACTTCTTGTAATCGCTTTGCCTACCATACTCTTCAGTGTAATAGTTTAAGTTTTGTGATCAATGAAATGAAAACTATTACATAACTTTGTCTCCACCTTTTACTTTACGAATTGTGTGAGTGTTTGCTTGACGGAAGCTGGTGTCTGTGAGTTCAAGACCAATTTCACGAAAAATTGGTATCCTACGCTGAAGGCGTAATTTCAAGTAGTATTGTTTTTCATCTACTAAAGATCAAACTAATGGACAATTACACTCTTGTTACTACTTACTTGTACTCTCGTGAAGAAAGAGTTTTGAAGGTGAGAGAGAAAAATGGATGAATTGGGAAGAAGTCCTAAAGTGAACATTGTGAGGGCTTTGCTCGAAACGAACAATTACACTCTTTGTATTTTGAAAGGGTACGTACTTGAAGAGTTTTGAAGGTGATAGAGAAAAATGGATGAATTGTACGACGAGTCATTAATTAGTTTGAGAACTTATTGAAAACATTTTGTGTATGCATGTGTAGTCTAGTGTTGGGAATATTATTTTGAATACGTACACATTAAAGGTGAGGCATTCACTACTTAGTGGAGTCAAAGTATGTAATTGTTAGCATACATCTGAAGAGAATTAATAAATGTATGGAGTGCTCTGCTGATAGTCGATCCAAAGCGAGATTGATGAATTATGTAGCTAGTATTGTATTTTGATCTCGCTTATTTAATTTATATATATATATATATATATATATATATATATATATATATATATATATATATATATATATATATATATATATATATATATTGTCATCAATTACATAATCGAAATAATCTAAATTCATGAGGAATCCAAATCACAATATGTGTTATAAAATTCCTTTACCCTGATTTTGCAACATGTTTTTGAGGCAATATATGTGCCACCCATTCCCTGAACCCTCTCTTACATCAATTGAAGATGATACAGTTACACAAGGTGTACCGAGCTTCCGGTACACCACTAATCAAAATGCGACACGTGGCATTTTAAAGTTAATTAATTAAATAATTAGTATTTTAATTATTATTAAATTAAATTATTAATTAGGAAAATATATTACTAAATCTTCTAAAATGTTAAGTAAATAAAATCAATATAATCATACCAAATATTGAATATTCTTCAAAATCTATTAAATTATTTTTCTTAAAATATAAATAACAAATAAATAAATAAAATATATATTAAATCGTAAAAAAACATTAAAAAAAATGTAAGTAAGAGATTAAAAATAATTAATTAAATTAATAGAATTTCACAATTTTTTATTATTAATTTAAAAATATTATATAATCAATAATTAAAATAGATTAAAAATAAAGTAAAAAAATAATTAATTAAATTAGTATAAAAATTTATTACTTTTTTGAATTAATTTAAAAACATTAAATAATAAATAATCAAGATAAATTAAAATAAAATAAATAAAATATTCAAAAAATATATATATATATATATATTGAAAATTGAGATATTATTGTAATATTTAAATAAAATAATATACGATTTTTATTTAAATTATTTTTTCTATTAAAAAAAAATAAAAAAATAATATTCAATTCAAATACTATGTTCAATTTTAAAATATTATCATAATAGAGATATACGTGCAAATTATCTATATCAAATTATTTCTATCATTTTATCTTCTATCAATGTAAAGTAAACATGATTTTATAAGTTTATTTTTGTATTATCTTTAGAAAATGTCACATTCATTAATTAAATTTAATTTTCTTAAAAAATTATTGTGATATTTGAAAATTACATATAATTTTCCGCTAACACCTAATTATAAAATTAAAAACATATAATTTATTCATTGAATAAATATAACCCTATTTTATTTTATTTTTGTACTATCTACAGTTACATAGAAAATTTGAATTTTTTCTAAGAAAAATAATTTTTTAATGTTTTAAAATTTATAATTAGGTATTAAAATTATAATAATATATGTAATTTTCTAAACTTACTATGAATATATCATGAACTCTTTAATTTTGTGAAAAATCAATATTTATTTTATTTAATATATTTATTTAATTTCACACGTTGATAATATATATTTGAAAATTAAACGATATTTTACTATGTTGTTTAATTTAATTTTGCGTGACTACAAATCAAGTGAGTCATTACTAAAAAATGAATAAATTTAACGTCAATTCGTTATTTAATGTTATTTTTGTTTGACATGAAATAAACTTTTAAAACCATACTCTATTTACTTAACATTGATGCAGTCATACAAGATAGACTATAAAGATAAGTTGCAAAATTGAACATAATATTCGAATTGAATACTACGACATTCTTATTTTATTGAAAAATATAATTAAAAGTGAGATAATATTGAAAATTGAGCTATCAAATGTAATATTTAAATCAAAATATTATTTTTATTTAAAGTATATTATTTTTATTTTTAATAAATACGAAACATAATATCACATGTCAGGTTAGTAATAATATTAAAATATTTTGACATGCTTATATGCAAAATAATTTTTCTTACAATTTAATCCTAAAAAATAAAATTAATTATTGTCATTTGTACATAAATAACGATAGAATGAAAAATTAATAAAATTATTTGACTCAGTTCATATTTGATTCAAATTTTCATGGTTCTTAAAAAAATAAATACTAATTATGAATTTATTTTTATTTCATATTTACATATATAAGATAGATTGAATGAATCAGTCATTTTAAAACAATAATTATCACGTACATATATATTATTCATATTTTTTAAATATATTTATTTGTAAATTAATAATTAAATTAGTGTATATAAAATTTAATATTGTATAAATTAATTTTACTTAAAAAAATAAAATATAAATATATTTTTTTAAAAAGTTACGTTTTTTTTTAAATCGTCAGTTTTTTTTAAAAAAATGAAATATAAATATATTTTTTTAAAAAGTTACGTTCTTTTTTAAATCGTCAGTTTTTTTTTAAATAGTACGTTTTTTTTCTTCAATTTAGTATATATATTATTTTATTTTATTTTATTTGTTAGTTACTATTATATTATAAGAAGAAAAAATCTAATAGATTTTCTAATATATTTAATATTTGGAAAGATTATATTGATTTTATTTTTTGAACTTTTTATAAGATTTTCATGATTTATTTTCTTAATTAATAATTCAATTTTATAATAATTAAAATAATATTTATTTAATTAATTAATTAATTAATGACATGTGTCATATTTTGATTGGCGATGTACCGGAAGCCAGGTACACCCTTGTGTAACTGTAGCCTTTTCCTACATCAAATGATGTCTCATCCATAATCTTTGCACAAATCTATTTAGACAAATCTTATACAACTTACTTAGTTGAGGCTGAGATAGACCAATATATAGTTTATCCTATATACACAGGCAACACCTCATTCCTTCTTCAGATCATGCTCTCCTATCGCGGGGAAAAAGTAGTACTGTCCTCATCGGAAGGAGCCAAAGTCAACGTCGTGTTCTCCATTAACGTGTCGGACCCTGAAGAGTCGAAATTCGGTTTTGAATCGCTTCTAGTACTCTTCAAATCCATGAAATCAGAAATCAAGCCCGGTTTCGTTATCTCATTCTCATCAGCATCTTTGGTACCCGCGAGCATTTGCACGACGGTCGACATCGAGGGCCGAAGCTTGGCAGAGTCTTGAGTGCATAAAAGGCCAATCTTCAAGAATCTGCAAGCCTCTTCCCGGTCGAAATCTCCGTTCAGCGATTCGTCAACGAGTGCTGCTAGCTCCTTTCGCTCGTAAAATTTCCATGCCTGCAATAATAAAACCAATCAACTAATTAGCTAATTAAGAGTGTTGAGAGCCGGCGTAGAGAGGCGCGGTTTCTATTGAATTGAAGTGCATATTACCCGTTCGAGGATATAGTGTTCGTCTATGGGTAACCGAGTATTGGTATTGCATCTCCCGCATACCATTTCAATCAGAAGAACGCCGAAACTGTAAATGTCCGCCTTTCGTGTCACCTGGCCTCTTATCGCGTATTCCGGCGCCAAGTAACCTCTGCAACAAAAAACACTCACTTTAGCCCCAACTATTAAAACTCGCATCATCTAACAACTCGAACGAACTGTTAGATAAATTGAACAACTTGAGAAAGCTCAACACAAGTGAATAATTAAGACGGGTCGAACTCAGGACTTTAGCATTAGCCTTATAAAGCTCTGATACCCTATTAGAAGCCGCATAGTTTAATAGCTTGAATGGTTTGAAAAGTTGGACAACTTAAGATTTATATTAGTGGGTTGAATATGGCCGATTTCGATCAACATCTTTGATTAGAGTCGAACCCATGACCTTCCGATACCATATTATTAGAAGCTGCATCATCTAAAAGCTCAATCTGTTAGAAAAGTTGAGCAACTTGACATTTTTATTAGTGAGTCGAATATATTCTTCAATACCAGCTACCATATGAAAAACAATTTGCTCGGATTACTTACATAGTTCCGGCCACTCGTGTAGTGACATGAGTCATGTTCGACGGCATGAGCTTGGCCAGGCCGAAATCCGATATTCTCGGGTTCAAATCTTGGTCAAGAAGAATATTGCTGGCCTTAATGTCTCTGTGGATAATGTGCGGCCTCACCTCCTCGTGGAGGTAAGCGAGCCCCCTCGCGACCCCGATGCAGATCTTAGTCCGAGTTCGCCAGTTGAAGTGAATGTTTTTGTTGTTTTTTCCAGCGATGAGTGTTACGGCTAGACTGTTGTTCTCGAGGTAATTGTAGACGAGGATTCTCTGGTTTCCGTCCACGCAGCAACCGTAGAGCTTCACTAAATTCTCGTGACTAGCGGCCGAGATCACTTGAATCTCCGTGAGGAACTCGCGTACGCCTTGACTTGACACGGAAGAAAGAACCTTAACCGCCGCCATCTGTCCATTCCTCAGTTTTCCCTGCTAGCTCATCAAGATTAATTAATTACAAGCACGAAAAACTAAAACTAATCGAGTTTCGTTTCATTTACCTTGTAAACGGAGCCGAAACCTCCCTCCCCGATTTTATTGGCGAGGCTAAAGTCGTCCGTTGCGATTCTGAGCTCCTTGTACGTGTAAAACTTAACGCCCGCCGCTCCAGATAGCTCTATATACATCCAATTATTTTACAATCATAAACAAAAGAAATTGGAAAAGCAGAAATGTAGAGATTATTGACTATGTACGTACCAGCCCGGTCGGAGTGTGTAGTTGGTGACGATCTACCGCAAACGAAAGAAAGCCAGGTCATAGTTGTACTTTTGTATACAGCCCAGATGAGATGAGACGAGACGATGAAGGAAGAAGAGCACCTGAAACTAGATATGGAATTTGATTTGAGAGAAATAAACTTCTAGTACCCACCCCAAATGTCTTGGAAAAAGTCAATCAAGACATGCCAAAATTTCTCATCAGACTTTCACACTTGCACACACGTTCTATACTTTATCTGTTTCATAACATTTCTCTGTTTGAAGGACGAAAAAAAATAGTACTCCTATAACATTAAGGTCTGATTGCCATATCTTTTATTAGTAGTATTATTATTATCACCCAAAAGTCGGGAGAATTCATTAGTTTTGACTATTGACTTTAATTAGGAGAATGAGTATTTAAGTGTTATGATTCAAAGTATTGGGCGAGTAAAAGTCAACCTTCGCCACACCAAACGACCAACGCTAGATAAATAACGTGATCATGTTTCACATTTGAATTCTACTGGTAGCGGTCTAAATTCAAAATATGTTGTATAGTACAAATGATCACTCTATAAAAAAAATCTAATCTAAAATTGTTCGTTTATAATTTTAATTTATGGTATGTGTTTTAGATTTCACGGGTTGAAATTTTCAATTGAATTGAAGTAGCTAAAACAGAACTTATTTGACATAGAGTTTACCTAAAAGAAGCAAGGAATGCTCATCAGAAAGTTTAGTTGAGTTTGGATCAAAATGAATTCAATTTCATAAATAGTAAAAACTCTACTGATTTAGTATACGGAGTACTTGGCTATAATAATCTCCACGTCTCCTTTGGGAAAAATGTTACTACTGCAATTTCACGTTCAATACTACTCGATAGCAATTTCACACGATCTGAACTCAGGAAGAAGAAATTCGAAATCACCGGCGCCGCCATGGCCAAAGTCGCGTCCAAGGTCGCCGTCATTGGCAGCGGAAGTAAGCACCGCCTTCCTCTTAATTTCATCTGAACAAAAAAAATCCCCCAAAAAAATTAATCTCGATCTGTAGTAATCCTCTGTTCCGATCATCAATCCGCGATTCGTATTCTCAGTTTCAGGAGCGGTTTGCGCGTCAATTCTAGCGAAGACCGGAGTTTCCGTCACCGTTTTCGAGTCCGCCAGAGGTCCCGGCGGACGCATGTCACGGCGGAGGTATTTTTCAACCTCAATTTTGTCACGGTGTCATTGTTTTAATTTATCTATTTTTCGTAATTATTATCTTAGAGAATGTTCCGACGATGGGAGAGAGCTACTGTTCGACCACGGCGCGCCTTATTTCTCTGTGAGCGCGAGCAATTTAGAAGTGCAAACCCTAGTCAGTGATTGGGAATCAAGAGGTCTCGTCTCTGAGTGGAAAGACAAGTTCGGCTCATTTGATTTTAATTCCAAAAACTTGATCAACATTGAAGAGGTTAGAAAAAATTATATACAATTACCATCTGATGAAAAAACCAGCATAATTAATCACTCATAATAGATTTTCTATTATGTTCAATTATGTTTAGCTGTTACATAGTTTATTTTTTCTTACCGAAGAATTATATTCTCGAATATTTTAGGAGGGATCAAACAAGAGATATGTTGGTGTCCCTGGAATGAACTCTATCTGCAAAGCATTATGCGACGAGCCAGGTATTTGGTTTTTATGTTCCATAGTTTCTGGTTATGAGTGCACTTTGCTTAATGCATTTACGTTTGTAGGTATAGTATTGAGGTTCGGGATTGGTATTGGAAGGTTGAATTGGTTGGATGATGATGATATGTGGTCCTTGATAAGCTTAGATGGAAAGGAAGTCGGCCAATTTACGGGAGTGGTTGCAACGGACAAAAGCACATTTTCCTCCAGGTTTACTAATGTCACTGGAAAACCACCGCCTATTGGTAATTTCCTCTTGGTTTACGTTTGATAATATACTACTACATATTTTAATTTCGAACGAAGATAATAATTGGTAAATCAAATTGAGATCGAGCTACAAAGATAAAATATTTTAGTTCAACAAGTGCTGCTACTAATTCTTTTTATCATGTTGCTTGGTTTATGTAGATTTGTCTTCAATTACAGATATGGCCTTACAAATAAATGAAATACCATCTCTTCCACGCTTTGCTCTTATGTTGGCTTTCGAGCAGCCTCTTTCCTCAGTAAGTGTCTTCAGGCACCCTGTGCTCTTCAAAAGACTGCTATCCGATTTCCAAATGACTAGAATCCATACATAAGTGTTTGAGTTTCGAAGGGATTACCCATGGACTTGTTTCAAACTTTTACTTTTCAATTTGGACATTTTGTTTATCATTCTTGCTCTTTTATGATTCAGGTTCCAACAAAGGGACTTTCTTTCATGAACTCGAAAGTTCTGAGTTGGGCTTATTGTGACAGCAGCAAACCCGGACGTTCAAATGCTTGGTTGGTGTTGATGCTTCATGCTTGTTATATCATTTTTGGCGGTTTAATATGCATTGTTTTTTCATAATGTTTGTGTAGCGAGCGGTGGGTGCTGCATTCTACAGCAGAATATGCGGAGCTTATTATCTCTCAAACAGGATTGCAGAAGCCTTCGAGCTCATTGCTGTCAAAAGTGGCCGATGAACTCTTTCAAGAGTTCCAGAGCACTGGGCTTGACATCTCACGGCCGTTTTTCATGAAGGCCCATAGATGGTTGGTATCATTTTTATGTTCAACTTTTTTTTATTTGAGTACGATAACAAAACACCTCCCACAAAAAAATTCCTTATCATGTGACTATTTACATTACAGGGGAGGTGCTTTCCCAGCTGCAAGCATTGGTGGAGAGGAGAAATGCCTGTGGGTCGGTAATCGGAGATTAGCAATCTGCGGTGACTTTTGCGTCAAGCCAAGTGTCGAAGGTGCTATATGCAGCGGCATTGCTGCAGCTGCGAAGTTCGTCAAAGTGCCAAGTACCTTGTAATTAGCTGCACAATTAACCATGACTTGTGTAGATCATCCATTTGTCACTTTAACCATGTAAAAGAAAATAAAAGTATAGTGCATCACACTTATTAATAATTTAATAGTACATCTCAATATGAGAACTGATTCATTTCACACACAAAAAAAAACCTATTCTCTTTCAAAATTATTACTGTTACTAAGTATTTGCTTTTATTTATTTTTACTACTACAAAAGTTTCAGAGATTTACAGCCAATGGTGGAATGCCAAGTGTCACGCACAATATCTAGAGCTTGTGTGTCCCTCCCTCCGCAAGTGGAATTTGATAATGTTGAGAGCACCATATCTACAAGTGAGCCACATGAGCACCGCCACGTGTCAAAATGGGTATCACCAATTCTTGATAATCTCAATACTAGTGCTATTGTGGTTTCATAATACTATTAGAATTACCAGAAGACATTCATATCATATACATCATTCGTTTAATTCAACAAGTAGCCCATGGCCACCACCGTCATGAGTTCACTGGCCCTAAAGCCATCTCCATTCGCCGCCGAGAAGTCCGCCGTGAGGGCTCTGCCGTCTCTGACCAAAACCACCACTTTGAGGGTTCAAGCCAGTGGTGTGAAGAAGATCAAGACCGACAAACCTTACGGTTCGTTCGTTCGTTCCTGGCTCTCTAGTTCATTTATTATGAGTGTTGTTATCATTATTATTAATATTACATTTTTTTTTGAAATTGCACTTGAATTAAAAAAAAAAAAAAAAGCAAGGAAGTTGAAGAATGAGTATAAATTGTTAGTGTGTAGTTCGCCCTAGTTTAACGTAGAGTTACTTACTCTATTGAACTCGCTTGAACTATACACTATGTTTTATAGTAACTTCAGTTACAAAGTGTTTTTAATGTATTGTGCAGGTTAATTTCTCTAAGTCTGCTAGGACTTGGTATAGTTAGCTATATCAAGAATGAGTAGTATATATATGATTTAAGGAAGTTGAAGAATGAGTATATATGTTTTGAAATAAGATGGATTGTATATAGTAGTATAAAACATTACATACTCTTGTAATATTCAAATATAAATAATGCTTACAGTAGTTTGCCATCTTTTACATTCCATATCTTGCAATAGTTATAACCTAACTGCTGTACTGATTGGGAAATTGTTTATAGGTGTAAATGGAAGCATGGACTTGAGAGGCGGGGTCGATGCCTCCGGCAGGAAGCCCAGGGTTTTACTTTCATACTCAATAATACTACATATATTATTGGAATCTAAAGGATAATTTTAATTGAATTAAAAAAAAAAATTGAAAACCCATGATCACTTAATTTTCTTATAACCTGATTTTTATGCGATGAAGTTGTGTGAATAACACACCTTAAAATGTCTGATTAATGTGATAAAGTTGTCCACCTTAGATTTGAGCCAATGTTCATTTTCCATGCGATCGATGTGAGTTATCTAACAATATGTACATTGGTCGTTATAATTCAGGGAAAGGGTGTTTACCAATATGTTGACAAATATGGTGCTAACGTGGATGGATACAGCCCCATCTACAACGAGGACGAGTGGTCTCCAAGTGGTGATGTTTATGTTGGAGGTATATATGTATAGTATATATGTCAATTTAATTACTTGAGCGCAATTAATTTATATATAATCCAAATCAATAGAATGCACGTTTGATGTGAATTGGTGTTGGTGCAGGTACGACTGGGTTAGCCATATGGGCTGTGACTCTTGCTGGTGTTCTTGGTGCAGGTGCCCTTCTTGTGTACAACACCAGTGCTTTGGCTCAGTGAAGAAGATTGTAATCATCATTTATATATCTATATATGCCACATGACACTGTTCAGAACCACCATGAATATCATACCATATATCTCGATACTTTCTGCATGGATTCTATATTGATTTGTATAATTAATCGATCGATCTAAACTGTTTTATTATGGATGTCTGTGTGATCTTTTATTTTACTTCTCAGTCAAATATTACTATATATATTTTTCTTGCTTGCAAGATCATGAACTGGATTTCTGCTTAGCTTGCAAGACTGTGCCAGCTGCTAGAGCTTAAATTATCATAGTGTCGCAATCAAAATAATTAATATGAAATGATCAATGGTATTTAGTTGACTTCCCAATCTTGTAGTAGTATAGTATTATGTATCAAACAATAAAAAAACAGCAATGGAAAAAATAATTGATTATAATTTTATTAATTTCCTATCAATATTGTTCTTTTTTATTAGGGTACGGTGATGGACTTTGCACATCTAATTGTGGCATACGTTTGAAAGCAGACAATGGTGAATTAGTATAGGCAAACAAAATCAAAATTCAAAATAATTAAAATCGAATTAATTTATAACCCGCTCTGATACCATGATAAAACCCGAGCACACAATTCATCATACATGCAAACATATACTAGTAGTAGCACTAAATATCAAAGAGTCTGATTTTGAAGCTTCGATATATAGATTTAATTATCAATGAATTAATGGTTCCACAAATAATTATTACTATAAGACAAGCCTACCTCATGATGAATATCAGACATAACACTGTCTGAACTTCCTTCCCCGAAGCTCTGATCGGGACCGTTGATCATCATCATCATCCCCGGATTATTGTTATTATTAATATCGTCGCGACCAATTTCCATTTTTATGGAATTAGGGTTTGGTGTGCTGAAGTTGGAGAAGCAGGGCACTTGCTGATTGTAATGATGAATATCGGGGCTAACAATCCCGTCGTGGAATGTAAGATCGCACGGTCGAGTTGGCAAAGAAGGAGTTGCGACTTCTGGTGACACGTGCTTGTAGAAGACTTTGCATATGACCCAATCTTCCTGCATATGCAGTTAGCACATATATATATTTCGATCACAACATATATAGTATAGTACGGAGTATTAAATAATTTGTCCTATGTTATATGAATTTAATTACCTTGAGTACATGATGAGCTTTATAATCATGAAGGCGAAACTCGTGCATCACCCAATTGGTTTTAGTTCCTTTGGGAGCTCGGCCTTGGTAGAACACGAGCGTTTTTCGCATGCCGACGAGGGTTTCCTTTCTGAAAATGGGCCGGTCTTTGCCGGTGGCTTTCCAGTAGCCGGATATTGTGGCCCGGTTTGTTCTTACTCCGGTTGCGTATTTCTTGTCTCGTTGGCTGTAGAAGTACCATTCCTTGCCTCCCACACACGCGGTTTCTGCATATTATTACAAGTTTATTTTTTAATTTTTTTTTTAAACGTTTACCAAACAAATTTTAAGAGCTTATAAGTTCTTAAACAGCTTATAAGCTGTTTTAAAGAGCTTATAAGCTCAGTCAAACACCCTTGATTAGCTTTATAGTAGTATATGTAAGTGTCAAAATCTCAAAGTACATGTATATAATTGTGCATAGCAATTATATATAACAAAATGTGTGGTCCAAGTGATAGAGATATTAATTGTTGATCGATGCTGCGAAATTTGTGAAAATCGACACTAGAAGAAATTAATTTTAATTTGCGAAGATCACCGTCAAAATTCATCTTTGAAAAATTAAGAAGATATAATAATTACCTGGGATGTCCCAAGGCTCGCACTTGTTAAGGTCAACTTGGATTAACAAAGGAGGAGGAGGAGTGATCTGTTGTGTCGACGAACATGATCCGGCCGCCGCCACCCATTTCATCAAGTAATCACATATCAACTCTTCGTCCCTCGGATGAAACCTGAATCCGGGTGGCAGTCTCGACTCCACCGTGCTCAGGCTGCTCATCTTCCAGATATTGTGGTGGTTGAACGTAGGGGGAATATTAGGCAATAGTTTATATATGAGGTTTTGGAATGTGTCAAATTGTTAAGTAATTAGCCCAATTTGCACTATATATATATATATGGGCTATGGCTAGCTCCTTTATTATTGGTCTAGCTGGTGATGTGAGGTGAGTGTCAATTTAATTACTAGTTCGGTAAATGTGTCAATTTCTCCGAGACATATGAAGTATAAAATCTAAGTTCACTTAGGGTCGATTGATCGTCGTTTTGATCAATCGTACTTATGTTCTAAAAATGATATTTCATCTCGTGTTTCGATTACCATCGATCGGTGTTTTAAGTACGTAATTGGCAATAGAGGCAAATAATATGTCTATGTGGGAGAATTAAGTTGTGTTTAAGAGAACGTAATTGGCAATAGAGGCAAATAATATGTCTATGTGGGAGAATTAAGTTGTGTTTAAGAGAGATTGAAGAGAAAGCAAAAAAATACACAGTAGTCTTATTAGTTGTGGCAATAAAAGTGAAAGAAGAAGAAGAAGAAGAAGAAAGTCAAGAAAAGGAATTTGAACACCCGTGGGGGGTTGAACCTTGAATGGGATTGGCTGCTACAGCTCCTCCTTAATTACGTACAAGTTTTATATATGCACGGATCTCTACTTAGATCTTAATTTCATTATATTAATATAATGCCTTTTTTAATCAAATTAAAATATAGGGTAGGTGAATTTAATATACTCTTTTTGTTCCGCAGACAAAAATAATAAATACTACATTATTTTATATGAATATTAAAAAATATGTAAAATTATATTTTAAAGTTAAAAAAAAAAAGTTTTTTTAATTATGTGACCATTATTACGAGACTTTGAATTTAAAAAAGTGTATTTGTTCTTACATAATTTGTCAATCATTTTCGGTAATTAATTAAATTAAATCACAAATTCAAACAAAAAAAAAAATGTTTTCATAAACCTTCAATTTTAATTATAATAACAGAAAAGGAAAAAGATAATTTCAATTCGTTTCTATAAATGAAAGGTGCATGCATATATGTATATATAGCATACTACATGCGTGTACATTAATTAACTTATTTTTCCAATTCAAATTGTGCGTGTTGAAAGTTGAAACTGACACACCTTATAATAGGCTTTTACAATAGTAGTTAATAAAGCTGAAATATAAATCTTTCTATTAATATCAAAGACCTTATAAATTAATTCATCAATCAATGGAGTATATATTAAGATCAATTAATATTACGTATATTTCGTTCATTTTAGTTTTTTCCCAATGATAATTAATAAAATTAGAAAAAAAAGGTCACACAAACAGACAAACACCTACACAGTAACCATAGCCTAAAAAGGTTGAAAAAAAAAATGAAAACGGAAAGACTATGAATAGTGAGGTATTTGTCACTACGTGAGTTATAGAAATGCATGTCATGATCTTCAATTTTATTAATTTTGTTAATCTCTGGGTGCAAAAATATATTATTGAAATATCGAGACATTCCTAATTTCCTAATCAATTTTTATTTGATATTTCATTCTCTTTATAAAATTAAATCGAAATAAATTAAAATTAAAATTTTAAAATGGATATATGCGAGACGGGCTCACATTAATGAAATATTCATATACAGTATTGCGATAAAAGTTTGTATAAAATCTATCGAAGAAAAAATTATAGTAAATATGAGCAAACATCGTATCTTCATCTTCCTAAATGTGTTGAACACAAGCCTCATCGATCTGCCTAAAATCTTCATCTTCACTAAGACCCTACAATTAATATTATCCTTCAATAATGAAGGATTGATTATATATGAATTTGTGAAACAACAAAGTGTTCAGCCAAAACTAACCCATCAATATGAGATGGATCATATGAAGCAAAAATATTTGCCTAAAGGCTCATTATCATTATTATTAATTAGATAAGAACTTGGCCACTTTCGTCCATGAAAATGAAATATTTGTAGCATATATATATGTTGATATATCCAATTTATAGTGAAGTTCTTTTGACCATAAAAGACATAAATTAAAATGCGATGGGAGAATATATTAGCTACTTATTAAAGTGATTCCACATGTTACTTAGTTGATAGTACTTTTGAACCCTAGAATCTTCTTCATTTTCCTTTAGTGTGATTATAACCCCTTTCATATTATCTTCTACTCCCTCTGTCCCAGAGCTATAGGCACAGGTGGTCCGTCAAATTCACATGATAAACAATATATACAAATTATGAAAATATTACTAAAATAAAATTCAATAGTTAAATTATATTTTAGTTATTTTTTCATAATTTTTGCATACTATTTATCATATGTATTGGACGAACAAAAAAAATCAACGTTGACCACAATTGCTTATAGCTCTGGGACAGAGGGAGTAATAAACTAGGCTACTAGTCAACCATGAACACGTGTACCCACGTCTTAGTTCCAAGGTGACAATTTCAGCACGATAACACCAAACCCCGTAAATTAACTAGCTAGGTTAGACCTGCTCAAAATCAAATCAGAATCGACGCACGCCGGTTTCAATCGGTACAACGTCATTCGTTGACTGTGGTTGTCGGTTCAATTTTGCAACTGACGATTTGATTTCAATTCGCTTATTTAAGGCAAAAATACTGTACGTGTAAAATGCTGACGGCCCAGTCAGTAAGCAAACAGCCGTCAAGAAGTCCGTAAGGAAATCCTTATTGACGACGGACAGCATTTTTCAGTTTTTTAGTAGTGCAACGATTGTCCGGCTGACCCGACCACTTGACCATTGAGCCACCCAATGACCCAAATGTCAGTTTCATACACCAAAACATCTTTCAATCTCTATTACTACAGTATAGTAATATTTAAAAATCAGAGTTTTTATTTTTTACTGTAGTTTTTTTGAATCACAAGTTAGTACTACTACTTTAGTTGGCTAGTGTTTTCAATTTGTTGTGATATTTAAATCGTTATTGTAAATT
The DNA here is from genome assembly GCA_954870475.1 of Euphrasia confusa. Taxonomy (NCBI): domain Eukaryota; kingdom Viridiplantae; phylum Streptophyta; class Magnoliopsida; order Lamiales; family Orobanchaceae; genus Euphrasia; species Euphrasia confusa. Next base: position 6,663,104 of record OX940949.1, read on the forward strand.
ACTAATCATTGGCTGGTAATTTGTGAAGAATTAAACTATAATAATTTAATAATGTGGGCCGGACTTGTACCATTGATAGATGAGTAGTGAACCAAGCCCAGCCCAGTATGTTTGTTAGGGAAATCGAATTAATATACTCTATTTATCCCATTTAAATAATTTTCAATTATATGATTATATTATTATCAAACAATTGCTAAAGTACTTCCGCGTATTAGTAATTTTAGTAGGGGCGGAGAAAAAAAAAAGTAGGAGAGATCACGACGATTAGAAAAACTACGGTACTCTCCATCCCGATCACATATTTTTAAGCATGATAATTAAAAAAAATTTGTTTGGTTAAAAACTAAGAATAAAATTTTATTTTTAAATTTATAAAATAAGTTGTTGAAAACAAAAATTAAAAAAATAAGAGTGAAAATGTATTTTAAAAGAAAAAAATAAAAGCACAATTATTTATTTATTCACGTTGAATTTACCAAATTGCCCTGCTCACAAATTAGGGTTTCACAAAAACCCTCGTATAAATAACCTCACCAGTTCCCTCGTTCAGAGCTGTAGCGCCGCACCATTTTCGAGTAGGAACTCACCTCTACTGAGAAAGAACATACCTGATCCGACATGAGGGCCAAGGTAAATATTCTTCATTTTTTCTAGCTCCTTCGTTTCTGTTTATGAATCACTATCGTTTTCATGTACGGATCTGAAGTTTATTCCGGCATTGAATTTTTCGTCTTCTCTGGTGATTTCATGTATTGTTGTATGCGGCTTGTTTATTTATTCCAGATTTTGCTGCATTGTCTTGATTTAAGGTTGATCTTATTATACTGTTTTTTTTAGTTTTAGATTTAGATCTTGTGCGTATACTGTGTTGCTCTTTCAGTTTGAGATTTAAAATTCGAATTTGAAAAAAAAAAAAAAACTTATTCAGACTGAAGAGGGTTCTTGTTATTATTTTTTAATGAAATGAAAGCGAATTTTGTGTTGGTTAGATTATCATTTCTGAATACTTCATGAAAGATTCTTTTTGTTTCAGATTGTTTAATTGGTATTTTATTCTTTGTACAGTGGAAGAAGAAGCGTATGAGGAGACTGAAGAGGAAGCGCCGAAAGATGAGACAGAGATCCAAGTAGATGATCGGCTTGGGATTCGGGCATACTTCTTTTTCAAGAACAGCTTTTTCTAGTAGATTGAAGCAAGGTTTTTGGAAGGGTGGTTGTCTTGTGTTTCTTAGTTGATCCCTATTTGAGGACCTAGTTCTCGTTACGACTCTTACAGCTTTAGGTTATGCGACTTAGAGTTGGTCTTTTTGGATTGCATTTTTAGTTTCAATGAAAAGAGTATGTATGACTGATGAATTAGACATGCTTATTATCGGGTGTTTTATGCACAACTTCGTTCTGGTATCTCTGCTTTTGGTTTTGTTTGTTTTTATTCATGTTTCTTATTTGTTTTGGAGTTATGGTTTTGCTGTGATTCGGTTTGCAGGTATTGTTGAGTGCAAAAATATATTCAATCTTTCAAGTTTCATCCCTGAACCAAAATTTCTTTGAATTTGAAGATTGTTTTTATAACGTGAAGTTTGTCGAAATTGAAAACTGAAATTAGCTTGACATGAACTAGTTCTGTATGATGCCAGAAAACCAGGTAAAATTATCATTCATCACTTTGCAACAAATGCCATAAAATCCATATTTATTTTCAGGAGTAACAAGTTCCAGCGATTCTACTTGATTTTACATACTCTGAGATATCAGAAAACTCTCAGAAAACTGCAATACTACTACGAATGCGAAAACAATGAACGATTTTCAGCCAGTTACTTAAGATCATATTGCATAGTTAGTCTTTCCAATGTCTTTCTGCTCACAACACGTCTCATATACAGCTCCTTCAACACCGCCATTCCCAGCTCCTTCTCTTCTTCATGAATAATCCCCTCCACTAAAATCGTGTAAGTAATCTCGTTAGGCATAAACCCCTTCCCAATCATCATCTCAAACACGTCTATTGATAAATCCGTTCTGTTACACTTACACAGACCAAGCACGAGCGCGTTAAAATTGTCCACGTCCGGCTTATACCCATTTCCATCCATAACCCTGAACACATCCATAGCAGCCCACATCATCTCCTCCAAACACAATCCTCTTATCAAAGAAGAGTACGTATATGAGTCGGGCGTAAAACCAAATAAGGCCATCTCGTACAAAAGCTTAAACGCAGCATACGTGTTCCCTTTCCTACACAAGCTTGTAATCACGTTTTTATAAAATTCCTGAACCGGGAAGCCTTGCTTCTTTCTCAAACTCTCAATTATCGAAAACGCCTCTTTCACGCACCCCTCCTCACAGAGCACGGCTATAGCATTATACGTTCCTTCATCAGGGTAACAGTTCCTATGCATCATTTCATCGAGGCAGTTAACCGCTGCTTCCACTTTCCTTTCCTGGCAGAGGCGCGTGAGAATCGGGTTATAGCACGATGCATTGGGTTTGAATTTCCCATCCCTAAACAACTCGTCCAAAACCTCAAACGCTTGATCTGTTCGACCATGGACAGCTAGCGAGCCGATGAGAATATTATAAGTCACCATGGACGGAGCTCGATCGTCACCGTCCATCTCATCAAGAAGCTCGTTCGCCTCTTGCCAGCGAGCTTCGTAGCACAAGCTCTTCAACAAGATGTTGTAGCTCACAACATTAGGGCTAAACCCCATCTCCGGCAAATCCCTGAAAAGCTTAATGGCCTCCTTGACTCTTCCTTCGTTACAAAGACCGGTCAAGACAACGTTGTAACTAACCAAATTGGGTTTCCCCCCTTTCGCAATAACATCATCCAAGAGCCTTTTGGCTTCATCGACTCCTCGCTCCTTGTAACAAGCCTCGAGCAATATGGAGTAGGTGTAGGCATTCGGGACGAGCCCTTTCCGTATGAGCCTCTCGACAAACTGAAGGCTTTTGGTCAAGTTACCAGTGATGCAGAGGCCCTTGACGAGGGAATTGTATGTCATTGTGTTGGTGGGATAACCGAATTCCTCCATTTTTTCGACGAGCTGCATCGCGTGGCCGATGTTTCCCCTCTTGCACAAGTTGTTGACCAAGAAAGTGTAGGAAGCTGCGTCTGGGATGCTGCCGGATTGAATCACCATCTCCATGACTCTGACGGCTTTTCGTAGCTTGCCGGATTTGGAAAGGTCGTACAGCAGCTGAGTGGCGTTGGTCATATCGGGCTTGTGGCCTTTCCCCACCATGTGTTCTAAGTAGAGAAACGCGTCGTTTAATCGGGTTTCTCTGGTTTTTAGGTCACCTCTGCCGGACCTCCAATTGGGCAGCTTAAAAATGGTGTCTTTGGGATCGACGGACATGTGGGCCGACGATGATTTCTCCGGAAGAACATTATTCAATTGAAAAGACACGATTTTTGGTACCTGCGAGGATTTTGCAGCAGCGCGTTGTGACGACGACGATGATGGTTTGGATAGTGGAGACGACGATGAGTGTAAGAAAATTGACATGAAAAAAAAAATCAAGAAAATGTGGGATTTTTTGAAGAAGATCTCAGGTAATGATATCTTAGAACTTAGAAGGGTTGATAAGATGATGAATGAATAAAGAAAAAAAAAATTCAAAAAAATTACAGTGCTAAATAATTATGGGTTTGCTTGGCTCAAAATCAACATCATCGTTCGTTCTATCCAAAAAGTTCAAGAAACGTGTGGGATTGTTGAAAGGTCTATTCCACCCCTGGGCCTAAAATACGTAACTGAGGTATCCCGTGAGTATGGGCCGAACTAATAACTGCAATCGGCCCGTATCCCGTGGTTCTTGACTCGAGGGCCGGGCCGATGGTTTCTTGGTGAGGGTTTAAGCAAAAGGCAGTGCCTAGGCTCTCCCGACGGTTGAGTAATGAAAAAACAATTACCAAAAGTTATAAAACAAGATGAAATAACAAAATTGATCTGAAGTATACAAAAATAACCATATTTTCTCACCTTATTTTATTAAAATAAAAAAGTATACGAACAAAGAAAAACAGAGTACACAGATCAAACTTTCCTCATCCTCTCCAAAGAAAGTTTAACATATTTTCTTGTAAAATCAAATGTACATTTCTAAGCTCTCAAAGCCAACACAAGAAACAAACAAAAGAAAAAAAAATTAAGCTGCTTCACACAGTTAGCACAGAGGGCAAATCTTAAAAATCTCTTCCACCCTGTGCAGGGACGACAATAAAGATGATCAAACTTTTTTTAAGTCCTCCAAAAAGAAGAACCATCTTCTACACACCTATAACCAGTAACCGGTTTTAACCAATATATCACATATATTTCCATCAGACGAATTCACATCGTACCATATTGCCAATCACGAGCTACCACCGAAACCCGTCACGGGCATGGATCTCTGTGCAAATTCCAACAGCTGTTTCCTCTGCTGCTCGCTTGTGTGTGGTAAGCTCGCCCTCAGAAGCTCAACAGGCATTTCCCTACTGATCGCCTTGGCAACGTCGGGCCCCAAGTCAGCCATTTCCGGCGACCCCTGTGAGATAAAGGATTGCAAAACTGAATCGTACTTATTAAAGCAGTACTTTGTGAGCAACCCGAAAAACGCATCAAATGACGCCTGCCAAAAACCCCTGTTGTGCTCGTTACAGTTATCCGCTGCTTGAGGGGCTGTCAGAAGCTCAGTAGCCCTCTCCAGCACGGACTTGAGAATAACCGAAGCTCCATCCCCGGCAGCATGCCCAATCGGACGGAGGGGAGGATGCTCTGTCCCACACACCACCGACACAAGACAAGCCGAGAGAGATTTAAGATCCATACAGAGCACACAGGACGACACTGTCTTTGCAAGGTTCCCAGTTATCGTAACCGATTCGTGATTGGCGGACACAATCCCGAATAAGAACCTCAGATTGCGGCAGATGGCCATGCAGACAACCCGAGCGAGCTCACCCGGTGAAAGAAGCTCGAGATACCTCAAGAGGAGTTTCTTCCCCTTGGGTAGAGAAACAAGTCTTAAAAAGACGAAATCATCCCTCGGCGTTAAAGTCACCGTCTGCCCATTCTTACCCAACGGGTCAACAAGCTGAAGAGAAGAAGCTAAACCTTCTAGAAGTACCTGTCTCCTCTGTCTCAACTGGGCCCCACCATCTGGAAGCTGATTGAACTGCAGATACCTGTCAATGTCGTCAACATCGAGTAAAAGGTAGAGCCCGTCCTCGATAGCCACCCTGGCAGCAAGCATGGGCTCCTGTTCTAGAGGCTTCTCAGGAAATTTGGACTCAGAATTATTAGACAGGTTCGGGGGGTCGACTTCAAGAAGGGGTCTAGGCCTACGTATTGAGGAGAAAGAGACCCTTCCGAGAGCATCCACCTGGAGAAAAGCGTGGGGCTCGTTGGTGGAGTTAGGTTTGGAGGAACCGTCTCTCAGGTTAGTCGGGGAGAAGCGGTGTCTCAGTTTAGCACCTGCTGATTTTCTCGCTAGGATAGCTTGATGGTGATAATCCTCAACGTAAGGGTCATTGCTGTGAGTGGCCGCGAGCTGCATCCGGTGAATATTTTCGAGCTCATCTGGGGACATATATTTGGATCTGAACCTCGGCCCGGCCTGATTAGGATAACGTGACATTGGTTGTCTAGTTCTCGGCCTTTGATCTCTCAAATCTTGAAAACCGAGCATGTTGAAATTTGGTGACGATTGAGAAAGGTGTTGGTGTAGTAGTTGGGATTGCAGATGATTAATGGAGGGTTGGAACGGATGCCGCATTCTAGTATGCTGGGGTGGCATCATCTGAGATGGCATTAAACCTAAACCATTCTGTTGGGGCGGAAAGTTATTTGAAAAGCCAGAATGGTTACCAGGGTATAACATATTTTGATTTACACGTTGATTCTGGATTTGAGTGTTGACTAGGCCTGGAGGTAATTGAGGTAAATTCCCACCGAACTGAGACAGCTGAGAATTGGGGAAAGAAGAAATATCAGGTCCTGGAATTTGCTGGCGGTATAGAATATTAGATGGCCCACTGTGTGAACCTTGCTGATATCTTCCTCCAGGGGGTGGGTATGAAGTGAATGGCGAATTTGGACAAAGATTCGGTTCACTAGAATGCTGATGACGGAGTATTTGTGGTAGCTGTGGATGTTGTTCAGGGTACGAAGCTGTTCTGTGCAACGAATTGGGTTCCATAAAACTTGCAGAGGAAGAAGAATATGAATGATTTGACCAATTTTGGCCTTCATGAATTGTTTCGGCATCATAAGTCCGCTGATCAAACCAATTGTTGAAAGCTGGATCTTGTGCCAACTCAGAAGCAGATGAACCTGTAGCAAATATGATATGGTAAGTAAATAGGACAATGTCCATGAAACTGAGTCTGAACGTAGGCATGACAACTGTCGTGGCGTGAGATATTAAGGACATGTTTGCAATCTGATTTTAATTCACTCACTTTCTCTGGAACCCCAGTTTCTACTAAATCCTGAACTTGTTGGCTCACTGGCAACTTTGTTCAACTGCACATAGAAAATAATAAAAAGTCGATGAGATAACAGTATTTTCAGAATGTACCACCAAGCTGAGTTACACATCAGATTAATCTAAAGCATTTAAATGTAGAAAATTAACAGTTGAAACCAATTTAAGGTTACAGCATGGAAATAATATACAATATGTGCAACAAAATGACAACAGGAAGCTGGGTCACACAAATTTATCCCATAATAGAAACGTAATCTGAAAGAATTAAAGAGAAAGTTTTAGTTTCAAACTTTCAATTTTCGACATTCCTCCATCCTACATTGAGATTTTATAAAAAGGTCTACAGTCCACTTTATTCATTGAGACAAACTAGCAACTGCTCACAGAAAATTGAAATAGAAGACAACAATGCACATATAAATGGCAAAATCTATCACTACTTGTTGAGACTGAGGAGGATTTTCAATGCATGTAAAGCTTCACCTTTAAAAATGTGCTTGAAAGATCATCGATTTCAGATAAAGATCCCAACACGTTTCCCTGTAAGAGTAAAAGAGGCACCACAAAAAAAAATTATAATTAAAGATTCACAGTATGAGCAATAAGCAACAGAGGGTCATACAACACACAAAGGTCGCAAGGATGTGTGAGAATGTGGCGAGGGGGTGGGGGTGGGGGTGGGGGGGGGGGGGGGGGTCGGTGGTGGTCATAAGAGAATTAAATATGATACCAAGATAACAAGAAATCCACTCAACTACACATCCTATACCTTCTAATGAACCTAAATCCCTACTGACATTTTCATTCAACATATAATCCAAGGATATCAGCATCTTTACAAAGAGAAACATTTAAATAAAATCTCAAACAGAAACCTCTTCCTTGTCCAATTGAATCTCTTCTTCATCGAACCCAACAGGGCCATGACCATCCTCTTCATCCTCTAAACCCCCGAGCTCAACTTCCTCCACAGCATCACCACCGAAGAACTCATATTGTGAAGCATCAAATAAGGTATTCCCTGCAACATAAAAACAAAAATAACTAAAACAGTGAGCTCAAGAAGATCATTTAAGTCCTGCTAAACAAATAATGCCATCAAGGTTGACGGCTAAACTCATAAATGAGACTTCAAAACTAAAAATGAATACACTCACGTGGCAACAAAAGTCAACTGAAAAATTCAGAAATAAGGAATGGTTCACAATCAAACCACAAAATAAATATTAGAACCAAAACCATCACTTGTTACCAGAAATTTAAAATTGTCTAAATCAAAAAGCGAAACTGGTCAAATCTTCCGTAATAAGGTATACCGACAATAAAATCGTGAAAAAATAAAATCCGAAAACACAACCCTCAATATCTAATCACAATTCCGTATTAGGAGGATTTTTTTTTCTTCTTTTAGCTTCAACAAGGATATTGAAGTCAATAAGATTAAGCAAACAGATCTACGTGCAACCGAAATCGAAGCTTTAGGTTAAGGAAGCTATGGCGAACCTGTGGGGTTTTCACCAAATGGTGTAAGATCCTGAAGCTTGGAGAAATCCTCCATACTGCCCCCAATTCCATATCCATCCATTTTCAATCAAATAAATTAAAATAAAATATATGGTGTAAGAAGCTAAAATTCAAAATTATTTTACTTGAAAACTACCGCATATCTTTCTGAGAAAAAAAACAGAATGTTCTTTTAACCTGAATAAAAACGATTCAATAATCAAAATAAAAAAGGCTAAAATAATATGACCTTCGAAATAAATAAATACAAAAAATTAAAATAAGAAATCCTTAATCATTATAATTTTCTGTACCCAAAGAAGACGAACGAAAAGAGATTAGTCGGAGTGAGGAGGAAAATAGTGAGGGCTACGTGTGTGTGTGTGCGCGCGGGCGCACACACGTATGTGTGTATATCTGCGTGTTGTTTGTAGAAGAAAATGATTGGTAATGGTATAATTAGGGTGGGATCACATTTGCCTTTTTGTGGGTACAGAGAAAAAAGTTGGAGGGGCACTTTCTGCAAATTCGCTAAATTTATGTACTCAGATGTAATTTATATTTTTATGAAATAAATAACCGCCCGCGTGAGCAACATGTTCCGCTTCCACCACAAACAAACACTCCGTGTTATATGTATACTGTATAGATTCATTGTTATTTATAAACAAATTATAATTACATTATGTTTTTGGTAATAAAGATAGCAAAAAACAAAACAAAAAAGACTAAATATCAAAAATAAAAGATGCTAAATATAAATATCTCCAGTTCTAAGCATAAGATGATAACAAAAATGTTCCCTAACACAGTTTGAACATATTTTGCAAAATGTACATCTCTAAATCTTCAAATTACTCAGCTTACCATTCAAGAATATAATGACTGGCATCCATATAACCCCTCAAAAGTCAGCCCAAGAAAAACCAAAAAACCAGAGTTTACACCAATACACAGATGGTAACCATAAAATCTCATCCACCATGTGCAAGGACAATCAAAGGATGGTAAAACCCTAATAGCTCAAAAAGACTAATCAACTTCTTACAGATACCCACTAATCAACTTCTTACAGATACCCCGATCCTTCCCCACCATTGATACATTTATAATCTCATCACTTTCGCCTTCATCCGCTACCACTGAAACCCATCACAGGCATTGATCTCTGCGCAAATTCCAATAACACTTTCCTCTGCTGCTCGCTTGTGTGAGGAAGGCTCGCCCTCAGAAGCTCAACCGGCATTTCCTTACCAATCGCCTGAGCGACATCAGAACCAATAGTACTCGTGTCTGGTGAGCTTTGTGAGAGAAAGGATTGCAAAGCAGAATCATACTTATTAAAACAGTACTTTGTGAGCATCCCGAAAAATGCGTCGAACGACGCCTGCCAGAAAGCTCTGTTGTGCACGCTGCAGTTATCCACCGCGTGAGGGTCCGTGAGAAGCTCAGTTGCTCTCTCCAGCACAGACTTAAGAATCACAGAAGCTCCGTCCCCAGCAATATGACCAATTGGGCGGAGGGGAGGATGCTCAGCCCCACACACCACCGATGCAAGACACGCAGCCAACGATTTCAGATCCATAAGACGTGCGCACAATGACACATTCTTCGCGAGTTTCCCGTTTATTGTTGAAAGTTCATAGTCAGAAGGCATATTGCCGAATAAGAACCTCAGATTGCGGCAGATGGCCATGCAGACGATCCGACCGAGTTCCCCCGGGGAAAGAACCTCAAGATACCTCAAGAGGAGCTTCTTGCCCTTGGGAAGAGAGGCCAGCCTTAAAAATACAAAATCATCTCTGGGAGCTAAATTATCCTGGTGCCCATTCTTTCCCAGCGGGTCGACGAGGTGAAGGGACGAAGCTAAACCCTCTAGAAGAACCTGCCTTCTCTGTCTCAAGTGGGCTCCACCGTCCGGAAGCAGATTAAACTGTAAGAATCTGTCGATATCGTCAACTTCGAGCAGGAGACATATTCCGTCCTCGATTGCCACCCTGGCAGCGAGCATGGGTTCCTGTTCCAGAGGCTTATCAAGAGGTTTCAATTCAGCCTCGCCATTGTTTGTTGATTTTGGGGAGTCAACTTCAAGGAGTGGGCGGGGCGTACGTATAGAAGAGAAGCAAATCCTTCCAAGAGCATCCACTTTGAGAAAAGGATGTGGTTCATTGCTTTCACGGGTCCTGGAGGAACCGTCCCTCAAAATAGTTGGGCAGAAGTGATGCCTTAGCTTTGCCCCGGCAGATTTTCTTGCCAGGATGGCCTGATGGTAATAATCCTCAACGTAAGGGTCGTTGCTGTGAGTGGCTGCAAGCTGTGCTCTGTGAATATTATCAATCTCATTTGTTGTCATGTACTTGGATCTGAACCTCGGCCAACCGGAGGTGCCCTGAGGAGGATATCGTGGCATCGGGTGGTGTCTACGTGACCCGAGCATGTCAAAATTGGGCGGCGATGAAGAACTGTGAGGATTTAATGACTGGGCCTGGAGATGGCCGACAGACTGCTGGAATGGATGAGGCATTCTAGTTTGCTGAGGTGGCATCATCTGTGGAGGAACTAAGCCCATACCATTTTGTTGGGGCGAGAAATTGTTTGGAAAGTCAGAATGATTCCCGGGATACAAACTATTCTGATTTACCCGTTGATTTTGGATTTGACTGTTGACTGGGAAGCCGCGAGGTAACCGAGTCAAATTTCCTCCAAGTTGTGACAGCTGAGGATGGGGGAATGAAGAAACATTGGGTCCTGGAATTTGTGGGGGGTAGAGAATATCAGATAGGCCATTGAGTGAAGTTTGATGGGATCTTCCACCGGGTAATGGGTATGAAGTGAAGGGTGAGATTGGTCGAATGGTAGGTTCACTAAAATGCTGATGAAGATGATTTTGCGGCTGTTGTGGATGCTGCTCAGGGTATGAAGATGTCCTGTGCATTGTATTGCCTTCCATAAAGCGAGCAGGGGGAGAAGAATTTGTATGTGATGGCCAATTTTGGCTTTCGTGAATTGTTTCAGCATCATAAGCCCGCAGATCAAACCAGTTGTTGAAAGCTGGATTTTCTGCCAACTCGGAAGCTGATAAACCTGCAGGACAAATGGCATGATAACGCATGCAGACAGCAAACAAGGGATAAAAAAAATGATAACACTCACTTTCTCTGGATCCCCAATCTCTACTAATTCCAGCATTTGCTGGTCCACTGGCAACTTTGTTCAACTGTATATCAAAAAATAAAGAAATAGGACATGAGATACAAATAGCAGAATCATTGCAAGCATTGAAATGAAGGTTGCATACATCTGTTCAACAAATACACTGACATCTGGGTAATCTCATTTATCTTAAAAGAATTAAACAGCTGGGGTAAATTCCATGAGTAGAAGGTTTCAAATGGAACCAAGAATATATCACAGCAGATGGTTTTTGAATAAATAAGGTAAAATAGGAAGTAAGCCCTCGGAAAGTGATCACTACTCTCAAACATAAAGATAGAAAGTAAAAAAGGGTATAGTTCCACTTTTTTATGTCCTTTAATCCAGATGAACTGTTTAATAATTCCATGCAGAAGAATTGAAATATTAAAGAACAGCACACGCATTTGAAACTGAGTATTTATCTCTTTTATGGGAATAATGATAAGTTTTCGGATGATACGAAGCCTCACCTTTGAAAAGGTGCTCGAAAGGTCATCAATTTCAGACAGAGGTTCCAAAACTTCCCCCTGCAAAAAGAAAGGGTCACCACAAAATCCACAGTAGAGCACAATAGTAAGAATGAGTACTTGAACCATCAATAATTTTTCTTTCGCCACACAGATAAGGTAACAGGATGTGAAAGAATGTAGGATGTGCATGAGAGAGAGAGAGAGAGAGAGAGTATCAAAGGAAAATAATTAAATATGATTGATGGTTTATAAAGCAAAAGCAACAACCGTAATTCAAAAACGGACGGCATATCAACTGCAGGCAGTAATTATTTCCAGCATGCACAGCGGTAGCAATCAAAATCATGCTTACAAATTTACACATATGACACTTCCCGAAAAACATAAGAGAAAAAAGACAGGGATATGCACGCAAAAAGACATAATGAGTTGCTAAGTGTGGCCATAATAAAAGGGGCACATCTCGAGAAATGAAAGCAGCGACAAAATACTAATGGAAATTTAACTAAAACATACTCCGTATGCATTAAAATTGTTTGCACATAAAGTAACAAACAGATGAACAACATGAGATAAGGAAAAAACAAACTATTAGAAAAGGCTTAAACAGAAACCTCTTCCTTGTCAAACTGAAACTCCTCTTCCTCGAACGCAACTGGAGTAAGACCATCCTCTTCATCTTCTAAGCCACCGAGCTCAACTTCCTCCACAGCATCCCCACCAAAGAATTCGTATTGTGAAGCGTCAAATAAGTCATTCTCTGCACCGCAAAAACAAATGCCAGTGAACTCAAAGTCAGCTCACAAGTCACAAGTTGGGTATGGCTCAAGAACAAACACTCACAAACAGATAACTAAAACTAGAGTTGTCCATAAAATAAGTTACTATATGTTAAGTCTTCTTCTATAAGAATATACAACAACAAAAAATACACCCATGAGAAAACCCAGTATACAATCACAATTTCATTTGCAAGACCTTCTGGAACATCCACAAACTGATAAAACAAAAATGAATACGAAGTCAATAAGTTAGCACTTGGAGAGTAAACTGCAAGCAGATCTACAGGCAACCAAAATCGAAGTTAAATGTACGAAATCTACAGAAGAAAAACTCCGGCAAACCTGTGGGATTCGCACCGAATGGTGTGAGATCTTGAAGCTTAGATGGGTCTTGAATATTGCTCCCACCTCCATATCCATCCATTTCAGAAACCCTTTTTTTTAACTCCAAAACTTCAACGAAGCAATATAATTACCTTCGCAAAACTTTATAAAACCCTAAATAATCTTTTCTGACCGAAGAAAAATGAAGGGAGTCAAACTGAGAAAGTTGTTCCTGCAACTTTTCTAGGGTTTCTAAATACTAATGATCTGTGCTGCAAAACGGGTAACCGCGAAAGCGGTGGACGGAGATTAAAAATTACGAATCGATTCCTGTATCCCTAAAAAAGGTAAGTGGGTAAAAAGGGAGTTGAAGTGGTGAAGAAGAAATAGTCAGGGTTACATGTGAGTGCGTGAGTGTGTGTGAGCGTTTATGTAGTACTGTATATCTCTGTGTGATTGATTCGCAATTTTGTATAATTAGGGCAGCGCAAAATTGATATTTTTGTGGGCTACAGATGCAAAGTGATAAACTTAGTTGTACTCGAATGTAAATATGTAAGAGTTAATAAAGAGATGTATTATGTGCATTGGATAAGATCATTCATCACTAATATCAAATCCCGAGATGTATTATGTGACTCATACTCCTCAAGAAACCACCTCACAACGTATACCAATGATAAATAACAAACGAGACTTCAAGATCAATTACAAGCAACTACACGCAAGAGTCAAGTTTAATTGATGGGTCGAGTGTTATTGTATGAATTTCGGTGATCGAGATCACGAACGTTTACTGAGATATTGTCCGGTCAATAAGTACGTAGATATTAAAATCATCAAATCAATGAACAATTTTCGAAATCATTACAAATCTCACCGAAAGATATGAAATTAAGATACATGATTGTGATTTATAATTGTTAGTGTAAGTACAAACATGAACCCTTATTGTAAATGATTCAAAAATCTTCGTCATCATACACACAAAAACAATAACAATGCCAACCGTTTTATAAGCATTTTGACTTGTGCTTACAAATTTAAATAGTGAAAACATTGCTTCAAACAATTAATAGATTTTACACAAAATTATAATCTTAAAATATATTAAATAGTTTATATAATTAAAAGGGTTGATTGAGTATTTTTTTTTTAATAATTAGAAAAAAAATTGAGATTCACCATATAATGAAATATGTCTCGAATTTGATTAAACAAGAACACAATGTACAAAAATTAAAGTTTATAATATCTGCACTATTAAGTACATGATTTGTGATAAATGATTGTGATACATGATTGTTAGTGTAAGTACAAATACGAACCCTTATTGATTCAAAAATCTTCGCCATCATACACACAAAAACACTAACAGTGCCAACCGTTTTATAAACATTTCGACTCAATTTAAGTTCAGGCAACTCAAACAAATTTTGTACGGAGTATTTTTTTAGTAACAATTGGAATTATTAGAAATATCATATTAAGTTTTTATAAATTGTTTTTAATTGATTTCAATATTTCACAATTAAAAAGTTTTTTTACTTTTTTTGATTTTTTTTACTTTTTAAGTTTCACAAATAGTTCTACTAATTTTAGAGGCAAAAATAAGATTCTGCATAATTAGGATAGCCAAGTGGAAATTAGAAAGAAAATGAGAGGCAAATTGTAATAAACAGAAAGTTTACGGGTCTAAATGTTTTTAAACCCAATTCCCAAACACTGAATTGTTGAAATTTTTACTACCCCCAACTCCAGCTCGAAGATATGCCGGCGGCAGCGAACTAAAGAAAGAGCCACCACCACAAAACTATTTCTCCTCAAACATCGCCTCTGAGGTTTCGTTATCAATGGCGAGATTAATGTTGTGCTCTCATTTGATTCCTTCGGTATCTTCATCCCTTCCGCTTAAGCCCTCTCTTTTTCTCCGATGCCCAAGCCTCTCGCAGCCCACACTCGTCGTAAGGCGGCGTTTCTCGGCCGCGAAGATAAGCATGAGCTTGAGGGCCGGCATTGTCGGCCTCCCCAACGTCGGCAAGTCCACTCTCTTCAACGCCGTTGTATGTCTGACTATTTCCCCCTTACTTTTTTTGTTTGAATGCTTGAATTAATGGAAGTAATTTTGCATTTTTCTTGTTGTGCGAGTTCTTTAATTTATTGGGTACTTATCACTTATGAGATTTTATGTTGTTTAATAACTTTGTTTTCATTTGATGCCATTTAGAGTATTTTTGGTTTCGATGTATTACTTTGTATTTAATCGGGTGATGCGTTGGAACCTCGTTTGTATTTCGCAGAACTGGTTGATACTTGATAGGACTCATAGTTAGTGACATCTGATTGTGTTATGTGTAGGTTGAAAATGGAAAAGCTCAGGCTGCAAATTTCCCCTTCTGTACAATAGAACCGAATGTAGGGATTGTTGCTGTTCCTGATCCACGTCTCAGTGTTCTTTCAGGTCTCAGCAAATCTCAACGAACAGTCCCAGCATCTATAGAGTTTGTAGATATTGCTGGCCTTGTAAAGGGAGCCAGTCAAGGGGAGGTGAAGCTTTTTAATCCAAGTATTTTATCTTGCATTTTTAGTCAGACAGATTTTAGTTTGGAATTTCTGATGGATTCTTATCTAGTAGTTTGATTTGATGATGTTCTGATATATATATGTATGTATATATGGATATATGAATGCAGGGTTTGGGTAATAAGTTTTTATCCCATATTCGTGAAGTGGACTCGTTACTTCAGGTGATTACATATTTACATATCTTCATGTCTTCGTTTTTTTTTCCAGTTGAACTCTCAATTTGTGAGGTATAATCTACGTGAAGCTGTTAAAAATTTTCTGTGCAGTTATTGCAATCTAATCACGTTTACATATTTCTTTCAGGTGGTGCGATGTTTTGAAGACAATGACATTATTCATGTGAATGGTAAAGTTGATCCAAAATCTGACATTGAAGTTATCAATTTAGAGTTGGTCTTTTCAGATTTAGATCAGGTAAGCTCTCAAGTAAATCTCTGGGAATCACTAGTCTTTTCTTTTATCGCAATGCAATGACATAGTCACATATGTCACATTCTTGAATATTATAACACAAGTCAACACAATGAAAATATTATTGTACATGTTAAAACAAATTCAGAGCTAACAATGTTTTTATAGACCATTTAAATATTATCCTTACAATGAGTTGGGCTTCCCAGTTAAATATGTCATGTCGATGGTTGGTTCTATTCAATTGTGTATGACTCACACTTCAAGTCTAAGGTCACCAAACGGCTAGCATCACAATGTAGTTTTAACCATTACATATCATGTTTGAATCCCTATGCTTGTAAAAATAAATAAAGATTCTCAACTTTAAAATGCTCATGTAAATTTGAATTTGAAGTTAAGCACCCAGTACATAATAAGGATTTTCTAGCAGAAAATATGTGGGTGCATATTTGGAAGATTGACAGTGGAGACTCACCTAGATCTCCAGTGCCAGTAAAAACATACATTTTCAACAATATTACCTCTATACAAGTTGTTATTTAAAAAACACACAACACAACAAGGTATGGGCAGTCACAAAAAACGTACATATGTGTAAATGTATCTTACCATTCTAGGCTAATATAAAAGTCAGTCAAGGTTATACACACTTATAGCATGAGACGTAACTAAGCTTGGATTTTCGATGATCTTGCCTGTAAATGTATCTTACCGTTGGTATCTGTGAGTTAAATAATGATGCTCATGTAAAGGAGGTATTCTGGAAGTTCCAGGACATAGGTCATGACTCATAGTATAAGAATGTATAGCTTTGATTGAGTTGTTTAGCTAGCCTGAGTTATATGTGTTTTTGGTGATGAAGCACTATTCCAATGCCTTGATTGTGCTGTTTATGTTTTAAAGGACAATATCATTATTAATTGTATAGCTAGCGCCTAGCGCTAGCTGAATATAATCTCTCTATGTACCACGTACACCTATGTGATTGAACATGCAACTTTGCGTGAGTATTGCTCAAGTAGAACATTAAGAACACATAATGACAGAATAACTTTTTATTACTATTGCTGCTCTCTTGGCTGTTGTATTTTTCCTTGTAGATGCTCTGTAGGTCTAGTTGCATTCGAATGGAATTGAAACAAAAACTTTTGAATTCAGAATTTGTATATGAGTGTATTCTAACTGCGATTTTTGTTGTGATTTTGAGAATTGGATTGAACTAAAGTTGTGCCTTTTACAAGAGTGTAGGTAGAGAAAAGATTGGATAAACTCAAGAAGAGCAAAGCTAGAGACCCACAATCCAAAATGAAGGTATAACCTGACACTTCCAAAATTCTCCTTAAGATCAGCAATTATCATTTATTCATAAATAAAAACAAAACCAATAATCCTGGAGATAAATGAATGCAGGAGGAAGCAGAGAAGTCTGCCCTGGAAAAAATCGTGCGGGCCTTGTTGGATGGAAAACCAGCAAGATCAGTTACTTTAACAGATTTTGAGAAGGATGCCGTAAGGCATCTTTGTTTACTTACTATGAAACCTATCATATATGTGGCGAATGTGGCAGAATCTGATCTAGCTGAGCCGGAAAGCAATTCTCATGTTAAAGAAGTTATGAGCCTTGCGTCTGAATTGCAATCTGGAATAGTAACTGTCTCGGCACAGGTCTGATAAAACTGTCCTTTTAATAATAATATAATTTTACTTGTAATTTTTAGACGATGCACAAATGTTTATGAAATCGTTTTCGTCAATATATTGAAAATTGTATTTCTCTGTGTAGGTTGAAGCAGAGCTTACTGAGCTTCCACCAAAAGAAAGAGTTGAATATTTGACATCTCTTGGTGTGGATGAAAGTGGCCTAGGAAATCTAATTAGGGCAACATACGACCTTCTAGGACTGCGTACTTATTTCACTTCTGGAGAGAAGGTGAGTCAAAAAAAGTAAAGTTTCTCTTTGAGTGATAACTGATAGATGTTACTTTTGTTTTGGTATTTGGAATTTTATCTCACTGGTTTTCTTAATAGGAAACAAAAGCTTGGACCATACGATCAGGTGATTCCCGTTTTCTTCGTGTTTGCCAATATTCCACTTTGTTTTTTCTATATCTCCATGGCTAGGCCTAGAGGCCTTGGCTAAATCTTGTTTGTGTGTGAATGGTGTATTTTGGCCGAGCAGATGCTTGTAAATACTAATGGAAGAATTTGAAAGATAGCAACTGACGACAATTATATTTTCTTTTCTAAAGGTGTTTACATGCATGCTAATTCTGTTACATGTAATGGCCTAATTAATTTTCATTGACTGCAGGAATGACTGCACCTCAAGCAGCTGGTGTTATTCACTCTGACTTCGAGAGGGGCTTTATTAGAGCAGAAACGGTAATTGTTATCAACAAAATACTAGTTATTCTATAAACAACATCCTATTTTTTTTTTAGAGTTTTCTTCAAGCCAAGTTACAATGCGAGCATTTAATTTGATTACTAGAAAAAGCTGAGCACGAAGCTAACTTTTTTTTTATACTTGGATCCTGTTGTCATCAAAATGGTTGTCAGGTTGCATACAAGGATTATGTTGCTGCTGGTTCATTTCCAGCCGCGAGGGAGAAGGGATTGGTAAGTCAATATCTGTTTTGATATCATCAGCCATTTGCTTGTTAGACCTCATTAATTGTCGATTTGGGTAATTATCCGCAAGCCAATTATGAAAATGTGACTTGTTACATGTCTGTAAAAAACTTTTTTACCTTCTCTTGATCCCTCAATAAAGTTTACCTTCTATGGATGGTTAATGCAGTTGAGATCGGAGGGAAAAGACTATTTAGTGCAAGAAGGGGACGTGATGCTATTTCGGTTCAACGTATAATAGGATGGTGAAATTTCACTAAGGTTGGTTAGGCGAAGACCAAGAACCTATAAGACACGCATATGTCAAATGTATAACGAAGGTTCTCGCCTCTCGGTGACAAAGTTGAGACTGTAGTTCGATTATAGTCGGGGATTTCTTAAAAATGTTATTCATTCATACTTGTTAGCTATATGGAATATTAAATTTGAACTCTTCTGAGTTGTTTTCGTTCTGTATAATAAGATCATAAGATTAGAGAAAACGGAATATGAAAGATAAATGTAGGATACATTATGAGCTTTTTATGATCCTATTAAAAAAAAATGCACCTAATGAAATCAGATTCAACATCACTTCGATGCTCTTCTTATAAGAAAAAAAACAATTTACCTAATAAAAAAAATTAAACACCAAATATAATAATTTCCTAATATTGATATGAAAAAGATTTAAATGAACGAAAAAAACTGAAAAAATAACCATAAATATTAAGAGTATATTAAAAGATGATGAAACGGCATCGTTCTGGGCACAGAAACGAATGAGAAAAGAAGACGCTCGAAGCAAACGGTATTTCTGCCCTTGCCCTAAATCCAGAAACTCGCGCCTCTATCCGGTTTGAATCGAGTGAATAACCATCATCGAAGGTTAGTTAAACCTCTTGAAAACCCCTCATTCGGTAGAATTTACTGTATGCGGAATTACGTATTCACTTATAATTGATTGTAAAATTGTTCAGTTGTTCATAGATTCTGGAAAAAGTAAAAACAAAACAAAACAATTTGGAAGGTAAATAAATAATGTTATTGTTATTGTTTTGCTGAACAAGTTATTCTGCTACCTTCGTTTCTCAGGGACAAGCAAAAAAAAAAAAAACCATTTAGTTGAATTTGGTTATCTGGTGGTTCAATTCAAAATCAACCTCTCATCAGCTCATGTTTATGAAACCAATCTAAATCGGTTTCCATCGACGAAATTAGCCACTCTGGAGGGGCCCATGGCAGGCAACGGCCTGCCCACGCTCGGCCGTGTCAAGCTCGTTGACTTAACTCCCTCCGAAGGCCTTCCTTCGGACTCATACAAACTTTCCGTTTCCACCTTATCGCAATCACTCGCTCACTACTCAGCTGCCATCATTCAGCTCCCCATAAACGACGGCCCCCTCATGAGGTCCTGTCTCGAGTCATCCCGACTCTACTTTCATCACAAACCCTCCTTCCCTTCCCCCGACTCTATCCACCCAGACGACTCCAGCAATGACTGGTGCAAAACCTCCGGCTACCGCGTGGACCCCGCACTCTGGCAAGAGGCTTACGATTTCCGACCCGGGCTAACCAATACGGACCCCGCTGACGAAATCGCAGTCGAAATCCCTCCTGCTGGTTTAGTCGATATTTTCGCTACTCTCGGGAGAGCCTCGAGAGACATATTGGACGCCGTCGGATTTTACCTGAACCTACGGAGTTCGCCTTTCACGGACGTGCTCGATAATATTCCCCTGAGAAATCGGGAAATATCATCGTCTGTGCTGTCTGTATTTTGTCACGGAAGGCCTTCTTTTCAGGGGGGGCAGCAGCATAATCTGACTCATCAAGAGGCTGGCCCGTTGGATATGTTTTCTGACGATAGTTCGCAGGTTGATAGGACACTGTTGACCCTGGTCAAGCCTGATCGGGCTGGTTTGCATGTTAGGGATTTTCACGGGCACTGGGTGCTCGTGGATGGGGATCTCGGGCCTCGGGAAGTGGTGGTGTATCCAGGGCTCGCGCTGTACCAGGCAACAGCGGGTTATGTGGGCCCGGCTATGTACAGGACAGATGTCAGTAGCATGCAGGGGGCGGTTCACGGGCGTTGTTCTTTGGCGTTTAAACTGATGCCTAAATCCATGACGAGCTTGAGTTGTTCGGAGATGACGGCTGCTGGGCATGGGGTCGAGGCTCAGTTTCAGATTCCGCTTCCAGTCGATGATTTTATGCAGAGATCTACAGATCAACTACTTAACCGGAATGGTTTGGCGACTCTTAATTTCCCTGCATCTCAAGAAGGTTGGTTTTTTATGCTTCTTTTCTTAAACTGCTTTGGGAGGAAGTGGCTCGATTAATGTCTTCGTGTGGATAAATAGTTCATTATGTGTTTAGCGTAGGGATGATTGCAAAAACAAACATCTGAGGTTTGGAGTATTTACATTAAAAAAAAATCTTTGTGAAATGGAAAAATATAAGATGTAAACAACCAGCATCAAATCTCATTTTTTATTTATTTTTATTTTTTTGTAATGTAAAACAAATTTTGTAATAACCCTAAACCGGAGGAGTAGTTCATTTTATCTCCTTACAGAAAACTTTAAAAGTATCCTGGTAGCTTGTCTACATGTCATGACCTCGAACAAATTACGAAGCAACATCAACACTGCAATCTAATTGTGTTGCGTCTTATATGGCTTTATTCTTTTTCTATATTTAGTAAGACGTTTATAACAAACAGGTTCTTGGATCGATGACATACTGGTACAGGATCTATAAAACCAATGGGTCGGAGGAAGAAGAATAATAACCCGAGGTGTAAGCCTCTCCCGCCATCAAAGAGGCTCCGGCTTGAGGCCCAGAGGGTCTTGAGAGAGAGAGTCCAAGATATCGCGGACAAGAAGGGTATCAAGTTGAGGTTTTGCACGTTGAAAGAGTGCGAGAGTCACATACACTCGCTCGATAGCCCGTGTGCGAATATAAGGATGGAGATTGGGTGGCCGTCGGGCGTACCATTTGTGCACCCGCATGATCTTCCCAATAAGGCGAAGATTGGGTTGCTTGAGACATACGAGCCTGGTTGGTCTGAGAGCAACGAGATGGACTGAAGTGAAGGTAACTCTGCATGTGTTAGTTCCCCTTTATTATTATTATTAAGATCAATTAGATATACAATTGATATTCATTTGTTTTGAACAATTTGTACCCCCAACAAACTTGATGAGAGTGCTTGTAATATCTTAAGGTGGCAATTCTTTTTGCTCCTGACCTTGATCAAATTTTCTGTCTTAAAAAAAAGGGAAAATAACATAAGAATAAGACTATGTACTGCATATAAAAGATTTAAGTTGTTTTACACAAATTTTTTGTTGTGTGTTTTGTTCAATTCAGCTTATGAATAACTCACATGTACCTTTTCTGATTTATTATAAAATACGGTGTAACTTCGTTTAACAAGATCAATCAGGTCGGAATTTTTCTGTTTTGTGGTGTCACCGGTTTTTATTTTTATTTGTCTGAATTTGTACGTCTGTTTGCTTCCTTTGCAGGCGCATGCAATCTCATAGCATTGCCTATGTGAATTATGGCATCCACCACCAGCTTAGGCTTTGCTGCGGCAGGACTTTTTTTTTTAATGTCTAAGGCTTATTCGGATTCTGGGATATTACATTCCATGAAGATCTTGGAAATTATACTTTCTTTCTGTAGGGGGCCTTTCTTTTTCGCATAAAATCTGTGAGAAGTGAAATACAAAAACGGAGAAAAATATGATGTCTCATGTAATTTACGATATATTTACTCTCCGGTGGCTTGCCTACTTGTGAAATTCGATAAGCAAAACACTGTATTTTCCTGAATAGCCTGGTTTATTTATTCTTGTCCTGTTTCTGAAGAACTGTTCTATGTGTTTCGTACGGTTGAACCCTACTGTAATACCGGTTCGGACGGAACTGATTCTGCACTCGCCATTTGGATGATTATGCATAACCAGTTCCATTTTTTCTTTCTTCCATGATACAGAAATAGTTATTAACCTTTAATTACAGTAGATTATGAACAAATCATAAAGATTACACAAATAGCATTATGAATTGAAGACATTGAGAAATGAGAGGCCCATTTAAGTTGACCCACTAAGTTCCCAAAACAAAGCCCAGCCCATTTATCAAAACAAACCCTAGTTATATAAGACCGAACTTTACCACTGAAACTCAAAGCCAGCGCCACCACCAAAAACACACACACGCAGTCTCTGGGAAAATGGTGAAGTTTCTGAAGCCAAACAAGGCGGTGATACTCCTCCAGGGTCGTTTCGCCGGCCACAAGGCGACGATCGTGAAGAACTTCGACGACGGCACCCGGGACCGCGCTTACGGCCACTGCCTCGTCGCCGGCGTCGCGAAGTACCCGAGCAAGGTCATCCGAAAGGACTCCCTGAAGAAGCAGGCGAAGAAATCTCGCGTCAAGGCCTTCATCAAGGTCGTCAACTACAACCACATCATGCCCACGCGCTACACGCTCGATGTGGATCTGAAGGATGTCGTCTCGGCCGACGCGCTCGTGTCGCGTGACAAGAAGGTGACGGCCTGCAAGGAGATCAAGACTAGGTTCGAGGAGAGGTTCAAGACTGGAAAGAACCGTTGGTTCTTCTCCAAGCTCAGGTTCTGAGATGGATACTAATTATGTTTTGATTCTGGAATTTGTGTTTTTTTAATTTATGTTCTGCTTTTCGGTGGATTTAATCGTGTGATAAAGACTTTCTATTTAGGTATTTTGAATTACTCATTATCATCAGATGGATTGCATTCATATTTTTGAGCAATATTCAGCTGGAAATCGTTTTGGGTTTCAGTTTAAACAATGCTAGAATATCTGTTGCAAGGGAATTTTGAGGATGCATTTATTTAATTGAATGCAATTTATTATCCGGATTTTAGTCGAATGAATCTAGCCGAGCCGAACATTTTGGTGCTTTCTTTTGAGTTTTGAGTATTAACAACATTAGAGCCCAACACCAATATCTAAATCTAAGCAACACCCAATGCTCCTATAACAAATAAGTGCTCGAATGAGCTCAAGATCTTCATTAGAATCGAATTTTAGTACTATGATTCCGTTGATGATAAAATTAGTTAACCATGGTTAGGTTAGTGTGAGATTATAAGATGAGGCTTATTCATTGAAATGATGCTTGTATGATTGCATTATAAGGTAATAAGGTATACATTCGATTAAAATGTTACATCATTTGTTACACTTCATAATGTGTAAAACATTTGTTCATTTGTCATAAGCTAGTTTTGTATTCAAGAAAGGGTTTGCTATTTTAGTTGAAATAGAGCTATCCTTCTGACTATATGAGTATCCCCTTTCATTTTTTATTCTCAATCACAATTTAGTAAATACTGTATTATTCTAAAAACTAGTTTTGTATTCAAGAAAGGGTTTGCTATTTTAGATGAAATAGAGCTATCTTTCTGACTATATGAGTATCCCTTTTCGTTATTTTCCTCAATCACAATTTAGTAAATACTGCGTTATTCTAAAAACATTAGTATTATATCCTTTACTATATATTATTGGTGAGCATGTTTCAACTTGTCCCGATAGAAAATCCTTGATATACAAATTTCTCTATTAAATTTTGAATTATGATGCAGAATTAGTATATCATTCAATGGGGTTATGTTTTGTATGAAAATTCTCCAATCGTCTTTGTATAACCTTCTTTGTAATTTTTTTTCTGTATATTTAACTTTCTCTTTTACTTTATATGTGCTCTACTCCATTTTTTAAAGAATTATACTTCCTCTGGCTATACTTCCTCTGTCTTTTTTTTAAGGTAAAGGAAGTGTGACCTTATAATTTTTCAATTAATCAATTATTTTAGTTCGTTTAATTGAAATAATCTTTCCTTTTTTTTGTTTTTTTATTATATGAATTAAATAATTATCTTATTAAGTAGACAACTAAGTATGGGACTGTCCAAAAAAGATAAAATCTTTTTAACTATAAAAGTTGGTGAATTTAGGAAATCAATACACTATCAGTACTTTGAATAGACTTTTTAATCCTCTTTTACTCTCGTATGTGCTACTCAATTTTTTAAAGAATTATAGTTTAAATCACTCTTCCAATTTTGCTTCCTCATCTTTTGAATGATTAATCAATTAATTGTTATTTAACTGAAATAATCTTTCCTTTTTTGTTTTTGGTTTTTTATTATATAAATTAAATAATTAATACTATTAAGTACTTTAGTATTCTAAGCCTCTTAGAAGTTGTTACACTTTTTTATTATTAGACTACATTACCTTCTAATCATTGCACTTTTTGAATCATTTGCATTGAATTTTTAATATTCCTAATGGCATTATTTTTTTATTTTTGTTTTTTATATAAATTTTATTTGTCTAATTTATTTGTATAAATTTTTATCACTTTTGTTATTAATAAATAATTAAATATATCAATCATTAATTAATGAATCATTAAACTTATAATTTTATATTATTAATATTTTTGTTTCTATGTTTTATATTTTCAGAATATTTAATAAATTTAAGAATTCTAATTAATAGAATAAATATATCATCATTAATTAATTAATTAATTAATTTAAAAAATATTTTATTTATTTATGATATATTGCCTGCAATTACACATTTTTTTATTAAATAAATTAAAAGATATTTTTTTAGCCACAGTAATTAATTAATTTTTATTATCTTTAATTGAGAGCCTAATTATTCTCATCTTCTTGATATAAATATAATCATTAAATTGTTTAAGGATATATTAGTCTATGCACATTATCGAATGACTTTCAATTGTTTAAGGATATATTAGTCTATGCACATTAACGAATGACTTTCAACTGATTGTCTTTCTATTTTTTTTATTATTTAATTAAAAATACGTTTTTCAATAAATTAATTAAAATTAATTATTTTTCAATAACATTAATTAAAATTAATTTATGACTTTGACTGATTGTCTTTTTATTTTTTTTTATTTTTTTATTATTTAATTAAAAATACGTTTTTCAATAAAATTAATTAAAATTAATTTTTACAAAATTAAAATATTTTTACATTTTTGAAATTTACAAAATACGCACGTAAGTAGAAACGCATGAATTAATTGATATTTAAAATTGATTTTTATATTATGTGCGTATTTTGTAGATTTCAAAAATGTAAAAATATTTATGTTTTGTAAAAATTAATTTTAATTAATATTATTAAAAAATGTGTTTTTAATTAAAAAATAAAAAAATAGAAAGACAAATCAGTCAGTCCGTTAATGTGTACATAGGCACTTGTCGTCTATTACTTATAAATTGAGTAGTTTTTACATGTTTTTAGAGTAATTTAGAGAAAAAATTAAAATAGATTTTAGATTTTAAAAAAACTTTCATACTTTAACTTTCTATTAAAAAAGGTAATTAAATTATTGCATTTATATAATTAAATATCATGATATTTAATCTAATCACATTTTAAGTAATCTATTCAAATTTGATATGACATTTTTAACCTTTATATTTTAACCATTTTATATTCATTTTATTACATACTTATATAATTGATTGGTGAATAATTAATGGCTGAAATCTTAATAGTTTTATGACAAGATTATTCATATCAATCACGAATTCTCTTTACTGTAAGTAGATTGGGACTGAGATTTTTTTTTTCAAAATTTTCACATTAACTAGCCGTGCATCCGATCTTTGTTCTTCTTGAAGCCGCAGGTAATCCATTTTGTTAAAATCTTTTTGCTTGTACAGGTAGTGTCTCTATCTATTCGATCAATCAACCCAAAAATCTTCATGTAATTGAATTTGTTACATCGTGCCTATGAAATTTCGATCAGTCATCCATCTTTGATCCATGAAATTGAATTTCTCTGCAGTGGCTTTGAAAATTCATGTAAAATCGATGAGCAGTGTGTGTTTTTTACAGATGTTTTTCTCAAGTCGCTCATCATAGGTCAACTTCATGGAGTGTTTGTTTCGCTCATTTTATCCATATCAACACAATGCTTTGTAATTATTAACTTGGTCGTTATTTAGAGTAGTTGCTTGGGCCCCTGTTTATTCACAGACACAATGCGTATTGGTTTTTCTACTTTTATTTTTTGGTTAGGGCTTGGCAGCAGTTATTTGGCTCCTACTGCATATATTTTTAGTTGTTGGTTTATTTGGTTCTATCATAGTGTATTAATCTTACACTAACTTCTAACTACTGCACTCATTTTCGGATCACTGTATCATTTCAAATGGATGTGTAACAAATTAAGCAGCACTTTTTCGATAATCAGGCTTCTTTCGGTGAGTCGAGTTCCGATTCTCGAAATATCAAGTGTTTCGAAAGCGCATTGCTAAAGCTCGTTTGTACACAGGACATGATCATAGTGGGAATGGACTCGAAAGCGATATCCGTCGAGTGGGCCATGGACGAGCTGATCAAGAACCCGAGGGTCCAGAAAAAGGCGCAGGAGGAGTTGAATCGAGTGATCGAGCACGAGAGATGACGGAGCTCGACTTCTCGAACCTCCCCTACCTCATGTGCGTGGACAAGGAGGCTCTGAGGCTCCACCCCGAATCCTCCGATGCTCCCACACCGAGCCAACTCCAACGTGAAGATCGGGGGCTACGACATCCCCAAGGGGTCAAACAAACATGAAGGGGCACAATTATCACATTCTGCCATTTGGGGTTGGGAGGAGAGTTTGCCCAGGGGCACAACTGGTAATTAATTTGGTGACGTCGATGATAGGAAACTTTCTTCACCACTTCGATTGGGCTGCTCCAAGTGGACAGGAGGAGATCGACATGGGAGAGAATCCGAGTATGGTTACCTACATGAGGACTCCGTTGGAGGTGATACATACGCCAAGGTTAAGGGACGCGAAGCTCTACAAGATTGTGGTTGTTGATGACGTGTAACTTGTGTTTGTTTCGTTATCAATATCGAGTACAAACTTTTCACATGCAGATGAACATTAGGGAACTCAAATGAGCATATTACTTGTGATGTTTAAATGTGAATTGTTTTGTAATTCAACTACTGTAAGTTTTCAAATGAAACCATCTGATATTTAGGAGTTTTGATTTTAAATAAGTTGGGCATCATATGTCTAGGACAATCTACTATTTAGGAGTTTTGATTTTAAATAAGTTGGGCTTGGGCATCATATGTCTAGGACAAGCTACTATTTGTCGTTTCCAATTTTTATACCATGTTACATGTTTTCAATTATATGTACACTAACCTGTGACGTTTATTTTTCACATTAACTAACACGATAGTTTATACTGTATAATTCGTTTAGAAATGATGTTTGTTGTTTTCTTTATATGTTACAAATATTTTTTTAGCATGCTTATGAACTCTTTAACTATGAAAACTGAAATCACAAAGATTCAAGGTCAAATACCAACGCCACAGGGTAATTTAGATACCAAATACCATAGAATGAGAGTATTACTTTCAATCTCCAGAAGTAAACTAATCTACTACTTAACTGATAACCCAAAGCTTAAAGGAAAAACTGCAATACCAAACTATCAAAATGTTGTGACAATCATTCAAATGACAAAGTATCACTTTCAAATTCTAGTGATCAAATACTGGAACACAAAACTAATATACATAAATATAAAGCCTACTTATTATTTTTTTTCATAAAACAATATCAGTTTCAATGATCTTCCTAACGGGCTGCCCTCCAGCACCCTGAACTCCTTGCAAATCTGCTGACAATGTCAACTCTGAAACGCATAGCCGTTGTCTCGTCAAACTCATAACCCACGTATTTTTCATGTGCAAGGAAGTCAATGTAGTGCATCACGTACACACCGCAATCCAAGGCTGTGGTTGAAATAAAATATTAAAATATAAACAGTCTACTCTATATGGTACAATTAAATAGAATATTATGTTACTTAATCAACTTACGATCCGAAAGCTTGCTTAGGGACAATTTTTTTGCTCATCAAACAGTTTGAAATTCTACTTGTAATTTTCCTGCACCCACTTTATCATAAGGATATCTTTATCGGTCAAAGCATCCCTATACATCTTCAACGCATTGTTCGTGCTTTCACACTTGTTAAATCTTTTTCTATGACCTTTTTCAGCATTTCTTCGGCTTGATACTCTACACCTCGCATCCAAAAATTTATCATGTTGACTTGTGTCCATCAGGAAAATACACAAAACAAGTCAAATCATTACTCTTATAGTAAGTAAGAGCACATACTGTTTAAAACACTACATAAATAACACTTAGTGGTGTTTGTTGTATTCAATTACATGGAACCTGATTGATGCTTCAATGGCTATTGATGTAGTCGACAATGACAACTACGTAAAACCATTGTTATGCGACACCACTAGACACCCCTGTAATTAAGTATTCTTATTTTGAATACTGGTTCATGGAATTTCAAATCAATTTATGTAACTAGAACTACTAACTACACTGCTCAGAAGCATACAGTGTATCTAATAAATTCATACAAGAAGCCGTAAAATAAGTTAGCATCCCACAAGGCATCCCGGAAAACATGGTTTAACTTTTGGGACCTAGTGTTGTGTGACTCACAAAATTTTAAATATCAAATACTTTAAACTACTTTTTTGTAAGCAATTGTAACTTCTTTATACACTTATGTCTACCAAGTACACTGTACCTATATGTATAAGTAAGTGTATATAATAGTTTACAAACCCAAAGGGTGTATAACATCGGGTCTGAAACGTGTTATGTCTACGAGACTTCTTGGTTTTTGACAAATCATATACATCAGAGATTTAATAGATATTTACAACTATTGTAAACCATTGTTACTCATCACCCCTATACATCCCTATAATTCATGATTACCTATTTGAACTACCAACTACACTGCTCAATGCATACAATGTATGTATTAGATTCATACAAGCAATTGTTCCATTATTGAGCATTCCACGAGGCACTCTTGAAATCAAGGCTTAAGTATTGGCAATAAAACTTGTTATGTCACTAGCAAAGTTTTAGTTATTCTACATGTTTGTAAAAATATTAAACTACTTTATCATATTTATATCTACCAAATACATTTTGCCCTACTTGGTATCACTGTATATAATAGTTCACGAGATAATTATAGATGTATATCATGTGGCTAAAACGTGTTATGGCTACGGATATGTCATATATTTTGTATCTTATAGCTTTAAAAACTTACAGTGTATATGTTAGATTCATACAAGCAGAAACTACTAACTACACTTCTCAGAAACATATAGTGTATTTGTTAGACTCCTACAATCAACCGTAAAATAAGTTAGATCCCACAAGGCAACCCGAAAATTAAGGTTTAACCCGAAAATAATAGCACAATTTATGAATTCTGAACTACCAACTAAACTGTCCAATGCGGTGGAATGTAAGTAATAGATTCTTACATGCACTTTGTACCAGTATATGAGTAACAACAAATCCAACCCTGTTATGAAGCTTAAAAAATTGGCACTAATAGGTGTTTTGTCTTGAACAAGATTAGGTAAGTGCAAAAATTATTATAGTAAACTATTTGTCCGTAATAGATTTAATAACTAAATGAATCTTTAACTATAAAACAAACTGAGCAAAAAAGATCAGTGTTTGTAATAGATTCTAAAATTTCGTTGTTACACTACTTAACACTTTTCGTTAGCTAATGTCCTGTTATCAATGTTAAACTAGTGGCACTAATAGTACTTGTGTCCATGAACAAGCTTGAGTCAGTTCGAACTTTAAAATATTAAACTGTATTAATAGTTTACGAATAAATCTAAATATGAACCAAGGACTACAAGATACACTGTCCACAAAGGTATAGTGTTTGTAATAGATTCTTAAACTTGTTCGTAAACGATTAAACAACTTTATGAATCTTCAAATATTAAATACACTGAGCAAACATAGGTATATTGAGTTATCCTTAGAGGTATCATTAATTACTGCATTCTGAGTTCAATTCTCCTAGCTTAAAGCTTTAAAAGACTATGGTCGTGGTAGTTTGTTTTGTGCGGTTGATATTTAAACATCCAAGATGTGGATTAAGGTACAATCTATCTGACAAAAAAAAAAAAATGCATTCGTGTTTTCAATAGACAAACAACAGGATGTACTATCAGAAATACTTACCCATGCATGTGAATAAAAGGACTTCGTGAGCAGAGCAATATCCTTACGGGACTTCAGCTCTTCTACAAGCAAGCTAAAAATGCATCTATTATTTTGTTCGTCACAGCATCGATTGACAACAAGATATCAATCTTGTTCAATATAAAATAAATTACATTTTTTTAAGGAAAACACATTTTGTTAAGCTCTGCATAGCAAAAAGCAGAAATACTCAAATGAACGGGAAGCAATTGTTTCATAATTCCATCTCGAAATCTAAAAACAGGTTATGTTCAATATAAAATCACCAAAAGCAATAATTGAGTTAATCACCACTAATAATAGTTTTTCTACAGTTGGAGCTTCTATAACTATCATTCGACGTTCGAACTTCTCAAATTTTCAAACAGAGAGGACTGATATAATGCTATACTGCTATAGTCACAAGTTTGTACTTTGTAGCAAATAAATGAAACAACATACAAACAAAGACTCCAACCATACCAAATACCCCTTTGAATCTCCCCGACATCATTCGAATATTTCATCATCTCCAACAGCATAACAAAAAAAATCTAAAAACTATCAAGCAAAGGGCCAAATTTTCTTCGAACACAAAACACCTTACAATTTTTTCATCAACGCCTTCTCATTGTATCGTTTCTTCCCAATCAATCATTGCTAATTTCGATTGAATTTAACCAAAACACGTAGAACCCTAAATCTTGAAAGCAATCTATGCACTACATGATTCACACAGTAATTGCACCGGAAGAAAAAACGAAAATCACATAGTGTAACCGATAACGATAATTTGAAAAAAATCAGAGAGATCCAATTTCACAACAGTTCCAAAATATTATGCCTCGGTTTCTATGGAGTGAGATTTTTGGAAGATGATATTTGATATCCCCGTTGGTTTATTTTGGTAGTGTATAATTTGACGAAAGTGTATTATATAATATTTGTTATATATAAAATATTAGATAGTTTAATACAAGGGTTGATTAGGTAAATCTTATTTTTTTATAATTAGTGTAAAGATTAAGATTAATGTATAATATATAGTAAGATAATTACTCTTTTTGAAAATGTCCCATGTTTTTATAGAATTGATCATTTTTCATTTTTGTGTTAAGTAAATGAGTGTTTTTATGTATTAACTATTTTTAAAATGTCTAACATTTTTACTTAATAAAAATTAATTTTCCATTAAAAAAAGATTAAAAAAATATAATAATACTCTTTTACTCAACAATAATATAATAATATTGTTTCTCAACTTCCGTTCATTAATATGGTCCCTGGGTAGTATTATGTTTTACTTAAAAAAAATTAAAAAAATTAAAAGATGGATTCATCATTGACCAAAATAAAAAAAATCTTTAAGCTAATCAAACGATGTAAAAATAATAAAAATAAATTAAATTTCAAAAAATAGAATAAAAATGATGTTTTTGTTGTATTATTTTATAATGTAATTTTGCATATATAAAAAATTATAAGAATAAATTGAAATTTGGTCGAAAGAATATTTGTTTATACTCCGGATTTGTTAATCCTTCGAATTTCGCTATAGCAAATTCAGTTTACATTGAACAAATACTCCAAGAAAAATGCGTACAATTTTTTTTTTGTAATTTGTTAAACCTCAGACAATTTTGTAAATAATCATTTATTCAATCCAATTTATTTTAATTAATCAATTAATATTTTGAGAGAATTTTTCAATTTATCAATTGTTCAAAGCAACCTATTTAATTATTTAATTAATTATATGGTACTCCAAAAATTTGAAATTAATTAATTCATAATAAAACTTATTTAATTATTTTCTTCTCATCTAATTAATAGTACATTTAACTAATTTCATTAAAATATCTTACTTTCGAATTTATTTGATTTTTTTTTACTAAATTAACTACTCCATATACCTGGTAAACGTAACCTTTTTTGATATTATTCCAATTTACAAACAACTTTTTGACTATACAAATACAATATGATAATACTATATGATCAGGCGCATCTTCGTGTTAGCCATCTTCATGTTATAAAGTTCAATTAAACTTACTAGGAAATTACTATCAGGAAAATAAAACTATAGTCTTCAAATATATATATAAAAAAAACAAATCAATTAAAATTTTTTATTTTTTAATTTTTCCAAACAATCAACATTACTCACAATATTTTCAAAGAATGAATATACCGCAAAATCTTTTAAATTTATATTCCTACAATATATCTAACATACTTCTTTTCTCCTATTCTTATAAGCACGCGGTTGTCAAAGTTATTTTTTTTGTCATTCCAATACATAAGATAAACAATATACAAAAATTATGAAAAAATAACTAATATATTTATTAAATTTTATTTTAGTTACTTTTTCATAATTGTTGTATATTATATATCATATTGGAAGAAAAAAAAAATCAACTTTAAGTGTCTACTGCGGAAAAAACAACTTTGACCACCTTATTGGGAGATAGTATATAAATTTACACTTTTCTAAAAAATTATACACATTTTTTTTAATATTTCAACTTAATATATATACCTTTAAAAATACTTTACTTTATCACCTTAAAATATAATTTTAATTTATCATCATTTTATTAACTTTTTGAAATTTTACTTACAATTATTGTATTTTTTTAACTTAAAAATACACTTTTACATCTTACATTTTGTTATAAAGGTAAAAAATAAATAATTTAATCTACATGTTCATGAACCATTAATCTACGTGTTCACAAGTGCATATATAATTATAAATCGGCACTGCATAATTTATTAATCATCGTACGTGATCAAGTGCGTCACAAAAAATTCAACACTTGAACATATATACTAATAATAAATCCGAACAAGAAAATAATGTCTATTATCTTTACCTAACCAACAACTTTTTGACAGTGTCATATTTTACTCAAAGTGCATGAGATCAATGCATCTATCATGCGTGATTTCTATCGTGTTATAAAATGTGACATTAAACTTATCATCGAAATATCAAAATATATAGTATGGAGTTCCATAATTTGCACCCAAATTCATCTATTGTTGTTCTGTTTTTTTGGTTGTATGTTTTTGCTGGTATTTGTTTCTCTGCTTTTCAAAACGCAGATCAACAAAAAGATAGAATTATCCATTTGCCTGGGCAGCCTATGAACGTTGGATTCGATCAGTACTCGGGTTATGTCACCGTGAATCAAAAAGCCGGGAGGGCTTTGTTTTACTGGTTAACCGAGGCTAATCGGAATAAATACTCCAAAAAGAAGAAGCCGCTTGTGTTGTGGCTTAACGGTGGGCCCGGTTGCTCTTCCATAGCGTTTGGGGCTGCTCAAGAAATCGGCCCCTTTCGGGTTAAACCGGATGGGATGAAACTTTACCTCAATCCTTACTCTTGGAACAAATGTATGTGAATCGATCTCATTTTTTAATTTTATTTTATTACTAGTATAAGTATGTGCACGGCTCGAAAATTTATTTTATTTTTATTTTTACAATGGCAGATGCAAATTTGCTTTTCCTGGAGTCACCAGCTGGTGTTGGTTTTTCGTATTCCAACACTTCATCAGATTTGTCTACTGCAGGTGACAACATAACAGGTATATCTATGTAATTATTCATGTAATGGCCTATTTCAGGTGACAATATATATCAGATTACGTTTTTTTATTTTTTTTATTTTTATATAATGGATTATATATATTTCAGCCGAAGACACTTATACATTTCTAGTGAAATGGTTAAAGAGGTTTCCGCAGTACAAGCATAGAGATTTTTACATTGCGGGAGAAAGTTATGCAGGTCATTTCATCATTTTAAATCAATTCCACATTAATTTCATGGTTATGAATATGACTTTAGAACGAAATTCAATATATATAATAATAGTACATAATTACAAAACATTTGATAATAATTCATTTAATTATTTTGGTATATATCTTTATGGTTAAGGTGGATCGGATCATACACACATTTCATTTGTATTTTACAAAAGATATGTACCTATATCTTTGATACAGGAGTTAGTATTTAACTATTTTGGTCTCTCAACGTACCACAAATATATACTAGCTACATAATCAACAGGGTTAAATTTGATGATGAAATTTATTTTCGTCTATCGGATTCTATAATTACAATCGGAATATGATTTTATTTCTAACAGTATATCTCCACTATGGATAATAAATGTGTTATATATGTTCATGATCTTAATTATACTTCAGGACATTACATTCTTCAGCTCTCTCAAATCATATACCACAGAAATAATAAGAGGGAACAAAAAGTACCATTCATGATCAATTTCAAGGGATTCTTGGTACGTAAATTAATCTAGCTCGTACTAAAAATGACATTGTTAATTATTTCACAAAAATTTGAAGAATAATTGTTTGTGTAATTATTAATTAGGTGGGAAATCCTGTGATGGATGATTACAACGATTTTGTTGGCACGTTCGAGTATTGGTGGACGCACGGTTTAATCTCTGATTCAACTTACAAAGGCCTGAATGACAATTGTGATCATGATTCTAATACTAATACTTCAAGAGAATGTGGTGAATACTTTTCTCTAGCCAATGAGGAGATGGGAGACATTGATATATACAGCCTCTACACTCTACCATGTACTGATGATAGTAACAGCAATACATCGTCAAGTGGAGAATTCTATGATCCGTGCACCGAAATATACTCTGAGAAGTACTTCAATCTCCCAAACGTTCAAAAGGCGCTCCACGCAAACGTCACGGGAAAAATTCCTTACCCTTGGGTACCATGCAGGTAAATATATATATATATATATATCTTCTTCTTCTTCGGTCTCACATTCTGAATCTTTTTTGTATCCTCCCTTTGCAGCCATACAGTTGGTAATTATGGTATCTGGAAAGATTCCCCTCGATCCATGCTTCCGATTTATAAAGAACTAATAGCGGCTGGCCTTAGGATTTGGGTATTCAGTGGGGATACAGATTCGGTACTTCCTGTAAGCGCAACTCGTCGTTCCATCAATGCATTAAAACTTCCAACTGTCAAAAACTGGTATCCTTGGTACTACAAGGGCAGGGTAAGTAAGTAGAGAACTCTAGCTACATTCCACACACACACACACACACTTTAGCTATATATATATTATATATATATATATTATAATTAACATATTACGTACGTATAGGTTGGTGGTTGGAGCCAAAAATACGAAGGGTTAACGTTCGTTACATTTTTGGGAGCTGGGCATCAGGTGCCTCAACATCGTCCGGAAGAAGCTCTTTTTCTTCTTCAATCATTCCTACAGAACAAGCCCATGCCCATGCGCGATCACTAAAATTAAACCTTCTTAATTTCAAGATCATGTATATATATATATATACATGATCATCATATCTATCAAGCAAGTTTGCTTAATTTCCTAAACTTCATCGTCTATCTCAAATAAGTATTTCGGTACAAGCACCACCATGCACAATATAGATTCATCTTTAATTTCTTCATCGTTTCAGATTATATATAAAATACTAGCTCCATGTTGTTGTCTGAGCTAGACAATTGATGGTGATCGAATTGTGAATACAGTCGTAGTGACATGAAAAAGCACTTAATTTTCTCTCGCGTGTGAAAGAGAAACGTTTTACCTCGCTTCAAAATTGAGGGTGTTGTCGTTTCGACCACTTGGATTATCAGTCCGAAGGGAGGCTATGAGTAAGAGGTTTAAAAGTAGTATTTGTTGTCATATTTGTCAAAGCAAATAAAAGCAAGTATGGAATAAAAGCATGTAGTAGCAAGTAGTAAAAAAAGTTATAACGTGTAGTCAAAATAGAGAAAGGCGGAGATAAAATATTAGCCGACCTAGAGAAATAGCAAAGTGAATTCTAAAGAGAGAGAGAGAGAGAGAGAGAGAGAGAGAGAGAGAGATGTATTTCGGTTGTCATCTTTTTTCAAATCAAACAATCTTGTATTTAGGTTCAAAGTGTAGTCCCGAAGGAAATGTTTTGTTCAAACATATCATTTAATTCCCTAATAAAATCCCAAAATTGTGACCGAGACTTTGGATTTGGATTTGAATCATGGCATGCTTTCATTTACTTGATATTTCATGCTTGCTTTGATTGATTGCCAATTTGCCATGGGTTTACTTAGTTAGATTTTTATTAAGAGATAAAGTAAAAATCATGCTTAAAGCATTTGATAAAATGCTTGAGAGATCTTGAGTTGACATAATTGACTTATTTTCGTGGCACAATTTTCGTGGCACAATTGAGATTAACCACATCGGTGATCAATGTTAGACCCAATCAAGTATTAAAACGATTGCTATCACCGATAATGAGGATTTTCTTCCTAAGACTCAATCATATGCAATTAGTGTCCAAAACTAATGAAAGCATATTAAGGAAAATGGAAAAAGGGGTGTGCAAATCTAACATTGAAGTGTAAATATAGTAGTCACGTTTTTATACATTATTATTAAAATTAAAATTTTGTATACCCATTCAATATTTAAATAATATGATTAAATATTTTATATTTAAAACTTTTATTTTAATTATAGCATGATATTTTTCTTTTGAAGTATAAATTTGTGTGTATCTTTTAAAATTTATTTTTATTTATTGATTATGATCTTTTATAGTATACATTTAATTTCAATTCACATGCTAATATTTTCATAAATTTATTATAAATAAATAATTTTACTAATAAATTTAATTTAATTGTATATAAGATAAATATTTTTTTAATTTGTTATTCTATCTATAATTTTATTGTATAAACATTATATTTATTATAATAAAATATTAATTTTTTGTTTTAAATAATTTTAGTAAGCTTAATTTTATTTAGTATTATTTTAAACATAATTATATTATTTTTATTATTAATTGGTCTAATTCTATTATTTAATACTACATCCGTGCTAATTATTTATGCATTTTTTTAACTTCGCAAGTAACTATGGATACCTTTAAAATGGAAATAATTTATTTTACTTTTTTAATTTAAAATACTATTTTACTCTTATTTTTTCCAATAAATTTTCAAACTTTACTTACAACTGCTTTAGTAGAGTATGTAAGAGTACAGAGCATTGTACTCAGGGCCCATTAAATTTAGAAGCCCATCATGATGGGTTCAACATATAAATTCATTCAGTCCAAAAACTACAACCCTAATTACAGCATACTTCTAGCTTCTCAACCACGTTCAACAATTGATGATTTTATGATTTTATAATTTTCTTGGTAATTGTCTTTTAAGTTTCAAGCAGGTTTCATATTTCTAAATCCTATCGCATTGATGATTTCA
The DNA here is from genome assembly GCA_954870475.1 of Euphrasia confusa. Taxonomy (NCBI): domain Eukaryota; kingdom Viridiplantae; phylum Streptophyta; class Magnoliopsida; order Lamiales; family Orobanchaceae; genus Euphrasia; species Euphrasia confusa. The sequence continues at coordinate 6,700,954 of OX940949.1, forward strand.
GTGTAAGGTATGTAATTTTTTTTTGTTTTCTAAACCTATTTCTCTAAAAACAAATCGGTTCCGTAGGTGAAAATATCCTTAGTCGAGCTATCTGTGCTGTGCTGCCTCTCGGATCTTCGAAATTCGTGGTCAAAAGTCGAGTTCTTTGCCTGGAAAACCAACTCGTTCTCAGATCGGTGTTCGTTGGTGTTTTTCGATCCGGTGTTATTGATGATGGATTTTGCTCAAAACAACGTTTATGTATTGTTTGGTGTTCTACATCTGTAGTTTAGATGAATGTTGGAAGGGAACTTATTGGACAGATCTCTTTAATCACCTACTATGCAATTATTTTATTCAATTTTTTTGTTCAAATGAAAATTGTTTTTGTGCAGCGTTATTGTTCTTACTCCCCGAGTACAAAAATATACGAAGTATATTGTATAATTATTTTTGAGTTTGGCTTAATTAAATGAGAAAGTAAGTATTCACATGATTTAAGTAAAATTTTCAATTTTTTAAATAAAATCATCATCGCATAAATGTAAGATCTGCATTACATATAATTAAAATATTCATTCATATATTTATACGCATAAATTCAATCATAATCATCATTATATAAAATCAAAATCTTCGTGATATATATATAGTTGAAATATTCATTCATATATTCTCCACGACGTTTAAATTATCTAAAATAATGATTGTATAAAATCAAAATCTTCATAACTTATAATTGAAATATTCATTAACTAAATTGAAATATTCATTCATAAATCTTCATAAATTATAACTGAAATATTCATTAACTAAATTGAAATATTCATTCATGTATAAATTCGATTGTCTAAAATCATAATTATATAAAATTAAAATCTTAATGACCTATAACTAAAATATTCATTCATATATTATTCACCACATATAAAATTTTAAAATCATCATTATATAAAATCAACATCTTCATAATTTATAACAAAACATTCATTCATATATTTATGACGACATGTAAATAAGATTGTTTAAAATCCTCATTATATAAAGTTAAAACTTTAATGAGTTATAACTGAAATATTCATTTATAAATTCAATTGTCTATCATTATTATATAAATTAAAAATAAAGAAAGAGATTTTAGTTGAATTATAAAGACATTTTTTTGGTAATTTTTAGAAAATAGAGAGAAGATATATGAAAAGGGAGAAAGAATCGGTAGAGAGAGACAAAAAAAAAAAAAAGGAAAAAATAAGTTTAAGTTAAAAATTAATTTTAAATTTAATAATTAAGTATACCAAGTACGGTACTCATATGTGTACCATAGAATTTGCCGCTTTAGTGATTCATACATTTTTGTTATAATTCTTGGTCGATATTTGTGTTGATGTAGAGCGTTGTTCATAATTTTCGCTTCTTAAATGCATTGGTAGTTACTAAATTGCTTGACATAAGAATTTTTAATGCATGGTTCAATTTGGACAGGAAATCAACAATTTTAAAGAGTTGAAACGATCAAGAAGAAAAAGGAAGAAATGTGTGGGTAAACATGAGCAGCTGTGGTACAAATCGAATGTAAAATTCGTTAGCAGTTGGATTTTGCTGAAATTCTCACAACGCCTACAAGACTTCCCATTTAATATCTTCATTGTTCGGATCTTCCAAAAAAGTCACGAGGCAAAAGATATCGAGCTTGGAATCGAGTAGCTGAGAGCTGCCTATTTTTCCCTCACAAGCGGCATTCGACCTTTGTTGGCTTTCAACCCGCTCCGGCGGCCAGACCCCGCTCCGGCGGCAGTAGTTCAGGACCCGCTCCGGCGGCATTACCCCGCTCCGGCGGTCGCTGGCGGGCTGCCCCCTCTCTTACGTTTTTATTCTTTTATTTAGGTTTTTTAGGTTTTGAAAAGAGAGACACGCTCCTTAGTTTTAAAAATACACTTTTACATAATTCCTAGATTAATTTCTTAGTTGGAGAACACATTGGAGATCATAGAATTCATCTTTTCATACCTTGGGATTGAATAATCATTGAAGTTCATCAAGCTTTTTCATCTTTTAATAATAAGTAAGTTTATTTCTTTCTCGTTTTTGTGTGATAAATTATTTGTTTTGATTATTTGATTTCGTGTTAAATTATGAATCCTTTGAGTCCTACATGCTTGATTTCGATTACAATTATGAGTAGCTAAATCCTATACTAGGGTTAGAGTGAGTTGATTTTCGATAGAAGAGTTAGATTTTGGTTTGCACTCAAGGTGTTCGATAAAATGCTAAGATAATTTTAAACACATGTTTGAGGCTGTTAGGCAATCTCGTGACATAGATTATCGAACCCCTTTAGTACCAACCGGTAACGGACGTATTAATATCATTTTTGCAAATTACGATTTAATTCCGACATTGAAAATTGATGAACTCGACCCCTAGTTTGTTCTCTTATTTATTCAACCTTGTCATTTATTCTTGTTATTTTATTTACTTATTTTTATTTTATTAGTTCAAAATTAGTTTATTAAAAACAAAAACCAAACTCAATATGCATTATGCTAGACTTTCTTTCTTTGTTATTTTTGCAATCACTTAAATACTAATACGAGTACCGATAGTAGTGTTCCTCGAGAGAGCGACTCGGGCGAGTTGTTTCGGCAACTAGTTCGGAATATTTTTATTTGATTTTCGCCGTACTAAAAAACGACTAATCATTTAGTATTGAACTTACATTTTCTCTTTACATTTTGATAAAAAAAAATAACAATATTTTTCACGATTTATGTGCCGCAGTGCATATTTAGTTGGGAGGATGTAATATTAAATTTTGGATTTTTTTTTTGAAATTATTAGGTCAAAACTGGCTCAGTGCCCGTTTTAGATCAAGTTTGGGCCGTTCGGCCACAAGAATTTGAGGCCCATAAAAAATCGAGCCAGCCCAATCCGAGCCGAACAGTTCAATTTGCCCATGGGCTTGTGCCGAGTTGGCCCAATGCGGCCTATTTGACAGCCCAAGTTGCAGTGTTATAGATAACATAATGCTTGAGCTCACCCATATTGCAGCACCTCAACAATCAAGCACGTCAGGAAAATTGAACACTCCAATATAATAATAAATCGGGATAATTGTAGGCTAGTAGCTGACCTATAGGCACTTTTGTACTTTGGTTACTCACCTTGCAATCTGTACACCCGACTAGCTGAACTATGATAAAATTGCATTTTCATTCGAAAAGGGGCGGTTTCCGGCCACACGTGACATGCATGTGACCTCTCATTTTTTTTATCAGCTGATGGAGGGTATATTCGGCATTTCCCCATATTAATAAATCTGAATAATTGAAAATGAAAAAAAAGGATAAAATGAATTTCGAAATAATGAAATGGGCAAATGTCTTCATCGATGGCGAGGAAACGAAAAGCCTCTTCTTCTCAACAATTGTACGAACACATATCCAAATCAATTCGAGAAGTAGTACAAGTCAGAGAAGAAGAAGAAGAACCAGTCGAAGTATCTTCATCAGATGAAGAAGAAGAACCCGTAGAAAAATCTTCATCAGAAGGGGAGGAAGAAGAAATCGAAGAAGAAGAAGAAATTGAAGAAGACGAAGAAGAAGAGGCCATCGACGAAGACGAAGAAAAAGAAGAACCAGAACCAAACGAAGAACCAGAATCAAACGAAGAACCAGAATCAATTCGAAAAAGGAAGGCCTGCGCGAACTACTGGCCCCCTTTTTGAAATTCCACTTCATAGACCTTCTCAAACAGGCCGCCGCATCCGACCCGCAGATTCTCCCCGAAATCGCCCAATTGGCTGATTCCGACCCGACCCACCGCAAAATATTCGTCCACGGCCTCGACTTGGACGCCACCTCCGATCAGCTCATCGACTCCTTCACCCCATTCGGCGAGATCAAGGAAAGCAAGATGGTCACCGACAAAAACACTGGCCATCGATGAAGACATTTGCCCATTTCATTTGGGAAATTTTGAAGACATTTGCCCATTTCATTTTAATATATAACATTTTATAAATTGAAAAATGACTCCAGGGTTAGTAATGTAATTTGCCTCTTCAATCCAAGCAAAACGCGACATCTGGCATAGCAAGTCACGTGCATGTCACGTGTGGCCGGAAACCGCCCCTTCTCAAATGAAAATGCAATTTTGTCATAGTTCAGCTAGTCGGGTGTACAGATTGCAAGGTGAGTAACCAAAGTACAAAAGTGCCTATAGGTCAGCTACTAGCCTACAATTATCCCTAATAAATCCGAGTTGAACAAGAAAATACTACAATGTATACTGGAGTATTATCTTTACCTAACCAGCAACTTTTTGACTGTCATATTTTACTCAAGCGCAATTTCGCTGGCGATCTTTGATTTTGTTTTCTTCTCCAGTTTAGTTTGTCTGGTTGTTGTTTGAGCTGTGTTAGCTCGTCTCTTTCGTTTGCTGATAATGGTGAGAGGTGTGCAAAATCAACCTATGATGGTGGCAGAGGATTACTCGAGTCCTTTTCATCTTCCTTCGAGTGATAACCCTGGAACTATGCTGGTGATGCAGCCTTTGAATGGATCTAATTACATTCCTTGGAGTCGTTCGATGATTACTGCACTGAAGGCGAAGAATAAGCTAGGGTTAATTGATGGTACGATTCTGAAACCTGATCCTTCTGATTTGTTATATGTTGCTTGGGAGCGTTGCAATTCCATGGTAGTATCCTGGCTTAGAAATGCAGCAACACTTGAAATCAGTTCTACCTTGTTGTTCTTCTAAGATGCTTTAGATATTTGGGTAGATCTCAGAGATCGTTTTTCTGAGGGAAACATTGCTTGTTTTTATCAGTTAAGGCAGAGTGTTTCTCAAGGTGCTTTAGATGTGAATGCTTATTATACAAAATTGCGTGGTATTTGGGATGAGTTTAAGAATTTGCAGCCGATTAGTTGGTGATCCTGTAATGGCAGTGGTAAGAAGTGGAATGAGTACCAACAGCAAGAGTGTGCTATGTAATTCCTTCTAGGCTTGAATTCTTCTTATACTCAGATGAGGTCTCAAATTATGGCAATGGTGCCTTTTCCTCCTATGTTTAAAATCTTCTCTATGGTTATTCAAGAGGAAAGGCAAAGGAATATTGGGGGGAGTCTGCAACAGTCTTTTGGTCAAAATGTTAGTGAGCAGCCTGGTGGTTTGGTTAATGCTGCTGGTTATAACAGAGGCAAAGAAAGATTTCATTGCACTCATTGTGGAAAAACAGGACACACCATTGATAGGTGTTTTGAAATTCATGGTTGGCCAGCCAGTTTTGGAAGAGGCAGAGTTAAAGGTGAAGCACCAAAAACAGGACAGTTTGGATCAGTGCAAGCAGTACAAGGTTCAGTGAATCATGGTAGTGATCAGACTTCAAATCCTACTGCTAATTTCACAAGTGGCCCTACTTTATCTGGTGATCAGTTGACAATGAAACTTATCCAACTTCTACAAAGTCAGCTTCAAATGAGTGCTTCCACTTCTTCAAATCAGAATGTTGCCACTCCTAATCCCACTGAAAATGCTTCTGCAAATTTTAGTGGTACATTGTCTCTTACTTTAGTTCCTTTTGCTGGATCTTTAGTACATTCTTCTACACAGTGGTTGATGGACACTGGTGGCACACATCATGTGTGCTGTTTGGATACTATGTTTCTGCAATCACATCCTGTTTCTAATACCCATGTTAGTCTTCCTGATGGATCAAAAGTAGATGTGGTCAAAATAGGAACAATCCAGCTTAATGAACACATTGTCTTGCAGTCTGTTCTTTTTGTTCCAAGTTTTACTTATAACCTTTTATCCATAAGTGCCTTGACCATTAATTCCCGTTGCTCAGTTTCCTTCACTCATGATTCTTGTGCTATCCAGGAAACTTCAAAGGGGATTCAGATTGGGATGGGTAGAAGACTTGGTAATCTGTATGTTTTCACAAGTCCAGGTTCTATTTCCAGTCCTTCTTTTGTTGCTCCTACTGTTGCTTTTGACCTTTGGCATTCCAGATTAGGGCATTTATCTTCTGGTAAGCTTGCCTTGTTGTCTGATGTTTTACATACCTCATGTAACAAACATTTTGTTTGTGAAATTTGTCCTCTTGCCAAACAAAAGAAATTGCCTTTTCCTGTATCTCAATCTCATTCTAAAAACTGTTTTGATATCATCCATTGTGATGTTTGGGGACCTTTTCACACTCCCACTGTTGATGGTTATACATACTTCCTTACCATTGTTGATGATCACACTAGATTTGTGTGGACTTTTCTAATGAAACATAAGTCTGATGTAGCACATGTTCTTACTCAGTTCTTTACCACAGTTCACACTCAATTTGATAAAAATATCAAGTGTATTAGGAGTGATAATGCACCTGAATTCAATCTTACAACCTTGTTTGCTCAAACTGGTACTTTAGTCCAAAAATCTTGTGTGGGAACACCTCAACAAAATGCTAGAGTGGAAAGAAAACACCAACACTTATTAAATGTTGCTAGAAGCCTCATGTTTCAATCACATTTACCAAATGAGTACTGGGGAGATTGTATTCTCACTGCTTCTTATCTTATTAATAGAACTCCCTCCTCTGTTCTACCCAACCACATTACCCCTTTCACTGCCCTTTTACATAAACCAGCTTCATACATTCATCTAAAAGTCTTTGGTTGTCTATGTTTTGCTTCCACTTTGGATAGACATAGAGATAAGTTTTCTCCCAGAGCTTCTAAGTGTGTATTTTTGGGATATCCTTCTGGTTACAAAGGCTATAAGCTTCTTGATCTTTCCACTAATAACATTTTTATTTCCAGAGATGTCATTTTCCATGAAACCATTTTTCCTTTCTCTCATTTACCTACACAAGATTGTTTTTCACCTATTTCTCCTACTATACTTCAACCACCATCTAATATTACCTCCCCTATACCACCTGTGTTCTCTGATACTTCCATAACACATCCCACTTCCTCATCACATGGCAGGATCATTAAGAAACCTCCTCATCTCAATGACTATGTCTGTAACTCCATTCCTAGTTCCTGCCCTCATCATATCTCCAATTTTCTCTCTCACTCTCACCTCAGTACCTCTTACTCCCACTTCATTTCTTCCATAACTTCTATTCCTGAACCCTCTACTTATTCCCAAGTTGTTCAACATCCTGAGTGGTGAGATGCCATGATGGCTGAATTGCATGCTCTTGAAAATAAAAAGACTTGGGAAATCACTTCACTGCCTCCAGGAAAGCAGGCCATTGGCTGTAAATGGGTGTATAGAGTGAAGTTCTTGGTAGATGGTATTGTGGACAAATACAAAGCTAGATTAGTAGCTAAAGGCTACACTCAACAGGTTGGTTTGGACTTCCTTGACACATTCTCTCCTGTTGCTAAATTGGCCTCTGTGAAAATGCTTCTTGCTCTTGCAGCTATACAACAGTGGACTATTGGCCACCTAGATATCAATAACGCCTTTCTCTATGGCTCTCTTGATGAAGAAATCTACATGTCCTTGCCTCCTGGTTTGCTCAATCAGGGGGTGCCTTATCCAGCTGGTTCTGTATGCAGACTGATAAAGTCTCTTTATGGCCTCAAACAGGCCTCAAGACAGTGGTACATCACTTTTTCCAAGGCCTTATCTCATTTTGGTTTAAAGCAGTCATCCTATGATCACTCTTTCTTCTTCAAAAGGTCCACAGATTCTTTCTTGGGGTTGGTTGTATATGTGGATGACATATTGGTTGCTGGAAATTGTGACACATTAATCAAGGAGTTTAAACTCTTTTTGGGAACATAGTTTAAATACAAGGACCTTGAAGCATCAAAATACTTCTTGGGGTTGGAGATTGCAAGAAATGACACTGGAATTTTTCTTTGCCAAAGAAAATACATTCTGGATCTTCTTGCTGACATTGGTTTTCTTGGCTGCAAACCTGCTAAAACTCCAATGGATTCTGTAAATCATTTAAACACTTCTGATGGAGTTATCTTGGCTGATATCACTGCATATAGAAGGTTGATTGGAAGATTGCTTTACCTTTGCATTACCAGAATTGACATCACATATGCAGTTCATAATCTCAGTCAATTATTGTCAAATCCTACTGACATTCATATGAAGGCTGCAGAAAGAGTTGTGAGATATTTAAAAGGAACTCCAGGGCATGGTCTTTTCTTCCCTAAAACCAACACACTTGAGTTGAGTCTATTTGCAGATGCAGATTGGGGAGGATGTCTTGACTCAAGAAGGTCTGTCACTGGCTTTTGTGTGTTCATAGGGACAACTTTGGTTTCTTGGAAGTCAAAGAAACAACATACCATTTCCAGATCCTCTGCTGAGTTTGAGTATAGGGCCATGGCACAGGCTACTTGTGAAGCTATTTGGACTAAAGGACTGCTATCAGAATTTGGGATTGAGCAAAAGAGGTTTGTACCTTTGTATTGTGACAATCAAGCTGCCATTTACATTAGTTCAAATCCTGTTTTCCATGAGAGAACCAAACATATTGAGATAGATTGTCACACAATGAGGGAAAAATATGTTGAAGGAGTCATTAAGCCACTGCACATCAAGAACTCACTACAATTGGCTGATATTCTGACCAAGCCTCTTGGAGCTGCAGAGATGAAGGAGATTTTGATCAAGATGGCCTTTGGAAGCATCCATGGTCCATCTTGAGGGGGCGTGTCAAAGTTGATGAAGTTTAGATTGAAATCGCAAGTGAAACTGGAGTTGCGCACTTTTATTTTCATAATAAAAGTGTTTTTGCTTTTCAGTCTTGTATGTTTCTTTTATTGCTTTTAGGTCCTTCAACACTTTTGTAAAGTTGCTGATTAGTATAAATACTTCTTATTGGGCCTTTTGTATTTTCAAGTTGAGGAAATAAAATGTTTTTTCATTTTCATCTTTCCCGCTTCGTCTGAGAGTTTTTCCCTAAAATTCAAGCTCGTGTTTATGGTGTTTTTGAGCTGAAATTTAATACTTTTGGTTTAATGTTTTCGTGGGGATTTGTTTCTCTGCTTTTCAAAATGCAGATCAAGAAAAAGATAGAATTACTCATCTGCCTGGGCAGCCTAATAACGTTGGATTCGATCAGTACTCGGGTTATATCACCGTGGATGAAAAGGCTGGGAGGGCTTTGTTTTACTGGTTAATCGAGGCTCCTCGGAATGAATACCCAGAAAAGAAGAAGCCGCTTGTGTTGTGGCTTAACGGTGGCCCTGGTTGCTCTTCCATAGCGAATGGGGCTGCTCAAGAAATCGTTCCCTTTCGGGTTAAATCGAATGGGAATACACTTTACCTCAAGCCTTACTCTTGGAACAAATGTATGTATATATGTTGATCTCATTTTTACTGTATATGCATGGCAGATGCAAATTTGCTTTTCCTGGAGTCACCGGCTCGTGTTGGTTTTTCATATTCCAACACTTCATCAGATTTGTATACTGCAGGTGGCAACAGAACATGTATATGATGGCCTATATATTTCATGGTGGCAATATCGATCAGATTTTGCCACCACGGAATTGGATGTTAAATGTTACTTTTAGCTTTCGGTCAAAGCATTTTAAGATCGGTCAACGTCATGTGGAGCAAATGCGCCAGGACTGACGCGAACGCGCCAAGCTCTCAGCAGTCTGGCGCAAGTGCGCCAGGATTGACGAGAACGCGCCAAGCTCTCAGCAATTTGACGCAAGTGCGTCAGGATGGTGCGAATGCGCCATGTTAGTATTTAGGCTGATTTTTACAGCTTCCGTCTTTTCTCGATAGGTCTTTGCTCATTCTTTATTTCGTCGATCCCTTCTTTGAAAATATAGAACGTGAAGTCGTCGTCATGCCTTGAGAATTTCAGCTCGATCCAACGGTTAACGAATTCGGGGTTGCATTTCTTCCGAAGCTGCGCAGTTTCTCGGTTTTTGTCATATCTTTTTCGTCCGAACTCCGATTATCTCGATTCAAAATTTCCCGGAATCTAGACTTCAAGATCTTCGCGTCCATATATGTTAAAACCTTTGATTCCTAGTGAGAGATATCAATGATTGACGTGAACTTTCTGTATTTTTCCGGTTCAGCTCGTCATCTTGTTTTAGTACCGTTTTCCCTAAATTTTGACATGAAAACTCGATTACACCAAACGTAAGCCTCGTCGCATCAATAATACAAAATCTCTCAATAATTATACACATATATACATAAAATATACCAAACCACTCGGAAAAACAACAATAAAATTGAGCATAAGTATCAAAATTTCAGCAAAGTAAGTATATGTGTGTTTGCCTTAATATATATCTTGATATACTTTCTCCGAACTTAAAAAATGGTCATGTGGTACACTGTTTACAAATGACGCATTTATTTCAAAATCACATAGTATAATAATAAATGTGAACTAAGATTAATATTGCATGTGCATATTTACCTAACAATTAAACAACTTTTTTACTATGCCATGCATATTAATTTTACACAAGTGCATTAAATTAATTAAGGGTCAATTTTGATTAGGGAAAATTATTAGTGTTTTTATAATTAAATAATCTAGCTTTTCTCTAATTATAAATTAGGAAATAAAGGCCATAATTACCTTTTATAAGTTTTAAAAATAATTTTTATCATTGATTATTGATAGAAGAGCTTGAGCCAGATAACGGGCTTGTTAAGTGAAGTTAATTTATGATTTATTTTATTAATAATAGCTCAGTTTATGAGCTTTAGATTTATTTAAGTAAGAGTTTTGATATTTAAGTAAGAGTTTCATTAGGGTTAGGATATCAGGAAATTTATTAGGATTTTGCGATGTGGTTGCAGAGAGAATATCTCTATGGACTTCTTTTAGATATTTGACTTTCTTTTTATTAATATATCGTATTTTTTCTTTTCCAATCATCTTAAGTCTATATCAGTTATGGTTAAATAAAGGGTTTATAAAACATTTGATTTTTCAAATGTTGTTCTAATATATAATTATTAATATATAAATTTTACCCTAAATAATGTAAAACAATTACCATTATATATACCACTTAATTAAAAATTGTAAATCATGGATATTATATTATAATTATGAAATCTAAAATACCTTATAACCTAATATATTCTTAAATTAATATCTAATCTGCGTGATCTATCTTATTATCAAAAATATATTACTATATAATACCTTCAATTTAATAGAAAGAGAAAATAATGAACAAAATCAACTACATAATAGTATATATACAAAGTTTAAGAGTAATATTTTATATATAAAAGCCCAAAATGGCAAAACCATACAGTTTTAGTTTAATATAAAAAAAAATGAATGTGTAATTGTCTCACTATTTACTTCAATCTAAAAATGTAAAACAAGTGTCACTACAAAAAAAAACTAAGGAATCCCTACGGGGATTCCTTACGGCCTTTTTCCCATAGGGATTACCCTACGGCATTCCCTACGGGATATATTTTCTGGCATCTCCTACGGCAATCCCTACCCCCAGCCGTAGGGGTGACCCCCGTAGGGAACTTCGCGCGCATTCGCGCGCATAATTTGTCTCCAAGATTCCCTACGGGATCCCCTACGGCTAGCCGTAGGGAAATTTTCCCTACGGGCAAATCCCGTAAAGAAATAATAAATTCCCTACGTCTACTTTTCCTGTAGGGGACCCCTACGGCTATTTCCCGTAGGGGAGTATTAAAATGTATTCCCTACGGCAATGTTTTTTTTTTTTATATTAATAATATTAACATTAATTTATATAATAATAAATTATTAAATGTTATTATGAAAACATTAAATTGTTATAAATGTTTTTTTAAACTACTATTTTACTAAATAATAAAATTATAATTAATTTTTTAAATTAATTAAAATATTATATTATTTTGAATATATTTAAGTTTATTAAAATTTTAAATTAATTAAAATAATATATTATTTGTAATAAATAAAAAATGTTAAAAAAGTACTACATTTTTAATAATAATTATAATAAAATATTTAAGTGTTATTATTTTTAAATATAATCTAATAAATGTTTCAAATATATAATTTATATTTATAATTTGATATATATATATTTTATTTTATCTTATTATTAAATTATACTACATAATAAATAGAAGTTAATGAATACATATATATTATCTTTTAAAAATTGTACATATAATTCAGATAGCCCAGCGGTTATCTTCCTCCTCTTCACTCATAAGGTCAAGGGTTCAAACCCTGGGCTATGCAATAGACATGATTAATTATTACATAGCCCTCCATTGAGGGCTGGCTTGGGCCGTGGGTTGATGTGACATTGTTGGTTGCCCGAGTAGGCATATGGGCCACGTTTTTAATTGGAAACGTGCCAACCCTGGGCTATGCAATAGACATGATTAATTATTACATAGCCCTCCATTGAGGGCTGGCTTGGGTCGGGCCTTAGGTTGATGTGATATTGTGGGTCGGGTTGGTAGCCCGAGTAGGCATATGGGCCACGTTTTAATTATTACATAGCCCTCCATTGAGGGCTGGCTTGGGTCGGGCCTTAGGTTGATGTGATATTGTGGGTCGGGTTGGTGGCCCGAGTAGGCATATGGGCCACGTTTTTAATTGGAAACGTGTCAACCCTGGGCTATGCAATAGACATGATTAATTATTACATAGCCCTCCATTGAGGGCTGGCTTGGGTCGGGCCTTAGGTTGATGTGATATTGTCGGGTCTTGGATTGTGGGTCGGGTTGGTGGCCCGAGTAGGCATATGGGCCACGTTTTTAATTGGAAATGTGCCAACCCTGGGCTATGCAATAGACATGATTAATTATTACATAGCCCTCCATTGAGGGCTGGCTTGGGTCGGGCCTTGGGTTGATGTGATATTGTCGGGTCTTGGATTGTGGGTCGGGTTGGTGGCCCGAGTAGACATATGGGCCACGTTTTTAATTGGAAACGTATTCCCTACGGCTAGGCCGTAAGGGATTCCCCTACGGGCCAACCTACGGGATGCCGTAGGGATCCCCCGCAGTTTTTCTTGTAGTGTGTGACTTATCAAAACTTAAGATTACAACCTCAAACCATATATAGTTAATTAATATCAACGTCAGATAAAATGTAATAATAAATGTGAAGAAGAATGTAAGGTATATTGTGCATCTTTGCCTAACAAACAACTTTTTGACTATGCGATACAAGTTAATTTTAGTCAAGTACATGAAATCAATATCTAATCTTGTCTGATCTTCATTTATAAATGTGAACAAGAATGTAAGGTATATTGGGCATCTTTACCCAACAACCTTTTGACTATGCGATACAAGTTAATTTTAGTCAAGTACATGAAATCAATATATAATCTTGTCTTATCTTCATTTTATAAAGTAAGATTAAACTTATTATAAAAATATCATAATACTTGATCTTGTCAATTGCCGTGGAGTTCCGTTAATTATTTTCGGTGATTTAAGTGAAATCGTTATTCTTAGTTGAAATCATCTAAGACTTCAGATTAAATCTAGTCAATATAATATGAATAGGTGTCAAATGAAAATGTAACTTTTCCAAAAGATACCTATTCAACCAAGGAGTGAACCAAGGAGTGCTTATATTCAAATGAAATGGTATCTACTACCTTTATAAGGAATTGATATTTATTTGATGAATACACTTGAGATTACCTACAAAATAAGAAGTTTTGAAACAAACACATAAAGCGGAATATTTCATAAGTTGCTCGTGTTCTAAGCCTAATACTCGAGTGTAGATATTGTCTTATCCAGCGAGGGATTTCGTGATACCCAGGCTTATAGGGTCGAAATACTCTTTAAGGAAAGTGTTCACGCGATTCAATATTTATCCAATCCTCTACTATCTTTCAGTAACACCCTAGATATACAACAATCTTAAAGAGTATTTTACATACTGAAATATGGAGTCCGTACGAGAGATAACGAACAAGGTTCGGAAAGTAGGAGAAACTTGAAGGCGTGAATTTTTGAAGGTGTACATGCTAAGCACTCAGCAACCGGAGGAAGTGGAAAACGAAACAGCCGAGGCAACTCGGAAATGGTGAAAGTGGGACAACGACGACTATATATGCCATGGACATATATTGGCCGGTATTTTTGACTCTCTTTTCGACATCTATCAAAATGTGGAATCTGCTAAAGTATTATGGGATGTTCATGCTTAACGTTGTGAATAAAATGAATAATTCGGTGTTTATGATTTCTTCTAATATACATGATTCATTATTGTGGCATGCGAGACTAGGACATGTTCATTATAAACTTATGATTGATATGATCAAACTTGAATTAATTCCTGCCGTGAACTGAAAGAAGATAAGTGTAATACATGCATGCTAACTAAAATTGTTAGACAACCTTTTAAATATGTTCAAAGTGAATCTAGTATGCTTGAACTCGTGCATAGCGACCTATGTGATTTCCATGCTACACTTTCTCTTGGTAATAATAAATACTTAGTAACTTTCATAGATAATTATTCTAGATTTTATGTATTTCTGCTAAGTACTAAAAATGAAGCGCTAGATAAGTTTAAGGTGTATAAAACTCAATTTGAACTATAACAAGAATGCATGATTAAAAAGTTGAGAACTGATAGGGGAGGTGAATATTATGATCCTGTTTTGTTTGAAACATGTGGTATTATCATGAAATAACTACGCCCTATACTCCTCAACAAAACGGTATATTCGAAAAGAAGAATTGAGTACTAAAGGAAATGGTGAATTCCATGTTATCCTATTCGGGTTTGAATAGTAGATTCTGGGGAGAAGCCGTGTTAACGGCTTGCTATTTAATAAATAGGGTTCCTAACAAAAGAACAAGGTTACTCCTTATGAACTTTGGTACAAAAAGAAGTCTAACCTGAATTACCTTAAGGTTTAGGGCTGTCGGGCTATCGTAAGACTATCGGATCCCAAAAGGAAAACTTTTGGGGAAAGAGACATTAATTGCATCTTTGTTGGATATGCTGTTAATTCCAAAACATATCGATTCTACGTGATTGAGCCGAATGATTAGTAGCGATTCATTCTATCATAGAATCGAGGGACACCATATTTGATGAAACTCGATTTTCATCAATGGTTAGGCCTAAGGATATGGTGCCTAAGGTGGCTGAAAGTTCGGACTTAACCGTGCCCCAGCCTGAGTCGCTTGAACATCGTCGAAGTACGAGGATAAGGAATAATAAATGGTTCGGTCCCGATTTCCAGACCTTTAGGGTTGAAGGATCAAAGGACGAAGTTGGCTTCCAATACTCGTATTGCTATCTTGTTTACGATATATGAGCCTAAGACATACGAGGAAGTCATGAAATCGCAAGATGTTGCATTTTGGAAAGAAACCATAAATGATGAGATGAATTCCATAATGGGAAAAAAACACTTGGGTGCTTGTTGATCTACCTAACGGTTGTAAATCATTAGGATGCAAGTGGATCTTCAAGAAGAAGATGAAAGTCGATGGTTCAATCGACAAATATAAAGCTCGATTGGTCATCCAAGGCTTTAAGTAAAAGGAAGGCATTGTTTATTTCGATACCTATGCCCATGTTGGGAGAATAATTACGATTAGATTATTGATAATTTAGGCTACAATAAATAATCTAGTGTAGCTTAGGCTACAATAAACAATCTAGGGTCCATCAAATGGATGTAAAAACTGCATTCCTTAACGATGATTTAAATGAGGAGATTTATAAGGAACAGCCGGAATGGTTTGTTATGGTGGGTAATGAGCACAAAGATTGTAAACTCGTTAAATCTTTATATGGATTGAAACAAAGCACTTGAGCGCTAGACATAGCGCGATCCGTGAGCTAATCACTCATGGGGTAATCTCTACAGATTTTGTAAAATCACAATATAATCTCGCTGATTATTTGACCAAGAGATTAGCGAGGGACTTGGTAGCAAAGTCGGTGATTGGATGGGTCTTAAGCCTCTAAGAATCTTCAAATATGGGATACCAAATTCATTTATAATTGTATTAGAACCAGAATTCAATTGGGAAGCCTATATTTAAGATTGAAACACATGAAAATTATCCAAAAGGAATGTGTTTGAACCTGCATGAAAAAGTTGAAGTTAATTCTTAATGAGTATTTTGAAAAAGTGCATTGTGCAGGTGCACGAAGAAAAGATTCACCTATATGATTGGGAAGTGTGGCAACTTCAAGAGTCGTGGTTGAGCTCTATAAACACTCATGAATGGATAGAGACACAAGGCCTATTTTGTATCGGATTTCCTTATGGAATTGTATTAAACTTTTGTGTGTTTTATCTTCAAGTATTCATATGGGTTGAACGGTTCAATCTTTAAGATATCGTGATTCTCGAATATATGTAAAGTATAATTTGTTGGGATATGTCCTTCGATCCTACGTGTGCAATCGATAAAGTCATAAGGTCGTCTATGGATGTTAAATGATTATTTGATAATATTAATTGTTGGGAACAATATAATATTGATCAATTAAATCATACCTACAGGGTCACACACGGACTCAAAGATGATGTACGTTGCTTGATAAATATATTGATTTAGAATCAATATTTACGTGGAATTAATTAACATGCATGGGATGCATGGCTTGCATGGATGCATGTCACATAGTGTGACATGGCATGCCACACAAGCAAGTGGGACCACATACAATGCATTGTGGCATGTGTATGTGGCATGACCTTTCACCTCCTTTGTAACCTCTTTTGCATGTTAATGGTGCATCTTTATGCACATTAAGATGGAGGTTACATAGAGGTGTAATGGTGTGAATAATGGTGTGTTTATATAGATGAAAATCTGATTTTCATCACAGACAAGCATTAGCCACGAAATTCCACTAAAATAGAGAGAAAAGAGGTGATCTTAGAGATTCATTCTCAAGCAAGCAAGGTGTTCATTATCCGGGTTCGTGTGCAACACGTAGAGGCCGGGCCATTTGTGCGGCTTCAACATCCGGGCGATACAAAGGAGTGACGAGGTCATTCCAAGGTGAACCATTTCGAGGTGATCCATTGAGGTGGTTCAATCGACTCAACACCACCTCATCGACAACGACGAATCATTTCATCATCACATGTAAGAACTCGTTGATCTCTATATATATATATATTGGATGTATATATATATAAATATATGTGTGTCTATACATATTTGTGTGCACTAAGATCCAAGCATGATAGATTTATATGCTTTACACGCTTCCGCACACACGGTATATCGATCGGATCGGTATACCGGTACCTTCAATTGGTATCAGAGCCTAGGGCTCGTGCACACTTTTGTGTTGGACACAATATGTTTAAAATCAACATAATTGGCTTAATTGTTTTATGTGATTATGTGATTATGTGTTTAGATATAAGGCCGGCCACCGTTAGTGGTCGGGTGAATGAAATTGTCGTTTTTTACGTACGATTGGCCATAGTTTTGGAGGGCTGCGTCCCTTGGAATCATTTGTAATAGATAGGTTTTCTATTTCAATATGTATTGTTCAAACTTGTAAGCGATGGACTTGGTCCATAGTTCGATGGTGGATCTCGGCTCTCCGGCGAAAACGAGAAGAAACAAAGCAAAATGAAGCGAAACGGGCGAAAACCGGGCTGCTGGAGCAAAACGGCGGGCGCCGTTTGTGCTCCGGCGGGCGCCGAATGGATTCGGCGGGCGCCGTTTTGGAAACGGCGACCGCCGAAAGGCTGTTTTTTGGTCAGCCTGTTTTGTACCCTTTTGGCGGGCGCCGTTTTGGAAACGGCGACCGCCAGTGGTGTTCGGCGACCGCCGTTTGTGAAACGGCGGGCGCCGTTCGTGGTTTTTGGGGTATGGACTAAGGTTGACCTAAATCGGCGGGTGCAGAACTGAAACGGCGGGCGCGGGCCAGTCCAGAAGATGTTCAAGGCCTATTTTGTTGCTTTTAATCTTTTCGTTTGAGAGTTGTGAGGTTCTAGGGGCCTTTCGATTACGTATTTAATTGCTTTTCTAGTTATAGGTTGTTTTATGTTATAAATGTTCAACTTACATATAAACAAACCTATGCATGCAAGTTCCCAAAAAATAATGAGTATAATGTCTTGTCCAAAACGTCACACTCATGAAGCCCTCGATCATAAGTTGGTAGGTCCGCCTCAGCGGGGTACTACTTGTTATCTTGGGATAAGTGGGAGTAAGGGTTAGACCCTTACACGTGAGTTTGGTTTTCTCATCGATAGATCCAATGCAGGCGTGGCTATCGAGACATGAGATGAGAATGGGATTCTCATCGACCGAGAGTGATATTAGATATCATTGACATGGGTGTGTCTACCTATCTTGAAATACTTAAGTGCGGACTCAGTCGGCTTAAAGATTTGCAAGATGAGGATCTCGGAATCGTTTTGTTCTAAGGGACAATGATATTGGATATCAATTGAACAAAATGAAATAAATAAGTACAATTGTTACACAACCTTATTAGTTTACCGCTTTGTGGATGTTTACATACTTTAGTTATCTTTCTTTTATAGTTTATCATGTCAAATATCAACTCAATTCAAGTTTGGTTCAATTCTTGATTATGAAAAATTGAACAAATTTTCTTGATTCACAACGTAATTTGAGGATGGTCCTCAAATACGAAGACAAGGAAAATGTGTTAGATAACCACATCCTAAGATATCATTGAACAACTCAATATCATGTTCGGAGAATATGCAATGATTGAGCGGTTCGGTGTGACCAGGGTCATCACTTCAGCTAGGCTGGGAAAATGGAAATCTATGGGATCACATGTGCAACAAATGATTGGATTATTTGTTTCAAGTGACCGCCTAGATTTTTCCTATGATGATTATTTGGCAACCGATTTCATACTTCAATCTCATGATGGTTATAATGCTTTTAGGCTAAATTTTCCATATGAATGGTTTGAAGAAATCGCTTCGTGAGCTCCACGGGATGCTCAATGCTGCTGAGCCGGCGATAGAGAAGGACCCTAAGAGGGAAATTCTTATGATATAGGATAGGGTATTCAAAAGAGTATGGGCAAGAAGGCTACTAGGGTTCCTAGGGAATCTCAATGCGTCTACTGCAAAAGTGTTGGACACTACTTGCAAACTTATAAAAGTTCATAGTTTATTCCATTTCAAAACAAATGCCTAATTTGTCTTTCATTTGATGGATTATAAGGTTATGATTATTTACACCTCGGGGAGTGATTTAATCCAAAACACTTAAGTTCATCAATGACACAAATTAGAGACTTTCGAGCCATTGGATGGCGTGAATCGATTGTCTGGTTGGCTCCCTCATATTTTATGAGAGATAGGGCTTCAATTGCATGATAATATCGCTGGTTAGAAAACTTCGATTTTTCACTTACGATTTATCACGTTTTGACATTGAGATAATTTTGAATGGGAAATTTGAATGAGACTCAATTATTGGGAATAATTGAATTTGCCCAAAGTTCAAAGAAGATGTGAAGAACGGGGTTGCTTCATCTTCAAGTATTAATGATATAGACATTAAACTTCACAAATTCTACTTCTTGGGTATTGGATGCCAAATGTGGTTCTCACATTTTTATGTGGAGGAACTACATAGAAGTATAAGTTTGGTGAATAGAGATGTCGATCTACGGGCAAGAAATGGAGCGAAGGTCGCTGCATTAGCCGTATGATCATATGATGTTGTTTTGCCTTAGGGCCTTGTTTTAGTATTATAACTATGTAATTTCGTACCTTCAATAAACAATGAATATTGGTTCAGTATTGGATACTGATGGATTAGTTTTTCACTATTAAATAGTTTGGTAACTATTTTAATTGTGAATTATTCTTTGTTTTGGTACGATTATTATATTGTTTATGTATACTTTAAACTTGACAAATCATATATAACATTAACACTAAAGGCCGAATCGAATAAGTCTCAATGAGACATAACTATAACATTGTTGATTAGGTCAAATCATCATCTAAATATGTAACGAAGCTTCTTTTAGAATGCATTCTAGAATCATTTGACTTGGAATCATTTGATACATGTGGATGATGTGTGATGGACAAGATAACAATGTCATCTTTCTTGGAGAAAGGAGAACATGTGAGTGATTTATTAGGGATGATCCATACTGATGTATGTGGAACCTATCAGTTCACAAGCACATGAAGGTTATGTTTCGGAAAAGAGAAAACAAACTATATTAGATATAGTTCGACCATTCGATGAGAGGTCTAAATGAACTACTGGTCTCTTTTGGGAACACACAATTCTAGACTTCAACTTATACACTGAATAGGAAGCTGTCAAAAGCTGTTGATAAGACACCATACTAGGTATGGAAAGGGAGGGTCCCTAAATTGTTTTCATCAAAATTTGAGGTTCTAAAAGCTTCTCTGACGAGATTTATCTCTGTAGAGCTTAAACTCAAATGGGATAAAAGTTTCTTTATGGTATCCATAAGAAACTCGAGGGCTACGATCTATCTGAGAACAATATTTTTGTTGCTCGAGATAGTGATTTTCTTGAAAAGAGTTATCTTTCCTAGAAATTCAGTGGGAGCCCGGTTGTCTTGAACGAGGTTCAAGTGAAACAACCAATGATGAATACTCAAGACTAGGTTGAGAGTATTCTTATGGTTTTGAAAGCCATACCAGCCCTCGTAGGTCCGAAAGGCATAAATCTATCTCTATTATTCAAATACTTAGATATTGTGACCAATTAGAGATATGAATTCATGCTTTTGGAAAGCGGTGAACCTTCGACCTAATTCCAAGCTATGACGAGTCCAGCTACTGAAAATTGGCATGGTGCCATGAAATCTGAGATGATATCAATATCTGATAATCAAGTTTGGAACTTGATCACGGGGTTAGACCCAATGAATGCTAATAGATCTTAAAGATCTAAACAGACAGATGGAAAACCTAGGGTTTTCAAAGCAAGTTTGATGGTAAAAGTTTTATTCACGAGGTGGATTGTGGAAAAACTTTCACCAGTTGCTTTGATTAAATCATTCAGATTATCTTAGTCATTGCTACTCATCTTGATAATGAGTTATGGTAATATTGGATGTTAAAACTAACTTCTTGAATTGGATTCTAGAAGAGAATGTGTTTTGACACAGCTAAAGAGTTTTATCGATCCTAATAAGGCTGAGAAATTATGCAATCTTATAATTCCATTTATGGAATAAAGCAAAGCATATCGGAGTAGCAATCTTCAGTTCAATGAATCCATACGGGGTTTTGGATTTCAGATGAACTCGGAAGAGTCTTGTTTTACAAGAAGAACAGTGGGAGTTACGTTGTATACATTGTGTTGTATGTCGATGACATACTCCTTATTGGAAATAATGTTTCTATGCTTAATTCTATTAAAGAATGGCTTGGAAATTGTTTTTCAATAAAGGATCTTGGAGAAGCACAGTACATATTGGGCATCAAGATCTGTCGGAACAGATCGAAAAGGATGTTTGGACTTAGTAAAGCGACCTATATTGATAAGGTGCTTGATAAGTTCAGAATGAAAGACGCCAAAAAGGGTCTCATTCCAATGAGTCATGGCACATCTCTTAGCAAGATGCAAGGCCCTACGGGACTTGATGAGCAAAAGAGGATGGAAAACATTCCTTATGCTTCGGCAATAGGGTCTATAATGTACGCCATGATATGTACACGACCGGACGTATCGTATGCTTTGAGCATGACGAGTCAGTTTCAAGGAAATCCAGGTGAGGCACGTTAGACTGCGACCAAGAATATTCTTATGTACCTTAGATTGACAAAAGAATATTTTGTTGTCTTTGGAAGACAAAAAGAGTTGATATTAACAAGCTGTTTGAATGCTAACTTCAAAACAGACTAAGATAATTTCCGATTTTAATCTGGTTATATCTTTTGTCTGGTTAGAGGTGATATTTGCTGGAATAGTTCCATGCAATGCAATATAGCTGATTAAACTACAGAAGCTGAGCACAGTATTGCATTGGATGCAGTAATGTTGGCAGTTAGGATTTGAAAGTTCTTGAATGAACTAGGTGGCGTAACTAGCTCAGCCCATCCGATAGTTCTCTATTTATAGTAGAGTTATCGCGCAAGCCTATGAGCTAGGAAGCACCACAAGTCTAAAACTGGTGCTCAAGAAGTTCCACATTATTTGGGAGATAGTTTTGTGGAGACATCGAGATAATAAAGTTGCAACTTTTGGTAAGGTTGCAAAACCGCTTTCTAAACCTCTCCAGCAGTTTAAGCTTGAGGCTTTCACGACTGCAATAGATATCAGACATCTTAGAGATGGGTTGTTATTTCTATTACTGTATTAGATACTTTTGGAGATTTGGTAAACATTCACTCATATGTATAATCAATAAATTTCTTCATATAATTGTGGTTTAAATTGTATGAATTGTCCAAATGATTAAATTATATTAATTGGGTTATGAGGTCGATTTACCACATAAATGAAGTCCCAATTGTTGAACTAATATAATTAAATCATGGAATTGTTCCTAGTTCGTATTATCAAGTACGGACAAACTAATAATACAAAGAACTAGATTGTAATGTGTACTATAGCGCCGCTTCATGGGCTAGTGATGTGGGACATCAAGTACAATTACATAGATATTAGCTGGGAGCTAATGATCGAACAGACCCGACTGGAATAGTATTTAAGATTTCGAGTCATAATACTATTTCATTGACTGTCGAGCAATTTCCTCTGACCTGAGTAGTCCAGAGTGATTCCATTGTGAAATGGTGTACTTTGATACAAGTAAACGCCTTTCGTAAAAGGAGGTTATAAAACTTGTTATTGGGTATATCAGGAAGCAAGTGGGAGAGCTTGGATTGACAAGATGGGATTGTCCTCCATTTTATAATGGGAAACGTGTCTTACCGGCCACTTGGAGAGTCGAGACTGTGGAAAATACGTGGCCACGTCCAGATTCGTATCATAGTGATAAATCTGGTTTTACAGTCTGTCTCAAAGTCCAAGAAAGGTTTGAACCGATTGAGGATGACTCGAGTCTTGCCTCAAGTTCAAACTTAGACATAAAGTGACAAAAGGAAGTTGGCAGCACACTGGCTCTGAAGGCCAAGTGGGAGATTGTTGGGATATGTCCTTCGATCCTACGTGTGCAATCGATAAAGTCATAAGGTCGTCTATGGATGTTAAATGATTATTTGATAATATTAATTGTTGGGAACAATATAATATTGATCAATTAAATCATACCTACAGGGTCACACACGGACTCAAAGATGATGTACGTTGCTTGATAAATATATTGATTTAGAATCAATATTTACGTGGAATTAATTAACATGCATGGGATGCATGGCTTGCATGGATGCATGTCACATAGTGTGACATGGCATGCCACACAAGCAAGTGGGACCACATACAATGCATTGTGGCATGTGTATGTGGCATGACCTTTCACCTCCTTTGTAACCTCTTTTGCATGTTAATGGTGCATCTTTATGCACATTAAGATGGAGGTTACATAGAGGTGTAATGGTGTGAATAATGGTGTGTTTATATAGATGAAAATCTGATTTTCATCACAGACAAGCATTAGCCACGAAATTCCACTAAAATAGAGAGAAAAGAGGTGATCTTGGAGATTCATTCTCAAGCAAGCAAGGTGTTCATTATCCGGGTTCGTGTGCAACACGTAGAGGCCGGGCCATTTGTGCGGCTTCAACATCCGGGCGATACAAAGGAGTGACGAGGTCATTCCAAGGTGAACCATTTCGAGGTGATCCATTGAGGTGGTTCAATCGACTCAACACCACCTCATCGACAACGACGAATCATTTCATCATCACATGTAAGAACTCGTTGATCTCTATATATATATATATTGGATGTATATATATATAAATATATGTGTGTCTATACATATTTGTGTGCACTAAGATCCAAGCATGATAGATTTATATGCTTTACACGCTTCCGCACACACGGTATATCGATCGGATCGGTATACCGGTACCTTCATAATTCACTACGGAAAATTCAATCTTTAAGACATTTTCATCTTACGCATGAGTTTGGTTTTATTTGTTGAATTTTTATGAATCAATGATTGCACTTAAATGGGGGAGGATTGTTGGTGATTTAAGTGAAATCGCTGTCCATTTAATGTAGTTGAAATCATCCAAGGCTTCGAATTAAATCTAGTTAATATACTATAACTTTGGAGAAGTGTGGAGTATATGGTTATATAAAATTGATATGGTTTAAGTATTTGGATAAGAATAATAATGCATGACGAGTATGATTTCGTAGTTGCATGGTTGCATGGCTGGAAGATGACATTAATTATGTCATATAATTGATGCAAATTCGAAATTGCATGTCTTTCATGCAAAACAACATGAATAAGTGTCAAAGTGAAAAAGTATGTTCACTAAAATGTACTTATACATGAATATGTGTCAAATGAAAATGTACATTTTCCAAAAGTTACATATTCAACCAATGGGTGCTTATATTCAAATGAAAGTGTATTTACTACCTATATAAAGAATTGATATTCATTTGATGAATATGTTGGAATATGTCCTTCGATCCTACGTGTGCAATCGATAAAGTCATAAGGTCGTCTATGGATGTTAAATGATTATTTGATAATATTAATTGTTGGGAACAATATAATATTGATCAATTAAATCATACCTACAGGGTCACACATGAACTCGAAGATAATGTACGATGCTTGATATATATATTGATTTAGAATCAATATTTACGTGGAATTAATATACATGCATGGGATGCATGGCTTGCATGGATGCATGTCACATAGTGTGACATGGCATGCCACACAAGCAAGTGGGACCACATACAATGCATAGTGGCATGTGTATGTGGCATGACCTTTCACCTCCTTTGTAACCTCTTTTGTGTGTTAATGGTGCATCTTTATGCACATTAAGATGGAGGTTACATAGAGGAGTAAAGGGATGAATAATGGGGTGTTTTATATAGATGAAAATAAGATTTTCATCACACCTAATCAACACCCACGAAATTCACACCAAAGAGAGAGAGGAGAAAGTGTTCTTGGAGAACCGACTCGATCAAGCAAAGTGTTCGTCATCCGGGTTCGTGTGCAACACGTAGAGGCCGGGCCATTTGTGCGGCTTCAACATCCGGGCGATCCAAAGGCGTGACGGAGTCATTCCAAAGGTGAACAATCCGTGGCTGATCAATTAAGGTGGTTCAATCGACTCAACACCACCTTAACCAAATTCAACGATCACCAAATGTAAGAACTCGTTGATCCCTATATATATATATATTGGATGTGTATATATATATATATTTGTATGTGTTCTTATACACATTATGTGTGCACTAAGATCCAAGCATGATAGATTTATATGCTTTACACGCTTCCGCACACACGGTATATCGATCGGATCGGTATACCGGTACCTTCAATTGGTATCAGAGCCAAGGGCTCGTGCACACTTTTGTGTTGGACACAAAAAGGTTTAATCAACATAATTGGCTTAATTGTTTATGTGATTATGTGATTAGATGTAAGGCCGGCCACCGTTAGTGGTCGGGTGAATGAAATTGTCGTTTTTTACGTTTCGATTGGCCATAGTTTTGGAGGGCTGCGTCCCTTGGAATCATATGTAATAGATAAGTTTTCTATTTCAATATGTATTGTACAAACTTGTAAGCGATGGACTTGGTCCATGGTTCGATGGAGGATCTCGGCTCTCAGGCGAAAACGAGAAGAAACGAAGCCAAACGAAGCCAAACGAAGCAAAACGAAGCAAACCGGGCTGCTGGAGCCAAACGGCGGTCGCCGTTTGAGCTCCGGCGGGCGCCGTTTTGATTCGGCGGGCGCCGTTTTGGAAACGGCGACCGCCGAATGCCCTGATTTTGGTGCAGATTTTTTCGAACCCTTTCGGCGGGCGCCGTTTTGGAAACGGCGACCGCCAGTGGTGTTCGGCGACCGCTGATTGTGAATTGGCGGGCGCCGTTCGTGGTTTTTTGGGTACGGAATGGATTTGACCAAAATCGGAGGGCACGTAACTGATTTGGCGGGCGAGGACCAGTCCAGAAGATGTTCAAGGCTTTTGTTATTACTTTAATTCTTTTCGTTTGAGAGTTGTGAGGTTCTAGGGGCCTTTCGATTTCGTATTTATATGCTTTGCTAGTTATAGGTTGTTTTATGTTATAAATGTTCAACTTACATATAAACAAACCTATGCATGCAAGTTCCCAAAATAATGAGTATAATGTCTTGTCCAAAACATCACACCCATAAAGCCCTCGATCATAAGTTGGTAGGTCCGCCTCAGCGGGGTACTACTTGTTATCTTGGAATAAGTGGGAGTAAGGGTTAGACCCTTACAAGTGAGTTTGGTTTTCTCATCGATAGATCCACTGCAGGCGTGGCTATCGAGACATGAGATGAGAATGGGACTCTCATCGACCGAGAGTGACATTGGATGTCATTGACATGGGATGTCTACCTATCTTGGAGTTCTTAAGTGCGGACTCAGTCGGCTTAAGGATTCGCAAGATGAGGGTCTTGGGATCGTTTTGTTCTAATTTATTAAAATGTCAAAAACCAATGCCTAATTTGTTTTTCAAAGACTAAGTTCAACTCGACTCATTCTCACCCCGGGGAGTGGAATGGAGCCAAAGCGCTTGCTTATGTCGATGACACAGATTAGAGACATTCGAGCCATTGGATGGCGTGAATCGATTGTCTGGTTGGCTCCCTCATTTTAATGAGAGATAGGGCTTCAATTGCATGATAAGATCGCTGGTTAGAAAACCTCGAGTTTTCACTTACGATTTATCACGGTTTTGATATTAAGATAATTGGGAACGACGATATTGGATATCGAATGAACAAAATGAAACAAATAATAGTAGTTTTGCGAGACAACCTTATTTGTTTACCGCTTTGTGAATGTTTACTTACTTAATTTATCTTACTTCTGTAGTTTAATATGTCTGTCTCAACTCAATTCAAGTTCAGCTCTATCTTGGATAGAGAAAAGTTGAACAACACCAATTTCCTTGATTGGCAACGTAACTTGAGGATAGTCCTCAAATACGAAGAAAAGGAAAGTGTGTTGGACAAACCCCTTCCCGTGCTTCCCGCTGATGGGGGCTCGGATGCCCAAAAGGCATCATATGCCCTTGCTAAGAAAGCCTCGAATGAGGTGACATGTTTGATGTTGGCATCCATGATACCCGAGTTGCAAAAACAATTCGAGTTCATGGAAGCCTATGACATCATAGAAGAGCTCAAGAGCATGTTCGGGGAACAGGCTAGGATTGAGCGCTTCGGTGTCACCCGGGCTATAGCAACAGCTAGGCTGGAAAAGGGTAAACCCGTGGGACCACATGTACAGCAAATGATTGGATTATTTGCTTCAAGTGCTCGCCTCGGTTTTGCATATGATGACGAGTTGGCTACCGATTTCATTCTCCATTCTCTTCATGATGGTTATGACGCCTTTAGGCTGAATTTCCACATGAATGGACTGAAGAAATCGCTTCATGAGCTCCATGGGATGCTTAAGGCTGCTGAGCCGGCGATTAAGAAGGACCCTAGGAGGGAAGTTCTTATGATTCGGGAAGGAGGTACCAAAAAGTTCAAGGGGATTAAGAAACCGGAAGTGAAAGGCAAAGGGAAAGGGAAAGTTGTGGCAACTCCTTCCAAAAGGTTCTTGAAAGCTTCTAAGGTTCCTGGGGAATCTGAGTGTTTCTACTGCAAGAGTGTTGGACACTACAAGCGGGATTGCCCCAAGTTCAAGGAGGATGTGAAGAACGGTGTCGTTCCTTCATCTTCAGGTATTTATGTCATAGACATAAACTTTACAAATTCTTCTTCTTGGGTATTGGATACCGGATGCGGTGCTCACATTGTTTCACATGTGCAGGGACTGCGAAGAAGTAGAACTTTGGTAAAGGGAGATGTCGATCTGCGGGTTGGAAATGGAGCGAGGGTCGCTGCATTAGCCGTAGGATCTTATGATTTGTGTTTGCCTTCGGGCCTTGTTTTAGTATTAAATAATGTTTATTTCGTTCCAAGTATTACCAAGAACATCATTTCTATTTCAGTATTGGATACTGAAGGATTTTCCTTCACTATAATAAATGGTTTATTTACTATTTCAAAAAGTGGAGTGTTCTATGGTTCGGCACGATTAGAACATGGTTTATATATACTTCAACTTGACAATCATATATATAACATTGATACCAAGAAGGCCAAATCGAATGAATTCAATGAAACATACCTTTGGCATTGTCGATTAGGCCACGTCAACATTAAACGTGTAGAGAAACTTCTTAAAGAAGGTATTCTCAAATCTTTTGACTTGGAGTCATTCGATACATGTGAAGGATGTTTGATGGGCAAAATGACAAAGTCACCTTTTCTAGGAAAAGGAGAACGTGCAAGTGATCTATTGGGTTTAATCCATACTGATGTATGTGGTCCAATGAGTTCACAAGCACGTGGAGGTTATTTCTACTTCATAACTTTTACCGATGACTTAAGTAGATATGGTTATATCTATTTAATGAGGCATAAGTCGGAAGCCTTTGAAAAGTTCAAAGAATTCCAAAATGAAGTTGAGAATCAACTTGGTAAGAAGATAAAAGCCATTCGATCGGATCGAGGTGGTGAATATCTTAGCCAAGAATTCGATGATCATCTTATGAGTTGTGGTATTCTATATCAACTCACTCCACCTGGAACACCCCAGATGAATGGTGTTTCCGAAAGGAGGAATAGAACCTTATTGGATATGGTTCGATCGATGATGAGCCTTAGTGAACTACCAAAATCTTTTTGGGGACACGCACTTTTAACAGCGGCCTATACACTGAATAGGACACCGTCAAAAGCTGTTGATAAGACACCATACGAGATATGGAAAGGGAAGGTCCCTAACTTGTCTTATATCAAGGTTTGGGGATGTGAAGCTTATGTGAAGAGAAATATCTCTACAAAGCTTGAACCCAAATCGGATAAATGTTTCTTTGTTGGTTATCCAAAAGAAACACGAGGGTACCACTTTTACAACCAATCTGAGAACATAGTCTTTGTTGCTCGAGATGGTGTATTTCTTGAAAAGGAATATCTTTCCAAGAAAGTAAGTGGGAGCTCAGTTGAACTGAACGAAGTTCAAGAAAACTTGAACGAGGTTCAAGAAGATCAAACTGAGATGGACACTCAAGACCAAGTCGAGAGTGCTCCAGTGGTTTTAGAAACCACACCTAACCCTCGGAGGTCCGGAAGGATTAGATCTCAACCTGACAGATACTTAGGTATTCTGACAAATGAGAGCTATGAAGTCATGCTTTTAGAAAGCAATGAACCTTCGACCTATATCCAAGCTATGACGAGTCCAGATTCCGAGAAATGGCAGGGTGCCATGAAATCCGAAATGGAATCAATGTCTGAAAATCAAGTTTGGAACTTGGTCGATTTGCCTAAAGGGGCTAGGCCCATTGGATGCAAATGGATTTACAAGATAAAAACAGACATGAATGGAAAACCTAGTGTTTTCAAAGCAAGGTTGGTAGCAAAAGGATATAAACAAATTCACGGGGTGGATTATGATGAAACCTTTTCACCAGTTGCTATGATTAAATCCATTCGGATTCTCTTAGCCATTGCTGCTCATTATGATTATGAGATATGGCAAATGGACGTTAAAACCGCCTTCTTGAATGGGATTCTAGTAGAGGAAGTGTTTATGACACAACCTGAGGGTTTTATCGATCCTAATCAGGCTGAGAGAGTATGCAAGCTTAATAGATCCATTTATGGATTAAAGCAAGCATCTCGGAGCTGGAATCTTCGGTTCGATGAATCCATACAAGAGTTTGGATTTCAAAAGAACATGGAAGACTCTTGTGTTTACAAGAAGGTCAGTGGGAGTTACGTTGTATTCATTGTGTTGTATGTTGATGACATACTCCTTATTGGAAACAATATTCCTATGCTTAATTCTGTTAAAGAATGGCTTGGAAGATGGTTTTCAATGAAGGATCTTGGAGAAGCACAGTACATATTGGGCATCAAGATCTGTCGGAACAGATCACAAAGGATGCTTGGACTTAGTCAAGCAACCTATATTGATAAGGTGCTTGACAGGTTCAGAATGAAAGACGCCAAGAAGGGTCTCATTCCAATGACTCATGGTACATCTTTAAGCAAAGAGTCAGTGCCCTTCGGGACCTGATGAGCAAATAAGGATGGCAAATATTCCTTATGCTTCGGCAATAGGGTCTATTATGTACGCCATGATATGTACACGACCGGATGTATCGTATGCTTTGAGCATGACGAGTCGGTTTCAAGGAAACCCAGGTGAGGCGCATTGGACTGCGGCCAAGAATATTCTTAAGTACCTTAGAAGGACTAAAGAGTATTTTCTTGTCTTTGGAGGACAAGAAGAGTTGGTTGTGACAGGATATACGGATGCAAGCTTCCAAACAGACAAAGATGATTTCCGGTCTCAATCCGGATTTGTCTTTTGTCTGAATGGAGGTGCGGTGAGCTGGAAGAGTTCCAAGCAACCCACCGTAGCTGATTCTACTACAGAGGCTGAGTACATTGCTGCATCAGAAGCAGCAAAGGAGGCCGTTTGGATAAGAAAGTTCTTAGATGAGCTCGGTGTCGTACCTAGTTCGGCCCATCCGATAGCTCTCTATTGTGATAATAGTGGAGCTATCGCGCAAGCCAAGGAGCCTAGGGAGCACCACAAATCCAAACATGTGCTCAGGAAGTTCCACATTCTCAGGGAGATAGTTAGTCGTGGAGACATCGAGATAAATAAAGTTGCAACTGATGATAATGTTGCAGACCCGTTAACTAAACCACTCCAGCAGTCAAAGCATGATGCTCATACGACTGCAATAGGGATACGATATCTTAGAGATGGATTGTAATTCCTATTACTGTATTGTCTACTTTTGGAGTTTATATAAACATTCACGTATCTTTTATGATATAATTTCTTCATATAACTGTGGTTTAAATTGTATGAATTGTCCATATGATTAAATTATATTAATTGGATTATGAGGTCGATTTACCACATAATGAAGTCTCAATTGTTGAACTAATATAATTAAATCATAAATTGTTCCTAGTTCGTATCATCAAGTACGGACAAACTGACGATACAAAGAACTAGATTGTAATGTGTACTATAGCGCCGCTTCATGGGCTAGTGATGTGGGACATCAAGTACAATTACATAGATATTAGCTGGGAGCTAATGATCGAACAGACCCGACTGGAATAGTATTTAAGATTTTGAGTCATAATACTATTTCATTGACTGTCGAGCAATTTCCTCTGACCTGAGTAGTCCAGAGTGATTCCATTGTGAAATGGTGTACTTTGATACAAGTAAACACCTTTCGTAAAAGGAGGTTATAAAACTTGTTATTGGGTATATCAGGAAGCAAGTGGGAGAGCTTGGATTGACAAGATGGGATTGTCCTCCATTTTAATATGGATCATATGTCTTACCGGCCACTTGGAGAGTCGAGACTGTGGAAAATACGTGGCCACGTCCAGATTCGTATCATAGTGATAAATTTGGTTTTACAGTCTGTCTCAAAGTCCAAGAAAGGTTTGAACCGATTGAGGATGACTCAAGTCTTGCCTCAAGTTCAAACTTAGACATAAAGTGACAATAGGAAGTTGGCAGCACACTGGCTCTGAAGGCCAAGTGGGAGATTGTTGGAATATGTCCTTCGATCCTACGTGTGCAATCGATAAAGTCATAAGGTCGTCTATGGATGTTAAATGATTATTTGATAATATTAATTGTTGGGAACAATATAATATTGATCAATTAAATCATACCTACAGGGTCACACATGAACTCGAAGATAATGTACGATGCTTGATATATATATTGATTTAGAATCAATATTTACGTGGAATTAATATACATGCATGGGATGCATGGCTTGCATGGATGCATGTCACATAGTGTGACATGGCATGCCACACAAGCAAGTGGGACCACATACAATGCATAGTGGCATGTGTATGTGGCATGACCTTTCACCTCCTTTGTAACCTCTTTTGTGTGTTAATGGTGCATCTTTATGCACATTAAGATGGAGGTTACATAGAGGAGTAAAGGGATGAATAATGGGGTGTTTTATATAGATGAAAATCAGATTTTCATCACACCTAATCAACACCCACGAAATTCACACCAAAGAGAGAGAGGAGAAAGTGTTCTTGGAGAACCGACTCGATCAAGCAAAGTGTTCGTCATCCGGGTTCGTGTGCAACACGTAGAGGCCGGGCCATTTGTGCGGCTTCAACATCCGGGCGATCCAAAGGCGTGACGGAGTCATTCCAAAGGTGAACAATCCGTGGCTGATCAATTAAGGTGGTTTAATCGACTCAACACCACCTTAACCAAATTCAACGATCACCAAATGTAAGAACTCATTGATCCCTATATATATATATATATTGGATGTGTATATATATATATATTTGTATGTGTTCTTATACACATTATGTGTGCACTAAGATCCAAGCATGATAGATTTATATGCTTTACACGCTTCCGCACACACGGTATATCGATCGGATCGGTATACCGGTACCTTCAGAATACACTTGAGATTACCTACAAAATAAAATGCTTTGAAACAAACACATAAAACGGAATACTCCATAAGTTACTCGTGTTCTAAGCCTAAGACTCGAGTGTATATATTGTTTTATCCTGCGAGAGATTTCGTGATACCGAGGCTTATAAGGTCGAAATACTCTTTAAGGAAAGTGTTCACGCGATTCAATATTTATCCAATCCTCTACTATCTTTCAGTAACACCCTAGATATACAATAATCTTAAAGAATATTTTACATACTTGAAGATGGAGTCCGTACGAGAGATAACGAACAAGTTCGAAAAATTAGAGAAATTTGAAGACGTGGAATTTAGAAAGTGCACATACGTATTAATGGGACATTAATATGAATCGTAATGATACCTATTTGTTAAAATATGACTCGAATCCGTAGGAATTTTGTTTCCTTATTTAGGAAAATTAGAATTATATTGAATATAATATAATTCTATTCCTTATGGATTTAGGAGACATATATTAGGAAAAAGGTTTATTCCTATTCCTATTGGTTACCTAATTTGATAGGTTTTCTACACCTATAAATAGGGATCTCCATAGACACAATTAGAGGTGTGTTGAACACCAAGAGAGACACCATGTGATAATATTGTGTGAGATTAGAGGGTTTTAGAGTGTATATCAATCCTTGTAATCATCGGCAATATTATAGTGAAAGTTCTCGTCGTTCCTCCCGTGGTTTTTCCCGATTTGGGTTTCCACGTAAATTCCTTGTCTTCTCTTTTATTGTCGAGTTATTTTCGGGGTTCCGCATTATTATTCGTACTATACATCGTCGATCTACAACAAGTAGTATCTAGTGGCACCGGTCTTGATCGTGTGGCGTTAAGAGCTTTGTCCCGTAACAAGTGGTATTAGAGCCAGGTTACGATCCTAAAAGCTAACAAGTGGTATCAGAGCCAGGCAACGATCCCGTGACCTTCCAGACTACGATCCTACTACCTTCCGGAGCAAGGTTTCGATGACGAGCGTGAGGTACGATTTACCGAATTTAAGTCTCAACGGGGGGTTTCCTCTTTACCATCACGACATGGAGGAGTCCAGAAGGATTGAGCTCGATCGGAAGGTAATTTCAATTGACCTTCATATATCGAACTCCATGACCGAGGAAACCATAGAGACAAGGTCCGCAAAGGAGTTGTGGGAATTATTGGAAGAGTTGTGGCAACTTTTCGAGATAATATCCTATGTAGCCGTGTTATTGGCGCTATTTGCGGGGGAGAACGTGAAGAGAATTGGTGTGGGTGTCTCCAATGTGACATCGTGTGATGGACTTGACGTCCAAAAGAAGTACCGTGATAAAGGGAGCGACTCGGGGAATTCGAAGTCGCGACACGGGAATAAGGTATGTCACTATAGCTCGGCGAACGAATTAACCGGAGTTATGTTTAGCTACACCTGTGAAGGTGGAGTTTTAAGAGTTACCAAAGGTGGTTTGGTAATATTGCGGGGAAAGAGAAAGACGAGTCGTCTTTATGTCCTCGATAGAAGCTCGGCGAAAGAAGTAACCGAGGTTGATACAAGCTACACCGGAGAAGGTGGAGTTTATGAGGCTACCGAAGAGGCTTTGGTAGTGTTGGGAGGAGACGAAAAGGCGAGACGACCTTATGTCCTCCAAGAAGGCACGGTGAAGGAAGTAACCGGGGCCGAAACCCGACTCTTGGTAGAAGAGTCTATCCGGCTTAGAGGCGCGCAACAAACTAAGGCCGGAGTGACCAAGCTGAATGAAGATAAAGGCGCGGTGAATGAAGTAACCGTGGGAAAAATTAGGCTCTCGGATGAAGAGTCTACACGACTATACCATGTGCGGCTTGGGCATGTGAGGAAAGTCGACAAGAAGGATCGAGTGTATATCGATCGATGGAGTGTTTCTAAATCTGGTGAGCATTGTGCGCTTGGAAAGCGGTCGAGAGGGTATATCTCGAATTTGGCTCACAACTCGAAGAAGACACTCTGGTATGTATGTTCCGATTCATGGGGACCTTTGAAGGTCCAATCTTCTAGGAACTAGGCCCGTTAAGGCGTTTGGAGGAAGACGAGGGACGAGACTATGGAGTGCGATGTGATTTCGCATGGGCGGTGTGATTTCGCTTTATGATTTGATGTGCGATGAGATTTCACATGCGCGATGGGATTTCGCGGCTTTGTGTTATATGTGATGTGATTTCACACTAGCGATGGGATTTCGCGGTTTCTCGTCAAGGTGGAGATTGTTAAAATATGACTCGAATCCGTAGGAATTTTGTTTCCTTATGTAGGAAAATTAGAATTATATTGAATATAATATAATTCTATTCCTTATGTATTTAGGAGACATATATTAGGAAAAAAGTTTATTCCTATTCCTATTGGTTACCTAATCTGATAGGTTTTCTACACCTATAAATAGGGATCTCCATAGACACAATTAGAGGTGTGTTGAACACCAAGAGAGACATCATGTGATAATATTGTGTGAGATTAGAGGGTTTTATAGTGTATATCAATCCTTGTAATCATCGGCAATATTATAGTGAAAGTTCTCGTCGTTCCTCCCGTGGTTTTTCCCGATTTGGGTTTCCACGTAAATTCCTTGTCTTCTCTTTTATTGTCGAGTTATTTTCGGGGTTCCGCATTATTATTCGTACTATACATCGTCGATCTGCAACAAGTAGTATCTAATGGCACCGGTCTTGATCGTGTGGCGTTAAGAACTTTGTCCCGTAACAAGTGGTATTAGAGTCAGGTTACGATCCTAAAAGCTAACACTATTTATAATAACACTTGTGCAAAAGTGTAATCATATATTCACATTAATCAAACGAGTTACAATGTAATATTGTAGTCGAACTATAAATTACAGTTCAATATAAGAATGCAAGAGAACCCCAAAATGTTAATCCGACTTTGGTGAACTTGTTGTATCAAGTTATCTTCCACTTTGTATAAATACAATATAAATTGAATGGTAAAAGCTTATGAATTAATAATCAACAATCCGAAACACACAAACATTTGATTAATTATATGTTCATCGAGCAACACACAAACAAGCAATTAATTCAAAAAGAAAAAAAAAATAACATTCCTCCTCCATTATTTTTTTTCTTCCTTTTTTTCTTTCTTCTTCTTCTCTCTTTTTCTCTTTTTTCTCTATTCACGTTAACCCTATAATACTTATTTATATAATTGTATATGATTTATTATTATTTTTACCATTAAAAGATAAATCCATCCAAATCTCATCTATTTACTTAGATTTCAAAAGATGAAATCATTTTATATTTGGAGAATAAAATTAAAGAAAGTCAAAGAAAATATAGACTTTTAAAATTTATTGATTTTTGAATACCGGTAGATTTTTAAAAACTTTTTGAAATCCATATTGAAAACATCAAAAATTTTAAAGACTTTTAAAAATTCGGATTGAAAACCCCCAAATTTTTAAAGTCTATAAAAATCCTATAGACTCTCAAATGAATAGCCTCCTAAAATGAAAATGACCCATCTTTAACCAAACAAATTATTCTCTCATTAAATATATAATCAATATATAATATTAGTTTGACATTAAAATATAATTTTAAATTAATTAATGATTATTAAAAGTTATTCCAAAATTTATGTATTTAGAACTTATAACTCATAAAACACTGTGTGTCCAATTAGACATTTATTGTTTTTTTATATATTTTTTATAAATTTTTTAAATTTTTTTTTATTTATAAATTGAAATCAATTATTAATAATTAGTAATTAAAATAAGTAATTTATAATTAATTTATAATTCAATTATATTAATTATAATAATTGATTTCATTTTATTAAAAAAAATTAAACAAATTAATAAAAAATATAAAAAAAAACAATAAAACACTTAATTCGAAAATGGGTTTTGTGGAATATAAGTTCTAAATAAATAAAATTTTCAATAACTCATATAATAATTAATTAATTAAAAATATTTTATTTTTAAATTCAAAATGTTATTTTTTAAAACTTATATTTAAATTTAACTAAAACAAATACTACAAAATCATATGGTCTCGATTTTAGTCAGTGGCCTACTTGGTTGAACTCATCTATTTTAAAAGAAAATATGTGAAATCTTCTTGTAAACAATATCTTTTTTTTCAGTAAAAATTTGAATTTTACTATCAAATTAAATTGATTACATTTTTGTGATTTAAGCGACTAAAATGAAACTGATCATTTTTAGTGGATCAAATCGGTTAAGGTGATGCTTACGTGGCAGATCCACGTGGCGCTTGATCATCAAAATTCATCGGAAAAATCTACGTATTTTTTTGGCAAAATTTTGAATTTTCCGATCAAATTGAACTAAATTGACTACATTTTTGTGATTTAAGGGAGTAAATTGAAACCGACCTTTTTTATTTAATCGAGACTTACTCATTTTGAGAGACCAACAAAATTTTTCTCTCGAACTATTATTTTAGTATTATATACGAGCAATATTTTTATTTGATTGAATATAAAAATAATAATTTATTTAATTGTAAAAATATTTAAATTAAAAAATACTACAATAATATTCATTTATATTTAAATTAATTTGGTGTACTGATCGATTTACTTTTGTCACAATTGTAAAAAAGTTTAAACAAATTAAAAATAACCATAAATGTGAATCTTAAAAACACGATTAATTTAAAATATGAAAAAAACATAAATGTGAATCTTAAAAACACAAATTAAGAGCTTGTTAAGATTGAGTTTATAAGCTCCTTAAAACAACTTATAAGCTGTTTAGGAGCTAATAAGCCTCTAAAATTTATTTGGTAAACATTTAAAAAAAAATCTTAAAAAACATTAAAATAATTTGTTTAACAGCTTATAAGTTGTTTAAAAAAAAGTAAAGGGGTATTTTTTTTTACCAACTTATAAACTCTTGTAACTTAAATAATAAAAGACCAAAATACCTTTAAAATTATTATCTTTTATATATATACAAAAATTCCAAATTTATTATTTAGTTAATATAATTATTTTTAAATATTTTTTCATATATAGCAATTTATTTTTGGTAATTTTATTTATATAAGATCTTAAATTGACAAACAAATTAAAATCTTATAAGTTTATATATCTATTTTATCAAACTGTTTAATAACTTATTTATTAAATAAGACATAACAGCTTATTAGCTCTTAAAACAACTTATAAGACGTAAAATTTTATAAGCTATTTTAAATAAGTTTGCTCAAACGGGATCTTAAAATATGAAAAAAGGTACAAAAATAAAAGAATTGTTTTTTTTAATTAATTGCAAAAATTTAAATATTAATATACATTGCTCGAGTTCGAAACTTGGACGTTTTCAATTCAAGTGTTCAATCAATTGATCTAACAACCCTTTAATAAAAATGTTAATAGTATATTATTGATACTTAATATTTTATTAAATAAAAGAAAAAAATTCAAATTCAGTAACTCATTGTAACTAAGTATTAAAAATTGAAGTTAAGAGCGACAATATTACAATATCATCATTGAGAATAAAATTTAGAGAGAATGTGACATTTTGATCACTTTTAACACGTGAAAGTAAACCTTCAATATAATAATAAATAACAAGAAAATAATGTACTTACTCAATACCTAACCAACAACTTTTTGACTATCATATTTTTCTTACTCAAGTGCATGCATGAGAATACTGTATGTGGGTGATTTTCATCGCGTTATAAAACGTGACATTAAAACTTATTATCGAAATATAAATCAAAATAATTAATATATATGGAGTACCATTTGCACCCAAATTCACCTCTTGTTCTGTTTTTCTGGTTTAATGTTTTTGCGAGCATTTGTTTCTCTGCTTTTCAAAATGCAGATCATGAAAAAGATAGAATTACTCAACTGCCTGGGCAGCCTAAAAACGTTGGATTCGATCAGTACTCGGGTTATATCACCGTGGATGAAAAGGCTGGGAGGGCTTTGTTTTACTGGTTAACCGAATCTCCTCACCCTGAAAGCAAGCCACTCGTGTTGTGGCTTAACGGTGGGCCCGGTTGCTCTTCCGTGGCTTATGGGGCTGCTCTAGAAATCGGGCCTTTACGGGTTAAACCGGATGGGAAAACTCTTTACCTCAATCCTAATTCTTGGAACAATTGTATGTCTTATTTTTATGCGTATGTATGTACGTTTCTTGGAACCAAATTAATTAAAATCACCAAATTAATTAAAATCACCTTCTTAATTACTATGGCTGCAGTGGCAAATCTACTTTTCCTGGAGTCGCCGGCTGGTGTTGGGTTTTCGTATTCGAATACTTCGTCAGATTTGCATAACGCAGGTGACAAGAGAACAGGTATCATGTACACAAGAATGCTTCTTTAATACAGTATACACATATATATACTATATATGACTTTTTTTATATGGATTTCAGCCGAAGATGCGTATATGTTTTTGGTCAAATGGTTTGCGAGGTTTCCCCAATACACGAATAGAGATTTTTACATTGCCGGAGAAAGTTATGCAGGTAATCTAATTTCATCATTTTAATTTAAAGTAAAATTAGGAAGCAGTCTAAACAAAATATACTGTAGTATATTCTTAAAAATAAATTAAATGAATCTTGATTTTATAGTAATTAATGAAATGACACTTAAACATAACCAACATTAATCTTGAGATATTTTTATTTTATTTATTAAATCAAGTACTATTCAAATGATCTTGTAATTTCAGGACATTACATTCTTCAGCTCTCCCAAACCATATACAAACGAAATAAGATCAGGGAACAAAATCCATTCATGAATTTCAAGGGATTCCTGGTAAGTAAATTCTCGATCATACTTAGAAATGACATGTTATTTCATTATAAATTTGAACATAAATTGTGCGTGTATGTATATAATTTTTAGGCTGGAAATCCTGTGATTGATGATTACAACGATTTTGTTGGCACATTCGAGTATTGGTGGACCCTCGGTTTAATCTCAGATTCAACTTTCAAAAGTTTGAATGATAAGTGTGACCATGGTTCTTCTACTCTTATAGGAAAGGACTGTCTTAAATATTTTTTAATAGCCTATGAGGAGATGGGAGACATTGATCAGTACAACATTTACGGTCTAACCTGCAGTCTTCAGAACGGCAATAATACTTCTTCACTCACACGCCGATCCACGGGTCGTTTTGTAAGTCCACAGAAGTCTCATGATCATGTTCATCTTACGATATTGATGAGTACTGATCATTCCTAACATATAGTATAACAATATATACACATTGTTTTTTCATTCAATTAATTAATACAGCCATTGAAGATCGGATTCAGAGGATATGATCCATGCGCCGGAACATACTCCAACATCTACTTCAATCTCCCTAAAGTTCAAGAGGCATTCCATGCAAACATCACACATATTTCTTACCCATGGGCAGCGTGCAGGTAATAAAAGTTGGTAATTAAAACATAATCGATTAAACTGAATAAATTCAATAAAATTGATATAACGATCAATATGTTAAATATTATAAGATATCCCACGTATATCGATTGGAAAAGGATATCCTAAAACTCAAATACTATAATATATGTTTTACACCCTTAATTATTATTAACAAGGTCTTTTAAGTTGTTATTGACCCAACTTCAATAACCGGCAACCCCAAAAGCCCACTCTTATATATATTTCAAAATTATAGATCACTTCTTGTTTACATTTTACCATCACATTCTAAATCATATCCTTTTTAATTTGTATCTTCCGGCCCTTTGCAGCGATACGGTTGGTTACGATACCTGGAAAGATTCTCCTCGATCCATGCTTCCAATTTACAGAGAACTAATTGCGGCTGGCCTTAGGATTTGGGTATACAGTGGTAATACCGATTCGGTGGTTCCTGTAAGCGCAACTCGTCGTTCGATCAATGCATTAAATCTTTCAATTGTTAAAAGCTGGTATCCTTGGAACTACAAGGGCAGGGTAAGTATGTATATATGCACATTTGTCTTATTAACATCTTTATATATAGTAATTTATAACATGTATATATAGGTTGGTGGTTGGAGCCAAATATATGAAGGATTGACGCTCGTTACACTTTTGGGAGCTGGACACGAAGTGCCTGAATATCGTCCGAAAGAAGGGCTTTTTCTTCTTCAGTCATTTCTACAGAACAAGCCCATGCCAGACGCCAAACATGCTTAGATACATAACTCCTTCATTTTATAATTTTCTATGATTAATAATGCCGCCTGTCATTAAAGAAATAATTACTCTTACTTTTCATTATAAAAGACAATTTGCCCTATTTTCGACTCCATTTGCAAATTACCCAAAAGACACGTTTGGGTACACCATCGTCAATACGACTTTTCTTGTTGATATTGTTGGCAAATAAAGAGGGGAGGAGAGGAAGTACTTTATTAAATATTACTCTTTTATTGAATGGAGAAGGTTTACAATGAGATGATTTTCTTCTCAACATTTGACGACTATTTATACTAACATTATCTTCTAACATTAAATAAACTCTCTTAAACTCCTAACTTAAATTCTATGAAACTTAAGCATTCTCTACTTAAAACTCCTTTTCACTAATGACATTAGAAACGTCACTATACTTAAGTTTTATATTATTTATTTATTTTATTAAATCAAGTTTAATAACTTCAACACTCCCCCTTAAACTTGATTCTTCCGAACTCCGAGCATGAACCTTAATTTCTTGAAATCATCGAACTTGAGTGGCTTTGTGAATATATCTGCAACTTGATCCATAGACTTCACGTACTCCAGCTCTACTTGTTTCTTTGCAACGCATTCTCGAATGAAATGATATCTTGTATCAATATGCTTACTTCTTTCATGAAAGACAGGATTTTTAGCCAAACTCTGAGCTGACTTGTTGTCGATCATGACTTTTGTTGCATCTCCTTGCTCCAAGTGAAGTTCTTTCAACAACTTTCTCAACCAAATTGCATGACAAGCACAAGAAGTTGCCGCCACATACTCCGATTCACAACTCGAAAGTGTTACAATAGCTTGCTTTTTTGAACTCCAAGCTATTGCATGTTCTCCCATAAAGAACATAAATCCAGTCGTGCTTTTCCGATCATCAAGATCTCCTGCATAATCACTATCACAATATCCAGACAACGTGTAGTTGCTCGAAGAGCTGTAGAAAATACCATAATCAAGTGTGCCTTTGATATAGCGAAGTATCCTCTTTGCAGCTAACATGTGTGCCTCGGCTGGATTCTCCATAAATCGACTTACAACACCGACTGCATATAAAATGTCAGGTCGTGTGCAAGTTAAGTACCTCAAGCTCCCGATAAGACTTCGGAACGTACTTGGGTCGATCGTTCCTTCCTCTTTCCTCAGTTGTGTTCCAAATTGCATAGGAGTATTCACTGAATTGCAATGGAACATTTTAAACTTCTTGAGGACTTCTTTTGCATATCTTTCCTGTGAGATAAATATCCCGTCTTCTGATTGATTTACTTGGATGCCCAAGTAATACGACATCTGTCCCATGTCGCTCATCTCGAATTCTCGAGCCATCGCCGATTTGAATTCTTCATACATTTTCACGTTGCTCCCTGTGAAAATGAGATCATCCACATACACACAAACATATAACAAGTCTCTACCTTCTTTCTTCACGTAGAGAGCATACTCGTGGATGCATCTTGAGAATCCATTTCCTTGCAAATATTTATCCAGTCGGTCATTCCATGCCCGTGGGGCTTGTTTGAGCCCGTACAACGCCTTTTTCAGCTTCAAGACTTTATCTTCATGACCTTTTATTTCATAGCCGAGCGGTTGATCAATGTAGAAAGTCTCGTTTAGATTTCCGTTTAGAAATGCGGACTTGACGTCTAATTGATGCACCATCCATTGATTTTGAGCGGCTAGTGAAATCAACAGGCGAATTGTCTCCATGCGAGCTACTGGGGCGAAAACCTCATCATAGTCAATTCCTTCTTTTTGTTTGTAGCCTTTAGCAACAAGCCGAGCTTTATATCTTTCAACCTCGCCATTAGCATTTCTTTTCACTTTGAACACCCATTTGACTCCAATGGTCTTTTGGTGCTCTGGACGAGATGTCAACTCCCAAGTATCATTCTTCACGATGGACCGAATTTCATCGTCCATGGCTTTCCTCCATTTTTCATCTTCGCTTGCTTCTTCATAGCTCGCTGGTTCAGCATCTGCGAGGAGACAAAACAGACTAAAATCTTCGATTTCATGGGTCTGATTGTAGATATCCTCGAGACTTCGATATTTAGGCGTCTTTTCTCCTGGTGAGTCCGGTGACCTCGGTGTGACCGGAGAAGGAGGTTCTTCGGGCATCGCTTCTTCTTCTTCTTCATAAAAATAAGGAATAAAATCATATGATTCTCTTTCCTCCAGCGAGCTCCAATCCCATGAAGCTGCTTCATCGAACTCGACATCTCTGCTCACTACAAGTCTTCCGGTACTCGGATTGTACAACTTGTACCCTTTAGTGTTTTCATCGTACCCGATGAACACGAGCTTCTTACTGCGATCGTCAAGCTTGATTCTATCTTGCTCGTGAACATGAGCATATGCGATAGAGCCAAACACACGAAGATGTGATACATTCGGTTTCTTTCCACACCACGCTTCTTGTGGTGTTTTCTTTTCCAGACTTTTGGTCGGACTCCTGTTTGATAGGTACACCGCACACGCTACAGCTTCTGCCCAGAATTCCCTTGGCATGTTTTTAGCCTTCAACATACTCCTCGCCGTATTGAGAATTGTTCTATTCTTCCTTTCGACGACGCCATTTTGTTGAGGCGACCTCGGAGCCGTTAAAAGTCGACGAACTCCATGTTCTGCACAAAATTTGTTGAATTCATTCGAAGTGAATTCACCTCCTCTATCTGTCCTCAAAGCTTGGATCTCATATCCGCTTTGTTTTTCAACTAGAGCTTTAAACTTCTTGAATGCATCAAAAGCTTCCGACTTTTGCTTCAAGAGAGAAATCCACGTCTTTCGGCT
Organism: Euphrasia confusa; assembly: GCA_954870475.1. Taxonomy (NCBI): domain Eukaryota; kingdom Viridiplantae; phylum Streptophyta; class Magnoliopsida; order Lamiales; family Orobanchaceae; genus Euphrasia; species Euphrasia confusa. The sequence continues at coordinate 6,744,595 of OX940949.1, forward strand.
ATAATCGTCAATAAATAGCACGAAGTAAGAACTTTTACCGAATGATTGAGGGTTGATCGGTCCACAAACATCCGCATAGACAAGTTGGAGCGGCTTTGTCGCTCTCGAAGTGGATTGCTTAGGAAAGCTCTTTCTTGGATACTTGCCGAGCAAGCACGCTTCACACAATTGATCAGGTTGATCAATCTTTGGAACTCCTATCACCATCTTGTGATTTTCCAAAGCTTTTAGTCCTCCAAAATGTAAATGGCCAAATCTCATGTGCCAAATCCATGATGGATCCAGACTGCAAGTCTTCAAGCACATGGGTGCACAATTCTTCAAATCCAACAAGAACATTCTGTTCTTTGTCATATCGACCTTTGCAACGAGGTTTTCATCTTGATCGCGAAGCCAAAGTGTACGACCTTCCATGTGAACTTTATAGTTCCTTTCCAAAAGTTGACCAATACTCAAGATATTGCTCGTCAATTTCGGAACGTAGTAGACGTCACTAAGAATCTTGTGTCCGCCAGTTTTTGTTTCGAGAAGAATCGAACCTTTGCCTTCGATTGAGATCTTCGTATCATCACCAAAGCTTATAAGCCCTTTCTTGCTAGGATCAAGCTTTACAAATTTGCTTTTGTCTCCCGTCATGTGGTTGCTGGCTCCATTGTCGAGATACCAGGTGTTCGCTCGATCGGTGGAATTTTCTTTCAGTGCGAGCAACAAGGATTGTTCACCATCAGCTTCCTTGTTCTCGGCTAAGTTTGCCTCTTCGCCTTCCACTTTGGAATAACACTCAGAAGCATAGTGCCCGTACTTGTGACAGCGGTAGCATTCAATATGCGACTTATCCTTTTTCTCATTGTAACCGGAATGGTTACCTCTTCCTCGTCCTCGTCCTCTTCCTTGACCCCTTGAATTGTTCGAATTTTCATGACTATTTTGAGATGACTGCTCGTCACTCCCTTGAGAATTTGCTCGTCCTTGACCACGTCCTCGGCCTCCTGCTCGACCGCGGCCACGACCTCGATACGAAGTTCCTCCTCGCGAGGTCGTCTTTGCTTGTAAGAGATTTTCTGATTTCTCTTTGGCTTGCTCGCCTCGATTCATCATTTCTTCATAAGCACGTAATGACCCGTTTAGTTCATCAATGGTCATTATCTCCAAATCTTTTGACTCCAAAATTGCAACTACCACATGGTTGAATTTTGAAGACAAAGATCGTAGTATTTTCTCTACTACTCTGACATCTGTGAGCGCTTCTCCAAGTCTCTTCATTTGATTGACAATAGCCAGAATTCTCGTGAAGTAGTCGGATATCGACTCATTCTCCTTCATCGAGATCAATTCAAACTCACCCCTTAGAGTTTGAAGACGAATCTTTTTCACCTTATCGACTCCTACAACGGAGTTGCGAAGCGTCTCCCACGCGTTCTTCGATATTGATTCATTGGCTATTTTCTCGAACATGTCTTCATCCAAACCTTGATGAATCATGGTAAGGGCAAGTTGATCTCTCTTTCTTTCTTTCTCCAAGTTCTCCTTTTGGGTTTGCGATAGAGTCGTCACATCTTGAGGCTCTACAAAACCATCTTCAACTATATCCCATAATCCTTGGGATCCAAGCATCGCTTTCATTCTAAGCGACCAATTTTCATAGTTGAGTTTTGAAAGGTGGGGATATTGGAAAGAAAGAGATTTTGTTGCCATTTGCTCTGATACCACTTTGTTGGCAAATAAAGAGGGGAGGAGAGGAAGTACTTTATTAAATATTACTCTCTTATTGAATGGAGAAGGTTTACAATGAGATGATTTTCTTCTCAACATTTGACGACTATTTATACTAACATTATCTTCTAACATTAAATAAACTCTCTTAAACTCCTAACTTAAATTCTATGAAACTTAAGCATTCTCTACTTAAAACTCCTTTTCACTAATGACATTAGAAACGTCACTATACTTAAGTTTTATATTATTTAATAACTTCAACAGATATGTCCTCTTCACAAAATGACTGCGCGAGTACGTACGTACTTCATTATTGGCCGCATTTGCAACAATTAAATCTTCGATTTTGTGAATCGAAGCAAAAGTGTAATGTTTTATGATCAATTTGTCCTATATATTACTAGTAGTTTCCTGGCTTAATTTAAAAGAATTAGCTAGGTTTAGTTTGTGAAAAACCTTTAAGCTGGCACTTGACCTTACTGATCGAGAGAAATTTTTTGTTGGTATTTCATAAGGGGTCAATTTCTGATTTAATCCACTAAAATAGGTCGGTTTTAATTTATATTTTAAATCATAAAAATATAATCAATTTAGCACCATCAACAAAATTTGCATGATTATTTTTTTTTTTTTTTTTTGATCACGAGCGAGAGAATCGGAACATGAGAAATGTCAAATTCGAAAGGAAGCCACTCTTGTTGGTGGCCCTGGTTGCTCTTCCGTGACCTATGGGGCTGCTCAAGAAATCGGGCCTCTACAAGTTAAACCGGATGGGAATTAGGTTTGGTTTGTCAGAAACCTTTAAGCTGACAGTTGGCCATACTCAATCACTACATTCTGACTTCCATCAGATTCAAATCACAATTCCTCAACGGAATTCAACTCTTTTTTATCATCAACACAAATTACTTATCTTTTCTTTTTCATTTTTTTTCCTTTTTTTTAATCACACTTTAAGTAATCAAATTAAAAGAGACAAATAATATTACTAAACTCAAAAATTATTAAAAAGGGGTGTTTCAGTTTGTATTAAAAATATTAATGAAGGACATTTTAGATATTTTACAATTATTTAAAATAATAAAATAGAAAAAGGGGTGTGCAAATCTAACATTGAAGTGTAAACATCCGTAGTCATGTTTTTATACAATTTTATTAAAATTAAAATTTTGTATATTCATTCAATATTTAAATAATATGATTAAATATTTTATATTTAAAAATTTTATTTTAATTACACTTGATATTTTTTTCTTTTGAAGTATAAATTTGTGTGTATCATTTAAATTTTATTTTTATTTTATTGATAATGATCTTTTATATACATTTAATTTCAATTCACATGCTAATATTTTCATAAACTAGTATCACTGCCCGTGCGATGCACGGGATTTATTTGTTTGAAATAATCTAAAATTTTATTTAATCTCCAATTATTTCGGCCAAAAATTTATTAATGGACTAACAAATTATTTTATTTAATAATCGAACTCTCACTTAAATTTGTAATTTCGTATTAATCTCATTATTAACCGTTATCTCAATTATGAAAATTTTATTATTTTCAAAGACTACACATATTTGATGTAATTTATAGTATGTAAGCTTCTTGGGGCATAGCCGAGTGGTAAGGTATGTGGTGATGTTGGTGTAATTCCTCGACGACGCAGAGTTTGAATCTCGGATATGACAAATTTTCATTCAAATATTATGAAGTTAGTCCTTGGATGAGACCTATTGGCTATGACTAATTTTCATTGAAATATTATGAAGTTAGTCCTTGGATGAGACTTATTGGCTCTCTCCCACATGTGTCTGCTACTCGGGCGCAACCCTCGATTTACATCCTACCCGATCGAGGAGCTTCTGATTTGGTGGAAGAGGAGTTTCTCGTCTCATCCTACCCGATCGAGAAACCTCTGATCTGGTGGAAGAGGAGTTTCTCTTCTCTGCATTGATCTTACATCCTACCCGATCGAGAAGCCTCTGATCTGGTGGAAGAGGAGTTTCTCTTCTCTGCATTGATCTGGTGGAAGAGGAGTTTCTCTTCTCTGCATTTCTCGAGTGTCAAACGCATCCAACAAATACCTAAAACCGCTGGAGGAAAATCCAAATAAATGAAAAATAAAAATTATAAAGCTGGAAAATAAATAGAAATATAAAAAAACTGAATTTACCTGGTGAACATGAAGGAGATAAGATGGCAGAAATGCAATTAAATTAATATAACGTATGTTAACCTGCAAAACAAATTTAACATAACTGAATTAGAAATAAACTAAAAATTAAAAAATAAATCTAGTCGAACATAATTAATAACTCTATTCAATGTTCAGAAAAATAAAAAAGACATACGAAACCAGATTATAGTAAGAGAAAATAGTATACTTAAGAAGTTTAATCAATTTTTTTTAACTCAAATGGATTAAAGAATAGAAAGAGATTGATTTTTATGAGATACAATTAATTGGAATTAAATTTATATTAATAAAATAAAAAAGAATTTTGAGAAAAGAAATAAAATTATATATATTTAAGATGATACTTAATTATTATTACCCAAAATATATAATTTAAAATTATAATTTAAAATTTATATATAATAATTTAAATATGCTTAATAATATTACTAATTATAATTTAAAATTTATATATAATAATTTAAATATGCTTAATAATATTACTAATTATAATTTATAATTTTTTTTATTTATAATTTATAGTGTGAACACAATATTATTATTGTTTTTCTATTGGTCCACGTGGTATTAGTGGATCCTAAAATTATATATGTATAAATACATAGATTTGAAGCACATAAAACATGGAGTCAGTCCAATCCGACCCGAAAAGTTCAATTGGCCCATGGGCTTGTGCCGGGTTGGCCTGATGCGGCCCATTTGACAGCCCAAGCTGCAGTGTTATAGAGATAACATAATGCTTCGGATCATCCATACTGCAGCACCTCAACAATCAAGTACGTCAGAAAAATTGAACACTTCAATATAATAATAAATCCGAACAAGAAAATAATGTACACTGGAGTGTTATCTTTACCTAACAGCAACTTTTTGACTGTCATATTTTACTCAAGTGCATGAGATCAATATATCTATCATGCGTAGATTTTCATCCTCTTATATATAAAATGTGACATTAAAACTCAAATATCGAAATATCAAAATTAGTTAATATATATGGAGTTCCATTTGCATCCAAATTCACCTCTTCTTTTGTTCTTTTGGTTTAATGTTTTGGCGGGCATTTATTTCTCTGCTTTGCAAAATACAGAACAGCAAAATGATAGAATTACTCATCTGCCTGGGCAGCCTAATAACGTTGGATTCGATCAGTACTCAGCAAAAAGCCGGGAGGGCTTTGTTTTACTGGTTAACCGAGGCTAGCTCCTCAGAATGAATACCCAGAAAAGAAGAAGCCGCTTGTGTTGTGGCTTAACGGTGGCCCTGGTTGCTCTTCCATAGCGAATGGGGCTGCATGCTCAAGAAATCGGTCCCTTTCGGGTTAAACCGAATGGGAATACACTTTACCTCAAGCCTTACTCTTGGAACAAATGTATATGTATATATGTTGATCTCATTTTTATCAATAGAGTGTAAATATGTTCACAGCTTGAAAATTCATATATAATTTTTTTGTTTTACTATATATATATATGCATTGCAGATGCAAATTTGCTTTTCCTGGATTCACCGGCTGGTGTTGGTTTTTCGTATTCCAACACATCATCAGATTTGTCTACTGCAGGTGACAACAGAACAGGTATATATATATATATATATATATATATATATATATGTGTGTGTGTGTGTAATTATTCATGTAACGGCATATTTCAGGTGACAATATATCAGATTTTTGATTAATTTGACTATTTAGTTGGGCATGACATATGATTTTTTTTTAATTATACGGATTATATTTCAGCCGAAGACTCTTATACGTTTCTGGTCAAATGGTTAGAGAGGTTTCCTGAGTACAAGAGAAGAGATTTTTACATTCGTCGTTCCATCAATGCATTAAAACTTCCAAGGTATGCTTGGAACTGCAAGGGCAGGGTAAGTAGACAAATCTACCTTAGTTTCCACACACACATGCATCTTTCTGTCCCATCAAAATAAGTCACACTTCCTTTGTAATTTAGAAAAAAAACAAAAGTATGAAATAATGTTGATAACATATGTACATATAGCTAGGTTGGTGGTTGGAGCCAAATATATAAAGGATTGCCGCTCGTTACAATTTTGGGAGCTGGGCATCAGGTGCCTGCACATCGCCCGGAAGAAGCTCTTTTTCTTCTTCAATATCATTCCTACACAACAAGCCCATGCCCATGCCCAATCACTAAAATTTAAGCTGCAGCTTTCAAGATCATGTTAAGATATATATATATACATACACTTCATAGTATCATCACATTTGCTTTCATAAACTTCATCTATCTGAAATAAGTGTTTCGGTACAAGCACGACCCCTGCACAATTAATGTAGATCGAACTTTAAGTTCTTCATTGTTTTGGATTATATATTAAATATTTCATGTTGTTGTCTGATATATATCCACCCGATTATGTCTCTATAGTAGTGCACGCTGCATTACTCAACTTCTCTAAGAATTCGAATTTTTAGATGAAACGATTTTTTAACATGGTATCAGAGTTTTTAGATGAATCGTATCCTCCTAAGCGTAGCATGACATCTCTATGGTTTGACTATATATGATTAGTAGCAGTTTTACTTTCCTCACTTGTTCCTAAAAATAGTAATCAACTCACCTCATCTCATCTGCAGCTCATTATAGTACTAGTATTTTCTAATTTACCTGCACAAACTTGATCAACACAAGATATCAATAAGTCAAGGTATCAATAAGTCAAAGGTTGTTTGTTCGTTCAGTTTGTTGAACACGTGAATTGAGGATCGTAATAAGTTCAAAGTTCGAACCTTAAACATAAGTGTGTGAGTATTTAAATTTATGCAATTGATCAATAGACTAGTAAAAAACCAATAATTTAATTAAAACAAATTAAGACAAAATAAAATAATACACTCAATTAAAATTGAAATATTTACACGTAGAAAACACATAAATAAATGACTTACAAGTTAGAACATGTCAAAGTGAAAGTTCAATACTCTTATATCAAAATAATGACTTGTCATTTGTAAATTTACAAATGACCCATTTATTTCAAAATCACATAGTATAATAATAAATGTGAACAAGAATATTGCATGTGCATATTTACCTAACAATTAAACAACTTTTTTACTATGCTACATATTAATTTTACACAATTGCATTAAATTAATTAAGGGTCAATTTTGATTATGGAAAATTATTAGTGTTTTTTATAATTAAATAATCTAGTTTTTTTCTAATTATAAATTAGGAAATAATTGCCATAGTTATCTTTTATAAGTTTTAAAAATAATTTTTATCATTGGTTAAATAAAAGGTATATAAAACATTTGATTTTTCAAATGTTGTTCTAATATATAAATATTACTCTAAATAATGTAAAATAAAAGGTATATAAAACATTTGATTTTTCAAATGTTGTTCTATATAAATATTACTCTAAATAATGTAAAACGGTTACCATTATATATATACCACTTAATTAAAAACTTAAATCATGGAGAGTATATTATAATTATGAAATCTAAAACACCTTATAACCTAGTATATTCTTAAATTAATATCTAATCTCCGTGATCTATCTTATTATCAAAAATATAATACTACATAATACCTTCAATTTAATAGAAAGAGAAAATAATGAACAAAATCAATTACATAATAGTATATATACAAAGTTTAAGATATGTAATATTTTATATATAAAAGCCAAAAAAATGGCAAAATCATACAATTTTAGTTTAATATAAAAAAAATGAATGTGTAATTAATTGTCTCACTATTTACTTCAATTTTAAAATGTAAAACAAGTGTGATGATTGTTCAAAAACTATTTATAAAACCGAAAGATTTACGAAAGTAAACTCTATCTCTCGAGGAGCAATGCTATCGGCACGTGAATATCGTTTTGTGCGTGTTAAGTTCGAGTTCCAAGAAGGGAAAGAAAATCATTATTAACTAAAATGGGGTTGCAATGAGTGTTTGATTATCGACTAAAGCAAGTATTTAAAAAGAGTAATTAAAAGAGAGTTGTAACAAATGAGGTTGGAATCGCAAGGGTGTTCCGATTACTCTTCCTAACGAACTAGAGTTGAGTTGGATTTATAAAACTCCCAATTTATCTAATAATCGACTAGAGATCAAGGTGTTGTCGATTAAGACCTCCACCAATGATCGTCTACACTTGATCACGACACACACGAGAGCTTCACCCCTCGAGGTCCTCTACTCGGCTGCCGGTATCTCAAGTTTCGACATTACACAATCAACCGCATGGTCCATTAGTGATATACACGAGGGTTGTTCAACACGATACCACAAATTGAGAAGTGTAATTATCCGATTAATAGAAATCAATTACTTAAGAAATCAACTCTAACTCATTGAAGAATTTTATCAAACACCCTTACTAAGGATTTAGCTAGCCATGATCAAGCACTCAAAAACACAATCCACAATCGAGTAAGCCATAATCGAGAGGAAACGAAGAAAATCTCACCACGGGAATTATGGAATCGATGAATGGAGGAGACGATCGAACCGAGCTTCCGAAATCGAAATCGAGCTTCAACTTGTCACCCGAAGAAACTGATCCAATGAAAACGTCAGGCTTGAGGTGAGGAACATCATTTGTGAATGAGATTTAATGGAATTCTCGACGTACGAAATTTAGATCGTGAATTTATGTTGAGAAATTGAAGAACACAAAAGGAAAAATGGAAAACTTGGAGGAGAAGCTAAAGATGAAATTTTAAAATGATGATGAATGAAAGTTAGTTACAATCCACAAGCCAAAATGCTATTTATACCCTTCAAAAAGGGAGTCAAACAAAGTCAAAACGAAATAAAAACATCCGGACTATTCAGCAATAGATGTCGGGCGATAGCAGATTCCTGTCGCTCGACGAGTCACTTGTCGGCCGACGGAAAATCATATCAGTCGATAATTCTTCGTCGCTCGAAGGTTGAACCTGCGATACGAAGCCAATCCTCCTGTTTTTTTCCTTAAAAAGCCTTCATGTCGTCCGACAAGAAACCGTGTCGTCCGACATCGCCATTATCGCCCTCCATGATCTTCAGGTCTCGAGCTGCCGCACGCCAAGAAGATGTCGGCCGACAGGTCTGCAGTGCAATCGGGATGTCGGCCGACAGACAGTTTGATTTATACTCTAAAAGCCCTTTTACTCGTTTTCTTCTCGTTTCGCCTACAAAACACGAAATATGCATCGATCACACTATTCCAACCAGTTATCACCAATGGTTACATAATACGGGGAAAAGAGTATCGAAAAGGAAAAAAAATGACCACGAACCGACCCGAAATATGCACCAAAAACGATCTAAACATGTGACTTATCAAAACTTAAGATTACAACCTCAAACCATATATAGTTAATTAATATCAACGCAGATAAAATGTAATACGCTAAAAATGAAAGTTAAATGTAATAATAAATGTGAACATGAATGTAAGGTATATGCATCTTTACCTAACAAACAACTTTTTGACTATGCGATACAAGTTAATTTTAGTCAAGTACATGAAATCAATATCTAATCTTGTCTGATCTTCATTTTATAAAGTAAGATTAAACTTATTATCAAAATATCATAATACTTGATCTTGCCATGGAGTTCCATTAATTTGCACCATTATAATTTTTTAAATCAAAACTTAAAAGTTGAGTGTTTAATTTTAAAAAATAAATTAAATTATACTTCTATAACTTAATTTTTTTAAGAAAAATTATAAAATAGATTTCATTCACCTTATCTGCATATTTACATTCAATTCTAATTACATCACTCCTTGTGAAATTTTCAACTTAATTTAATAACTATTTATAAATGTATGATACTATACGAATATTATAATTTGGAATCACGTACTTCAATCAAAATTTGTAAAAAAAACACTCCTTATTAAACATTGAAGTTAAGACAACCTAAAACTATCATTTATATGGTTAAAGCTAGTGACACTCTCAATTTTTATATACTGCATCTCTCTCAACACTATAGTCACACTTCATTCACAAATAACAAAAAAAATATGACTATTAAAATGAAACATAGATAGTATATACATCTATTTTGTATGTACTCATTAATAAAATTAATAAGATCATTGGGCTTTTTGTCAGAAAAAATGTGTCTCGTTGTGAACTTCTATTTGATATTTCATTAGTTCGAGTTGAATTGATTGAAAAATCAATATTAAAATTGTGAGAAAATGAAAGAAAAAATCAAATAATATGTATTCGACATTAAAAAATGCAAAAATGTGAAGTGAGTATATTAAGGTGAACTCACTATCAAGCTTGTGAATATATTATAGAGAAGAAATTTTGGCCGAGATGGATTTCGAATTTCGAACTTATGTGCAAGTGCAACTTGCGTAAATAAATAATAAATATCACACCGATTTGGTGGAAAACCATCAATTTAAGTTTGTAATGATTTTGACCAAAATATTATTTAAAATAAAATAAAATAATATATATTATTTATTTGAGTGCAATTGTCTAAATAATTTAATTGTAATTAAAAGAGAGTAGCTGCGGGTTCCCTTTTTATATATCATCATCAAGCACGTCATCTCCAATATAACAATAAATCGGAACAATAGATTAATGTAATAATCTATTTATTTCAAAATAATTGACACATTTTTTTTGTGTTGAATAATAGTTGACGTATTTCAAAAAAATAAGAAATATTTTAATTTTTTATTTTAAAATAAAAAATTGAACTTAAAAAAAAATCATCTTTTCTAATATATTTCTTAAATTCTGTGTTAAGGAGGAGGAGAGATTGTATTTTTATCTAAGCAACAACTTTTTGACTCATATTTTACGTACTCAAGTGGAAGCATGCATGAGATCACTATATGTGTCATCAATTCATCCTATAAAAACTGAAATGAATTAATTATAGAAATATCAAATCAAAATACCATGGAGTTCCATTTTCACCCAAATAATTCACCTCCTCTTGTTCTGTTTTTTTGGTTGAATGTTTTGGCAGGAATTTGTTTCTGTGCTTTTGAAAATGCAGATAGAATTACTCAATTGCCTGGGCAGCCTAACGACGTTGATTTCGATCAGTACTCAGGTTATATCACCGTGGATGAAACGTCCAAGAGGTCTTTGTTTTACTGGTTAACCGAGGCTAATCGGAGTGCACATCCCGAAACTAAGCCACTTATGTTGTGGCTTAACGGTGGCCCTGGTTGCTCTTCCATAGGGTATGGGGCTGTTCAAGACATCGGCCCCTTTCGGATTAATTCCGATGGGAATAGCCTTTACACCAATCCTTACTCCTGGAACAGAGGTATATATATATATATATATATATATATATATATATATATATGATATATCTCATTTTTATCGATCTAGCTAGTTCAAAATTTTAATTTATACCCTCAATCCTTCCTATGGCAGAGGCTAATTTGCTTTTTCTTGAGTCGCCGGCTGGTGTTGGTTTTTCGCGTTGGGATACTTCACATGATTTGCCTACTCCAGGTGACCAAAGTACAGGTATGTATATATGTAATTAATCATGTTACGGCCTTTCCTTTCCCTTTTTTCCTAGCTAGTATTTGTTTTGCTTTGATCGAAGATTTAATATATATATTGCAGCCGAAGACACTTATAAGTTTCTGGAAAAATGGTTAGAGAGGTTTCCTCAGTACAAGGGTAGAGATTTTTACATTGCCGGAGAAGGTTATGCAGGTATATATCAAAATTGTTAGAAAAATTGGACAACTTGACATTTATATTAGTAGATGGAATATATTTTTTCAATAAAAAATTTAAATTAACTCCACTATTTTAAACGATCTTTTCAGGACACTTTGTTATTCCGCTGTCTCTGAAGATATACAACAAGAAGAACAATCCAAAATCATTCATAAACCTCAAGGGAATCCTGGTACATACATAAAAATATATATGTCTCTTATTTATTAATGTTATCTGATGCATATATAACAAATTTGAAGACTATACTAATATTGTTGTCTGTATGCGTCTAATACGTAATTAATTAGGTGGAAAATCCTTTGATTGACGGTGACAGTGATTTTGTTGGCACGTTCGAGTATTGGTGGAACCACGGCTTAATCTCAGATTCAACTTACAAGATTCTGAACGATAGTTGTATCCACTATTGGTATGCTCATGATACTGATCATCTGGAATGTGTTGATTATTTTAATCAAGCCTACAAGGAGATGGGAGACATTAATATGGAAAGCCTCTACGCTCTACCGTGTGCTAGTAGCATTGACGGTAATTCTTCCTTCACGAACCCGCGGGAATCAAGGCTTCGTCACTCGGTAAGTCAATTAAGCTAGTATTGTACTATCATTAATGTATTCTTATAATAACATAGAATTGTGTTTTTTAATTTTAAATTTCATCAAATTAAAAATAAAAAAATACAGAAATCCACGATGATGCCGAGAGGATATGATCCGTGCGCCGATCTATACTCTGAGAAGTACTTCAATCTCCTTAACGTTCAAAAGGCGCTCCACGTCAACGTCACAAAGAATCCTTACACATGGGCATCGTGCAGTGAAACAATGTATACCTTTTATAAATGGGAAGATTCTCCTCGATCCATGCTTCTAAATTACAAAAAACTAATAGCGGCTGGCCTTAGGATTTGGGTATACAGTGGGGATACCGATACAAGGGTTCCTGTCAGCGCAACTCGTCGTTCCATCAATGCATTACAACTTCTCACTGTTCAAAACTGGTATCCATGGGTTATTGATGACGGCAGGGTAAGTTATTTATTGTTAAATTATGTACGACCACAATATACTCCTATATACATACACGCATGTTAGAAATATTTTAGAATCAGACTACGTATTTCCGAAATATTTAGAAAGTATAGTATTTAAAAAATGAAATTTTTGGATGATTACAAAATGAAATCACACCTCCTATTTATATTAAGCAAGATGACTAAGGATGATTACAAAGTTACATCACACACCTACTATTTATGTGTATAAGTTGTACAATTTTTTGGATGATTACAAATTAATGATTTTATCATTAATTTCAATAATACTGCTGCAGGTTTGTGGTTGGAGCCAACGATATAAAGGGTTGACGTTCGTTACAGTTTGGGGAGCTGGGAATCAGGTGTCGGGAAGTCGTCCGAAAGAAGCTCTTTTTCTTCTTAAGTCATTTCTACAGAACAAGCCCATGCCCAAACTCCTATATTCATGAATATCAACATCATATCCTCCTAGCTATCGCATTTTCTGTCATTTCAAAATAAGTATTTCGGTACAAGTATGAATGTCCGTTATTATATAAGATCACATATATATATATATATATATATATATATAGTAGTAATTATCAACGTAACGCTAGCAGCTGGTAACTTGTATTTCTCAGAACTGGTGATCTATCCATCGATCACTTGTAGTGTTACTGTGTTTGTGTATTGCGTAACTAGCAAGCTATATAGCTAGTAATTTTAGGCACGACGACTCATAATTCGCTCAGTAAAGTATGGTACTCCTTGGTAAAAGTACAATATTTACCATAGGATAATATCTTTTTATAATACTACTCAACTATTTATACATCGATTGACCCGCACAAATATTAAAAAAATGTTACTTTTTTATTTGTTGATCAAAAAATAAAGAGTAAAAATGTTTTTAAGTTAAAAAGTAAAGTAGTTAAGAGTAAAATTTGAAAGTTGTTGGAAAAAATAAGAGTACAATTATATTTTAAATTGAAAAAATAAAAAAAATCATTTTTAAGAGTAAATAATTATTAGTTGAGAAGTTTAAAAAAAATGTGCATAATTAGTTGAGACGGAAATAGTATATTTTACTAGTATTTTTTAAAAGGGTTATATAAAAAAATAGTCTTCTATCTAGGCCTGTCAATAAGGCCATATTGGGTCGACGGACTTTGATCGGCCCTGACTCGGTCCATGAAATTTTAAGGGTTACGGGCTTCGGGCTAGCATTTGGGCTAGCATCTGGGCTTGAAATTTTCAAGCTCAAACTCAACCTATATGAATAATATTAGAGCTCCGGGCTTTGAACTGGCTAAGCCTTTAAATCTCAATCTAAAATTATTTTCATAATTTTTTTCATAAATATTTAAAAGCAAATAATATTATCAAAACAAAAGCAAGTATTATCATATTTTAAATCTTGTCCGCATCAAGCCTTGTAATGTTCGTCAAAACTTTTATTTTGAAGGATTTGAAAAAATAAATATTTAAAAATAATAAAATCATAAAAATAAATATAAACAAGAGAAAAAATAAACTTATTACAAAAAAAATATTATTCGTACCAAAGATAAATCGTGTTCTTAATCATAATTATAAATTTATTTTTATTTATAAAATTAAAATTAATTATTATATAGAGCCGGGCCTACAGGAGGTCGAGCTTATTAAAGCCCAAACTCGGCCTACATATATAGGCTTCATTTTTCGGCTCAAGCTCGACTCAACCCTAAATAATATTAATCGAACGAGACTTTTCTTAGGGCCGGACGAGCTGAGTTAGGGCTGACCCCAACCGATTGACATATATGGTATTGGTTGGGCATCCATGTATATACAATTTAAGAAAATGTTATTAATTGATAAATTAGTAATATTTTATTAATTAAGAAAGAAAGTAAATTTAAGTACATAGTCATAGTATTTAAAATTAATAATTAAGATTCATTGTACCTAATTACTATATTCATTGTACCTAATTACCTAATTACTATATTCATTGTACCTAATTACTATAAAGAAAAATGTTATTTTTGTTATAAACTCAAAAAGAATTGAGAGAGAATAATAAAGTATAAAGAGAGATAATATGAGAGGAGAATAGAATTGTTATGAATTGTTGTATTCATTCATATGGGGAGACCCCTTTATATAGGATACAAAGTAGGGGTTTCTGTCCTGTTCACCAAGAAAGGGTAAACTAATCATTCACTAATTAATAATATTCATAACACTCCCCCTTGAATGACTATTTACAGTATTGTTGCCTCGTTAAAACCTTGTCAGGAAAATCCAGTGGGACAAAACCTGAGCGAAGGAAAAAGAGTACAACTTGCTCCCCTGATTGTAATCACCGAAGATCTTTGACTTTTTGAAAATTATTGGTGATCAATCAGTCTCATTAAAACCTGTATATAACTAATAAAACCATATAGGAAAAACTTAGTTATTCAAATATAAATTTTGGTCTTCAGGACACAACCTTCGAATTGTCGAGTTTCACATTCATTTGTATTACTGTATATTTTTCATCCTTCAGGGACATGCCTTTACCAGACATCTATATTGACTAGAGCATTCGCAATTGCTATAACCGGCCGGTAACTCTGCTGGAGTATTTTAGATGCGTCTAGTGTTCAATATACATTTCTTCACAAATGAACAATAATGTGAACTTCAATTCATAATCATTTGAACTTCAAGTTCAATATCTCAATTTATCTCGAAAATAAACTCATATGGAACATTCTGATGTCCTCATTATTATCGAGTGATGTACATGTCTCGTTAAAAACCTCGTTATAAAACCCTTTAGGAAAAAATACTCGAGGAAAAGAGTACATGACATTCACATTTATATTGTGGTGATTGTCTCGTTAAAAACCTTTAACTAAGAAAACCCTGTGGGAAAAACATAGTAGAGGGAAAAAGAGTGCAATCACTGGTTTTGGGACCAATCACTTGTCTTTGGGACCTTATCTCAATATCAATTTTGTCCATAATGTCATATATAATATGATACTATACATGTTCTGATTTTCATTTCCTTTCATATCAGGAATTTTAAAATTCATCCACGATTTTCATGTATGTATCATTCGATGCATATATTTATCGTTGTTGCTGCCATAAATATTAAGTAGCGGAACTTAATGTCATTCTTAAAAATATTTGATTAACATCGAGTTTCTGCGAAAAACTCTTGAGCAACTAATCTCGCCTTTATATCTCACCACATTATTACTCGTTTTTCTTACGAACACCCACATATATCCTTCTGGGATAATATTTTGAGGTGTGTAATATAGAGTCAAAATATATATCTTTATTTAGCGAGTCATGCTCAGCCTCAATTGCTCGTTTCTATTTTTCGAGTGTTGCTGGCACACTATCATTGATTTAAGTTTTGGATCCAAATTTTCTAGAGCAACTTTTGAAACAAATATGTCGTTAACGACTTTCTATGTTTCCATGTTGATGACAATTCAATATATCAACCAAATCTTTAATCATTTCCCAAATATTTAATTTGGTTGTTCCGCAATCCCACGATTTTCAATTATCATGTGCACATGCTTTTTCAATGGAATTTTCATGTAACTCTCTTCAGGAGGTTTTGAGGGTGTCTAAATTTTATTACCGCGAATTTATTTTATATCTTGAGATCGATCTACTACGCTTCGGGCGTATATTAGAATCAACATTTGAGTTGATCTTTTTGGTATTTGAACTCTTATAGTTCATTTTATCACAAATATATGTGATTTTGTCACACCTTCATTAATTTGGCAGATTACTTGCTGAATATTGCAAGTCACTTATTTTCATGAACTTCGGGTTCAATTATTTGGTGCGTGGATCTAGAATTAAAGATCGTTTTCATTCCATGAAATTTCTCGGCATTTAAATCTATTATATTCTTATCTCCCCCTAATGCCGGAAAATGATCTTCTTTTAATATGCAAATCAGCGTAATTGCTATAAACCGATCTTCTGGATCGTGATCTTCTGGATCGTGGGCTCGATATATTTAATATACCTTGTTTTCTAATATATATGCCCGTTCATGAAAATACGCTCTAATGATATGAATATAAGTTGCATATTCTTCAGGAATAACACGTCAAACATTAAGAAAATAATCGACTTTTTCGATATTCCATAAATACTCACATAATAAGATACATTTGTTCTCGATTTTCAAAAGATATCCTTCAGGGATAATTCATATGACGAGAACAATTGATTTTTGCTACTATGAGTATCATTATCATGATGTAACTTTATTAAAAACATTTAATGTTTGAACTTTGCTTCTTCGGGAGCAATTAATAAAAATATTCTTTCAAGAATATTTTGCATTACTTCTTATAAATATCAATTTAAAATATTTAAAGTTTAATTGCTACAAGCAATTTGATTTGATATTTCAGCGGAAATATCATATCATTTTCTTCAAAAACATTTAATACTTATTGTTACTACGGGAGCAATTTAATTTGATATTTTCAAACTTATTGCTACTACAGGAGCAATTTAATTTGATATTTATCAAATAATATCAAATCATGATGTTCTTCTGGAACCGTCAATATAATATTTAAATCGGAGTATATGTTCTTCAGGAACATTTATTTTAATTGATATACTAAAAACAATTGATTTGATATTACTTCAAGAATATCAAATTATAATGTTCTTCATGAACTTAAGCATAATTAATTTGATATTACTTCAAGAATATCAGATTATAATTATTAATTTGATATTACTTCGGGAATATCAGATTATAACGTTCTTCAGGAACATATGATATTACTTCTGGAATATCAAATTAATGTTCTTCGAGAACATTTTAATTTAAGAAAAAGAGAGGAGAAGTACATATATTTATAATTATTAATGAATATAAACAAACATATAAATTATTGCCTTAGATTCGGATCTTGGATGAGTAGAACTTCGATGAAGAACGAGGTTGAGCTTTCGTGCTGATAACGTGTTATAAACTCAAAAGGAATTGAGAGAGAATAATAGAGTATAAAGAGAGATAATATGAGAGGAGAATAGAATTGTTATGAATTGTTGTATTCATTCATATGGGGAGATCCCTTTATATAAAATACAAAGTAGGGTTTCTGTCTTGTTCAACAAAAAGGGTAAACTAGTCATTCACTAATTAATAATATTCATAACAATTTTTTATTTTTTACAGTATATATTAAGAAAAATGTTATTTTTTATTTTTTTTTTATCAAAAGTTAAAGAAATAAAAATGTATTTTAAAATGAAAAAATAAATTTTTTATTTACTTTTTGGGAGTGTTTATAATTAAGTTAAAAAATCCATAAAAATAAAATTTACGTATTTAATTGAGACGGAAATGAATAACAAGAAAATAATGGACTTACTCAATACCTAACCAACAACTTTTTGACTCTAATATTTTACTTACTCAAGTGCATGTTCTCATGCATGAGAAGTGAGAACAATATATTCCAATATGCCATATGGGTGATTTTCCTCGTGTTATAAAATGTGACATTAAAACTTATTATCGAAATATAAATCAAAATTAATATATATGGAGTTTCATTTGCACTCAAATTCACTTCTTGTTCTGTTTTTCTGGTTTAATGTTTTCCCGGGCATTTGCTTCTCTGCTTTTCAAAATACAGATCAACGAAAAGATAGAATTACTCAACTGCCTGGGCAGCCTAACAACGTTGGATTCGATCAGTAATCGGGGTTATATCACCGTGAATGAAAGGGCTGGGAGGGCTTTGTTTTACTGGTTAACCGAATCTCCTCACCCCGAAAGGAAGCCACTCAATGTGTTGTGGCTTAACGGTGGGCCCGGTTGCTCTTCCGTAGGAAATCGGGCCCCTTTTGAAATACTCAAATTTGGTATTAAATCGAGAATGTCCTATCTTTTAATTAACTAAAAAAATTATTTAATTTGATTACTTAAAGTGTGATTATATGAAAAAATATGAAAAAGAAAATAAAAGTAATTTGTGTTATGATAAAAAGAGTTGAATTCCGTTGAGGAATTGTGATTTGAATCTGATGGAAGTCGGAATTTAGTGATTAGTAAGGACAACTGCAAGCTTAAAGGTTTCTGACAAACCAAATTAACCTAATTTGCATCCGATTTCTTGAGCAGGCGGGGCCACCGTTAAGCCACAACACGAGTGGCTTCCGTTCGGGGTCGAGGAGCCTCGGTTAACCAGTAAAAAAGCCCTCCGATTATTCGGAATATTGATATAAATATCATTTGAGGATAAAAGATTTATTTATCCCAAGTTTCTACTTGAAGTCGAATTTGACAAATTTTCGAGTTCCGATTCTCTCACTTCTGATATACCCACACCAATTTTTTTCACGCGAATTTTGCTAAATTGACTATACTTTTGTAATTTAAGAGAATAAATTGAAATCGACCTTTAATTTTTAGCGGACCAAATCAATTAGAATTGACCCCTTTTGAAATATCAACATAAAATTTCTCTCGATTAAGGCCAAGTGTCAGGTTGAAGGTTTCTCACAAACTAAACCTAATTCTTTTAAAGCCACGAAACTACTACTAATATATATAGAACAAATTCATAAACATTACTCCACTTAAAAATGTGAATTGAATACAATAACAAAGCCAATGAAAATAAATCAGGTCTAATTCAACAAAAAAAAAAACATTATAACCCTACGTCTTATTCAAGTTAAAATTTAACTCAAAAAGACGAAGCCAAAAGCCATCAAAGAATTCATTCGTACGATAGGGTGATGTTTTGGCCGTTGCTCCGATTCACAAAATTGAAGATTTAATTGTTGCAAATGAGGCCAATAATGAAGTACGTACTCGGTCATTTTGTGAGAGGACATATCAACAAGATAAGTCGTATTGACGATGGTGTACCCAAACATGTCTTTCTGGTAATTTGCAAATGGAGTCGAAAACAGGGCAAATTGTCTTTTATAATGAAAATTAAGAGTAATTATTTCCCTAATGACAGGCCGCGGCATTATTAATCATAGAAAATTATAAAACGAAAGAGGTATCTAATTAAACATATTTGGCGCCTGGCATGGGCTTATTCGGTAGAAATGATTTAAGAAGAAAAATATTTTTTTTGTCGAAAAGAACTAAATTAATATAATTTTGAAAGAATAATTTTGTTGGTCTCTTAAAAGGGGTAAAGTATGGATTTGGTCAATTTTATCGAAAAATTCAAATTTTCACCTGAAAAAGACATGTGGGCTTCTTTCCGGTGAAATTTGTTGACAAGGCGCCACATGTGTAACATCCCATTTTTCATAATATAAACTAAAGAGGATTTTCTTACTTTTCAAAATAAATTGTAGTATTTAAAATAACAAAATGTCAAAACGACTTTTCATAATAAAATCTTTAACTAAAAATAATAACCCTCAATAGTCAAATTTAAATAAAAATACTAAAGTATGAAGTTTCAAAAACGGAAAGCATAAAAGAAAATAATGTCTTTGAAATAAACGCTGCTACTACTATCGCCGCCACATCCCCGTCTCGCTCCGATTTCGCTTAACCTGAAAAGATGGGGTTTTAAAGGGGTGAGTTATCAACAACTCAGTAGGGATACCAGTTCACACATTGCACGATACGAAAATAACCGGAATGACGCTCAACTTTATAAACTAACTTGAACTTGTTAGATAGTGGGATATACCCAAGGACATGAATTCCCGAACGATTAAACGTTCCTATCACTTGCTTGCTTGATTTATTACCGTGAACACGTCACACGTCTACGTGAACACGGCCATGAGTTTCGTCGCGCGACTAATATGTGCACATAACATGAATAGAATATAAAGTCCTCGATATCGAACAATTACCTGCGTACCATACACTGATATGAACTGTATTTGAAAAGGTTTTAGAAATACCCCTACCTTGAAAATGCAGAACTTGACTTGACGAAAAAGATGCGTGAATGAATGCTCGTGCAGTCTTAATCCTCGAAATCCATAAATCCTAGTAATAATATTAATATAATTATATACACACATTTATAATAAACTTATATTAATAAATCTTTACGTAAGGGGAATTAGGCTTGATATATAATTAAAGAATTACAGTAACAAGTTTGGCTAGGAATAAAAGTCCGGACTTGTAACTTAAAAGAGTCTAACTGATAATAGTAATTGGGCTGTATTGGTAAGAGAGAATAATTAACTTGGAAAATATTTAGTGGGCTTTGAAAAGGATCAAGACACAATGGATCGATTATTGAATTGGCCCAAAACTAACAAGTTAAGAGAATCGACAAATAAGAAATCCCTAATTAAAATCAATACCTTCTTCTTCTTCTTCTTCGTAACAAGTAGAAATAGAGACACAGGGGAATTGAGAGAGCGATGTGGCTTCAACAGGCGACGCAAAACAGATGGGCATTCAGTACATCACGTTCTCTCGAGCATCTAGATCTTGACAGAGACAGCTATAGAGTTCTAGGACCTCTACGGTCTTGTCAGGAATGGTAGGAGACGGTGGCGGTCTTGGCAGCCGTAAGCAACTCGACGATGAATTGATGTTGACACTCTTCATCAGGGTACGACGATCCCTCGACGTCGTCCTCACGGCCAGGGGTGAAATCGGGTTTACAGAGATCGCTTAATACCGAGGGCTCCCTAGTATGGATGTTTAAGTCTCCGAGACGGGTTGTGGTCGAACACGACTTGGGTTGAACAACGGACATGGAAAAGGGTTTGTTTGCTTGGGATCTGTCCGAGGGTTGAAACGATTAAGGTGTGGGCTGTTAAATTTTGGGTGAATTATTGTGACGCATTTCGGGCTTGGTTCAAGCGAAACAGAAAGCTGCTGTAATCTGTTGGAGGTGGTGAGATGTGATGGGATATACGAGGGGCGAAGTTACTTCTCATACATATAAATATACACGCTGAATTGTAAATAGGGTTTGAGGATTTGCAAGGAGACTAGTGCTAAAGGATTGCAAGGAGACTAGTGCTAAAGGACTGGGGCTTAAAATATAATAATAATAATAATAATAATAATAATAATAATATGTATTTTAGAGTTTAGGAATTTCGTCTTTCTTTATTAATAAGATTGATAAATTTAAGTGTTAATAATATTATTGGATTATTATGAGGATCTCTATATGACTTAAATACTAAATGAAATTAATCGTGAATCAAAATGCAAAATATGACTCAACATGAAAAATTAACATGAACTTCAAATAATTCAAACTCATGCATAGTTTAATTATCTCATATGGTTAATTAATTGGGCCCCAGATTAATTAATTAATATATTTAAATTTTGTGGTTGTTACAATCTACCCTACTTATAAAAATTTCGTCCTCGAAATTCGTTATTTACTTCTTGTAAATGATATCATTTAAGTGACTTCATTTCTTGCTCGTGCTCACAAAATATATTAAGGATGCGTCGTTGTTCTTGAACATGATCCAAAATCATTTCTCACATCTCATATTAAGATGACTCTTTATGAATTCGTAACTCTTCTTCGTTAATAACAGAGGTTCTAACATTTCTCCCCGAGTTCGTCTTGTTCTTTCAGATTGGCCTTCTGTCTTAAGATAACACGCGGTGCTAAACTTCAACTTCGGTCTTGTAGCATCAGCAAACTTCTCCAACATCTTGAAGTGAATCTCGAATCTCTATCGAACCAATCAATACTGGAGTATCATGCAACCACATTATCTCACGAATGCACAATTGTTCAAATTGATCCGTACTGAAGGTCACCTTCACCAGTAGAAAACATGCACTCTGTTAATCAATTGAGGATTACCCAAATCATGTTACTTCCTCTTACTGATATGTGGTAACCTTTCCAGAAAATCCATATCCAAGCACTCTCAGTTCCACTCAAGAATTTCTAATGGTTGAAGTAAGCTTGAAGGTGTTTGATGTTCGACATTTACTTGGTGACATGCCAAACAATCTTGCACGAACAACCCGATGTCTCTTTTCCTACTTCTCTACCAGAATAACTTTCTCATGTCATGATACATCTTGGTACCTCTCGGGTGGGAAGTATAATGCGTACAATTTCGCTTCTACTACGATTGCAGTACTCAAGATCTCGCTTTTCGACTCACACCACATTCTGTTAAATACTAGGACTCCATCTTTCGTTTTGAAAAACTATGAATGTTCCCTTCATGAACTCGAGTCCTTACCTTCAACAGGAAGCCATCTTTATCCAGAGCTTCTTTAATTCTTTTCACCAAAGTAGGACGAATCGTCAATGCAGATAACATTGCTTCTGTATTGCGAGGTTGAGAAATTACTTCGATTTTCATATTCTCAAACTCTTTTTGAAGCTTCTCTTGATTCATCAACATATAGGGGTATATGTCGTGTTATTTTTTGACATAAGCAGTGTGCCATGACATTATCCTTTCCAGGTTGATAATGAATTGAACAGTCACAACTTTTTAAAATCTCTGGTTATCTTCTCTCACGCATTTTCAACTCCTTTGCGCGAAGATATACGTCAAACTCTTGTGATCAATGTATGCAACACACTTCACTCCATACAAGTAATCTATATGAATTTCCAAGGTATGGATCAGTACAGCTAGCTCCAAGTCGTGGGTATGGTAAGTCACTTCGTGTGTCTTCGGTTGTCGGGAAGCATAGGCTATCCCTTTCCCATGCTGCATCAACACACAACAAAATCCTTGTTTTGAGGCATCACTATAGACCACAAAATCGCCGGTACCATTAGGAAAGGCCAGAACTTGAGTTGTAGTCAACTTCCTCTTGAGTTTTAGAAAAACTTTTCTCTTCAACTATATTATCGGTTTTTCTATCTTTGAAACACCGACAATGAATCTCCGATAGCAATCCGCGAAACTCAAGAAGTTACGTATCACTTTAACATTCTTGGGTGAACAATTAATTGATCTCTTCAATCTTAGAAGGATCAACTTTAAATCCACGAGTTGTGACAACTTGCTCGAGAAATAACACGTGATTTAGCTAAAACTCACACTTCGAGAATTTTGCATAGACTTCTCTATGTTCAATGTCTCCAAGGGAAACCTCAAATGTTCCATGAGTTAAGCCTTGTCTTTCGAGTAGATTAATATTTCATCAATGAACATGATCACATACCGTTTGCGTTCAGAAAGTTGACTTTGAGGTATCAACTCACTCTTGGTGATATCCCGTCCTTAAGTCAATCTTCGAGAACACACTTGCCCATTTTAATTGATCACAACTATTGTGAATTTTTGGGTAGTTGTTACTTGTTCTTCATTGTGCGTCTATTCGAATCTCTGTAATCGATGCACCTACTTCCATATCGTTACTGCTGTCTCTTGGTAAGATATTGTATGCTTATCCACTGAACTGTCAAATTCTATTATGACATTGAAGTACTCCATTTCTAGTACGTGAGGATGAACTCTTAAGGCCTTCATGCCAGAGTTCACTACTAGCTCTTACATATAGGCAATTGGTCTCATTCATTTTACTTGGGGCTTTACTAACCTCCAAATTGTCACTTACTATACCACCTCGGCATCACTTGTTTCAGTAACATACATAGCAAATACGAAATCGAAAGTCCAACGCATCACCATAAGTTCAACAACTTAGTTTTGTATCTAGTCTTCAACATCACCGTAGTTTAACCACGAGATATATATCATTATTCTTAACCATTTTAAGTTTCTAAGGACCACAATTAACTTAATATTTGCATATATATATAATTATATAATTTTTGTAAATCATGCATCATGTAACACTTTTTTTTTTTTTTTTTTTTTGGAACATATAAATCATATTTTTGCAATAAATTGCGCACATCTTGACATTATAATCATGAACTTGATTTTTAGCATGAACTTGAACTTGAACTTATATAAAGTGCGCAATTTAAGCAACATAAAATTTCAACTTGAAAACTTGAACATGCAATGAACTTGAAAAATCATGAATTTGAAAACTATAAGATTGAGTATGCATCTTACTTGAAAAGCTTGAACATGACGTGCAATTTACATGGAAAATAATGAGACTAGACATGTATCCTAATTGAAAAACATGAACTTGATATGCATTGTACTTGAAACTCATGAATGTAATATGCATGCGACCTCAACATCATGAAACTAGACATGCGACTTAAATGAAACATCATGATTGTAGAATGCACTTACTTACGAAGTCAGCACGAGCGGCGAAGGAGGACGATAGTAGCTAATTTTAAAAAAAAATTATTTTTGGTCCGTAAAGAGAACCGTAATGCTCTGATACCAAGTTGTAACATCCCATTTTTCATAATATAAACTAAAGAGGATTTTCTTACTTTTCAAAATAAATTGTAGTATTTAAAATAACAAAATGTCAAAACGACTTTTCATAATAAAATCTTTAACTAAAAATAATAACCCTCAATAGTCAAATTTAAATAAAAATACTAAAGTATGAAGTTTCAAAAACGGAAAGCATAAAAGAAAATAATGTCTTTGAAATAAACGCTGCTACTACTATCGCCGCCACATCCCCGTCTCGCTCCGATTTCGCTTAACCTGAAAAGATGGGGTTTTAAAGGGGTGAGTTATCAACAACTCAGTAGGGATACCAGTTCACACATTGCACGATACGAAAATAACCGGAATGACGCTCAACTTTATAAACTAACTTGAACTTGTTAGATAGTGGGATATACCCAAGGACATGAATTCCCGAACGATTAAACGTTCCTATCACTTGCTTGCTTGATTTATTACCGTGAACACGTCACACGTCTACGTGAACACGGCCATGAGTTTCGTCGCGCGACTAATATGTGCACATAACATGAATAGAATATAAAGTCCTCGATATCGAACAATTACCTGCGTACCATACACTGATATGAACTGTATTTGAAAAGGTTTTAGAAATACCCCTACCTTGAAAATGCAGAACTTGACTTGACGAAAAAGATGCGTGAATGAATGCTCGTGCAGTCTTAATCCTCGAAATCCATAAATCCTAGTAATAATATTAATATAATTATATACACACATTTATAATAAACTTATATTAATAAATCTTTACGTAAGGGGAATTAGGCTTGATATATAATTAAAGAATTACAGTAACAAGTTTGGCTAGGAATAAAAGTCCGGACTTGTAACTTAAAAGAGTCTAACTGATAATAGTAATTGGGCTGTATTGGTAAGAAAGAATAATTAACTTGGAAAATATTTAGTGGGCTTTGAAAAGGATCAAGACACAATGGATCGATTATTGAATTGGCCCAAAACTAACAAGTTAAGAGAATCGACAAATAAGAAATCCCTAATTAAAATCAATACCTTCTTCTTCTTCTTCTTCGTAACAAGTAGAAATAGAGACACAGGGGAATTGAGAGAGCGATGTGGCTTCAACAGGCGACGCAAAACAGATGGGCATTCAGTACATCACGTTCTCTCGAGCATCTAGATCTTGACAGAGACAGCTATAGAGTTCTAGGACCTCTACGGTCTTGTCAGGAATGGTAGGAGACGGTGGCGGTCTTGGCAGCCGTAAGCAACTCGACGATGAATTGATGTTGACACTCTTCATCAGGGTACGACGATCCCTCGACGTCGTCCTCACGGCCAGGGGTGAAATCGGGTTTACAGAGATCGCTTAATACCGAGGGCTCCCTAGTATGGATGTTTAAGTCTCCGAGACGGGTTGTGGTCGAACACGACTTGGGTTGAACAACGGACATGGAAAAGGGTTTGTTTGCTTGGGATCTGTCCGAGGGTTGAAACGATTAAGGTGTGGGCTGTTAAATTTTGGGTGAATTATTGTGACGCATTTCGGGCTTGGTTCAAGCGAAACAGAAAGCTGCTGTAATCTGTTGGAGGTGGTGAGATGTGATGGGATATACGAGGGGCGAAGTTACTTCTCATACATATAAATATACACGCTGAATTGTAAATAGGGTTTGAGGATTTGCAAGGAGACTAGTGCTAAAGGATTGCAAGGAGACTAGTGCTAAAGGACTGGGGCTTAAAATATAATAATAATAATAATAATAATAATAATAATAATATGTATTTTAGAGTTTAGGAATTTCGTCTTTCTTTATTAATAAGATTGATAAATTTAAGTGTTAATAATATTATTGGATTATTATGAGGATCTCTATATGACTTAAATACTAAATGAAATTAATCGTGAATCAAAATGCAAAATATGACTCAACATGAAAAATTAACATGAACTTCAAATAATTCAAACTCATGCATAGTTTAATTATCTCATATGGTTAATTAATTGGGCCCCAGATTAATTAATTAATATATTTAAATTTTGTGGTTGTTACAACATGAATAAACCACGTAAGCATCACCTTGACCGATTTGGTTCACTAAAAAGATCGGTTTCATTTTAGTCCCTTAAATCAAAAAATTTATTCAATTTAGTCCAATTTAATGTAAAATTCAATTTTTCACTATGAAAAAGATATTGTATACAAAGTAGGATCAAATTTGTTCTTTTTTCTCAAATTAAATTAATTATTGTTAAAATTTATTGGAAAATTTATGTATTTAAAATTTATAACACATAAAACACTCTTTTTAATTAAATATTTTATTATTTTTTTTAAAAATTTTATTAATAAATTGAAATCAATTATTAATAATTATAGTAATTATAATTACTAATTCTTTATTAATAACTAGTTCCTTATTAATTATAATTAGTAATTTTTTTTTATTAATTTACAAAAATAAATTTTATTAATCATTAATAATTGATTTCAATTTATTAAAAAAATTAGAAAAATATATAAATAATAAAACACTTAACTGAAAAATATGTTTAATAGAATATAAGTTCTAAATAAATAAAATTTTCAATAAATCAAGATAATAATTACTCAATAAAAATTTATTTTATTTTTAAATTCAAAATTTTATTTTAAAAAAATTATATTTAAATTGTAACTAAAACTAATACACTACATAATGATAATATGGTCTCGATTGTAGTAAGTGATCTACCTGGTAAACTCATCTCTTTTAAAAGAAACGAATTGATTAAATCTTTACTGTATACAATATATTTTTTTCAGTGAAAATTTGAATATTACGATTAAATTGACTATATTTTTGTGATTTAAAGGAATAAGCTGAAACCGACATTTTTAGTGGATCAAATCGATTAAGATGATACTTACGTGGAAAATTCACGTGGCACTTGGTCAGCAAAGTTCACCGGAAAGAAGTTCACGTATTTTTTTCTGGCGAAATTTTGAATTTTCCGATCAAATTGGACTAAATCGACTACATTTTTATAATTTAAATGGTTAAATTGAAACGACCCATTTTAGTGGATCAAATCGAAACTTGACCCTTTTAAGAAACTAATAAATTTTTCTCTCTATAATTTTTAAAATATTTGAGACTAAACGAAAAATTGTATCTATATGTACTTAAATGAGAATTGCCTATTTTTATTGGGCAACAAATTTTTCCATCTATGAAAAAAGGTATGTATAAAATAAAAGATGACTCTCCATTGTAATTTTCATCAATGTATTATTTTACATATTATATTATTTTAACTCATATAAAATATATCAATTATATATTTTTAACATTACCATAAAAATAAATATCATTTAAATAGTAAATAGATTTAAACATGAAAATTAATATTAAATAAAAAATTAATTTCACTTAAATCTAAAAATGTAAATAAAATAATAATAATAGTTGAACCTATTAAAAATTAAAGTTAAGAGCGACAATATCATGATCGAGAAGAAATTTTAACACGTCAACGTAAATGTTCAATACAATAATAAATCTGAACAAGAAAATAAATATTCAAAATTAATATTTTACTCCATGAGATCACACTAACCAACAACAATATTTTACTGCATGAGATCACACTATGTGTCATATGGGTGATTTTCATCGTGTTATAAAATGTGACATTAAAACTTATTATCGAAATATAAATCAAAATTAATATATATGGAGTTTCATTTGCACCCAATTAATTCACCTCTTGTTCTGTTATTTTGGTTGAATGTTTTGGCGGGCATTTGTTTCTCTGCTTTTCAAAATGCAGATCAACAAGAAAAAGATAGAATTACTCAATTGCCTGGGCAGCCTAAGAACGTTGGATTCGATCAGTACTCGGGTTATATCACCGTGAATCAAAAAGCCGGGAGGGCTTTGTTTTACTGGTTAACCGAGGCTCCTCACCCCGAAAGCAAGCCACTCGTGTTGTGGCTTAACGGTGGGCCCGGTTGCTCTTCCGTAGGGTATGGGGCTGTTCAAGAAATCGGGCCTTTACGGGTTAAACCGGATGGGAAAACCCTTTACCTCAATCCCGATTCCTGGAACAACTGTATGTCTAATTATTTTTTATGCCTACATTTAATCTTTGTAAATGTTGATTTTGGCGACAACGTTTTTGTACTTGTGTTTCTGTTGATTTTCAGGTTTGCAGGTGCATGGAAAAGGAGACTAGAGTCTCCGGTTTTTGGAACGATGGCATGACCATGGAACGGCGACAGGAGTCGCCGCTTTTGGCATGACAGGAACGGCGACAGGAGTCGCCGATTTTGTGCAAACTTGGAATGGCAGTGGAACGGCGACAGGCGTCGCCGCTTTTGGTGCAAGCCATGGAACGGAGACAGCAGTCTCCGGTTTTGTGCATGACATAGGAACGGCGACCAGCGTCGCCACCTTTGGCACTCTTGGAACGGCGACCTGCGTCGCCGATTTTGACATGACACTGGAACGGCGACTGGAGTCGCCGTTTGTGGCAGTGGCATTGACATGGAATCGGCGACTCCTGTCGCCGGTTTTGGCATGTGACATTGACACGGAATCGGCGACTGGTGTCGCCGGTTTTGGCACTGGCATGGGTTCCGCGACGCTTGTCCTCAAGGCACGGTGCCAGCGACTATGACATTCTTCAACGACGATTTTCACTAAGTACTTTCAACGTGATTTCTTTCACCAAGTACTCATATCAAGGAATGAAGAATGGTTCCGTGTTTTTTCTACTTCAATGATATCGACGACCATGAAGACGATGAAATTCCGAGGCTTCAACACTTAGAGTTTTACACGAGAGTTTGAAGATGAAGAATTGAGATCGACGGAGTCAAGATTGAATTGAAGTTCTGATTTTGAAATTGAAGATTCAAGATTCGAAGATTCAAGAATCGAAGATTCAAGATTCCAAGATTCAAGAATCCAAGTTCTACAAGAGTGATGTCATCCATGGAGAAGTGACATCAGCCAAGCATGTGACCAACCAGAACGTGCCACGTCATCACCTCACATGTGCGGGCTGCCTATATAAACCCATGGATTTCGATTTCACCTTTTTGACGATTTTGAGAGAACGAAATCTAATTTTTAGAATCGTGACCGACAGCATCGGCTTCGAGTTTGTGTAGTAGCGTTTGCGCCCTGTGCCAAGATTAGAGTTAGGAGATTTAGCTCTAGGTACTTGTGTGCTAGATTGCAAGTTAGTGGGAGTTGTTGCGACACTCGGGAAACTTCTTGTAATCTTTTGCCTACCATACTCAGTGTAATAGTTTAGTTTCGTTGTTTCAATGGAATGAAAACATATTACATAACTTTGTCTTTGTCTTCTGTCTTTCATTCCACGAACTTGTGTGATTGTTACCTTGACTGAAGCTGGTGTTCGTTGTTTAAGTCCAACTTCGCGAAAAGTTGGTATCATACGTCGAAGACGTAATTTCAATTGGTATCAGAGCGGGACGTCATACGTATAAGACGTGATCCGTTACTTGACTTCATATTTCCGCTACAATGGAGTCGTCCATGTTTGTCCAGAAACCGATTATGCTAACTCATCAGAACTACTCGAATTGGAAGGCCAAAGTTTCTGCTAGGATTAAGGGTTTTGATTCCAGATCTTGGATGGCAGTGTTAGAAGGATGGGAACGCCCATATACGGAAGACGCCGATGGCGTGAGAATTCCGAAACCGGAACGTAGTTGGACGAGAGAGGAACATGACTTGTCCACGGCCAACAGCAAAGCCTTACTTATTATCTGTGAATGGCTAAACCTCAGTATGTATCAGCTGGTCAAGAATTGCACATCTGCCAGAGATGCATGGGAAACGTTACAAAGAACTTGTGAGGGAAGTCATGCTGTTAAGCGATCGAAAATCCGAACTATCACTGCTCAATTCCATCAACTCCGAATGAGGGAGGATGAAGACATCAATGACTACTTGGACAAGATCATGAGATATGTGAATGAAGCTTTTGAACTTGGTGAAATTTTTCCTGCTCCCATGGTATATGAGAAAGTTCTCTCCAGTGTTAGCACTAGGTTCGAAAGCAAGGTGCTGACTATCGAAGCACGCAATGACGAGAACCAAAACTGGGACTATGCCGACTTGATGGCTGATTTGAGAAACTATGACCTGACTCTCAAAGTTCGAAGCAACCCAGACATGTCTCTTGTCTACGAACCGATGACTGCTCTCAAAATCTCAGAGAAAGGAAAGAGTTCAAGAAGCTCTAACCCTCGAAAGACTCATTCGAAAAATGAGAAAACTGAAAGTAGTTTTTCCGCGGATCTGGGTGAATCTGATGATGAGGAAGCTGAGGAAATCGAGAAGCTAATGAACTCCAATAATCCGGACAAACTTGCTGCACTGACTGAGATAGTCACTTATCTTGTGAAACAAGAATTTAAGAGAAAGAACCGTGCACGAAATTTTCGAAAATTTCAGAAAAGTTCTAACTCATATCCAAATACTCCTGACAATCGAAATCAGGGATCGTCGTCGGACAAAAAGTTTAAAGGGACTAAGCTCTCACCATACTCCTCTACTGGCAAGGATGTCTCCAAGATGCAATGCTATGAGTGTAAAGAATATGGACACGTTAAAAATGAATGTCCTAATTTACATCGTAAGAAGAAGCTACCAGTTAGCTATGTTGTGATTGACGATGAGGATGTCATTTCTGAGAACGACGAGTCTGAGGACAACAATTCGGACGATGATGAAGACAACGCTCTAGTTGTCACTTTTGGTGAATCTTTTGACCTCGAAAATGTGGAGGTAGAAAACTTTGTTTTTGATGCTTTTCTGAAAGACACTGCCACTGCAGACAACATCTTCCGTGTGGCATCGACAAACCGAAATTTCTGTGATGATGATATCTTCTCAGATGATGATTCAGTGTCTGATGCTGAAGAGATAGAGAAGACGACTGAAGTATCTAAAACTGAAGATGTGTGTATCGAGTTGATCACCTTGAAGGAGAGTCACTCTATGCTTGAAAATCTATATGATGTTGCTATCACTGAGAATAGCACACTTGAAGTGTCTCTGAAGTGCCTGACTGAATCTTTTAATGAACTCTCGAATGTACAACTCAAGGTGTGTGATGAAGTGTTAGTGTTGAGGAACTCAGTTGAGAAGACTAAGGATGAGAAGAAAAAGTTGAACAATTCCTTGACAATTCTCAAGGTTAAATTTGATGACCTTTTCGAGGAAAAACATAAGTATTTCAAGGAAGTTGTCGAACTGAGAGAGTTGTGTGACAAAATGAGTTCTGAAAACTCTAAACTGAAGACGTCACTGAAAAAGGAGTCAACTGAAGTGAAGAAACTGCAGACTCTGTTTAAGAACTCCGATGCTGAAAATGATGAACTAAAGTCTTCACTAATGAAAGTTCAAACTGACCTTGCCATGACTGACAAGGAACGATATGTGTTGAAAGAAAAACTTCATATGACTGATGAGCTACTAAGGAAAATGAACACTAACTCTTCCGTGTTTGACAATGCTGCTTCATATATGAATCCTAACCGTTACGGTCTTGGTTTTCAAAAAGTTTTTGAGTCTATATACTCAACTCCGGAAAAGAAGAATGATGTGACTTTTGTTAAGGCGTCGGTTGATCTGTCTGAGGATAAAAGCAAGGATGATGTTGAATCAACTAAACGGAAGGAGATTGCTGAAGGGAAGAAGATTGCTAAGTCTCCAGAACCAAAAACTCAAAAGTTGATCTCGACTTCAAAATCTGAGACATATCAATTTCCGAAGAATATTGTCAAACATCCTCGTGGTATCCTACCTTATGAGAAGACGTTGCTGAAGAACTTAGAGAAATCTCAGAACGTGAAGAAAGATGGACAGTCCTCTCGAACTAAAACTGTGTTGGTCAAGACGTCCACGAAGGTTGAGAATCGTCAAAGAAGAAAATATGTTTGTCACTATTGTGATCAACCTGGACACATTCGACCGTTTTGCTATAGAATGAAAGAGGACATGAACAGAGAACTTATGATTATGAAGAAGAAGTCTGAAACGACTAAGGAAATGAGGAAGTCTGTTTCTCCAAATCCGAAAATCAAGCAAACTCTGAAGGCTGTGACTGAGAGAGATGTCAAAATGAATGGCAAGAAGAAATGGGTGCCTAAGTCTCAAAAGAGTAAAGTTGAACTTAACTCTACAACCAGTAGTTGGCAACCAAGGGAACTGATTTTCTGCCATGTTGCACTAAATGCTTCTGAAGCTGGCAACAAAGGCATTTGGTACTTTGATAGTGGCTGCTCCCGACATATGACCGGCACAAAGAAATTCTTGAAAGAATATGAGCCGATGACTGGTTCCCCCGTGGTGTTTGGAGGGGGAGAAAAAGGTGTTGTCAAGGGAAAGGGAACGCTTCAAATCAAAGGATTACCTCCTATCAGGAATGTTGTCCATGTCAAGGGACTTGTGGCCAACCTCATTTCCATCAGTCAGCTTTGTGACGAAGGTTTTAATGTTAGCTTTGATAAGGAATCTTGCCGAGTGTATGATGCTGAGGGAAAGTGTATCATGGAAGGTCCACGTGCTAAAAACAATTGCTATACAACTGAGTATAGTTGCTTCTCCGTGACCGTTCCTGATGAAGTTGACTTGTGGCACCAACGACTTGGCCACACTAGCACTCGCAATCTGAGCAAACTGGTTAAGGGGGAGATAGTTCGAGGAATCTCTCAACTCCCTAAAATTGAGAAAAGAGTGTGTGGCGACTGTCAGAAGGGCAAGCTAACACGAACCCCTCATCCAGCACTTCCAACACTCATGAGTACTTCAGCTCCTTTCGAACTTCTGCACATGGACTTGATGGGTCCAATGGAGGTGAAGAGCATTGCTAAGAAAGAATATGTGTTGGTTGTTGTCGATGATTTTTCTAGATATACTTGGACAAGATTTCTGGCGACCAAGGATGAGACTTTCAATGCCTTCAAAGGTATTGTGAAATGGATTCGAACAAATCATGAAGCTAAGGTTAAAAGGATCAGGAGTGATCACGGCACTGAATTTGAAAATGCTAGCTTCAATGAATTTTGTATGCTGAAGGGAATCCATCATGAATACTCGGCCCCAAAAACGCCTCAACAAAATGGGATTGCCGAACGAAAGAATCGAACACTGCAAGAGATGGCACGCGTGATGTTAATTTCGAAAAATCTTGCCCGAACTTTTTGGGCAGAAGCCGTCTCTACAGCTGGTTACATTTTGAATCGAATAAGTATTCGATCTGGCACTACTGCTACTGCCTATGAACTTGTCAATGGCAAGAAACCTTCGGTGGCACACTTTCGTGTTTTTGGCTGTACTTGCTATAATTTGAAGGATCGTGATCCTCTAAAGAAATTTGAAGCCAAAGCAGATCGTGGAATTTTCGTTGGCTATAGCCAAAACAGTCATGCCTACCGTGCGTACAATCTACGAACGAGGAAAGTCATAGAAACTGTCAACATCAATTTTGATGAACAAGACTTCCTAGGAAAAGATGCAGAGGCTGATTGGGTTAAGGAAGGAATTCTTGAAGTTCGAACATTTCCTTCAACACCCACTACTGTGACTTCCGAAAATGCTACTCCTAATACTTCACCTGAAATTGGAGAGTCTAGCAACCGAAACGATGACACTTCGGTAACTGAGGATGACGATGATGATCGAGTTGAAAACCCAGCTGACGCTCCGAGAGAGGCACCTGGTCATATTCAAAAACGTCACCCACCAAACCAAATGATCGGAAGTTTAAATGAGCGAACTACACGCTCAAAGAAACCAATGAACTCTCCCGACGAACTCTACAACATTTGTACTTCTGCTGTGTGTAATGAAATCGGCATCACTTGCTTTCTCTCCGAAAATGAGCCGAAAAATTACAAGGAAGCCATGCAAGATGATTTTTGGATCATGGCCATGCAAGAAGAGTTGAATGAGTTCACGCGGAATAATGTTTGGTCCTTAGTTCCCCGAACTTCAAACATCAATGTTGTTGGAACTAAATGGATTTTCAAGAATAAAACAGATGAGCATAACCAAGTTGTCCGAAACAAAGCTCGTCTTGTTGCCCAAGGATATGCCCAGGTGGAAGGCATAGATTTTGATGAAACTTTTGCTCCGGTCGCACGAATTGAGTCCATCCGACTCTTAATAGCTATTGCATGCCATCTTGACATCAAACTTCGACAGATGGACGTCAAAGCTGCTTTCTTAAACGGTGTTCTGGAAGAAGAAGTCTACGTTGCCCAACCTAAGGGTTTTGAGGATCCGAAAAAGCCAAACCATGTCTACAAGCTTCACAAAGCTCTATATGGCTTGAAACAAGCGCCTCGCGCCTGGTACGGATGTCTTACGGATTTTCTTCTAAAATTCGGCTTTGAGCGTGGATCGGTGGACAAAACTTTGTTCATCAAGCGAGAAGGCAAACACATGATTGTTGCCCAAATTTACGTTGACGACATTGTCTTCGGAGCGACTTGTTCCAAACTCGTGACTTCATTCACAGAAGCTATGTCCTCGACCTTTCAGATGAGCCTTGAGGGAGAGCTGCACCAATTTCTTGGCCTTCAGATTTCTCAACGACCAAATGGGATATTTGTATCTCAAAGTAAGTATGCCAAAAACATGGTTGAGAGGTTTGAAATGCATCATGCCAAGCCAGCTAACACTCCTATGGCAACTACGGAACGCTTGTCAACGTCAACAAAAAGTCGGAGTGTAAACCAAACTCTTTATCGTTCCATGATTGGGAGTTTACTTTATTTAACTGCCACTCGTCCTGACATTATGTTTAGTGTTTGTATGTGTGCCAGGTACCAAGCTGATCCAAAGGAGGACCATCTAAGAGCTGTGAAACGGATTCTCCGCTACATCTCTGGAACTTCTCAGCTAGGTCTATGGTATGCGCGCGACACTTCATCCAACCTTGTTGGCTTTTCTGATGCCGACTGGGCGACGGACACGGACGAACGAAAAAGTACCTCTGGCTGCTGTTGCTTCCTTGGCAATAACATTGTGTCTTGGCATAGTCGCAAGCAAAACTGTATCGCACTGTCAACTGCCGAGTCAGAGTACGTTGCGGCTGGAAGTTGTTGCACTCAACTACTTTGGTTGAAACAAATGTTGAATGACTATCTTCTTGAGAGTGCTCCATTGGTGCTGTATTGTGATAACCAGAGTGCCATCAAAATCAGCGAAAATCCTGTCCAGCACTCAAGAACTAAACACATCGACATTCGACATCATTTCATTAGAGATTTGGTTGATCGTGATATAGTCAGTCTACAGCATATTTCAACGGAAAAACAGCTTGCTGACATCTTTACCAAACCTCTTGACTTTGAGAGATTCAAAACTTTAAAGAATTCTCTCTGCATGTGTTCTCTCTAAGAGTTCACGATAAATTTTGAAGTCTGAAAGAGTAGTTTCTTTACTTCTGAATACGCACTCGGAATCGTTGTGGATTAGTCTAGTCAGACAAACATGGATTCGAGGCCGCTTTAGTCTTCGGACCCAAGAGTATTTATTCCGCTGAATGCAAACATGTGAACTTGGCATTAAACTCCCATAAGCTATCATCTGCATAGATCCATAATACCGAGTAACGGAGGACGCCGGATCACTTTGTCCGCCGGCTCCCCTCTTCGAAAGGTAGCACATGGACGCTCATATTTAAGATGCTCAACCATCACACTTCGGAGATGCGGGATGATCCTCGCTCCCCTCTGACTGCTGTAATGAGCATCTGTTGCATTTCATTTAAAGCTAAAACTCGTCTGGAGGACGCCGGGTCACATTGTCCGCCGGCTCCCCTCTGACGTAGCAAAGCTAGTCCCAAGTGGAGTGTCTTAAAAGTTCACCTTGCATTCATGAATTAAAATCTCTTGTGCGGTGCTAACTCTGCCAATATGTTTCGACGAAACACGACTGCTTCCTTGTGACTGAGACGAAGGACAAGTAAACATGTCTATCACATACTTCGGTCCATCTCACCGGTTTTTAATATGAGAGACTTTTCATTACCTCAAAGTTCTATTCACCTCGTGTGATATTTTTGGTTTTGGAAAAATGATGGAAGTGTCTCTTTTCTGGGAAAATATTTGCTCTTCATTGCCTAATATCACCCCTCGAATCTCCACTAAAATGTGTTTGAATGTTTGCGTGTGTTGAACTCTTGAATGACTAACTCGGGATGTGTTGTTTTTGTTTTGGTATTTCTGTAGTTCATATCCAGGGCTATGTGGTTTACCATCTCGGATGTCTAAACATTGAGTGCAACTACGACAAAGTTCAACTGTTGGCGAAATTGGCAAACCAAAATCGGAGACTCAACATGTTCCGTTTCCGGAGACTCCTGTCGCCGAAAAAGCGGCGACTGATGCCATTCTCCAAAAACGGAGACTCAACTTGTTCCATTTTCGGAGACTCATGTCCATGACAAAACCGGAGACTCTCCATTGCCAAAACCGGAGACTACGGTCGCTGATCCAGCGCCTGTCCATCGCCACGACCATTTCCGGAAACTCGAACCTATGGCACTGAACTTCGTCATTCCAACCGTCGGTTTGATCTTCGGTTCTTCATATTTTTAATTTATTTATTTTTATTTATTATTTTTGAAAATTATTATTTTAATAATATTTTCAAATTAATAAAATTTTGTTCGTCTAATGGGCTCAAATTTTCTTCTTGAGATGGGCTTTTTACAGGTCTTGAGCTGTGTATTTTAAATCCGGACGGGCGGCCCAAAATTTTCCTATATATAGCCCCTGGGGTGATTTCATCGTGGTTACGCTTACATCGCTTTTTAGAACTCTCGAACTCTCGACTCTCAGCTGCTGACTGCTTGTCCATCGTTCCTAGGTTCTTAGCTTTTCCATACTCCGTTGCATCCGGCAACTCTAGCTTCGCGCACCCGGCGCCCTGTCCATCGTTTCCGTGACTGAATTTTTCGTCAAGTGTTAGAATTTTTTCCAAATTTTACGATATGTCTGCTGCTAAGAACTTGGATGACATGCTCGCTGACATGACTGTCTATCTGAATGAACAATTTGAGAAAGCTCCTTCGCCCACGTCCAAAAAGGCGGCCTATGAAGAGCTAAAGGCTCACTTGGACAAAGTTGAAAAACGCAAGGCTGCGTCCACTGAACCGTCCATTGAACTGACTACTACTGCCAAACCGGCACACTCATCTGTCCGTCAGCCGGGCAAAGACAAGGTGTCATCAGTTCGTATTTATTCTGGTGTGGTGAGTAGGGCTGAATACCATAGGTTACTCGCAGCTGGCGAGATAACTAAGGAAGGAAAGAAAGTTGTTAACATTCCTTCGGTAGCCACTGTGACTGCTGCCACTGATCCAAAACTTGCTAAGCCGTCTGGCTCAGGTAAGAAACCGGCGACTCCAGCTGGGAGTGCCGAAGGCAAGAAACCATCCGCCAGTGGAGGTGGTGTGAAAAACTCCACTCCGAAAAACTCTGGTGAACAAGTCACCAAGTCTCGAACTCACAGTTCGCAGAAACCGCCACTTTCTTCGGGGTCAGCTGGATCCCACCGGTCGACTGATACCTTCAAGTATATCTCGGAATTTTCCGAGTGTCCTAAACCACATTCTCGTGACTTCTTCACTGCGACTGCTGAACGTCGCCACAAAATCATCCAGACTCTACCGATCCTTACCGATCGAACTATCCTGAAGGAAGACTATGACCGTCACGGCATAACTGATTTCCTGTCAAAGATGCATATGCTCAAATCCGTGAGCTTGACTTACCGTTACTCGATTCCCATCCTTAACAAATTTTACGCCAGCTTGTCTCCTGATTTTGCAAACCCGAAGAGCCGTCTGTATGGCTGTTTTGTTTTCCGTGAGAAGTTGTACAAATTCCGCCCCTTCTCCATCAACAAATTTCTAGAGAGGTTGGAAGTTAATTCTAACTGGACTTCGCCCTCAGCTGAGGAACGGGCTGAAGACCTCACCATCGGCACTTTCGTTACTCAAAAGAAAGTTAAGTCCGAACTGCCGCCGCCGAACAAACTGTCTGCCTTCTACGGCATCCTGCAGCGACTTGGCATGTCCAACTGGACAGCGTACAAGGACGAGTCTGTCTTGAATGAACCAAATTAAAATCACCTTCTTATTATGGTTGCAGTGGCAAATCTGCTTTTCCTGGAGTCGCCAGCTGGTGTTGGGTTTTCGTATTCGAATACTTCGTCAGATTTGCATAACGTAGGTGACAATAGAACAGGTATGTACTGTTGGAAAATATAGAGATCGAAACGAGATTCGATTCGATATCTCATTTGCTCAAATCGGAGTTTAAATGAATGAGAAATTAATAATTGAATATTATCAAAAATATTGGAGAAAAAGAAAGAAAAAATACAAAGGGAGGTGTTATCTGATCTCACATTGGAAAAAGCCTAAAACCCAAGTGGGTATATAAAGTGTTTGCTCATTATTAATTAGCTTACGAATGAATTAATATAGTTTTGCTCCGCCTTCTACGTGCGAAAATTTGGTAGAAGTCGAATTTTGTTTTAAATTAAGAGATCGTGTTTAACACTAGCCTCGTTTTATGGAATTTAGATCTTAATTAATTAATTGGTTCTCAAAAATGTTTGTTTTTATATGGATTTCAGCCGAAGACGCGTATACGTTTCTGGTCAAATGGTTAGAGAGGTTTCCTGAGTATAAGGGAAGAGATTTTTACATTGCCGGAGAAAGTTATGCAGGTGACTTTAAAGTAAAATTAGGAATTAGCAAGCAGGCTAAACAAAATATATAAATAAATATTCGTAACAATAAATAATAATTAAATGAATCCATATGAAATGTTCTTATAATTTCAGGACATTACATTCTTCAGCTCTCTCAAACCATATATAACCGAAATAAGAGGAAACAAAAACCATTCATGAATTTCGAGGGACTCCTGGTACGTACATATATATGTAAATTCTCTTCTGGGTCATATACTAAGTAATTACATGTTATGAATAATTTGAACATTAATTGTTTGTGTAATTAATTAATTAATTATTAGGTGGGAAATCCTGTGATCGATGATTACAACGATTTTGTTGGCACATTCGAGTATTGGTGGACCCTCGGTTTAATCTCAGATTCAACTTTCAAAAATTTGAATGATAAGTGTGACCATGGTTCTTCTACTCTTACAGGAAAGGACTGTCTTAAATATTTTTTTGTAGCATATGAGGAGATGGGAGACATTGAT
Organism: Euphrasia confusa; assembly: GCA_954870475.1. Lineage (NCBI taxonomy): Eukaryota > Viridiplantae > Streptophyta > Magnoliopsida > Lamiales > Orobanchaceae > Euphrasia > Euphrasia confusa. Next base: position 6,784,831 of record OX940949.1, read on the forward strand.
ATGTACAACATTTACGGTCTAACCTGCAGACTTCATAACGGCAATAATACTTCTTCACTCACGCGCCGATCCACGGCTCGTTTTGTAAGTCCACACAAGTGATCATGATCAATTGATCATATATATATGTTCATCTTACCATATTGATGACTGTCATTCCTAACATATACTATAACAATACACACTGTTTTTTCATTGAATTATATACGTACAGCCATTAATGAAGATCGGATTCAGAGGATATGATCCATGCGCCGAAACATACTCCAACATCTACTTCAATCTCCCTCAAGTTCAAAAGGCATTACACGCAAACATCACACATATTTCTTACCCATGGACAGCATGCAGGTAATAATATAAGTTGGTTAAACATATATATAATCGATTAAACTGAATAATTAATTCAATTAAACCGATTGCGCTGATGTTAATTAGATATCACACATATATCGATTGGAAAAGGATATCCTAAAACTCAAATATAAGTTTGAGCCTTATCACATTAACAAAATCTTTTAAATTGTTATTGACCTAAAACTATCAATAACTGAAAATTAAACCCCAAAATCTCACTTTTATATATTTCAAAATTAAAGATCACTTAATTTAGTTTTTACCATCACATTCCAAATCTTTTTTGTATCTTCCCTTTGCAGCCATACGCTTGGTTACGGTAACTGGAAAGATTCCCCTCGATCCATGCTTCCAATTTACAGAGAACTAATTGCGGCTGGCCTCAGGATTTGGGTATACAGTGGTAATACAGATTCGGTGGTTCCTGTAAGTGCAACTCGTCGTTCGATCAATGCATTAAAACTTCGAACTGTTAAAAGCTGGTATGCTTGGTACCACAACAGCACGGTAAGTAGACATCTATATGTGTGTGTTAATTTGTCTTTATAATTTCTTGATAATTAGTAACATGTTACGTATATGTATAGGTCGGTGGTTGGAGCCAAATATATAAAGGATTGACGCTCGTTACATTTTTGGGAGCTGGACACGATGTGCCTGAATATCGTCCGAAAGAAACTCTTTTTCTTCTTCAATCATTTCTACAGAACAAGCCCATGCCAGGCGCCAATCATGTTTAGATAACTCCTTCGTTTTATCATTTTCTCATCCCTATGATTAATAATATGTCATAAGAAATCTGCTCGATGAAGTATATGCTACATTGCTACGTACGTAGCAACGAACATACATATATCATCATTTGCGTCAATAAACGTGGGCTCAGTGTTTTGGGGCTGCATTAAATAATGGGTCGAGAAACTAATATGAATGACGCAAGTATAATTAAACTAATGGGCCATTGTATGTCTCAAATTAAGGGAACTCCATTAAAAAAAGGAGTTTATTAATTACGCTTACAAGTTACAACATTACTAAAATCACCCTAAAATAAATCAATCTTTACTAAAATACCTCAATTACTCTTAATATTATAAAAATAAAAGTTACACACACACTTTGTGCTTTACCTATGCAATAAGTCTCTTTCATTCTTCTTTTCCTACTGGTTTCTTGACGCAACATGAACAACAATAACACCAAGTCAATTAAAAGGCTTTGAGAACAAATAAGTTCAGAATTATTATCAAGAAAAAAACTAATCCAAAATTTAATTAAGTAAAAACCTTGGTTAATTATCTTATATGACGGAAGCCCTTTTCGATTTCCGGTGTCGGAAGCTCAACGCATATTCCACGTCATAAAACACGACACACCAAGATTCAGTCTTTTCCCCCAAAATAATACTATCTACAATCAAAACTAAATATTTATTCCATATTCAAATCTAATTTCTTTCTTGGTGCCAGAATTTGCACTGGGATTTAAATAAAAATAAGATTGAATAATTAAAAGGGGAGGAATTGAGAAGCAACGACGGCCATAAAATTTGAACAGATTTTGGAATTATAATTATTTTTTTGTTGAAATAAAATAATAATTAAGTGGAAACAATTTGGTTTCATTGTTTTTTATTTATTTTATAATTTTAAATACAAAGGTATTAAAGTAAATTTACAGTATTATTTAAAAAAAATTATGTGGTGAGTTTAATAATGTTGGAAGTGTAAATAAAGTTCGAACCTTGGAATGTAACACTTGACATCATTTATGTATTTTTTTTTTGTTTAGATCAATTGCAAAAATTAAAATGCATATTTTTTTTGTTTAGGTCAATTGCAAAAATTAAAATACTCTCACATACAAATGTGTGTGGTTGGAAGTTCGAACCTTAGAATTTATTGTACTACTCAATTCAAATGTTCAACCAACTGAACTAACAACCCTTAACAAAATAATAATTTATGTTGACATTATATATATATACATACTGGAAAAAGTGAGACTTATTTTGAATTGTTGAAAATCAATATAAAATAGTAATAGTCAATAATTTTTTTTATAAGAGGAGAAACGAGAAACTCTTCTCGATTTTTCGGTAGGGTATGATGTAAATCGAAGGATTTACCGGAGTAGCAGACATATGTGGGAAAGAGCCAACATGTTCCACTTAATGACAAATTTCATAATATTTCAATGAAAATTTGCTCCACCCAGGTGTGAACCATGCGTTACCGAGAAATTACACCCATATCACTACAAACTTTACCACTCGATTGTGTTCTTGGGTCAATATTTGAATCGATGCATTTATATGTTTTGAAAAGATAATACATAATTAACTTATATGAAAAAGGAATATCCATAGTCTGTTTGAAATGGATATATAATTTTGTATCTCTCATTCGTACAATTAAGAGTATACTCAATATGGACTCATCAGGGAAATTACCCGAAAGACACGTTTGGGTACACCATCGTCAATACGACTTATCTTGTTGATACGTCCTCTTCACAAAATGACCACTTCATTATTGGCCTCAATTGCAACAATTAAATTGCCAATTATATTGAAGCAAATGCTGCAACACCACCCTATCGTCTCGTATATTTGAACTTCATTAGAACGTAGAGTGATAATGATTTTTTTATGCAATTAGACCTGATTTATTTTTCATTAGCTTTGTTATATTCACATTTTTATAGTTGTGTTTTACATAGTTGAAACATAATTTAATTTAATTTAAAAGTATTTAAGTGGTCCTGTTAATTTTTTATTTTTTTTAAATGGAGGAATTCACAACCGCTACTCGTTGAGTGAGCTCGAGGTAAATTCTCGAGCTAGACGTACTTTTTAGGCTGTAAATTACAAAAGGTTCCATTATTAATTAGTAGTAGTAAATTAGTAATGTTTACGAGTTTCTCCTATATATTAGTATAGTAGTTTCCTGACCTTAATTAGGTTTTGTTTGTCAGAAACCTTTAAGCTGGCAGTTGGCCTTACTCAATCACTACATTCTGACTTCCATCAGATTCAAGAATTCAATGCTTTTTATCATCAACAAAAATTACTTTTCTTTTCTTTTCATTTTTTTTTTTTGGTTTATGTCAATTGGAATGTCTCGGAATTCGGACCAAAAACCTCAAGTCTTCAGTTCAAGTGCTCAACCAACTGAGCTAACAACCCTTGACCTCATCTTTTCATTTTTTTTTATAATCACACTTCAAGCTAATTAAAAAATGCAACTGAAATATAATGTGAATTAGTGAATATATAATAAGTGATCTGACGACCATTTAATTATTTGGGACGAATCCAATGCTAAAAGTATTCAAATAATCAAAATGAAAAATTGGGGTATAACTTAATGATCAACAAAAGTAGAAAAGATATATGCAATAGTTTTATAACATCGTGTCTCTCCAAATTCATATAAAAATTAAAATAAAAATGCATATAATTAATTATATATAAACGTACCAATGGTGGTGGGATGTGGGCCTGGGCCGTTTCCATCATAAAGCCCAAATATAAGATATGGTTATTTCAATTAATGCTTGCGGTTGATGATTGGACTCTGCAGGTGGCCCAGTACGAGCGAACACCTCTCTCTCTCTCAGGTCAGGTCTGTTTACAAATTTTGGGCTCTTGTGGCATAATGGCTTCTGGGGCCCACCCATCTGCCAAATCCTTGTTTTCTAAACGTGTCATTATTGTCAACACCATTTGTTTCTTGCTCTCAAAAGTGTTTCAAAAACAAATTTGATTGATTAAAACATGATTATTATTTATGCCTTACAATAATCTTATAATATAATGACATCTCTATAGTAAAATCTTAATTGGATTACCATTATAATATAGTCATGATATAAGTGTTTTGGGATTTAATTAGTGGGTGCTAATGCTCACACCTATCAATTGTCACTAACTTCGCAATTTTTTTTTTATAAACTTCCCAATTAGTCTATGTAATTATATAATTTATATGGGTTTTCAATCTTTAAATAATTAATAGAAAATTAGATCATAATAATTAATAAACTAAAACTCGTGCAACAAAGTTGACCTAATTGACCTAGTTAGTTGCACCATTAATAAAGATAATCATCGAGTAAAATGTGTTTAGTTTTGAAGGTGGGAAAAACAAAAGTTTATACCTCCTCCTCTTCCTCCTCATCCTCCATCACTTTTATCTACGCAACATCTTCTTGGATGGATATCCTTTTTCTTGGACGGTTGGCCCTATGATAGGTAGGTCGAATCACCATTTTCCAACAAAACAAAAGCAACAACTAAAGAGTATATATGTATTCCAAGAAAACCTTTCAATTCGTACCAAATGGGTTCTCCATAATGTTATGTGTTGAGTAAAACACAAAGGGATTAATTTTGACATTGGCGAGGGACCATTCGATCTTTTGTAATGGGGAAGAATGACTTTTCTTTGGTTGGCTTGGCTCTTTCTTGAAAAGATAATAATTAATAGAATCAACCAAATCAAATTAAAGCAAGAACAAAAAAAGTGTGACATGAAAGTGGTGTGATCCTACACTTATTGTCAATGTATATGTATAGTCAATGTATATGTGATGCTAGATAAATGTAACAATTTAATTACCTTATCGATCTAAACAATTCTTGTGTCATAGTAAAAAAAAAAATCTTTCATAGCCCTTAAACGAACGTGATAGACACTGATAGAATTAATATAGATCATTACTTAAAAACTAATCTCGTTTCTAGCTTAGTTTTTATTTTCACTAAGGTTGGGATGGAAGTTGGATAGATTTTTGTGCACGTAATACAGCCATTCATGCCATATATATATGGTCCAATGGTGATGACGATGATGCCAACGACTAATGGACCCATGTTTATATGCATTCAACTTGCGTTTGTTTTTATGTCCATCTCCATTTTGATGTTCTTACGTATACACGCCATGGGCCGACGTTCCTTTAGATTCTTGAGGAAGCTTAGCTTAGCTTTGGCTTTGGCTTTGGCTTTGGCTTTGGCTTTGTGCCCTTTCACCCCAAAAGTAAAAGTCATTAATGGTTTATATGTCACCTTCCTCATCATGTATTCGCATATTAGTACTGTATATGTTTGCGATTTCATTCGTGCAAAAAGTACCAATACATATAGATGCTAATTGTGTGTGATGATTATTGAATTTAATACTTTTGGTACCAATATATCGATTTTTGGTAGTGTTATTGCATTGAACTTTTAAAAATATTCTACTCCGTATACGTTTAGTATGATTAATTAGTTCAATGCAACTTTTTTTATTTCATTTTATCATTCAACGGTGACACAAATAAGCATAAAAAATGAATCATCGATAATCAAGTAAACATGGAGTAGAATTTCGACAAATAATATTGTAGAATCGTTATACACGTAGTTAGTTGCTTTTGGCCACCACCACCCGACCGAGTAAAACATTAGTCCGTGGTGATGTGTAGAGTGTAGTGTTGAAAATTCACATTTTGATAATTGAGAAATTAAAATCTCAATTACCTCTCACATTAACAACCCACCCTAATTAAGAAAAGAGCACATATACAACATAAATCATGGAATTGAATAAAATGAGGTCATGTAAATATGATGGGCTGTTAATGTGGGCCTTACCATCACGTGTCATTTTGATGAGGTGCCGTCCACAACCAATTTAGGTCAACCATTCTTCATCAATTCTCCTTTTCCTTTTACGTGATTTATTTAATTTTTATTCATATAAAAGTAATGCAATGAATTTATATATTACAAAAACACTATAATTAATTGAAAAACTATTCGCAACTAACAAGACGTATTTTTTACTTAAAATTCAAGTAATAATAACTCCAAAGTTAATCATGACATCTGGAGAGTGTTATTTCAAGGAGAGAGTTATTTCAAGTATGCTGAAACAGACCCAATTTATTTATGGGATCAAGATATCACTCAAAAAACAATACTCAAATTGATATTCGATTCGGCTCATCATCAAGGTAAAATTTTGATCCGAAAATGGTCAATATGTTACAGAAATATACAATACTACTAGTAATTTACATAGTTAAAAAGTACGTAACGTCTAACACGATATCTATGCAAGTATTATGCTTTTTTATAATTTCGAAAAGCAAAATTGGTCTTTATCCTAATAACTCATTATAATTAATATGTTTGCATGCTTGGATGTCAAAGTCGATAATTTTCTATGTAGAAAAAAAATCCAAATTAATTTTGTTTAGGGTTATGGTAAGATGGTTATATATGAGTTTCAAGATAATGAAAAATAATGGTGGAATGGAAGATTTATTGATGGATGAGTATAATGGATATAGAAGTGCAAGTTAAAACCAACACAACATTAAAAGGTTTTTATTCAATTTCCTTTACTTTCAAAACACCTCTAGATAGGTTGTGTTAGTGCAACAATATTAATTCTCTCACATGGATGTCTCAAGCATTATCAAACTACTTGAATTTGACAAGTGAAACAAAAATTAAAAATAGAATCTCAATTCTTCTTCATTTATCTAAATACGTATTTAAATGACAGATTGATACATTGTATAGTACAAAAAAACATGACAACCACGTAGTTAGAAAAGTATGCACTCCATAAAGAATTAATGAAGAAGTAATGTATACAAAAACCATCCATGCACATGAAAAAATCAATAAGCCATCATTTTAATACGGTGGAAATAAAAAATACATACAGTATAAAGGAAAATAGTCAAAAATACTATAATTTCGTACAAGTGTACAACCCCACCTCCACGAGTTAATGTAGGATATGATCATAAAACTTAAAAATATTATCTTAACTAAATTGGCCATCCTTGAAAATGACAAGAAGAAGAGTACGGTTGAAATTCGCACATAATTAAGTAGGCCATCAAGCAAGTCAATTAGCTCTAGCTCTACCAAAAGAAAAGTATACTTGAGCAATCAATAGCATTGAGAAATTTTATAATTCCGAATTTAATTAATTTGGCCTTATTATATGGTAAGTCCACTCAAAATATTAATGGCGTGTATTGAAAAAGACTGCGCATAAACAATAAATATGATAGTAGTATTAGTAATTAAGTTAAGTTGTGACATAAGCCACAATAAATATGATAGTAGTATTAGTAAGTTAAGTTGTGACATAAGCCGGAGAAATACAAATACTATATACCAACTTAATTAGGTCGGTTTTGCTAGTTTCAATATAAATTAGAGAAAAATGCGAGATCAAAATTTTAAAATCATAAACAAATTGAAGGATGAATTGAAATGTGTTGCGCTTGTAATCATATTGACTTACATACTACTTTTTGTCACATCACAATGATCACACTTCTTTTGTGATTAAACAAAAAAAATATACATTATGAAATATATATATATATATATATATATATATATATATATATATATATATATATATATATATATATATATATAAAAAGTACATAATGACCTATCACAAACAAATATTAAATACTCCCTCCTATTTGAGATATATGTTATCCTAAAGTTCATGCACAAATAATATTAAAAATATATTTCATCTCTCAATTTTATATACTTTTCATTAATTATTTTGAAAATTTAAGTTAAACATTTCATATTTAAATAATTTTAATTAATTTTAATTTTAATTTTAGAAAAAATTAATTTAATTTAAATTAAAAATATCAAAGTGACATTTAAATTGAAAATAATTCGAAAAGTCAAAAAATAATTAATATTATTAATAATAAGGAGTAATTAATAATTAGTTAATATCACATACGGAGAGTTATTTATTTATTATAATAATTAATTAATTCCAAAATATATATTTCATTGCATACATAAAATATTACTTTCTTTCTCTTAAATATTATACATTACTTTTTTAACTTAAAATATCATTATACTTTAATTTTAAACGTATATTTTTACTTTTACACATAATTGTCTTTATTTTTTCATTTTAAATATTAAAATACTATTAAAAATTTTATCAAATTAATATAAATAAAAATTATATTCTTTTTCTTTATATAAATGGTTAAGATTATAAAAATATTTTATGTGATTGATGGAGTAGTATTTTAAGTAATATATTTATATATGTAGTATTATTTTTTTAATTTTTTATGATAGAAAAAAGAAACATAAATTTAAGAAAGCATAGAAGAGTAATTAATTAAAGTGAAAGGGCATGCCGGTCATATAGGGACAAATGGTCCTGATCCAGTGAGACCCCATCAGACAACTTCATATCTTTCGAGTTTCGATCAAACAAATTTCTTTCAATTACTATCTTATCCTCGGATCGCATTAACACGTATGTATATAATGTGGGCCCACGCCCTAACCATTCATATTTTATTCTAATTAAAAAGGGGAGATGCTAAATGGTCATATTTTGCACATAAAATAAATAAATAATATTTTTTATATTTATATATTAATTTATATTAATATATAGAATTTTATTGTTAAATTTTTTTATATTAAAAAAATAATACAATATTTTTGTATATATCTAACTAATATTTCTTTTATTTAATAAAAATAAACACATTTTCTTTTTTAAATTTCTTGTCAAGCAATGTTTAAAAAAATAAAAAATGAAAGAGTACAATTTATTTTTGTATGGGCCTACATAACACGTTCCTGAATTAAATAAATTTTGGTTTTGGTATTGTCAAACCTTTTTCCAATAAATTCCCTTTTGAATAGTATTACCCATTCAAATTTCCTTTCTTTTTTTAGCTTAAGAATCACAAAAAAGTAGGATAATTGGTTTGCCCACAATTTTTTATGGCTTGCTTTTTGAATCCCTACTATAGAAAACCTTATCACATACGCACTCCTCGCTCTCTTCATGAAGAAGACCTAATTAAATAGTTTTTTTTTTTTTTTGTAATTTGTTTGGTTTGGACAAAGTACTGAATATTTTAAGGAAGTTTGATACCAGTGCAAACTCAATTATTATATTTTCACATGTTGTTGCACTATTGAAAATATGATGCTTACTAAAATGCGATCGAGATGCCCCCACCAAATGAGTTTAAGATGCGGGTAATAATTAATTAGCTAGGGAGTAGGGATTATATATAATTCATTCCTGACAGTATTTGATTTGCAATATAATTAAAAAAAAAAAACAGGTGTCGTATACACATATACTTTGATATAATGCAGTGGAGATATATGATTAAGGCAAATTAAAGCTTTGTTAAAAATTGGGGTGGGAACAAGCCTTGAGCCGGACTTAGCTTAAATAGACCTAGGTTCGATGTTAAATTTTTGGACTCAAGCCTGACTTATGACTTATTATAGGCTTTTTTAAGAGGTTAAGTCTGAGCTTTTTTAGTAAATAGGTCCGACCTGAAAGCCTTTTATAAACTTTTAAAGCACAATTCGAACATTAACTCAATTCTATGAATAAGTTAAAAATTTAATTAAAAATATTAACTTTTAGCTTTAAATATTATTTTTAAGTTTTAAGTAATTAATATAAAAGACAAGTGAACAATATTTTATAAATACAATTTTTTTTACAATATTCTCTAACCAATACTTAGATAAATATTATATTTCAGTTTTAATGTAGGATAGTATAGGTTAATAAGTACTTAAAAAAATTAAATAGGTCGAGCCGGCTCCATCCATTTCATAAGACATTGTCTTTTCTATTTTGTGAATGAAAAAGTTTCATTGTTATGAAACAAGTATGTTACTTTTTTGTATTTTAAAATAGGAGTATAATTTATTTTTGCCTTTTAACTTAATTTTCAACTTGAATGATAACTACTTTACGTTATTTTTTTAAATATCTGTATAAATTTTCAATTTTTTTTTAATATTTGTAAAAAATGTCATATATTTTTAATTTTAAGAGTATAGTATAATATAAACAAGAGACTATACGTATTTGGGATACCAAACATAACCATCAAAATTGATGATAATAATTGAAATTTTACCTATTCCATTAGGAAGCCTGTCCTCTCTGCCTACAATCAATTGTAACTTGGAAAGACTGTCATCTAACACAATATATCATTTTTTTTTAGTATTTTTGTTTTACTTTAATACTGTATATATTAATGTCCGGAATTGAAGAAAAAAACAGGTGAAACGTACTCTGGTAGTCCACGCCATAATAATCCTGGTACTCTTGTCGTGAAAGCGACTGGAGATGCTGTTGCCACCACGGAACGTGCATCTCACGCGTCCCCACCGTACGTCGGTCCATTCACATTTTTACGAATACAAACTCACCGTCCTTTTTTTTTTTAAAAAAAAACGGATTCTATCTTTCTTTCTTTTCTACGGCTCGCATCAATGCAATTTAAACAATTATGCCCAAAGGACTAAAAGACTAGTGTGGGGCCAGTGGGGGTATGTATGTGTATGTATTATCAACTTTTTCCTTTGTTCAACGACAACAGCGACATTTACGCGAGTCCTACGTGTCACCCTTCACGCTAATCATAATAAATAAAGAAGAAAATTAACCCAATCACCGTTGATAATTAACACTTAATTAAAAAAAGATGAATTAATTAATTAAAGGAGAGGTTAACGTGAAGACTGGCGGTTTTGGTAGCGTTGCAAACGGGGCAAGTGTGAAGAGTGGACCCGCACTTAGTACACAGGCACAGATGCCTGCACGGTAAAAGCAGCACACACGATTCCTCCCTCTCGCACCTCCTGCACGCGTTTCTCGCCGCAGCCGCCGCTAATGTGCTGCCGCAGCACGACGAGGAGCTGCTGCCGCCGTCGTCCGCCGCCCGCCGTTCGTCTTCTAGGAGGACTTGCTGCAGATTGGATCTGAGGGCGTTCGCCGCCGCCTCGTTCGATTCAGCCAAATCTCGCCATATCTGATTCTCCACGCACAGCGATTTCACTCTCTCCTCTAGCGCTCGGTTTAATTTCCCCATCTTATTTATTTCTTCCTCCCTCGCCTTCAGTTTTTTCCCCACGCTCTCCTCCACCGCCGCCGCGATTCTCCGACTGTATCTCTGTCGCCGCTCCTCGATTTCCATCCTCAATTTTTCAGTCTGTTTCAAAAAATTAAATCCCCAATCGGATTAATTAATTGATTAATTCATCACAAAACCTTACGAATTAGGTTTCGTATTGTGACGTACGTGGTGAGCAATGAAGCGGTCGATTTCCAATTGCTGGTGTTGGATTTGAAACGAGATGTCTTCGCCGAGGAAAGTAAAACCGTCGCCGCCCCGATTACTGTTCTGCAGAGAGTTGATTGCTTCTCTCGAACGCTTCCTCGAGACGGAGGCGTAGGTCAAACCGCTGTCGCATTTCATCGCCGCCGCGGGAAAACTAGAACCGGCGATTGTGGATTCGCCGTACATCGGGACTGCGGTTTCCGTAGGCGGAGCAACGAATCCGTATCCGTACCCAATCGGAGCGCCAAACACGCTTCCGTTGTTTCCTTCAACGCCGTTCGTCATCGCAAATTCTCTGCATCTCAATACAATGAGAACAGGAAAACTAAGGCAAAATAAAATAAAAAATTGAGAAATGGGGAAAAACGAAAAAAAGTACCTGTTGCTGAGAATCTGAGGAGGAAACAAATTAAGATGCCGAGCTTCAACAGCCATTAGTATATATCAGTGAGGTGTGTGTGCGTACCTCTTTATATATATATATATATATATATGTGTGTGAATATGGAGTAAGTATATTTTATGGTTAATTTGGGTAGTGTTGAAAGAAGAGTTAGAGGCGGAGAAAGGAAACAATGTGAGGAGAGGACGGAAAATGAAAGAGGGGCATGCAAATAAATACGAGCCCATAATGGGTGGAGGGTTTTATGTAAGGGAGAGACCCCACACCCACTTTATTAAGATAACAAAGATGCCATCCATGTCCGGTCTAGCTAACCGGTCCATTGCTTTTCAATTACTACTATCCATTAAATACTTTGTTTATTTCAATTATGAGAAAATGAATTATTACTAGTATTATTCATTCAACATGTGTTGTTTCTCGATTTGCATTCATCCAACTTTTTACTCGAATAACTCAAAAACCATCAAAAGCTTGTTTATAATCGACTTTCCTTGTGGCCGGGCAACCCTGTCTACATTCAGATTTGGGCTCATACTATATGTTTAGTTAGGGGCAAATCCGTCATATAGGGCATGCATTTTGTTGGTATGGGCCCAGTGTTAGGTTAGAGTGGTACGGTTACCTCATACGGTGGGCATCCATCTTTTGTTACCTCGCATTTCCGGACCTCAACATGCTGCTAAAAATAAAATTGCTTCTCTCTTTCCATATCCCTTTTTAATACAGTATACTATATATATAATTCAAAATCAAAATACTGCAGTAGTATATAAGAAGGTCCAATTCAATTTTAATTCATAATCAGATTCATGTTAAGTAAACAAAAATACTAGATAAAACTAGAAAAATATCCCCCTTTTTATATATATATTTTCTTTGTGAATCTCTATTTTATATTGTACATTTGTACCTTATGAATATTCATATTGAAATGGTGGTTTAATTTCACATATATCTAGATCACCTAGCTACCTGCGATTGAGGTATGCAAAATTATGGGCCAGTGTGAATTATTGATCCGTAAAATCATAAACCAACTCACCACATGCACCAAATATTATGTTAGTACAATTATGGGGTTTTGCATTATGGGTCTTGCCGTACGGTGTACATACAGGGGTCATAATGTAAATAAACTAAAGCTCTGTTATTTTGGATTGCGGTGTACATACAGGGGTCATAATGTAAATAAACTAAAGCTCTGTTATTTTGGATTGTTTCAAATTGAATCCAGCTTAATCGAATTGAAACGGAACCTTGTATATAAGATCTAAATCGGAATTTTAATAAAATCATCCATATTTTCTTTACTAAATAGAAATCGTGATGTTTAAAGTTGTTGGACAATTAAGTAAGTATGATGTTTGTTAAAGAGTGGAGTGGGGAGGTATCATAATTTGATGCAGTTGGAGACACACCTTGATCGTGCATCATCCCCACTTTCTAACATCTTCATTCAAACCTTGTATAAGTTTAGAACTTGTAATTTCTTCCTCGGTGAAGCAGTGCTCAGAACGCCTACAACCGAAAAACATAGGTTCAAAATGAACACATGTTGTTCTTATCCATGAAAGAGAATAACCCAACATTCTTCTGGAGTTAGTGATTTGTTGATTGTAATAACCAAAACGAAATTCTTGAATGGGTTGGAATAAGAATGATCATAGGATTTAACTCGTCGTTTGCTTTGATCATATATTGCCTAGCCTAATTCTTTGGCTCGGAGAGACTCGGGTGTTCCACATACAGCTGCAAACCTAGAGGATCACTGCTCATGGACTTGATTGGAACTATCTGCGACGGTTTTTGCCATTGCTTCGCATCTGTCGGGACCCACATCATCTCCGCTCCCCTAGCCTCGGGCAGAGACCGGAAATAACCTGTTATTTCCCACCTGCAGTCTGTCAAACCAAACCGAACCCAGTTCGATTAAAAAACAACTTTAATGACAAATGTAACACAACGAAAAGTAAAACCGTGCACCTACTCGGGGGGAGAGTCTTGGTGAGAGGTTCGGACAGAGGCAGTTTAATCAAGAATGACCTAAGGGAGAACTCCAGGTCAGCTTGATCCACAGTTGCAGCATAAGATTGATTGACATTGATGTTGAAAATAAATCTCTCCATCGGCACAGTACCATCACCATCGAAGAAAATCACTGCAATTCTTTCCACCAAACCCTAATTGCAAAACAGAGCATCTAAATACATTCATTCGAAAACAAAAACAAAAAATGAAAAATGGAACCTTTAGAAGAAAGGGTTTGAGGGCATCAAGAGCAGAGTGAATATAGTGATTTAATTGAGGGTGTACGGCTCTGTGAACCACCACATTCATGTATCGCCGCCTCTCAAAAGCCCCTATTATGTATATACATAAACATTAAAAAAAAAATTAAAAAATATGAAGTCATTATTTTTACCATTTGGGTAGATTCCTTTGAGGAAAACAAGTGAAGTGATGGCGACCTCCAAGAACTCAACCAGAATCCCAGTAATTTCTCCTGTAAAATTAAAAATTAAAATTAAAAATTAAAAATAAAAATAAAAATCAATTGAATTACAAATACAACCTTGCGGAGTTCGATTGCTTTTGTGATCCATCATACCGCAATAAAATCCAAGTCCGTAGAGCTCTTTTTTTTACTAATCTATATACAGTACAGTGGTTGCATTTTAAAGATTCAGGCGGTCAGGCCAATTGTTTTATTGTTTCGGTCGGTTGAATGGTTTCATTTTTTTATTCTTTTAAATAATCTACAGATTTTAATTAAATTGAATATTTATGAAATTATTTCAATAACTATTTATGGGCCGGCCCAACCAATATGGACATCAGGCAATGATGGATTATAGATTCAATGGCCCGAACAGACCCAGGTCTATTGGTCCTGACTCTATTATCTCGATTGGGGTTTATTCTTGACTACCTTACGGCAGTGCCCCAACACTAGGGGTGGGAACGGAACGAACAGAGTCGAGTCGGGCTTTGCTTAAATAGGCCTAAGCCTGAAGTTGAATTTTTGGGCTCAAGCTTGGCCTATGGCTTATCATAGGCTTTTTTAAAAGTTTGGGCCTGAGCCTTTTTAATAAATAGGCCCGACCTGAAAGTCTTTTATAAGCCTTTTTCAGCACAATTCGAACGTCAGCTCGGTTCAGTGATAAGTCGAAAATTTAAATAAAAATATTAATTTTTAATTTTAAATGTTATTTTTAACTTTTAAGTAATTAAATAATAATAGACAATTGAACAACAATTTATAAATACAAAATTGTTTAAAATATATTCTTCAATCAATACGGTAATCATATTTTACTCTTCAACTATAATTTTTTTTCTAAAAATATAAGATAACATTTGTTAATAAGTACTTACAAAAATTAAAATTAAAAACATTATAATTTTTCATATAAATTTAATTATGAAATACACATTTTGATTAATATATATATATATATTAAATAGGCCGGGCCTGATAGGCTTAGAAGGCTTAAAAAAAAGCTTAAGCATGACCTATTTATATAAACGAGCTTTTAAAAAAGCTCGAGTCTGGCTTGTTTATTAAACGAGCAGAGTCGAGCAAAGCTTTTGTAGGCCGAGCCATAGGCCCCTGTCGGGTAGCCTGGCTCATTCTAATCCCTACCCAACACACAAACACGTGGTGTGTAATGTGTGTTCCGTATTAATTTTTTGGGTGATTTTTGAAAAAAAGGTAATTTTAAATAATTGTTTATAATTTAATAAATTACTTTTTCTTAATTATAAATATGAGTAAACTTCCAAAAATATTTTTTTTATTTAAATATATGTGGATAGTTATATAGTAACTGTCAGGGGTATTTTAGTAATTAAATTACTCTTTTTTATAATTATAAAATTAACAATACCCCAATATATATTAAAAATTTAAAAAAATTACACTTAATTTGAAAGTTTATTTTATAAAATTTAAAATGTAAATTTATAAACTAAACTACCCTTAATCTTAAATACTTCTAATTTTTTTATGTTTTATTTTTATATTGTAAAAAACTCTCAAATTTTATAGTGTTCATAAAATGGCCAGGACCGAAAACCGGACCGGTTGGTCTGGTTCAGTCTGGACCGATAAAATTTCGGACCGATTTCCGGTTCGATTAAAAGTGAGAATCCGATTTTTAGTCTGATTTCGATTAAAAACCGGTAAAATCAGACCGGACCGGATTTGACAGAATTTAATTTATTAATATATAAATTATTATATTTGAAAAAAAAATAACTTGATGGATTATTTATTTTTTAATATAAAAATTATTTTGCTTATCAAATATAATTTTTATATTAACTAAAATTGTTACTATATATTAAATTATTAATACTTAATATAACAAAATAATCTATAAATAATTAAATAAATTTTTTTTAATTTGTAAAATATTTTATTATTTAAAATGATATTTTATTTTTATTGAATAAAATTTAAAATTTATAAATATAAAAATTAATTTTAATTATTATTTAATATTTAATTTATTAAAATTTTAAATTATTTCAGTTTTGTCCAGTCTAAGACCGGACCCGAATTTATGGGTTTGGTTCGGTTCGGACCGGTGTTATTTCGGTCCGATTTCCGAGTCATTGTTTTTCATGATTCCAGTTTTGGTCAAATTCGGTTCCAGTCTGATTCGGTCCGATTTTTGACCGATGAACATCCCTAACACCATATATTTATGTGTTGGTACCTTATGCTGGAAATCGATATCCCGGGGTATCAAAAATTGCGGAACCGATAACCCCGACCGAAATCCCATCGCCGGAAACCGATCACGAACATCACGGTATCCGGAGCTCAACCGGAGAATCGCCGCGGGATAAACCTGCGGCCGAAACCCTAGCCGAGCCCCACTGTGGGGCTCGCGATCGCGTGGGGCTGCCTAGCAGCCCCCGGTGGTGAGTCCGGCGACTCACCGCCACCACCGACCGGGGAGGGAGCGCCCAGCCGCGGCGCGAAGCCGCGGCAGCCCCCAGCGATCGACCCTAGGTCGATCGCTCGCCCCGGCGTCCAGCCGGGGCTCCCCTCGTGCGGTTGCCGGCGATCGATGCCCTAGGGCTCGACCGCCACCCCCTCGGCTCCCAGTCGAGGGTTCGTCTTGAACGTTCGTCGGGGATCTCGAATCCCCGTCCCCGAAGTTCATCGTTTTCCCGATCGTGCGTTCATGTATGTATCACAATCAATTCACATAAAATCATAGAAGGGAGTAGATGATTTTACCTTTTAATTCGTTGTGCGGAGAAACGAATTTAAGTTTGATGACCTTTCGATCTTCCCACGTATTCCTTGCACTAGCTTGAACGTCGGGTGGGCGACGATCTTCCAAGCTTATGGATCCTCTTCAACTCTCTAGAATATCAAGTATGATAATCTTGTCTTATGAAAAAGTGAAGACCATGTAGTGCTTTTATAGGCTACGTAGGGGATCTAAAGGAGGTGGAATATTGGGCTTCCAATATTAATGATTAAATTGAGCCCAAGCCCAAATCTATTAATCTCCCATTAATATTAATTAATTTATTTTCCACTATATAAATTAATTGCACTCCCAATATTAAACCATATTATATCAAATAATATTTCTCCGGTAGTATTATTTATTCCGTGTATTTAAGATTTAAATATCCATGAATAAAATTAATTTATTGCTAATTAATTTATTCATCTCTTTAATCCGAGACTAGTACCATTCAACCTTAATTATTGTGCGGAACGAATCCACTCGTGAGGTTTACACAATAATTCCTTATGAACTCATCTCGGGGATATTATCAACCCTTCCGGGATACACTTTCCCGTCAAGTATTCACGGCATGCCATATATAAAATATAGTGACCCAACTTAACCGGTAATTAACCCAATAATTAAATCGGTTAATTCCTTTGGAAAATCAAAGTCACATATATTAAATATACACACACGCAATAGTATCGGGGATTAAGAATAAAATACTCTGAGACTTGAATCGATTATCTAAAGGCAATCCTAATCGATAAATCTCAAGCGATCCGCCCAATACACCAAGTGTACAAGTGTGATAAAATAATTAAGACAACTTATTTTCTCTCTCACACAAAGACTATACCGATGGATTGGTCCGTGTCCATCTAGGTCGTGAGCAACCGTTCGATTAAATACGAGTAACCGATAGTATGATCTTCTGTGTGACGTCGCACACCATACTAACTACAACGTATATAATCCAGGACTATATTTTGCATATATTTAATTATCAATAATTAAATGCAAACAATTGTTTATTAATTTAATAGATTAAATGCTATGACCGGGAGTTTACCGTTACTTAAATCTAGACATTAAGTACACAACTCCAACACCTTAGAGTAGCCAAGAATTAACCATCGATTGGATGATTAGGTTGTGGTCGACTTTGCTCAATTTTTAAATAAACAAGTAAAATAATAAAAACAAAAATGATTAAAAGTAAAATACAAATTTTATATTATTACATTCCCTATGTCTTTACCAATTTTGTCACACTTTTTTATAATTTTAAAAAAAAATTGTGACAATTAACGCACTGAAATAGTAATTGAAAGTCGTAGGTTTATCCTTACATAATATATATCTAGTGTATGTTTGGTTGGCCTGTTAAACTCAAGATATTTAAGTTAACATACATTATCTCATGTTTGGTATTAAACATTTGGGTCCGTAATAGATAATAGGTCATGTCTTAAAAACTGTTCCCCTCTAGAAAAGTTAACCTCCCAAATGCGTGTGTTGGGAAAACATGTTTCAACAGTATTTCAAATTAATTTGTCAAATTACTAATTTGTCCTTGAGGTATATAAAGCAAGAAAACAATCTTCGCTTCTATTTAACCTAATTTCACGCAGCAAAAATTGTGGGCGATTCCAAATTCACAAGTTCGTACTTTTTTTCTCTCTCTTCTCATCTTCAAATGTTCATTGCCTATAAATTTAATTTTAATTTGAGACCACGCATACCTTTTTTTGTCGATTACTACAACAATAAATCTAAAAAAATACATGTTCTTGAAAGTCAATTGCCGACAACAGGGCAAACCCTAATCGATGGATAATCACCAAGGACCATATTTTCACTCCGATTTGGTATTTGTAATGAGATATTCTGTACGATTCCGCAAGTTCTTGACGCAGAAAAAAAATTCCTTATGTTGTGCGAAGAGTTCACCAAAATGGTGGTGGCGTACGGTAGCGGTCGATCGTGAGTTTTTTACAAAGGAAAACAATTTATCAAAATTGTTTGATAATAAATGAATAAGGGTAATTTTGTAATTTGTCAATCCAACACTACTTTATATTTGAAATTGAAGTGCGATAAATAATTTTTACCAAACAATAACATGTTTTCCTTAT
Organism: Euphrasia confusa; assembly: GCA_954870475.1. NCBI lineage: Eukaryota > Viridiplantae > Streptophyta > Magnoliopsida > Lamiales > Orobanchaceae > Euphrasia > Euphrasia confusa. The sequence goes on from OX940949.1 coordinate 6,804,174, forward strand.
TGGCCCAAGTTAAGATTAGTTAACTATGTTAACTTTATCGGCCCAATAAATTAACATAGGAACCAAACATGCACCTAAGATAAAAATATCTAAATTCTTGTAACGCCGTCTCCGTTCCACACCGAATCATAGTTTCTATATCTAATTCATCATATCAGATTTGTGCTTATTCGTTCAAGCTCTATCTATCAACCTGTATTTGCTACCGCTCGCCCTCATCTTTTGCCCTCTCCAGCAACTTAGTAAGAAAAACTAAATATATTTTGTTTTTAATAAATTGACATAAGAAATTTTATAAACATAATGTATTTTATTCGGTCTTTCTCAAGGTAAGGACGTAGATGTATTACTTTTTTTAGATCTATATATTGTAAATGTTACGTTTCTTAAACAAAAAAAAAATCATATATATAACGTGCGGTCCCACGCCTAGCGCACACACGAGCAGGGGCGGACCCAAGATTTTTATCCAGGGTGGGCCAATTTTATAAAGTAATTTTTTTTAAAGAAAATCAATAAATAAAATTTTATGTGAAAAAATATTTTTAATTAATTTTTTTATTGTAAAAAACATTTTGATTTTTACATTTTTATTTATACATTTTTATTTACTTTTTAAAACTATGCAATCTGCAATACTTTATTAATTTAAAAATATATTTTTAATTTATACTCTCTATTTCTCAAAATTTTGAATATTTCTTTTGTAAATTACAAATAAAATGTACCGACTTTTATTAAACGAAAACAAAAAATTAATCAAAAAATTAATAATTTAGTTTAATTTTCTTTCAAGAACACATATTTTTATTAATTTACAACATAGTACAATATATATTATTCATAGTCTCATTCAATTACTTTTTACAAATTTTACAATTAAAGTAAAAAAAAAATTACAAAAGAGTATATAATATATTTTAAGAAATTGATGTGCACATTTTTAATAAATATATTAATATTCTTTAATTATTACCATAAATGCGATTAAATTAATATAACTAAACTCTATTTAATTAATACATTAAATATTTTTGATAATTATTTTTTGTTATAATTATATTTTAGAAAACTAAGTATACAAAATTACAAATATTCGTAATTAATAAACATATAAATGAAACAATAAGAAATGTGAGTGGTGGCCCATCCTTTTATATTTGTAATTAATAAACATATAAATGAAACAATAAAAAATGTGAGTGGTGGGCCCAATTTACACTCCTAATTTCAATTAGAGAAGCGAGAGAGAAAAATAATTGAAAATTTAAAAATGATTGAGTGGTAGGCATTTTTTTGTGTGCGTGCGGGAGTCTGAATATGTAGTAGGAATGAATATGTAGGGAGTCTTTTTCTAACTTAAAATTATATGATGCTAAGTAGAAAAACTTTTTAAGCTTACATAATAACATCTATCTACCCACTACATATAAACTACTCCTTTGATCCATATATAAAAAATTAATTTTACATTTTTTAAAATGACAAAAGTTATAATTAATTTTTCATTATAATAATTAATGAGTCCTGCAACATATACATCACGTTTACTCTACTTTATCTATAAATGTTGATAAAAATACTACAGCAACCTCTATTAATGTTCACTATATATAAAAAAAAATACTTAATATGTCTTGCAATAGCATTCATATTTTCTTTTTTGGATAATCTACAATAATATTCACACTATTAAAAAATGTAAAATAATTACTTTTTTTCATTTAAAAAAAATATATATTTTACCATGAAAAAAAAGTAAAATAATTATTTTATTTTATAGTCCATCTCATATAAGAATGGTCACATTCTTTTGAAATTTACAAAAAAAAGTGTAATTATTATTATGTAACAAAAGTAATACGATGTTTCTATTGATACGAGACGAACTTAATAATAAAGAGTGTCTATTGGTATAGAAGGCATAAAATTTATTCTTTTTATTTAAATAGACCTACTTAATTGTCAAATTAATATATTTACATTGTTATGCAACAAATTTATTATATTTTTAATACTTTAATATTCATTTTTTGTTTTATTAAATAATTTAGTGATATTTATGTTGAAAAAAAAGGTTAAAATCTCATGAATTTTATACTATAGTAGATTACTTCCGTTCTAACTATTATGCACTGGTTGATCGACACGTAAATTAAGAAAAATGTTAATTTTTTATTTGTTGATCAAAAAATAAAGAGTAAAAATGTATATTTTTTAAATTAAAAAGTACAGTAAATTTGTGAGTAAAATTTGAAAAGTAAGTAGAAAAAGTAGAGATAAAATAATATTTTAAAATAAAAAGTAAAATAAATTTTTTATTTTAAGAGTGCATAAAAATATGGGACGAAAGTAGTATTTATTGAAGTTAAAATTAATGAAATTAAGTACTCATAAGTTTTAATATATTTTAGGGAATATTACAGAAACCAAATATATTTTATGAAATATTACAGAAACCAATTTAAGGTTTGATTTTTTTACACTCACCTACCTAATCGGAAAATGTTACATCTACCTACTTAATCTTTTCTCCATTTTACATATACCTAATTTTTTAGACGGAGCATAATATTTTGTTAAATATTTCGTTTTTTGTGTTTTTTTTTTTTTTTTTATTTTTTATTGTTGATTACTAAATTACATCTGGAGATGACTAAATAGGCATATAAATGACAAGCTCTAAAAAAATACCATATAATATTCCGATCCGGTTAAAATAGTAGGCAAGAGAAAAACAGCAAAAAGATAAAGTAAGTAACGGTAACAATTTTCCATTTATGTAGTGAGTGTAAAAAACACCAAATGTTTGTAGGTTTGTGTAATATTTTCTATATTTTACAATGCAGTAGTAAAATTTTGAATCTTTATTCATAAGTTCATAACTAATTTAATTCTTAATTTTCTTTCCTAAATAGGAGTAGCTTGCTGTATTTTTACCGTACACAATATTTTCTTTAGTATACTGTAGTTATTAAAAATGTACTCTCCTGACCATAAAGTGTGTCTGAATCGTCATTTCACCACATTTAAGTGTATAGTATAAATATCACGTTCAAAATTTGATTACTAGTTGATGAGAGGAGTAAATTGGGTCAAGAGAGGGTAGGTGACTCGAAGTTACTATGTTACCGACTTACCGTATATCTAAATAACATAAAAAAATAAAATACAAAGCGCTTTTAGTTTTTAGCAAGGGCCAACAATGTGCAATTAATATGTAAAGCTACCTGTTTTCTTTCTTCATAAAAATATATAATAGCGCGTACGTACTACATAACTTAATTTCGTTCATAGATTTTTTTTTCTTGTTATTAATAAATCATCAAAACACAAGGTGGGGCGGATCTCCGACGACTGGGAAATTAACTCTGTCTGTCACCCCTGCGAAGCTCGGTCAAGTACTGTAAGTAGCTAGAAAGAAAATCGTAAAAATAGTTACTCATCTTGAGAGCAACACGACTCTGATCCACCACGAAAAGATCGACGAAATCGGACCCTCTTCAGTAGAATCAAATATGAATATTAATGGGAGCAATAAATTCGTGCAGTGTTGTCTCAGCTGCTGCACCGTCTACCAGCCAACTATAGGAGTTGGTGCCCTTCAAATTATTATCTACCCACTTAGCTAGCTAGGTTTTTCACACTCATTCTACTATTGTATTGCACGCAATTACTTAGTATCCATATATAGAGAGAGAGCGTACATGAGTTATTGCAAACCTAAAATTATAATAGTAGGTACTTCATTCATTTTATAATAATAATAATAACAACCCATCCCTAAAATGAATTAAATATTTTTATTTGTCGCTTTAAAATATAGTTTTACATATATTGTCTTATATTTTAATATATAGATTTTAAGTTTTTGAGTTTATTCAGAACACGTGTCTAGGGTAAATCTTCTAAGGTAAACCGAAAACATCCATCCTCAATATATATATCTAGGTATCTCTTCCTTCAAATTAATTTCTAAAAATCGTCACACACAAACATCAACTTATCAAATCCTAACAAATTCTCTCCCAATTCTATAAAGGAGAGACCCACCCAAAATCATTCCAATGTTTTTTTCTAAAGATCTTTTAGATTTTTGTATTGATTGCTAATATAGATATTATATAAATTGTTGAACATTTGCATTTTACATTAAAAACAAAAAACAAAATTATTTCATTTTTTTTTTCTTCCTTTATATACACACACATTACTCAACAAAGGTTAAGAAAATAGAAAAAGTGTCAGCCCAAAGCTAGTAATGGCTTTCTTCTTCTTCTTGATCCCTCTCTTCCTCTTCTCCACCCTCTACCTCCTCAACCTAAAGCGCTCGACGAGAGGCTCCGCCCCGACCAACTGGCCGGTCGTCGGAATGCTCCCGGCCGTCTACCAAAACGGCCACCGCCTCCACGACTACATCACCCAAGTCCTCAACGAGAGCGGCGGCACGTTCGAGTTCAAGGGCCCGGCCTTCACCAACAACGACATGCTCATCACATGCGACCCTTCCAACATCCAACACATCTTCACCAAGCACTTCCACAACTACCCTAAAGGCAAAGAGTTCAAGAAGATCTTCCAAGTTCTCGGCGACGGCATTTTCAGCTCCGACTTCAAGCTATGGGAGCTCCACCGCAAGGCCACTCTCTCCCTCATCAACGGCCAAAACTTCTACCGCTCCCTCGAGAGCACCGTTCGCCGGAAAATCAACTCCGGCCTCGACCCTTTCCTCGACCACTTTTTCGAAACCGGATCCGCATTCGACATGCAAGACGCCCTCCAAAGGTTCGCCTTCGACGCCATTTGCGTGTTCTTCCTCCGACACGACCCCGAAAGCCTCTCCGTCGACTTCCGGAACGTTCCGTGCGAGCAAGCCCTAGGGGACGCCCTCGAGCCGCTTTTCCACCGCCACATCGTGCCGGAGACGGTGTGGAGGCTCCAGAGGTGGCTCAACGTCGGCAAGGAGAAGACGCTCCTCGAGTCGTGGAAGGCCTTCGACGAGTTCATTTACCCTCGCGTCGCTTCGGAGAAGATAATCGACGGCAACGACGTGTTCAAGTCGTTCATGAAGGCGTACGAGGAGAGCGGGGAGCTAGGGTTTCCGGGGGAACTGAGTCAGTTCCTCCGGGACACTTTCCTAGGGCTCTTGTTCGCCGGGAGAGACAGCTTGAGCACCACGCTGACGTGGCTCTTCTGGCTTCTCTCGTCGAACACGGAGGCGGAAACGAAGATCCGCGAGGAAATCAAGTCGGTTTTCGGAGAGAAACTTGGGGTTTTCGGGGAGGAGGAGTGCGACAAGCTCGTTTATCTCCATGCGGCGATTTGCGAGACGCTTAGGCTCTTTCCTCCGATAGCGCTCGAGAACAAGAGCCCGGTGGAGGGGGACGTTTTGCCGAGCGGGAACGAGGTGGGAAGGAACGCGAGGATAATTGTGTCTTTTTACTCGACGGGGAGGATGGTGAGCGTGTGGGGGGAGGACTGCATGGAGTTCAAGCCGGAGAGGTGGTTGCTGCCGGGAGGAGGAGGGGTGAAGAGCGAGTCGTCGTACAAGTTTCCGGCGTTCAACGTGGGGCCGAGGGCTTGCCCGGGAAAGAAGATGTCGTTTATCGAGATGAAGATGGTGGCGGTGTCGATCATACATAGGTATCATGTCGGGGTGGTGGAGGGGCATAGGGTTTCTCCGAGGGACTCGATTATGCTCAAGGCGAAACACGGGTTGATGGTAAGGTTATCCAAGGTTCAATAGTCTAAATCCGCGGCATGATTTTATTTTCTAATGATTTAATTTGGATGTATACCACAAAAAAAAATTAAAAAAATACTATGTTATTTTTCCTTGCGAATATTAATGACGAAATCGAGTTTTACGACTCGGGATTCATTTGTGACCCTAATTGTGTTTCTTTTAATTACACATACTAATAATTAAGTACTAGGAGTAGTACTATAATTCTTAATTGAGTATTTGGTACATGCTCTAAAATTACAAAAATAGCTACTTAAACGTACAACGAACATGTGAATTGAATAAGTTTAATTGTACGTACCATATATATTATATAGTAATTAATGAAAAACGTAGTACAGTACGCTTTCTAAGTACATTATATCTTATTCTAAGTACTAGCAATATTCAAGGCGGGCCTAAAACATAATATTATCTTGGTCACATGTGTGTATTGGGCTCAAATTATTTTTAATCACTTCTAAACTAAAAAAATATGATAACGATATTTAATTTTCTTAAATTAATGATAAAATAAGGTATAATAAATAAATTTATTAAAGTAAATATACAACTAATTTGAAAAAAATTAAGAGTTTGTGTGCGACAGTGTGAGTGAAGTAAGCAACACATATACTAAAATGAGGTTTGACAACGGGTGGAATACTTAGTAATATAATAATATTATGTAGATAGTACTCGTATATAATTGCACGTCCTCAATAAAGTACAAATTTTGCTTACAAAACGTAATCAATGAAATTATCTTTTGCATTACAGAGATTAACATTTTCAATATTCTATTCTTCTTAAATTTCAATAAGAGATACAGTATTTAAGCATTAATTTATCATCCCCCAAAGAATCTAAAAATCAAAAGAAAGATTCTCCGGATCCAGCACTATGTTGAAATTATGAATGTAGTAAACTTGAATGTAGGTTCTTAGAGTAATATGAAAAGTTATGTATCTAGAATATGATAAGTCTTTTATCATATTTAATATTGTACTTGAAAAGTCACAAACGACATTATAAATAGTCGTGTGGAATAAGAACTCTTTAGGGGTGTCATTCGACACCTGAATAATATTTTATGATGACTTACCCCTCTCTTCAAGAATTACTATATGGGTCACTCTAAAAATTCTAACATGTTATCAGAGCCACCTTTTGTTTAAAAACCCTTCTTACTCTTCTATTCAATTGACGACTATGAGTCGATCTTTCTAAAAACCCTCAAAATTGCCAAAATTGGTTCAAGGCTAGAAAATCGTAAAAACTAGTCTTCCCAACATGTTTGCAAAGTAATCCTTGTTGGATGTGAGTGTTCCAAAGCAGGAGACATTCGTATCTCAATCAAAATGAGATATAACAAAGAGGGAGTAAAAACAAAAGGAAGAGTTCGGAGGAGCTGCACAACAATTGTAGCGTAAAAACAATCGTAAAGGTAACAAGCCGATGCAAGAGCTTTGTTTCTTTATGTGCCAAAGGGTGAAACCGATCCATTCTTGAAGATCAACAAAATCTCGAAGAAGTGCATCAAAGTTTACAAGCATTCAAGTTTAAGGAGGAGTGTTGAAATTATGAATGTAGTAAACTTGAATGTAGGTTCTTAGAGTAATATGAAAAGTTATGTATCTAGAATATGATAAGTCTTTTATCATATTTAATATTGTACTTGAAGAGTCACAAACGACATTATAAATAGTCGTGTGGAATAAGAACTCTTTAGGGGTGTCATTCGACACATGAATAATATCTTATGATGACTTACCCCTCTCTTCAAGAATTACTATATAGGTCACTCTAAAAATTCTAACACACTACTACATAAGAACATACTAGTAATTATTTTGGACATTAGTCTTTCCCTCCAAATTTTAATGAATTATCTCTTTGAATATATATATATATGTATATCCTCTCTCATATTTTACACAATTTCATTAAACTTTAGCCTTCTCTTCTTGAAGTTGCTATCCAGATTTTATATGTAGTAAGTGAAAGGATTTGATGATTAAAACATGAAAGAGAAAATAAAGGTGAAAGCTTTATGCAGAAAACATTCTACATATGGATTGCCATTAAAGGATATATTCAGCTCAAAGCTGCAGACAATACAATAACAGCTTATATATATGACACAGCTAAACCCTAGCTACATATCCTATGAACTAGAATAGGCCACGTGTAGGATATCCAGAGGTCGAGCTAGAAGCCAAAATATACAGCTCATGTACTGGTTAATGAGCTGTAGCCAATGAGAATTATAAAAAGGTAATTAGGGTTTAACCATGCACTTATTATCTCTAACATTCCCCCTCAATTGGAGCGAGGAGAGAGACGCCACAGTTAGCTTGTACCTCATCCGAGTGAACAATTGCTGAGAGAGTGGCTTAGTTAGAACATCTGCAGTTTGATCAATGGATGGAACAAAGGATACTTTAAATACTTTCTTCTGCACCAGGTCTCTAACAAAATGCATGTCAAGTTCAACATGTTTTGTTCTTGCATGAAATACTGGATTAGCAGCCATAGACATCGCGCTTTGATTATCAATCCAGATTGTGGGAGAGGTGGAAGCAGACACTTTGAGTTCAGACAATAGTCCCTGCAACCAGACCACCTCTGAAGCAGCATTAGCTAGACTTCTATACTCAGCCTCGGCTGTGCTTCTGGATACAGAGGATTGTTTCTTGGAAAACCATGAGACAATATTAGAGCCAAGAAAGGTGCACGAGCCAGAGATCGATTTTCTGTCATCTATGTCTGAGCCCCAATCAGCATCACAATAGGCAACTAGGTTAAAATCAGCTGATGGAGTAACAAGAATACCATGATCAATGGTACCAGACAGGTATCTGAGAATTCTTTTAACTGCCTGCCAGTGAGAGTCAAGAGGATGATGCATGAATTGGCAGACTTTATTTACAGAGTATGCAATGTCAGGGCGAGTTAAGGTAACATATTGCAGTGCACCCACTATGCTTCTGTATGATGTACTATCCAAAACAGGTTCACCTTGAGTTTTGGAGAGTTTGAGTGAAGATACCATAGGTGTTGGGGTACCTTTAGCCAGAGACATCCCTGATCTCAATAATAGATCTCTTATATATTGACCTTGGTGAAGATGAAGGCCAGTAGCAGTGGGAGTGACTTCAATTCCCAGAAAATGGTGAAGAGGTCCAAGATCTTTCAAAGAGAACCTAGTATCCAAAATTTGAACCAGAGAGTTAATCCCAGAAGAGTCACTCCCTGTGATTAGTATATCATCCACATATACTAATAACCAAATACATCCAGAAGTAGAGGATTTATAGAATAGAGAGGCATCCGATTAACTGGAAGAGAAACCTAGTTGCAGAAGAGTGTGTTTGAGCTTGTCAGACCAAGCTCTTGGGGCCTGCTTCAGGCCATAGATAGCCTTTGACAACTTGCATACTGGAATCTGGGAGGAGTTGAAACACACTTCAAATCCAGGAGGTTGTTGCATATATACATTTTCCAGTAAATCTCCATTTAAAAAGGCATTGTTGACATCTAATTGTTTTATAGACCAACCCTTTGTAACAGCTATGGAGATAACAAGTCTGATTGTAGTTGCTTTGACAACTGGACTGAATGTTTCAGAAAAATCAAACCCTTGCACTTGATCATAGCCTCTAGCAACCAGCCTAGCCTTGTACCTAGCTACACTTCCATCAGCATTTGTCTTAATTTTGAATATCCATTTGCAACTGATAATCTTCTGATGAGATGGAGGTTCACACAAGGTCCATGTCTTGTTTTTGAGCAAGGCTAAATACTCTTCTTCCATAGCCTTTTTCCAGTGAGGATGCAACAAAGCTTCCTTGAAAGAGGAAGGAGTCTGCTCACTGAGATGAGATTGAAACACCTTAGGTTTCAGAGAGCCTGTTCTGGACCTTGTGACCATGTGGTGGGTACCTGCAGGACACAAAGGAGCACTAGAGGCACCAGGATTAGCAGCATTGTCAGGTACACTATCATGACATATTGGTAAATCCACATAAAGAGGAATGGTAGAGTTGCTGGAAGCTGAGGTAGGTATAGAGACAGGTGTATGATGAGAAGTAGAGGAGCTAGAGGATGATTTTGAATTCACAGGAGTGTGAGAGAGAGACTGTGGAACGGGTGAGAAAGCCTGGTCAGAGGGATTTGGAGAATCAGATGAGAGAGAGGGATTGTTAATTTCTGTATTTTGATTTGAAGTGTGATGAATGATAGGTGGAGGGCCAACACTCTGAGGTATATTCTGAGTTAAAGTGTTTATAGGTTTTGAGTTGGTAGAGAAGGGAAAACTGGTTTCATCAAAGATCACATTTCTGGAAATTATGATTTTGCCTGAAGGTAGGAGAATTTTATAGCCTTTGTATTTGCTATTGTAACCAATGAAAGTGGAGGGTAGGGATCTGTATTGGAGCTTGTTTTTATTAAAAGGTCTGAGATTGGGATAGCAAAGGCAACCAAATGTTCTGAGATGAGTATAAGAAGGCTTTGTTTGATATAACAGTTCAAAAGGAGACTTGAAATTAATGACTTTGGATGGAGTTCTATTGATGAGATACACTGCTGTTACAAAGGCATCATCCCAGAACTTCATAGGTAGGTTAGAATGAGCCAAAAGTGACAGACCTACCTCTACAACATGCCTATGTTTCCTCTCAGCTAGGCCATTTTGTTGTGGTGTATAAGGACAAGACATCCTATGAGTAACCCCATTCTTTTGAAGAAAGTTGGTCAGACCAATGAATTCTCCCCCTCCATCAGATTGTACAGCTTTAATGGTTGTTTTAAATTGAGTTTGAACAAGGGTAAAGAGATGTGAAAAGGCAGTAGATACCTCAGATTTTGTTTTAAGTAAATAGATCCAAGTGAATCTGGTGAACTGATCAATAAAGGCAACATAATATATGAATCCATTTTGTGATTTATAAGGTGAGGGACCCCATACATCTGTATGAATTAGGTCAAAAGGTTTGTGATAAACAGAAGTAGAAAGATTGTAAGGGAGGGCATAGACTTAGCTTTCAAACAAGAATCACAAATGGAGTTATCATTGACATTCAAAGAGTCATTACATAATTTTCCAAAATCAGATCCTAGTGCTATCTTAACAACTTTATTTGAAGCATGACCAAATCTTCCATGCCACAAGGAAAGACTGGACTTGACTTTATTCACTAGGAGAGCTGAGGAAGCTGAAGGGATTGACTGAGTAGACTGAAAAGTTGAAGTTGAATTGATGGAGTGGTGGACAGGGTGAAGGTCAAACTTATACAAGCCTTGATCAAGAATGCCTTGGAGTAGAACTTTGTGACTGGCCTGATCCTTAACAAAACAAGAATGAGGGTGAAACTCAAAATAGACTTTGTTGTCTTTTGAAAATTGAGAGACACTAAGAAGGTTTTTGGCAATATTAGGAACATGAAGAAGATCAGTAAGAGTAAAACAATGGCTAGATGTGGATTTAACAGTGGATTTTCCAATATGTGAGATAGTCATACCTGAGCCATTTGCAATCTGGACTCTGTTGCTTCCATTGTATTCTGAGGCAGTGGTCAAATTGTTGAACTCATTTGTGAGATGATTAGTGGCACCAGAATCAGCAAACCAATTTCCATCACCTCCATCATTTTCAGTGTAGTTATAGGTAGAGGCACCTTGATTAGCATTGTATGCAGTGATATTCTGACTTGAGTTGTTTTGGTTAGGTTCAGCAGAGGGTCCATAAGAAGAGTCAAACCTATAATAACACTTGTCTGCAGTGTGGTTTGTGTAGTTACAGATTTGACAGGGACCAGTTCCCCTTCCTCTAGCTGCACCTCTTCCCCCTCTTCCTCTTGCAGGTGACCTTCCTCTACCTCTTGCATTGTTGTTGCCTCTCCCTCTGCCATATTGAGAGTTTGAGCTGCTATTAGGTGCAGCTAGAGGAAGGGGAACTGGTCCCTGTCAAATCTGTAACTACACAAACCACACTGCAGACAAGTGTTATTATAGGTTTGACTCTTCTTATGGACCCTCTGCTGAACCTAACCAAAACAACTCAAGTCAGAATATCACTGCATACAATGCTAATCAAGGTGCCTCTACCTATAACTACACTGAAAATGATGGAGGTGATGGAAATTGGTTTGCTGATTCTGGTGCCACTAATCATCTCACAAATGAGTTCAACGATTTGACAGGGACCAGTTCCCCTTCCTCTAGCTGCACCTCTTCCCCCTCTTCCTCTTGCAGGTGACCTTCCTCTACCTCTTGCATTGTTGTTGCCTCTCCCTCTGCCATATTGAGAGTTTGAGCTGCTATTAGAGTTGTTGAATTTCTTTTGAAACTGAGCAGCATTTGCAGAGGGATTTGAGCCTTCAACATTCACAGGTGAAGGATTTAGACTCTCCAACCTGGTTTCATAACTCATTAACATGGAGTACACTTCTCTCAACCTGCAACTCTCTGATCTGGAGGTTATGGCCACTACAATAGGATCAAAATCACTTCCTAAGCCAGCAAGGATTTGTAAGATTTGATCCTCCTCTGAGATTTTGTGCCCTGCTGACTGAAGCAAATCACAACAGTTTTTGACTTTATTAAGATAGTCTCTAACAGATAAAGCTCCCTTTTTGATAGTGCTAAGTTGCAGCTTGTATTGCATCTTCTTGGCTGCGGATTGAGAGCTGAAATTCAGATCTAGGGCTTCCCAGATCTGAGCTGATGTTTCCAGACCAACCATCATAATGAGTAAGCTTTCTGAGAGAGAGGACAAGATCCATGAAGCCAACAGCTGATCTTGTCTGCACCAGTGAGTATATTCTGGATTTGGTTCAACCTTGTTTGTATCTGGATTGAAGGTGACCTTTCCTGGTGCTTCATCTTGCCGGAGAAAGCTTTCCAAGCCATATCCTCTAATGGCTGTAGATATATGCATTTTCCAAAGCAGATAATTGTCTTCATTTAACTTAATGGAGATAAGCTGGTGTTGGGGATGAATGAGGTTTCCATTCTGATTTTGAATGGAGTTTTGTGAGCCCTCTGATGATGATCTCTCACCACTCATCTTGGAGACACGTGCTTAGCTCCTACTGCTTGTTGATGGTGACTTGAGGTTGATCCGGTCCCAGCTCTGATACCATGAAAGGATTTGATGATTAAAACATGAAAGAGAAAATAAAGGTGAAAGCTTTATGCAGAAAACATTCTACATATGGATTGCCATTAAAGGATATATTCAGCTCAAAGCTGCAGACAATACAATAACAGCTTATATATATGACACAGCTAAACCCTAGCTACATATCCTATGAACTAGAATAGGCCACGTGTAGGATATCCAGAGGTCGAGCTAGAAGCCAAAATATACAGCTCATGTACTGGTTAATGAGCTGTAGCCAATGAGAATTATAAAAAGGTAATTAGGGTTTAACCATGCACTTATTATCTCTAACAGTAAGCAGCCCGAGCTGAGCTTCTGGGCTCGAATAGTTTTTAGCCGGGACTCGGACCATAAACAAAATATGAGAGGATCGATTCGCACAAGATCTAATCTAATGGATCAATTAAATTAGTTTTTATTAAATCACTATGCCGTGAATATTAACTCACCCGGTCATAATCCTTTTACGAATATATGAACATACAAAAACACAAATAATCGAAAAACAAACACATAAGACAATGTTCAAGATAAGTTTGGATAGTACCGGCTAGGCTGCTACAACAACGAATACTGTTCGGGCCAGAATATATATGTGTTTCTTTATAAAATGAATAAAAAAGATTACAAATCACTAATGATAATCAATTAATACTATATATTATTGGAGAATATATTCGACTCACTATAAATCCACTTGTTGTGTTTCGCCAAATAGGTTGAAATTAGCCCACGAGTGAGAGAGAGTATTAAAGAATATATTAAACTCGATCACTATAAATGTCAAGTCGGTCAACTTCTTTGACAGTTCGAGTTTTTAGATAAAACGACTTCTAACAATAACTTCTCTTCTCAGGTGTAAGAAATTTTCGTTCTAACGTTTATTAATATCTCAAGAAAAAGAATTAAGTATTAAGCTCTCATACTTTTCAAGCTTATATATATATAACTCTAGCCCATGTTTCGAACCTAAAAACTTCTTTTTATAGTTGTTTAAGAGTTTAAATTATTAATTGTAGTAAAAATAATTTTTTTCTTACAAGGATTATATATATTGTCTTTTGAATAGCCCAAATTATAATATAAGTAGGGGGTGTTCAAAATAAGGACATGATGGGTTGTTATGGTTCGATCTGGTTTCGTAAAATTTCGAAATGATTGATACAAGTAAAAAATTGAGATTTTGATTTTCGGCTCGCAGGTTTTCAATTTTTTACTGTAAATTCTGATTCAAACCGGATTGATCCAAATATATATAATTTATTTTTTAATTATATAATATTATCATATATTTTAAAAATAACTTGAAAAAGAATTTTATGTTCAATTATTCTACTTATCAAATACACACAAGTTTTTTATTAACTGAAATTTCATCTATATATAATTAAATCGTTCTAATATTTAATATTACTAATATAAAAAATAATAAAAAACAATATATATATATATATATATATATATATATATATATATATATATATATATTACTAAAATATTTTACTATCTACTAATTGAATATATTTAAAAATTAATTTAAAATATTATTTTATACTATATAATTTATTAATTTTTTTTTATTTTTATTTTATCCAGTCTAAAATTAGAACGAATCAAAATTTACAAGTTGGATTTAGTCCATACCGTCATTGTTTCGCTTCGATTTCCGATTTGTGATTTGTCATGATTCTGATTCCGATCACATCCGGTTCGGTCCGGTAGTGAACCGATTAACACTCCTAAAGATAAGTATTGAGAGGGATATTCAAATTTTTGTAAGTTTAAAAAATTAAGCTGATCTTGCCAGATTTTACTCCTTGTTAGGAAACTTTCTGTTGATCATAACTACTACATACCGCGCACACCTAGTTATACAAAAAACTGTTTACTATGCGTACAAGATTGATTGGCGTTGTTGTATATTAGTGATATTAAAATCTGAACATATTTTCACACAGACTATTCAGATCGGTCAATTGAGCCATGCAGACCCCCAAGAAAATAGAGTCGTCTTGTATTTTAGGGTTTTTCATGAACACCCACTCATAAACTCATAATTTATCCTCTATCGACAGGTATGTCAATAACATATACTCAATCCGTCCTACATATTTTCATAATTTTTGTATGATATTATCATATGTATTGGACAGAAAAAAAAAAGTCAACGTTGACATATGACTATTTCTGTGGTACAGTCATTTCATTCATTTGTATATCTTATAAATTGAATGTCTTTAATTAAGGGAGTTTACTTGATGTTTTTATATACAAGTTGTTGACATGCTTGAAAATAAAAATTACAAACAATTTATACACAATTCATTTGATAAAAAATATAAACTTTGAAGGTGGTTCCACAATTCATTTGATAAAAAATACTCGTATAAACTTTGAAGGTGGTTCGATATCTGTCAAACACCATGTCACGGTCTTTCTTTCTTTAAGAAATTCAATATATATTTATTTTTGATAGACACATGCAATCGGGTGTACAAATTATAACAAGATAGACTTAATTAGCAACTCCAAATTTAACGAAATTCATACAATTCATTTTGACAAAAAATGTAACTTTCGAAGTGGTTCGATATCTGTCAAATGCCACATCGCGTTCTTTCTTTAAATAAATTATTATATATTTTGGATAGGCCACATGTAGCCGGGCATACAAATTAAAAACAACATAGGCTTAGCTATTCCAAATTTAACGAAGCAATGTTTAAATCTTGAGTGTGAGATATCTTTGGCAGAACACATGCACTGGGATGATAAACGTGCATAAGAAGAAATAGACTAAGACAAGTCATACAATTTCTTTTACATTAAAAGGAATAGACGTAGACAAGTAATCACTCTTTTTTTTTTTGGCTTCCCATATTATATATATAGGAGAGTATTTGGGATTTATTAAGAAAATTAATAGTACAGCATATATAGTTTTTCAACTCGGGCAGGTTTCGCCAACTACTATAATTATGACTCAGTCGTACAATAACATATGCGCAGTATTAATGTATGCGTACGCTTTCCCAACCATATCTTGGTTCGGAGATCTACCTTTTAAATATTTGACGAGAAAATTGATGAGTTGGGTTCAGCGTGTTTTTTTACCGATTATCTAGTCACAAACCCTATTCATCAAAAAACTATTAACAATAAATAAACTTACAATAATATACTCTTTATGTCCTAGAGTTATAGGCAAAGTGGTCAACGTTGACTTTTTGCAAAAGTTATGAAAAAATAATCAAAATATAATTTAACTATTAAATTTTATTTTAGTTATTTTTTCATAATTTTTGTATATTGTTTATTATATGTATTAGATTGACAAAAAAAATCAAACGTTGACCAACTGTGTCTATAGCTCTGGGACATATGGAGTATAAAACAGTAATAATCGGAAGATTACAAATAAAATTTAGAAAAAATGTTCGTAGTATATGGAAAAGGAATTAGGGTTATACAACGGTACGTTAATCTTGCGTCGATACGTGGACAAAAAAGGGATGGTTGATCGAACTTAAGGATAAAATTTCATTCTGGATCGTGGATGATTAATTTGTTTTTTTTTTTTATCTTCTGTGATCGTGATGATCTTGAATTCTATGATGTTCTCTCTCCATCTTCTATGTCTTCAATAAATATACATGCATGTGATTTGTGTGCCGCTGGATGGATGGGGGTCGCTTGCGCGATATGGATTTTACCAACTTGCAGTGTCGTCCACATGGTATAATTAGTCATATCTTATTTCGTTAAATGTCGAATCGATCTTAAATTTGGACACCATATTCACGACTTTTTGTTCTTCCAATTGATAGTTCATATTTTTCAAATATTGCCGGATGGAGTGGGGATTGTGGGAGATATGTACGTGCCTGAAAACTCACAAGTAATTTTGATTTTGAAACAATTTAATTGATCATTTTAAAAACATATATACTTACTGTGTCTCAAACTAATGATCACCATTCTTTTGTAAATTATAAATGAAATGTGATAATTAGTGTTGTTGGGTTATTTAAGTTCGAATTGATTTAAACTGCAATAATCTGAATTGTTATAAATTAACAGTGTTAACTCTAAAATCTTCGATTTAGCCGGGCTAGCCTGTGGGTTTGGCAATGAGACTCAAATTATATATAAAGAGTTCTTTTTATTTTTATTCCCATTTTTCTTCGTTGATTTATTGCAACTTTTGCCATATTAAGAGCATGTGCATGCAGCAGTTGTTTTTCAAAAGTGTCTTTCTTCGTGATTACGTGCCCATTTTTTAAAGGGGTGAAAGTTGTAGAATGGCCTCCGTATGTAGAACCTGACAAGGGGTGAGTTTGGTGAGTGCCTAGTTATTTTTTATTTTTAATTATCATTAAAATGATACTATTATTATTATCTCAGTTTTTTTAATAAATAGGTATCCTTAAATTAATATTTTATTCTAAGAAGTTATATGTTTATAAATACAAATAATGTATATTAAATTATTAATAAATTATTCCTTCAAATCTTTAGAAATCACACTATTTTTGTAATTTACAAAAGAGGTATGATCATATCTAAAATACAATTTGCAAATTCCTAAAAAAAAACAATTTATTTTTCTAATTTAAAATACAATTTTACACATTTATTATTACTTTTTAATTTAAAAATACATTTTTATCACTTAATGTTTTGTAAAAAAAAATATTTTTCTCAAGTACCATAAATTTGCATGAATAGTTGGGAGAGATAGTATGATAAATGATAATCCCTTAATTAGAGTATCATTAACAAATGATACAATTAAATACAAAAAATAATAACATTAGTTTGTTATTATAATATTTTTGAAATCTATTTATTTCACTTTATTTATAAATAAAAATTACATATTATATGCATGTTGTACTCAAAATGTGTAGCATAAATAGAACTCATAATATAATACAATTTTTTTTTTTTAATTTTCACGCTCAAAATAAAAGTTCTACTTTTAATACAACAAAAAGAGTACTTACTATATAAAAATAAAATATTATAGAAGTATTTAGGAAAAAGTTTCTTATAATTTATAATATTTTAACTTACAATACATAAATTTTCGTTTAGAATTTAATATTTAATTTTAATAATTTTTTTATTTATTAGATTAATTAAAAATTATAATTACATAATCCTTATACAGTAGTACCTCATATTCCTTAATTTAGACATATAAAATATCATAATTTTTTTCTTCTAAAATACTAAAATAATTTTGTAAGTATAGTTATAAAATCAAACCCTAATTTGAAATTAATAAGTAAAAACAAATTATATCACAAGGCAACAAATATAATAAGACAAAAGTAGTATTAATATCTACAAATTGTCTGTTTTACAAAACTATTAATAGGAACTTTGACTTATATAAGAACTCTTTTCCTAGTTGGTTTAGTTCTCTTCAAAAAATATAGTTATCGATCAATTTATCGATCAAGAGATCAAAAATTAAATTACTCATAATTTATTATGCTCCAATTCTATACTTCTAGCCCCAAAAACCTAAAGAAAGCTAACGTTGTTCGTGGTTGTGGGAGGCCTCGTAAATCATCAAGTCACGTCGATGATGTTGTTCGTAAATCCTCGACTTGTAATATCTTGAGTGTCCGAGTTCCAAAAAAAAAAAAACAAGATCAAATATTGTTGAACGTGTAACCGTAAGACAAGATGATGATGATTATAGTATTAATCAAGTTTAGACACGTTGGCATCTCAACCTATTTCTGAATATATTATCGAAGGTCCTATCACGAATAATGTTTGATAATTGCTTGGTGAAGAATTTCTTTGAAGATATTCCACAACTGGACGATTAAAATTGTTTTATATTATATTGTAATATATTTATTAAATAATTTTATATTTTTACCATTAATTAATTTCTATAATGATTTGTTTATAAGCTCGGTTAATTATGTCAATATAGTATATGACTAAAGTTAGGTTCCTTCAATGTTTTTTTTTTTTGGGTAAAGTTGTTCCTTCAATGTTGTTGCCACACGTTAAACTGCTAGATGTAGTTGGATTGACTTAAGATGCATGCAATTAGTATATCTAAGGATGACAATCGAGTCGGTTCACTTGATCGATTTTGATCTAGCCCATTCGAGTTGTCGGCCTCTTTCGATTCAAACTCGATTTTTTTAGTTAAAAATATTTAACTTTAATCTTATAACATTTTGTTAGAGGGCTCGCCCACTTACTATAATATGATGTCATCGTAATAATAATTAATGATATTATATACTCCTTTTGTTCCAATACATATGGTCCTAAGACTCAGGACTTATTATGACCATAGGTACAGGACAAAGGTAATACAAGATTTTAGATACGATTCCTACGAGTTCAAAAATGGCACTTTGTCTGCTTGCATATATATATATATATATATATATATATATATATATATATATATATACTTGGTTTTTTGCGATTCAGATCGATAGATTTTGATACCATTTGTAAATAAGAGTCTGGAGTATATAAGATTCGTTCCAAGTGCGATCAATCTAGGGGTATATACAGTAAGTTAATTTGAAGTGCAGAAAAGTCGTACCGGCATAAGCATTTAATGCATATATATTGAGCAAGTGCCAACAATGGTATAGGACGGTGTAAAGGCTACCCGTTTTCTTTCTTCAAATAAATAAATAAAGGGGTACCACAATATAATGATCACTTGTGTTCATATCGAAATGAATCGAAACCTAGCTCTTTGGGAAGACGTACTCATCAATAAGTGAATTGTAAAGTTTTAACGCTATAATATCACGTTAAAAACTGCATCGACTAACAGCTCGCACAGTATTGTTAAATATACTATATTGGACAACTTGATATTTATATTAGTGACTTTGAATATAATTTCCAATAATCAGCATACAATGTTTTGTTAGAGTTGTTTCAAGCGATGTTGAATATGTAACGACCTAAATATACTTGACGGCCGGTATTATGAATCATTCATAGGAAGAATAGTAAAAACATCTCTTTTTGGCATTGATAGGTAATGGGATTGCAGTACATATAATAATGACCCCCAACAAGTTAGGTCTAATTTCATGCAATGCTGTAGTAATAAATAATCAGATGCGTATACATATGGATGTGTATATATATATAAATACACATGTTCACTAAGGGCAAAGAATCACACAAAATAAACCAACCGAAATGGCGGCCGCTATCTTTGATTATTACAACAACTACCAAATGAATACTATCTTTCTCATCATCATCATCATCCCTCTCTTCCTCCTCTACCTCTTCCTCCTCAAGAGCCGCTCCTCGGCCCCCACCGACTGGCCGGTGGTCGGAATGCTCCCGGCCCTCTACCTCAACGCCCACCGCTTCCACGACTACATCACCCAAGTCCTCATCGACTCCGGCGGCACCTTCGAGTTCAAGGGCCCACCTTTCACCAACACCGACATGCTCCTCACGTGCGATCCCTCCAACATCCAACACATCTTCACCAAGCGCTTCCTCAACTACCCTAAAGGCGACGACTTCCACAAGATCTTCGACATACTCGGCCATGGCATCTTCACCTCCGACTTCAAGCTCTGGGAGCTCCACCGCAAGGCCACCATGTCCCTCATCAACGGCCCCGACTTCTACCCTTCCGTCCAGAGGAACGTCCTCCGCAAAGTCGAGGCCGGCCTCGACCCCTTCCTCGATCGATTTTCCGAGACGGGAGCCGCCTTCGACGTGCAGGACGTCCTCCAGAGGTTCGCATTCGACGTTATCTGCCAGCTCTTTCTAGGGCACGATCCGCTAAGCCTCTCGCTCGATCTCCCGAACGTCCCGTTCGAGAAGGCCTTGGGAGATGCACTAGAACCTCTTCTCTATAGACACATCGTGCCCGATCAAGTTTGGAAGATACAAAGGTGGCTCAACGTCGGCAAAGAGAGGATACTCACGGAATCTTGGAAGGCCGTCGACGATTTCATATGTCCTCGCGTTGCTTCAAAGGATAACGAGGAACTCGACATCTTCAAGTCTTTCAGGAAAGCGTACGAGGAGAGTGGGGAGCTAGGGTTTCCCGGGGACTTGAACGAGTTCTTGAGGGACACGTTTCTAGGGCTCATGTTCGCCGGGAGAGACAGCTTGAGCACCACGCTGACGTGGATGTTCTGGCTGATCTCGTCGAGCCCAGCCGTGGTGAGGAAGATCCGAGAGGAAATCAAGTCGGTTTTCGGAGAGAAGATAAGGTTTTCCGGGGAAGAAGAGTGCGAAAGGCTCGTTTATCTCCACGCGGTTCTTTGCGAGACGCTCCGGTTGTTCCCTCCGATCGCGCTCGAGAACAAGAGGCCGGTCGAGGAAGATGTTTTGCCGAGCGGACATAAGATCGGCCGGAACGCGAGGGTAATAGTGTCTTTTTACTCGACGGGGAGGATGGAGAGCGTGTGGGGGGAGGATTGCATGGAGTTCAAGCCGGAGAGGTGGTTGTTGCCCGGGGAAGGAGGGATCAAGCACGAGACGTCGTACAAGTTTCCGGCGTTCAACGTGGGGCCGAGGACGTGTCCAGGTAAGAAGATGTCGTTGATCGAGATGAAGATGGTGGCGGTGTCGATCATACATCGATTTGACGTGCGGGCGGTGGAGGGGCATAGGGTTTCGCCGAGGGAAGCGGTTATTATCAAGGCGAAAAACGGGGTGATGGTCACGTTATCGAGGGTTGATGGGTCGTCGTAGTATGCCGGCGGCCGAGGATGAGGATTCCGATCAACACGTACTATACTATGGGAGTGCATGCATTTGCAATATTAATTTGGACGTCTACCTACAAAAAACATCACGTGGTCATGTTTTATTTCGAATAAAGCCAAAATTATAGTATACTTTAGTGTTTCTTTTCGTCTCAAATAATTAATTATACATTTTTTTTTAAATGTATAATTAATTAAGACAAAAATAATACTCCATATAATTTAAGTTTTTTTGTAAGTTTGTTATATTTCCTAATTATTTGTACCATAATCAATTTCCTTTTGTCATGTAAAGATAAGATCGATAACTCTCTTCATTTTAGAAAAATAATTACACTTGCATATTTTGTGAAAAGAATTGTAAAAAAGTGTAAAAAATTAAAATATACTTAATATTCACGGAATCGTTATTTTACAATTACTACTCTCACATGCACATGCCTCCAAGACATTAATTATGGTTATTGAAATGGCTATTTTGTCCATGCTTGACATCAAAAATAGCTAAACAACAGAAATATATGTAAGTGCATTCCTGATTTGGACGGAAATAGTCGTATAATACTTGATACCAAACGGTCCAATTCAAAGAAATTAAAATATACTTCCTCCCCTCCATGACTAAGGACATGTTCTTTTGGACTGAAATTGACTGAACTGGACTGAACTGAACTTAAACGATCTGAACTAAATTGAATTGATTTTTTTATAAAAATAATAATAATTTTTATAAATTATTAAATATTTTTTAATAATATTATGACAATAACTAGATTTTATATTTAAAATTATAGATTAAAATTATGTTTGTTTATTAATTTATTTTAATTTATTTTGAAACGAATCGAACTAAACTGAAGTGATCTGAACTGAACTGAACTGAAGCGATCTGAACTAAACTGAACTGGACTGAAATTAAGTCCAAAATAAGAAGTCCAAAAGAAAAGGTCCTAATAGTCACATTTTCTTCATAAAATACAAAGAGAGTTTGACTATTTGTTAGGTTAAGAGAAAATATTGATTATAGAGTTTTGGGTGAATAGAATAAGATTGTACGTACCATATATAACTTATAAGTAATTAATGAATTGAACTATAGCTCCACCAGCCGATATTATCTCATGAAATTGCCACATGCATGATAGGGATTTTAATACAGTAGTATAATTAGGACTTCTCCTGCTGAATTTATTCTTAGTTCGCTTTAGTTCAATTTAGATTAATTAAGTTTAATTCAATTTAAACTTATTAAGTTCATTTCAATCGATTAATTTTTATTTTTTAATTTTATTTTTATTATTATTATTTCAATATTTTAAAATTAAATTCAATTGAACTTAAGTTCAATTGAATTCAAACCTATTAAATCTAGGTCAAACCTCTTAGATTCAGTACAATTCAGACTTAATTTCAGTTCACTCAATTTCAATTCAAAAGAACAGGTCATTACACTTTAAATGTTTGATTTTAAATCACTTAAAAAATTATTTTATTACTTCGTTTGTTTAAGACTTATTAACATTTTTTTTGTATTTTACAAAGAAAATGTGTTTATAAGTTTAAATTTGAATGAATGGACTCTCATTCTAAAATGTTTAAAAAATATTTTAAATAACTTAAAAATTATATAAAGATATTTTAAATGCATTTAAAATCATTTTAAATTTACTTTAAGACACTTTGAATGTTATATGATCATTTAAAAATTATTTTAAAATACTTTTAAATATTTAAAAGTATTTGAAATCATTTAAAAAATATTTTAATAAATTTTTAAATATTTGAAAGGTATTTTAAATTATTTAAAAATTAATGTCAGACATTTATATATTCAAAAGTTATTTCAGATCGCATAAAAATATTTTTAAGCAACTTAAAATGTTAAAAAAAGTATTTAAAATCACATAAAAAGTGTCTTAACACTTTACAATATTTAAATGGTAGTTCAAATTATTTTAAAAAAAAATTAAAACACTTTAAAACGTTTAAAGGATATTTTAAATTATTTTTATAAATTATTTTAAGATATTTTAAAATGTTTAAAATATATAACAAATATTTTTTCAAATATTTAATTGTTCACTTTTAAATCATTGTCAAATATATTTTTAAAATGTCTAATTTAATAAAAAATGCAAAAGTGTTAAAAACAAACAAACATTATTTTTCTATATTCATGCCGAACAAGCCTATAATAGTAGTATAATGTTTTACTATCATTTGTGTACAACTAATATTATTCTTTTTCTGCTTAGAGTCAAACCCTTTTAGTCCAACTCAAAATTAATTTATCGTCATAGTATAATTATAATACAGTATTTACCTAAAATCCGCAATTCGACCGTTGCAAAAAAATAAAATTCAAAAATGAAGGCGACGTTAAATACCAAAATTAAAAAACTTCATCACCCACAATTTATGCTCTGTTCTCCATCCTCTCTCTCCCACTACCAGGCAACATTAATGGATCCAAGTTCACAGGCACACCCGCTCCTCCAGATCGCGTCGAACCCGACCCACAAGCTCCTCCTCAAGCAATGGCTCAAGGAACAACACCTCATCCTCACCCGAATCTCCCTCAAAGAGACCCAACTCGACTCGACCCGAAAAGAGATCACCCACCTCTACTGCCTCTTCTTCCTCTTCCACTCCACCGCCCTCGTCCTCCTCTTCTGCGCCGATGAAGGCCTCTGCGCCAGATCGTGGGTCCCCTCCCTCTCCTCTCTCATCCTCTCCCTTGGCTTCACGTGGGCCGTCCGCTACAAAACCGACGCCGAGTTCCACCTGCAGAAGATGCTCGAGCGGGAAACAGAGGATTCTTCCCTCCTCGGAAAGTGCGTCGACGAGCTCAAGAGGAAAGGCGCCGCCTTTGACTTGCTCAAGGAGGTCGACGCCCTCCGCCGGGCCAAGAGCTTGCGGGTCGAGTCCAAGCCCGAAAGGAGATGGTCGGGCCGTGACTTCGCTACCCTGTTTCTCTTCACCGTCACGTGTTTCGTCTTGGCCCTTCAGAGGATCATACTCTGCCGATAAATAGTTTCTGCCTGATTTCAATTTGGGGATTTAGGGTTTCATTTTTAATTTTTGATTCGCAGAATCCCCTGTTCTGCGTTTTGAGGGAGATTTTATGACAAATAGAAATTCAAATATATAATAGCAATCCAAGAATTTTATTGTTTTGGAGTTTTATCACACACAAACAAAATACACACAAAAAGCATTGGACTATATCATCAATCATCTCCCCTCTCCGATTGGGTCGTGAAGCATCGGCTTGGCTGGGTTCATGGGCGAATACTCGGCTGTCGTGGTTACTGTATTTGCGTGAGAGTCGAGCATCGAGTTGTCGATTTCCGAAGCAAATGTAGTCGTGTCGTTAAATTTCCAGTCGGTCAGGTAGCCTGGTCTAGAGGTGACCGAAGGCACCTCGAAATCTCCGGAAAGCATCCCCACAACGCGAGACATTTGGGGTCGTAGAGCCGGGGCTGTTTGAGTGCACATCAGCGCGATGTCGATTATCCTTCTCAGTTCATCCGCATCGTAGTTGTTCAGAGTCGGGTCGGCCAGCTCGATTTCCTGCCCATTTTCGTGAAGATTCCAAGCCTGGAAATAGCAGAAATATTATGTTACAGCAAAAGTTGTAACCAAACCATCGGAAAGCATACATACCCATTCGAGTAGATATATCTTATCATCTCCCAAAGTCATGTCGGAATTCGGCCTCCCGCCGACAATCTCCAGAGCTACAACTCCGAAGCTGAATATATCGGCCTTTTCAGTTAGATGTCCGAGCATAGCGTATTCCGGCGCTAGATACCCGCTGCACGAGTCAACAACAAAGCAACAAAGTCGGTTAGGCAGAAAACAAAAATAACAACGATACCTATCATATTGTGGATCTTACTATGTGCCGGCAACCCGAGTGCTTATATGCGTCTTCTTGTCGTCGTAAAGTTTGGCCAAGCCGAAATCCGAGATTTTCGGGGTGAGGTCAGAATCGAGAAGAATGTTGCTAGCCTTCACGTCTCTGTGGACAATTCGAACTCGAGACTCCTCGTGCAGATACGCGAGTCCCCTCGCCACACCGAGGCATATGTCGCAACGCGTTGCCCAGTCGAGATATAGACTTTTAGTCCCTGTGTATACATGAATGATTTATTTATTTTTTTCTGGTAAATTCAACACAATGAAGGGTGTGTTAATGAATTACCAGGACCAAACAATATTTGATCAAGACTCTTGTTGACAAGGAACTCGTAAACGAGGAGGCGTTTGTCGCCCTCTATGCAGCAACCGTACAACTTCACGAGGTTACGGTGTTGGACAGCAGAAATAGTAACGATCTCCGCCACGAACTGACTTTTCCCTTGATGAGACGCCACTGACAATTGTTTAACCGCAACTACTCGCCCATCCCCAAGCGTTCCCTATATATATAGTTCAAACTTCAAAGTAAAATATTCCGCTCAACCGATCATAGTAATTACGTGGTGCTTACCTTGTAAACAGGTCCGAATCCTCCCTCTCCGAGCTTATTAGCAGGAACGAAGTCGTCAGTTGCAGCTTTGAGTTCGCCGTAACTTAACGTGTAAGGCCGTGTATCAATCCCCAATAACTCTGCGAAAATTCATGTTAGCCGTTAAGTACTCTAGAAAGAAACATTTACTGGTTTTTATTCGTTTCTTACCTTCATCCTCCAAGTCTCTCTGCCTTTTCCTTCTCCGGTAGACGACAAACAGCGCAACTAAACCAACCAGACCCACAGCAGCAAACGCAACAACAATCCCGACAATTATACCAGTCCGGTTCGTGCCACCTCCGGGAGGTACATTCGCAACAGTCGGCACAAAATCTGCATAATTAATTACCAATCAATATATACACACATACAAGATTCATTCAATTCACTTACTCGGTGTTGCGCTTATCGCCGAAATCAAAGGCCCGTACGATCCTTGAGCGGGCACGCAGCAAGTCCCCTTTCCCGCCCAAAACAAATGGACTTCGAAATGGTTATTCGTCACCAGGACACTGAATTGCTCGACGACAGCTCTCAAGGGGAATCCAGCTTCCCTCACTATATCGTAATCTCTCTGAAACAGATTCCCCTGGACATATATGTCGAAAACACGCCTCCCTAGACTCCTCCAAGACCTGGTGCCCAGGATTTGTGTCTCGGCGAACTGGAGCCTCACGGTGTAGTAACCGTTTTCCAGGCCCAGCCCGTAGTACCTCAACGACCCGGCTGAAATGCGCGCGTCTCTTAACATCTCCGAGTCGAGGGTGTTGGCGATCTGCGACTGGGAACTGGTCTGATACTGGGGGCTAATACTATCCCCAGGAAGGGCAGCATTGCTAACTCCCCACCTCCGCGATGAGGTCACGAAGTAAGTAGCTGGGCCCATGGTCGCGTTGTCCGCTTCATATTGGACCACCACCTGGTCCAAAGTACTTATGGGCCCGCCGCCACTGTTGACGGCAAAGCTGGAATCTGTTTACCGAAAAAAAAACCCGATCAATGTCAATGCTAGTCGAACGTAGTCAGAACTGAACGGTGTGACTTACAGATAGGGTTCCCTCGATTGCACGGAAAATTTCTCTGGAGGCAATCCAATCCGAAAGGCAAAGCGCTTCTGTTTGAACCTCTGATGTTAAAGTTGTTGGAAACCAAATTACTACACCAGAGAAAAACGTAAAGATGTCAGTTTCAGGCTTTCAGTCACCTTAAAAAAACGAGTCGATCATACGTACAGTTGTAAGTTTCGATCGCTGACCCAAGAAGGAAAGCTCCCGGATAACCCGTTGTACGATAAATCTCTGCAAGCCGATGAAAAGAAATATTATAGGAACGGTAATGGGAGTTCAAAGGTAAGAAATACGAATACTCACATGTTAAGAAGAGATGTACTTCTTCGGGACGGCAGTGCACCGGATAACTGGTTGTTACCTAGAAACCTTATTAAGGTCGAAAACAACAAAACAATTTATCACTGCATTTTTCATCGTGGAGCGGCGCAAAGTTATAGTGAAGAATGAATTACAAGTTGGTGAGAGAGGTGAGGTTGAAAAGCGAGTCTGGCACGTTTCCTGTGAAATAGTTGAAGCTCAAATCCCTGAAACATACAAAGAAATTCGGGCTGTTGGAACACAGTACGAAAAATACCGTAAGGTGGCAATGGTGATATGTGTACTTACAGCAGTGTCAAACTTCGAAATGCGCCGAAAAACGAAGGCACGGCGCCAGATATATTGTTGTTCCGCAAAACTCTGCCACACAAAATAAAAGGTGCCGTTTTCAAGAATCGTCGATGAAAAAGGCTTATTACAGTTTGAAAAAGGCCTTACAAGGTGGATAGAGACGTCAAGCCTCTGAGGAAGTCAAGCGAAGAGCTCCCGTTAGATAGATCACTTATTCTCCTAAACATATCATATCATCTATGATCAAGAAGGCTTCACAGAAAAATAAACAAAAAGAAAAATACACAGAGAAAAGAAGGGAATTATATTATAACTAACTCACAAGTCATTCAAAGAGGTTAAGTTGGAAAATGTTTGCGGTATCGGACCTTCAAATGAATTCCCTTGAAACCTCCTGTAGACGATCAAAATGAGTGAGCTTGAAAAACGAAGAAGCTAGAAGAAGAAGATTGACAGCACAATTAGTATATATGAAGTAAACTGGATTTTGGTCTCACAGTTGAACGAGGCTGGACCAACTTCCGATGAAATTAGGTATCCGGCCAATGAGATTATTGTCCGATGCCCACCTGATCAAAACCCACAACAGTCATTTTAAAGTGCATGATCAATGTTAGTAGGATCAGATAAAGACAGTTTTTTTTCTTAGCGGTGATCTTACATTCTCTCCATGCTCCGTAGATTAGAAAATGATGCCGGTATTGGACCACTTACTCCAGAACTATCAAAGTATCTAACAAGATGAAAAAAAAAACAATAAAAGAAATGGTAAAAACATCTCGATTTTATATCAAGAAAAACACGAGGTGCAATATCTTACATTTGCGTAAGCCTTGTTAAACTCCCGAGCACGGATGGCAAAGGGCCGGTGAAGTTGTTTGTGCCTAAGGACCTGCACCATATATAATTTCGAATAGATTAGATGCATAACCTGAAGCTAAGTTCTCGATGGAACTAAAGGGTTGACTCACAATGATCTTAAGTCCGTGAGCAGTCCAAGTTCTACTGGAAGCTCCCCTGATAGTGCGTTTATGCCAAGGCTCCTAGTAATCATACAAGCATCGTAATTTTATCAACATTATTCCGGAAGCGAAAAGTGAAATGCGTTTAAAAATAAAGTTAAAAGGAGATGACGGCGTACAAGTACTGCATGCGAACGAGATTTCCTATGGATGCTGAAATCGGACCTGTCAAGTAGTTCTGGCCTAAATCTCTGCAACAGTAGTGAACATGCCATTTATAACAAACACGTCGCATAATTACAAGTAAATGCGATTCTATAAAAACCGAACATACAGGTTAGTGAGGAGCGTCAAATTCCAGAGCTCGTCGGGAAGTGGGCCGGACACATCCAATGCATAGACTCTCCTGTAAAATTAGATCATCGCTTACTACTAAACAAAAGCCAATGAAAAAGTATTCGTGTATTTTTTGACGTACAGAGCCGTGATGCGGCAAATGGAGCCGCTGCAGTCGCATCTGATGCCCGGGTTTATGTTTGCGATTTCGGTTGCGTCGATGGCCTCGCCGCTGCACAGTTCGCCACTGATGTTCCATCGGTTTGAGGCTGAAATCTGCCATCGGGCGAATATCGCGTTCAATGCTCTGGCTGTGAAACGAACACACGATCATATTCAGCGGTCATTGCATAAATCCAATTAAGTAGAAGTTCATAATACGTTTCACCTTTCGCTACGTGTTTTTAAGAGCGAAACCCTTTCTAATTTCTTACTCATAATCTGTGCGCATAGTTCATAATACGTGCCCTCCTATTTTTCACTCTATTCTACGCTCACTTTCTCTAGAAATATGAAGACGCCTGCGTATTATCAGGAACAAATTGACAAGCTCCAGGGCCACCTCAACGACTATGGAGAAAAGATAAAAATCACAGAGGACGAAGATGATCAGATTGGTGCCATAAATGATATTATAAAAAAGATACGACGCAATATTACAGAAAACAAGAAGGCTAAGCTGGCGGCAGAGGAAGAGATTGTCCGCATCGAAAAGGAAAAAAAGGCGGAGGAGGAAATAAAGGAGAAGGAACGTTTAGCAGAAATTGAAAGGAAGAAAAAGGAGGAAGAGGATCGCATGGCAGAAAAGGAAAGGAAGAGGAAGGAAAAGGAGTAGGCTGACCGCGTAAGCCCTTCTTAAAAAGAAGGAAGAGCAAGAGAAAAAGAAGAAAGAAAAAGCTGAAGCTGATCGTAGAGCAGAGTTGAAAAGAAAACAAGAAGAAGAAGGATGAGCAAGAGAGAGTTCAAAGAGAAAAAGATGCAAGTGCTGAGACTGAGCGTCTAGCAAAAGAAAAAGAGAGCCGCACAAATAATGGGGTATACGCTAACTGGCGGACTCAACTCGACTGCTACACCCTTGGCAGCCAGACTTACCCATTTCTATGGTGATCTCTTTGCTGATGGCGACGTTACGTTAAAAAAGGTGGCTGCTGCTGTACGCGGAAATGAAAATATTTACTTAGAGTTAATTTACTCTACCTTAACTAGGAAAAACTACACATTAACTAACGGTATTTACCTATGTTACAATTATACAGAGTTAGAATCACAAATGGTCCCTTTGACGGAGGCCGATTTCAAAACGAATCCCATAAGTATTGAAAGTTCAACTGTTCATCCTTTTTTGCACTATTCCGGCAGGAATAGCACGTGAGAAGCACGTGCAAGCTGATTTGGCACCGAGAAGCTGACCTGGCCACTGGATATTGGCGCGCATCTCTTTTCCTTGCCAAGTCATGTGGGCCCCACGTTTTTCAGAAATAAAAAAAAAAAAACGATATTTAGGGATTTCACGAACCCTAATTTCATTCTTTCTTCCTCATTCTGAAATCTTCAAAAATCGTCCGTCCCCATTCACTTCAACAACGTAATTTCTGAACACCCAACCCCCTCTCGTCATCAGGTATGTAATTTCCGACCTTAGCACGTCGATTACTTCAGGTAATTTTATATATTTTCAGATGACTAAATTTCGTTTTTTTTTCAATTCCAGTAAAATGTCGACTAACTCTGGAAATTCAAGAATGAATTTTGGTAATCCGAGTCGCTTATGCTATGAGAACAGACTTTGCGACTTTTGCCAAAAGAAGCTTCAAGTTCGAATTGTGGCTGCAAGCACGAAAAATTACCAGAAACTGTTCTATTATTGTCAAGAGCACACTTTCCAGGCATGGTGCAATCCAATTAATGATGATCAAAGTTGTGATAGCTATGATGATGATGTGAACATGCTTAAGGATGTGAAAGCTGAAGAATATCTTCATATGCTTAAGGATGTGAAAGCTGAAGTGAGAGCATTGTCACAACTGATTAAAATTGGTCTGATTATGTTGATTGTTGGCATTGCAGTTCAGTTGAGGATGTAATTTGAATTATTGCTATCTTGTATTTTGTTCATGTCACAGATGCTTAAGTGGTCATGTTATCTATTGAATCTGTATTTGTCATCTTTGAAGCTGAATTTGTAGTTGTCATGTTAGGTATTGAATATGTATTGTCATGTTTTCTTTCACATGTAATGATCTTAGATTTTATCAGAAGTTGGTCATGAATTATTTCACATTTCTTGTGTTCTGAACTAGTGACACAATTCAACAAAAGAGTAAGCTGATCCACAGAATACCACATCATAAATTGTTCCAAAAGAAGAGCAAATCCCACAAAACACTACATCATAAATTGTTCCAAAAGAAGGGCAAATACATAACTACTGCCCACAAAACACTACATCATAAATTGTTCCAAAAGAAGGGCAAATACATAACTACTGCCCACAAAACACTACATATAATTTTGAAAACTTTCCAGACTCATCAATGTCCAAAACAGTAGTAGTACCAGGGTTTGATGACTTCAGTTCATCACAGTAATCCCATAGCTTGTTGTATTGCATATCTGGTTCACCTTGAATAATCTTGAGTGCAACAGCCCTAGCTCTGTATGCCTTCTGCTTTGAGACCTCAACATTGAGCTCATGTATAACCTCCTTCCTCCATCCTCTCACATCCCTCTTAGGATCACACTGAAACTGAGCCAAATGTCTTTTCCCAAGCCACTTGCTACTCACATTGCTGACATGGAAAGTAGGTGCACATGTGTGAGTGGGGTTGTACTTCCTGATTTGGAAGGTTTCATGCCCCAACACCTTCAGTGCATGACAGTACCATCCACAGCCCTCACCATCTGCTTTGCACCTTGCATAAACTCTTCTCTTATCATTCTTTTTAATATACAGAGACCTCTTGGTGTTGATGGCATGAGAGGTTATGGCTTCTTTGAACAAATCTTTGCTCTCAAACTCCAATCCAATCTCAAACTCAGGATTGTAGATCACCTTTCTATCAAACTTGGGGTACTCTTTAATCTCATTATCATCATCTGAAACTCTCTTAGCATCATAATCTTCACAGTCATTTGGGATGAGATTTTCATCTGGCTCCTCATCACTATCACCTTCATCAACATCTTGATCAACTGCCTCATGCCATTCAGAATCATCTTGAGCATAAATTTCATCTTCATATTCATCTCCACTGACTTCCTTAAACACAAAATCACTATCTTGACTATCATCTCCACTATCTCCACTCTCATTCACATTCAACATCTCAACTGGCTCCACCATAGACACAGACTCATTAACATTTGAACTCTCACCTTTTTCCACTACATTCTCATTAGCATTCAAATTTTCACCTTCTTCAACCAGAGACTCAGTAACCTTAAAATTCAGATCTTTTTCAACCACAGTTTCAACACAAATCTCAAAGAATTTACATATGTCCGGTTCTCTAGCCCAAGACTGTAAATCTCTGTTTGTTTTGAAAATTATTTTCTTATTGTTCACAATAGAGCAATAACATTTTTTACCAGTTAACCCTAAATTTTCACAAAACAGGTTCAATCTCTCCAACTTTGCATTTTTTTTCAGGTCCACGAAGTCATAAAGAACATGATCTCCACCCAAGTAGATACAGGATGATGATACAGCAAACTTACCTCCATAGCGCAGCAGCAACGAATAGAAAATAATCTTCTTGTTCTTCGCGTACAATTTCCTTCGTGCAGGTGAGCTATTCGCATCGGTGCTCTCCGCAGCACCCATTTTTAGATAGAGGTCGTCTCTTTCGTTGAGTTTAAACACTGAATTTCAAGATTTTTGCAAGAAATTTTTTTAGGGTTTATTCGATTTTAGGTCTGGAATTGGGGAAATGAGCTTAGGGTTTTCAATTGCATTCAATTTTTTATGATAAAGGATAGCTGAAATCGAGTTTTCACTGCTCGTTAATTAGAACCCTGTTATACACAGAAATTACAAGAAAACCAGCCTGTTTTTCCCTCCCAAAATCGTTTTTTTTTTATTTATTTCTGAAAAACGTGGGGCCCACATGACTTGGCTAGGAAAAGAGATGCGCGCCAATATCCAGTGGCCAGGTCAGCTTCCCGGTGCCAAATCAGCTTGCACGTGCTTCTCACGTGCTATTCCTGCCGGAATAGTGCAAAAAAGGATGAACAGTTGAACTTTCAATACTTATGGGATT
Source organism: Euphrasia confusa (assembly GCA_954870475.1). Classification (NCBI taxonomy): domain Eukaryota; kingdom Viridiplantae; phylum Streptophyta; class Magnoliopsida; order Lamiales; family Orobanchaceae; genus Euphrasia; species Euphrasia confusa. The sequence goes on from OX940949.1 coordinate 6,837,563, forward strand.
CGTTTTGAAATCGGCCTCCGTCAAAGGGACCGTTTGTGATTCTAACTCCAATTATACACATCAACTTTAAAAAATTTACAAACGGACTGAATATGTGGTATGGATAATAGTTAGAAAAGAAAATAGAAATTAAAAACTACGAAATGAAAATATTAGGGTATAAAAGAAAAAAGGGCTTTGCACCTTCGGATGGATCGGTTGTGGCATTAAGAGTTCTATTTTGAGCTTGAGCAGCAATCAACAGCTGGGTGATCGTTAAGGCACAAACGAACCAGAAGATGGTGGCCGGTCGTCCGGTGAGTCGCCTTTCAGGTGGCGCCGCGGCCATCGGAGAAACTTGATAAGCTAATTAGGTGAGAGAGTAATTCGATATTTTAAGAAAAATCTTACTACGAAGGATAAAGAGAGAGGTGTATGATGTGGCCTATTGGCCAACATAGGTAGTTAAAAATAATTACAGTATTTAATTAAAAATAATAATGATTTTAGTTATATATAAGTAATTATATACATACGGTCGGTAATTAAAAATAAATAATAGTATGGACGCATATACTATAGTTTTTTAAGTTTGATTAAGCAGTGTATTATTGATAGTCATTAGAGAGTAATCATGAAAACGCCGACACCGATGTATCATGGTCATGTCATGGCCCATTCGCATTGACCAAGACCAATAGTTTTCATCTAAAAATAGTGCGCTAGGTCCATCACCTAAAAAATGTCATCTCTTTAATTTCAAAATACAAATATACCTACAACCAAATTTTAGAAAATACTCATCTTTGTGTTCCTGTAAATGATTACACTTGCTTTTTACATTTCTAAATAAAATATAATTATTTATTTGGAAAATTAAAGCATGAAGTACAATTTTTACTTGACATAAAATTGTACAAGTACACCATTGTGGAGTAAGGCTGATGAGTCATTTTATTTGTTTATCTTAGAATACTTTTTAACTTTTTATTGAGTCAGTTTGAGTCTTAAGTGTGTCTGTGAGAGCACAGTGGAGTGTTTTAGCAGAGTGTGCAAGGATGCAGGTAGAAAGACTTTTTATTGAGTCAGTTTGAGTCTTAAGTGTGTCTGTGAGAGCACAGTGGAGTGTTTTAGCAGAGTGTGCAAGGATTAGGGGTGTTCATAAAATGACCCGGACCGGAAACCGGACCGGTTGGTCCGGTTCGATCTGGACCGGTAAAATTCCGGACCGGTTTCCGGTTCGACTAAAAGTGAGATTCCGGTTTTCGATCCGGTTCCGGTTAAAAACCGGTAAAATCCGGTCCGGACCGGATTGGACCGGATTTAATTTATTAATATATAAATTTATATATTTGATAAAAATAATAAAATAACTTGATAAATTATTTATATTTTAATATAAAATTGTTCTACTTATTAAATATAATTTTAGTATTAACTAAAATTTTCATTATATATTAAATTATTAATACTTAATATAACAACATAATCTATAAATAATTAAACAAAAATATATTTTTGAATTTTTAAAATATTTTATTATTTAAAAATGATATTTTATTTTTATTGAATAAAATTTAAAATTTATAAATATAAAAATTAAATTAAATTATTATTTTATATTTAATTTATTAAAATTTTAAATTAATCCGGTTTTATCCGGTCCAAAACCGGACCGGACCCGAATTTACCGGTCCGGTTCGATCCGGACCGGTATTATTCCGGTCCGGTTTCCGGGTCATGTTTTTTTATGATTCCGGTTCCGGTCCAATCCGGTTCGGTCCGGTTTTGGACCGATGAACACCCCTAGCAAGGATGCAGGTAGAAAGTGCCGCATTGGACAAAAGACGCAAAGAAATCCTTTTCTTTGGGCAAAGAAGCATTCTTGAATGGGTAGTGATTGCAACAGTTTGACCTCACCGAGCAAATGAGCAAAGTCATGAAGCAGAAGAGTCAGAATCATTATAAGTACGTGTCTGATCCGACCACACGTGTGAGAAAAGTATCTGAAGATCGCGATTTGGGCAAAGAACGGCTGTTGATAAAAATTCTCTTGCGGGCAAGTTCGCACAACCCATTCCAAAAACCTGGGAGAATTTTCATAAAGGGTAAAATTGGTAAAGTAAAAGAGTTTAATTATCAAATTAATAAATTAATTAATTTAGAAACAGCATATTATCTAACCGCTACAACTGTTAATTAAGTTGAGTTGCTTGAAATTTATCCAATAAATAGCTCTCACCACAACAAATTTATTTTGAAGTTTTATCACACACAAACAAAATACACACAAAGCAATCCAAGAAATCTACTATCATCAATCATCTGCCCTCTCCAATTGTGTCGTGAAGCATTGGCTTGGCTGGGTTCATGGGCGAGTACTCGGCTGTCGTGGTCGTAGTAGTGGTTACTGTATTTGCGTCAGAGTCGAGCATCGAGTTGTCGATTTCCGAAGCAAATGTAGTCGTGTCGTTAAATTTCCAGTCGGTCAGATAACCCGGTCTAGAGGTGACAGATGGCACCTCGAAGTCTCCGGAAAGCATCCCCACAACACGAGACATTTGGGGTCGTACAGCCGGGGCTGCTTGAGTGCAAAGCAGTGCAATGTCGATTATCCTCTTTAGTTCATCCGCATCGTAGTTGTTCAGAGTCGGATCAGCCAGCTCGGTTTCCCGCCCACTCTCATGAAGATTCCAAGCCTGAAATATCAGCAAGCAATATCATCAATATCGTAAATTAATTTTGCGATTGAAAACAAACACACATACCCATTCGAGTAGATATATCTTATCGTCAGCCAAAGTCTGGTCGGAATTCAGCCTCCCGCCAACGATCTCCAGAGCGACAACTCCGAAGCTGAATATATCGGCCTTTTCAGTTAGATGTCCGCGCATAGCGTATTCCGGCGCTAGATACCCTCTGCACGAGTCAACACAACAATAAAATCAGTTAAGCAGAAAACGAAAAAACAGCAACGATTTTTACCTATATCGTATCGTGTGCTTCTTACATTGTGCCGGCAATCCGAGTGCTTATATGCGTCTTCTTGTCGTCGTAAAGTTTTGCCAAGCCAAAATCCGAGATTTTCGGGGTGAGGTCTGAATCGAGAAGAATGTTGCTAGCCTTCACGTCTCGGTGGACAATTCGAACTCGAGACTCCTCGTGGAGATACGCGAGTCCTCTCGCCACGCCGAGGCATATGTTGCAACGCGTTGCCCAGTCGAGATATAGACTTTTAGTCCCTGTGTGTACAATATACATGAATGATTTATTTATTTATTTTTTGGTAAATTCAACACAATGAAGGGTGTGTTAATGAATTACCAGGACCAAACAATATTTGATCAAGACTCTTGTTGACAAGGAACTCGTAAACGAGGAGACGCTTGTCACCCTCGATGCAGCAACCGTACAACTTCACGAGGTTACGATGTTGGACAGCGGATATAGTAGCGATCTCCGCCACAAACTGACTCTTCCCTTGATGAGACGCTACTGACAATTGTTTAACCGCAACTACTCGCCCATCCCCAAGCGTTCCCTATATATATAGTTCAAACTTCAAAGTAAAATATTCCGCTCAATCGATCATAGTAATTACGTGAAGAACTTACCTTGTAAACAGGTCCGAATCCTCCCTCTCCGAGCTTATTAGCAGGAACGAAATCGTTGGTTGCAGCTTTGAGTTCAGCGTAACTGAACGTGTAAGGCCGTGTATCAATCCCCAATAACTCTGCGCGAATTCACGTCACCCGTTAAGTCCAGAAAGAAAACAGTTACTGATTTTTATTCGTTTTGTTTTTTTTACCTTCATCCTCGAAGTCCCTCTGCCTTTTCCTTCTCCGGTAGACGACAAACACCGCACCTAAACCAACCAGACTCACAGCTGCAATCGCAACAACAATCCCGACAATCATACCAGTCCGATTCGTTCCCCCTCCAGGAGGTACATTCGCAACAGTCGGCACAAAATCTGCGTAATCAATTACCAATCAATATATAAGCAATTTTCGTTTAATTCATATACACAACTCAATTCACTTACTCGGTGTTGCGCTTATTGCCGAAATCAAAGGCCCGTACGATCCTTGAGTAGGCACGCAGCAAGTCCCTTTTCCCGCCCAAAACAAATGGACTTCGAGATGGTTATCTGTCACCCGAACCAGCCTGAATTCCTCGACGACAGCTCTCAAGGGGACCCCACCAGCTGCCCTCACAATATCGTAATCTCTCCGCATCAGATTCCCCTGGACATATATGTCGAATACACGCCTCCCGAGACTCCTCCAAGACCTCGTGCCCAGGATTTGTATCTCGGCGAACTGCAGCCTCACGGTGTAGTTCCCGTTTTCCAGGCCCAGCCCGTAATACCTCAACGACCCGGCTGAAATGCGTGCGTCTCTGAAAAGCTCTGAGTCGAGTGTGTTGGTGAACTGCGACTGGGAACTGGTTTGGTACTGAGGGGTGATACTGTTGGAAGGAAGGCCGACATTGCTGACTCCCCACCTCCCCGAGGAGGTCACGAAGTAAGTAGCCGGGCCCATTGTCGAGTTGTCCGGTTCGTATTGGACCTGGTCGGAAGACCTTATGGGCCGGCCCCCACTGTTGATGGCAAAGCTGGAATCTGTTTACCCAAATCAATGTCAATGCTGTTGAACGTAGTCAGAATCTGAGATAGTAGGGTAAGACTTACAGATTGGGTTCCCTCGGTTGCACGGAAAATTTCTCTGGAGGCAATCGAGTCCGAAAGGTAAAGCGGTTCGGTTAGAACCGCTGATGTTGAAGTTGTTGGACACCAAATTACTACAACAGAAAAAGATGTCGGTTTCAGGCTTTGGAAAATGAGTAGATTTGAGCTTGTGCGATCATACGTACAGTTGTAAGTTTCGATCGCTGCCCCAAGAAGGAAAGCTCCCGGATAATCCGTTGTAAGATAAATCTCTGCAAGCGGATGAAAATATATATTATAGGATCGATAAGTAGTCATTCCCTTCAAAGGAATGAAATATGAAGAATACTCACATGTTACGAAGAGATGTACTTCTTTGGGACGGCAGTGAACCGGTTAACTGGTTGTTACCTAGAAACCTTATTAAGGTCGAATCGAAAACAGCAAAAAAAAATTATCACTACATTTTTCATCGTGAGCAACGCGAATTTATAAGTGAAGAATGAATTACAAGTTGGTGAGAGAGGTGTGGTTGAGAAGGGAGGCCGGCACGTTTCCTGTCAAATTGTTGAAGCTCAAATCCCTGAAACATACAAAGGAAGTCTGTCTGTTGGAAGACAGTACGAAAAATACCGTATGGTGGCAATGTTGATATGTACTTACAGCAGTGTCAAACTTGGAAATCCGCCGAAAAACGAAGGCACGGAGCCGGATATATTGTTGTTCCGCAAAACTCTGCCACAAAAAAAAAGTTTCGTTTTCAAGACTCGTCGATGAAAAGACTTTGGAAAGTGAAAAGACTTACAAGGTAGATAGAGACGTCAAGCCTCTGAGGAAGTCGAGCGAAGAGCTCCCGTTAGATAGATCACTTATTCTCCTAAAACATATCATATCATACGATTAAGAAGGCTTCAGAGCACCCACAGCGAGAAAGAGAAAAGAATTAGTGGAATAAGTAAGACTCACAAGTCGTTGAGAGAGGTTAAGTTGGAAAATGATTGCGGTATCGGACCCTCAAACGAATTCCCTTGAAACCTCCTGTAGAAGAATAAATGAGCAAGCTTGAAAAACGAAGAAGAAGATTATTGACAGCACAACTAGTATGAAGTAAACTGGATTTGGTCTCACAGTTCAATGAGGCTGGACCAACTTCCGATGAAATTAGGTATACGGCCTGTGAGATTATTGTCCGATGCCCACCTAATCAAAACCCACGACAGTCAGTTTGAAGCGCATGATCGACGTTAGTTAGGATCGGAAAAAACTTTTTTTTTCTTAGCGGTGATCTTACATTCTCTCCATGCTCCGTAGATTAGAAAATGATGCCGGTATCGGACCACTTACTCCAGAACTATCAAAGTATCTAACAAGATGGAAAAAAAAACAAGAAATGGTAAAAACATCTCGATTTTTCCTGCCAGACGAATGTATAACATGACGTGCAATATCTTACATTTGCGTAAGTCTTGTTAAATTCCCGAGCGAGGATGGCAAAGGGCCGGTGAAGTTGTTTGTGCTAAAGGCCCTGCACCACCATATAATTTCGTAGATTAGATGCATAATCTGAAGCTAAATTCTCGATGGAACTAAAGGGTTAAACTCACAATGATCTTAAGTCCGTAAGCTGTCCAAGTTCTTCCGGAAGCTCCCCTGATAAAGCGTTTATGCCAAGGCTCCTAGTGATAATACATCATCACAATTTTTCAATAAACGAAAAGTGAAACGCGTTAAAAAAAAAAAAAGTAAGAAGAGATGATGGCATACAAGTACTGCATGCGAACGAGATTTCCTATGGATGCTGGAATCGGACCTGTCAAGAAGTTCTGGCCTAAATCTCTGCAACAGTAGTGAACATGCCATTTATAACAAACACGACGCATAATTACAAGTAAACGTGATTCTATAAAAACCGAAGAACATACATGTTAGTGAGGAGCGTAAAATTCCAGAGCTCGTCGGGAAGTGGACCGGCAACATCCAATGCATAGACTCTCCTGTAAAATTAGAGCATCACTCACTTTACACTACTAAAGAAAAGTCAATGAAAGTATCTTTTTTCTTTTTTCGACGTACAGAGCCGTAATGCGGCAAATGGAGTTGTTTGAGGCGCTGCAGTCGCACTTGATGCCCGGGTTTATGGTTCCGATTTCGGTGGCATCGATGGCCTCGCCGCTGCATAGTTCGCCGCTAATGTTCCATCGGTTTGAGGCGGAAATCTGCCATCGGTCGAATATGGCATTCAAAGCTCTTGCTGTGAAAAACATACGATCAACAAGACTGAGTTCTATGGAATGAATTCAGAATTACTAGTTTATGAATAATTACAAAAACACCCCATTTTAGCAGGTCAACCGTTGACCAAAATATAAATTTATCTATTCGTGATCACGGGGCTTGGAAATGTCACGGAAACCTATTAGTTGACGATTCACAATATCCTAATTGAACGAACCCAGAAAAAATTAATGGAGCTGATTATTTTTAATAATCAACAATTAATTAACAAGTAAAAAATAGAATTAAAAATGTCAGAGTATTCTCTCCGTGAGCCGATATGCATAATTTTATTTTTATTTTAATGCCACAACAAAATTACTATCCAAAAATAAAAAATAAACAATCTACTCTTTTTTTATACTTTCTCTGTTCCCAGAGGTGGTCAACGTTGACTTTTTTTGTCGGTGGTCAACGTTGACTTTTTTTGTCCGTCCAATACAAATGATAAACAATATACAAAAATTATGAAAAAATAATTTTGGATACTGTTGAACGGAAAAAAAATTAACGCTGACCAATTTTGGCTGTTGTGGGACAGTGGGAGTATTTCAATACTTTTTCCTCTTACTCTTATACTAGTCAATTATAAAATTAGATAAACAATTTTCAGGTTTACTTTATTCAAATTAAAAAATTTTAAAAAATTAACAAAATTAGTATGTTATTATTTTTCATTCTTGGTCTGATAGCTGGGCGTGGAACTACACTCACACTGTCGCACACGTTCATTCAATTTCAAGAGTGATGGAATGCCTAATTATACTTATATATTTTAAGCCTAAAATGGAGATTTTCCCCTAATCTTCAACTCGATAGAATAGAACCGTGTTTACTTATGTTACAATTACACCCCTCAACTTTTCAAAATTTACAAACTGGTGGAAACATTTCGTATGACTAATATAGTTAGAAAGAAAATGAAAAAAAAAACCCGGCGAAAATGAATATTTTACAGTATAAAAGAAAAGGGTTGCACCTTCAGATGGATCGGTTGTGGCATTAGGAGTTGTATTTTGAGCTCGAGCAGAAATCAACAGTTGGGTGATCGTTAAGGCACAAACGAACAAGAAGATCACCGGTCGTCGGTTGAGACGCCTTTCAGGTGGCGGCGCCGCCATCGGAAAAACTTGACAAGCTTAGGTGAGAGAGTAATTCGATATAAATTGGTAATAGGATATAGGAGCAGTTAGCTACTTAAAGAAAAATCTTTATTACAAAGAATAGAGAGAGAGGAGGTGCGTGTTACTGTTCAAATATATATCCATTATAATGATGGTCTATTGGCCTACATACATAGGTAGTTGCCTTGGGACGATAATGATTTTAATTAAAAATAATTAATCATACATACGGTCTTAATTGGGTAGTAGTAGTAATTAAAAAATAATTAATATGGTGTGGACGAATAGTTTTTTTAAGTTTGATTAATTAGTGTATTATTGGGCTATTCATTAGTCATTAGAGAGTAATCATGAAAACGCAGACACCGATCCACATTTGTCGTAGGTAAATGTATTCTTAATTAATTAATTAATTATCCCAAATCTTATCTGTGATTGGCCTGACTGACCAATCTTAAACATCAAATGAGGCGGCCGATGTATATCATATGGCCATGGCCCATTCGCATTGACCATGACCAATAGTTTTCATCTAAAAATAGTGCGCTAGCTCATCACCTAAACTCAAAATATCCTCCCTTTGCAAGTTCTATTTCAATAAAAATCTACAACCAAATTGATATTTTAATGTGGCGTAGCAAAATTTGATATTAGTTAAAATTTTAAAAATAAAATAAAGTTTAATTAATAAAATTGAAAATTATTACTGTACTTTCTCGAGAAACATTTGTTTTTATACGTGCAGATTAAAAAATGTTACTCCTCCTTCATTATAAATTGATTTATGTTACTCCTCCTTCATTATAAATTGATTTTGGATGTTTCAGGATTAGTTGACTCAATAAATAAATAAATAAATAAATATTTTTTTATTTTAAAATACAATTTTATTTATTTATTTTTTAAATTTAATTACCAATTATTTTAAATTTTAATTAAAAAAAATATTTTTATCAACTACTTTTTGATAAAAAGTAAAAAAATAAACTTTTAATGTTGGTGCCTCTATGTCAGCTATTAATCTTTAAGAAGAAAGATTTTGTTATTTACCGCCTCCAAATACAGAGTATTATATTACAAAAACTATTAATCAAATTTTATACTAGGAGCGTGTCAAATGAGATTTGCTTTTATATCTCGCCCCAAAAAAATAAGTATAAATCATTGTGGAAGTATGAAGTTGCACAAGTAAAACATTTGGGGTTTAAAATATAGTACTGTACTCCTGATGTACAGTACTACATAATTTGATAGTAGGTTATTTAATATATTTGTGAGGTAAAATGCATGAGTAGAGATAAATAATTTTTGATTTGGCATGATTTAATAAATTATAAGTTGCATTGAAATGCTCTAATTGATATTGAACTTTTATATAGTAAGTTATAAACAATTAAATTAGAGAAATCATAAAATATAGTTTCATTTAATTAATTTAATTCCATGTGGTTGTTTGTAAACTCGTTCACTAGTTAAATATTGAAAAATAAAATTACTTACTGTGTATTTTCAAGAGAAAATAAAAATATTTAGTATGATGTACATATTATTCTAAAATTAATGTGTCCGAATATAGAAAATGTACTCTTTTTATCCAAAATTTTAACTATTTATTTGTAATTAAAAAATAAAAGTACATAACTAGTTGGGAAAGAAAGAGTCCTTGCTCTCAAGGGCACAGCGGAGTGGTAAGGCATGTAATGATGTGGGTGTAATTTCATGCCGACGCATGGTTCGAACTTCGGGTGAAACAAATTTTTATTGAAATATTATGAAGTTTGTCCTGGAGTGAGCTCTCAATATTATGAAGTTTTTCCTGGAGTGAGACCTGTTGATTCTCTCCCACAGACTCTCTCCCACAGGTGTCTGCTACTCGGATATATCCCTCGATTTACATCTGTTGGTTCGTAAAAATCCAATCAATGACACGTGTCCAAGGTCACCCGCCACGTCAGCAAACGAGGAAGTCAACCTTCGAGAAAGCTGAAAATAATGTCAGAATCGCCCAGGTCAATAGTCCCGAGGATATGTGCAAGAAAAGTTGTCATGACAAAAACAGGAAGGATTGCCCTAGCCAGATGTGAAAGATGCCCAGACAGTGGATTAGGAGGCAGAAGGATGAAGCTCCAGGCTGCGCCGAGACAGGAAGGATTACCCTAGCCAGGGGACATTTCAGAAAGTCAATCAAGTGAAAGTTAGGATTTAATGGAAAAATAGTGGAGTTTGAGGTCCAATATATGTCTTCCATATGTTGTATATATCAAAAGAAATGTCGTGTGACTACTTAGGTGTCAATAGGATAGAGAGGGATGACATGCATACATCTCTATAAATATGAGTTCTTCACTTGTAAAAGAGGATGGAAATTCATTCCAAAATCCTACTTCATTAAAGCTCCAATTTAGAGAGCAAATAAAATCCTTAAAGGGGGGCCTTTAGGCCTAATGCTTGTGTCTTTTTTTTATTTGATTCTATTACCCCTTATAAATATTAATTTCGTGTTTGGTGTCGAGAGATCGAACCTCGATCCGGCAATACAACCCCGTGTTCATTAGATTACCTATATTCTTAAATCGACAACTAATAACATCATACCCGATCGAGAAGCCTCCGATCGGTCTCCTCCTTAAAAAAAATGTACTTAGTATTGGGCTCCTTGTATTTGTAACTTATGAACACTAATTAAAAGTGGGCTTAACATCAATTGGGCTTTGAGCTGCTAGTAACTTGGGCCGTTTAGGAACCCAAACAGATAAATTGTTTTGTAGTACGCATATGAGGGGCCTAAGTCCTAATCGTAATCAATTTATTAAACAGACAGATTACCAACCCTAAGTCACTGAGTGTAATTGATTAATAAATAATCAACGTCATCATTACTTAATAATAATAATAATAATAATAATTGTGAAGCCGTTGGGTAAGATTTCCAAATCCAAGTGGGTATTGGTTTAAAATTTTATTGAATTCTTTTAGACTTTTAAAGTTTAGAAGGATTCAATCCGGATTAAAATTTATAATTCTTTTAGATTTTTAAAGTTTAGAAGTATTCAATCCGAATTAAAATTTATAGGTTCAATTCAAGTTTTAGAAAGTTTATTAAAATCATGAGGTATGTTCAACATAGATTTTAAAAAGTTCATTAAAATTTATAGGTATTCAATATTTATTGATTTTTAAAAAAATTAAAAATTTATTGGTTTTAAAAAAAATCTTTAAAAATTATAAAGAAAATTCACCCTCCAGATTTTTTTATATTACAAAAAATTTCTACGAATTTCTATTTAATAAACTAAATTATTTTTAAAAAATAATAAAAAATTTAAAAAATATTATAAAATTAAAATAAAAAGACAAAATAGAAAAATATGTTTTTAAGAAAAAAATATTAATTTGAAGAAGAAAAAAATTAATATTTTAAATAACAAGTGCACTTTAACCATTAATAAAAAAATTAAAAATTAAAAATATTTTTTATAAAATAAATAATTAAAGATATTTTTTAAAAAATTTAGTGATATAGATAAAAGATAAAATTAATACTCCATTATTTTTTTTTGAAGAATTTGGATAAATATATAAGTTATATCAATACTTCATGCTCCAAAGTCTATGAAAATTCATTTAAATCAATAAAAATGTATATGTCACAATTTTTTAAAGTATAAAAATTCATATAAATGAATTCTGCAAAGACGTGTGAATTTTCAAAATCTACTTACTTTTTAAAATCTATAAAAATTCGCTAAAATTCGAATTGAATAAACCCTCCTTAATCTTTTCAAAATCTACTTACTTTTTAAAATCTATAAAAATTCGCTAAAATTCGAATTGAATAAACCCTCCTTAATCTTGTGTTTATTACTTACATACGTTCTGTGTAATGTTACAAAAAATACAAATTATACAATTGAGTTTTAGCACCTTTTTTTGTTTATAGTCGAATACTATAAAAAGTTGTGTTATTAATTTCATTTTCATACCAACAAACTCTAAATTTGTGATTTTGAGTTAATTGTTTTATTTCATGGTTTTCGAGCTACTGTATTTGTTTTGTTTCTTGTATTGGCTGCTCATCAACTGGAATGATTTTCACGTCGGCGAAAAATATAGAATGATGATGTCAATTGAGCCCATCAAAATTTCAAACGCGGCCCATCTTTAGGGCCCATTTGTGGTCGGGTCGGGTTGAGAACCTAAATTTTTTGTTTTTAATGGTGGACCATTACATTGGCTGCTTTCACTACCTACATGTATATTCAAATATATACCCGTGGAGCCGAGTCGAGTTTCAAAATTTGTTGTTTTGCGTTTGTTTAACTCTCTGCCGAATCGTCGTGTTTGAATTTGTTAATTAGTTGAACGAGTTTGTAAGTAAATGAAATTTGACGGGCTTCTTTAGAAGACCGTATATAGAATAGTCCAACTAAGTCATATCGATTGAGAGACATCATCAATCTATAAACACAGGTTTAGCACCATGAGGGGTAGTTGAAGAAGATAAATGGCACTTGTTGTACATTTGTTGCAACTATAGAATGAACAAACAAATATCATGTTTTTATGAAAAATTGATCATCGCTCTTTTTTTATTTTGTGTAGTTTATCAACTAATTTTTTGCGTAACATTACAAAAATCTTAAGGTTAAATAATGAAAAATTAACAAAAAAAAAGTACTAGAATTAGTATATTTATGTTAATACATACATATGCAATAATACGAGTAGTACTAATGTAGTATATATATTATTGCCTTTAAACTTGTGTCAAGGGACAGATGATGATGAAGATTTGTCAAAAGCCAAGTTGTTGCCTAGCAAAACAAAAAATAGAGTAGATATATCACCATTTCGTGGATATCCATCTCAGCCTTTCGTCATGACTCCATTTATATATTATTATATATACACTATTTCCCATTAAAAAAAATCTTCAAAGTTGAAATTGTTGAAACACATAAATGTGGTGGATACGACTTGAGCGTACGGCATATACGGAATACAATGAAATCGGTCTATTTTTATGTTTATTCCAAGTGCTTTCCGTAAATATAATAATATTTTTATTTTTACTTATAAGTACGCATTTGAGTCGTGATGATATGAAAAAACGCACATCGATCAATTGTGAAAAGCTTACATGGAGATGCACCACACACGAATCAAATATGCGAATCTCTTTCTATGTCCTTTTCAGTTGTCATTTGTCAATAAGTTTAGTGGAGTCGTACGTGCATAAATAACACCATGGGCAGCTGTTGCTAATATCACTTAAATATAGGGACCCGATCTACAAATATTCAACTTTTTAATTGGTTGGGTTGTCAGAAAATCCTAATCCAATTATAAAGTTATTATCATCGTATCAATGTCTAAGCATACACTTAGAGAGCCAACAAGTTTCACAACTATTTATAATATTTCAATGAAAATTTGTTCAACTCACTCTAGGAAAAATCTTCATAATTAATATTTCAATAAAAATTTGTTCTACTCAAAGTTCTAACTCTGCATCGCCCGAAAAATTACAACCACATTATCACATGCTTTATTATCTATTTCTTATTTTTCTTTTGTGTGAGTGTGAAGTCTCAACCACAATCTACTACCTCTCTCCACGATTTATTTGCACATACATAAAACAAAAACAAAAAATATAGACACAATCAATGTTTAATCTTATTAAAAATAGCTTATAAAATATTATATATTATAAATTGTTTTAAGAGTTCATAAGTTGTCATTTCTTATTTAATAAATAAGTTTAGTTAAAAGAAATTTATAAAGATATTTACAATTATATTTTAACTTTACTCACAATTATTTTGCTTTTGAATTTAAAAATATATTTTTATTTTTATATTTTGGTCAAAATATCAAAAAATAATATATATATATATATATATATATATATATATATATATATATATATATATATATATATTAATTTACGAGATATTAAAAAAAAGAAAATTGAAAAAATATTAATGAGAAAGTAGATATTTTTTTTTTGTTGTTTTGTTTTCAAATAAGATTTGCAGTACACTTAAAAAAGCATAAAATTAGTCAAGTTATCTCTTATGCTTTAAAATGCCAATTATTTTTTTTTAAATTACCAACAAATTCGACTTCAATTTGTAAATCATTTTCAATCATTAAACTCAAATTTTTATTGAAATAAATAAAATTTTAATTAATTTTATTAAAATCTAATTTTACACAAAATATTTTTTATATACTTTTTAAACAATATTTAAATGTTAAATTACTGAAATTTTAATAATTTATAAATTGTAAATAAATAAAAAATACATGAATAGTGTTTGAGTAAAAATTTAAGTTTGAAGTAAATTTGAATTATACTAATTATCTTAAAATTTTAGTGAACTTTAAGTTCATGTTCTCTACTATCGAAGTGAAAATTGATGACAAATTGGACATTTGAATTCAAACTTCATTTGTCAAAACTCAAAAGTTCAACATCTCTAATAATTACTTTTGTGTTTATAAGGTATTTTTTTCTAACAATTAATTTTTTATTAATTTAAAACTATAATTTTATTTATTTTGTTATAAAATATTAATAAAAATAATATTTTTAAAATTTAAACGCTTCTATTCCTAAATTGTTTAGGACAAAAGAACATTTTTTTTAAATTAATTCAAATTAATTAGTACTAGTAACTTAATAAAAATTAAGAAAAAAATTAAGTACAAACTCCCAATAATACTCTCACAATTGTTTGCATATTTTTTTATTTTAAATTGCCACAATTGTTTTGACTTCAAAATAATTTTTTTTTTAACTTTATCCTCATAAACACATTTATATACACATATACAATTACATTTTCAACTAACTTTATTATTTAATTACATATAAACACATTATATTTTTACTTTATACTATTTCACACAAAAACAGTTATTTTTATTTTAAAATTTACATTATTTCACACACAAAAAAAAAAAATTCCTTTTGAAAAGTCTCATTTGACCAACATTGAGGGACTATTAAATTAAATAAGTGCACCTGCCTGCCAAGTACGCTCCTCTGTACCCTCTTTCTCTGTTCCTCTCCTATCCTACTATATATATATATATATATATATATATATATACACAACATCCAGTACGTACGTACTCCATCCCTCACACTTTACTTTCTCTATCTAAAATACTACTGTAGTATCTTTTATTCTCATCCAATTCCAAAATTAAGGAAATGAAAAAACTGATGAGGAGGATATCAAAAGTGGCGGACTCCCCTCAGTACTGCCTGCTCCGGCCGAGATCCGGATGCGTTCCCGGCGGGCACCTGCCGCTGTACGTCGGCGACGAGATGGAGAGATTCGTGGTGAGTGCGAAGCTGTTGAACCACCCCATCTTCGTCAAGCTGCTCAACAAGTCCGCCCAGGATTACGGGTACGACCAGCAGGGCGTGCTCCGGATCCCCTGCCACGTCTTCCTCTTCCAGCGCGTGCTCGACACGCTCCGGATAGGCGGGGAGGCGCGTGACCTGCACGACCTCATCGCCTCCCTGTCAGATGATGATGAATTGTGTGATTAATGCCCCATCCCTTGTAAATACTTTACGCCGAGCAAAGTAGTGAACATTTAGCTAGCTAGGGTGAATTTGTTGTGCCTGCCATATCCAATGGAATATTATTTATTCGGCCAATTTTCACCATTAATTTCACTTCTTTTTGGATTGTATATTATCGCACACATCATGGATAATTTTGTCTCAAATGAATGATTATATAGTGTACTTCATTAAGCAATGGAATGTGTGGATAGTCAATATATACTAGTGTTACCTTGCAAGATTTTAGGTACATAGGAAAAATGAATCTCAAGTAATGGAATGTGAGGATAGTGTTACCTTTTCATTTCCTTTTGCTCGTTTCATATACTCTATCTGTTTCATACTAGTTGTTGAGTAGTTGTCATACTTCTTTTGTAAATATCAAAGAAATGTGACAATTATTGAGTGAATATTTGTGTGTTATCCTTGAATACTTGAGAATTGTAATTAGAATGAAACTGCAAGATGTAATTTAGTGTTATTTCTCTTTCAAATAGTACAAAAAGAAGGCAAATCGGATGAAAAGAAAAACATACTCGATCGATCGGTTGACCAAGACTTTTCAATTTGGAGCTTTGATACTCCAAAGCAAAAGAATAATCTGATGGATATTAATTATTGACTTTAATTGGTCTCCATTGGGTCGTACTCGTACGCCCCAAAGGAAATATTAGAACCCCGCCATCAGAATAATTACTAAGCTAACTTCTTAATTTATACCCCGGCCCAAAGGATACTTCTTTCACAGCAGCCCTTAAACCCAAAAATGATCTTGTGGTCAGATATGATATTCACTCCTTAATTTATACTCCAATCTCTTTATCTTAAATATGGAGTACATTTTTTGTAAATCGAGGAAAAAAAATGTGTTTATTTGTTTGTGAGAGAGTGAGTATTTAAAAATTCAGTGATGAGTACTTAAAACAGTTGGAGTCGAAGGTTCGTTGAACGTGGACGGTCAAACCACCAAGTGTAACGTCTCGTCATTTAAAACCATACTAATGGTCACTTAAAAGACCATTATTCACAAATTAAATCCAATTATGTAACTATAAAACAATGTAACTTAAAACAAATTGATTGGATACAAATCAAATTAAAACAAAGTGTGCATATATATTTTCGAAACCGTTACAAAGTAACGGTTGGCTGACTCATTAATAATGATTTTATTTATTTAATAAGTAAATAAAATAAAATCAATTTCTGATTATAATTTTTGAATTTCAAACTGTTGGAAAAGATAGAGCTCGTAAAGAGCTTCGAATCGATATCTCATTTACTCGAATCGGAGTTGAAATGAATGAGAAATTAATTGTTGAATATAATCAAAAATATTGGGAAAAAGAAAAGAAAAATAACAAAGTGGGTTGTTATCCCACATTGGAAAAATATGCAAAAACAAGTGGGCTTATATAGTGCTTGCACTTTAGTGACTTATGAATGACTTGCTATAGCATTGCTCCGCCTCCTACGTGCGCGCAGGGGGGGTGCAAACCAAGTCCGAAATAGCCTACGAACCCCGGACTTGTGTGCGAGCGCGACCTGCGTACACGAATGTCGGTTCGATTTGGGGCAGTCGAGCGAGCCACATTTTGCAAATTTTCTTTTCGATTCTTAACTTTGTAACGGTTAAGTTGACTGATTTTATTTATTTATTAAGTAAATAAAATAAAATCATTTTATTGATTATATATTTTGAAATTCAAAATGACAATTAAGGTGGCCTTAATGCTGAGACATTATTGCATGGACGTTACGTGTTGACTGTCCAGGTTCATTGCATGAATCGATCAAAGTCCCTTGCTCAGCCTATAAATACGAGCTCGTATTTGTAAAATTGTACAGAATAACCACTCCAGCAATCTGCTACTTCCTTTCCTCTTTTCTTCTTATTATCCTTGGCCCTCCGGTGAAACTTTCAGGCAACTCTTGCTTCGACGTGCAACGTAGTTGCTTGAGACGTTGTATCCTGGGAAACAAACGATCGGTAGAGGTCGAATTTTGTTTTAAGGAGATTGTGTCCAACACAAGCCTCGTCTTTCTCTATCCTTTGCCATCTCTATAAAACCGATCCCTACTTAATTGATTGGATACAAATGACGATCAATTGTGTATCCAATCAAAGGTTACTTTGTTTTAAGTTTGCATATAATTAGTTTGATGGTTGAAATGATTATTTATGTTTACGATCGGAGATGGTTCAAACTCGTTTGAGTGAACGACCATGTATCCTTCGGGACCTAGTGGTGGTGCGCCACACTAAATGATATTTTGGTTAATCATTGTGATAAATCAAGAGAAAATTTAACGACGTTGTTGAATTCGAAAAAAAAAAAAAATGTTGTCACATGTAGTGATGTATAAAAAATATATATATATCCAATTGGTGAACTAATTATTTCGAGCTAACATTATTGAGAATGTTGTGTAATGGCTTGATCTAATTGTGTTAATCACTAGATATTGATTTAAATATCTTTTGAAATAATTAAATAATAACAATTTGCATTTTATGCATATTTTATTATTTTATGTGAAAAAATAATAATATGGTGATTATTATTATTTATGTGATAATGATGTAATCATTATATGATAATTATGGTAGAACTTATCAATACCATTAAAATATAATAAATAGTGAAATTTATTATATTATTATTATTGGTTGAAAATAATAAATAATGAAATTTATTATTGGTTGAATATAATAAATAGTGAAATTTATTATATTATTAATTTTTGAAATAATACCTTTGAAATTCATATAGACTTATGAATGTGGTATAAAGATTGATTGAAAAGAAGTAAATAAATTATTAAAATTCATATAATGATATGAATGAGATAATAATTATTATACTCACAATTAATATTTACTTAATAAAAAGTAAATAAATGAGAAGAGATAAAAATTCATATTGAGATATGAATATTTGTACAAAATAATATTATTGAAGAATTATTTACTTAATGAGAATTAAATATGAGACTTTTGAAATTCATATTGAAATATGAATTATTTGTACAAAATAAAATCGGAAGTTATAAAGAACATCCGAAGTAGACGAAACACGTGTATCCAATTAGTATTAATTGTGATTGTCAATTTGTAATTGGAAGAACACAATGTATGACAACTACTCTCTACTGGAGTTATCTCAATAGACTATGTAAGATCTAAAGATAATATCGCAGTCAATTAACCGAAAAAAAAATGGTTAAATTGAGAGTTAATAATGTCGTCATCTAAAGGATTGGACTTAAGCCTTAAAGAAAGAGAGTTGAGACGAAGGAAAACCTTACCTATATGACTGGAGATCCCAAGAACTAGGTTCAAAAGGACAACCTAATTGTCTTACTCTAATATCACTGTTATGTGGGGGAAATTAATTTCCATGAAAGTCCATTGCCTAAGAGATGTTACAGTGATATGTTGTGAGGATTAGCATATGGCTATTAATGATTCAAATGAAATCACCTATGTAAGAGAGAAGTGGGGCCGCTTCGAAGAGAATATAGTAAGGCATATTCTTAAACACTCTTACAGAACCAGGCAGATGTTCAGGGCCAAAATGAACATAACTATGAGAACTGAGAGTTGTTAGAAAGAACGTGAGTGGAGTATACCATTGTTTACACAAATGGTGAATAGTTCAAAGACATCGTGTCTACTATTTAACTAGTAAAATAAGTATGCTTTCACAAGGAAAGGTTCAAAGGGTAACACCTACCTATTCTATGCACGTTTCTAACGTTGAGTTATATCACCAAACTTCTTTATGGTGTCTGTATAATTTTCATTCATGTGGGGGATTGTTGGAAAAAGAGTGTCTCGTATGAGAGCTCGGATTGGATATCTCATACGCTCAATTTCGAATAGTATGAATGAAAAATTAATTTTCAAATATGTAACTAATTGGAAGAGAATTCCAAAGGGTAAAAATAAATAAATATATATATATGCAAAGTGTAGTCGATAAATATAAGGGAGTACCCTTTGATTGGATACACACTTTTTGCTATATTTTATTTTATGTGATTTGTCATTTATTGACAAAATAATAATAATATAATAATAATGTGATATTATTATTTAAGTTACATAATTGGATTTAATTTGTGAATAATGGTCTTTTAAGTGACCATTAGTATGGTTTTAAATGACGAGACGTTACACTTGGTGGTTTGACCGTCCACGTTCAACGAACCTTCGACTCCAACATTATCTATATAAGTGCAATCGATTTTGCATGAAAAGATCGAACATGAGAACGAGAAGCACTCGAAAATACTCGTAGAGAAACGAGAAAGAATGAAATTGTTTGAGAAATATACAGGCGCATTCCGAGCAATCGCTCTCGTCTTTCTTTTGTTTACCCCGTTTCTTTGACCCTCCGGTGATATTTTTCAGGCAACATCTCAGTTCGCCGTAAGCAATTGTTTTGCTTTCTGAAAGTCGTAGGCAGTAAATAAAACGCAGTGAAATGCGCTGCCTAGGCAAGGCAGTGTTCTGCGGCAGAACAACGTATGCCGCAGCACGATGCCTTGTACAGAAAATGTTCGTTTTTCGTAATTTATATATTTTAGCGTGTGTCTTAATGTTTCAGATTAAGGTTCATATATGTTATATATGTATATCGTTGCAGCGGAATTAATTAAAAATAAATTACTTGTAAAAACGAACTCACACACACATACGGAAATTAAAGGAACAAGAATTTAATCTTTGTATGTGTATTTAAATTATACACATACGAAACGGCCTTACGGCCAGAAACTTTATTAAAGAAACGAGTCTTTACAAAAGGTCTACTCTTGGATTTACAAATGATTTTACCAAAGATCATACACACGTATGTCTTCGTGATAATCGTATCCAAAGAGTATAATTAACAATCAACAATAAAAGACCTAGCTACTGAATAAACACCTATCTAATGTCACGATCATCAGCTAACAAAAGAACTCTCTTTGAGATGAGAGAACATATGGCTCGACGAACTTCACAAGTGAAGCCGCGGCACTAAAGGCGTGATGATCGATCTTGGAAGTGAAAAGATGTTTCTGAGGTGTTGGAATAGCTAATGAATGCAGCTGGGGTCGTCCTCTATTTATAGGAGGAGAGTCCCAACTGATTTCCTTGATTTGCTAGGTCAACAATCAGTTGAGATATTCTAGGGCAGGCTGCTTTGACCGCTGCCGCAGGATGCCTTCTGAAGTTCTTCTGGAATCCACTGCCACACTGCAATGCCTTCCATACTCTCTGGACTTCAGCAATCCTTTGCCCTACGCTCATGCTTCGCTCGATATCTTGACTCAACGTCTTGTCCAAGCCTTGCACTGCTTGCGGCATAACTCTGCCTGGCTGTGCTGCGGCAGAAAGCTTCTATGTTGATTGTTTTTCAAGCACGTTCCAACTAATGAACTATGCTAAATCAAATCACCAATATGACAAGTGATTACAACAGTTTAAATTGTGAAGAAAGAAATAAAACAAATAAATATGTTAGCAAAACAACTTCTGCCTAGGTACATTTAAGGCATTGTAATGCCCAAACATATTTATCCTTACAAACTCCCCCTTTTTATCTTTCTTCACAAAACCATGAGGCAGCAGCGCATAAGAGCACTCCCCCTCAATGAAATACATCTTACTTGGAAGTTTATGGATTTTATCTTGACAAAACAACTAAGGCATAAAACTCCCCCTTAGTTAATACTTCCTAAGTAGAACAAAAATTTATTTAACAACTAACTAACTAATAAAACAAAAACAAGTTAAACTAAGTAAGCCTTAAATGTAACACACCATTTTTTTTTTCAAAAGGAAATAACTACTTAAATAGAAAATTGTTCAACCAAAATAAACTTAAAAATTAAATTGTTCAAAAACCAATAAACAGAAATTAAATAAATTGTTCAAAGTAAATAAAAACTAAAAATCAAAAGAAGAAATAATATTTCTTCAGGTCTTCAGAGCTTGCTTTGAATCTTCAAATCATCAGGTCTCGGGCTCGAGTGACGAATCACGATACTCTCCATCAATCTCTGCGGCAGACTTTTCTGTCACTTCTGCGGCAGTCTTTTGGACTTCATCCTTCAATTTATTCAACAGTTGTCTCTTTGCCTCTTAGAGCTCTGGTGCTGCTGCGCTGCTGCTGGTATGCTGCTGGTACTCCCCCTTTTTGTGGAGAAAAACCCTTTGCTTCAAGAAATCAGGAAATACCATCAACAATTGCCTTGGTCATGTACTCCTGCATGACGACAATTCGATTGCAGCACATTGTTCGGCAAATTCTTGAGCTCGAGCATGAATGAGGGCATCAGTCCGCGCTTTTGGAGCTTTCTTTGGAGTTGAGACTGCGGCAGTGCAATGAAAATTTGTCCATGGAAGACAATTGGAATCGCGGATGCTCAACTTGTATGCTGTAGGCAGTAGTGTCTCAATATCAGCATCGTTGTATGACAATCATTGTGTCTTCATCATCTCCCAGATAAAAGAGGGGAACGCAAGGCTCTGCGTCTGTGATGAGCTTCAGCCTGCGTAGCCATTTAGTAAAAAATAAGCTGCCCAAGGATCACTTGCCTTCCTGCACCAAGGTTAAAAAGAACCTCTGCCATCGTGGTGTGCACAAAGTGCATATTGGACGTGGGAGTCCATTTGCCACGAGCAATGGTAAGTAGTAGATAGTAAAAAGGGTTAGTTTGGAGGCAGGAATGTAAGCAGTGTTTGGTGTTTAGCCAATCAGGCGGCGAGCAATTGCGGCAGTGCTGGGTTTAATGACTGCGGCAGGATATTCAATATCCGAGCGGTCAAGGAAATCATTGAATGCGGCAGGGCTGAAAGTGAAAATCTTTTTCCGGAGATACACTCTGCCGTAGCCTTGAGAGCCATCATTACCAAAGCAGTGGTGCATTTTGGCATAAATATCCCATATCAAATCCTCTTTGAGTAAGCCTTTGTCGCCTCCATGTCGATTCAGAATCCTACTTAGGCGCATGGACTGCGGCAGCAGTGGCATTACCCTTGTCCTTTTCGGCAGATGGAGGTACTGCGGCATCTCCACTGTGTGAATTGTCTATTTTTGATGCGGCATATTCCTTTCCTTTGCGGCCCTTCTTCGTAGTGGCTTCCAAATCAATTGGATTGGCCGAAGAAGTGAGTGGCAGCCTCTTGCCTTTTGCTCAGGCAGTAGATCGGGTGAATAAACAGCGGTGAGCTCCCAGTAGTCTGCGGCAGCGTGGATGCGGTACATGGCATCCATATATTCTGGCACTTGAATGTCTGCCAGCGTGGCCTCGGGGCGAACCTTCCCTGATGAACGCAATGCACCATGGGTCGCCAAAATAAGGAGTAAAAGGAATGTATTCGACCATTGAAAATTTGGAGAGAAAGAAAATTTAGGGCAAGAAAACAGAGCACAAATTCGACACAAGGATTGGATTTTATGTGCGAGAGAAAAATTAGGGATTTCAGGAATTCAAATTAATTCAAACTCTAGATCTAATATTATGAGAGAGTTGCATTCCAATTAAGAGTTTGAAGTAAAGAATAAGAAAAATAAGTGAAAATCAGATGGTGGTTTGATGTAACGCAAAAATAGGCAACGGTTACGTTTCTAAGGTTGAACCATCGTCTGCTGCACACTTGAGTGCTGCCCAACGGTCAAGTGGGGCAATGCTCTACGGCAGGTTGTTGCCAAAAATCAAAATCCAAAATCCTTTTTTTTTTTTTTTTTTTAATCTATTTTTCTGTTTTTAATTTTTCTCTTTTTCTGTTTTTAATATTCTTTTTTTTTTTGTTTTTAGAATATTTTCTTTTTCTATTTTTCATTTATCATTTTTTTATTTTTATTTTAATAAACTAAGTAAAATATTTTTGTGGTGTGAAAAATCAAGGCTTACAAAGCAAAATTAGGAAAAGAATAAAAATATCTAATCCTAATGAAACATCATGCTGCATCTTAGGTACTTATACTCTACTTAGGCATAGTGTCATGTCAAAAATGAGATTATCAAATACTTAGTTCACCTAGTACATAGTATCTCAACCCATTGAGTATTAATTACATGTATATGGGTTTGACCATGTTGCCTAAAGTGGTTTGGGTATTTTCTCTTCCTTCGGAAAATTTTAATCTCATAAGTTGACTAAGGCAGAATGCTGTGGCAGAGGTTCAGTAGGCATGACAATGCGGCAGCATGATGTAGATCAGCATCTAAGGCATGGTGCACATGCACAAAGAATTTCTTAGGGCAATGAAACGATCTGAGTTCAGTGGCTTGGTGAAGATATCAGCTATTTGCTTCTCTGTTGGGATGTGATCAATCCTCAATAGACGTTTATCCACCAAATCTCGTATGAAATGATGCCTTATGCTGATGTGTTTGGTTCTTGAGTGCTGCACTGGATTATGACTGATATTTATGGCACTCGTATTGTCGCAGTAGAGTGTAAGAACATTGCTATCCAGGTGGTAGTCATCAAGCATGTGCTTCAACCAAATCAGTTGGGTACAGCAGCTCCCTGCGGCAACATATTCTGATTCGGCATTGGATAGAGAAATGCAGTTTTGCTTGCGACTTTGCCATGAAATTATGTTGTTTTCAAGAAAGCAACATCCACCGCTTGTACTCTTGCGATCATCCGTGTCTCCAACCCAGTCGGCATCTGAAAATCCAACTAAATTGGTGGTGGTATATTTGGTATACCATATGCCTAACTCGACTGATGCGGCAACATAGCGTATGATGCGTTTGACTGCCTTCAAGTGTTCTTCCATTGGATCAGCTTGAAACCTGGCACATAAACAAACGCTATACATGATATCTGGTCTAGTTGCCGTAAGATAAAGTGAACTCCCTATCATGGATCGGTAGAGTGTCTGATCCACTGCGGCAGTATCAATGCCTCGGGAGATTTTGTCCGTTGAGCCCATAGGTGTTTTCATGGGCTTGGATCCTTCAAGTTGAAATCTTTTGATGAGATTCTTAGCATATGTGGCTTGTGAGATAAAAGTTGCAGTTGATGATTGCTTGATATGGAGCCCTAAAAAATGAGTTAGTTCTCCTACCATGCTCATCTCAAATTTTGATGCCATGGCAAAGGTAAATGTCTTAAGCATATTCTCACATGTGGATCCAAAGACAATATCATCTACATAAATTTGAGCTATTAAAATATTGGAAGAATTGAATTTAACAAACAAGGTCTTGTCGGCAGTGCCTCGGGTGAATCCAAAACTGAGTAGAAAATCAGTTAGGAAGCCATACCAAGCTCTAGGAGCTTGTTTTAGGCCGTACAATGCCTTGTGTAATTGATACACATGGTCAGGATATTTCGGATCTTCGAAGCCTTTGGGTTGTGCAACGTATGCCTCCTCTTCAAGTATGCCGTTGAGAAAGGCTGCCTTCACGTCCATTTGATGTAAAGTGATGTTGAGGTGGCATGCAATAGCAATAAGCAAACGTATGGACTCCATGCGTGCTACGGGGGCAAAGGTCTCATCGAAGTCGATGCCTTCAACTTGCGTATAGCCTTGCGCCACTAGTCTTGCCTTGTTGCGCACAACCTGCCCATGCTCATTCGATTTGTTCTTGAAAATCCACTTTGTCCCGATGACATTCTTGTTTTTGGGACGAGCAATGAGCTTCCAAACTTTTTTTTCTTTCAAACTCGTTCATCTCTTCTTGCATTGCCATAAACCAAAATTCATCGGCCAACGCTTCTTTGGCATTCTTTGGTTCGATCGTTGAGAGGTACGAGGCAATGCCTATTTCAATGCATGTGGCAGACATGCTTACATTCTTGGTCATGTTGCGGTAGTTGATGTATGGACGAGCTCTCATGCGTGTGGCCAATAGTTGACTCGAAGGGTGGTTTCGGATAACATGCCTTGGGGGATCCCTTCGTCGTTGGTTTGATGTCTCTTCAACATCTGATGAATCTGATTGTTGTGGACTGCTATCATCATTTGATTGCTCGGGAGACGCTGTAGAAGGTTGGGCATCATCATTCGAGCCAGTAGGTGCGGCAGTAGACTGCGCATGTGTGAAACTGCCTTCAATTTCTGCTACTGCGGCAGGCTCGAGCAAACTTTGTACATTCTCTTCTTTGGGTTTCCTGAGTCGACTAAGATCATCAAAATCAACATTTACAGATTCAATGATGGTTCTAGTTTGTATGATAAAAATACGATAGGCATGACTATTCCTAGAGTATCCAACAAATAATCCTTTAAGTGATTTTGGATCAAGTTTAGATCTAGGTTCTCTATCATTTAGAACATAACACACAGAGCCAAAAACATGAAAATATTTCAAATTAGGCTTTCGATTGTTCAAAATTTCATAGGTCGTTTTTGTTGTTCCTGAACGTATGCTGATGCGGTTCAGGATATGGCATGCGGCATTGAATGCTTCTGCCCAAAATTGCTTGCTTAGGCCCTTGGCGATCAGCATGGTACACGCCATTTCCTTGAGGGTTCGGTTCTTCCTTTCATCCACGCCGTTTTGTTGCGGTGTTATGGGGGCAGAAAATTCTTGAGCAATGCCATGCGTGTCACAAAATTGAGAAAGCCGATGGTTTTCGAACTCGGTGCCATGGTCACTCCGTATTCTCTTCACGTTTGCTTCATGATTAGTCTTCATCCATCTGATGAGCTTGGACACTTCATCATAAGTCTCACTCTTGTCTTTGAGGAAACGCACCCATGTGTATCTTGAGTAGTCATCAACTACAACGAGTACGTAGCGTTTTCCAGAGTGGCTTCTCGCCTCGATTGGTCCCATTAAATCCATGTGGAGGAGATCAAAGCATTTGGTTTGCTTTTGATACAGTCCTGCCTTGGTGTTGGCAGGTTCTGCGGCAGAGGCATCAGTCTGTCCTGCGGCAGGTATTGCTGGATGACTTGCACGAGTCATTTTTCCTTGTTTGCAATGTCCACATGTTGTCTTCTGGGTTTTTGGGAGTGCTGGAAGTCCACGAACAGCATCGAGCTTGATCAGACGCTCCAAATTCCCGAGACTTGTGTGTCCAAGTTTTTGATGCCATAGATCAATGTCATTTTTGACTTGTGCAGAGAGGCATGTTTCTCCAATGACGTAGCAATTGTTTGACTTGGAACGCTCCCCCTGGATTAGTGGGTTCCCTGCATTGTCAAACACTTCACATAATTTGTGAGTAAATTTCACATTCATGCCTTCATCGCATAATTGGCTTATGCTAATGAGGTTTGTAATAAGGCCTTCAACATGAAGCACGTGCTGCAACTTAGGCAGCCCTTGCACATTCAATGTGCCTCGGCCGACAATTGAGCCACTGGAACCTCCTCCGAAAGTGACTTCTCCTCCTTGAAAGACTTTGTAGTCGATGAGGTGATCACTATTTCCAGTCATATGACGCGAGCATCCACTATCGAAATACCATTTGTCATCTTTGGTAGCTTTGAGGGCAGTGAAGATGACATTGCATGTTTCAGCACTTTGAATGGCATTGGATGCGGCAGAGGAGTCATTGGAGGGATCTGAAAAACAAACATTAGTAGAGGATTTAGTTTTGGGCACCCATTTGCGTATAATTGTTGCCTTCTTTTTGATAAAGTGTCGTGAAGACAGAGAATGCGAGAAGTATTTGGGATGCCGTGGTCCAGTGTTGGAGTAAAAGTAATGTCCTCTTGCTTGATCCTCTTCGCGTCTCCAACAAAAGGGTCGAATGTGACCAGGTACAAGGCAGTAGTGGCAAACATATCGTCTCTTTGATTTAAAATGTTGCTTAGGCAGGGGCTTCCTTGTTTTCATCCTGCCTGATGGTGTCTGCCTTTGCTTCGGCCTCCTGCGGCAGTCTCTTGCTGGGGCAGCGGCCTTTGGTGCATGCTCTTGTGGGGATGGAGACGTTTTGGAGTTCGTTGACTCGTCATTTGATGCCTTTACAAATGTAACTCCCGTTGATAATTTCTTCAGGGAAATGATGGTATCTACGATCTTTTGATGTCCGAGGCCTTGCCGTTCAACATGTGAAATACTCATTACGGCATCTAGTTTTGATGCAGCCGTGTTGAGTTTTTCGAACGTGTTGTGGGCAGCTTCGAGTTTTCCATTTACACGGTTACGATCGATTTTTAGTTTTTCAACCTCCATGTCTTTTCTTGTGAGTTGAACATCGATTTTCTTCAATCGTTCTTCAAAGGTGTTCTTCTCCACAAGCATTTGTTCAATTGCCATGGCCTGCTTCTTTAATTTTTCTTCGTATCCGGCTTTGGTTGATGTGAGCATTTTCATCATCTTGGTCTGCCGGGTAAAGTTCATACGTAGCTCATCGAAACCTTCTTTGAGCTCAATGAAAATATCAATGGGAATGGTCTCCTCTTCAGATTCATAGCAATTGGTTGAGGCAGTGAAACATAGGCAGTTCTCTGCGGCAGGCGTGACTGTCTGGTCTGCGGCAGAGGCAAGAAAAGCAACATGCCGTCGTGGAGGGGCCTGGAATGGACCGTCATCTTCTGCATCGGATAGGGAAATACCATCAAAGCGAGCAGCAAGCGAAGTGGTGGAGTCTTCAAAGCAGTATTGTTCCATATCCTCTTGCACAACCATGGAGTTTAAAATTCCAATGCCTCGATCTTTCGAAGGGCATTCGGTTGAGAAATGTCCAATTCCTTCACACACGTGACACTTGATTTTTGACCAGTCTCTTGGACTTGAGTTTGAATTTGCTCCTGTGCTTGGGTGGCGTACAACGATCCTTCTTTCTTGATTCTTTGTTGGCCTCGATGGGAACTTCCTGCGTCGGGGATCGTACGGCTTCTTCAACGAGCGGACAAGTACTGCATCCAGTTTTTGTGAAAGGAATGCAAACTTGTCTTCTCCACCATCAGATCCAAGCAACTCATAGATCTCTTCATCGGTCAAATCATTTGCGGTGGGAGGACTGCTTCGTGACCGCAAGGTTCTGTCACGGTGTAGGCAAGATTCTTCTCGTCGCTTCGTGAACGTGATTTCCCGTGAGTTTCACGATCTTCATGGTTAAGCTCATAATTCTTGAAAATTGCCATTAATGAAACATAATCTTCCTCTGACATGGAGCTGTCTTCTATGGCAGTGACCTTCGGCAGAAACTTTTTGCTCATCGATCGCATTATCTTACTACACACTGCCGGGTTGCTAATGGGCGAACCAAGGTCAGCACATTCAGTAACAATGGACATTAATTCTCCAAAGTACTGAAGGCATGTCTCGTCCTCGTTCATACGCAAGTTCTCGAAACGAGACATAAGCATACGGACCTTGGTCTTCTTCACTGTGTTGTTACCTTCACAATGAAGAGCCAGCATATCCCATACTTCTTTGGCAGTAGTACATTGTTTGACAATTTTGTACATATTGCAATCGATGGACTCAAGGATGGCACACCTTGCCCTATCGTTGGCAGTACCTGCGGCAACCTCTTCGGTAGACCACTTCTCCGGAGCTTTTTCAAGCGTACCGCCTTCAGGGATTACCTCCTGAGGTGGTTTCCATCCTCGAAGTACGGACAACCACGCATTGCGATCAATTGATTTGATCTTTGCTTCAATGCGAGTTTTCCAAAATCCATAATTTGTACCGTCAAGAACAACCGGTGTTCGTACGATGTAAAAGGATGGATCTGCCATTGTAAGTGTGCGTGATCAGACGGACCTTAAACACTAAGTAAGTCTAGTGCCCGCTCTGATACCACTTGAAAGTCGTAGGCAGTAAATAAAACGCAGTGAAATGCGCTGCCTAGGCAAGGCAGTGTTCTGCGGCAGAACAACGTATGCCGCAGCACGATGCCTTGTACAGAAAATGTTCGTTTTTCGTAATTTATATATTTTAGCGTGTGTCTTAATGTTTCAGATTAAGGTTCATATATGTTATATATGTATATCGTTGCAGCGGAATTAATTAAAAATAAATTACTTGTAAAAACGAACTCACACACACATACGGAAATTAAAGGAACAAGAATTTAATCTTTGTATGTGTATTTAAATTATACACATACGAAACGGCCTTACGGCCAGAAACTTTATTAAAGAAACGAGTCTTTACAAAAGGTCTACTCTTGGATTTACAAATGATTTTACCAAAGATCATACACACGTATGTCTTCGTGATAATCGTATCCAAAGAGTATAATTAACAATCAACAATAAAAGACCTAGCTACTGAATAAACACCTATCTAATGTCACGATCATCAGCTAACAAAAGAACTCTCTTTGAGATGAGAGAACATATGGCTCGACGAACTTCACAAGTGAAGCCGCGGCACTAAAGGCGTGATGATCGATCTTGGAAGTGAAAAGATGTTTCTGAGGTGTTGGAATAGCTAATGAATGCAGCTGGGGTCGTCCTCTATTTATAGGAGGAGAGTCCCAACTGATTTCCTTGATTTGCTAGGTCAACAATCGGTTGAGATATTCTAGGGCAGGCTGCTTTGACCGCTGCCGCAGGATGCCTTCTGAAGTTCTTCTGGAATCCACTGCCACACTGCAATGCCTTCCATACTCTCTGGACTTCAGCAATCCTTTGCCCTACGCTCATGCTTCGCTCGATATCTTGACTCAACGTCTTGTCCAAGCCTTGCACTGCTTGCGGCATAACTCTGCCTGGCTGTGCTGCGGCAGAAAGCTTCTATGTTGATTGTTTTTCAAGCACGTTCCAACTAATGAACTATGCTAAATCAAATCACCAATATGACAAGTGATTACAACAGTTTAAATTGTGAAGAAAGAAATAAAACAAATAAATATGTTAGCAAAACAACTTCTGCCTAGGTACATTTAAGGCATTGTAATGCCCAAACATATTTATCCTTACACTTTCAAATCGTTGTATCCTGGGAAACAATCGTACCCGTAGAGGACGAATTTGTTTTAAGGAAATTGTGTTGAACACGAGCCTCGATTTATTCAATTTTCTTTTCTTCCATCTTCCTCTAATGGATACACACACCATACACAAAAGTTACTACAAAAACTTGTTGTCTTAGTGAAACTTTAAGCAAATTACTCATTGATGTTGACGAACTTCAATATTATTTCATATTTTGTCAATGTTTTCTCCTATGTAATGGTGGCCAATTTCAATACGATTCCATCGTTCATGACTTTTAGCCATTGCTATGGCCAATATCATAAGATAAAATTGTCTAAATTTACTATACAAAAATAGTACTCTATTCGATCTTAAAATTTTAACTATACAAAAAAATTACGGAAAATTACTATTTATATAATGTTTGTAAAAAAAAGTGATTCTGTATTTAAAGGTAAAAGTAATTGCATTTGTAAACAAAAAAAATTAATAAAAAAGGTTAAATTAAGTAAGATTGTATTTGTGTTTTAAAGTTAAAAAAATAAATTAATGTTATATGTTAATCTCCTTGTTTAATAGAAATTAATATTTTCTTTAAAATTTATTAAAAAAACAATGTTTCATCATATTTGAGATAACTTAAAAATTAAATATAAAAAAATGCTCTTTCCATCCCAAATAGTTAACATACTTTTTTTCAGAGTGTGACACACCTCATAAATGAAATAATTACTCTAACTTGTTTATTTTCAAATACAATTTTATTATGATTCTCATACTTTTTAAAATTTTCTCACAACTAATTTACTTTTCACTTTAAAATATATTTTTATCTTTTACTTTATATCAAAAAATAAAAAATTAACATTTTTCCTAAATTTCGTGTTCACAAAAGCATGACATTTGATTTGAGACAATGTGGGAGTATATATGATACATAGTGAAAGTGCGTGGGCAGGGGTATTTATGAAGAAAATACGCTGCCCTGCTGTAAGACAGTGCGATGCGGCAGCACGAAACCTTATAATTTAGTTTGTTCGTTTTTCGTGATTTAATTTATTTACGTATTTAATTTAATATGTTTATTATAATATCAGATTATAATATGTTTAATATGTTTATTATAATATCACACACGAAAGCAAAATGAAAGAACACAAGAATTAATCGTTGTATGGGTATTTAAATTAAATTTAAATTACCCATACGAATGTGCCTTACGGCAAAAATATATTATTAAAGAAACGAGTCCTTACAATGAGTAATCTCGGATTTACAATCGATTAAACTCAAGGCAATGCGAAGGCATTCCTTAACGTTTATCGGATCCGGAGATTAATGAACAATCAACACAAAACAAAAGCTACTGTAATAAACCTATTCTAATATATTGATAATCAGCGTAGCTACAAAATCACTCTCACAGGCAAGAGGATGAACGGCACGAAGAACTTCACAAGCGAAGTCTTCGGCACAAAAAGCTAGATGATCGATCTAGGTGAAAATGTGTTTCTTGATGTGTTAATTGTGTTTTTTAATGAGCTGAGGACTTCTGGTACTTATAGGTGAAGTCTCTCAACCGAATTCCCTAGTAAAACTAAGTTTGAAGTGGTTGAGAGAAAGTAGCAACCGCCTTTGACCAGCTCCTGGTTCTGCCGCGAAGCGAGCTGTTCTGCAGGCAGGGCGAACCTTCTTCATTAGATTGAAATGCTTTGCCTTCTGCCAATGCCTTCCATTCTTCTTCGTTTTCAGGTTCTCTATGCTTAACGTTCGTACTTAAGTCCTCTGCCCTTGTTCGTCGTGCGGCATGCTGAAGCTCTTCGTCGTGCGGCATGCCGAAGCTCTTCGTCAGCATGCCGAAGCTTTGTCCTGCCGCAAGGTTTTGTTCAGTATTCAAAGTCTTTATCTCCAACTTGCCTTTTTGAGTCCTCTGCTCTTGTTCGTCCTGCGGCATGACGAAGCTTCGTCCTGCCGCAAGGTCTGGTTCAGTCATCCAAAGTATTGATTGTTCTTACAAGCACGAATCAAGTGATACATCATGCTAAAATACATCACACATAGAATGAGTGACAACAACAATATACAAGTGTGAAGAAAGGAGAAAAACATGTAAATATGTTCAAGGCATTGTTATGCCCAATAACTCTGCGACATTACTCTGCCTAACCATATTTACACTAACACATAGTGAATATATTCATATGAATTATATTGTGCTCGAGAAAGTATATTGGCAAGAGTAATCGAACTCACGCTCTTTTACTCTAGCAACTCGATTATGGATATATATAAATAACGTACTTTCTCACTATCCATATTACTCTAAGACAAAATCCTCGTTGAGGGGTGGTTCGATGAAGTCGAGCTTTTACTCTCGAGTCTCCCTACCCGTGTGAAATGATATGAATATATTCCTATGAATTATATTGTGCTCAAGAAAGTATTGACATGAGTAATCGAACCCACACTCTGTTACTCTATCAACTCGATTATCTTTGCGGGTATAAATAACATACTTTCTCAATATCCATATTACGTAATCTCAACAAAATTACAAAATCCCCGTTGAGGGGGGTGGTTCGATCGATGAAATCGAGCTTTTACTCTCGAGTCTCGCCTGCCCGTGTGAAACGATAAGAAAAACATTATTCCGTATTAATTGTGTGGGTTTCAAGGCACTGCGAATGTTGGTAAAAACATCGAAATCTACGTACTGATGGTTTGATCGATAGTATGGACCATGTCGCCTGATTTTTTCTAGAGTACATTAACATGATGACCTCCCCTAATTGTTGTGATTAGGTGGGTCAATACAAGTTTTTTGAAATACGTTTGCAACGTGAGATTATAAAATTTATATTTAAATCAAATTCGGGTAAGTTGTATTGACTTTGACTATCCTTTATTTACATTATACTCATATAGTCATATATTGTTTTTATATACACACGTTTATAGATGCATCTAATTTTTACCTTTTCAATATACAATTGTATTCTTTTTTACAACTCACTATATTAAAAGAAAAATAATTTTTACTATTTAAAATATAAGCATTTATATATTAAAAAAAACATATTATAAACACTACTAAAATGGGCTGGATTCAAATATTGATCGAGGGAGAATATCATAAATGGGCCAGCAATTAAAATGGGGTCAATGGGCTGGGTTTATTGAGGTATACGATGCAGATTAAGCCCATTAAAGTGGGGTGAATGGCCTGTTGATATTGCTACTTTACTTTATTCGGCATAGCAAACATGGACGCATGATTGCATGAAGCCATGAACCAACTCATTTGAAAAGAGTATGTACGATGTTTCAAAATTCAACACTCTACTTTATTATTCAAAATCATTTTTTATCTCTTTCACATAATTATTTAATATCCATTCAACTTTTATATTTTATAATAATTTTATTTAATAAAATTCAACACTCCACTCCATTACATTTATTTCATATTTTTATTTTCTTTTATAATTATAGAGAAAAATGCGATATATTTATTTTTGTTCAAATCAAATAAAACAAAATTTTATTTATTGAGCATTAAAAATAATTAATTTTGGTATTAAAAAAAATACTATAAAATAATAGTTTAAAAAAAGATGAGTTAATGTTTAATATATAACCAATCAAGCAGTCTACACTTGTCAAAATGTTACTCTTTCATTTTTCATTCAACTAGTTGAATTATTTCAACACCAAATAATCCAAGTGGATTTCAACATGCATTTCAACACCCTCATTATAGCTTTTCAACTGGTGAATTTTTTATTCAACACCAAATTCAACACCCTTATTGTAAAATAGTCTAAGAGCATCCACAATAGAATGAGGAATACTTTGGATAGAAGTGATAATTTTTTTTTTGGTAAATATCAATTACATATAAAAGAAAAGGTATGGTAGTACAGTACAACGCATGGGGGAAAGAAAACTCCACCGCATCACTGAGCTAACAGATTAGCTCTCCAAACATCCAACAAAAAAACATATAGCACAAAAGAAAAACATTAATCCCACTAAAATATAATTATTATTTATATTATTATATTTATTAATTATAAAAGTTAAAAGAATATATATTTTAAATTATTTAAATTATATTAAATGTTACAAATATTAATATAACTCAAATATAAAAAAAATTATAAAGAATTATTATTATAAACATTTATAAATAAATATAATATAAGTCATGTTATTTTGATATAAGGATAAATTTTTATATAAATTGATAATATAAATTTTAATAAACTAAATTTAAATTTTAATTTTAATAAACTAAATTTATATTTCAGTATTAAAATAAAAATATTTTATTGTACAGTTTGGTCTCTACCCTGATAAGAGTATTCCTACCCAAAAACTCCTACATGTGCCACGTCATCACGTCTCCAATGTCTTCTACCACATTTTTAAGAGTAGCATTCTAAGACCATCTCCAATAGGGAGTATTTGATCTGATATTCATGTCCAATAGGAAATAATTTATAAGAGTAACTTTTTGATTGTTTTTTTAGAATTATTGAATAATTCTCTAATTTTTCTTAACAAATGTGATGACATGGCAGATTCGGGTAGGGCGGGTAGATTCGGGCAAGTGCCCGGTTAATATAAGGGGACATTTTATTTTTAAATGATATTTTTGATATATAATTAATAAAAAATATTGGTTTTTTACATTAATATTTTTTATTTTACAAGAGCTTTAAATAGATACTAAGTGTTAAATTGGGCCAATAACATCTTAAAAAGTATTGTTAAGGTATTAAGGTTGTTCAACTTATATATGAGCTCAAGGTTCTTTATCCAACCGATGTGGGATACTCTAACACTACTCCTCACGAGTAAGCCGGAAATTTTATCGGAATTACTCGTGGCCGGAAATTCCATCGGCAGGGGTGCCCATAGTTGGAAATTCCATCGACCGGGGTCCCACATCGTGTTGAGCCTGCTTTGATACCATGTTAAAATTGGGTCAATAACATCTTAAAAGGCATTGTTAAGGTATTAAGGTTGTGCAACTTATATATGAGCTCAATGTTCTTTATCCAACCGATGTGAGATACTCTAACACTAAGTTTGTTTAATTTGGATATTATTTGTTTTTTCAATTTTTTTTTCTATTTTATAAAAAAAAGTCAATTTCTCAAAATTATTGATATATTCAAATTAAATTAATTTATATAGATTGAACTATATATATATATATATATATATATATATATATATATATATATATGTTTATTACTTTAAAAATATAGAAAAGAAGAGAAAAAAATGATATATAGTGAGAGCAAATGAAATACTTTTTGAAATGTTTTTTATTATAAAGTACGAGATATTTGAGAGATAATTGAAAACATTTGATGATGTGTGAAGTTGAATAAGCTGATGTGGCAAAGAATATGTAAGGGAT
Organism: Euphrasia confusa; assembly: GCA_954870475.1. Taxonomy (NCBI): domain Eukaryota; kingdom Viridiplantae; phylum Streptophyta; class Magnoliopsida; order Lamiales; family Orobanchaceae; genus Euphrasia; species Euphrasia confusa. The sequence continues at coordinate 6,873,471 of OX940949.1, forward strand.
GAAATATTTCCTAGTGAAGATGGTCTAATAGTACTACATATTTTGTCATTCTAATTATTTTAGAACAAGCAAAAATGTGTATTTCATAAATTTTACTTCGTATACCAGAGTAATATAGTATTCCTCCATCTTACAAAATGATTTACACTTTTATTAAGATATAGAAAGAAGGATTGATTAGTGTTAGGAATGGTTCTTAATTCATTTTATGTCAAAATTTTGAAGAACAAAATGTAAAAATAAAATAAAATAGCTGGATGATACCTTTTAAAAGTCAAGGGTAGTTAGCTCAGTTGATTGAGCATTTGAATTGAGAACCAAAGGTCTTGAGTTTGAATCCAAGACATTGCAATTGACATATACAAAAAAAAAACAATGGATACCTTTTAATTATTTTTCACACTTTTTTTTTGTTATCGAAAATATATTTTCACACTTTAAAAAAATATTATAATTATTTTTTTAACTTTAAAATATATTATATATATTATTAACTTTTTTTTACTTTTATATATAATTTTTTTTATTTTTTAATTTAAATAAAAATTTATTTTTCGTTTTTTATCAAATATAATACTATAAACAATATAGTATTTTATTTTATAAAAAAATATGAAGAATTTCCTGATATAGAATGGAATATCAGAAACCTAACTTGAATACGTGGTACGACTTACTAGTGTTCAAAAATTAGTAAATAAACCGGTAAATTCCGACAAGGAATTGAAAAGGATTGTATATTAAATAATTGCAATATTCAATATTAATTATATAAAATAAATTGAATGAAATTAAAAAATTAATAAATACCAAAATTTATTTTAATTATTACTTTATACACAATTTATTTAATTTTAATTTTTTTTTTTCAATTCCGTCTAAAATTGGACCGGATCAGAATTTACCGATTCGGTCTGATCCTGAATTCGGATCATAAATTTCTATGATTCCGGCTCCAGTCGATTTGGAATCGATGAACACCCTAATCGTGGTACAATAGTTGGTCAAAATTGAAGTTCAAAACAAGAAATACAATCAAATGCATTTTCTTCTATCATGGTATGTGACATGTGAGTTTTAGCTATGCTAGACCAAGAGTAATACTTTATGTAACTAATTATCGTTGATTTAAAATAAATTAATACAAGTACACACACAATTACACACCCATTATGTATTGTGTATGCATTCAACGGTTGATATATCACCTGGAACATTGTTCAGGGAGTAGCATCTCCAACACTCGACATGTTAGAGACAATTCATGAAGAACTTAAAAATAATTAAGATTAAATAAATTGGTAATAAAAAAGTCACTACACTTATAAGATCAATTTTATTTTTATAAAAAAATAATGTATGGAATAACTAACAATTTAATATTATCAAAAGGTTTATTTACATTTCTATTGAATGAACTTTAATTTCAATGAAAGACAACTTTAATTTTCTTATTTAATTCCATATATATATATATATATATATATATATATATATATATATATATATATATATATATATATATATATATATATATATATATATATATATATTTTAAGGGTCTTGCTAAATAGGCAGATTCTGCCTAAGGGCAGAATTCCCTTAAAAAATATATTTTAAATATGTTATGATATTTTAATTATTTTTTTTACATTTATTAAAATTAAATATAATATATAAAACATATATTGCGCAACAAAAATAAAAAAATAATTTTTTAAATAAAAAATAATGCATATCTTTATATTTTTATTTATTTATATCAAAAAAATCTATTAAATAGAAAAATTATATTTTAATATTTAATAATGAAATATAAAAATTGAATTTTAAGATATTTATTAAATTAATTGTATTTAACATTATATAAAAATAAAAAATAAAAAAATAAATTAAATTTGGGCATTCTGCCCATGAGCAGAATCTGCCTATATACAATTACTATTTTTTAATTGTAGTTATAGGTTGAGGCTAATTAATAAGTTTGAATATGATAAATTAATTGTGATTGGTGTGGGTTAGGTAAATAAGTAAATAACGCCATTTAATGCCCTAATAAATATACTAATTAATAGACAATAATACCATACGTATAACACATCTCTTTCGACGAAATTTAGGTAAACACCCTTTTCGATTGATCATTTATGTGTGACTATAAATTCAGTGCAACCGTTTTATTAGATAAATACATGAAAAAAATAGAAATTTATTATTGAAACGAAATAATAATAAAAGGGTGGCCCTAAACATCCAGATTCTGGATATCCAGATTAAACATTATTTATGTGAAATTACGTTTGTATCCTTATTTATGTTTTAAGGTGCGTAATGATTTTTTTGTGTTCTCTATAACTTTTCAAGTCCCTATTCTCCTTAATTATTCCACTACCCTAAAAAATAGGATATATCCATTAATGTGTTCGAATTAATAAATTGTTAAAAATAATTTATGTACGGTATTTGTATCTTAAATAACTTCCAAAAATCTCAAATATTCTTAATTTACTTAAAGTTGATTTAAAGTATTAAATTTTACTCAATTATTATTTTTATTTAAAATAGCAATTATTATATTACGTATTTTTATTTTTAATATTATACTGGTACAATATTATACAGAGACTAATATTTAACAACAAATATTAATTGGAATTTAAACTCAAGCTTTTTATTTGGTCCAATGTTAATTATAAAATTAGTTTAATTGGTTTTAATTATAATATCCATGTAAGTAATTTGTTTATAATATTAATTATAACTATCTAATTAAATGATCGATGTAATTAGTAGTATTTCATTTATACTCTAGTTTTAATAATTATGGACCATTTGCTTCGTTTGTAAACGTGAGTTGTTGTTTGACACTTATTTATATTACCAAAACTGTATTATATTTATATATCTACCATTATACAATTGGTATACATATTTTATTATTTATATCAATCAATAACGTTGGTATACAAATTGAATGATATCTGATAAAGAAAATTAACAAATTTATAAGCGTTTGTGAAAAAATCGTTAGATCATTTTTTGTAAAAAAAAAAATAAGAAATTATAAAAATAAACTTCTTACAAAATTACCATTATATATATATATATATATATATATATATATATATATATATATATATATATATATATTATATTATATATATATATATATATACATATTACTTATAAGCTTCTATTTAACAATAAAAAAACAAAATAAAATATTATATTCAACCATATATATATATAAAATTCTAAAAATATTATAACTTCAGATATATTTTATCCAAATAATATAACATTTAATGGTAAAGTTTTACAAAATAATGGTAGTAGATTACTTGCATTATTATTCGCGTTCAGTTTTATTTTGGCAATATCACGTTTTGATCAAAGTTTGATTGAATCACGTAATTTAATTAACTATTTCACTTAACTAGTACTTTAAAATTTTTATTCTCTAATATTAATTATTAGATTATTGGCATGAACTAGTAGCAACACTAAAATACATAATTAGAGCATAAAGTAATTTGAAAAACTAACATTCTTATTTTTATTATAACAAATAAACTTATAAACAATTACATTAAAACAATTATAAACTTTATAAAAAACTTTTATAAGTTTCTTACATTAATATTAGAAAACTGTATTATTTAATTATGTGTGTAATTGTGTATTATTATTTTCGAATGTTTCTTAAGAAAGAAGTACAACAAGCAATGTCAAAAATTAAGGAAATCGATTACAACCGACTCATATAAATCAAAGATTACATTCGATTTCCTAATATTAAATATTTATTAATTATGTTCTTAATAATTTTATTTATATTATAAGATTCATTATATATTCTATTTATGTGATGTGTATATACATAAATTTTGAGTAAATAATGTTTAGAGAAAACCCTTTATACCAAAAACAATAAGTACAATAACAAATTTAAAAAATTAATGCAAAAAAAATTAATGATTGGTGTCTAATCTATCAAAGATTCAAAGTACTACGGTTATGCAAATACTAATATAGTGTTGTACAGTATATTTTTGTGTTACATTTATGCAATATACTAATATAGTGTTGTACAGTATATTTTTGTGGAATCGAACAAAAAAATTATATGAAAATAAATGAAACAATGAATTGAATACAATTTTGGGAGCTGCTAAATGGGCCCATGGCAGAAACTCTAAAAAAAATAAATTATAAATATGTATAATAATTTTTTTAATGTATTCGGATTGTTAAATTTATGTATTATATATTTTTTATTTACACTTTATTTTATGTTATTTTTTTATATTAAAACAATTAAAAATATAATTTTTTTTACTAAAAATATAAATTTTTTATTATAATTATATTAAAAAATTAAAAAAATTGATATTTAATAATAAAAAAATAGAAAGTAAATATAATACTTATCTAACATCTAATATATGAAATTCAATAATATTTATAATATTATAATAATAAAATATAAATTAAAAATTATAATTCTGCCCATGGCAGAATCTGCTCAAAAATAATTACCGTACAATTTTATCTCAAGTAGATTGGTGATTTTTAAATTAAAATTTTATTTCAAGTAGATTGGTGATTTTTAAATTAAAATTTTATCTCAGGTAAATTGGTGATTTTTAAATTAAAAGACATTTTTGTAGAGAATCGTGTACTAATTTTTTAGTAAGATTAATTAATCTTATTGGAATTTACAAAAATAATCAATGCGCACTACGATAACAGAATAATTAAATAAAATATAAATTACAGTAATAAGGTTAAAGAGGTAATTGTACAATAAAAAGTTAATTTCTGGATATCCAGATTCTGGATATCAATCTTTATCCATAATAAAAATATAGAACTCGAAATTTAATTCAAATAAACATTTTTTTAAGTCTATAATATAAAATATTTTTTATAATATTGTATATATAATTAATCATTTAATCTAAACACATTACACAATAATATAAAAAAATAAAATACAAATAATATTTTTTTGTCTCATAACTTGATAAAAAATGACCAAAAAAAAGTATTTCCTGAGAGAAGATGAGTAACAATACCCAATAATATACTATCATTTAAAAAACTCACATTATTACAACAAAATACAATATTTAAACTATCAAAATTACATATTTTGAAAAAAATTGTCTCATGCACACATGTGAGGTGTAATTTTATTTTATTTTATGTTGTGTATATATTATAATATATATGTTTCGATTATTATTAAAAAAAAATGATTAAAATGGTGATATATTATTAATTTACGATTGAACTATAAATTAATAACTTTTTAAACTTTATATAAATATTTATCTTAAAATAAAAAACAAAACAAATGATTTTAGAGTGTTTGTACCTCCATATCCGAGTCTTCTTCTTATGCACGTATATATAATTCAATGCAATATAACCCACCTCCTTGAAATTGGAATTAATTTAAGGACATTAATTCTCTTGAATTCATTTTCTTTTCGTTTCAATTCAATTCAACTTATTCAGTTCAATTTAGTCCAGATCCATTAAGTTCAGTTCATACCTATCAAGTTAAGTTTAGTTTACTTCAGTTCAATCATTTGTTTTATTGTTATTATTTCAATATTTCAAAATTAAATTCAATTGAACTTAATTTCAGTTCTTTAAATCGAGACATATTAAATTCAATTCAATTCACACCCTGTTGAGTTCAATTCAATTAATTTCAGTTAAAAAACAAATTATAATTGAGCTAGCAACGTGAGAGGTTTAACGAATTACAAATCACATACTCCCTCCTATTTTTTTTATTTGTCGTTTTAGACATTTGCACAGTTATTAATAAATATTTTGTTTACCCATTTTACCCCTTCTTTTACTACTAATTAATTTTAAGATAACTGTTCCTATAATTTCTCTCAATTCTCAACTAAACCACTATTACTTCGACTCTTCTTCTTCCATTAAAGAATACAAGTATTTTTTAACTGTATCACATGAATTTTTTTCTTTTTCAATTAATGAATACAAGTATTTTTCAACTATAGCACATGAATTTTTTTTATTCATTGAATTGGCTCATGTTTGTGTAGATAATTACATAAGTTAATTCTCAGGTTTGGAATGAGTTGAAATAACTAAGTCAATTTTTTATTTTTTTATTTTAGAAGCCTGAAGAAACTGTTGATTATAAACATCTATTTTAAAAACCAAAAAAAAAAAACTTAAAATTAAAGAATAATAAAAAAAATCTGATTTCTCCACAATTTGAAAATTGAAAAAAAAAAAGAATAAAAGAAGATAGAACACAATCTATGCATATTGAATATTAAAGGGATAATTGAGGAGTATTAATTAATGAAGAATTAAATGTTGAAGGGTATAAGAGGGAGAAAATTATAAAACGACAATTAAATTGTAAAAATTAAAAAAAGCTAAAACGACAAATAATAAAGATTGGAGGGAGTACCTTTTTATGCATAATTTAATAAATAATTAATGTATTCTATTGTGTAATGTGATCATTCAAAACACCTAGAAGCACAACATACAACGTTGAACCGATGAATATACAAATACAATACGAAAAAATACATGCAACACTTATCATATGTTGATTTCATCCAAAATCGCGCGGTAGGTGTGCTATTTTATGAAGATGAATAGTAATAATTATAATTGAATTTAATGGAAGTTAGGTATATAATGAATAGGTGAAGTAAATGCCTATATTAGCTTCGACAAAAGGTCAACACAAATTAATACAGTACATATATACGGACTATATAAATATTTTCGGTGGATACCCCTTTCAATTAATTAATTATATATACAATTATACGTACTATTAAAAAAATAAATATATTAAAGATATGTCAAAAAATATTTAAAATCTTTTTTAAAATCTTTAAAACTAAAATAACTTTTTTAAGAGGTTATGTCAATGGGCACATCCGCACATATTCAAACAATTTTCCATAACCCTTTTCACAATTGTTGAATAAAGTGAATAGTTTTCATAACGAAATGAATTTGTATATATCTTCACACTCAATTACCAAGTCTTTGTACGACATTAATTAATTAATAGTGAAAACCTTTGGAAATGCGACTTATTAATTGTGTTCAACTTGGATTGTCCGTGTTTTCTCATACATATCCATCAATGCATATTTGCACTCCATACAATTAGATTACACTTGATGACATGACATTTAAATGCGTTCAACAATCAATCAAATCACATTTTATGGTGTGCAATCAACAATTTTTGTTCAGGTAACTCTAAATATCCAGAATCTAGATATCCAGAATTTTACTTTTGCATGTTTATTTACATTTTTATCCTAGTAAATTAATTAATCAAATAATGAGAGCACAACTTTTATCATTTCATCTCTCACTTGGAATTTGTACACAATTAATGTCATTAATTACTCTCATTTATTACCCTTAATTTTTATAAGTATTTTTTTTGTACTTTTCTAATTTGTTGTGTATGCATTCAGGAAAACAAATTGATAATTCTAATTTGTTGTGTATGCATTCGGGAAAACAAATTGATAAGTAATTAATTTTTGAAAGAAAAATTAAAAAATGTGAAATTAAATTTAACATTATGATATTTGAATATTTGATATTAAAATTCATTTACCAACAAATTATAAATTGCTATTTTTAAATAAAATTAATATTTTAATTTTAATTTTTATGTGTGAAAGATTTAATAATATTATCGAGAGATATATAATTCAAATTTATTTGGAATGAATTACTTAATTAGACGAAGTTAAATTGATGCATATTTGAACATAACTTAATTTAATTAGACTAAAATTTGTTGAACTTAATCAAGCTAAAATTAAATTCAAAAAAATATGATAAGGAGATTAACTTATAATATAAGTACTAGTATTTGTTAAGCATTTAAAAACTAACTTCAATCAAAATGAACCGAAATGAATTTAAAACACACGAGTCACATTCGCTTAGAATTGACTTTTACCACCAATTAAATACTGTACTTATATGTTTCTTATCAAGAAAATAACAATTTCTAGTAAAAATTATTTATAATTAACAACTATAGAAACTAAACGATTTCATTCCCTTTCTTATCAAACAAAATTAATATATATATATATATTATTGAGTATTTAGATACTTGAATACTATAATAAAATTATAAAAATCTGATTCGATATTTTGATTAGTTACTTGGAGATTGGAGAAAATCAGACTGCTGATCAAGTATTAAAATAGTCAATGAAGTACGAATACTTGGATAAAAAAACATAATATTTGAAATCGAATAATCACTTCTAGCTACGTGTTTATGTCCTATACGATTTATACACTAATTTATAGATTATATAGTATATATATTAATTACGATAGAAATAAAAAAATTAATTTTTAATCATATTTTCTATCTCTTTTGCGTTTACAATTTTTTTAGTAATGTTACACTACGTCCATATCTGATTTACTAATAACTTGTGTCATTTTAAAGTTTGAACATGATTTCGTATAATCATTACAATAATGTACTTATTAACAATTATTTTTATATACATTAAAATTGTTATTATATACTTACTACTTTATTTTATAATAGTATACTATAAATAATTTTGACTATATTTTAAAAAATGATATATTTAATATTAAGTTGGGCATCGATTATAACTCGATGGACAAAACATATTAGCCAAGTATTCTTATTAGATAATACAGAAATCAACATAAGATAAATGAATTAATGGAATAAATTAATGTTGTTATTTACTACTTAAGAATTTACTACATTAAGAAACTTAAAATCTGATATTGTAAACTTTAATAAGGTTAAAAAAGTAACTACACTACATTAAAGTCAATTTTGGATATCCATATTCTGGACATCAATCTTTTCCCTTTTGTTTAATAAATTAAACTCAACTAGTAAAATCTGCCCGTGCGATGCACGGTAATATTTAATGTTTTTATTTAATATTAAATAATATACATAACATTTAATATAAGTATTTTTTACAATTAATTATAAATTTTATACTAAGTAACATTTGATATACAATATATTTTTTAATTAGTTTGTTTTTAAATTCTAATTTTATCAATTATTTATTAGGTTCTACTATATTAAAGGTTAAAATGAATTAATTTCATCTTTCAAAATTTTATTTTTGGAAAATAAAGATTAATTAATATTGAAAAATATAATTTATTGAATTTTGTATTACATTTAGTCATTCAAATAAAAATTGACATTAGTTTATTAACTTATTAATTTAATGTTATAATAAAAATTATTTATATGAAACGCCCAAATAAAAACTGCTCGTTCTAAAATTTTAATATAAGAAATATTTAATGTAATTTTTGTGATTAGAAAAAAATATATATTAAGTTCAATTTAATTTAATTTTAAAATATTGAAATTATAATAATAAAAATAATTAAATAATACAAAATTAAAATTTTAATAAATAAACAAACTTAATGGATCTTAATTGAATTGACTTTAATTTATATGAATTGCACTTAATAAGTCTGAACTGAAGTAAAATGAAGCGAACTGAGAATAAATGAAGGCTTAAACTGAAGTGAATTGAAAATAACTAAACTGGAGTGAACTAAGAATAACTAACAAAAAAAACTTTACTTCAGTTCAGTTTAGTTCTGATCCATTAAGGCCTGTTCTTTTAGACTGAAAATGTCTGATCTTAACTAAACTGACTTTAATTTATCAGAACTAAACTTTTTAAGTCTGAACTGAAGTAAAATGAAGCGAACTGAGAATACCTAAAGCGTTTAATGAGTCTGAACTGAAGTATACTGAAGCCGTGAGAATAATTACAAAACAACTTTACTTCAGTTCAGTTTAGTTCAGATCCATTCGGGCCTGTTCTTTTGGACTGAAACGGTCTGAACTAAACTGAACTGAATTTAATAGGTTTCAATTGAATTAAAATGAAATTAAGTTCAATTTAATTTTATTGTAAAATATTGTAATAATAATAATATACTAATATTAAATTAAATGTCTGAATTGATGTAAACTTAATAATTATTTAAACTTAATAGTAAAAAACTGAATCAAATAAATCTAAACTGAAGTGAAATGAGAATAATTCTAAAATATCTATATTGAATTTAATTTTAGTCATAAATGAATGAACTAAACTGCATTTAATAGGTCTTAAATGAATTGAATTGAATTTAATATGTGTGAATTAAACTAAAATTATTAAATCTGAACTAAAGTGAATTTAATAAATTTAAATTGTTAAAATAATTATTTATATTTCAACAATTTTCTTATTCAGATCAATTTAGTTAGAATTATAGACAAAAAAAACTTGAAATTGTTTTTCAATAATATTTTCTAATGTTTTCATGTGTCTTTTAAATTATATAACTCGTGTAAATTATGAATGGTTAATAGTTGATTAGTTAAAAATTTAAATTGTTAAATAATTTATATTTTTTTTCAATTATCTCTTTAGTCATTTATTTTTAGTTTTAGAAGTTTATAAACTATTCCAAGAAAATTAAATTAATAAATAATTAATTTTTTGTGTTTAAAAATATGGTCTCAATATATAAAATATTTATTACTTATTAAAGACATGTTCTTTAATACTCAAAATGGCTGAACTGAACAGAACTAAACTACATAGGTCTGAATTGAACTGAACTTAACTTAAATAGTGTGAAATAAAGTGAACTGTGAATAAGTCTAAAAGAAATGTTTTAAATCATTATCAACATTATGGACATGCTCTTTTGGACTGAAACTCGGTGAATCGAACTAAACTGAACTGAATTGAACTTAATAAGTTTGAACTAAACTAAACCGAAATTAAATTAAATTTAATTTAATTTTAAAATATTGAAATGATAATAATCAAAATAATTAAATAATACATAATTAAAAATTAAATGAATAATCTGAAGTTAATGTATCTGAACTTAACATAATTTATCTGAACTGAACTAAATTTATTGAGTATGTCCATTAAGGACCTATTCTTTTGGACCGAAATCGTCTAAACTAAACTGAACTAAATTTAATAGGTTTCAATTTAATTAAACTAAAATTAAGTTCAATTTAATTTCATTTTAAAATATTAAAATAATAATCAAACACTAATATTAAATTAAATGACTGAATTGATGTAACTTAATAATTATTAATTTAACTGAACTTAATAGGTCAAAATTAAATAACTGCAATTAATAGATTTGAATTAAACTGAATTGAACTTAATATGTTTGAACTGAACTAAATTAAAATGAATAGATCTAAATTGAAATTAATAAATTTAAATTGTTAAAATAATTCTTTTGTTTTTATTTCAACAATCTTCTTATTTAATCAATTTTCTTTAGAATTATACACAAAAAAAAAACCTTGAAAATATTTTTCAATAATATTATATAATGTTTTCATTTATCTTTTAAATTATATAACTCGTGTAAATTATGAATGGTGAATAGTTGAGTAGTTAAAAAACTAAATTGTTAAATAATTATTTTGTATGTATTTAAACTATCTTTGTAGTCAATTCTTTTTTCAAAATTCAAGGTTTAGAAGTTTATAAACTATTGTAAGAAAATTAAATTGATAAATAATTAATTTTTTGTGTTTGAAACTGTATCTCAATCTCAATGAATATACATATATAAAATATTTATTACTTATTAAAAACATGTTCTTTAATACTCAAAATGGCTGAACTGAATAGAACTAAACTACATAGGTCTGAATTGAACTGAACTTAACTTAATAAGTCTGGAATAAAGCCAACTGTGACTAAGTCTAAAAGAACATGTTCTAAATCATTACCAACCTTACGTTTTGGACTGAAACTGACTGAATTGAATTAAACTGAACTGAATTGAACTTAATAAGTTTGAACTGAACTAAACGGAAATTAAATTTTATTTAATTTAATTTTAAAATATTGAAATAATAATAATAAAAATAATGAAATAATACAAAAATTAAAAATTAAATAAATAAACTGAACTTAATGGGTAACTTAATACTTAATTTATCTGAACTTAACCGAACTTAATGATTCTCCAAAATAGCTTTACTTCTGTTGAGTTTAGTTTTGATCCATTAAGGACCTTACTCCAATTGAGTTTAGTTTTTAATCCATTAAGGACCTTTTTTTTTTGGACTAAAACCTGAACTAAACTGGACTGAATTTAATAGGTTTGAATTATATTGAACTGAAATTAAGTTCAATTTAGTTTCATTTAAAAATATTTAAATGATAATAATAAAATAATAATATTAAATTAAATGACTAAATTGATGTAAACTTAATAATTATTAACTGAACTTAACTTAATATGTCAAAATTGAATTGTATAAGTCTAAACTGAACTGAAATGAGAATAAGTATAAAAGTAATATATTGAATTTAATTTTTGTCTTAAATGACTTAACTGAACTTCACTAAATATGTCTGAGCTGAACTTAATTGAACTTGATATGTTTAAACTCAACTTAATTGAACTTAATAAATTTAAATTGTTAAAATAATTCTTTTGTTTATATTTCAATAATCTTTTATTCGATCAAACTTTTTTATAATTATACAAAAAAAATTGAAAATATTTTTTAATAATATTTTCTAATGTTTTCATTTATCTTTTAAATCATATAAACCGTGTAAATTATGAATGATAAATAGTTGAGTAGTTAAATAATTAAATTGTTAAATAATTATTTTATTTGTTTTTAAACTATCTCCCTACTCAATTTCCCAACTCAATTGTTTTAATTAAATTAAAGATTTAAAAGTTTATAAACTATTCTAAGAATGGTTGTTTTCTTTAAGGCTCAAAATGGTTGTGCTGAACTGAATTAAACTTAATAGGTCTGAATTACTTAACTTAATGAGTCTGAAATAAAGTCAATTGAGAATAAGTCTAATTGACCTATTTCTAAATCATCATCAACATTTCTTTTGGACTGAAATTGACTTAATTGAATTAAAGTGAATTGAATTGAACTTAATAAGTCTGAAATGAACTAAACTGGAATTAGGTTCAATTTAATTTAATTTTAAAATATTGAAATGATAATAATAAAAATAATGAAACAATACAAAAAATAAAAATTAAATAATAAACTGAAGATCTGAACTGAATTGAACTGAACTTAACTTAATTTATCTGAACTGAACTTAATGATTCTAAACTGAACTAAAATGAAGCGAACTTATTAAAACTCAAAAACAACTACTTCAGTTTACTTTTGTGTTGATCCATTAAGAACCTGTACTTTTGGACTGATATTGTGACAACTACTTCAGTTTACTTTTGTGTTTCTATTAAGATTTTGTGTTTCCATTAAGAACTTGTACTTTTGGACTGATATTGTCTGAACTAAACTGAAGTGAATTTAATATGTTTGAATTGAATTTGAACTTAAATTAAGTTGAATTTAGTTTTATTTTAAAATATTGTAGTAATAATAATATAATAATATTAAATTAAATGGCTGAATTGATGTAAGCTTAATAATTATTAACTGAACTGAAACTGTATTGAATGAGTCTAAACTTAACTGAAATGAGAATAAATTTAATTTTAGTCCTAGATGACTGAACTGAACTCTATTAAATATATCATAACTGAACAAAATTGAACTTAATATGTTTGAACTGAACTGAATCGAAATTAATAAATCTAAACTTAATTGAACTTTAACTTAATATGTTTGAACTAAATTGAAATTAATAAATCTAAACTTTATTGAACTTTATAAAAAAAATATGTTTGAACTAAATTGAAATTAATAAATTTAAACTTTATTGAACTTTATAAATTTAAACTTTATTGAACTTTATAAATTTAAACCGTTAAAATAATTCTTTTGTTTATATTACAATAATCTTTTTACTGGATCAATGTTTTTTAGAATTATACACACACAAAAAAAATTGAAAATGTTTGTTTTCATTTATCTTTTGAATCATATAACCCGTGTAAATTATAAATGGTGAATAGTTGAGTAGTTAAAAAATTAAATTGTTAAATAATTATTTTGTTTGTATTTCAACTATTGCTCTATTCAATTTTTTTTATATTCAAATTTTAGAAGTTTATGAGCTATTTAAAAAAAAAATTGATAAATAATTATATTTTTGTGTTTGAAACTATATCTCATTCTCAATGAAAATACGGTCTCAATATATAAAATATTTATTACTTATTAAATACATGTTCTTTAAGACTCAAAATAGTTGAAATTAACTAAACTTAACTCAATAAGGTTGAATTGAACTGAATTGAACTTAACTTAATAAGTCTGAAATCAAGCAAACTGAGAATAAGTCTAAAGAAAGGTTCTAAACTATTACTAACATTACGAACTTGCTATTTTGAACTGAAACTGACTGAACGAAATTAAACTGAATTGAACTTAATAAGTCTGAACTGAACTAAACTTAAATGATGTTCAATTTAAATTAATTTTTAAATATTGAAATTATAATAATAAAAATAATGAAATAATACAAAAATTAAAAATTAAATAATAAACTGAACTTAATGGATCTGAACTGAACTGAAGTTAACTTAATTTATATGAACTAAACTAAACTTAACTTAATTTATAACTGAACTTTATAAGTCTGGACTGAAGTAAAATTAAGCGAACTAAAAATAACTTTATTTTAGTTCAGTTTAGTTTAGATCCATTGAAGACCTGTTCTTTTGGACTGTTTGAACTAAACTTAACTGAATTTAATAGGTTTAACTTAATTGAACGGAAAGTAAGTTCAATTTAATTTATTTTTAAAATTTTAACAAATAAAATTAAAATAATAATATAAATTAAATGAGTAAATTGATGTAACTTAATAGTTATGAACTGAATTGAACTTTAGAGGTGAAAACTGAACTAAATTAATATAAACTCAACTCAAATGAAAATAAGTTTAAAAGCTATATTGAATTTAATTTTAGTCTTAAATGACTCAAAATGGCTGAACTGGACTAAACTTAATGCATTTTTAAAGCGAATAGAGAATAATCATTTTCAACATTACGTACCTGCTCTTTTGGACTGAAATTGGCTGAACTGAATTATACTAAACTGAAATTAACTTAATAAATCTAAACTGAACTACCAAGTTTAAGTTTAATTTAATTTTAAAATATTAAAATTATAATAAGAAAAATAATGTAATAATACAAAAATTAAAAATTAAATGAATAAACTGAATTTTATGGATCTGAAATTAACTAACTTCAATTTATCTGAAGTGAACTAAACTTAAATAAATTGAGAATAAGTTCAAATAGCTTTACTTCAGTTCAGTTCAGATCAATTAATAACATGTTCTTTTGGACTGAAATTATCTGAACTAAACTTAACTGAACAGAATTTAATAGGTTTGAATCGAATTAAACATAAATTAATTTCAATTTAATATTCAAAATATTCAAATAATAATAATAATAATAATATAATAATAATATTAAATTAAATGATTGAATTGATGTTAACTTAATAGTTATGAACTGAAGTCAAAACTGAACTGATCAATGAGTGTAAACTGAATTGAAATGAGAATACGTCTAAAAGAATCTTAAGTAAACTGAATTGAAATGAGAATACGTCTAAAATAATCTTAAGTTAATTTAGTTCAGATCTATTGAGTTAAGCTCAGTTATTTAATTTTTTTTATTTTTATTTTTATTATTATAATGTAAATATTATAAAATTAAATTAAATTGGATTGAACTTAATTTCAGTTGAGTTCGGTTCAATTCAGTTAAGTTCATTTAATATCTATTAAAATCAGTTCATATTATTTCAGTTCAAACCTATTAAGTTCAGTTCACATTCAGGTGAGACCAATTAAGTTCAGATTTATTCATCTTTTGAATCATATAAATCGTTTAAATTATGAATGGTGAATAGTTGAATAGTTAATCATTTATCTTTTGAATCATATAACTCGTGTAAATTATGAATGGTGAATATAGTTGAATTGTTAATCATTAGAAGTTTATGAACTATCTTTATGATGAATTTTAGGAAAAATTAAGTTAGTGCTCAAAAATAATATTGTATTTGTACTGTAAGTGAGAAAATAAATAATAGAATTTTTTAACTTATTATTTATATATTATTAATAAATAACGATTAATCAATTAAAAGTAAAAATAATTTTAATAATATGTAATAAGTCATAATTTTTTTTATAATATTATTATTGATATTATTATATAAGTATGATGAGAAAAACAAATAAATAAAAGACATATTATTAATCAACTTGTAATTCAAAGTATACTTTACTTAAAAAAAATGCATTACAAAATGAAATCTTAAGCGTCCTGAAAAAAAATTAAACAATTTGAAACTAAAATTGAATTTGTAAAATAAAAAGCAATTAATTAGATTATAAAAAACGAATAAGAATAAGTCATAGTACAGTATAAAAAAAATAAGTATATGAAAATAATTGTTATGGAAATAATTAGTATAAGAAAGTACACGTAAGATTTTATGGAAATATAATTAGTTAAATATTTGTTTATAGAATAGATAAAATTTATATTATTATAATTTCCATAAAATTTATATTATTATAATTTCCATAAAATATATATAAATATTACTATAATTTAACATATTTATTATATTCATTATCATTATTTGTATTTAATTTGAAAATTACCATAACATTACGTATTTATTATAATCATTATCATTATTCGTATTTAATTTGAAATTTACAATAATAATACGGATATAATATGAAAATGAAAATATCCATAGATAATTAAGAATCCCTACATTATGAGGCAATATATAATTTAATTCACATCTTAAATGTTACATTTATGGAAATCTTGAGAATTGAAGGATAATTAAGGAAAATAAAATTATGGAAAATCCAAATTAGTTTACCATATTGTGTGTAAAAATCTTTATACTACAATATTTGGGTTAATAAAGATATATTTGACTAAATTATAAAGTTATTACCAAATAAGATTATTACCATTTACAAAAATAAATATAAATTAGCGTAGCTAATTAATAGGTAACGAACATATATTAAGTAAAATCTGAATTTATATATTAAATAGATAAGTGAAATTTAAAACATAAATTTATATTAAGTAAATTTTATTTTATTTTATTTTAGTTTATGATGAATCTTAGGAGAAATTAAATTAGTGCTAAAAAATATCGTATAGAAAATAAATGATACCATCTTTTAACTTATTATTTATAACCGATTAATTAATTAAAAGTAAAAATAATTTTAATAATATGTAATAAGTCATATTTTTTTATAATATTATTATTAATGATAATATGATTATTGATATTATTATTATATAAGTATGATTATAAAAATAAATAAATAAAAGACTTATTATTAATCAAATGAGATAAATTAATTTCTATCTTGTAATTCAAAGTATACTTTATTTAAAAATAAAATGAACTACAAATTGAAATCATAAACGCCTTTTGAAAAAAAATTAAACAATTTCAAACTTAAATTGAATTTGTAAAATAAAAAAATTAATTAGATTATAAAAAATGAATAAGAATAATAATAAAATTAAATAACTTATAATCAGCTACAAACATTAAAATAAAAAAATAAAATAAATAAATAACCAAATCATTTACCTATTAAGATAAAAATATGACATTTTTTAAAACAATGAATCTGCAAACAAAATTTTGATTTAAATTATAATAAAATGAGATAATTATAATATAAAAATGAAATTAAAGATTATAATAAGAATTAGAAATTGTAAAAAAAATGCAAAAAAAATATGACACTAATTAGAAAATAAATATAAAAACAATATAATTACCTTTGAATCTGCAAAAAATAATAGAAATCAATAAAAATTATTAGAACAAATATGTAACTTACAAAAATACAAACAATAGATGATTATTTAATAAAGGATGAAACAAAATATTTAAATACAATCAATAAATTAATGATTACCATGTGTCCTAAAAAAAAATAGCACATTAAAAATCATTATTCATTATTATAAAACAAAATTAGTAAAAACACGCAATGAAAATACTTTGTTGCAAAAAATTAAAACAATAATTATCATATAATAAAATATACAATAATAGAAAAACATACTTACTGTGTTGACAATTCCTACAAAAAAATATATAGAATATAGTAAACATACTAAATGAAAAAAAAAATGTAATAAATAAAAGCAAGAAAATTACTTACATAGAGTTCCTACAAAAAAATATTGTGAGAATCATTAGAATCATTAGTGAATATATTAATATTTATATAATAATACGTAAAAAAAACTAAAATGAGAGAAATGAAAAGTGATTATTAGTAAATATATTAATATTTATACAATAATACGTAAAAAAAAGAACTAAAATGAAAGAAATGAAAAGTGAGGTAAAAAATAGGTGAAGAAGAAGACCAATTTATAGCATTAGATTTGAATTTGAGTCTATTAATTATTGTTATTATTATTTAAAAGGAAAAAAATATTTATGGACAAATTATAATCACGATATTAATGAAAGATTTGAATATGAAGAGAGAAGTTGTCATAATTAAGTTTTTTAGTCAATATAACAGGTATAAACATTATTTATATAAGGAACCAATAAATATTGATTTATTTCTAAAAAAAGATTTTTTTATTTAAATAATAGTAATATGGAATATGACTAAAAATATGCTCTTATATAAATATTATATATGCAGAAAATTGAAATAGAAATAATAAAGAGTGCATATAAAATACTCCATTAAGATTCTTAAAATAAATTAATTAGTTACGTGAAATTAATATTAAGAAATTACTTTTTTTTTTTATAATATTAATTGAAAAAAAATCAATAATTAATTAATCGTGATATTTCTCTCTAAAAATCTTTCTACTACAATATTTGGGTTAATAATTAATTAATATATATATATATATATATATATATATATATATATATATATATATATATATTTTTTTTTTTTTTTGACCGAATTACCATTTACACAATGGTAAATTAGCATAGCTAATTATAATTAATAGGTAATGAATCTATATTTTTATTAAATTAATAGGTAATGTAGAATTTACCATTCAAATTTAACAATAATATGGAAATAACTTATATTTTGTATTTAATATTTAATATAGAATTAATTTTGGTAGAATTAAATGTCAGTTCCATAAATCACGTTTTTATTATATAATTAAGTTAATATGAATTGGTAAGAATCTGGTCAAAACAATTAAGATGGTAATTGTAAAATTGTGAGCATGATTATTTTGTTTATCATAATTGCATCAATTTAAAGCCACGTTATAATTAATATTGATAAATAAATGCCACATAATCAAATATTGACCAATAAAAACTTGTATGTGCCACCTAGTGTGAACATGCTAATTTTTTGTAGTGTATTTTTGTGTGTTCACAGTTGCCACGTGCGATAAGAAAAGTCTGGATTTATATATTAAATAGATTCTATTGATATTAATTACGCGTATAATTATTAAATCTATGATTTTTGTACAAATACTGTATAAAATTTATCGATTGAATTAATATTTTTATAATCATTTTATGCCTGCTTTTTATATGGAAGATGAAAATATGAGTAAAGATTGTTGTGAATTATATATATATACAGTATATATACTGTAATGTAAATCGAGCGTCAATAAATATTTGCATTAAAAATAAGTTTCAGTTTCGTGATCAGAAGTCAGAAACAAAAATAAATTAAAAATATAAAATTGAGAAATGACACGTGGTACAATTAAATTTGAATACTGTATTAAATTAACTTGCAGTTGAACTTGCCCATCACAAAGAAATACAAGTATTTAGTAAGTGTGGCGTACACACTTTTTTTTCAAGATAAACGTTATACTTCTTGGCAACGGAGTTAAAAAAAATATTATTTTTTAGTTTTTTTAACAAAAAATAAATAATAATAATATATTTTAAAATAAAAAATAAAATAATTGTAAATAAATTTACAAGTTGATAAATAAAATAAAGTAATTTGCCGTTCGAACCAACGGAGAACTATGAGGCAAGCTACGTAGTGGATTGTAATAATGTTAATTATTTAATGGAGTTAAAAAAAATATTATTTTTTAGCTTTTTTAACAAAAAAATAAATAATAATAATATATTTTAAAGTGAAAAATAAAATAATTGTAAATAAATTTACAAGTTGATAAATAAAAAAAAGTAATTTGCCGTTCGAACCAACGGAGAACTATGACTCTATGAGCTAGGCAGCTACATAGTGGATTGTAATAATGTTATTTATTTAATCTCATCAATTTGACCCAGATTAATTTAAAAACAAAACAAAAGTCTCAAATTATTTTGATTACATTTAAAATGGTGTATTGGTTAGAGAGTTGTTGGATTTTTTAAGTCTTTTAAGGTCTAGCGGTATTCAATCAGGATTTTAAAAAGTCCAAAAAAATCTTAAGGTATTCAATACGAATTTTAAAAAGTCTTTAAAAATTACCGGTATTGAAAAGTCTATGGATTATAAAACTCTATTGATTTTGTTGGATTTTCTACTAAAAATATAATACTTTTCACTATTTGAAATCTCCCGTAATGAGAAGAGATTTCTATGGATTTCACTTTTAATAACATAAATCGTTATTAAACATAATAAAATTTTAAAAAATAAATAAAAATTTATATTTATATTTATTTCTTTTTTAATATATTAAATTATTATAAAAATAATAATACTTAAAAAATTATATTAAAAAATAATCTCAATTTTCTTTTAATAAATTAAATTATTATTAAAAAATAACAAAATTTGAAAATTATTTGTAGAAAAGTTATTAATATTATTATTAAAAAATAATAAAATTTGAAAATTATTTAGAAAAAACAAAAATAAATAATATTGTTTAATTTTATTTTATATCAGTGTGTTCATATTTTTATAGCGGAAGAATCAATAAAATCCATAAAAATAATTAAAATATATATATTACGCAATCCGATTAAGTCTATGAAAATCCATATAAATCAATAAAAAAAATCAGTCAAACTCTAAGTAGAGTATATGGATTTTCAAAATTTATGGACTTTTTAAAATCCAAAAAAATCCAATGAAATTTGAAATGAATACACCCTCCTTATTGTACTTTTTTATTTTTAGTAGTAATTATTTATAATTAAGTGTTGGATTGTTCATGCACTTAGCCACAAAGAACATGTGTTGAGCTTAGCCCGTCATGAAACTTGTTGATTTTCCTATGATGTTGACAATTTGTTAATTTTCATATGATGTTGACAATGTTGAAACGCCTACGAACTTCGGACTTGTGTGCGAGCGCGACCTGCGTACACTAACAGCCTATATATACGAGCTCGTATTTGTGAAATTGTACATCATAACCACTCCAGCAATCTGCTACTTCCTTCTCCTTTTCTTCTTATTTTCCTTGGCCCTCCGGTGAAACTTTCAGGCAACTCCCGGGTCGACGTGCAACGTAGTTGCTTGAGACGTTTGCTACTTCCTTCTCCTTTTCTTCTTATTTTCCTTGGCCCTCCGGTGAAACTTTCAGGCAACTCTCGGGTCGACGTGCAACGTAGTTGCTTGAGAAGTTGTATCCTGGGAAACAAACGATCGGTAGAGGTCGAATTTTGTTTTAAGGAGATTGTGTCTAACACAAGCCTCGTCTTTTTCTATCCTTTGCCATCTCTGTAAAACCGATCCATACATTTTGCACAATTAGTTATCGCGAGCTTGGTTGAAAATTCAGTAACACAAACAATTAGTCCCTTGCTCAGCCTAAAAACACGAGCTTGTATTTGTGAAATTGTACAGCATAATTGATTAGACGTTGTAGTGCGTCAAAAATCAAATAAAAATAACCGAACTTATTGCCAAAGCAATTCGCCCGAGTCGATCTCACGAGGAACACTACTATCGGCCCGTAAAAATGTTTTTATGTTTGCAACGAAGAAAAGAGGAAGAAGTGTATAGCATAATGCATTATTGGGTTTGTTTTGTTTTTAAACTAAATTAACTAAGAAATTAAAATTGAGAATAAATCAAAAAGTAATTAACAAGGTTTAATAAAAAGAGAGTAGCTAGAGCTTTGGGTTCATCAAGCATAAATTCTGGGTTTTCGATTCATGAGAAACAAGCAAGGCTAAAATGTCCGTCTCCGGTTGATCTTAGTTAGTTCGAGTAACCTAGGTCTTGTAATCGCTCATAAGCCTCATACAAGTATTGAAAATTAATTAGGCATTTAATCGAACACCTTGGACGCGATCGTAATTCTCTAACCCTATGCTTGAACCACCCTAGCCCTAGCGAGGAATTTAGCTACTCATAATTATAGATGCGAAATAATTGACGTTGGATAAACTCATAATCAAGACAAAGAAATTAAACAAACAATGGAAAGAAAGAGACAAAACAATAGAAACAAACGATAACAAGATGAAAAAGAAAAACTTACTAAGTTACTTGTTCAAGGAAATAAAGATCGGAGCAAGAAACGATCAAAATCACCAATCCAAAACCGAGGAAAAATGATGTTTATAAACCTAGAATCTCAAATCTACGAGCTCTCCAAAACGTGCGGAAAGTATCTATGAAAGTAGAACCAAAATCCTATATATAATACATGAAAAATGAGGGTCAAAACGCGGGTCAAAAGCTGGGCATTCCGTCGGGCGGGCGCCTGGTGACCGTCGAGGGCGGTCACCTGCTGGGGAAGCGGTCGCCTGTGTTGGAAAAATTGGAATAAAATATTTGGTTTGACCAATATTTGACTGATTTTTTTATGGCTAAATATTAATTCAAGTTGGAATTAATTTGTTGATAATTTTCTACGGTATTTCGTAGATAATTATAGTATTTTATTTCGTCAAAATCCGATTTTTCGGTGAGTGAAAAATAAACGAATGAATTAGCCAAGTGAAAAGACATTATTGAATGAGAATAATCTCATCCCACAACGGAATGTGGTAGATAATGAGTTTGTGAGAACCATTATAAAAGGTCTTTATATTAATTGTTGAGAATGTGAAAAGTCACAATCTCACATTGAATGTGGAGAGAAAATTAATACTTTCTTGGTGTTATATGAGGAGTAGTGAAATGTTTCAACTTTGATTACGTCCATTGACATGAATTTTATTCTTGGTCAATTGGGAAATGATGATTTGGACTTGGGCCTCCGAGATTTTTCCTGGGCCTATAAGAGTTTAATAAGTACAAATTTAGTTTGTATTGGGCCTGTTAAATAATAACACGTTTGTTATTATGGTTTGGGTTTGCTAGCCTTTGGGCTGAGTAAATTAGTTGAAATATTTAATTGGGTTAAGCTGTTGGGCTAGCCTAAATGGGTTGTACGGAATTTAAATAGTCAGCACAAGCCTTTGGGCTGAGTAAATTAGTTGAAATATTTAATTGGGTTAAGCTGTTGGGCTAGCCTAAATGGGTTGTACGGAATTTAAATAGTCAGCCCAATGGGTTGTACAGAATTTGAATAGACGGCCCAAAAGACTTGAAAAGTTATCAGCATTTTATTTATATATTTAATAAAATATATAAATAATTTCTCATAATTGATGTAACCTTTGAGTTGCATGTGACCTTTCTAATGCCTTTGTCTTTTGATACTTCCCCCTTGATGGGTATAAATAGAGCATCTTAGTTGAGAAGAGGAGACAACATTTCAATCTATTTCTCTCTAAAGCTTAAAGTGCATTCTCATATAGTTAGAATATTGTGTAGACAATATTTAGTTCCTTGCATTTGCATATGCTCGGTTCTCTCTCTTTCTCGTACGCCGGAGCTTCTAGCTGGTGTGCCTCAGACTAGAAGATGATTGAAAGTCGTTGTATCTTTGGGGACTAACGTCGCAAAACCGTAGCATACACGGGGCGTTTTAGTCTTGCGGATAGCGAAAGCGCCTCGACTATCCGCAACAAGTTTATGTTCGAAGCCCGATAAAGGTTAATTTATTTACTTATTTTATTTAATTTTATTCTGGAATTGTAAAGATCAGTAGTACTGTTCTAGTCCATATTTTTTTTTTTATGTTCCGGATTTAGACATTTTGTACAAAAATAACGAACAACGCAAGACTAAAATTTAATCTCGTACTAAATGTCTACCTCCGGGACCGATGGGTTCGGTAAGGTATCTTAAAGATGGACCTTTGGCCATCTACGAGAATGATATAGATGCTGAGAAACGTGTAACGTTTGAAGCATGTGAGCAAGGTGTTACCTTTGCCGAAATATTGTCCTAAACGGACTAAATATTGAACTATACGATGTGTATAGATTATGACTTCGTCCAAAGCACTTTGGGTGTCTTAGGAGAAGAAATACAAGATTGTGGACGTTAGAACTAAAATCTTCATCGTCGGTATGTTCTTGAATTATTAAATGATCGTGACTAAGATCGTGATATTTTTAATTTCAAGAGTACCAATTGATCATGTATACATAGCCGGAGAAGGCATGTCGATCAGTGAGTATTTCCAAATGGATGTTGCATTTGAGAAATTAATTTTATTCTGAAAATGAGATAATTTTTTCAAACAACGGTTCGTATTCACCACAATTGAATGGTGTAATTGAACGAAAAATAAAATAAAATAATAATAATTAATTTTATTATTATTAAAAATCTTGAAGAGTTGGTAAACGTCGTATTGATTAATTATAGATTATTTCAAAACGTGTGGGGAGAGCTGTTTTAACAAGCTAACCACGTATTGAATAAATACCCACTAAAATAAAATAAAAATAAGAGGTGTTACGGAATTTTGAAAAAATAAAAAAATAAAAAATAAAAAAAATCGTAAACCGTCTTATAAATATTTTAAAGTGTGGGGGTGTTTGGCAAATGTGTATATACCTAAACCAAAGTAATGGAAAATGCTTGTGTCTTCTGTGATGATTCACTATGATAGCCAATTTGCTATAAGAAGAGCATAGAGCATTATGTATAACGGTAAATCTCGACATGTTCGTCGGAGAATTAACACCGTTAGACAATTGATCTCAAATGGAGTAATTTTCTTAGAATGTGTGAAATCTAAAAATAAAATAAAATTGATTGATCCTTTGACGAAAGGAAATTGATAGAGATCAATTAAATATGTGCTAAAGGAATTGAGTTTGAAAACCCTCAATTTAATGAACGATCATAACGGTAACCCTACCATGATGAATGGATATCCCAGGAACATGGTTCAAAGGGAAAACTAAGTTATGAAAATTCAGTTGAGCACTTGAAAAATATATTTATATATTTTATATATTTATATATTTTTTGAACTCATCCCTAAGGGCAAATCAAGTGCTAAATCCTGATGTGTGGTAAAAGGTTAAGTTTTCGTGGAGACTTTTAATGAATCCCAACCTTTAAAAGGTGAAGTATGTCAGGATATTTTTGTGGGAGGTCACCTATATAAATGTGAAGTGAGGGCCGCTTCAAATGTAAAAATTTATGAATCCAAAGTGAGTCCATGGCCAAAACGGACACAACTAAAGAACGGGAAATTGATGGGATTTATTGTGTAAATATCATTGACTCGTTATACGTTGTGGGTGAATAGTTCAAGGCATCGCGTCCACTAGGCCTCATGTACTTCCGATAATAATTTACTACGGGAGGTTCAAAGCCGCAAACTACCTTTCCTGAAGCAATAAATTCTCTTGAGAATCGAGCAGTAGGTCTGCATAGATTGCATTCATTCATTTCCACTCATGTGGGGGATTGTTGGAAAAATTGGAATAAAATATTTGGTTTGACCAATATTTGACTGATTTTTTATGGCTAAATATTAATTCAAGTTGGAATTAATTTGTTGATAATTTTCTACGGTATTTCGTAGATAATTATAGTATTTTATTTCGTCAAAATTCGATTTTTCGGTGATTGAAAAATAAAAGAATGAATTAGCCAAGTGAAAAAACATTATTGAATGAGAATAATCTCATCCCACATCGGAATGTGGTAGATAATGAGTTTGTGAGAACCATTATAAAAGGTCTTTGTATTAATTGTTGAGAATGTGAAAAGTCACAATCCCACATTAAATGTGGAGAGAAAATTAATACTTTCGTGGTGTTATATGATGAGTAGTGAAATGTTTCAACTTTGATTACGTCCATTGACATGAATTTTATTCTTGGTCAATTGGGAAATGATGATTTCATGAATTTTATTCTTGGTCAATTGGGAAATGATGATTTGAACTTGGGTCTCCGAGATTTTTCCTGGGCCTATAAGAGTTTAATAAATACAAATTTAGTTTGTATTGGGCCTGTTAAATAATAACACGTTTGTTATTATGGTTTGGGCTTGCTAGCCTTTGGGCTGAATAAATTAGTTGAAATATTTAATTGGTTTAAGCTGTTGGGCTTAGCCTAAATGGGTTGTACGGAATTTAAATAGTCAGCCCAATGGGTTGTACAGAATTTGAATAGACGGCCCAAAAGACTTGAAAAGTTATCAGCATTTTATTTATATATTTAATAAAATATATAAATAATTCCTCATAATTGATGTAACCTTTGAGTTGCATGTGACCTTTGGAATGCCTTTGTCTTTTGATACTTCCCCCTTGATGAGTATAAATAGAGCATCTTAGTTGAAAAGATGAGACAACATTTCAATCTATTTCTCTCTAAAGCTTAAAGTGCATTCTCATATAGTTAGAATATTGTGTAGACAATATTTAGTTCATTGCATTTGCATATGCTCGGTTCTCTCTCTTTCTCGTTCGCCGGAGCTTCTAGCTGGTGTGCCTCAGACTAGAAGATGATTGAAAGTCGTTGTATCTTTGGGGACTAACGTCGCAAAACCGTAGCATACACGGGGCGTTTTAGTCTTGCGGATAGCGAAAGCGCCTCGACTACCCGCAACAAGTTTATGTTCGAAGCCCGAAAAAGGTTAATTTATTTACTTATTTTATTTAATTTTATTCTGGAATTGTAAAGATCAGTAGTACTGTTCTAGTCCTGTTTTATTTTTATTTTTATGTTCCGGATTTAGACATTTTGTACAAAAATAACCAACAGTCTGGTGGCAAATTTAGAGAAGCAACTGAGAGGGGAGGCGGGCGCTTGCTGCGCGTGTGGGCGCCTGGTCATGGTCGCTAGCGAGCGCCTGGTGGGCCAGACGGGCGCTTGGATGACTTGGCCATGTAGAGGACTCCAAGGGCTTTCCGTAGAGCTATAGATCGTTTCTGTAGGTGGTCGGAGTTGGGAGACATAAGCTCTCCAAGTTCGCTGCACAAACACTTCGAGGCAGCTGCGTACTGGGCTGGAAACTCGTGAATTACGGCTATATGACGGGGAACCATGACAGGAAACTTGTAGGGCCGTGTAGAAGAGTTCAATAGCTTTCCGACAATATATAAATCATATTCTTAGGTGATCGGAGCTGGGAGAAACGAGCTCTCCAAGTTCGCAGCGCAGTCTCGGTCGTTTGTCGGCCAAATCACTTTTACCGATTTTAACTCGGTTTTGCTCGTTTTTTTTCTCTTTTCGCATCGAACATTCTCATACACCTGCACACTCCACAAAACATCAAACCTACCATAATCCATTAGAATGATGCACAAGAATGACACAAAATGGCATGAGACAACACAAAACATCATAGAAAAAGTAGCACAAAAATATGTAAATCAATAACCACTCAAGCAATCTGCTACTTCCTTCTCCTTTTCTTCTTATTTTCCTTGGCCCTCCAGTGAAACTTTCAGGCAACTCTCGGGTCGACGTGCAACGTAGTTGCTTGAGATGTTGTATCCTGAGAAACAAACGATCGGTAGAGATCGAATTTTGTTTTAAGGAGATTGTGTTTAACACAAGCCTCGTCTTTTTCTGTCCTTTGCCATCTCTGTAAAACCGATTCATACATTTTGCTCAATTAGTTATCGCGAGCTTGGTTGAAAATTCAGTAACACAAACTTACTCTATATTGAATTATGACCGAACGACTCTAATCATACTTGGGGCTAAAGAAACACATGTGTCCGTCTTTCGCTTGTCAGCCCGTTCTAAGGACCTTCAGACCCGTAAATCCGTAATAGGTAAAATTATTCGTATAAAACTTAAATACATGACGAGGATAGCGTAAACAATATAATCTTGTAAATATTATTAAATTTTCTAAAATACTCCGCTTTAGTGATTCATAATTTATTTATAAAATACGCTTTCGACTTGAGAACCGTAAAGTTCAATGTTCGAACTCGAAATACGTGTGTGTGAATATTTAAATATCTGCAATTGATCTAAACAAATTTTTTTTTTTATATAATTAGCTAAAATATGAAATTGCAAACAAGATGATTAATTTAAAACGAAATATGAAAAAACGTAGTACTACTACGTTTCGAAATAAATAAAATATATTTAAAAATTTTGTTTATACAACAGAAAAGAAAAAGATTATATGTACCATTCTTAAATATTCTTTTAAATTATATTCTCTGTTTTTTTTTTCCTCCTATCTTTACACAAAAACAATAAGAACCATTCAAACAAAACCCCTCAAATAGATATATTAAGATCAATCCTAGGTTTCTTGGCGGGGGCCGTCGCCGCCACCACCGGCAGCGGAACCTCGTTACAGCATCGCGGGCACTTCGGGTTACACCTCGAGATCAGCACGTACATCAAACAGCTCGGGCAACCCGCCGCGATCGACGCTGTCGATGATTTCTCGTCAACGAGATCTTCCACAACGGAAGAGGAAGATGTCGAAATTGGGGGGGAAGACGAGGATAAGGACAGGGCCCGCTTTCTCGTGTTCTCTTTCTCGGCTCTCTCCAGGGCGGACTTCACTTTGTCGAGAGTGCAGACGCTCTCGTAATTGGACGAGACGAGATTCGTCGAGTCGAATAGGTTAAGGGTCGACGGAGGGGAGCTGTTTAGGTCTTGGAATTTTGAGTGCGGAGATTTCGTCGTTTCAGAGGACGATGAGTTTGAGGATGAATTGCATCTTTGGAGGTATACTTTTCCTGACTACAAAAATTAATCAATCATTAATTAATTAATTAATCAATATATTTTGACTTTGATACCAAAAATTGAGAAAAAAAGAAAATTACTGTTAAGTCGAGACGTTTTTCCCATCCACAGGGCACCTGCAAATCGAGGTCCAACTCCTTGGCGTCGAGTGTACAACACCCGCCGAGCAAGTCTCGGGTGATCGGGGCCGTCGTCGGCTCATTATCTCCACCGTTCATCTCTCTCACCAAACAGCTTACATCAGCGGCCATATCTAAATATCCGAAAATATATAAATGAAATTTGTCTCCCCTGTTTGTTTTTTTTGAAATAAATTAATATAATAGAATTGAGGAAGATGGATGTATATATAATGAAGGGAAGGGGGTGTGACGAAATCCGTTATATGAAACGATAAAAGAGGTTGATCTGATGAGGCAAATTATTTAAAGGCAGCATACCATAATCAACATATTAATGAAATCTCATCGGATATTTATGGTATTTCATTTAATTTAATTAATTATTATTATTAATATTAATATTACAGTGGGGCCCGCGTGCAATAAATGTGAATGAGAACACTAAAGGACAGCTGTGATTTAATGCGACGCTAAATACCAAAGACCTTTTCCATAGCTATTTAATTAGATAATTAATGGCTGCTTTTATTTTTATTTCATTTTTTTTTTGGTAATTTCTTTCTGATTTAATGAATGAATTACAGTATTTTATTTTTCTTTCTCATTTTTATTGTGCTTTAAATCACCCATTATTGTTGTGTGCATTAATGACACCACCAGCCTTTAGTTGACACATTTACGCCATGTTTGGTTGACCCGTTGTTTTGGGTTTTTTCCCTATTTAAATCGATTTTAGGTTAAATTCCATTTTTTAGAAAATACTCGTACTATTTTTAAATATTTAAAAAATTGTATTAAAAGATTCATAATTTGAATAATTAAAAAAAAACCAAAAAAAATTGAGTAAAAACACATTTACGGCTGTGTGATAATTAAGGAACAAAATATTGGTTAATTATACAAACTCATTAACCCTTGCTTGCAAAATTATTCAGTCTTGTTTTTATTGATTATTGACCATTTTTGTAACACTCCACAAAATTTAAAAGTTTTAAAAAAATTAAATATGTTACTCGTACCAACAAGATGTATCTTTTTTTTTAGCATTTTCCTATAAAAACTCTAAAGTTAAGCGTGTTGGTTATAGAGTGTTTCGAGTGACCTCCTTGACAAGTGTTTCGAGTGCACGAGTGAGAAAAAAGTGTGCTGGAAAAGACAAGTGTTGATACAATGGCAGTGCGCACGAGTGCACGAGTGGGGATAAAGTGCGCTTAAAAAAACAAGTGTTGGTACAATGGAGTCAAGATATCACTCCCAACGACAGTCATTGTTAATCGAATCGGTCCATTAAGGTTAGACTCCGGCCTGTCAACGGGCCGAGGCGTTACAATTTTAGCCCGTCAATTTTTTCATCACTTTTTTTGTCTATGTCAATTGCAATGTTTGGAGTTCAAACTTAATTAAAAAATTTGATCTTAAATTCAAGTGCTCAACCAACTGAATTAACAACTCTTACACTTATTTTAACCGGTAAATTATGTATTCCTTATCCAATTACAGCTACTTTTGTTCCTTTGATAGTGTCATTTTTTTCGACATTTACATTGTATTGCATTAAAAAAAATCGAAATATTTTCGTTTCAAAATATATAGTAATTAAAATGTTTTTAATTAGTACGTACATACAGGGGCGGACCCAGTTAAGGACCAGCATGGGCCTTGGCCCCCCCTCGATTTTTTGTTTTCCCTATATAATATTTACACATATGTTAATTTTTCACATCTTTTACATAAAAGCTCACCCTCAATTTTTTTGATTTGCTTAGTCACTTCTTCTTTTCTCTGTCTCACACACTCTCTCACACACAAACACACGTTCACAACCATTATTTCTACATATACTCTCCCTTATTCTATTCTATATAATGAGTACTAAGTATATTTGTAATTAATTTTTGTTATTTCATCTATATCTTTACATAAAAAAACTTCAATTTAAAATACAATAATACCAATAATTGTTTAATTAAAATTTTATTTTTTTACACATTACTTAAATTTTTCACTCTAACTACAAAATGAGTGTTAATTTTTTTTTATCAAAATAATATAAATAATAGTATAATTTTTGCTTAATTAACTCAAAAAATGTATGATTTTTTTTATTTCAGCATTTCTAAATTTATGGAACTAATTCATGATTAAATTTTTTTTTTTTAAAAATCTATTTTTGTAAAGAAGAGTTATAAATATTGTTAAAAAAACAATGACATAAAATTAAAGTAAATATATAATTTAAGACTGAAAAAAGTAAAAAAAAAATAGGAAAAATATATGTAAAATTTATTCCTTTCTTTTCAAACAATTTCACTATTTCATTGCAATTTACAAATGAAATAGTGAAATTTCTCTTCGACGGAAAATATTATTTTGCCCCCCCTCAACTAAAATCTTGAGTCCGCCCTGCGTACATAGTATATATTACTTGGAGTTGGACGTGCAATGAAGGTAACATGGGGTTGCATTAAAATTTTCGCAAGAAGATGTAATGTAAATTTGTAATGTAATCTAATGGTGTGTCTCATGATCGTCCGAATTTACAGAAATGCCACCACTAATCAACACCCGTATTAAAAACATTAATGCCACGTTGGCTTTCATAGAGTTGGCCGAAATATTATTATTATTATTATTATCATTATTATTATTTAATTATTTTCTGGCTATAAATGGAAGGAAACTATGGGTACTTATTTAAAATTCTCAAACATTTGATGAGTAGTGGCATCATTTTATTTATTTAATTAAATCTTATTTATTACTCCTTTGATTATAATTAATGCCTATACTAATACAATCGTTTTATACTATGAGTGACAGAAGATTTGTCACTCATAGATTGTCCTTGAAGGATGAGCGGTTGGTCGGGATCAAAGAAGCTTGGATGGTCGGTTGCTCGAAAATTGTCATTGAAGGAGATTGTGTTGATGTCATAAAAGATATGTAAGAGCGGAGACATGGGAGAAGCAATATTTTCTTAGTTTATGATAAAATTTTATCTTATTGTAATAATTTTGAGTCGGTTAGATTTTCATATATTAGCATAAAGTTTAATAGAGTGGCGCACGAGCTAGCTTATGTTCGCCAGTGGTCGTTAGATAGACGATTTTAGTCTAGTTTGCTTCCTCAAAGTATTGCCGATGTAGTGACAAAAGATTTAAAATAATGCAGTAATTAGACCTGCACAACAGGCGGACTTGACCCGAACCGTCCGCCTATCGGGCCGGGATTAGCCCGGCCCACCAAAATCGCGCTCAAACCTGCTCGGGCCGATCATCGTCCGGGCCGGGCCCAAATTATGAGTTTCCAGCCTGATAACCCGGAGGCCCGGCCCACCACCCAGACCCGCCCGCCCGAACCCGTCAGCTCGCCTGGCCCGCCCGCCAACTCACCATATCCAAACATAATACCCAGCCCAATATCAAACAAAATATTTCAACATCAGCCCAATTCTATTTTGTAACATATTATTTCAGCTCAAAATTAAAAAAACAATTAAATATCAGCCGAGCCTATATACTCATTCCTTATTAAATAATACCAAGGCCCATTATAAACAAACCAACCCAATACAAAAATTAATCTAATATTATTTATTTATAAAAATAAATATATATATTGCTACAGCCTGTCCGAGCCGGTCTCGGGTTACTTCATTACAAGTTACAACCCGTGGCCTGTAAACCCTGGCCCGGCCCGCTCTGGCCCGCCCAATGTGCAGCTCTAGCAGTAACCTTCGTGGTTCTTTCAAAAGGAAAAAAAAAAAGAATTCCGTCAAAGTGGGCCAACCTGTCCTCGGCGGATTTTATTTAAAAGGTCAAATTAATCATTGCACAACTTTTTAAAACAAAGTCCATACATATTACATTTCATTTTATATTTTTATATGGGCTTGAGACCAGCAACCAAACAATCAAATCGGCCCAGTCCAATTTTCTTGTGATTGTACGCTTTCGTCAGGCCTATGTAAGAGCACGAAAATTCACAAATCACATTTTTTTTGAGGAATTGATAAATCACTGGCAAGATGTTTGAGCGAGGTTTTTTAATTTTTTAATTTACTCGTATCGAATAATATATTTCAAATGTGATCTAAGTCGGATTAAAACATAATTATATTGAGAAGTGTGTAGCTAGTTAAGTTTAACTGAACATTAAAATCTTGTTCAGTAGAACTTATTTCAGTTTAATATAGTTCAACTCCCCATTCTATTCAGTTCAATTTAAAATCTAAAAATAATTATAATAAAAAACAATTAAAATAAATGATTTCATGTAAATAATAAAACTCATGCTAAAATATTATTTATAGTTCAACATTACAAAATATTATTTATAGTTTTTGTAACAAGTTGGAGATAAACATTTCGTTATTATAAAGATCAACATTTACACAGAGACTCGTTTGGTGATCCACATTGTGCAAGTCAATCGACACTTGCGGCCATAAGCAATTAATTAACATTTTGCTAGGATTTTGGAACCGTCTTACAAGAATGTTTCTTTGGAGATCGACATCTGCTTTTTTTTTTTGGCCGACTCAATTTTGTTTGACTTATGCTGACTACGATTAAAGGTGTAAATAGTTGTTTTTGTAGTTCAAATATTGTAACATACACTCGTTACCTTTGATAGATCATATGTTAATTACTATATAGTTAGAATTAAAAAAAGGCACACATGTCATGCCTATATTTCACACACTCATGTCATGACCAATTCCTCTTGTATATAGTGACATGGTTATGTGGACTCGTTTATGTAATAAACAAAAAAAAAAAAGTCGTGCAAAGTTGGTGAAAAACTGAAAGCAAATATGTCAAAATTAGGTGACAGTTGGAATAAAACCAATAAGAATATCCATGTTTTAGTTTAATTAATTAATTAATTAACTAACGTCTTAATTTAATTAATCAATTGTACCATAATCTTATAATTAAATATATATTACCTAATTGTGTACATACGATTGAATGAAGACTTTTGCACGAGTGTCTTGTGCAAAGGGTTTGTCACGTACTTCCAAAGTATCAAAATTTATTTATTTTAATTTTTTTTTTTCATGTAAGTGGACGGGTGACCTAAATCACTAGAATTTGGGATTTACGTGATATGGACATACCTACAACCATGTCCACATGCACGTATTATAAATTATAACGAGTACATTTTTGTATATATAAATTAAACACACTACTATAAATTAGGGACAATAAGTAATCATCGCTAACATTTTTTGTCCAATATATAACGTATTTTTAATTCATCATTAATCAATCGAGTATATAATATATAAATTAAAAATTATTAAAATATAAATAATACATAATGTAATAATATCCGAGCTCAAATCAATTAAATTTCTAAATATAATCGTTTGTGACGTCACTTCTTCTAATTCTCTCATCATATTAAAGTCGTCATCTCATAGTAATAAATTGTGGAGTAAATATAATAATGTTAATAATAATAACATGGGCGTAATTAATTAGGAAATTAATGACTTTACTTTTTTTAAGAGTTTTTTTAAGAGTTTTTTTGGTCAATTTCACCCCCTTCTTGAAATCGTGCCAACTGAAGCAAGAAAGAAGATGGACATTTTAAGGCTCAAAATTTGTCCCCTGAAGAATTTTATCTCCATTAAAATAATAGATGTGGTCGCACTCCGCCGTGAATATCGTCGTCCCTTCCCCACTTTTCACCCTCAGCAAGCATACGACATATCTTACATATACTCTGTCCCTTCCCCACTTTTCACCCTCAGCAAGCATACGACATATCTTACATATACTCTGCTAACAAATCCAACAATCAATTGGTTAAAAAATGAATTGAACTTTTTCTTGTATTTAAATATGAATTCAAGTTTAGTTTGAGAATATTAAATGTTGAGTGTGAGAACGGCAAAGAAAGTGCGTAACGATGAAAGAATTCATAGGTACAATCTCAATTCAGGTGCTCAACCAACTGAGATAACAACACTTGATTAACAAATTGTAATTAGCCCTTACTAATATGTCAAATTCAATCAATATATACATAGCATTAATAATAATATTTTCCACCATTTGCATAATTTATTATTTTCTCTAGAGCCAATTTTCTTACAATTAATTAATACTCTCTATTATATATATATATATATATATATATATATATATATATATATATATATATATATATATATATATATATATATATATATATATATATATATAGAAATAGGACTTGTACTTTGTAAAATACAAAGAATACCCTTACCATATAATTTTCTTATATTTGACCACAATCTCATAAAATTGTTGAAATTCCTAAAATATATAATAATCTACATACATATTTTGTTTTATTAATTATTAGTACATAGAATTATATAAGCAATTCAAATCAATTGTGCAATTATAAAAAATGGGAATATCATCATGTTATAATTATATGTGTGTGTATATAGTATATATGTCTCATTTTCTTCTACTATAAACCTATATTACACACATATATATAGAAGGTAAATTAAGAATAATTAATAAAAACTAAAAAAAGGACCCCACGTAAGAAAGAAAGAGACTCACTCACTACACCTTTAAATATTTTGTTTGTTTTGGACACATTTTATGTTTATTACTTTCTTTCTTTCAATCCATTTCTCAGGTCTATATTACTATATATTCTCAGAGAAATAAAAAAAAAAAATGGTGGAGAAAACGGGAGGAGGCCGTGCTCCTTGCTGTGACAAGACGAAGGTGAAGCGAGGGCCTTGGAGCCCGGACGAGGATTTAAGGCTCACGACTTTCATTCGAAACTATGGCCACACCAATTGGCGGGCTCTGCCTAAACAAGCTGGTAATTTTTTATTTATCCGATTGCATTGAATCGATATGATCTCTGGCCCCTTTGATTAATTTCATCTGTTGCCGGTCGAGATTTACATTTATCGATCGAGAATCATGTGTTAATGAGTTAGTTGGTTTGTATGTTTACTAATGAAATATTTTTTGAACACAATTAAAATTTGATTTAATAATTTAAATATAAAATTAATTGAAGTTTGGTATATTAATGAATAAACAGGATTATTGCGATGTGGTAAGAGTTGCCGTCTGAGGTGGATAAATTACCTAACACCCGACGTCAAACGAGGCGACTTCACTCCTCAGGAAGAGCAAACCATAATCAACCTTCACAACTCCTTTGGCAACAAGTAAAAGACCAATACCTCGCAAAATGCTCTATATGGATCGTTTATATTTATATATAAAACGCGAATTGAATTGTTTTTAATTTTTTGTGATCGACAGGTGGTCGAAAATCGCATCTTATTTACCCGGAAGAACCGACAACGAGATTAAAAACATGTGGAACACTCACTTGAAGAAAAGACTCAAACCATCAATCTTGGCTAATTCTTCTTCGTCGTCGTCATCGTCTACCTTGAGTTCCTTTTCGTCATCCAAAGATCAGTGCGCGGGAAAATTGAAGACAGTCGATATTGATCGAGTGGTTCAAGAATCCAACTCCTCGAAACCAAACAAGGTCGACTCTAATAATTCCCCTGCATCATCATACG
The DNA here is from genome assembly GCA_954870475.1 of Euphrasia confusa. NCBI lineage: Eukaryota > Viridiplantae > Streptophyta > Magnoliopsida > Lamiales > Orobanchaceae > Euphrasia > Euphrasia confusa. Next base: position 6,910,234 of record OX940949.1, read on the forward strand.
CGTCGAACTTCACCAACTCCAACGACGCCACGTCGGAATTTAGCAAGTTCGTCGAGGTTGCTCATGATGATGATGATCAGGAAATCGAGATCCCTTTGGAGTCGGATACGGATTTTTGGAACCTGTTTGATTCTCTGGATACGGATCAGGAATATTCTAACAACAACAACATTGTTGTTTCTAATTCCAATATTATTAACCCGGTCGAAAAAGTGGAAGACGGAAACGATTGGTTTAGATTGCTGGAAAATGAACTTGGACTAACGTGTGACGTGGACATGAATTTGTCTAAAGACCGAAAACATGTCCCGGCGACTTTGGAGCCAGAAATTGGTCCGGGGCTGGATTATTTTCCAATATGGCCTTCTTCGCCGCAAAATCTTGGCATCTGATAGTCAAGTTAAAATTGACTCACTCAAAAACTCGGGTCGAATTTTACCTTCTTAGATTATATAGATTAATTGTTAGCTAAGGCCGGAGTTTTTTATACATGAAAACAATTGAAATGACATATATAGTAATGCTTTGCGGATGCAGAAAGACATGAAAAACATGTTTGTTTGTTTTTAACTTTTATATATAAGGAGGAATCCATCCATGTTTTTGATCAATAAACCGATTTAATTAGTTTAAACATATTTGTTTCATCAGATCAATTATAGGATTGGGTGAATGACTAAACATCTCCATGTCAATTCACAGGGTAAAATAAATAATTTAAATGCAATCATCATAGTAATTTGAAAATAAAAAACATCAATGATATTTTTTTTTTGGAATAATACATGATTTGAATGGAATCATATATATATTTGAATATAAAAAACATCCAAGATATAAACTTGGGGGTACAATACTAGTCAAATATAGGAATTAATGCGTCCCAACATTTCAAATATGGTCCAAAAATACGACACTTGAGATCAGAAAATAAATAATACATATATGCGTTATCGGTCAAAAACATGTGGTCTTTGTTCGAATCAAACTATTATGCAGCCATCACAGACATCTACGATCGTTGCATCTTTATTGCCATCACTATAGTCATCGACCGTGGCATTGAACTTCATCAACTCTCTTTAGTCATTGTTCATCAGGTTGAAATACCATCAATTATGCGATATATTACACTATGAAAAACATCGATCATAGTTAGAAAACCAATATAGTTAATATTAGTGCAAACAATAACATGTAATTAATCTACCCAACATTAGGTAAGCCAAATACACTAAATTATAGCCATGAGATGACTATTTTGATACTTCTTTGATATTCCTTTCGTATCATTAAAAAGATTACACTTTTCTTTTCCGGTGTCTATTTATTAAAAAAAAAACATTATTTTTTAATTATTTCACACGAAACAATATCACAAACGCTATGTATGTATTAGTTTAGCATTATCCATAGATTGACTCTTAGCAAAACTAGCTTGTGGATTTGGAAGGTGATTCTCCCCCACTAGCTGCCACTAATTATCTCAAGAATTTCATGCAATTAAATTAATAGTTTATCATCATTTGTGTCCCCACAATTAATTACCTTTGAAATTAAAGCCACTATTTGGTTTAGATTGATCGAGCATGAAGAGACTTGTTGGTCATCGGTTGCGACTAGAGTGCATGAATTAGTAATATATTCATACTAGATCGAGTATGCAATTCTTCAAGCAAAAGGTTTGATCGTGTCAAAGAACACATGATGAATCTTTACAAAAAAATCTTTAATTAGAGTATTATATATCTAAGCACATGTAGTATTTCACTATCAATATTTATCAAAACAAAAATTGAATAAAACATAATTGTTGAGGTGGGTGCCGGTTGAATCGAACTCAAACAATACAGTGATCAACTAAAAATCCACGCCCCTCGCTTCGAGTCAACTTCGAGTCAAGTCATTTTTTTCGAAATGAAAGACTAGCTCCGGATCGAAAGTTGATTTTTCAACCCATTTTTTTCACTTTTAAAAAGTACATAGTACTATGTCATAAGATATTAAAATTTTAAATTTTAAATCTGAAAAATAATATATCTTATGTGTATGAGCGTAGCGTAATAGTACTATTTTATAGTAAAATAATTTTTTTGATCGTAATTATTTAACAACTCTTTATTAAAAACTAAAAACGTGAAGATGATTTTTATAGTAAAAGTTATAAGGCCTGAAGTGGATATTTTCCATCCTACCCATTGCTTGGCCCAATTATCTGGCCCATATTATAATGGGCCCTTCCCTCTTTCAGAACCCAATTCGCAACCCGAATATCGATTACCGATTTACCCAATTTCGCCAAAACCGTGCCTTCTCCTTTCTCCTCTCCTCTGTTCGACCCCCACAAAAACTATTACATGCCCTTTTTCTATTAAAAATGGATGATAGGGAAATAACATTCAATGGAATACTGAATCGATTTTCCGATGATGAAGAAGAAGATATCGATAATAGCAAGATGTTTTTTGAACTGAATCAGTACTGTTCCCAGTTGCTAGATTTAAATCAGAATCCGAACAAAGTTAATTCGCTTCTTTCCCAATTGCTTCGTCTTCTCAAACGGTCTCCGCCTAAGTCTCTACAGCCGTTCATGGAGTAATATTTTTTCTTCTTCGTTTGTTTCTGAAATTTGTGTTGTTATTTTTTGGCCAGTGCGATAGTTAAAGGATGAACAAAATTTTCACTTTTCACTGCTACTGAATATGCCTGCTCATGTTTTTAGAGGTAGGGTTGTACTTGAATTCATCGGAAAATTTATCAAAAACAAGATTTTTGATGTTGCTTGTTTGTGAATTCCCTGTTCCGTGTGCTGGTAATGGAGGGAATCGAAACCCATAATTTAGATTTCTTGTTTTGGTGTTACGTGGTGACGGTTGTCAAATTTGTGCAAGATATAGATAAACCGACACATCCCATTGGGTAATAACCCCTAAAGAAGCTAGAGCCATGTGTGGATCCTATTTCAATCGGCTATGTTTCTTGTGCGTGAATGTGTGCACCGTGTGTGAAATGTGTGCAGTTTGAGCAAAGATGCGGTATTTTGTTGAAGCATGCTGGAGCTGAATGCAAAGATGGATTATTTTACAACTTTGGTTGCGTAACACGAACGTTGTATATTTTTTTTTTTGCAGGTATAATTTATTTCCATTGCTGCTTCTATTTGACAAAGCTGTAAATTGTAGAGCCTCAGTGAAGTTCGACTCGATAGATAATTCTACGGAAACTAACAACTTACAGATGGCACAAAAAGTGAGCGACTATGTGGCAGAAGGTATTTTGCTTTGTTTGGAGGAAGTCCTGAAGAAATGCCATCCAGAATCTATTCTTCAGGTATGATATATACATATAGCTTTTAGCTGTTACCTTTTAAACTGTAAAATAGTTATTTCTATGTATATTATACCCAGACTTTCAGTATATGTCTCTCTATTCAACTAGTTTCTTTATATATTTAAATTTTCATTTGACAAGATTTTGTTCCCTTTACAGTGTATACAAAGTAATTTTCATTTTTAATTTATACAATGTGCTTAAAAATTAATCAAAGAGAAAATAAAATTTAGTGACTTTGATTTTATTAACACATTATGGATGTAATATTCATTTAATTTTAATTTTAACAAAATATGAAAAGATAAAGAAGTCTATCTTAAACCCTTGTTTAGTTCTGTCTCAATTTGTATTTTCTTATGTCATTAGGAAAACCCAATTTTAATTTTGAGATTTAAATCCCAGACATATTCATGAATTCGAAGTTTCAATAGTTAATGATTCCAATTTGTCGACTAAAAATAGACATTTGATTTCTCAATATAAAAGAACGTTTAGTATTGTGTATTTTCAGATACTATTCAATGAACCGAAGAGCTGACGCAAATCCACTCAAAACAAGTTTTTCTTTTAGGAATTAGGATTAAGGAAAACAGGACAAGTACAATAAAAATTCAGTAATCCAGGAAAATTTTAATCTCTTTTGTATCAGTTTGGCGGCATGGCCGAGTGGTAAGGCGGGGGACTGAAAATCCTTGATAGGAAATTATCATATTATCCTACTTCACTTTAATTTTACAGTAAATAGAAATTCTCTTTTGATAGAACACGACTCGGGCTGTCCTGACTAAAATCGGCAACAAAAGATAAGTTGGATATTATAGCTATCTGCATGCGTATTTAATAAGCGCAACCCTTCAAACTATATTCTACTCCAAAATTAGTAAAGTACAAACATCTCTCTTCTTTGCGAATCATTTTTTAACACCAAAATCCCTAACATGGTTAATATTTTTTATCTGAGTTTGTTGTCTCCCAAATGCCCAATCTTTTGATTTTTCTCAAATTCGAATATGTAATATCATAAGAATGGTATGACTTTATCCATTTTATTTTTCTATTCTATAAAAAATCTGACGACCTTAATAAGTATAAGAATCAATATTTGGTAAATACTTTAACAATTATCCAAATTTTTTTTCTTGTTTACGTAGCCCACCTACACATGAATCCTTTCATATTATGCATTTATATTCTACTCCATAATTGGAAATTTTTGCACCAAGGAGATACTGGATTTTTTGATGCGGAAAGTAAGTTATACTTGGAAATTAAAATATACGTACTTATTTACAACACGAATCTCTAATGCTTTCTTTATCTTGCAAGTCAATCCCTCTGATATACGGTTGTGTTTATCTTTCACGCTTCATTCGGAATTTCAATAGTTTTTATCTGTGTAGATGGTTTTTATACTGAAGAAATTGACACACGGAGCACTGCTGTCCCCATCAGAAGCTTCTGAGGAGTTTCGTGAAGGAGTGATTAAGTGTTTCAGGGCTATGCTTCTTAATATGTGTCCTTGTTCTGATGAATCATGTCCGTGCAGACAAACTGATGATTTGCCTTTTCTTTCATCAGAAGAAAATGAGTTAAAATATTTTGTTCCTAGAGTCTCAAAAGGTGATAGCACAGCCTCGGGAGAGTGTTTATTAAGGTTTCTTCAGTCTGAACCTGCTTCTGCTGCCATTGGGCACTGGCTTTCTCTTCTGCTGAAGGCATGCACTTATCTTCATCCTATATATATGATTGCTATGTGCTGAGAAAAATATATTATATCCCTTTTTATCTCATGTGACATTTTAAAAAAATCTGAATGTCTAACTTGATTGGACTTTGAAGGCTGCAGATACCGAGTCTGCACGAGGTCAGCGAGGCAGTTCAACTCTTCGTGTTGAAGCCTTGATAACTCTTAGAGTGCTTGTTGCAAAGGTATTCTTTATTTTTTAGGAAATTTATTTTGCTAGAATTTCCTTGTTGAGGTGTTTAATGGTGTGACTTTATCATAAAAAAATATCACCTAGTTGGATACTTGTGTGTGAAGTCAGAATAAGATGGAACAGCTAAATCCATGTTTTGTTTGATTTATTTGCAAATGGTTACTACAATTAAAATAAAAGGTCGATTCTCTAATATAATATTCCCTCCTACTTCTGGTTAGAGGTTTAGATGCTGTCAAATTTAAAAAGTGGATAGGACAGTTAGAAAGTGTTTTAATGAGCTTATGAGCTCTTTTATTTTTCTAGTATGTTTTATTTAAATCAGAATTTGGTTGGAAAAAAATGTTTCATGTAGGTTGGTACTGTAGATGCATTGGCCTTTTATATACCAGGCGTTGTCAGTCAAATGGGGAAAATATTGCATTCATCACGGACAATGATTAGTGGGGCAGCTGGAAGTACAGAAGCCTTAGATCAGTCAATCAGAGGGTTGACTGAATATCTTACTATAGTTCTTGAAGATGATGTCAGCACATCTATTCTCGGTGTCCCCCTGGACGAGATCTCTTGCCTACGTCCAGGAAAAGAAAAGCCCCTTGCATCATTAATAGAAGAGCTCCGTCTCATACCTGTTAAAAAACCAGCGGGAAATGATGATGTCAGGGCCCCGACTGTAAATCTTCAGAGAGGCATTGTAGTGTCAGGCATTGATACTTCTCCGGCGAATTCTGATATTAAAGATGGGTCACTGCGTGTAAAGCGTACGGCGGATTGGTTAGCAGAAACTACAGCTCGTGTTAATAAACTATTGTCAACTTTTCCTCATGTAGGTTTAATATTTTCTTTTGTTGTAACCCTCTACTGTTTTCTGTGGTCACACACACACACACACACATATATATATAATGGACACTAACCATTAGACCAATACACTAAAAATTAAATTCAAAATTAGTACAAATTGAAAAATACCAAAAATGAAATAAGAAAAATAATGCAATAAAACACAATTTTTAAAGAAAAAACAAAACAAAAAAAGTTGTCTATCCAATGAAAAGTAGCCTTGTCCAATGGAGATTGAGTATGTTAGGTGGTCTGAAACAAGGTTGTCTATATATACATATTTGAATATAAACAATATATACACGTATAAATGTTTGAAATTCTGTTTGTTTTTCTCTTTGCAGCTTTGTGTTCATCCGAGCAGGAAAGTTAGACTGGGGCTTTTGACTTCTGTAAAGGCTCTATTTTCTAAATGTAGCTACACATTGAGAGAAAGCAGATTAATGCTTTTGGTGAGATTGGAGTTAGATTATATGTATCAGACATGTTCCAGTTGCATGTTGGTCTTCTTTGACTGTTTGTTGTTAGTATTTCTTGCACTAAGACAGGTGAACTGATTTCTAATGCAGGAATGCTTGTGTATTTTTGTATGTGACGATTTTGAAGATGTGTCTTCTGATGCCCGTGCATTCTTTACGCTTCTACTTCAATCCAAAGATAAACCTAGAGTAGAATCTGATATTGCTGAGGTTTTTAGCAGGTCAACTTTTTCTATCTGCAATATATTAATTCGGTCTCGACACCTTCACATGGAAATACTTTTACTCAAGTTCATATATCTATCATTTGCAGGTTAGTTGAAAAGCTTCCTCAAGTCATATTGGGTAATGATGGGACACTTGCGCTATCACACGCACGGAAATTACTGACAATTACATATTTTGGAGGTCCCAGTCTTGTGGCAGACTACCTTCTCCTTTCTCCTGTATGATTACAACCTTTACATTTTTTTTCGTAATAAGTTTGATACTTGATACCAATATAGCAAGCAGTTCTTGTTGAGATGTAGAACTCTAGAATTCCAGTCTTTAGTTATTTTGGGATGCCCTTAGTACCAGCCTTTTGATTGGTTTATATTATTTGATGTTGTTTTATTAGGTCACAGCTGCTCGTTTCTTGGATGTTTTTGCCCTCTGTTTGAGTCAGAACTCAGTTTATGCTGGTTCACTCAACAAGCTTGCAGTAACAAGACCATCGCCATCTGGCTTCATGCATTCAATATCCGAAATCAAGGCTATTATCAACACCGGCAATGAAAACTCCCAGTCTTTAATTTTCCAAAATAGGAGAAACTTGTATACACACGAACCAATAAAGAATGAATATGTTCTGCCTAGCATGCCACCTTGGTTTGTTCATGAGGGTAGTCAGAAGCTATACCAGGCTCTTGCAGGAATTCTTAGACTTGTCAGCCTATATATGTTTACAGGTAGGTGTCTTTTTCATTTTTTTTTCTAATTTCTTTATAAAAAAAATCCATTTTGCTAAATCATATTGTCTTATGTCTCTAGAATCTGAAACTGAGGGCTCTTTTTCTGGATTAATCGATGTTCTCCTGGGACACTTTCGTAAATTGATATCTGAGTTGCGAATGAAAGAACACCTTAAGGATAGCTGGCAGTCATGGTACAAGAGAACTAAGTCAGGGCATTTGGTAAGGCAGGCTAGTACCGCCGCATGCCTTTTGAATGAGATGATGTTTGGGCTGTCTAATGAGTCTATAGCATCGTTTGAAAATATATTCGGGCCCAGTCAGAAGATCTATCAGAATAGTGGCGAAAAGACTCATGCGATCGATTGTATTGGTAGTATCCTGCATGAGTATTTATCACCTGAGATCTGGGATCTACCACTTGGACTCTCGGCATCTCTTGAACAATCTGGAGAAGACGGAGACATGAGTTTGCATTTTTTTAATGATAATGGAATGCTGCACCAGGTTTAATGTTTTTAAAATTATTTTTGCTTTGATTGATATTACAGCGCCCAACTTTTTTTAACCCTTTTGGACCGATTTTCCAATTCTCTTCAAGATTGCTTTCTCGACACTGAGAAATGTAATGACCTATTTTGTAAGAATCTGATCAAGTAACTTACTGCATATACATGGGGGGCATGCATGTCATATTTTGGTCAACAGGGCTTAAAACATGCTTTTATCAAAGCAGGGCTAACTCAGATTACCCAAGTACTTATAGCACTTTATTTTTTATGTCTATTTGGGAGGTTTATTTTAGTGAAGGATATAAATGATTTTACTTTTAATAATTGTGAAGAAAAAAGATAGGGAAATGTAAGAAAAATGAGAGAGAGAAACAAATTAAAAAATAATACTGTAATAGAATAGTAGTAAAAAAGTGTATTTGTGGATTTGGAATGGCAATGTGTGTGCCATAAGTGGTAGAAAAGTGATAAGTTTAGGAAAATAAAACTATGATAAAATTGAAAGCAAATGGCTTGACCCACAACTCGTCTAAAAATGGATATTAGCATTAAAGATGCTAGAAATAAAAAGATGCTGATTTATATGCTTATTTGTTTTTCCTCAACAGGTTATTATCGAAGGGATTGGCATATTTAATGCATGCCTAGGCGAAAATTTTTTGTCATCTGGATTTCTTCATTCTTCACTATATATATTGCTTGAAAATGTGATCTGCTCGAACTTCCAAGTCAGAAGGGCAGCTGATGCTGTTTTACATGCTATATCGGTTACACAGAACTGTCTAACTGTGAGTATTTGTAATGCATTGTTGCATTTCTTTCTTTGATGTTGGTGGGAGTCTAGAAAACAGTAATCCGTACTTACTAAATTCCTGCAGGTTGGGCACTTGGTGATAGCAAACTCGGACTATATAATCGACTCCATATGTAGGCAACTGCGTCATTTAGACTTTCATCCGCATGTGCCAAATGTTCTTTCCGCCATGCTTTCTTACGTTGGAGTAGCTGATAAAATACTGCCTTTATTGGAGGAACCGGTACAAATTGCTTGCATTATTGGAGGAACCATTATTTGATGGAACATTTATTTATGTAATGTCATGATGATTGCTTGCATGAAAACAAATCAAATGATTTATTTCTGATTTAATTTTGTACACAAGTCCTATTACCTGATGCCGTGGACTTGTGCAGATGCATGCGGTCTCTATGGAGCTTGAAATTCTTGGGAGACATCATCACCCAAATTTAACTCTGCCCTTTTTGAAGGTTATCTTTTACTGTCACTTTTTTGGTCATCACTTTTTTGGTCACTGGAGTATCATTTTAATAGTTTTGTTTATGGTCATAGTTGACTGCATACTGAATTGCTTGTTGTATGTCTTTATTTTTCCTTGTACAGGCAATGGCGGAAATAGCCAAAGCTTCCAAACACGAGGCTTATAAACTACCGAGTCAAGCAGATTCATTCAAAAAGGATATCCAATCAAAAATGTTGAATGTAGAGAAGAGTACAGGTAAGCATTTTGATTATTCTGGATCATATTGTAATAACTACTGGAAGTTGGGAAGCTTCTGTAATTGTTATAACTTATAAGCTTTTATGCACAATTGCTTAATATATCGGCAAAATGTGAACAAGGGACTCCCTCCTTAAAAGAAAGGGTGAAAAGCAAAAGACATATTACTCGGCAGAAGCAAAAATAAATACCCAAATTTTGAATCTGCTAAAGCCCCCTCCAATTACCCTTCCAGCTAAGGGGATTGGATATGTAAACGATAAAAGTTTATGTATTAAAATAATGAACTAATGATTGAATATGATTGTTAATTAGAATGTGAGTAGGGGAACTGTTAAATGTATGGAAAATAATATATACTAATAATTAGGGATTAGGTAATTTCTTGAAGAATGAGTTGTTGAAACCACGATCCTACCCTACCTTTGACCAAATTTTCTTCTGAAACAGATGAGGAAATTTTAACGAGTGGGACTTATATACAAGAAGAAGAAATGGAGTCTATTTTATTCAAGTTTAATGATTCCAAAAGATATAGGCGAATGGTTGGATCTATTGCAGGGTCATGTCTTGTTGCTGTAACTCCATTGATTACTTCAGTTGACCCAGGCACATGCTTAACTACATTGACTGTAATTGAGGTATAAATCTTCTTCTGTCAATCATATATTTTTTAACAATTTAATGGCAAGTCCTGGCGATCGAACCAGGATTAATTTTCTCAAGGCTGATTCATCTAAGAATTTTCTTTTACTCTTAGAAGATTTTACTCATAATTAAGAATTTAAACAAAATTACTCATCTACCCTTATTTTAAGTGTAAATATTGTACTATCTTGTAATCATTATGTTAGGTAGATTTCTGAGGTTTTAGGCCAAAAATGACTTGTACATATGCCCTCATAAAATTTATCTAAGTCATAAAGTCATTCATGTTTTACTTATAATTATTATTTTCTATTAGGATGGTATAATTGTACTTGCGAAAGTGGAAGAAGCGTACAAGCATGAGAGTGAAACAAAAGAAGCAATTGCACAAGTCATTGAGTCACGTTCGTTCCATAATCTTATGGATACTTTGGGTGCTGCTGAGGATGATACTCAGGAGAATAGATTGCTTCCTGCAATGAATAAAATATGGCCTTTCTTGGTTGCTTGTTTCCGGAGTAAAAATTTATTGGTGAGTGAGTGGTCTTTCTTATTCTACAGTTGTCTGAAATAACCCTGATGATAGAAAATCCTGATTTCTTTCAAAATTACAAAAACATCTCTGAGAATTATTTTCTTATACTTGCCCCCTCCATGATATACACTTGGTCCCCGTAACTTTAAAAAATTGTCATAGGCATGAAATATCATCATTTTTTATGTTTTAAACTGTTTTTCCACAGGCCATCCGACAGTGCTGTCACACGATTAGCAATGTAATCCAAATCTGCGGAGGAGACTTCTTTTCCCGTCGTTTTCAGACTGACGGGATCCACATCTGGAAACTTCTGAGCACGTCCCCATTCCAAAACACTAAACCTGAAAAGACCCCTCTACAACTCCCTTATCGAAAAAGCACCATACCATCTTCCGAAGACTCACCGGCCGAGACATCTAACCTCAAAGTCCAAGCAGCTATACTCAACATGATTTCAGACTTATCATCGAACAAAAAAAGCGCCTCTGCATTAGAAGTGGTTTTCAAGAAAATAAGCGGTATTGTGGTCGGAATAGTATGCAGTGGGGTTAAGGGCCTACAGGATGCTTGTGTAAATGCTCTTGCCGGATTAGCATCTATTGACCCTGACTTAATATGGCTTCTTTTAGCTGATGTTTATTACTCGAGAAAGAAAATTTTGCCTTCTCCGCCGTCTAATGAGTTTCCAGAAGTTGGTGAGATCTTGCCTCCTCCGGGTTCATCTCGTGATTATCTTTACATGTTGTACGGAGGTCAGAGTTTTGGATTTGACGTTGATTTTATTGCCGTCGAAACTGTTTTTAATAAGATGTATGCTGAAGTTTTTACCTCACAAATGTACAAGTGATTATTTGGAGAAAGATTTTATGTTTCTATTGTGAAGTTTCTAGTCATCAGATTGACCTCAAGTATTATTTTTTTTACTCATATTAAGTCTGTAAAAGTATTGAAAACTATCTATTAGTCCTAAACCATATCTTAAACCAAGTATTTAAAGAGCAACTGGCTTAAGACGAATCCACACACTGTCCGATTTCAAGACAACACAAAATCTAGAACTGTTTAACCAAGCATTTCAAGAAGAACCCGTCAAGAAGAATTAACCCTTGAACAATTCCTCCTCACCTCCCCATCAGTCCCCAGTAGCACGTTCAGGTTGGATAGCTTCACCATGGCACGGGAAAATTCGAGAAAGAACTTGTTGACATCCTCCGCGTACTCGAATACTGCCTTTGCCGTCTCCTCATCAGCCATCAGCTCCTGGTCGGCTGTCAGAAGGCCTCTTCCTTTTGTCAGAGCCCGGTAATAATGATTGCCGAAGCCGCCCGTGGAAGCGGGGTTCGTTGACGACAGCCCTTGATAGTACTGCATGCTCTTTGGAGTTTCAGATTTACGGTTCGCTTTTAAAGAGGTATCCAGGTCACTCATGCTTCCGTTTGCTGATGGGCATTTCCTTTTCATCTTTGAAAGCAAATCATAAGGGATGGTCCCTTCAATCATATTGGCAACTCTCGGTTCGATGAACTCGCAGCTGATCTTACCTATGCTGTGGGCCCCTTTCAATTCAGAAAAAGAAAACGCAATATTAGTGCAAATAAGTCGACAGTAATCGGCATTATGGACCATATTAGAATGTAGGGAATACCTAAAAGGGCGACAGTCTCTCTCCCATTAAATCCGCGCTTACCAAACAATTGAAGAGTTTGTGATATGTTGCTGTCTGGTCTGGGTATTTCTTCTTCAGCCTCATTGGTATAAGAACGAATGCTGTCTTTTCTTCCCGTTATAATCGGGTAATAAGGTCCACCAGACTGCAGAAAATGAGCAAATATTGTGAACAAAACCACGAGTGTGTTTGAGGACTGGTAAGTAAACTGGGAACAGATAAAACTGCACTAAATCCCGAGTTATAATGTACTACTACTTTATCAGCTTAGGAAAAAAAGGATTTAAACATTTCAGATGGATAAAAGACATTTATGTGTACTCCACAACTGTAAGTTAATAGTTCCTAGTTATATGATTAGCTGTGAAATAACTAATTTACCATTTTGATGGTCAGGTAGCAATGATCAGATACATAGAGCAAGTGACTTGTTCCATCATCATTTTACCCGAAAAAACTACTAATACTATAACTACTTACAGACTCATGCATGTTGTGATTCTACCAGCCCCAGTAACTTACTAAGTATAATCCTTTAATACAATAATACAACTAGAAGTTTAAAATATGCATCAGTAGTAGTTAGTACTTGTAATGGGATTCCAAATGAAAATGAAAATGAAAATGAAAATAAAATTGACCTTCCGAACTTGAACTCTACAATAATGATCAGATAGGCTCTTAGGAGTGATGCATTTCGAATTTTCGAGAAAGTAAACAAAACACAGAAATGCATGGCATAAAAGGAAACAACAAGGACGAAGAACAAACATTATTGAAAAATTATCATTTTCATACCAAAGCAATCGCGTCCCGAGTCGCAAGAACAAGGATATCGGCACAAGAAACCACCCCTGGACATTTTCTCTCAACCTGTTCCTTTATTATATCAACGTACTTAAACCCCTTTAGAGTCCTGTTTGGTCCAGCATTTCTTTCGGTGGTCTGATTGGTCATCCCCTCGGGTTCCTTTAGCAGTACAGAGGCATCACATCCCTGAAAAGATAAGCAAATGCAAGACAAAACCACCAACTTAGAAATATAAAGGGAAGCAACTGCACATTAATATACAGAGTTAGAAATGAACATTACAATCCACTTCCATCGAAACAAGGAAATTGAAGCAAACAGTATCAAATTAAGCTGTTTCATAGCAATAATCATCACCTATACCATTGAACATTACAAATAACTTTCCGTTATGATATCTGCTTGCTAACTCTAAACGATATTTACTGCATAACTGATATTTTAGTGGACCTGAATTCTGGAACCAAAAGTTTTGCAACAAAACTCATGAGTATAGAAACAGAGAAGAAACTTTGGTTGAAATCACAATAAATTCCAGGTATAACCAGAGAAGAAACAATCAAATTGTGCATAGATCAGATCCAAATTTCACTCCGAATTCGTAAATCAGAGTAACTCCACGAAGAAACTTTTAGCCGACATATCAAATTAGATCCAAAAAATATCAATCAATCCAGATATCGAACGATATATTATGAAGAATCCATTGAAATATATATGAGGAAACAGAAAAACTCCAAATAAAAGTAAGATCGGAAAATCGCCTGAATAAAGCAGTCGTGAAAGAGAAGCCTCAACAGCTGCGCAGGGGCATGCTCGTCTTTCGACATGATATCCATCATCCCGCTCCATACTATCTTCTCCGCGTCCATGCATGTATCTGTGTAGCTATCGTACTGCAGAATCTGTTGGATCGCAGTTGAATTCTGCGAAGGAAATGATGAAGCTTCGGGAACAGCAACACGAATCAAATTGATCGACACGAAAAGAAACACTGTAATCGCACCAATACGCCCATTTTTTTTCTTCGAACTCATTTTCCCCGAACTTAGAGAGAGAGAAGAGAAGTATTTCTGAGCAAGCTTTTTAGTGAGAGAAAATGGAGTTTTTAAAATGAGGGATTTTTTTTCAAGCTTGCTGTGTTTTATATGAGAGGGGTCACGTGGGAAAGCATGCCATTATAAATTTCTATAAAAACCCCTCAAGTATGAGATTTTAGGCTTTCGACCCTCTATAAAAAAAATGGAAAATAAAAGTTTATATTATTAAAAATATAAACATTTTGCTCTCAATGAGAGTTGAACTCATGACCTCCCGCTTACTAAACGGGTGCTCTAACCAACTGAGCTATGAGAGCTTGATGTTAAATATAATTTCCGTATTAATTAACTCTGTTAGTTATTTTTATAAAAAAATTGTAATATATTAATTAACTTTGGATAAAAAAGTAAATTAAAATGAGATAATAACTAAAAGTATATATATTTTTTAATCCCACATCATTAATTTTATTAAAGTTATGTGTTCATAATTTTGAAATTAATAATAATAATAATAATAATAATAATAATAATAATAATATGCCTCAAATAAATTTGACACATGAGAAAATACCTTTCATATACAGCATTGGCTTTTAATATTTACAATTTGATTTAAAAAACATAATAACTCTATTCGTATAAATTATTAACAATTTTTTTTTCCGACTTACTTTTTTAATCAAAACGAAAGAAGTATTATTTTTACGAATATTTTAATATATTTTCATTTAAGAAATAATTACCTATAAAAATACTATTTAAAATGTACTACTATTACTTCTTGACAGTAGCACATAACAATTTACTACTATTTCTTCTTGACGGTAATACTAAAACTTCAAACAGCATAAAGTTTCACATTTTTTTTTTCAAGTATTTATTGGTTTTCCACAAACTTAAAACACAAACTATGAAATCAAACCTAATTAAAAAAAAAAACAATTTATGATATTATCTCAAATTAAATAAGTGTGCAAAGCTACAGGAAATACCCAAGACAGATTAAATATTTTAAAACATTAAATAATTTTTGGATACATCCAAGCAGATATTAATTATCCAAATTTCCAAATGAGGTGCATCAGAAACAGTTTCTAGAAAGTGAAA
This sequence comes from Euphrasia confusa, assembly GCA_954870475.1. Lineage (NCBI taxonomy): Eukaryota > Viridiplantae > Streptophyta > Magnoliopsida > Lamiales > Orobanchaceae > Euphrasia > Euphrasia confusa. The sequence goes on from OX940949.1 coordinate 6,925,623, forward strand.
TCTGAAAGTGAATAGTTTTCCCAGTGAATAAAAACAGGATCAAGAGTGATAACAGTTATACAAAACCAAACACCGGATTCAACCAACCAACACTAGTTGCTCATTCGACTTCCTGCAAGTAATCGTCGATTTCCGAGGGAGTCAGAATCCTGCAAGAATGATGCAAGTGTTATTGTTAAACATCTTGGCTAACAAAGACATTATAATATGATGCTCAAAACCTATAAATTAAACAATTGCTGCTACTCACTTGAATACTTTGTCATTGCCAATCACACCAATCTCGATATTTTTGCTCGATATCTGTCCTTCAAATCTAGAGGGTGTAACAAAAATAAATACAAAATAAAATTACATGTGGGATACTCGCAAAAAAAAGAGAGAAATCTCTTGATTTCTACTACTACTCGTTATAATAAGTTTTAAAAAGAACACATGAAGATCCCACTTTCTTACAAAAGTATCCCCAATGATGATGGTTAAATAGAACCAAATACAAGGGCAATTGTAATTTAGAAAGATAGATGGAGACGTGGAATATTTTGTGATTACATTAGACCTCAGATGTATCATTAATGATTAACCATCAACACGTGCACGCATATTAATGCAAGATAACAAATATCAAGTTTAGTATATGTACAGTGAATGTACAAAATGTTGTTTCCAAACCAATTAGTAGTTTTTGTAAATCATACGCTGTACTTAAGAACTCAGTAGCTTACCCCTCTTTCAGAGTCAAAATTGCTGTATGCACAGCATCGTCGAGTTCCATATCTTCAGTGTACCTGCAAACAAATAACAAATTATTGGTTAATTTACATCAAAGGTTAAAGATATTAAACAGAATTGGGTAAGGTATAATCAGTATAGGCTTATTCATTTCTCCAGTTCTCCTTGTCAAATAAGTAAACGGGTAAAGCATAAAAATGGTTGGGCATATGATTGAAAAGGACACAACATGTAAATGATAAATAAATATTTAAAAAAATAAAAAACAACCCACCTCTTCTCCAGAAACGTCTTTGCATTGGACACATTCTTTCCCATAGCTGAAGCCTTCCATGAAAAGTATGAACCTGAAGGATCTACCTAGAGTGGCAAGAAGTAGCATTTTAGTAAAATAAGGGCAAGGCACCTAAAATGCAATAGCTATGTAAAAAACAAGTCATAAATATGATGAGCATACCTGATATAGCTGAGGGCCCTTATCATCATATCCAGCTACCAAGAGTGATACACCAAATGGCCTCACACCACTATCAAAAGAAAAGCATATTAATTGGAATATAAATAATATATAAAGCTTATTTCATCAAGTATGCATAAGCAAGTATATATTTCCATCAGGTCTAAAGGCTCCCAAAGTTGAACTAACTAAAGAAATGAGAAGATAAGTATCACTTTAAGCCACTTGAAACTTAAACATTTCAAGACATTGTTGAGGGTTTGATTTTTATATTAAAAAACAAATATTACAATAATAAATTTATTAAAAAAAAAATTCAAAAGTCTTAGGAATCTCAGCAGACATAAAGGTCCACAAAGAATTTTCAATTTCTCAAGGAAATTAAATCAGGATATTTATCATCAAAATCTATTGGCAAGTAAAAAATCTGGGGTAACTTGATGGATACCAACAAACTACAAGGATAACACTTTATTATTACAACTATACTTTTAAGAAGTCCATTTATAATTATGCCAAAGATAAAAAAATATATGATAAACAAACACGCCTGTCAACAAAGAAGCAAATTCATAGTGGGAAAGATTACATACCCTGATTGGGTGAACTCCTGCATAACAGTGGCCGTTTCCCTCACCAATTGAGTAACGGGAATTGATTCCTAGTTTTTGGACAGGTACGTCCAGGTTAGCAAAACCATGTTACTGTCAAACTATTTATAATTGAAAAAAATAAAAAAACTGCCTATGGACATGTGCAGTAAATAAAAATACCTTGTAAAGTCGAAAGTATGTCTCAGCCTGCTTTCTACTTTTTCTAACCAAAACCCGAGAATCAGGTCCCATGCCACTACACAAATACAAGTATATAAGCTAAACTACTAGAAAACCTTTCATTAAATAATAGAACACTAGAGTATATTAATCATAGATTTTTAATCCAAGTATATATCATTATAGACTAAGAACATCTTCAGGAAAAAATAATTGTATGGAAAAACCTCACTACATTATATTATTTAGTTCTTAAAGGTGAAAGGCAAGTGAAGGCAATTTTCTCACAGTCTGCCTCAAGGTAAGAGGCATCGCATAGTAAACATGAGGGGACAAAGTTATTTAAAAAATGCGAAGTATGTATATATTTGGATTCAAATTCTAATCTCAATTCAAAATAAAATGTTGTAGATTCAATTTAGAGTAGGTGGATGTGGTTTTCGGACTTATTGTGAGATGGATTTTGCCCTAAATCCTAAAAGATCTTATTAGCCATACAAAAAAGCCAAATTGGGATGAAGATTTTACTTTGAAAAACTAAATAAACATTTAAGAAGAATGCAAAAAATATGCAAAATTTAGTGTGTTGACAGAGGCAGGCCTCAGAGGTGGCAAGACATTTTTTCAGCCTCCTCTGTTGCCTCGGCGCCTCGCTCCTTGGTGCCTCCTTTAACAACTACAATATGCGCATATTTAATGAACGGATTAATTGGTATCAACCTGTACACAACTCCAATGTTTGGGGTCAAAATCTGAATCTTCTGCACCTGTTTCATGAATCAACAACATACTTTTCTAGTGAGAAATAAGAACAAGAAAAATCAACCCCAGATAATGAGAAATAAAATGGACTTGAGCACCCAGGAAAAAAATCACAAGGAGAAATGAATACAAAAAAAAATAGTTACAAACTAATAAAATAAATCAAATGGCACGTATTTTGGCTGACAAAGCAATACTTACAGAAGTCTCATCAACCAATATGGACGGTAATTTCTTCTCTGTCGCAATAACAACCCCATTAGCGGCTGCAACCACACAACAAACGTATAATCAGCTTTTCAATTCACACAATTTTTTTTATCAAAAATCAGATCAAATTTACTCATGTTATAACTACCACAAAGCATTTCATTTTAAGAAACTAGATGCATTCCCAAAAGCAGAGTATATCAATCAACCATAAACAGGAACCAATTCACCATTACAACTTTTCCTTCTAATTCGAGTGCTCAATCTGTTTGTAGTGATATTCTGTAGAATGATTGAGCATACTTAAAGGCGAAACAAACTTACCTTTAATTCCTAAAGATGTTTGACCAGATCCAACAGCTGTCAAAGCATGTTCAATCTGAACAAGCTTCCCTGATGGGCTGCAGCCAAGATAATTATACACGATTAAGTTACTGCAAATAAACAAATCATAAGAACTGATGCGCAACCAATTTTGTATACCTGAAGGTGGTCAACGAGAACGAGTACTGGCTGTCACCCATTGATTTCTTGTTCAAAGTTCAATACCCTAGAAAAACGAGCTGGCAAAAGAAAGGAAAAATATTGAGGAAAGTTTTGTGATCCGAAAGAACTCTAATTTTTCATGCTGCCCACATTAAAATATAATGTCTTATAAAACATGAAAACCCTAATGAGCACTAAAATCAAAATTGTAGAAAGATACAAACAGCTCGATTTTTAATGACTGTCGGATTAAAGATCAGAATTAAACACGTGATCTAGTCTAGGAACTCGCAAGAAACAAACTTAACCGGAAAACGCATTAATTTCAGAGAAAAATATGGTGTCGACAGTCCAAATCAATTGAGGAAGAAATATATGTAATGACCGAATTGTACACGAAATAGAACGTAGAATCTGATCTGAAAAGATTGTACGTACCTTAAGCGATTATTGTGAAGCTCAATGTAGTCGGATTTGCAGTGAAAATGGACGAGGACGGAAGAGGTTTTGTTGTGGGGTTTCTTGTTGGAGACGATTAGATTTTTGAGCTTTCTTAGGACCCGTTAAGTGTGATTCGTAAGCCCAATATTTTGGGCTTTGGCTGGCCCATTCTAAATTGTAATTTTTTTTTGGGAAAAATGGCAATAAGGCCAATTTTCAACATTTTTTCGGCAATAAAGCTTTCGAAAAATTACGCGTGTCATTTAGGCCGCCTAAAATGTGCAAAGACCGTATTACCCTTTTCATTTATTATGGTATTGTGAACGTGAGAAAAGATCGATTCGGATGAGAGGAGCAGCTCCCCCGTTCCCGATCCGACGCCCGACGCACCACCACACCGCCGCTTTCTCCGCCGAAACCAACCCTGACAACCAAGTCGCCGCCGAGCTCGTCTCCGTCCAACATCGATTTCGCCCGCGTTCACCGTTCTCGATCCGACACAGAACCACACCGCCGCCTCGACGTCACCACTGTGTTGAAGCTCAACGAGCCAAAATAGCTCTCCGCTGAACCGCCGTTGCAACCGTGGAATCGGTACGTTGAATCAATTAGCTCGATTCTGTGTGTCAATTTATGAATCGATTGATGCTTATTTGATTTCGATATTTTTGATTTGTTTTTGTATGTGCGTAAGCAGCGCGCGAAAGGTGTTTGATGAAATGTCCGTGAGAAATGTCGTGACGTTGATGGCCTCCCTCGGTCTCAAGATCAACGCCATGCGGGCGCTCGGGCTGCCTGTGAGGTGCCACTCGCCCGTTAACCTCACGGTCAGCGACTGCCCGGGTACGTCAGAGCTAGCCTCGGTTTTCGCCATGTTTTGTTTGCGTGAGTTCGTCGTGGTGTTGATGATTTTGTTGTGTTTTGATTGGGCGCAGGTCTCCTTCACATATCACCGAGCTCGCCGGAAGCCAAGGTTTTTCGAGATTTCGAAAACAGTGCTAACAACAGCACCACCTCTGCTGCACATGGACCTGCTGTTGCTAAGGGTAAGAAGCATTTCAAGAATTAATTTTTATATTTTTGTTTGCGAATGTCATTATATATGATGGGAGAGAACTTGATACTAAGGCGCATTCTTCTAGAAAAGCATTTACTGAACCAAACCCCAGCCTTTAGGTGATCAATACAAAAACATGCGACCCATTTTTACTACAGCCGCATTAAAATTTAGGTGATGAATAGCTTCATCTACCTTCTATTTTTTGTTTTCCACTTCCAGTAGTTTACTCACCCATTTTTACTAATTGATGTATTTTATTTATTTTGTGGTCATATAATATGCTACAGAGCTATTATTGATTCGTTAGTCAATTGCTTGCTATGCTAATATTTCCTCTAATATGGCCACTCAGTGTTGATTGTGTGTGTTGGTGGCTGTTCAGTGTTAATATGTTCTGTTCAGTGTTAAAATGTCTTGTTCAGTGTTGTACATGCCATTTAAGTGCATCTGCATGCCACTCAGTGTCATTGCATGGCCACTCAGTTTTTGATTGTGTGTGTTGGTGTATGTTCAGTGTTAAAATGTTCTGTTCAGTGTTGTGTATGCCTGTTCAGTGCCTCTTCATGCCATTCCAGTGCCTCTTCATGCCACTCAGTGCCATTGCATGGCCACTCAGTGTTGATTGTGTGTTTTTGGTGGTTGTTCAGTGTTGTATGTGCCTGTTCAGTGCTTTGTGTGTGTCATTCAGTGTTTTTATATGTCATTCAGTGTACTTACATGTGCATTCAGTGTATTCATGTCTACTGTCATGCTTTCTGCTCGATAACTTGGTACAGGTGTGGATCAATTTTGTCGTAATTTTACTAGCAACTGATTAACTTTGAGCTCAATATAGAAATGACTCCTAGTTTCTAATTTATGTAACCTTGGATACTGACCTTGTTTCATACTCTTTGTAGTCTCTTGATAAAGACTTGCTGACTGCACAGCTAAGGAAAATCAATATGTTGACCGACAAGGTCCGTGTGGAACGTTATTACATCTCGACGTATATATGAACTCCATTTTGAAGGAAGCTGTTGAGATGAACAAGAGGTCATTCAAGTACGCATGGGTGCTCGACAAGCAGAAGGCTGAGTCTGAACTTGGTATCACTATACTGAAACACACGGAAAGATATGGGGTGCGCGCATGGAATATAGCAAAATCCCCCGTTGTATTAGTTGTTGTGGCCTAGTTTATGTGTAAAAAATATTGAAAATGAATTAATAAAAAAAGTTTTTACTTTCAATGTATTTTTATGACTTTCACTATTTTTTTTAATGATATGTGTCATTCAGTGCCATTATGTGTGATTATGTGTATGATGTCGTCGCTCACGTCTGGATTGGGCGACTGGTGCGACTGCCCCGAGCTGGGGCCCATCGGGGATCTCTTGGTCACGTCGTAGTTCGAGTCTGCGTTTTCGTTGCTCATAGTGCAGCAGTATGTGAAGTCGGAGAAGGCGAGGAGGGGTCGATAGTATGTCATAGTTTAACACTGAATGCCCCATTTTTACACTGAAGCATAATAACACTGAATGACATATTTTAACACTGAACATACTGAATGTCATATTTTAACAGTGAATGTCATATTTTAACACTGAATGACATATTTTAACACTGAACATACTGAATGTCATATTTTAACACTGAATGTCATATTTAACACTGAACATACTGAATGTCATATTTTAACACACTGAATGACATATTTTAACACTGAATGTCATATTTTAACACTGAACATACTGAATATCATATTTTAACACACTGAATGGCATATTTTAACACTGAATGTCATATTTTAACACTGAATGTCATATTTTAACACTGAACATACTGAATATCATATTTTAACACACTGAATAGGAATGAAAAACACTGAATGTCACATGAATACACTGTTTGATTAAAAAATACACTGAACAGGACTGAAACACACTGAATAAGACTTAAACTACAAATTAATGAAAGCCAACACACACTGAATATGACTAAAAGACACTGAATATCCTATTTTCACACTGAATAGCATAAAAAGACTATGAATATATTCCATTTTTACATATACACATTTAAACTCTTCTACTATTTAACCAACAAACTAATTACCAGAAAACACGACAAACCTGTTGTTGCTGGTGCTGCTGTTGAGAATTACCACTTCTTCTACTATTTAACCAACAAACTAAATATTACCTGTAACCAAGTCTTCCTTTCTTCTTTACGTTGTGCAACCGCAACATATAAAGGTTTTCCTCCTATCATCTTCCCATTCATTTCATTCAACTGAAAATAAATTTAGGATTTTAAGAACACAGTCAACAGAACAATAAAATGAGAACTTTTAAATCGAGAGAGACCGAACCTCATCATCGTCGTCGTGGCCACGAAGTTCGCATCTCAGCTGAAACGAGACGAGAGTTTTTACTTATCGCCACGAAGAGTTCGAAAGTCGTTCCTTCCTCGTTCATGCTTCTGTTGTAAGCGCTTATGATGGTGTTCCAGGAAGTGACGCTTCTTGCGGGCATTTCGTCGAACACCTTGCGTGTGTAGTCAAACACCTGCCGTTCTTCTTAAACCTGGATTGCCCTAGCTGTAGGTGATGAAACATGTCGTCGGGGATGGGCTCCGGCAACACCTCAGCGACACCACCACCACCACCACTCGGAGCCCGCGTCACGCCGAGAACCGCGAGCTCCAGCCCCGTCGCATCTCCGCCGAGAACCTGCTCCAACCTCTCCTTGCTCGTCGTCGCCGACAACCCCGATTTGATGTTCACCTCTCTCACGCTCCCAATTTGCATATCACCGTCGACTATGCACCTACTCAAGAACGGATATGAAGAAGAAGACCAGAGCGAATCGAATCGTAGTTTTGGGCGGTTGCACCTCCTTCAGCTGTGGCGGTGATGGTGGTTGAAAGTGGTGGTTGTTCCCCGAAGAATCGGAGTTCTGAGCGCCCGTCGCCGGATCGGACATCAACGATGGATCCCGCGGAGGTGCGCATGTTGTGTCGATCGTCAAGGTTCAATTCGGTGGAAGGTTATTTTCGTCTTTGCAGATACATTTTTTTAGTCCAATTGGAACATTTTGGCCTAATTGACACATTAATTAGAAATTGGCCTTATTGCCGAAAAAATGTTGAAAATTGGCCGTATTGCCATTTTTCCCTTTTTTTTTTTTTTTATTGATTTTACGAATAATTTAGGGGAATTTTATTAAATATATCAAAAAATATAGGGTGATTTTTATAAAAGGATAATTTTAAAAGTTAATATGTAATTTAGGATATTAGTTTTTCTTAATTATAAATTTGAGTAATATTCCAAAATTACCCTTGATGATTATAAATGGTGGGTAGTTATTATAAGAGTATTAAAGTAATTAGTTGTGTTTTTTTATAATAACAAAATTAATAATATCTCTATTAATAAAACCGGTTATAAAAAGTTATTCTTAATTATAAAGTTTAATTTGTGATGCTTGAAATCTAAATTAGTAAACTAAATTACCAATTTTCCTAAATATTTCTTAATTTTATAATTATAAAAAAAGAATAAAATAATTACTATAATACCTTTGACGGTTAATAAATAATCAATTATCTATATTTAAATAAAAATATATTTTTTGAATTTTACTTAAATTTACAATTAAGATAAATTAATTTATTTAATTATAATCAATTATTTAAATTTAACCTTTTTTCAAAAAATCACCCTAAAATTTAAAAGGGTGATTTTTCTTAAAGGATAATTTTAAAAATTTGTGCGTAATTTAAGGTATTAGTTTTTCCTAATTATAAAATTGTGTAATATTTCAAAATTATCCTTACTTATTATACATGAAGGTAGTTGATTATTAAGGATATTATAGTAATTAACATTTTCAAAATGTACTTTTTTTTATAATTATAAAATCAATACTACCCCAACTAATAAAAACGATTAGTAAAAACTATCTTTATTTAGAAAGTGTTTTTTATGAGGATTTAAACTTAAATTAATAACTCAAACTACCCTTTTTGTTAAATATTTTAATTTAAAAATTGTTATAGTTGGATAAATAAATTGTTGCGATATTGAAATTAATCGCGCACCGCTCGAGAATATAAACACGAGATGACAAAAAAAATTGATATACGAAAAAGAACGAACACACAATTTACGTGAAACCTACGAAAAGAAGAAATAATTCACTATATCGTTGATGTTACTATGTTTATCGTCTGGTTTTCGTCTACCGGAAAACCCCAATTTATAAGTGTAAAAAATCTATCAAATTGTAAACAATTAGGATTAGGAACGAAATCATATTCCTAATATAATTTTTCATATCTCTTAATCAAGGAAATAATTCAATAATATAATTCTTAAATCAAGTGATCTGTAAATAAATCTCCCTGGTCGATAAACAGGCTAAAAAATCGACCACAAACGAAAAACGAACACAATGGGCGTGGCGGGCGCACCGCACTGAGTTTACACTAAAACCCGAGCGCGCCGCGCTCTGAACCTTCGACCTGCAAGGCGCGGTACGCTCAGACTGAGCGGGTCGCGCTCTGTTTTTTTCACAGTTCATCGCGGTGCGCTAATCTTCTTCTAATCCAATTTTACTTTATTTTTAGGAGGGTGTATTCATTCAAGACTCTATAGGATTTTAATGGACTTTTAAAGTCTAGGGGTATTCAATCCTGATTTTTAAAAGTCCATTAAAATATTGAGGTATTCAATACGGATTTTAAAAAGTCTTTAATAATCTACGGGTATTCAAAAGTTAATGGATTTTAAAAGTCTATGGATTTTTATGTATTTCATTTTCAAAATATAAAAGAATTCAAGTCTTTGAAATCTCTTCTAATTACGTGAGATTTCTATAAATTTCTATTTTAATTATTAATTTATTATTAAAAAATAATAAAACATAAAAAAATATATAAATAAACATAATACAATTAAAAACATAAAAAAAATAAAAAAAAATATAAAAAAAATTTCAAAAAATAATATATTATTATATATTGAATATATAATAATAAATTATAATAATATTAAAAATTAATATGTTAATATATGTTGATATATATAAAAATAATATTAAAATTATTGAATATATTAATAAATTTTATTTGGTGAAAAATTATACTTGTATAATAATTGTAAAAATAAAAAAAAATTATTTAATATTTTATTTTTAAAAAATAAATACTTTTTGTAATTTAAAATATATATATATATATATATATATATATATATATATAGTTTACATTTGAATTTATTATTTCAAAATTGAAATTTGGTCGAAAATTAAAATTTTAAGTTTTCTAGAACAAAAAAATTAAAATTAAACATTTTATTTTTAAATAAAAATCGAATTTTGAATTTCAAAATTAAAATTATAAAATATAAAAATTAATATAAATCAATAAAAAAAGTCATTCAAACTCTATGAAAATCCATATAAAAGTCAGTCAAACTCTATATAGACTCTGTGGATTTTTTAAATCCACGAAAGTCAATCGACTTTTTAAAGTCCAAAAAAATCCAATGAAATCCTAATTGAATACACCCTCCTTAATTCTATTTCGATCCAATTCTTCATTCCCAAATTACATTTACTACAAAAAGACAACCCAATTTATTTTTTGATATATTTAAAAAAAAAATCCCCAATAATTTACGTTTTTTTTTTACTTTTTTTTTCTCTATAAAAATAAATATATAAATAAAGAAACAGTGTCACCTTCCTTACTTTCCTTACTGCTGATGATTATAGAATCAGTATCTTAATGTTTTGACAGATTCATCAAATTCCCAATTTAGCAAAACCCGTTTTCTTAATCCTCACAATGGTCGACACGCCGATCAGATAAAATCTAAGTACAAATTTACTCTGATTTTTTTATAGTGAAAATGGCTTCCGTCGTTCTCGCCAAAACCCACTTTGCCGTTCGTCACTGCGTTTCTTCGTTTTCTCATCCACAAATATTTCAACAATCCCAATTATTATCTTGTGTATTCTTCGTAAGTTCTTATTCCCCCTTATTTTTATGTAACGATCTTCTTTATTCAATTTGAGCTGTATTGCTCTGTTTTGATCGATGTAATTGGTGTTTGTTTATTCGGTGGATGCATCTTTTTTCTTTTTTGGTGTGTGTGTGGAATGATTTCGTGTCGGCTCAACCAATTCGGTAATTAACTTTGATCTTCCAATTAATATATTATACTAGTGAAGTTAAAGTTGAAGTTTATTGATTGTTAGTCGATCTTCCAGTGTAATGCCACAACGATAACGGATTTCAATTCATGAAAAATTGAACCTTTCACTTTTCCCGGAACGCCCGTGGACATTTTGTGATATTTAAAGAGTGATAAACATACTTTTTAAGTGAAAAGTTAACAATGTATGATTCCTTACATGAAAAGTGTGCGTGTCATACACAATTGTGTTTAGATTTCATCTCAGTGATTGATGAGAAGTGTTATGCATATTGAAAAGTTGATATATACTTCTACGGAGTATTTTATTTTGGTTGCAGAAGAGACCCTTCCACTCGTGGCTAATTTCCTCCCATTTGACATATAAAAGTCCGAGATCAATTTCTGTTAGCATGTCTTCAGCCGCAGTTGCATCACAAGATTCTTTCTCTGTGAATTCATTGACGACTAAAGAGCCCGTTGTTTCGGTTGATTGGCTTCATGCCAATCTCAGAAAACTTGACGTGAAGGTTCATAAAATGCATATAATTTCTTTCATGTCCGTTTTTCTTTCAGTGTATGTATGAGGTGGTTTCTGGTGAATATTTTGGATCCTTTGTCACTTTATTTTTTGGTCGTGCCCTCTGGGCATTCATAATGAGTTACTATATTGATCTCCTTAAGATGCATTTTTGTTCAAATTTATTTGTCAATTCATTGCGGCGATTAAAAGTAAATAGAAGTTATTTCAGCTTCACATTAGACGTGTGGTTTCTATGTACTTTTAGTCGATGCTTTTATTTGTTAAAGGTTCTTTTATAGGTTAATGTTTTGGGTTTAGTTGGACAAATAGTCTATCTATCCATTTTTTCATTGCCACAACATCTAGTCCAAATTAAAAAACAAAAGTCAAAATTACCCTTGCATAATCAGATGAAGAATCAAGTATAATCAAGTGAGGATTAAATTATTAAATAATCAGATGAGGAATCAAGTATAATCAAATTATTAAATTTACCAAGTTTTTTTTTTGTTGTTCGAGTCTGAGGCTGTTAATATTATGAGAGTGGATTTTTTTAGCAATTTTCCCTATTTTTATATATTGTGGCGTTCACTATTATTAGGTGTTGGATGCATCCTGGTACATGCCAGATGAAAAGAGAAACCCGCTTCAAGAGTATCAGGTGTCGACAAAGCTTTATCTTTATTTTTGTGACCTCTGCATATTTTTAGTTGCCTCTTAATCTTCAGAAAATAATTTACCAATCTGTATTTTTGTTCTTTCCGAATTGCAATAATTTTTACAGTTGGTATTGATTCTTGATATTGCTCTGACGGTCAAATGATGCCGTTTCGTTTTCTATATCACTGTTTAGTTATTAAAGGTTGGGGTTTTGTTTGAACAGGTTGCACATATTCCAGGTGCTCTTTTCTTTGACGTTGATGGCATAACAGATAGAACAACTAATGTAAGACGTTGTCTCCTTTTGGAATACTAGTTAATATTGATCTTTAAAAATAATGTTTCCTTTGAAAAAAGTCACAAATCTTGTACTAGTAATTTATCTTTCTTCTGTTAAAGTGTACTACAGTTTCTTTATCCCACCGTGGTTCTGTATGTGTATTATATATCTATGACTGGAGTTGACAAAGAGTGATTGAACCTTTTCAACAATACCTATGTTTAGTAGCAAAACGTGAGAGGATCATTCAGGCTTGCTGTCCTGAATATTTATCTTAAATTCATATCATATAATATGTAGCCATAATCATATCATTTCATTATAACAAAACAAAACTATATATGTAGCTGCCACATATGTTGCCATCAGAAGAAGCGTTTGCTGCTGCAGTTTCTGCACTGGGCATTGAGAATAAAGATGGTCTTGTTGTTTATGATGGAAAGGGGATATTCAGTGCAGCTCGTGTTTGGTGGTGAGTTTTAAAACTCATTAGTACATTTTTTGAAAATCAAACAATGATTAATTCTACTTCAACCATCTTCATATCGTCACGGATAATGACCTAGTATTATTTTACTGAACAGGATGTTTCGAGTTTTCGGGCATGACAGGATTTGGGTTTTGGATGGAGGGCTACCGAGATGGCGTGCCTCGGGATTCGATGTTGAATCAAGTGCTTCAAGTGATGCTATCTTGAAAGCCAGTGCAGCCAGTGAAGCAATAGAGAAAGCCTACCAAGGGCAGCAGGTGAGTTCCTCATGGTATTCTTTTATTTATATTTCTAAGTTTAACGTATTCCCCACTGTATACTTTTATGTTTCCCCTGCTTCAATAATATACATAAGCACTTGATAATCTGCAGGTTGGACCAATTACATTCCAGACCTACTTGCGGAAACATCTTGTCTGGTCACTTGAACAGGTCTTTGTTCTACTTTTTATTTTATCTTTATAACTTTCTTTTGAGTTTCATTCTAATGAACTTAAGTGTTACAATACCAACAATGCCCTAGGGGTATGGTTTTATTTATGGTTGGATAAAAGTAGGACCGCGTCAAATACATGCAATGATTCGTAGGGTGCCTCCAGTTGCTGCTATTAGTAATGTTAAAATGCAAATTTGAAGTTAGTTACGAGAAATAAATATATAATAACTACGTAAAAACACGATTCTTGTCAATTCATGAATTGTTAATTCTAAATTCTTAGAATTCGGGAGGAAGAAATGTGGACTTATATATGTTCATGTCTTTGTTTTGATTATGATTAGCTGTTAAGCTTATATGGCATAGTACCATTTGGTTGGTTTTGTTTGTCCACAGTTTTATGTGCTTATAATTTATTCAGGTCCAAAAAAATATTGAGGAGCAAACACATCAGCATGTTGATGCTCGCTCCAAGGCTAGGTATATATTTTTACAACACTTTATAATTTCTATTAATTATATAAGTCATAAGATATAAAGTATTGCTGATGGTCTGACATTTTCTTACTAAGGGTAAGGTGCAGCAAAAGAGTAAGTTTCTGATAAATGATCTCTATGGGAGACATATTAACTGTAATGGGTGTGTATGTATACATTACATGCTTATGTGGATCGTTGTTGAGCAGGGTTTAAGTAATAATTATTTTTTTCACGCCATATATTTATGTTTCCTGAAATTTGTGTAAATATTTATTTCAAGTTGATAAACTGAAAACACATTCAATGAGCAGTAGCTTGTGAGTTACAGAAAATGTTGATCGGTTTATTTATTTTGATAACAGATTTGAAGGAGATGCCCCAGAGCCTCGAAAAGGAATAAGAAGTGGTCATGTTCCTGGAAGCAAATGTATCCCTTTTGCTCAGGTAGAAGACTCTCCGTAATTACTACATTTGATTGGTTTCATTTAAGTGGCTTTCAGAACTTTGTATGTCTCTTTTGCAACTCAAAATCACCATGGTCTTATGTGGATTAGAAACATAGGAAACTAATTGCGCTATAAAAAGTTGAAATGGGTTATAAAAAATATATATTTTATCATAAATTATTTACAAAAGCCCCTTGAGTTTGACTTAATTACAAAAAATAAATAAAATTAACTAGCTTTGAAAATTACATAAATAGACCTAATTTTTTTTTTTGTCTTACATTATACTCAAATCTCAATCATAAGCAAAAAATGATTCAAATTACCTCTCACATTTATAAAAATACTCCCTCCGCCCCTTATTTATTTATGTGGAGAACTTTTGGACGTGGTTTTATAAGAAATGACCATCTATCTTAGTCTTTATGCCATTCTGAGTCTCTGACGTTGTTTGCAGATGTTGGATGGCTCACAGACACTCTTACCTGCAGACGAGCTCAAGAAGAGATATGAACAACAAGGTTAGAAACTCTCGTCTTTTTTTATTGACAAATCTTAAATATGGTGCGGAAAATGTCTCTTCAATAGTTAATCTCTTTCATGTTACCCAATTAGGATGTAGTGTGAGGTTTATGACCTCGCCTGATGCCATTTATCATCAACACTAACATATTGTTCGTCCTTAGTTTGTATATTGCTGATTGTATACTTTCTATATCAGTTCTAAAATATTTTGTACACGTTTTATAATTTCTCAAATATTTTTGTATTTTCTATATCTTCTCAAATATTTTTGTAAGTTCTATAATTTCTTTTGCAGGAATCTCATTGGACAGCCTTGTAGTTACTTCATGTGGTACTGGTGTAACTGCGTGTGTTCTAGCATTGGTGAGTATTATTTTTTTTATTATATTATTTTTGTGTATAATTTTTGGTTGATTACAAAGTGAGATGGAAGTGCTATTTATACTAATCATCTTCACTAAGGAAGATTCTAGTCCCTTAATTATTTAACTCAGAACATACATGAAAATGGTCTAATATTCTAGTAGAAATGGGTAGAGATATGTAGAAGGATTAATGCTTCATTATTTTTCATTAAACTGCTTGTTTTTCCAGGGACTCCACCGATTAGGGAAAACAGATGTTCCAGTATATGATGGATCGTGGACAGAATGGGGAGCACATCCTGATACACCCGTTGTCCCTTCTCATGAATAACTCTGAGACATGTCCACTTTCTTCAATGTCCATTAGATTGAAAGCACATCTTTCGTTGATGACGACATATACTGTAAAAAAAACTTATGATTGTGACCGTCGAATGCACATAAAAATTCTGTTTTTCCTTTAAAAAAATTGATTGTGGCATGAACTAGCTAATCTTGCCAATATGTTCGGTTGATTTTCAATCGGTAAATTCTCAATTATATGTTGTGTGGTCACTTTTTTTTATGATTAAACATAAAAAAATAATAAAAACGTAATAACAAAAATAAAATAAAGATAACAAAGTAAATAGCAAAATATTATATATATTTGAAAATAGAGACTAAATTTTTGTAAAGTACCCTTCCGTCTCATACTTATTGAGTGTAATAATAGTTTTGAAAATTGTATTGTTTTAAGAGTATAGAGTATAATAACAGTTTCATTCAAAAATGAATATAACACTGAGTTACATGAGTACTATATCTACATAAGGTGATACAGTCATCAAGGATCGCGTGGCCTAATGGATAAGGCGCTCGCCTCCGGAGCGGGAGATTGTGGGTTCGAGTCCCATCGCGATCGGTATTTTACTTTTACCCTTTATTTAATTTTACCATATATTTTTCTAGATTGATTATTGCGGTAATCTATTAAATTGATTATTTTGGTATTTTCCCTTTATTTAATTTTACCATATAATTAAAGGCGGATGACCTTAAACCCACAAAAATCGAAACCACGTAGGTCTGATGGCAAACGGCGAGTTTCCTGATGAAGTGACAGAGCTTATCATGTCGAGATTACCGGTGAAATCTCTGGTTAAATTCCGATCGGTTTCCAAGTCGTGGAAGAAGACGATCTCCGACCCCAGGTTCGTTCGAATGCATCTCCACAAATCTAAGCCCAATTCAAATCTCTTTATACAAAAACTACTGGGATACAATCATTCTTCGCCGGAATACCTGAAACTTATCAAGGTTGGTCATCCGTATATATTGGTCAGAGCGGAACACGACGAAAACGGAATATTCCGATTCCGATCCGAAGCGAATCTGGGAACCCCAACCGTTGGTGAAGGTAGGAGACCTTGGGAAGTTGTCGAATGTAGTTGCGATGGCATCACGCTTTTATCCGACTATGGCCGTTCATACACCTTATGGAATCCATCCACTCGAGAGGAAGCCCTATTACCTCCCCGGCCGTTTTTGTCGAACCCGATTTATGTGTGGGATTTGTTACAACCAGATTACCCTCGATTTCAAGGTGGTTATTGTTACCAGTGATGCCAAGTACGAGGTTTATTCGTACCAGAAAGCTGCCTGGTCCGAGAAGAGAACGTTCCCCTTTAGCTCTTTCAGAGGAAGATGTCTATCTTCAGATGGGATATTTGTCGGTGTTATCTACTGGGTTGCTGTGGGGAAGGTGGATCGGCCACCTACAGCTTTGAAGGATAGAATTATTATATATTTTGATCCAAGGACGGACGATTTCAAGACCTTCCCTAAGCCCCAAGGGGTCACCAAAGACGACCCCTTTAATTTGGTTTGTTTGAGAGGGCGCTTGTGTGTATTCCTTGAAGCCGGTGACCATCTCCGAATTTGGATCAAGGACAACGAGAGTAGTTCTTGTTGGAAGGAGTTTATGCTCGTAGAGAACGTGAAGAGGCTCAAGTTGGATAGGCTGAACCCAATATGCTTGCTGGGATATGATGATGATGATGATGATGATGATGATCTTCATGTGAAGAATCGTAAACTTGTTATACAAGTTGGCAGTGCACAGTTTGTGGTGTACAGTCCTAGCGACAAAAAGTTTTCGCAAAATCAAGAATCCTATCCTGGCCCTGGGTCGTTGCATTGGAATTCCTTTTGTCCAACCTTGTTGTTCCCTTCTCAAAAATAAAAACACTCCCCCTTTTTGTTTTTGCTTTTCTTACTTTGTTTGTTTCACATTTATGCATCAACTTGAAGTGTTTGGGGAGAGCGAGCTAAAAATATTATTTTTAACATTGTATAATCGACGTATTGGAATATTGGACGATTACAGAGTTCTGAAAGTATTTAATAAAAAGCATTTGATGCATGACCGCATAGTGATTTGAAAGTGTTACAAAACCAAAAAAATGAAACATCTCCTTGTTAAGCAGCATGCACGTGCTTTTTTCAAGTCAAGGTAGAGATTTTGATTGGTTTAGCCTGTTGATATTGGTTTCTGATAATGGCAAGTGAGATATTAGATGGTGAGTTCAGGAGCAGCTTGCAAGGGAACTCGTCTGATGAGCTCAAAGTTTGTATTGAAACCGGTTAGAATAGCATGTCCTAGTAGTGTTTTTTGTAATGCCAATGGTTGCTTTTAATTCTCCATAACTGTACATTTCGCCTCTTTTGTTGTGAATTGTGATATTATCATGATTCAATATTTATTGACTCGACTGTAATATAGTCGGAGCACCAAAAGCTGTTTTTGTGAATTACAGGAAAAAAAAAAAAGGTTTGTGTTAATTGGGGAATCTATGAAGTAGGTGTGCATCTTGTTGCGAGAAGGAAGGAGTACTACATGTTGGATGGCTAACATACACTCTTATTTGTAGACGAATTAAAGGAGTTACTATAATTTACAAAAGAAATGAGACAATTAGTAACTATATTCTCTCTATACTCTATTATAAGGATATATGCACTGAACTAAAAAAGTATGTGTACATCATTTTTTAAAAATATACTGTATACGACAATTAGTACGGAACAAGTATGATATATTGATAAAAAAAATACTACTATTAGTTAATTTTTCAAAAAACAAAAAGTAAAGTAATTGTTAATGACACATTCAACAAATCACGCATAATTTTACTTATCCATTTGTACATTATAATTTTAATAGGACATGATACAATTATTTATTTTTAAGGAAATTTTGGAAAAAGTGTAAATTTAAGTAATTGTTTATAATTAAATATATTAGTTTTTTTTTTTAATTTTAAAGTAGAATAACTTGTCAAAAATACTCTTTCTCATTATAAATAGAAGAGTGGTTATTTATCAACCGCATAGGTATTTTTGTAATTTTATTACTCTTTTTTTTTTTTATAATTATAAGATTAATAATACCCTAATTAATAAAAAAGAAAAAAAAATTATCCTTCATTTTAAAATGTATTTTATGAAGTTTGAAATATAAATTAATAAATTAAAATAACTCTTTTCCTAGATACTTCTTATTTTTATGCCATGTAAAACTCATATAATAAGACACATTTCTATTTGTATAAACTTTTATATACTTATTTTTCTTTCTCCTAATTTGTATCTTTCTCTTAATAGTGTACTTACCATTGAGGATTCTTTTAATAAAGTTTAAATAAATAAGTTAATAAAATAGTCCTAAAATGATATTTCAATGTAAAAAAATATACTAATAACGACTTTTTTTTAAGTGTATATGAATTTGTGATATAAAAAAAATGTGCATATATTATAGTATTTTGGGTATGAAATAATTATTTAAAAAAAAAAATTTGAGTTAGGGAAAAAGTTTAATATTTAATTATAATTAAAGAATCTAACTTTTCTTAATTATAAAAAAAATGGTAATTACCTAAATTAACCTTCTTGTTTTCACAATAAATTTGAGTTATAAATTGTGAAAAAAAGGCAACACTCGCCTTCGCTCTCAGCTAGTAGGAAGAATAATGGGTGTGAAACCATCGTCCACCTCAGCAGTGAGACCATCATCATTACCAAACGCGAGATGTCATCATTACCAAACGCGAAATGACGATCAAAAGAGGTTTTATCTTACAAAGTCAAGTGCTCCGAACTCGGCAAAATCCGAACCCCACCTCATTTTCTCAGATTTTTTTTCTCTAGAATTAAAAAAAATGGCTACCAACTATTATCTGAACAATTCCGTGCATCGCGAGGCCGAATTATAGATTTCATTCGAAGACGAAGAAGATATGCTCTAAGTGCGTGAAAAAGCTGTATAAGTGAGTATCAATAGATTAATGTTAATGTATGATTTCTAAGTAATTGATTCATAATATGTTAAGTGATTTTTGAAAGTCTATTGTAGATGATCGCTGAAATTCGTTTTGCCGATAGAGCTTCGAAATGCATTACAATTAAATACGTTGAATGATTTGTTGAAAAGTTGACAACAGAGTTGACTAATTAGATGATAGATGATTTTAGTTTGGATTTATGCTTAGTTTTGATTAGGGTTTAATGGATAAATCGAGTTGAATGATTTGTTGAAAAGTTGACAACAGAGTTGACTAATTAGATGATCGATAGACGATTTTAGTTTGGATTTATGCTTAGTTTTGATTAGGGTTTAATGGATAAATCGATTTGTACGTGTAGCATGGTTCGGAATTTTGATATCCTTCCTTTCACCGAATTATAGTTTTATCTCAATAATGGTACATGTTTTATCTCAATAATGTTTTTCCCAACCCTATCTCGCAAATGTGGAGAGCAGATAAATATAATTAGTTTTGAAATGTGTTATAAAAATATCAAAAAAAATAGTTATGAAATGTGTTACAGTATAAATGTGTGGAGCAAAAATATTAATTAAATAAATAACTCTTGATAGGATATCATTTATAACACATTTTTTTTAATTTAATTTTTAAAGCTAGTTATAATTAAAAAAAATTGTAGAAATAAATTTGTGAAGCACAAAAATAATAATTATTTGTGAAAAATAAATTTAATTTTATAAATATGTGAAATATAAAAATAATAATGTGAGAAGAATAAATTGAAAATAATTATAAAAAAATTGAATACAAATTTTAAAAATAATTAAAAATATATATAAAAAAAACATTATATGTCAACTTTGATCAAAATAAAATTTCATACTTACTAATATATAAGAAAAGAAAAATAAAATCTTAAATAATAATTATACGTGCATCTCAATATATCACATTAACTATTGCAAATGTAAATCAGACTACTCAGTATATGCCTCTACGCATATTGGGCATCGGGCATGCGTTCGATATTTTCATTTTCTCGAGGAGCTTAGGCTGATTATGAAGTCTGAAAAGGGCATTTTTGTACCGTGTGTTAACATACGCCTACTGAAGCCATGGGATCGTACTTTCCGCTTCACACTAGTCATACATTCTAGAGGAGGTTTCATCTTGAAGATAACTTGAAGACATGAGAGATTACTCATACAGTTCTCAAATGATATGTACGTAATAATACACCACCAGACTCTTCTAGAAATTATATTATATTATATATATTCTCTCTTTTTTAAAGATATATGTGCATCATAATATTTTTGAAAAATGTTATTATTTGATAAAAATAAAAAGTAAACTAGTTGTTACTGGTTAGAACATCTCGGTGTACTTAAACATAAGTACATTCACTTTTATGCATGACTTGTATCTAAGACATATTTCAATTTGTATCTAAGAATCTAAAATTTGATACTTATTTTTTTATTCTTCCTTTTTGACGAGCTTATTTAAAAGAGCTTATGAGATATTATATAAGATGTTAATTTGTTGAGATAAAAATTGTTTTAGTCACACAAAGAAATTATTTTATCGATTTGATTCTATTTTGTTTCACTTTCTCAATTTAGTCTCCTAAAACCCAAAACATGGTCAATTTAGTTTTTTTTTTAAGTCTAAAAAGTCAAAATTAGCCAGAAATCGGTTGACCGATGAAGACGTGACAGTCAATTTTGGGAAATACTACAAGAAAAATTAGTGCGATCCACATGTTAAATTGTAAATTTCATTTCCTTTTTTCTTTTCTTTTTAATTACTTTTGTCAAATCACAATTTGACACGAAAACCACACTAAATTTTCCTAATTTTTGTTGGGTTCCTCCAAATTTATTTCCACGTCTTTATCGATCAACCGATTTCTGACTAATTTTGACTTTTTGGACTTAAAAATGACTAAATTGACCATATTTTGAATTTTACGGGACTAAATTGAGAAAGTGAAACAAAATAGAACCAAATCGAAAAAAAAGCTTCTTTATGGGACTAAAATAATTTTTATCTCTTAATTTGTTTGACAATTTAAGATTTTATATAAATAAAATTACCAAAAATAAATTGTTATATATGAAAAAAAAATTAAAAATAAGGGTGATTTTGGATAAAGGGGAGTTTTTAAAATTTTGTTAAAATTAAATGACTTAATTTTTCCTAATTATTAATAAAAAAAATTATCTAATTTTATTTTAATTTTGTTAATTTACACTGCATTATTAATTAATATTTATTATATTAGGTAGACCTAATTAATATTTATTATATTAGGTAGACCGTTATTACACTATTTTATAATTATAATATTAAAATATTTTTATTAATAAAAAATCTTAAAAAATGAAATATTAAATTGTAAGCATTAATTTATGCGGTAAAACTTAAAATATTATAAACTATACTACCCTTTACGCTAAATAGTTCTAAAAATAATTATATTTACTAAATAATAAATTTAGAATATTTATATATATTTAATAATTTTAGGGGTGTTTTAGTATTTTATTGTTTAAGTTATTTTAATATTTTATTGTTTAAGTTATACTAATAGCTTATAAACGGTTAAAAACAGCATTTCTCCTTACATTTTTTTATATACAAGCTTTTATGCAATTAATAATGTTTTGAGAACTATTCTGAATTTTAATTTAGTATATATTAGTTTATGTATATTTGTTGATTCGAAGAAGTAAAAGAACCAACATGGAAGGAAGAGCTTTGATTTGATTCACTCAATATGTTTTCATTACATTGCGGCTGAGCTTTAAAGCTCTATTTAAATACAAACATAAAACCCTAGCTGTAGGAATGAAGGGAGCAAACACGTAGGTGTCGACTGTCTATTGGATGAAATTGAACGTCCCAGATAGTGCCATGTCATCGATCCTGAAGTCCATCTTGTATCCAATATTAAGGGCATAAGCGTAACTTCCTGTGTAACCAAAAAGGGGGAAAAATCGAAATTGAATTAGGGCGAAATTAGGTCAATTGATTTGGGGCTTTTCCTGGATTGCATGCATACGCTAATAACCCCCCGCAAGCCGAGCGCGGATGAGGAAAAATCTGAAGTTTGTTTCTCAGCCGAGTGAAGGGTTGAACTGGAAGCGGTTT
This sequence comes from Euphrasia confusa, assembly GCA_954870475.1. Taxonomy (NCBI): domain Eukaryota; kingdom Viridiplantae; phylum Streptophyta; class Magnoliopsida; order Lamiales; family Orobanchaceae; genus Euphrasia; species Euphrasia confusa. The sequence continues at coordinate 6,948,398 of OX940949.1, forward strand.
AGTCAGAGCATCGGCCAATTGATCATGAGCGGGAACATGGAGAATAACAACCTGTTTGGATTGAACTTTATCACGAATGAAGTGAAGATCAATTTCGATGTGTTTTGTTCGAGCTTGAACAACAGCGTGAGTGGACATGTATACAGCACTTTGATTGTCAACCCATAGGGTGGGAGTGCGCGGAGAATTTATTCGAAGTTCAGATAGAAGAGATTGAATCCATGTAATTTCCACAAGGGCATGGCCTATGCTCCTATATTCGGCCTCGGCGCTGGATCTGGAGACCGTATTTTGCTTTTTAGAGCTCCATGAGATTAAGTTGGGACCAAGGAAGATGCAATAACCAGATGTAGACTTGCGGTCATCAGGGTCCGAGGCCCAGTCAGAATCAGAAAAGGCTGTGATGTGTAGCAAGTGTGATTTTGTGATGAAAAGACCATGAGAGGGGGTGCCAGCTAGATATCTGAGTAATCGTTTTACAGCTTTGAAATGGACCTCAGTTGGCATTTGCATAAATTGACTGAGTTTGTTGACAGCATAATTTATGTCAGGTCTGGTAACTGTGAGGTATTGAAGGGAGCCAATGAGCTGTCTGTAGAGTGTAGGGTTGGAGAGAACTTGGCCTTCATGTCTGGATAAAGGAGAGGATGATATCATTGGGGTTGGAGCTCCCTTAGCATCTGACATTTGAGCTTTGAGCAGCAAGTCCTTGGTGTATTTATGTTGAGACAATAAGAAGCCAGAGTTTGTAGGAATAACCTCAATACCTAGAAAATAATGAAGTTGACCAAGATCCTTGAGGGAAAAGGATTGAGATAGCTTGGTAATAAGGGATGATAGAGCATCAGAAGAACTGCCTGTGATAATTAAATCATCTACATATACCAAGACATAAATGATGTGAGAATTAAAATGGCCAATGTAAAGAGATGAATCTGTTTTAGAACTGAGGAAGCCAAGGGAAAGTAAAACAGATCTTAATTTGTCAAACCAGGCCTTGGATGCCTGCTTAAGACCATATAAAGCTTTATGTAATCTGCAAACAAGACCTTTATGAGCTTCTATTTCAAATCCAGGGGGCTGGCTCATATAAATGGGAGTAGTGGAGTCAAGTGAACCATGAAGGAAAGCATTGTCTATATCTACTTGTCTCACAGCCCATCTCTTTGAAAGAGCAAGGGTAAGGATTATTCTAATTGTGGTAGGTTTAACCACAGGGCTGAACACCTCATTATAGTTAATGCCATGTTCTTGTGTGTAGCCCTTTGCCACAAGTCTGGCTTTATACTTTAGAATAGATCCATCAGGGTTTGTTTTGAGTTTAAAAACCCATTTGCAGCCCACTATGTTTCTATCAGAAGGGGGTGGGACAAGATCCCATGTGTGATTTTGAACCAAGGCTGCATATTCAGAATGCATAGCAGCTTTCCAAGAAGCATGGGAGAGAGCTTCTTTTACTGTGGTGGGTTCTGTGAAGGAGAGATCTTTAGGTGTGGTACCAGTGAGGAGGGCTGATAAGTAGGTTTTAGGTTTATAGATCCCATGTTGGGATCTGGTAGTCATCTGATGTGGCCTGGCAGGTGGTGTTGGAGGATCATCAGAGTCACTGGATGATGGTGAGGAGCTAGAAGATGAAGTATTATGTGTGGAATGGGAACTGAGGGTAGGTGTAGTGGTACCAGTAGAGGGTGGTGAGTCAGGTGTATCTAAAATAGGAGGGGTAATGGTAGGCAAAGGAACATGAGACTCACAAGTAGGGCAAGGGTTTGGATTTAAAATTGAAGTCACAGATTTAAAGGGAAAAACTGTCTCATTGAAAATGACATTTCTTGAAAGGATGGTTTTCCCTGAAGGTAAGAGGATCCTGTAGCCTTTATATTGTGGGTTGTAACCAAGAAAGGTGCCAGGTTGTGACTTCTGTTCAAGTTTATCAGAATTGTATGGCTTGAGAAGGGGAAAGGCCTGGCATCCAAAAATTTTGAGTTGTTTATAGTCTGGGGTTCTGTTGAAGAGAAGCTGATAGGGGGTTTTAAACTTGATGGGGCTCTGAGGTGTTCTGTTAATGAGAAAAACAGCAGAGCCAAAAGCCTCTTCCCAAAAGGTCTTTGGAACACCTGAAGTTGATAAAAGGCTGAGGGTTGTCTCTATAATATGCCTATGTTTCCTCTCAATGGCACCATTTTGTTGTGGGGTATATGGACATGATATTTGATGGTGAATACCTGAGGCAGTGAAAAGGGGGATGAGGGATTTGAACTCAGTACCTCCATCACTTTGAACCCTTTTAATTTTGCAGTTCAGCTGATTTTCAACATAAGTCTTGAACTGAATAAAGGCAGTCAATGTATCAGATTTCCTTTTAAGAAAGTAAATCCAAACATGTTTTGAGTAATCATCCAAAAAGGATACATAGTAAGAACTGTCATTGGTTGAAGGTATTGGAGCAGGGCCCCATAAATCAGTATGTATGAGCTCAAGTGGTGCATGAGAAACAGTAGTACTAGTAACATAAGGTAATTGATGAGACTTTGCAGAAGCACAATCAGTACAAAAATTAAAAGAAGATTTGGAGTCATATTGTATATTACAAAGATGGAGAGCTCTCTTGGTAACAGCAATATTGGGGTGTCCTAATCTTCTATGCCATAGCTCTAAGCTAGAGGGCTTAACAACACAAGAAAAACCAGTACAAAGAGAAGGCATAGAACTGGTGGTAAGGGCAGACTTGACAGTAGTGTATCTGGGAGTGGTGGGATGTTTGAGTAGCTTGAATTGATAGAGACCATCTTGGAGGGTTCCCCTAAGAAGAGCCTGCCTTGTGGCTTGGTCCTTAACAACACAAAAAGATGGGTGAAATTCAAAGAAAACATGATTGTCTTTTGAAAATTGTGCAACACTTAGAAGGTTCTTTGTAATTTCTGGGACATGGAGTAATTTGTTGAGCTGAAACTGATAAGAATGTGGTGACTTTGAGGGGGTGAAAATTGACTTACCAACATGAGAGATATCCAGTCCAGAACCATTTCCAATTTGCAGTTTTCCACCTCCACCATAATCTGAAGCCATGCTCAGATTAGAAAAATCATTGGTCACATGGTGTGTTGCACCTGAATCTGGGTACCAGCTGGCCTCACTACCACTGTCAACAGATGAGAGATGTGCTGATGACTGCTGGTTAAAGTGTTGGTTGTTGTTGAACCCTCTTTGATTGTTATCATTCTGCCTCTGGGGTTGTTGATTTGGAACAAACTCAGAGTTGTACCTATGATGGCATCTATCAGCAGAGTGGTTTGAATAACCACAGATTTGGCAGCAAATTCTAGAGGTATTTCTTCCTCCTCTACCTCTATAAGGGCCACCTCTTCCTCTATTTGAACTGCTGTTCCCTCTGCCCCTATTGGATTGACTTTGACCTTGGTTATTTCTCTTATCTTGGTAGGTCATATTGGCACTAGGAAGCAGCTTTTCAACATCTGCAATGGCCTCCAATCTACTTTCAAAACTGAGTAGCAGTGCAGTGAGATCTTTGATGGTATAAACTTCACTCCTTGCTGTGACAGCTACCACCACTGAATCAAACTCAGTCCCTAAGCCACTGAGAATGTACATGAGTTGATCTTCATCTCTCATTCTCTCTCCTGCACTAGTCAATGCATCACAGAGGGTTTTGACCTTGTTTAAATACTCTCTCATTTTCATTGTCCCTTTCTTCAGATTTTGAAGCTGCATTTTATACTGCATTTTTCTTGCCACAGATTGGCTTGAAAAATTTGCTTCAAGGCTCTCCCAGATCTCATAAGAGGTATTTAATCCAACTGTAGATATGAGTATTGTCTCTGACAAGGAGGACATCAACCAAGATGCCAACAACTGGTCTTGTCTCTGCCACCTGGTGAACTGTGGGTTGATGCGTGCTTCTTCATCCTCTGTCGGTTGAAGGAAACGCCGTGGTATGGGCTGAGATCCATCTAGGTAACCCTCAAGCCCGTAGCCTCGAACTGCAGCCATGACTTGCTGCTTCCACACCAGGTAGTTTTCATCGGTTAACTTGACCGAAATGAGTTGATGCTGTAGTTGCACAGCCCCTATTTGACCTGCTTCCATATTTGGATCTTGGTTAATAGCCATGGTGAAAAGGGATGGCGAAAGCGGCTCAGAGATTAGACAACTCGAGCTCTGATACCATATTAGTTTATGTATATTTGTTGATTCGAAGAAGTAAAAGAACCAACATGGAAGGAAGAGCTTTGATTTGATTCACTCAATATATTTTCATTACATTGCGGCTGAGCTTTAAAGCTCTATTTAAATACAAACATAAAACCCTAGCTGTAGGAATGAAGGGAGCAAACACGTAGGTGTCGACTGTCTATTGGATGAAATTGAACGTCCCAGATAGTGCCATGTCATCGATCCTGAAGTCCATCTTGTATCCAATATTAAGGGCATAAGCGTAACTTCCTGTGTAACCAAAAAGGGGGAAAAATCGAAATTGAATTAGGGCGAAATTAGGTCAATTGATTTGGGGCTTTTCCTGGATTGCATGCATACGCTAATAGTATATATTACACTTGTTTTGACTCTTGTATTTTGGATTTTTGGGATTTTTGGTGAAATGAAAATTTCTCATTTCTTCTGTAATTTCCGTGTTAATTTTGTGGAGTTTTACCTCACTTTTCGCAATCAAGCAATCGATCAACTGGAAAATATATTATAATTTTACTACAATTTGCAATCGAATCAACTGGAAAAGGTATTATAATTTTACTACAATTTTCATAATCAACTGGAAAAGGTATTATAATTTTATTACAATTTTCATAATTAATTTGTGTAATTTTTAATCGAATCAACTGGAAAAGGTATTATAATTTTACTACAATTTTCATAATCAACTGGAAAAGGTATTATAATTTTACTACAATTTTCATAATCAACTGGAAAAGGTATTATAATTTTACTACAATTTTCATAATTAATTTGTGTAATTTTTAATTAATTTAGTTCATGGATTGAGAATTGTGAAATCTTAATTTGAGGTGTTATTTGAAATGAAGAGATTAAGATATATTTTGCGGTGATGATTTAGTAGTTAATTTTAGAGGTTTTTAATCAAATACTGTATTTATAAAATTAATACTCAGTTTGATTTCACCTAAAAAAACATTAAAAAAAAAAACTAGGGTAGTAGCTCCGATGGCAAACGGCGAGTTTCCAGATGACGTGACGCAGCTAATCATGTCAAGATTACCGGTGAAATCTCTGGTTAAATTCCGATCGGTTTCCAAGTCCTGGAAGAAGACGATCTCCGACCCCAGGTTCATTCGAATGCATCTCCACAAATCTAAGCTTCGTCCCACCAATTCCAATCTCTTTGTACAAAAACTAATGGAATACAATCTTTCTTCGCCGGAAGGTCCGGAACTATACAAGGTTGGTAATCCTTTTTTATTGGTCAGAGCGGAACACGACGAAAACGGAATATTCCGATTCCGATCCGAAGCGAATCTGGGAACCCCAACTGTTCGTGAATGTTATAGAACTTGGGAAACTATCGATTGTAGTTGCGATGGCATCATGCTTGTATACAACTTCTCATCGTTCACCTTATGGAATCCATCCACTAGAGAAGAATCCCTATTACCCCTGCCACTCGTTGACGACGAACACGATTCTCTTTGGGATTTCTTACGACCCGATTACCCTAGGTGATTTTGATGCGGATATATATTTAATTATTAAGTAAAAGATTGTTTTTTATTATCCAAATTATTTTATTTTATTTATTTTATTTTATTAGGGTTTTAGTATTATTTATATGTCAAGTACTTTCATTCATTGAATAATTGTTTTGATATGAAATAAAGAGTTATTACTCTCTCAAGGTTTTCTTGAATTTTATTAAGTTTCGGTATTCAATAGAATCAACGAATCTTGATTATTTGTTAATTTTCGGGTATTCTTAGAATCAACGAGTCTTAATTGTTTGTTTATTGCTTCTCTGCGTCAGTTTGGTATCAGAGCCGAACGATGCCTCCCCGTCCCCGGCCTGCTCGCGAATTCGCCGTTGAGGCCGCAGCCCGTCGCGACGCCGACGTCGCCGCCTTAAGTCGCCAAATCGCAGCCCTTGCCGTCGATCTCGAGGAGCTCCGCCTTGCTGTTTCCAACAAGCTATCGTCACCTCCACCGATCCCCGCGCTTGATCGCACCCTTGGCGATTGTCTTCCTCGCCAACAACACATACCCCTCTCGACGCTTGGAGCCCCCGCCGTCAACGTGGAATCGCCATCGGCTTCGGCCGTAGTATGCTGCTTTGAGTGTGGCGCGACCGGCCCCCGTCATGAGACTTGCCCGTTCTCTCACCCTCACACGTTACGTGTGGATGAAGAGTCATCCACGTATGATGGTCCCCCTAAATTTGATGAAGATCTCGTACTTTGGGATGTGGAAAATTCCGAGAACGCAAACGATATTTTTTTGTGTTTGTTTGATTCCCAATTTTTTGTACATGCCAGTGATATTGAGAAAGACGAGGAACGTGTCGATCGAACTTTTGTTCCTGATGGCTATCTCTTTGAAACTAAGGCTGCACAAGATGGACATAATCTTTCAAGCCCCCCATGATAGGACTCATCACTTCTTTCCCAGTTGCGAAGATTATTTGCGAAGAAATTATCGAGTTTCAGCTGGGAAATGTGTCGACGGTGTTGTCTACTGGGTAGCTGCTGTGAAGGTGAATCGAGTATCTTCAGCTTTGAAGGGCGGAGAGATTATATATTTTGATCGGAGGACGGAGGATTTCAAGACCTTCCCCAAGCCCCAAGGTGTCACCAAGGACGACGCGCTAAATTTGGTTTGTTTGAGAGGGCGATTGTGTGTGTATCGTGAATACGGTGATCATGTCCAGTTTTGGATCAAGGACGACGAGAGTAGTAGTTGTGCTTGGAAGGAGCTGATGGTTGTAGAGAACGTAAAGAGGCTGAGGAAGCAACCGACGATGGATAGGTTCGAGCCAATTTGCTTCTTGCTCGGAGGAGATGATCTTGTAATACAAGTTGGCAGTACACAATTTGTGGTTTACAGTCCTAGAGACAAAAGGTTTTCACAATGTCCAGAAACACATAGGTCATTACTCTGGAATCCCTATCTTCCAACCTTGTTGTTCCCTTCCCATAAATAAAACACACCATTGTATTATTGCTTGCTAGTTTAATTGAATTAATCATCCCTTAAACTATAACAACTATTTTGCTTTTCTTAATTTTCAATTCAATTGTAGGTAGTACTAATGTTCCATTTGTATTAATGGCAACTTTGATATCAATGCAATTTTACACACATCTAAAACTGCATTATGCAAAGCCCGCGTTTTCGTCTCATTTCTTGTAGTATAAAAATCACTGCAAGCTGCAGCTCTTTGGATATCATCAAACAATCAGAAACTTCAGATAACTACTAAAATGGAGGCTTTCAAACTCCCGAGTCTTGTAGCGCTTCTCCTTCTCTTGGCTTTTCGTAAGTCTGCTGTTTTCGTTTTTCTTGTGCTATTATGTTTTGTCAACTATATACGACTGAGGTTTGTTATTTTATTTTCACGAATGAATGCAGAGGAGACAGTTATGCTGCCTGCCGACGCCACTATGTGCGAGGCAAAGAGCAGATTGTTCAGGGGCGCTTGCTTCAGGCCTGAAAACTGTGGCTCACTCTGCGAGAAAGAAGGGTTTGCAACCGGAAGGTGCAAATTTTGGAAGTGCGTGTGCATCAAGGAATGCAACAATGGTGCAACCCCAGTCAAAACCCCACCAAGCGATGATCAGCCCCCACCTATCGATGGAGATGATCAGCCCGGAGAAGGCCCACCGAGCGAGGATGGGCCTGGAGAAGGCCCACCGAGCGAGGATGAGCCAGGAGAAGAACCACAGGAATAAAAGATGTGTCACCTGCTTTAGCAAATTCTATTTCTTATTACAAATATTTATATGTATTAATTATATAGAATGTATGTGTGGCACATTGTCCTTGGAAAGAATTGAATAAACAGATCTCCTGGTTTCAGTAAAGAAGAAAATGGAGACTATTAATTTATAGACTATGAAGCTGCCTTTCTTGTCTGGGCTAAGACAGACATTATGCGTAACCGGCTAGCTATTTCAGTAAAAGACGGCCTTAAAATTGGTTTAGGAGCCCAACACTCTTCCATTAATTCCCTCCAATCCGAGTCACAATAGCTCGGAATTGTTGGCCTCAATGTGTTGTTGACAATTCCTCCTGGAAAGCATAAACCAAAAATAAAATAAAAACTAAGTACAAGTTAAATCAGCAAAAACGACAAATGCATATACTAACCTATGATAGCACCATAATGCATGCTGGCATAAGGCTCCTCCCCTGTGAGAATCTCCCACAAGACAATACCGAATGAAAAGACATCAACCTGTCGGATCAACAAATCGGTACTTATAACAACAATTTGACTGTTCAAAAATAATAATTAGGAAATAAATCGAGATTCTGATGTTATGACATTGTCCAGTCCGACCTTCTCAGAAACCTTATTGGTACTTCCATTTAGAAGCTCTGGGGCCATCCATGGAAGAGTTCCTCGGAGTCCCCCAGAAACTAAGGTATTTCGCTTTATTTTCGATAAACCAAAATCTGCAACCTGATAAATTAGAGGCCAGCATCAGGATTCAATGAGTTGTAACAAGATGTTGGTAATGACAAATATTACTTTACATGATAATAGAAATAATCTTAATTCTAAAGTATCATGTATATCGCATTCATAAAATTGATACTGAAAAGCAAGTCCCTCCAAGACTACCTTGCATATAGGCCTTGAAGGATCTTTCAAGTTAACAAGTAAATTGTCACATTTCAGATCAAAGTGCACTATATTCTTCGCATGCAAATATTCCATTCCAAAAGCTGCATCCATGGCAATTATGAGTCTATTTCGGCGATCAAGATGCCTGCGAATTTGCATTAAACAGACAAAGAGAAGTTTAATATGAAATGGACAAATAGTAGGAAAAGTGAACAGATACAATAATCCAATGGTAAATATTTACATGCAAGTTTTATTTCATGTATGGAGTATGGTTAAATAAATATGATATAGTACAAGCCAAAGAGGATAGCACATTAGCACTTGGGAGCCTTACCTATCCTTGCGTAGCAAAACATGTCTTAAGGAACCATCGACCATGAATTCTGCCACAGTAGCCAATGTTGACCCTGGGCCATCTTGTACCACACCATAAAACGCAACCACATTAGGGTGGTGAAGATTTGATAGAATTTCAGCTTCCCTCCAAAATTCCATTGTCTGAGATGTGAAAGTGACGATTATGTTACAAGTAGAAATTTAGCTAAATAGGGAGTATCAGATTCCTCCAATTCACTTCTCATGAATCTCCAAGTACTCGTTTAGATTTTAAAGCATAAAGAGGTAAAATATCAAGTATCAACAATAATAGTAACATACACAAATACAATACTAGAGCTCACTAAAGTGAATAATCACTAATTACCAGTCTGTCTTGCTCTGATTGACAACCAGTGAAGCAACTCTTCTTTATGCGCTTGATTGCCACATCTGAACCCCTCCATTTTCCATGATATACCGTCCCAAATGTGCCAGCTCCTAGCTCCTTCAGTTCCTCAAGATCTGCATTTTGTATTATCTGCAAAAGCCACCACGCAGTTTGTAATAACACAATTGGCGGTACACACTTGACTTTAATAATTAATTTGCATGTAACAACTAAGTTCACGAAGCCAAACTCCAAGGCATTTCAACAAATCAACAATGATTCAATACATGGTTGTCAGTTGATTAACTCACCGAACCAGGTTACAACAAATAAATATGTTGAAAATCTAGCACAACAAATCACTCCACAACAATGCTGGCAACTTTTTAGATAACCAACCATATTTTTATTTTTTTTGAAACATTAGAGTTATACATCATCATTAGAACATTAAAGGTACAAAGGGGTTTTCACAAACCTGAAGTGAGGAGAGATCAATATTCAACAAAGAAGGATCTGGAGAAGATACGGTAAAATTTCCAAACCCGTCCTACAATACAGAAAGGATTAAGAGATTCGTTCAATGACAATTATGTCAAATTGTCAAGTAAATGATTCTTTTATTCTCAAATCAGAGAACAAATAGGGTACCTCATATTCAGAGTCACAAACTCTTATATCATCTATTACATCAGCATATTGCACGTCCTCGCTGACTTTCAGTTCTGATGCATCATATTCAGTATGAACAGATGTAGACACAGCTTCATCTCTGTCATGCACTTGTATCTGATCATCTCCCCCATATTTCTCCTGCACTCCCATGTGACTAGGAAGAACTACATCTCTCGTCCGTGGTACAAAGTCGTATGCCAAAGGAGCCTCCTCTTCAACTTTGTTGAGTGCAACAGAGGGGAACACAACTTGGTCTTGATCAATAAGAGAAATATCGCTTCTGGTAAATTCATCCCCTGCCGAACTTTGGAAGAAGGACCATTGTTTGGGATCATGGTTATCTATGTTAATGCTCAAATCAGGTCCATCTTTCTGAAGTAGACCAAAATCAGATGAACCATCATAAAGAACAGATTTCGAAAATATATCAGAAAGAAGATCACGAGGGAAACGGTCATTGATATCAATAAGAATATCTCCCTGCTTGGTTGTGGGTCCACCAACATTCAATTCTTCCTGGATTCCAGTCCAAGCTGTCGGTTGGGGAAACCCATGGCCATCATTAGCAATGACCTGAATTGTAGATTCTTCAGAGAGTTTCACTGAATCCACTAGGCTCACAGCAGGAAGCTTCAATCCAGATTCCGTTTCTGCCTTAGGAACTTGATCTTCACAAATGGAATCTTTAACTTCAAGGGGGTCGATCTGATTCAGATTTTTATTTCTAGTAAGATTGTTATCAAAAGTTTCAGACTCATGAGGGAACAGGCTTTCAGTAGAAATAGTCTGTTCATTAGGAATATTCCCATTTACTTTCTGCAGTATCTCAACAGGTGATATAATCAAATCCAGCTTGGAATTATCTGTGTGTGGCGGAATTACTAGAAATTGAGAATTCTGCGAATTATCCGTGTGTGCCAGATTAGCCAGAAATTGAGAATTGTGTGGATCATCTGACTTTGATATCCTGTTTAGCAACTCTCCCTGCTCTCGAGGAATCCACACAGAATGAAAGACCCTTTGAGAAGGAAGCGAAGACTCAAAGTAGCTCAAATCAGAAGGATCAAATTCCGAACTGATAGATTCGGTTACAGAACTATTACCAGAGGGAAGATACTCATTGCCACTGGAAGGAACAACCGCATCAGGGGACTTGGAGACCAACATTGGTTCCTCTGACCTCCCCTTACCGTTTGAATCCTTTGAAGAAGGTTCCCTTTCCAGTTTAGGGACAGCCACGGCAGATGAATCTTCAACATGGAAACTTAATTTAGTGTTATCACTGTGTTCCTCTGAAGGAACAACAAATGGCTCATTAGCAAATATATGCTTTTTTTCACTTTCCAGTTGAATCAAGCCATCGCCTTTCAAATTAGCATTCTTTTCTTGTGTGTCCTTACTTAGAATGTCTGAGTCATTTAGAGACATTCCTTCAAGATCTTTTAGTTCAGAAACAGGCACAAAAGAAGATTGAGACAGAGCAATTTCAGAATGAGTATGATACGGAGAGTTAAGATGATAGCCAAAATGCAATGGACGTTGCCTTTCTTGGTCATGGAGCATGGCATGTCCATGATAGAAGCCCGAATCAGTCTCATAAGCTTCAGAAGTAATCGGTTCAGACAATGTAGAAGAAGGTTTGGTTGCTACTTGGGGAACGATAAAACCTGCCATGCTCGAGTTACTATTCCTGACTAGTTCAGAGGCAGTCCCACTCATTTCCCGATTAACATTTGGCGTCTCCCACTCATTTAAATTATTTCCAGAAGAGCTTTCCAAACCTCGTAAAGTAGAGCTCTTTCGAGATCCTAAGTCTATGCCATTGACAGCAATTACATATTTCATCTCCGAGTCACCATCACCATTGATCATACTGAAATGGGCATCGTCCAGATCCGCAGGTGAGAATAGAAACATCCGGAGCTTTTTTGACCCTTCTCCATCTTCGAGAATACTACACTCCTCCATCATATTCAGTAAATCCTCATCGCTTGATATGGACACTAAGGCATCAAGATCCTCCCCAGGAAGCTGGTACTTTATAGCGCAAATTTCTTCGTAAATCGCAATTATTTTGCGCCACAAGTCTTTCCACCCAATGTTCCTGTTTATCCGGATAATGCGTGTCTCCCCACCAACATATCTGAGCTTCCCATCACTCGGCCGAGGCAGAATTCTCCCACCAAAGCTGCAAAGAACCTTATGCTTTGTTGATGAGCTGTCAGATGTTCCGGACGAAGTGAACATCTGTGTGCGATGGCTGGTGCAGTCTGATGAGGCACGTCGTGGCTGTTGCATAGATTGTAAAGAGCCATTGTCAAACTTGACCCCTCCATGTGTGGAGAATTTATTTTGTATCAAATTTCTTGACTCTTTATCTACTGGGGCAATCATAGAGATATTTGAGCCACTTTCAGATCCAGTGTAATTAATTCCAGAAATGCCCTTTAGCTCCAAGTTACCAGGAGCTTGACTGGAATCGGCGGAGTTGCCCGGTATAAGCTTCTTTGGATTGATCCTATCACGTATGAACTCAAGAGAAAACTCCTCACCAGTCTGTAGAGAGAAATTATGTACTGGTTTATCTTCTGGAAAAGTAACCTCTGATGACTTCAAACTTGCATTTGCATGACCTGAAGGATCCATCTTGAAAACTTGAGTGTCAGAACGATGATCTTCAGTGCTATTATGTTCTGAGGGGTGGAATTGCACAAGGTCGTTGTTCCTTGATGGTTCCATGTAGAAATTGACGTTTTTATTCTTGTTTGAATAAAAATTCAATTGCGAAAAGTGACGATCCCAAAATCTTTCGAATAACTTGCAAAAGACAGAAAGAAGGACCACAATCTTCAGGGCAAAGTATTGACTTTGCTCGGAAAGAAGCTCAGTGCGATATAACGAATACATGTAAGTAAATGTTTAGGAACATTTTCTGACTCATGATGTGCCGGATGAAACACAACCAACGTCAATGAGAATTGAGAGCCCTAACCAAATACGCTGCAAAATAGGAAATATCTCATGTTAAATTTCGAACAATTAACACATTGGTATATGGTTATAAGGTACTTGACAGATTGTTTAAAAGACTTTCATATGTTCAATTTTCCGAGGGGCAATTCCAATGGAAGGAGTTCAAACATGCATGAATATACATAACCACTAATCACCTATGAAACAAGTGATCGTTCTAAAAGTAAAAATCGACGGAAAATTTGCTTGTCCCAGGTCAGATGGTGGTTGTATTGTGCAAAATCAACAAGGGAGCCAGATTTTCAGGCCTCCTTAAAATAGATTGAAACCAAATGCTAAAATCTCCACGCAGAAAACAATACAAAAAAAAATCTTGAATGTTAACAGATATCACTAATTTCTTCTCTAACCAAATGGAAAACCCCAGATTAGACAAATTGGGGCTTGATCAATCAGACAATATAATAACGTTATAAATCAAATTTTGAGATCGATTGTTCGTCCAATCAGAAAACCCCCAAAGTGCTAAAGCATGCAAAGATAAACCCCCCTGCGATCGCCATAAAAACCCCTAATCTCTTATTAAACTACCGAAACCCAGGGGGCAAAAAACCAGTGAAAAAATGGGGGATCCAGAAAAGATGAATTGCGGAATGAGTAATGCAGTGTGAGAAAGTCAAACCTGTTGACTAAGCTCGCCATTTGCGCAGCTCCATCTTCAGTGAGGTGGTTTAATTTACGTGAAGAAATACAAATGAAATGAGAAGCTATTGCAGAGAGAGTGTAGTGTACTCCCTTTTATTTTATTTATTTTTATTTAAAATTTCGTCTTTTTTGAATAATTTCAACACTTATTGCACGAGCAACGCGGAAGAACGACGAATTCCACGTTTCCTGAAAAAGCACACGGTAACTATAAGATAATTTCTAATATGTCCCACTTTTTTTTACATTTGGAGAGGGAAATTCAACCGAGTTAAATTCTTTTAGAATTTAGAGTACTTTTTTTTTATTTCAAAAAAATAATAATAATATAGTGTACTCTTTTTTATCACAATAATCACGTTTGAGCGGACTAATAAGATCAAAATAATAATATTATTTTATAAATTGATCAAAATATTATACATAGATAGATGGAGTATATTAATTTTTTATTATACTCCGTAATATAATACTCACACATGATATTCGATTTTATTTATAATTAAATATTCCATTACTTTTAATTAATTTATAGTACGATCTTCGTTTATTGAAAGAGAAGGTAAGATGCTGCTGCATGCGATATACATGTAACGCTGCATGTCTGAATCTTGCAAAGTGTCTCATCACCGCCATGACGTGTCAAAACAAACTTCAAAAATATTCTCTATATATATGTGTTGATAATTGTATATAGTCATTATTAATGTAATTAAAATAAATAAAATAAAGATGATGGGTTCAAAGGCGGTTTTGGGTTCCTTTCTGCTAATCCTCGTCCTCCTCCTCACCACTCGTAAGCTCTAGCTACAAAATTATAATTAATTATATATACGTACTTATTCGGTCAATTTAATTATTAATTAATGTATTTTTCTTTTGTGTGTTTGAAAATTAAAGACGAGGAACTTGGTGGTACGGTACTAAGAGTGGAGGCTCGAGTTTGCGAGTCTCAGAGCCATGGGTTCAAAGGGCAATGCTGGAGTGACCACAACTGCCGACTCGTGTGCGACCGAGAACGCTTCCAGGGCGGCAGATGTCGCGGTTTCCGCAAGCGTTGCTTTTGCAGAAAACCTTGCTAGATAATAGCTAGACAACCCAATTACATTGTGTTCTATCGGAGGACCGTACCGTACGAGTACGTACGTACTACTAGTATTCTGTGTTCTAAGTACCGTTCATGTAATTCACTCTATCGATCGAGTCACTAATAAATTTAAAACAACTATATCTAATTCTATTATAATATTTATATATACTAGTACGTATATATACTCATATATACTAAAGTTAAATAGTTGTCTTAATTGTCTCACTCAATTTTTTTTTTCTTTAACATCATTTTACACACGAATATTTTCAATTTCATCTATCATCGACCAAGAGTCATCAAGAGTTTGGTTGAGGTCAAAAGGCGACAAATTACGAAGATCTCCTTAGTAAACTCACGTTGGGTTATTTATCTATCGTATCGTGTCTATCGTTAAAAAATACTTATAGAGTTTGAAGAGAGTTTCAATTACATATCTCAATCAAATCGAAATAAATAAAAAATTAATTTGTAAAATATAATTAAAAAAAAATAAAATTGAAAAGGCAATAAGTTACCTCACATTAAAAAAGATATCAAAAAAACAAAAAACAAGTATATTTAATATATTTGCTCTTAGTAGTTTATGAATGTATTGCTATATAGCATTATTTTACTCATAAATTTTTAAATTTTAATTACAAGATAATTTATTTTACTTAATTTTTGATAAAAAAAAAATTAAAATATTGACAATATTTTTCTTAATTTTTAGTATACTAAGTTGGTATAGAGTATATAAAATATAGCCTTGACCTAGGAAAATATAGTTTGAGCTATATACATATCACAATTTTAAATTTTTGTAAGATTTTGAACTGAAATGAATTAAATAAAATCACAATAAATCAAAATTTAATTGAATTAAATTGTTGTTACTACATATATCGTCTATCTAAATATATAATTTTAATTTGGGGAATTCACAATATGAGTAAGTTATAAATATTTTACTACATTTAAATACTAATGTTTAGTCTAATAGTAAAAAAGTAAACATTTCCGAAAATACCCTTTGTTTGTGTTTTGAACAATTAACATTACATACAGATTCACTTATAATAGTACAGTATAATTTAAAAACTAGTTTCACTATTAAACCGCATCTCGCTCTCGCTATTAAGAAACTACAGAACAAAACTCTACACTCCAAATCTCACTCCAAATCATGTTAGAAATCGTGCAGTACAAAACCCCCGCCCATCGTATTCACCCCAAATCTCACTCCTCGACCGGTTGAACGCGTTCCGAAAATTTTGAGAAGCAAGATTTCAAATTCGGCTGATGCCCGACGAAAACGATAATTGGCGGCGCAAGAGTTGACCGGCGGCTTTAACGGATTTAAGGTTAATTATCATTCAAACACAGTTTTGATTTTCAACGTGTAGCGATTTTCATCTATAATTTACTAAATTACGTTTTGGGGGTTTGTTTGCCCTAATTTTTTTCTTACTTGTAATAGTTTTGCAATGGTTATTCCAATTGATTAAGATAATCGGTCTAATTACCTGGAAACTATTTAGCTATTTAAAACAGTGAATTTTCGCATTTCCAATCCCCGATTGCCGTTTGTATTTAGTTTTTTTTTTAATGATTTTTGGGGCTTTCCTGTTTGTTACTGGTAGTGAGTGTTCAAAGTTTTGATCTTAATAATTCAGTTTGTGTTTCGAATTTGATGTGAATGTAATGGGGGGGGGGGGGGGGGGGGGGTTTCTCGTTTATGTTGTAACACTAACTTAGGATATAGAAACGACCTAGTGCAATATAGAAACTATGATGTTGTTGCACTCGTGTTAGTTAGTACTTGCATGTCTTTTTTGTTAGGGTTGCTTCATTATCCTACCTATAGAAATATAGAAACTATGATACAGTATTTTGTTCTCAAACTAATGTTTTTCGTCCATTACGGGTTTCATTAAATGTAAGATAGTGACATTAACATGAGTATTTGTGCATTGATGTTGCAATATGAGCATTTTTTGGCATAAAACTACTTGTTCTGGAGCTCTTTTAGTTGTACATTCATTTGACTTTGGTTCATTCATGGGTTTTGAAATGGTTGTATACATGATATTTTCTTCGACATTGTGACGCATAACTCGGGGATTCCGTTGTTGGAATCCTATTTCTCCAGCCCACCGCTGGAGGCAATCACGGGCTAGTGGCGTGGCTGTTCCTCGCCCTCCTGTGTAAGCTTGATTGCAACTTGCAAGGCGGTGCAACGCAACGACGTTGCATTGTTGTACTTGTTTTTGGCGAACAACTTAAATTACGTCGTGCGACTTGGATATTGCTAATTGTTATTGTTATGTGTTGTGTGTTGAAAAATTAATGATTTTCTCTAGAATAACATTGTGATCTTAATCTTCAAATGGTATAATTCTTCAGCGGTGGATTCAGTGCTAATCCGAAAAAAACTATTTCTTGATAGTTTTTTTTCTTTGTTTAATTTTAAAGTTATAATGATTGTTTTTTAAACTTATTGATTTACTTAATTAATTTTTTTAGCAATTTGACATTGTTTGTTTTCATTGGTTGTTGGCCATTTTGATTTGGATTTTGTGTTTCTAGCAGGGGACAAATAGTTTTAGAATTAGTTTTTTAAATTTTAGTACACAAATTAGGAACGGAACTAGCATAAAATTAGGAACGAAGCTAGTAGAAAAATGATAACATGATTGTAAATTAATTATTTGAATTTGTAGTACACAAAACTAAAAGCGAAATTAGAAACTGATAACTTGATTGCACTAGGAACGAAACTAGTAACAAAGTTATCATAGACTGCACAATAGTTATTTGAATTTGTAGTACACAAAACTAGCAATGGAACTAGAGTAAACTAAGAAATTTTGTTTGGGCGATTGTTTGGTTTTTTATATTTTTCAATCTGTCAAACCTCCATCTCCAAGACCTACATCTCCAAAATTACTAAAAAATCCCAAATAAAAAGATTCTGATAAATAATTAATATTGTTTTTGATATGGTTTCTGTTGTTGAAAATTTTAATAGTTGTTCAAAATATAATTTAAGAGTTCTAATCTTGGAATTTTTTGATAGTTCCAGTGCTTGTTTTGGTAGGTTTATACCCATCAAGTTTTTAAATATGATTTTGAAGTTTAGTGAATGGGGTATAAAACAAGTGTGCTTAAAATGGTTAGTAATATGTTGTTTTGTTGTCAATTTCACTACACATTTTGCCATGAAATCAGGTTGTTTTATTTGTATGAATGTGTAGGTGGAATCATGTTATCAACATATGTGGGTGAAATTAGATCATTCGTATGTGAAGTTAGTTTGTCCGGATAATTTATTGGTTTCAAACTTGATCAGCATTATTATTATAGTTTTCAAAATAATTTGAAACTTGATCATCATTATTATTTATTGGTGGAGCTAGTTCCTAGACTCATTTCTGATGGATCAGCCTCTTCCTTGCAGATGAAAATATTTAATAGAGTATAAGCCGTAAGTATGTGTTAATAAACATGTCTCGCTAGTACTCGTAACTTATTATTTTTAGACTTTCTTTGATTTAGACTCCAATAATAATAATGTGTTAATAAACATGTCTCGCTAGTACTCGTAACTTGTTTTTTTTAGACTTTCTTTGATTTAGACTCCAATAATAATAATGTGTGTTAATAAACATGTATAGCTGATATTGCTTGCTTCAGTAATCACCGGGCGAGTGGCGCGGCTGATCCTCGTCTTCCTGTGTAAGATTGACGACGAGAAGTTAGTCGAGCTGTCGGAGAAGTTAGTCGAGCTGTTGGAGAAATTAGCCGAGCTCCCGTTAAGTTTGACGACGAGAAGTTAGCCGAGCTGCCGGAGATTTCAGATCATTCCTTTCCTTCTGCGGGTGATACACATGCGTTCTTTCATTCAATCAAGAGAACAAATAAAGCACGACAGAAACGACGGCAGCGTCACGAAGCTCGAGCTCGGATCCCTCCTGCGCTCCCTCGGATTGAAATCAAGCCCCGATCAGATCAACGATGGCAAGTCTTTTCATCTGGGGATATCGGGTGGTAGGTTACTTGATCAGATGGCTAAGGAAAGCAGTACTTGGAGAGTAAGACTCGCATAATTAAGAGTTGATGCTTGCTTTTAGGTACTGTCAAGTATGGAAGTGTGATTTGTTTTATTCCGTAAATTTTATTGTAGCAGTTGTTCCGGATTTATGCTCATTTTCATCACCAAGGATAATTAAAGTTCAAACATGATTAAGTTCAACATGGTTTCACTCTGTTTATATGTTAATTAAAGTTTACACATGATTAAGTTCAAATATAGTTTCACTACCTTGTATTTTAATAAAAATGTTATATTCAAATATAGTTTCACTACTTGTTTGTTAGGTGTTTCACACTTACATTTAATTCGCTGCTGCATAAATTATTACAAAAGCTACTATACATTACTGTAGCAGAAACTAAATAAAAAAATTCACCAAAAATTACGATGTAACACACCTACATACAATTAGAAGAACTAGTGCAAAAATTACTGTACACGAATGTAACATGCCTAATTATCAGAAACTACATCAAAAATTATTAAATACGAAACTATTTACAATCAACAAAAACTATTGCAAAAAATATTATACACGAATGTATACCTACATACACCTACATACAGTTAGCAGAAACTACCTAAATTAATGTTTCAACTTCATTAACGCTTTTTGTTCTCTGGTTGTCAAAAGTTTGTGATTAAATTGGTACGAGTCTCCACGGGATGCAAATAGCTTCAACTAATGAAACAATTAAATAGATACATATATTGATATGCCAACTATTGGTATAAAACAAATTACAAAAGAAAAAAAAGAAGTAATTGTTTTACAGATTCTAAACATTCAATTAGCCGTTCACACACATGGATCTCTCCATCTGATAGCTTTCTTTTACCACTTTGTAGTCATTTGTATATTCAGTAGATATAAGTACATATATGATAGTATTTTTTACATAGGAACTGGATCAAGGGCTGGTGGAAATTGACGACACGACACCATTTCGGGATTCGAGGGTGAGCATTTGTGGAAAAGGGGGATTACCGCAGAGCCCCTGGTTGCCAGAGAAGCTAGATTCGCCGAATCTCGAGATGAGGTTGTTCAGCACTAGCCCAATCATCTCATTGTTCGACAAGTTGAGGTTTTGTAAGAATGGGACAAAATAAGAGATGTTGTCGGAGATCTCGTTGTTCTGGCGGTGGCGGGAGGAGAGCTCCAGAGGTATTTAATGGGAGAAGTCATTGTCGGAGAGGTAGAGCTGAGCTTGAGGTTGACGTTGAGGCGGTTGTCGCAGAGGTCGAGGAGACGGATCTGGTCAAGGTAGGAGATGGGGCCGCTGAGGCTCTGGAAGGGGAGGGACCGGAGGATGGCGGCGGTGACGTGGTTGTCGGTGTAGTTGGCGGAGTAGGCACGGGAGTTGGGTCCAGTTGGATAAGAGTTGGATACTTGGAGAGGAAGAGTGTGGTGTCGTTGGATTCAACATAATTGTAGATTAGAATAAAAGAAAGGATATTTTGGACATTTTAATTTTTAAAAAGATACTTCAAATATAATTTTTAAACTTTTAAGTACTCTTAATTATGGTAAAAAATAATAAAATCTACTTTCAATACTATTAGTCAATACATTATTGGGAGTTGCTATTTGCACCCAAAAAAATGATAAGTACACCGATTCAATTATAATCATAATTATATTATTTAGTTAAAAGTCAATTATATCCCTATTAACCTAATTATATAATTAATTCTCATACACCCCTCTTCTTCTTTTCTACCGCAACTTTAA
Organism: Euphrasia confusa; assembly: GCA_954870475.1. Classification (NCBI taxonomy): domain Eukaryota; kingdom Viridiplantae; phylum Streptophyta; class Magnoliopsida; order Lamiales; family Orobanchaceae; genus Euphrasia; species Euphrasia confusa. The sequence goes on from OX940949.1 coordinate 6,969,187, forward strand.
AGATTTTTATTTTTTTATTTTTTTTGCACCAAGTCTTTTTTTTGTTTTTTCTTTTCTTACGCAAGTTTTTTTTTTTGTTTTTTTCACTTCTATGCATATATGGACAAGGAAGAATTAGATTTGGAAGTGATTTATATTATTAAATTCTTGTTTTTTTTTATTTTTTATTTTTTTATTTTATCATTTGTAGTTAATTTATATTTTGTGTGTATATATATATGTATAGTTTTATATTTGAGTTTGAATAATACAGTATTGAAAATTTATATGATTTTTTTTAAATATTAATTAACAGTGATAATAATTTTTTTTTTTAAATTAACGCATTTTGATTTATGATTTTTTTTTTAAATATGAATAAACAGTGATAATATTTTTTTTAAAATTAATTTTGATTTATGATTTTTTTAAAATATTAATGAACAGTGATAATAATTTTTTTTAAATTAACGTAGATTTTGATTTATTGTGTTAATTAATATATAATTCTTATAAATTATTAAATATTTTTTAAAAAAATATTAATAATATTGTGAAATTAAATGATAATAATAATTCTTATAAATTATTAAATATTTTAAAAAAATATATTAATAATATTGTGAAATTAACTAGATTGTATATTTAAAATTATTAATTTAAATTATTTTTATTTATTTTATTTTAATTTATTTCAAAACAAACTTTTTTATATTTGAGTTTGAATAATATTGAAAATTTATATGTTTTTTTTAATATTAATGAAGATAATAATTTTTTTTTTTAAAATTAACTTAGATTTTGATTTATTGTGTTAATTAATATATAATTTAATAATGTTATAGTTTATAAAAGATTAAAAGGTACGGTGTATTGTTATTTTTTTTAAAGGGTATTATTGATAGTTCAAGGGGTTTATTAAGTAAAACTTATAAAAATATTTATAATTTAAATAGGTGTATGCAGTAAGCGGTGTACTTATCATTTTTAGGGGTGCAAATAGCAACTCTCTACATTATTACTTTTTTAGAATAACAAAATCCAAAGTATTTTTTTCTCTAAAATTACCTTTTAATTTTATTTTATTTTTAAATTAAAAATTAAATAATTCTGATTAAAATTTAAAAAATGAAAATAAATTTTGGCCTAGTCCCAAAAACAAACAAACGAAACAAACAAGTGATAATAAAAAATAAAAAATATAATAAAATAAAAAGAATTCATGAGATGGTAATATCCGGCTGGGCCAATAATCTCTCTTATCTTTCTCCCGTATTTGTGGTTTTCCAATTATACAACAATCCCAGTTTGATTTTGGTTGCGCCACCGTCGATTTGACAAACCCTGGGAGGTGGGGCAGCGGCAGATTGCGAACACCTTCAAGGTGCATTGTTCACTATTTTTTTTTTCATTTTCTTTTTCCGGTATAAATATGTCAAAAATAGTCTACGAGATTGAAGATTAGGAGTATTATTTTTTCTGATTTTGGAGGGAAAATTATGCTTGTTGCCGCTGTGTTTTTAGGCTTCCGTTTGCTTATTTGTGTTACTGTTCTTTTTTTTTTTCTGGTATAGATTCTACTAGTCTGTTGAAAGAGGGCTAATTCATCAAATGAGTAATATATTTTAAAACAGATGAGTTTGCCGCTGTTACGTATCGTTGTTGATAATATCAGATTGTGGCTTCCAGTATTTTTATTCTAATGCATTGAGTTTACAGAAGCATGTGAAAATTTATAAGTGCTCGTGTTTGTAAGTTCATTGTGGAACACCCCTTCGTTAAGTCCCGGTTGTGTACTGTTTTCGAGATCTGCTAAATGATATAGAGAACCTTGCACTTCTTTTTTCCGTTTGTTCGGTGAATGGAGCTACGGTTGATATCTCCTGTTTTGTATTTTAATTTCTAAACCTTAAAGTTTATTCGTAAAATTTTGTGTTATGCGATACTTGGCTTTGCTACTATAAAAAAGGGGCATTTGGATTCAAATGATGTAGTTGCAATTTGATGTGTGGTTTTCGATTAATTTAAATATGGTTGCATAAATGCTAAACTTGCAATTTGATTTCTTGCTCTCTCCTTACGAATTATTAAAACATTCTGCTCATGAAGAATGGCCATCCGCGTGTGGGTTAGCACTTAGCAGTGGATATCTTGCATTTGCAATACTTTCTGAAGCATCTGCGAGATATGCGCGGTTAAGTTAGATATTAAATTTGTTTTGTTTTAATATCTGATAGTTTAAAATATTTAATTATATTTACAGGATACATTCATATGGTCAGTTAAGAGAAGGTGGTTTAAGAAGTGCGTGTTTGTTGGCACTTTTTTTGGATATGAGTCTCATTCTACGAAGAGCCTGCGAAAGATACTTCCCACAGGTTCATTATGTTTCAGCAAAAAGGTCATTCAAAACGTTAAGTTCCCCGGGGGAATGCCTTGGTGACATCACTTCCCCGTCACTCACTCATGGCATTCATGTCTTCCACTGCCCAGTAAGCCCATATATATATCTCCTCAACATTTGTACATCCACACTCATGCTTATGTATATTGAAATGAATTGGTGCAGCCGCATTTTTCCATTGGTACCAAATGAGATTTTTGTGGGGATATTGTTGTTAACATGAACATGTAAATGTGAATTTGTATTTTGATTGATTATATATCTAATTAGGATGAAGTGGTAATGGAAAGAATTATAATTTTGTTTAAAATGAATAGGAGATGATAATTTAATACATAATTGAAATTAAGTGGGAAGTAAACGAGTTGCAAGGATATTGTCATTTACAGTTACGTGAGAGTTAAGATGAATGGGAAGATAGACAATATGGTCTTGATTTTGTATCTAATCATGGTTAAGTAGGGATATTAGAAAAAATATTGTCCATATAAGTACTTTGCACATAGAAAGGTTGAGGATTTGTTTTTTAATTTTTTTTGTATTTGATATCATTTCAGACTAATAGGGAAATGGAATAGAAACCTTGACATTTTGGTATTGCACAAAATCAGGATGAAGTGGGAATTGTGGCCAAATTATCTGAATGCATAGCTTCAAGGGGTGGTAACATCCTTAATGCCGATATTTTTGTGCCAGAAAAAGAGAATGTATTTTACTCCAGAAGGTCCATTTTCATTCTCATTTGCTTTTATATTCTTCCTACTCAAGCATTTCATATTTTACTTTTGACGCATTTGTGTACTTGAGGTTTAATGGTCTTGGTTTTCGGGCCTTGTACCTTTAAGTTGACATTTATTCTTGCTCCACTGGTTTGTGATGCTTTAGTGTAACATAGCAAAGCAATATTGTATGGTGTGACGGGGTTTTGTGGTTTAGGTTAATTCATGTCTTGACTAGCCCCCTTGTATTTGATGATAATTTGATAATCACCCATTCTCAAATGTGCAATTTGCAGTTAGTTCATGGTATTTGGGGGACCTTTTAAAGTGATTTTAAACTAATTTGAATATAAGTAACAAATTAAGATGATAAAAGTCATAAAACTAGTACTAATTTTTATCATGGGGCCAAAATTAAAGTGTATAGTCATTTTATTTTAGCTCACGTGATAGTATTTCATTGGACTTCTAGCTTATTATGAGCAACGATCTTAGCGGATATAAACTAATTCAGATTTGCTAATATCTTGGATTTTCCATTTGAACACTGTATAACTGTATTTCACATGTCAAAACTATATATTTAGATGATATTTTACAGTGAGTTCCTTTTTGACCCTGCTAAGTGGAATCGGGCGCAAATGGATGAGGATTTCTTGAAACTTTCGAAGATGTTCAATGCATTGAGATCTGTTGTTCGTGTGCCCAACCTTGATCCTAAATATAATATTGCAATCCTTGCTTCAAAGCAGGTAAAAGTTATCCAACGACTGTCTGATATCTAACTTAATTTGTATACAAACATGTACTATATTTCTTATTTTGGGTCGAAAATAAGTAATTTCCTTTTTCATATAGGACCATTGCCTTGTTGATTTGCTGCATGAGTGGCAAGATAGAAAACTTCCAGTTAACATCACAGCTGTGATAAGGTAATATGGAGGAATTGTGCAATCGTTTAATTGAATCTAGCTATTATTCGCAGCACTGAAAATGCATCCCAACAGCAATCATGATAGAGGTACAAACACACATGTGATGCGACTTCTTGAAAGGCACGGGATTCCATACCATCATTTGGATACAAGTAAAGAAGACAAAGGAGAAGGAGATATGTTGAATTTGGTTAAGGAAACAGACTTTCTAGTACTTGCTAGATACATGCAGGTAACTATAAGATGATGATCTGGTTATCAAATATTTTGGTCTTTCAATGGGTTATTGGGTGCTGCCATATGGCCAAACGATGTAAGACAATCCGTGCAGATTCTAGATTCAATTTCCGATTGTCAGATTTCATCAAGTGTTTTCTATAATAGATTCTTGTAGTGTTTGGCATTGGCATTATAAATGCATTTCGAAAACATTTTAAACCAGTTGATTGCTGCAGGTACTCTCAGGAGATTTCCTAAGAAGCTACGGAAGGGACATTATCAATATTCATCATGGCCTGTTGCCTTCTTTCAAGGGTGGGTACCCATCTAAGCAGGTAAATGTTTTCTCTTCATGGACGATTCTACTATTTTTATGCTCGTTTGTGGCTACAAGGCTCAATGACAGACGGACATCACAGGCCTTTGATGCCGGCGTTAAATTGATTGGTGCAACAAGTCATTTTGTTACCCAAGAACTGGACGAAGGCCCCATTATCGAGCAAATGGTAAGTAATCACATTCCATGCACAATGTGTTCAAGATTCACATAAAATATGACATCACCTCAAATGTCGTCTCAGGTGGAGAGAGTTTCTCACAGGGACACACTGCGGAGTTTTGTACAGAAGTCCGAGAACTTGGAGAAGCAATGCCTTGCAAAAGCAATAAAGTCGTATTGCGAACTGCGGGTGTTACCTTATGAGAAAAACAAGACTGTTGTGTTTTGAGATCAAAGCTTTTTTATTAGAATTACTACTTTTAACTTTTTCATTTTAAGATTAATATTTCTTTCATAAGAACATGTTAGTGAGATGACTTTTTTTTATAATGAGACAAATTAATAATTCTAAACCACCAACACATAATCAAAACTCAAAAAAAGTAGAATCCAAAATTTCGATACGAGTCATACGACCGACAAAATATAAATAAAAAATTCCTCGTTTTTCGCGCCCTCGCTAAATTTTGAATTTCGAAAAAACCCTAATTGGACCCGTTCCATTTCTCTCTATCTCTGCGGCCTCCGCAGCGTAACCCTACCTACCTTCTTTATCTCCTCGAGTCTTTACAGTTCATCTACTGCTAATTAAAACCCCCATTAAACCATATCAACCTTTTCATATTCCGTCTGCGTTTTCTACCACCATAATACATCTAGATTTACACTCACAGAAAAAAAAAAAAAAAAAAAAAGAGCGATGGCGAAGAAGAAAGTATCCCAGTCCGCGTTGCCGAAGCAAGACGATATCGCGAAGGCCCATACGGAGGTGAATCCCACCATTGACGCTGAGAAAGTCGAGAAACTGAAATCTCTGAACAATATACTGCTCAAGGAGACTATCGACCTGCGCCAGCTAGTCGACTCGCTTGCTCAATCCAAAAAGGGTTTGGAAAAGGAGCTCGCTCGGACGAACTCGGACAAGGAGAGTCTCGAGTCCGAGTTGACCGGTCTCGCTGAGAGCGCCGTGAGGTTGGAGCTTGAAAGTGCTGTGGTGGCCGTCTTTGTCGGCGTGGAGTTGGGTCTGAAGGGGGAGGAGATTGAGCGGGAAATGAGCGAGTTGAAGAGAGAGATTGGTGAGAGAGAGAGTGAGATCGGGATGTTGAGTGGGAATCTGAGCGAGATGGAACGTTTGTTGGGAAATGAGGTGGAGGGTTCTAAGAGGCTGTGCTTGGAGAGGGACGAAATTAGGTGTAAGCTTGATCTGCAAATTGAGGAGGATAGAGTGCTGGGATCTAATCTGGTCCAGTCTGAGGAGAGGAAAAGCGCTATCGAACGAGCCCTTGAAGAATTAAGGGTTGATTACGATGGCGTGGTTGGTGAAAGGGGAGAAATGGAGATGAGGATTGAGAGGATATCAGGGGAGAAAGATTCGGTGGAGAGGTGTTTAGTGGAGTCAAACAAGCTGATAGAAGAACTGAAGGAAAGTGCTCGAGTGGCTCTTAAAGGAAAGGAAATGGTGGAAGAGGAGAAGAGTGCAGAAATTGTTAGAAGGCAAGAGTTGGAGAATGATGTGACTCGGCTTAATGAGACTGTAGCTTCCTTGCAGAAAGAGGAGGCAAAAATTCTTTTCATTGTGGCGGATTTGGAACAGAAGTGCTTTGATGGTGAGGAGAGGCAGAAGGATATGGTGGAAGGAAACAAGTCCAGTGAAAACAAAATCAAGCAATTGGTTGAGGATAAAACTGCCATTGAGAGGGATTTGAGGGAGACATTGAAGCAATTTGAGGAGGAGAAACAAAAGATTGAAGCAATGGTTAATGAGAATATAGTGTTGGTTAAGGCTAAAGGTGGACTTGAGAGTGAAGTTAGTGCCCTGAAGAAGCAAGTTCTTGAGCTTCAGGGTGTTGTTTCCAAATTGGAAGAATCTAGTCGGGAGGGATTGAAGCAATTTGAGGAAGAGAAGTGTAAATTCGAAGCAGTGGTTAATGAGAATGTTGTGATGGTCAAGTCTAAAGGTAGACTTGAGAATGAAGTTGGTGCCCTGAAGAAGCAAGTTTTTGAGCTCAAGGATGTTGTTTCGAAATTTGAGGAATCTCGCCAAGTTGAAGTAGAGAAAATTAAGAATTTGGAATCTGAAGTTGGGGACTACAAGTGCAATTCTGATCGTCTTAAAATTGAGAGCGGTGAAATGAAAAATCTTCTTGATGAAGAGAAGGAGAATGGTGTGAGGTTGAAGGAAAAGATTGGAGCTTTGGAGGATAAAATTGCTGAAAGGATCAAGGTCTATGAGAAAGTTAAGGCTGAGAAGGCTTCAGTATTTGCTGAGAAGGTGCAGTTAGAAAGCAGGTGTGGGATGCTGAAGAAGGAAATCACTCGTTTGGAAGATACAGTATCCGAGGCTCGGAAAGAAATTGACGGGATCAAGGGAAGAGCTGAAATGACAGCTCTAGTGCTGAAGGAAACTGCAGCAGCCTTTTGCTCGAGTGATGATGTGGGGGGCGCTGGCGGTGAGGAAATGAAGAAGGCGGGCGTGGTTGAACTGGAAATGATAAAGAATGCTTTCAAGAATAGGGAGAGTAAGATTGATAACATGAAGAGGCAAGTGGAGTTGCTCCAGAATAGTGTTGAAGATGCACAAAAGAAAAAGAGCTTTTGGACTGTGTTGTCATCAATTACGTCTCTTTTGGCTGCGATGTCGCTGGCTTATGTTGCACGTGGGCATTGATCGAGTTGCAACTTCTGATTATTATTACTATTTTGGAATTCTTGGAGAGATTGAAGAAAAGCTGGCCTGGATAAATTGTGGTCCTCATAACTACTACAAAAGTTCGTTAGGGTTTTGTTATCACGTCCTATGTGATTTTTATGTCTTGTTTTTTCAATGAATGGTGTCTAATTTTAAAAGTTTATTATGCCGCTATGGTTTTATGTGATCATCATTAGACTGAATAAGTTAACTGTTCGTAGTTAACGATGGTTTTGTTTCTTTTGCATATTGTTGTTAATAATACTATTGCGAGTACTCAGTGTTAATAATACGACTAGGAAGGTGGAATCCATTGACATGCTGCAAAATTATGGCTATGTGATCACCATTGAAATTAAGATTATTTTGCATATTGTTGTTAATAATACTATTGCGAAGGTGGAATCCATTGACATGCTGCAAAATTATGGTTATGTGATCACCATTGAAATTAAGATTCTTTTGCATATTGTTGTTAATAATACTATTGCGAGTACTCAGTGTTAATAATACGACTAGGAAGAAAATTATGGTTATGTGATCACCATTGAAATTAAGATTCTTTTGCATATTGTTGTTAATAACACTATTGCGAGTACTCAGTGTTAATAATACAACTAGGAAGGTGGAATCCATTGACATGCTGCAAAATTAAACGATCCTGTTGTACAACCTGTGCAACCTAAAAAAAAGGGTTGATCAAAGTAATGGAGGTATTAGTTTTAAAGATAATTGAGTCCCTTTTGTAATTATGCCAGAAAATTAAAGCAAAAATAAATACAGCTGTACGAGGAAATAAATAATTTATAATTCCAAAACACAATCACCACCAACATTTTACACACAATTGGACTATGATACTCTTTTGTTTGAATTAAAAGTTTGTTTAAAATAATTTTACAAAACAATTCTAAAAGAAAGCCAAGAACCAAAGTTAATGAACTAAGGGGTGATCAGTCACTGTCGGTCACTGTTTGAAGCTCCAATCACCCAACTTGCCTTTCTGCATTACACCATTTTCAATCAGATAATCAACGAATTCATCGATCAGATATGGCCAAGCACCGTCTGGATCATAGTTTGACAATGCGGGATCCACCGTCTGTGTTTATGCACAAAACAATATATCTGTAATAGTCAGCAAACCTTATAAAACCTAGGAACATCTGAACTTTGACATATGAAAACAGGAGATATCAAAGTGAGTGTAGGAGAATAACATACTTCTATAAAGTTTGGTATATGAAAACAGGAAAACAGAAATAAAAAATAAAAGAAAGAGCCCAAGACAATTCACATTAATTGTTTACCCTAGCAAACTCCAGCAGCTGGGCCCAGGTATCACGAGAAATCGCTTTGTTATGTCGTGCCTGGATCACCAAAAGCATGGTTGAAAACACATCAGTAAGAATATATTGTTAAAGCAACAATGTGCGAGAAAATAACAATTCTTAGATAAAGACAGTAATAAAAGCATTTTCAATAAATTCATGACAAGGAGTCGTTCCAGAAAAAAGGCATTTGTTGACACAGATGAATGTATTTACGTTGCATAGATGTTACAGACGTCAGACTGATTTAAGAAACATGTGGGGTTCAAAGTTTCCAAAGTGTATCCATGATTGAAAAACAACTTCGCCATGAGTTGAGAAGTTGATTAATGTTTATAATTATACATTGTTAATTCAGTATTGACTTCTGTTAGATTTAATCGTGCAGAGTTCATTAAGTTAATTATGAATTATGATAACAATTAATAGAGAAAATTACTGAATAAATTTAAAATATACTGTAGTTAGTTCTACCTGTAGGAACTGGCACCAATGTTCCACTAATGGCCACTGCTTTTCTGCGAATAGTAATTGCCACATGCCAATTGCAGTATCCAATGCCAAAGACTTCTGACCCTGAAGATTAACGAAACGTCAGCTACATGATGAATATAAATTAAGTAGAATTATTAGTCCCATCAAGAAAAAAAAGTTACCTTCTCTTTTGCCCATCCAAATGCAAAGTTATAGATCTCTGGAAATTTATCTAGACAAGCAATTCAAAAATAAATAAATTAGAAATTACCAAAATTGAACGAAAATGATACCGTTTGATAAAGTCTAACTCTCTTCATTATTTTGTAACCAATAGGCAATCAGTAATGGCAAAAACTATCAAGCATACGATAATACAAATGAAGAAAATGATTTTAACAGAAATTTAAGTGTGCAAAGAGAACACCGTTTCTCAAAAGTGAAACAACTTTTTAGATTACAAAGATTTTCAGGACATCACATACGTTCATCTTTCAGTTCAGAACGCATAAATGATATTCTTTCTCTGAACTTCTCCAGCGAATCTATCCTGCAAAATAACATCAGAACAAAATGTTCAATTTACCGAATTACCATCATATAGTTATGGATAAATACAAGAGAAAAGATTTATATTCACCCAAGAGATTGTAATCCGCTAATAAACTCCTGCTTTGAGAATTCACACATGGTAGCAGCCTTCATGTGCCATGAGACCACCAACTATAAAGCATAGCATATCATTAATATTGAACTAGATTTTTAGGGAGAGAGAAACATAACGCAAATATTAAATCTTTTTAGGGGATTTGTATTTGTATTTGAGGTTGAATTCATCTCATCAAGCTATACTATATATGTGGTAATCCAAATGACATGCAATGGAACTATACTAACTCATCCAACATTAAACTTAATCTTATGTGATAACTGAGTTTCATTCTTGTTTGGATATTTCCAGTATATCTTGTGCAGAAAATGTTTTTGAGTTGAAAAAATCAGAAGGTATTCAATTTTTAATTTGTCAATCAGAGGAAAGCAGTGAAAATAAATGTTGGGCAAAGAACATAAAACAAAAAGGAACAGCTGAATTAATCACTAATCCAGACATAGTGTGCTCAAGAAAGTAAAAAACTGGCAGTGAATCTGAAAACCTAAGCAACAATAATTTTGATGTACAATTTCAGAAATAACTTACTGTGACAATATCTTGTGGGTCAACCTGCCAAAAGGAAACACTCCGCATGTTATTTAATTAATGATATTTAATAAAACATATACAAAGTTTTATAAAATCAATGATACTCAATTAAACATACATGGAACAAGAATCAGGGTCTGTAACAACATATCCCAAAAAATCATGCTTGCAAACCGATAGAACAAAGTTTGCTTATAGTAATTGCTAAACCTACCTGAAGGTCATTGCACAACTGAGAGATTCCATCAGCCATAATCATATCAGCGTAGGGGTCTGAAAAAATGTAAAGAGTTAGATTTTGGCATTCGTAAGACCAGAATAGATGGAAAACATGTTTCAGAGAACTAAATGGTCTTCATATGAAATGATATCAAATTTAAATGATTCAATTTATTTTATATTATTATATGCTTATAGTGTTAATTAACTGTATGTAAGTAATTAATGGGCTATAGACTCGTAAGGTTATGCTCAAGGTTTAGATGTAGTTGTCTATTTAGGTGGCCAGTAAAGTTTGGATAATTAACACTGGAATGATTTGTTGAGGAAGTTGTAAGCTGGGTGGAGATTTACTGAGGAGAAGATTTATTATCTTGAATCCTGATTAATATTAATTTATTCCCACAGAACTACAATTTCTTCTCATTTTGAATTACCAAACCCTTGATTCTATCAATTTATACTTATAGAGGACGTTAAAATTGAGTTGCGAGGAAAAGTAAAAAAGACAAAAAAAAAGGAGAGAGAGAAAAGAGGATGGAAGGTGACTCGAATGAAACGTGATAATGCAGTGGAAAACAGATACATAATGTACAAGTTTCGCTCCTGATCTTGATCATCCATTAAAAACTACTTCAAAATAAAATGCTTGCCTTTATATTTATTGTAAAGCTCCTCTAAATGTCTTGTGTCAGCGACTGTCTTGATTTGGGGTTGGCTGTAAAATATGTCAAATGCTCCTTCAAATTGCCAATCACTGGACTTCAGTGCTTGGATTGCAACTTTTTCACTGCAACAGAATTGAAGACAGAAGGCTAAACTACGCAAATCACAATCCAACAGTTTTTACAAGAGAATGCCATAGCATCACACTCCCAGAAGTGAAACACTCATTTCAACATTAAAAGTACTATAAGCACTTAAAGGAGAACACTCATGATATCCTTATAGTTATAAAGGTGAGTAGGCAAGGCCTAACACCTGATGTCTTTACCAAAAATTAACAAGGCAATGACGGGCCATGCAATAAGGCAAAAACTAGAGATTACACTTTAGAGAACATGTTATTTGCTTAATTATACTCAGTTCTGTTCCATAATAACAGAAAATTCCTTTGTAAATTACAAAAAAAAAATGTTTATGTATAAATGATTAATTTCCAAGAAACGTCTAGTAAATCTTGGGAAATAATATAATGCAAATAATCAAAAATATATTACCATATTAATAAGCAATATCTACTAGGATACTGCCATATTTTCATATTGATTTGAGAAGATCTTACCGTATCTGGGAATATAATTGATTGCCAAGATCTTCAAATATTGGAAGTAATTAATTTATAAGTGTAAAATTTGGGATATTGTTATATAAAGAAAGGGGCTGGGATGAGCATCACAGAAGCAAAAAAATGGAAGCACTTGCCATGCTAAAGGGATGTACAGTATCATTTTAAGGATATGTTATGGATTAGGAGGAAGCATTAAATTCCATTTATGGCAGGCAAAAATATAGTTTCACATCATAGACAGTAGAGCAAACTATAACAATGGAAGCAAGCTACAGCGAACTGCGAAGAAGCTTTGGTAGTCACAGAGGCTATTATAACACACCCGAAACACCTAAAGAAGATTTAAGAATTTAAAAGATTCCGTAGTGATACATAGTAAGCCACATATAACACAACAATTTCTGGAAAGGCTCACAATCCTACCCAAATACACAAGTTCATACACATCAAAAGCAAACATATCAAAGGTTGGTCGGATTCAATAAGACGACATTAGATCATAGCACCCGTGAACAACACGAACACAGCCCGAAAAACTCACGTGAAGTCATAACACAAATGCAAACGTATCGATTTAACAGCAACTGCCGATTTAAGTTTAAGATACCTCGCTCCAGTAATCGACACAAACTGCTGCACCTTATCACGCTGCCCTCTGCCCAGCTTGTTCTGACATGCAAAATTAAGAACCTCACAACAATCAATTCCACATGGAAACGAAAGAAACTCAATAAACATGTTCATTTCGGACACTTGTTCGCCATAAGTTACAGAGACGACAATTCAAACTACAGCACTAATTACAGAAATACCAAGCTTATATCAGCTGGAAATTTAAGACTTCACGAGTAATGAATCAAATCGAAATCAAAGAAAAAAATGGGACGATAAAAAAACGCAAAATGCGAGAAATTACAGCAAACAACAACACTTACCATATTGAATCGTGCAGAGAAAAAAACCCTAATTTGCGAGATTGAATCCAATTATTGAAAACCGTGAGCAGAATCAGAGGGGAGAGGAACTAGGGTTTGGATTATTGGCTGGAATTCCTCACTCTCCACCCCACACACTGTTTTTCTTTTCTTTTATTTATTTTTATTAATTTTGTAATAATTGTTTCAGAAAATGAGTATATAGCCACCTGACACGCTGTCATTTACATTTTTAACCTTTATGTGTGCTTTGGTTCGGGGCTGAATCATTAGGCTTTGTTGTAATTTCGGAGGGAGGCTTTAGATAAGGAATACCTTGATATAGTAACATTCTAATTCATCAAATTTGTTAATACCTTGATATGTTGAGGTGTAAATAAGTAGTATTCTTACACGAATAGGTGTAATGTGGTCTATTTAGGTGTAATTTGGTCTATTTACTCAATTTGTTAATGTGAACTTTATGAAAATTACACAATACATTTTTTATACTTTCCGATTAAAGCGTTATCCAAATGAAAAGATTTAACATAAAAATACACTATTCTTACTTTAGTACTATATAATAAAGTAAATTATTATTTAACTTCACATTAAAAATATATTCTTCTATTTTACACTTACACAATAAAAATTAAAAATATATTCTTCTATTTTACACTTACACCATAAAATTAATTTTTTTCTTAGAAAAAGTACGATAATAAATAATTTAATTATAAGTTATTTACCATTATATAATTATATTTCTTTAAAATTGTTTCTTTGTAAATTATAAAATTATGTGTATAAAGTTAGACGGATATACTAATTCTATTTTTGGAAGTAGTAGTATAATTTATCAACTTTCACTCTTTTAAAATTTTAATTTATATTATTAAAACAAATTTATTTTGTAAGGTTTTATTTTTATTTTTTAATTATTATACGGAGGATACTAATTATTTTTTGAAAATTCCCCTAATTTTATAATTAAAATATACTACTAGTAGTACTTCGTAAAACGTAAGTTGACACAATTATAAATTTAGAAAATAAATTTAGAAAATAAAATTTGAATAGAGGGAATTCATAGAGGAAAAATAAAATACAGGAACTTTTACTAACAATAAAAGGGCACATAAGTAATTTCAGCAGCACATTAAAAATTAGGGTTTCGTCTTCCCAACTATATATACACACAGAGCTACGCTCAGTTCTTCAGCAGCTCCGATCCTTCCAACATCAAAACATTCATTTGTTTTTATTTTTCATTTTTATCTTCTGATTTTCTGTGGTTTGGAGGACGCCGATGATGCTTAGAATTGTCCGTACCATCGGAAGATTTATTTCTGATGATGAGTATTCTTCTACACCAAATTTCTGAGGTTTCCCCAAATTTATTTATTTATTTTTCTTAAGATTTAGATTTATTTATTATTTTAAAAGAATTTAATTAATTTTGATAAACAAAAAGAAGGCAACACATTAGAGTCACTGATACGCCGCAATCAATGGTGTTTACAGCGCTTTTACGTTGCCGAGATTAATTTGGTTCTGAGATTCTGACGTTGGTGTCTTTCCTTTGATGCTAACGCATTCAGATGCGCCTACATTTTCAGTAAAATCTATTTCTGCTATTTTTACTTATATTTATTTTTAATTTACTTGCATTTAATATTTTTTATGCAAAAAGAACATTTTTCCAGAATCTTATTGTTTAAACTCTCTTATAAATTGTGTTCATACATTTGAGATTTTTCCCAATTTGTATTTCGAGACATTCTTTTACTTTTACAGTTGATTTCATTGTTTTTTTGTGATGTTTCCTTCAAATTGTAAATCATTAGATAACTGATTCATTTTCAGCATTATATTGAACATCACTTTTGTACACATTCAATGTATTATAAAAACAATGATATTATAATGCTCTATAATATAAATTTAAAATTAAGCAAAATTATAATAACTGCATCAATATCCAGGATAAGTACCAAAGTTTGTTAAAGAATCAAATATTTTCAGTAGCCTAAACATTGATAAATTTTCCAATTGTGCTAATTTCACATTGATCTTTCACTGTTTATTAATGTTTCAAACAATTATAATTAGGGGCATGTTTATTAATGTTTAAAACAATTAAACATTTATAAACAGTCTTAATGTTTCGATTCCTTACTTATTTTTCGTTTTTTTATGAGATGTGATGATTGTTACCCAAATATTCTGCATTTGAATGATGACATAATAACATGCATCACCATCTGATCTCTTTTCAGTATATCGTTTTTTATTAAATTGAGTTATTAAATATATCATTCCGCAATTGGTGATGAATTTGTGTCCTATTCGATGATTTATCAGTGATTATTTAAAACCTAGATCACCATCTTTCGACTGAGATTGCCTCTTTTTGTATTGTCTTTTATAAATAAGTAAGTATATAATTGTGATCATTGTAATTGCTCAATGGTGGTATCTAATGTCCAGAATAATTTCTTGTATCTGGACATCTCGTTTTTCAGGGGCATACATTTAATTTTCAGAACAGTCTGCTTAATTCCAAATGTATTTTTACTTGTTTTTCTTTGGTAGATTAGATTAATTTGACTTTTCTTTTGGGTATTGTATCTTTGTAATTCTGTATTTGAAAATATCCTTGTATTATTATTATTGAAGTTTAATACTCCAGTTTATATTAAATAAATCAATTCATTTGTATTAATAAATTTTAGATAATTATGACATGAATCAAGACCTCTGTATTAATTTTATTCTGTGTTTGAAAATATCTTTCTGAAATCAATGTTTTTTCTCAAAATTCTTCCATAAACCAAGTATTCTTGTTTTGTTTTTAAAATATTAGTTTTATTTACATAGTGTGACAAGTAATAATTATTGTAAGGGTACAATAGTATTTTTGAAAGAAGTAATGAAAACTCTTTTTTTTTTTTAAATTTATTTAAGATGTTTCTATTTCAATTACATACCAAGTTTGATCATTTTTATGTTTATGTTACTGTAAATTTCATAGCAGCCAAGTTTTTCACCAATATTATTCCAAAAACAGTATTATGTTGTGGGTTCAGTGTATAAGTACCATTTTTGTGGGGGAATCATTTCAGTGAAAATTGAGTTATTTGTTTTGTGAATGAAATTAGGAGGCAAGACAACGAATAGTTTTAGGGCTTGGACACTTCTAAAATTTTGGTTAGAAGGAAACAATTGAATATGAAGTATTATTTCCATTCCAAAACATTGTAATATTTTGTTTCAAATTTTAAACTATAAATAAGTTGCACAATACTACCTCCTTTTAAGTAATGTGTCACATTTGTCCTTAAAGTTGTATTCTCAAAATCCCTATATCTACCATGTAGCAATAGAAGCATGATTTGGTAATATGCGGATTTGACCATTATATTTTTTTTATATAATTTGTAAAAGAAGTGTGATAATTAACTTTCCATACTAACAATCATATATTATCTTTCTTGATCAAATATTATTTTTCTTTTGTAATTTGTGAAGAAAAGTATGACTATTATTTTGAGTGGATCATCTTTCTTTGCTAATTTGTGGAGAAAGTGACTTATTTTGAGTTGATCTTATTTTTGTAATATATGAAGAAAATGCGACAGTTTTGAAACAAAATAAATATGAAGTACATATGTAATGAGGTATTTTGTGTTTTGATTATCTAAAAGAATTCTATTTCTATCATACATATTTGAAGAAGTTAGTCATTTGGAAAAAGAGATGGAACTAATAATAATAAAACACCTTTGTGATATCAATTTAAATATGGAATCATAAAACGTCAACTCGTTTAAATTAAGTTAAGACAACTAAAAATAATCAAGTTGTGATTTTGTGAAGTAGTTTGAATATCAACTCACAAGACTAAGGCCATAAAAGTCCATTGCTTATTTCGATTATTTTATTAAATAAATTATGAAAATAGAAATCCGATTAAATCAGACAAATTTTAGTCGAAAATATTGGCCCGTGGTGTTGAAGACCACTCAAATTCAAGATCTCACTTTCTCTCCTGCAACACAAAACCTCATCGTCCTCATCATATCAATTACAGAGGAATCCCAAAATAAATAAATAAAAATAAAATAAATGGCCTATATTCTGCCTAATCTATCTCCGACCCTCCTCCAATCAAAAGACAAACCCTCCTCCATTAATCTACCCCTGTCGTCTCTTTCCATTTCCACCGCCTCGTCTCAGACCAAGCTCGAAACGCCGTCGTCTCGCGGCCTGGCGCAGGTTAACATACTCCCAGGTGCGCAGGATAAGAAGCAGGACCAAAGAAATGATTTTTATGTCAATTTGGGCTTAGCTGTGCGCACCCTCCGCGAAGACCACCCTCTCATCTTCACCAAGGACCTCAACTATGAAATCTACAGGTGCCCATTTCAGTTTTCCAGCTATTTAGTATTTATCACTGTTAATTTTGGTTAATTATAATTGATGAATATGGATTGTTTCAACTATGGAGTTTTCTTGTGCTTATTGTTGGCAGGGATGATATAACATTCAAGGACCCTCTGAACACGTTTTCCGGCATCGAAAACTACAAGACGATATTCTGGGCTTTGCGATTTCACGGCAGGATTTTGTTCAGAGAGATATCGCTAGACGTGCTTCGAGTCTGGCAGCCATCCGAGACTACGATTCTGATCAGATGGAACTTGAGGGGTTCCCCCAGGGTTCCATGGGAGGCGAAAGGGGAATTTCAAGGCACGTCGCGTTACAAGTTGGATAGGAACGGGAAAATCTACGAGCACAAAGTCGACAATTTAGCCTTCAACTTCCCTCAGAAGCTGAGGCCTGCAGCTTCTGTTCTGGACTTGGTTGCCGCTTGCCCTCCCAGCCCGAACCCAACTTTCTTCTGGGGCCCGGCAGATGGGCTGTCGTGCTCGTGGGTCGAGTTGTACAGGGCGGTGGTGGAGTCGTTGGATCGTGAGGGCTCGATGGATATTCCTCGAGATTGTTTAGCAACATGTTTGTAGAAAGGATGTTCTTCTTGCTGCTCTTATTTCGATCAGGTAGATCATATATACCTATAGTATATAGTGTAAACGATACACTCACTTGTTATGTATGGAAGTAACGGTTTATCGAGATTTCGGGTGTATATAAAAATAGAGAGTGATGTTGAAGTGTCCATACCATATGTATTGTTGAATTAGAGTTTGTATGCCTGCAAATTCTACTCTCTTTCTGGTTCATATGGTTTCCATTGGAAATATTGTACATAATTTTTTATAGATAATCAAATAAAAAGTTTCAACTGACACTTCAACCTTCACCTTTGAATTACACACATTCAACAGACTGAAATACTAATGAAAACATAATTATATTAATACTGAATCTTCACACGGGAAAATCGAACGAGGACTTTCTTCTTTCTCATGTGTACATATTTTATTGCAATGTTGTTGAAGAAGCACAAACATAAAGAAACATGACACTGAAACTCACATACATATATTAAGTAATTTTAAACACGTATGCTGCGATTGAAAATTACGAACTAGCATGAAGAGTTCTTGGCAGAATAGACATATGAGACAGAGCTTCTAAATAAATGAATTTTCCCATGGGAGGTCAAATGGCAATTTCAAGGCACATGTCTGACATACTTGCTAGATGCTCCAGATCTTATGGATGGAATGGAGCGAGATCGATTTGAAATTGTTTCTTCCCCTTGCTAACTCTCTATAAAAGACAAACGTGTCAATAAAAGATGTGAAAGCCGTTTATAGATCATGCATATAAAGTAAAACACAGGGAAACTAAGCTCTCTTGAAGCACCATAGTTCACGAAGAGATTGACTAATATCAATTGTATTAGGAATAATGAATAACTTACAGCAATTGCAATGAGCTCTTCCAGAAGCTCCTCCAAGTGGCGAAGAGGCTGCATAACAAAAATGTTGAATGTGAGTGTTATTGTACGAATAAATGAAGCTGCTTCGTTCTGTTAATAAAGCCCAAATATAGATATCCCAAAGAAATTCCAAGTAATGCTTACCCATTGTGTTGGACCATCAACTGGAGCCTTTAAAGGGTCATCATGCACCTATTAGCCACAAATGCGGACTTTTAGAAATATTTTTTTATTGTTTGGAAAATGCAACCATAACTAAAATCTCACTCGTCTGACATATTAAACAAGTACTTGTACAAAGTGACGCATTTCATACCTCCATAAAGATTCCGTCCACCCCAACAGCAACTGCTGTCCGAGCAATACAAGGTATCAGCTCACGAAGACCACCACTTGCAACACCACCACCTTCCAACTATTGAAGTATGGAGGAAAGGAAAAAGAATCAATAAAGGGTGGGTCAACTCACCCCTCATTTCATTTTCTATCGAGGGAAATTACTTGGTTGTCATATGGATTTAAATCTATGGGTATGAAGAAAGAAAATTGGTGCTGCGAAGGCCAGTCTCTCCATAAAGGCTCTATTTTTATTTTCAAAAAGCATCAAAATGGTTGGGAAACACAACCCCAATTCCCAAGTCTATATTAAACACAATGAACCAAACCGGTACAGTGGATTAGTTATTACGATACTCAAATTCATTTCAGACACTACAATCGAAACACAATCTTGTATGATTTCAGTATGATTCTTTTCAACCAACATCTAACTCATAATTGGCACATTAAGAGCCATCCCATACTTTTAGATGTGAAAGGGAAAAATGTTGTAGAGTAATGCAAACCTTTTTCCCCGCAGGTTGTTGTAAGGAATGTGTTATATCAGCCACCTGAAAAGTATTTAGTTTTAATTTAATAAGAACGATTCCAGAAAATAGTAGTATACATCAAGACTATTTTGAGGGATCGAGTAGCCTGGAATCTGGATGTGTCCAGAATGGTGTATGTATAGCATGGATAATAATCTTACAACAGGGCAGTTGGCCTCCCTTATCCACTCCAAGTTGCGTGGATCAACAATCAAGTCATCTGCATATTAAAAAAAGGTTGGTGCCATCGTAGTATGGTGACGGACTGACGGTTGGACTAAAGGAGGATCTCAAACAAATTACTTAGGTCTTTACCAGTGGCGGATCCACTTTATGCTTAGGGGGGCTTCCCCCCTAAAAAAAATCCTTTGTAAATTTTATAATTTTTTTTGAAAAAATGCATTTATCTTATGCTTAGCCCCTCCTAAAATATGTGTATATTTATACATATTATATATAAAATAATCCCAGCCCCTCCTAGTTGTTTTTACTGGCTCCGCCCCTGGTCTTTACTGCATAAATTGGTCTACCCAATTAACGAGTACTTTTTTGCAGGACTGGACTCATTTAAGCAACTCAAAATTTCTACTTCATTTTTACCTAATTAGATATCCAGCACCAAAAGAGTGTATCAAATCGCATTGAATTAAATGGAAGCTGAAATTACTTACTGTAGCCAAACATTGTTCCTCTCTCACAAACCATAACATTTTCATTTCCAGCTATCCTGATCTTTTCAGCAGAGTTTGCCATGACCTACTAGACCAATTGGCCAAAGGCTAATGTATAAATATGCTAACATGTGTCGAGAAAAGGAAACTATGAAAACAAAAGTAAGGGGGTCAAAATATCTACCGATGGAGCACAGAATTGGCCTTTCTTGATATTGATAATCCTCCCAGTCTTGGCGGCAGCTACAAGTAGATCCGTCTGTCAAACCAAAAGTACATACAATAAAACTATGACGATTAATATTAAGGCAGAATCACACAACAAATGTATACGGAAGATAAATTTATTTGTTAAAAAAAATCGAATCTAACCTGTCGGCACAAGAAAGCAGGAATCTGAATTATATCAGCAACCCTACCAACAGCTTCACACTGCAAAAAGAAACAAGAATTAGGTTAGAAAGAAGAGATACTTTACAACAAGAGCACATTTAGTTAAGCGATACAAGTATCATATAATGTCATAAATATTGGTGCATTTTGCAAGAAACCACCATAACTATAAGCAAGTCTTTTACGAAATAATAAAGAGTGACTCGACTTATTTTGCAAGAAACCACCATAGTGACTCGACTCAAATGCCACCAACATCATTATAAATAACATACTTCTGAAGAAACAAACAACCCATAATTTACATTCTCAAATCTAACCTGGCTTGTCTCGTGCACATCAGTAACTATTGGGATGTCATAAGTCGTCTTCACTTTTTCAAGAATCTGGAAATCCAAAATACCCTCTCAAACAAACTGTTGTGGTAAGTCACTATGCAATATTTATCTCAATTTACTAAAACAAACAACATTGGATTACCTTCAAGCCTTCAGCCAAACCCGGACCACGGAACGACTTGGACGATGTCCGATTAGCTTTGTCGAAGCTCGATTTGAACACCAGCGGCAATCCAAGTCTATACAAGTAGAAAAGGAAAACATACAACCTCAGTCATTTTTAGTATTCATACTCTACCTTGAATTCCAATGATAAAATTACAGTACTTGGAAGTGATTGCTTTGATCTGTTTGGCCATGTAAAGAACGTGTTCCTCTGATTCAATCACATTGGGTCCTGCTAGCACGAAAAATGGCTCCGCCGTCTGATTGATTATACGAAGAAAAAAATATCAGGGTCGGGTTTAAATTTCTGGAAACGATATTTGATTATGCAGAGGGATTTGATACCTTGAGTTGATTGTAGAGAAGCTCCGATGAACCCATATCTCCGACCGGAAAATAAAATGCAGATATCGAAATGCTGAGAGATCTAAAATGAAAAAGGGAGAAGACGGTGAAGATGCTAACGTGTACGGATCGAGTAGATCAAATGTTTGTCAAATTTGCAATTTTGGTCCTTCAACTTTTTTAAAAATGAAATGTAGTACTGTAAAATTTGACATGGTTCTATTTTTAATTTTATTTTTCGAGTTTTTTATGTAAAATGTTTTTTTTTGCCACGTGGAGTTTCAATTCAAATGAATATCGTGGACTTCAACAGATAGTCCAGTCAGTCCTCTGCTTCTAACACCTAAAAAACCCTAGCTGAAACAGTGAAACCCCATCGCCCCAATTTTCCGCCGCCGCGATGGACGGAGCTCCGCTACTAGACGACGGGTTCCCAGCGGCGAAACTGTTCAGCCAGGGCTACTCCTACACATACGACGACGTCATCTTCCTCCCCCATTACATCGATTTCCCAACAGACGCCGTCACACTGTCCACCAAGCTCAGTCGCCGCGTGGCGCTCGCCACCCCATGCGTCGCCTCTCCGATGGATACCGTAACCGAATCCTCGATGGCCGCCGCCATGGCTTCCCTCGGAGCCATCGGCATCATCCACTCCAACGCTACCGCCTCGCACCAAGCGTCCATGGTCCGCCTCGCAAAATCGCACAAAATCCCGTTCAACCATGACTTAATCTTCAAGCCACCCTCCGATTCGATTCTGTCGGAGGAGGAGTTCTCTTCCGCCCCCTGCATCTTCGTGACGGAGAACGGACATCACAACGGGAAGCTGCTAGGAACCGTGTCTAAATTGGATTGGGAGAAACTAGCTCATAAGGAAATTAGGATATCCGAGTACATGAAAAACTCACCTGTTTCTCTACCGGCTGGGTATAGCTTCGAGGACGTGGCAGGTTATTTAGCGAAAAATGAGCTCCAGTACGTGCAGTTAGTCAGGGATAATGGGGAGGAAGGAGAAGAAATAGTGAATTTGGTGACAGCTGATGACGTAGAAAGGGTTCAGGGTTTCCCAAAGTTGGGTTTGCCGTCTATGGGTCCGGATGGGAAGTTTCTGGTAGGGGCATCCATAGGGACAAGGGAGACTGATAAAGAGAGGTTGGAGCATTTGGTGAAATCCGGGGTGAATGTGGTGGTTCTTGATAGTTCTCAAGGCAATTCTATTTATCAGATTGAAATGATTAAATACGCCAAGAAAATGTATCCGGATTTGGATTTGATCGGAGGTAATGTGGTGACAACATATCAGGCGCAAAATTTGATTCAGGCGGGTGTTGATGGTCTGAGGGTTGGGATGGGGTCCGGCTCCATTTGTACCACACAAGAAGTTTGTGCTGTTGGACGAGGACAGGTACTAATTCGTTTAATCTTTATTTGACTCTTAGTACTTAATATGTATGCTCGGTTACTAATTGCTATACAATCTTTAAGAAATGTTCTACAAATATGTGGTTGAAGATGATTTGATTGATTGCTCTCTCTATGCATAGATTCTAAAGATGTTTGTATTATATAAGAGTTGTAAGGTTTTGAAATTGGTGACATGTAAACTCGAGGCCATATGATTTTTGCAGGCAGCGGCTGTTTATAAGGTTGCATCAGTGGCGGCGCAGAGTGGTGTGCCTGTGATTGCTGATGGTGGCATCTCGAATTCTGGTCACATTGTCAAAGCTTTGACCCTAGGGGCGTCTACCGTGATGATGGGAAGCTTTTTGGCTGGAAGCCATGAGGCCCCCGGCACTTATGAAATTCAGGTTCAGCAGCATATTGTTTTTGAAAATTTCAAGTCCGATCACATTTTAAAGAGGGCATTTCCAAAATCTGAGATAATTGTTGTGACGTATTTGTTTCTTCCTGTGCTTCCTTTTGAACGCATTGCTTTCTTTTCCTTTGGCTATTTTTATGTTTCAAACACTCACAAATCCAACGCGATACACCCCTAGCTACAATTGCCCATTTGTCAAGATTTTAGATTTATCAAACAATTATGACCTTTTTCTCAAAGATTTAGGAAGACAAGGTTTTTTGTTCTTAAGGTTTTTCTTTGTTTGCAATACAACAGGGTGGTCGCCGAGTGAAAAAGTACCGAGGCATGGGGTCTCTGGAAGCAATGATGAAGGGGAGTGATGCTCGATACTTGGGTGATAAGGCTAAGTTGAAGATTGCTCAAGGGGTTGTTGGTGCAGTGGCTGATAAGGGTTCCGTATTAAAACTCATCCCGTACACAATGCAAGCTGTAAAACAGGGATTCCAGGATCTTGGCGCATCCTCCTTGCAATCAGCTCATGACCTCTTGAGATCAGATGTGATCAGACTTGAGGTTTGTTCGTTTTAGGGATTATTTCAGAGACTAACTTTGAGGTTTCTTACGTTCACACCAACACTTGGTTGACTCGACGGAATTTGTAGTCACACCCTGAAATTTTTCTTCAATGCAGTTAATCTGTGAACTCATTAGATTTTATTTGGCTTGTTACAGGTTAGAACTGGAGCAGCACAAGTTGAAGGTGGAGTCCATGGATTGATTTCTTACGAGAAGAAATCCTTCTAAATCCATCTGCTCTATTTGTTTCGTCCTCCTCCTGAAATAAAGAACCTGTTTTTACAAGAATAAAGAACAAATAATTTTTTTCATATAGGTGGCAACATTTCTTTTTATTTGTTAGATGCATTTTTTGCCTTTGTTTTGCAATTCTTTGTGTTATTGACTTTCCCTTAATTTGCAATGAGTATCTTTCTGTGAGAAAATTCCATCTTTATTTGGAGTATTTTTTATTTTAATATATTGTGCAGAATATAAAATTAATAATGTTGACGAAGCACAATATAGAATAGTAATGTTTGTTAAAAAATATTTAGCAGTCAAATTTACCCATTAGTATACTAAAATATTAGATCAGTATACTATTACAACAAATTCAAGTATTTTTCTTTTTTAAGTTGTAATATTCTCAAAGCACCCTGATTGAAAGTTGATGTGCACCTATAGAAACAATGTCCAAGAGATGATCAAAGCCCTACATATGCTTTTAGAGGGTGTGAGCAAGAGACTACTCAGTAAGATATTCTAGTGGCTTCCTGGAGTGCGGTTCCACGACAAATAAGCCGGGTCTCCTAGTTGTCTGTCACAAGGAAAAAAAACATGATTAATATTTAATGAGACTACTCATTGGACATTCATATTTTTTGTAATCAACCCCTTATAGTAATCCCACACAATCACAACGTTGTATATTAGGATGGATTCCAGAAGCAGAAGAGAACATACCTTGGGTTAACTACATAGATGAGCATGAAAAGCATGGCCAAGAACAAGCACAATCCACCCACAGTGAGATACGCAATGCCGATAAATTCATTCTTTCCTCCAAGCCAAGTGCTGGTAGAAAGAATGAGTTTCTTCTTGCCATTGAAACTGTAAGTATTATAATTGTTCTGTATAGACACGTCAATGACATCACCATTTTTAAGGTCCACTTCTATTTTCCCATACAACTTTCTAAAAGTTGGAAGAGCAGCTGTTCTCATCCATACAATAAGATCCTCATGTTCGCTCAACTGCACAATGCAGATGTCTCGTAAACATTTTTTAAATGGAACACCCAAAACCATCATAAACATTTATATTTAAACAAGAGCTTTGGAATACAATTTTATCAGAGAGATGGCACAACTTCACAACACAAGTAATAGTGGTTAATTTAGTCAAACTTTTTGATTAATAAAATAAATTGATTATATATATAGGAAAAACATTTTCACAAGTCAACTCTGTTTGTAATAGCAATAGGTCTAGAAGCTTACTGGTTTTGATGGATCAAGTCTGCCACCTCCAATTAGAGTTCCATTCTGGAAGTTTTTCGGGTAGACATTGTTTCCAAATTTGCGATCTCTATCACTTTTCCATGAAATACCTCTCTTGTTTACGGTCAACTGCTGGTTGTTGCGGGAAAAGGCATATGTGTCGTTAAAAAGACTCCAGGCTATAAGCCCGCAAGGCACTATTGGTTGACCCTTATTATTCTTCCTATCAGTTTTGTCCTCAGGTTTACAAGCAACTACGTCACCCTCACTTTCTGGATTTCTCAACTGCTGATCACTCCGGCTCTTCACATATCTAAGTAGTCATCAACAAATTCATAAGCCATACTTAAAATATTAAAATCAGGATAAAATAAAATTCAAGCTAACTGAGAGAGTAGAATCGAGAAAATGCAAAAATAAATAAATCATGGTATCATATAAGAAGCACAGTGACTATAAATATTGCAATCCATTAGAAAACAATGAATATAATAAATCAGCACCACTTAACCAAAATATTAATACTCGAGCTGTACTTTTACATACCTGCGGTGATTCTGGTAGAAATTGTCAAGCTGGTAATAAACGTAAATCGGCTGCCGCATATGCTTATTAATCTGACATGTATGAATGAAGTGGTAAAATTAATGTTTTCAGTTTTTTTCTCTTGATCAAAGACTATAATTAAATACAGATGTGAAGGACAGCATAAAATAATGTTAACAAGAAAACTCACAGAAAGAGTTCTGCTGCAATTTTTGTCTTGAGAGCTTTGAATAAATTCGATCGGACTTGTTTGGCCTTTAGGAATGCATTCAGACTCATATTGATTAACAATTTCAACAACCTGGTGAATAGAGAAGGATTTTCAGCAAGCAAAGCACTTGAAAAAATGCATGGGTAGCAATAATGAAAAGATTAAAGGCTCATTTACAGAAACACTCCTCATGTTTAGAGTTTAGAGTATTTACAACAAATCCATTTATCTTTGAAAAGCAAAAAATACTCCCTTAAAATTATAATTCCGCCCTCGATGTGGGTGTTTCTAACACCTCATTGGTATTTGTAAAATTGAAAGTTAAGAAAATTATTTATAATTATAAGGAAATGGGGTAATAATTATAATTATCCCAAAGATAAATATTGTCAGAGCGTACTTGATGAGAAGCACGGAGAGAGAAAACTCCGATAGGAATGAAGACCAAGCCAATCAGCGAGAAGGTTAAAATCACCTGCACCAGAAGTGAATGAATGAAGGAATGACACCCAAATAGATTCTCTAATCATGAAAATCACTAATGCTATGCACTCAAGTACTAACCCATTTAGGAGTGAGAATAGGTTTACATGCGGAAAGTTCTTGTTGGGAAAACCTTGAATCTGAAGAAGCAAAAGGAAAAATAAGAAAGTCTGTTTACAGAGAAAGTAAATATCATAAGTTATACTATTGACATTGGAGACTATATAATCCTCCAGCCCATATCAAACCGACTTTTCATGGTAAAGTATCGACTTATATATAATAAGGGTTGTATGATCACCTAAATAGGGTTAACAAGATTATGAAAACGGGTTGATTCTCTATTCATCTATCCTTTTCGATTTGAAATCGATATGAAACGGAAGCCTATTTTGATCATTTTGTTTTATTCTTTCAATTGCTCCCCTCTGAATTGAGCTTAGGCATTACTCTTCTATTTAGCAAAGAATGTGATTTCCTCTGTATAATTTTCTCCCTAAAACCCTAACGGCATTTGGAGTTCCATCAACAAGCGTAAAACCACATAAAATTCAACTGGTTTTCATAATTTCTACTCGTATCAATGAAAGCCCGTCAACTTAAGTTGCACATACACACACAGAGATACACACACAAGGCTATTAACAGCAAAAACAATAAAGGTACAGAGAAATACACTTCGGTCGCATGGACTTCCTTTTAGGCGCGGTCAGATCGGCCGATCCAGGCCCTCCGGCGCTCGATGCCTGAATATCGGAGTTCGTCGCTTTCATCGAAACTATATATTTGTTCGGTGTCGGAACCCTAATTTGAACAGAAAATCTAGAAAACGAAAACCTCCGGCGAGAAATGATACAATGCAGTTGCAGGAGGTTTTTGTGTGAAAGGGCTGGTGGGGTTCTCTTGTAATTCTCACTCTTCTTTTGACTCTTTAGGAAATTAATTTCATCGATTTATCAAATAATAAAATTAACTAATTTCGATTATAATATAGATTACCACCTGAAGACGCGTTTTTTCTTTTTACGAATTTTGGCAAACTATATACAAAGGAGTATAAAAAATAACAAACATAAACATGTTGGCACAGTCAAATGGTAAAGTGTGTGATGATATGAGTATGTTGCCACAGTAAAATGGTAAAGTGTGATGATATGAGTGTAATTTTTTGACTAAATAAAAACACAAAAAAAAAAAAAAAAAAAAACTATTACTATCAATTTTGTATTTTAACCATTATAATTTTCAAAAGGGATTATTACACATACCTGTCCAAGATTTGGTCATTTTTACACTTACCTACCTGAACGGAAAACCGTTACACCTGACTACCTAATATTTCCTCCGTTAGACAGTTACCTATTTTTTAGGCCGGATTGGAATATTCTTTAGCATATTTCGAGAGTGTGTGTTGTACTCGCCGAATTGGTCAATTATAATATTGACTATGAGAGCAAATGTGTATTAACACATTATCTTTTATTTTTTATTTAAAAATAAGAAAAAGGAAAATTAAAAGAAGAAAACGGGTTTCATTTCTCAACCCTAATTACTTCATTCCCGCATCTGAGAATTCATAGCTTCGATTCATCCTAATTCTTCAATTACATTTGCAGCTCCGAATTCATAGCTTCGATTCATCCGTCTTGAAACCTAATCAATTCAATCTAAACCTAAATCGATTTTGCTGCTCCATATTCAAATTGCGGCCAGATATGGGTGGTGGTCCGCGGTGGTCATGAGCGAGGGTTTCCTCAAGTAGCTTGCCGGCGGAGGCTCGACTTCGCGCGTCGCCGGCGGTGCCGAGGCAGAGAGGGAGGAGGCCGGGGGCGATGAAGAAGAACTCCAGGGATGTCCTTCTACCTGGTGGAGGTGGAGGACGCTGCCCGCTCTCCCCCCTACTCATACGCTGTTGAAAGTCGTTGCCCTTGCCGAGGAGAAAGTCGATGTCATTTCTCTCTTCTTGTCGTTGAGCAGCATCGGGAGGGTTGTTTTTTTTATAATTCAAAATGTCTATTTGTTCTTGAAAATCTGGATATTTTTATTTATTCATCTTATTTGTTCTAACTGTTACTGTATTATTCTGTATTCTAATTTTGTTATTTTTTTTAATAATTTTTTTTAGTTTTTATTTTAAATTTGACCTATTAATAACATTGTTGACTAAAGCAAATTGAATTTAAAATTTGGAAAGTAATTTGGGAAGGATGAAAAGTGTTTTTTAAATATTTATTAACAAGGGTAATTTAGTAATCATTCATAAAAATTATTAAAAAATAGAGATAACGGAATATTAAACAGAATATTCTATTCCGTTAATAAAAAATAGGTATATGTTAAACGGAGCAAAATTTGGGTAGTTGGGTGTCACGATTTTCCGGTCGGGTAGGTAAGTGCAAAAAACGCGAAACCTTTGGCAGGTTTCTGTAATAATCCCTTTTCAAAATCATGCCTTCAAGTATCTTAGATTCATCCTTGAGTGGAGATCGATGTATTCCATCAAACCATTTTTTTAAGATGAAAATTTGATTGTTCTTGAATTGGAGAAGAGTCTGTCAAATTTGTAAGTCTTTTAATTTCAATTTTTTTTTTTTAATTTTAGATGTTTTTGGTGATTAATTTATGGTAGTTACTTACTCACTCTCACTAGTTTGGTTCATGGCCAGGTTGGCGAGTGGTTTGAGTTGTGTTGTCTATCTTATACCAAAAAAATAGAATCAACTACACAAAAGCGTAGTATGCATGCATTGCCTAAAAATTGTTACAAACGTATATCAATTCGGTTTCAAAATATTTGATTTTTTTGTCTAGTTTACGCATCTAAAAAACTGAAATAAATATTTTAATTTTTTTATTTTAAAATTTTACTTTTATTTTTAATACTAACAACTTTTTTACTTTTTATCAAAAAATTAAAAAATAATAATATTTTTATTAATTTACATGATAAAAAAAGTGTGTCAATTGTTATTCTTATTATTAAAAGAACGAGTTTCACAGAGTGCATCTCAGATTCTCAATAGAAAAATAGCCCAGTATTAAAATGAAGAGCCCAATACTTGAATAAAAGCCCAGTATATATTTTGCTTTAATTGGGCTCTGTTTGTTTGCTGTAAGGTAGGTTCTTGTCCAAATGGTCAAATGAATGAGGAGTTGAGGACTCAAAAACTATACTAATTGATACATGTATTTGACATTTTTTTATGAAAAATGACAACTTAATCATCAATTAAAAAAATAGTTTTTAAAAAAATGGCATTTGGCAGTATCCATTTCTCAAAAATATTTACCCTGGACTTGGAGGGAGGGTTGTTTTGTCATTTCAGTAAACTAAAGTGTCAAAATTTCAACTCGGGCGGACGGCGGACCAGATAAAAAGGAAACACACAACCTGAAAGAAGAAGCCTTCAAAACATAATGGTCCACACGAATCAGATTCCATCTAAATTTTCATTTTTTAATGCCATATATGTATGTATGCATATATGTATGTACACATGTATAATTAAATCACGTAATTCAATTGCAGAATAACAAAATATGAATGTTCATCATCGCTACCATCACATATATATATACATTCCACATTATATAATTCAATCATGCAAATATATATACAAGTCAATTGGCCAGAATACAAATTATGAAAGTTCATTCACACATTCGTTATAATAAATAAATAATTAATTAATATACAAATTATTATAAGGCACATAAAATTGTAATAAGAAACCGAGGGTATTCAAACATTTATAATTCATTAAGTCGAATATTATGGTATTTTTTTTTTGAAGAAAAATTAATATAGGCAGATTAATTAGGGTCCCACGTTTTAAACTCTCATCATAAAGGAATATATTCAATGTTCGAAACAAATTAAGGAAAGCATATTAAGATGCTTAAATTTTAAGCAATTGTTTTGTGGAATATTATATCCAAATTAAAACCAAGGCGCTTTTGCACTATATACGTATAGATTAAATACAAAGCTTCATATACTATATATATATATATATATATATATATATATATATATATATATATATATATATATATATATATATATATATATATATATATATATATATATATATATATATATGATGCAAAAAAAATTACCACTCCTACCTACATTCAGAACAATATGAAGTTGAACGTAGTTCAATCGATTTTCAATTCACATGGAGTTTGGAAACTTCGATGGTGAAAATATAATTCACAATCGAAAAAACAATAATAGCCATAGGCATATATAAAATGTACTATTAAACGTGTATTGAATTTAAAAATATATCAAAAGAACAAATTAACATAAAACATTTAATAGAACCTAGTGCATATGCGCAAAGAATATTTGATTTTTGATTAATGTCAACGAAGAAAGAATTGCTCCTTTTGGAGCATGATGAAACGTACCACTTAGTTACCTGTCCCGGTCTAATGAATGATTCTGAGTTTTTTGTAATTTACAAAAAAAACTTAAGATGATCATTAGTCTGGGAGATAAGTAATATTTATTTATTCTATATTTTTTATGTATAGATAATTATTTATGTGATTCGGAAATTATTTTAAACTATACACTAATATAATTATTCGTTGAATTGAAACGGTCATTAATAGCGCTAGGTGTGAGCATGGGACGATATTGGCGTTTAAAAAGTTCGTCTCGCATGTCTCAATCTCGTTTGGTCGAGTTGAGATCGCATGGGACGATATTGGCGTTTAAAAAGTTCGTCTCGCATGTCTCAATCTCGTTTGGTCGAGTTGAGATCGAAACGTCCCAAAATTTGAAATAAAATTAAAAAGTTACCATAATAAAATTAAAAATTAAAATAAAATTTACTATCCCGTCTAATCTCAATAACTTTTGGGATAAGATCGGAACGAGATCGGGATTTCAGAATAAAGTGTTCACCCCTAAAATAACGTAGTCTACTAATAAGTGTGGTGATATATCGAAACGAGATCGGAATTTCAGGATAAAGTGTCCACCCCTAAATAGCGTAGTCTACTAATAACTAATAAGTGTGATGATATAACTGCAATTTCCCTACAACGCAAATACAGTCTTCGGTTGTAACAAGATTTTCATTAAAAGACATCACCCAATTAAGGGGTCAACAATCGAGCGAAATGGAAGATCTTGCTTCTCCGCTTATAAAAAAATAAAATATTTGAGTTACTTTGGGTGTGGTAACAAAATTGTGGGGCCGAAAAAGGAGGACAGTCTTGTATTGTATCCTACAAAAGCCGAATGAATTAGTTGTTATTGAAATGGATCGATCGGATGAGAATACATTTTGACTCTACTGAAGAAGTGCTAAGCCTCACCGTATTATTCCGTGCCTTGATTCTCACGCCATAGACAGACATATCTCTCCATCTTTCATTTTTTATAAAAAAAATAAAAAAATGTAACAGTACTTTTTTAAGTTTAAATTACTCCTACTACTTTTTTATGGCATGAATTAATGACGAAAACAATATACTCCCTATCACATATATAAACAAATTACACGGTATTGTAGGACTTGATCAACATTGACACTTATTAATTTTTTAGAAGGTCAAATGGTATAAGGATTTTAATTAAGTACAATATAATATTATATCATTAATTAATGTTTGTGATGTAAAATAAATTGGAATCATATATAAACATTATCAAGATCCAAAATTTGAATTCTCACAACTCAAATTTGTATTACTCCATTATTCAGTCTCGCACTTGGTAGCTAGCTAGGTAAGAGGGGTGTCTAATTCCTTGAGACAACTCTCTGTCAGAAAAGTGGTATATCATTGGAATAATCATTAATCATAATTACTCATAAAGGGAAAGAGAACAAAAAGAACAATGCTTTAATATTGTAAGACAATGAACTTGTCCTTAGACCACAAGTAAAGCTTAAAGTGTGTGTTCATTCGATTAATATTACCAAAGATCAAGTTGTATACCATCATCATTTCATTGCAAATTTGCAATTTTGCATGCATGCATGCAAAAAACTAGTACTACAATAATTTTTAGCTTCACATCAACTGCATTTCAAACTTAACACAATCATCTATTTGATTATTTGTTTACAAGATCAACAAAACGAAATATATATATACACATACATCGCAGGCATTTGAAATGAAAAATAAACTGTGTGTATTGTATGTGAAAGAGAGAGATTTTCAAAAAGTGAGGACGACTATATATACACATACATATATATACACATTTTAGAGGGAGGTTCATCTTTAATCTTTTTCAACTTTTTCCAAAAATGATAAAATATTAGTGGTGTGATTCTATTTGTAACTTGTTTTTTAACCTTTGGTAATTACAATAAAAATTTGTATTAAGTGTGTGAATGACTTTTGTAATTAATTGTCCTCCTTTAGTGTTTTAAGTTTCTGATAATTTCCAAAATAAGAGGTTTTTCTCACTGATTAAGATCTATTGAGTGGTAAAATGTCAATTTACCATATCAAGATTAACCATGGTTGTTAGTATTGGACATCCACTTTATCATTCAGATCTTTACTTTATGACTAAAAATTAGCA
Organism: Euphrasia confusa; assembly: GCA_954870475.1. Classification (NCBI taxonomy): domain Eukaryota; kingdom Viridiplantae; phylum Streptophyta; class Magnoliopsida; order Lamiales; family Orobanchaceae; genus Euphrasia; species Euphrasia confusa. The sequence continues at coordinate 7,002,410 of OX940949.1, forward strand.
ATTCTTGGTAAAGAAGGATTTTTGTAGATTACAGTATGTGATTTTTGGTCTTTAGTTTTTTCGGTACGTTTCGTGCGAGCCTGTCTCACACTGAGATGGACGTTAAACGATATACATTTTTATACAAAGATTGGTTAATTGTAACACTTTTATGTTGCAAGTTATTACTTCCTCCGTTCCAAAATAAAAAATCATTATAGAAGAGCATATATATGCATGTATATATATATATATATGTTGTTTTTGTTTTATTTCTAAAATAAAGAATGTCTGATCTACCCTTAAACTTGTGCTTAAAGCTTTTGTGTATTTGAGAAACTAAAGAAAGCATCTTATATTTACTTTTTCTTGTCTTCAAAAACCGCACCCTATTCTCTCTTAATATGCCTCGCATTTGTTCTTGAATCTCTCTCGGTATTCGAGAAAGACAGAAAGAGAGAGAGAGAGAGATAGAAAGAGAGGAATGTTCCATCACATGAAGAAGGCATCAACTATGAATTCTCATGATCGGCCCATGTGCGTTCAAGGTGACTCTGGGCTCGTCCTCACCACCGATCCAAAGCCTCGTCTCCGGTGGACTGTCGAGCTCCATGAACGCTTTGTTGATGCTGTTACACAGCTCGGAGGCCCTGATAGTGCGTAATATATATACATACATATTATAATATATAAATCATTGATTAATTCATATATATGTGTGTGTATGAGTTTTTTTCATGACCTTAATTAATTGATAATTGGTTTTGTTGTAGAGGCTACACCAAAGACCATCATGAGAGTTATGGGGGTCAAGGGTTTGACTCTTTATCATCTCAAGAGTCATCTTCAGGTTTGTTTGTTAGTTATAAGTTAGTTCAAAGTAATAAATTACTTTATGATTTTTTTTTAATTTAGGGTTCTTGGGATTTAATTTAATTTTCATATAATTGATCAATTTAGGGGTTCTTGAGATATTTACTTAAATTTCAAATTTCAGAAATTCAGGTTGGGAAAGCAGCCTCACAAAGAATTCCATGATCATCACTCAATGAAAGATGGTGATAGAGGTGACTATATTTTTGTTGTTTGGTTAATAAATAAATAAATTAATTTATTAAGCTTAATTACAAATAAATCCAATTTGTTTTTTTCAGCTTCAACTATAGATATTCCACGAAATAATTCCTCGTCCGGATTGATGGGTCGTAGCATGAACGAGTATGTTCTCTTGCCAAATTTTAATCAATTAATGTTTTCTTATAAAAAAATTTACCATTGCACATAATTGATGCACTTGCCCAGGATGCAAATGGAGGTGAACAGAAGACTCCATGAACAATTAGAGGTAAGTAAAAACAAATAGATCAAGAAATATATCATAAGTATTTATTTATTTATTTATTTATTTATTTTATTTTAACATTAAAAACAATATTATAAAAAAACAAAAATGATAGGTTCAAAGACATCTGCAACTTAGGATTGAAGCACAAGGCAAGTACATGCAAACTATCCTGGAAAAAGCGTGCCAAACGCTCGCCGGCGAAAACATGGCTGCCGGCGCTTCGAGCAACTACAACAAGCCCACGGGCCTCGATGTAAAGGATTTCATGCCAGGCCCAATAAACTACCCATCCCTCCAAGATCTCAACATATACGGCGGAGGCGGGGAACTTCACCACCACCACCAGCCCATGGTCCGATCTGACGACATGTTTAACGATAGCTTATTCCTAACCAACAAGAGGCCTAACATTAATAACAATCCGTATATGACCAACAATAATAGTAGTGGTAATGGTAATGGTAAGAGCCCTTTAATCTGGGCCGGTGATTTGAGGTTGCAAGAACTTGGGTCGACGGCTGTTTTGTCAGGTGGAGAGAATAATTATGATGTTGATTCGGGATCCGATCATATGTTCGAGGCCAAGCCTGGTTTGTCCGGAGAGAATAACTATGACGTTTTGTCGAAGCCCTCGCCCCACCGGGTGGTCGGGTTGGGCCAGAGCTCGCCATTCGGGTGATTTTTTTTGCCATGTTATATGTATATTTATTGGAGACTTTGGAGGTATAATGCTACCAATTTGATTATAGGGTTTGAGAGAGTTGAATAATTAATAGTATGAATACATTTACATGATGACCAAAGTATATTGGGTATTACGAACGCAAACACGAAGAGAAAACAAACACACAACAATGATTTTATGTGGTTCGATCACCGGAAAAGTGATTTACGTGCACGGTAGAAGGTAAGAGGTGTTCTGGTATTATACGAAGCTCAAAATCAGTTGTACAAAACTCACTCTAGCTCAATGATTGCATATCAATCGCTAACACTCGCGATTATATACTGAAAAAGAAATGCACAAAATCAATGAACACATCCTGGCCATCGAGCTGTAACAACCTCGCAAATCTCAACCGTGAGATCATGCGTTGCAATTCCACGTGAGTCTCGTAGATGACCTGACAAGGATCACGTAGCAACAAAAATCATGTGGAATGGTTTAGAATCAGGTGAGAAATCGAGCGCTCTAGTCTCGTACACCCGCGACCAGTTAATCACAAAAACGGCGTCGTTTTGTCTTGCGCGAAATTTGAATTCTGGCAAAATTACCATTTTGCTTCTACATTGCATTTTGTACATTTCAACAGTTTGATTTTATATTTATGTCCAAAGATGATTTCATGAGTTATACTCCAATAAAATTAAGAAAATAGGTACAAATTTTCTCAACCAGCCTTTTAATTTAATAAAAAGTTGATTTTAATTTAATAAAAAGTTGATTTCTGTTTAGAGACCACGCCTAGAGGAAAAAGAAGTACGAATTTATTTCTTGACCGGAGTTGATGGACTTTTGAATGGAGAGCCCTCCCTCATCTCAATCACCGGACGGTAGATAACGCCTACCCTACTTTCAATATAATAGAAGTATTTAGGGAGAAGAGAATATATATCTATTGTTCTTATTATGAAAAACTCTCAATGTTTTTAATTTTATAAAAAAGTGTAATTTATTTTTTATTTAATTAAAAATTAGGGTTTATACATGTTTTTAATTAGATGGTAGAATATTATTTTAATTGTGTAAAGACTATTATACCCTTGTCTACAACTAACTAGTAATTAAATTTAAGAAATATTTTAAAAAATGAGTAATTTAGTTTACTAATTTACAAGCATCATAAATTAAACTCTAATTAAGGATAACTTTTTATAACCGTTTTTATTATTAGGGGTATTATTAATTTTGTAATTGTAAAAAAAGCACAACTAATTACTTTAATACCCTTATAATAATTACCCACCATGTATAATTATCAAGGGTAATTTTGGAACATTACTCTAATTTATAATTAAAAAAAACTAATATCTTAAATTACATACTAACTTTTAAATCTACCTTTTTATAAAAATCACCTTAAATTTAAATAAATAAATAGGCCGTTTACATTTTTTTTTTATAATTTTACACAACAAAGATATTTAATTATAAATAAATATTAAATGCTACCGTTTTCCAAAAAAAAAATCTTTATAATATACCAGAAATTTCCAAAATTTCCCCTAATAATATATCAGAATTACATCCGTGTGTTTAACAGAGTACACAATTGAAATTAAATTAAAATTAAAATAATTTTAATTAATTTTAATTTGATTTATATTCATTGAACTCTATCAACCAAATCGTTGAAATGTATAGTATGGCTCAAACTATTTACACTCCCGTCATTATTTGAACACCTCCTTTTTTTTTCTTTATGTTGTATAGACTCGTGAAATATAAATATTACCTTTATATATATTTTTATTACCATTATATCTATTTATTCATATCGCAACATATTTTATAACTCTACTATTTTTTTAATAATCTACACATGTTTTATCTTGCAGAACAATAATTAACAAAGAAGAACATTCGTCAAAGATTGAGAAATAAAAATAAAGAAACTTCCTAGGTGCTAACTGATTTCAATAATAACGGATTGCAAAACAATTAATTATGAAATTCATTAACATGAACAGATTTTTTTGGTTGATTTTGAGAAGCAACCTCTGGTACTCGGACCGTCCCCAAAATGTTTCATGGCTAGCACTGAAGATCCGAGCTCAAACTCATTCGTCGAGGCTTGAAAAGCAAAATCTGTCAATTGGTAATGCTTAATTTTTGCAGATTTTTAGAATCGTGATTTGTAGGGTTATTGATTTTTGGTGTAAGACGTCATTGGCTTTGCGTTCGCCTATGTGAATGAACTATAAAGATGATGGGTGGTGCTGGTGGACCGTTAGTAAATGGTTTGTTTTTTGTGTAATATAAGTATTATATAAGGGTTGTGTTAATCATATACTTGTTGAGTGTGAAGGGTGAATTCACGCTGAAAATCGACAAAGACAGGCTCAGCACCCGCCAGGGGGTCTAGCGGGTGCCAGACAAGCTCCAGCGGGCGCCAGAGAAGTTCAGCGGGCGCTGGATACTTTCGGCGGGCGCCGAAAGGGTTTCGGCGGGCGCCAAAACCCGGAAATCGGGTCTGCATGTTTTTGGCTCTTTCGGCGGGCGCGACTTGGCCTCCGGCGGTCGCGGGAAGATTTCGGCGGTCGCCGAAATGGGTTTGGCGGGCGCCAAAAGTACTAAATCCCAGAATCGGGATTTAGCTTGTTCCCTAAGTTTCTCCTCCCCTATATAAACCCTGTGTGCGTGTAAAATAGGGTTAACACCTCCAGAAAGCCTAGAACCAAATTATACCATTACAAAGCCTTGTAATCAAGTTCTATAATTGTTCTAGTGAATTATTGCAGCGGCAAGAAGTGGACGTAGCCCTCGTTAACGGGTGAACCACTATAAATCTCGTGTCTCTTTTATTCCGTATTTTTCGTTCTTGTTTGTTCGTATTGCTTTTCAAGCGGGGACTTCGGACGCGAATTTCCCAACAACTGGTATCAGAGCGCTAGGGTTATAGCGATCGGGGAAAAGCGATGACGGACACCACCACTTCGTTTGGGGTTACGAAATTTGACGGGAATAACTATGGGCACTGGAAGATGCAGATCGAGGACTACCTTTACGGGAAGAAGCTCGGAATTCCTTTGAAGGGTAGACCGGAGAAGATCAAGGATGACGAGGAATGGGAAAGCCTCGACAGGCAGGTGTTGGGATTGATACGTTTGTCCTTGGCTTCAAACGTGTCATTCAACGTGCGCTCAATTACCACAACCAAGGATTTGATGGCTGCCCTATCAAACATGTACGAGCAACCTTCTGCGAACAACAAGGTGTATCTCATGAAGCAGTTGTTCAACCTGAAGATGTCGGACAATGCAAACGCAGCCAACCACATCAACGAGCTGAATTCCATCTTGGATAAATTGAAAGGAGTCGGGGTGAATTTCGATGATGAAATTTACGCCTTGATCCTACTTGCGTCTTTGCCGGATAGTTGGGAGCCCATGCGGGCAGCTGTTAGCAACTCTATGGGGAAGGAGAATCTGCAGTTCTCCGAAGTTAGAGATAAGATCCTAGCCGAGGAAATCCGGAGAAAGGATTTCAAGGGAAAGTCTTCCAGTTCGGCCTTGAGTGTGGAGAACCGGGGGAGAAACTCGGGTAGGAATGCTAACAGGAACAGAGGGAGATCCAAGTCTAGGAGTGAAAGAGATAGCTCGAAGTCCGAGGATAATGAGTGTTGGAATTATGGGAAGACGGGGCACTTCAAGAGGGATTGTCGCTCTCGGGGGAAGAGTGACAACAAGAAGAAGGGAACCGCCAATGCGGTAACACAAGAGGATGACGATGATGGGGACGTCCTTCTCTGTTCGGTCGACTCACCGATCGATTCCTGGGTGCTGGACTCAGGGGCTTCTTTCCATACTACTGCACAGCGAGAGGTAATGCTCAATTACGTCTCGGGTGACTATGGAAAGGTATTTCTTGCAGATGACGAGCCACTCGATGTAGTCGGGATGGGAGATATCAACCTAAAGATGTCAAATGGGCAAACTTTGAAGATTTCCAAGGTCAGACATGTGCCGGGGTTGAAGAGGAACCTGATTTCGGTGGGCCAGCTTGATAGTGATGGTCACCGGGTGTCATTTGGAGATGGGTCGTGGAAGGTTTCAAGGAACGCCATGACCATAGCTCGAGGTCATAAGACGGGCACACTTTACATGACGACGAGCGTGAGGGACTCGGCTGGTGTTGTTGATAACACCAAGAAGACCGAGCTATGGCATTGCAGGCTGGGGCACATGAGTGAGAAAGGGATGAAGATCATGGCAAAGAACGGGCTGCTGCCCGAACTCAAGGCGATTGAGTCTCACGTGTGCGAGAGCTGCATTCTTGGAAAGCAGAAACGAGTGAGTTTTTCCAAAGGTGGAAGGGAGCCCAAGGCGGAGAAGCTGGAACTAGTACACACGGATGTTTGGGGTCCAGCTCCCGTCGCCTCACTCGGAGGATCACTCTATTATGTTACCTTCATCGATGACTCCACAAGGAAGGTATGGGTGTACTTCATGAAAAATAAGAGTGACGTGTTCTCTGTTTTCAGGAAATGGAAAGCCGAGGTTGAGAATGAAACAAATCTCAAGGTGAAGTGTTTGAGGTCCGACAACGGAGGTGAGTACGTTGACGCCAACTTCAAACAATTTTGTGTCGAGAGTGGGATCAAGATGATGAAGACTATTCCGGGGACCCCACAACAGAACGAAATAGCGGAGCGAATGAACAGGACGCTAAATGAGAAGGCCCGGAGTATGCGGTTACATTCGGGGATGCCTAAAATGTTTTGGGCATATGCCATCGACATGGCGGCTCATTTAATCAACAGAGCACCGTCGGTTCCTTTGGAATATCGGATTCCTGAGGAGGTTTGGAGTGGGAAGAAGCTGAATCTGTCCTACTTGAGGGTGTTCGGGTGTCTGGCGTATGTCCATATCGACGAAGCTGCTCGTAGCAAGCTTGATCCTAAATCCAAGAAGTGCTTCTTTCTTGGATATGGCGGCACGGAGTTCGGGTACCGATTTTGGGATGCCGAAAATCATAAGGTGATCCGAAGCAGAAATGTGATCTTCAACGAGGCGGTCTTGTACAAGGGTAAAGACGAGGTTGTTGAAGAGAGCATTGATCCCGTGAGAGACACGGAGGAGATTCCGGTGGAGGTCGTGGAGACTGAGAAGATCGAAGAGGACAACACGAGCAGCGAGGATGAGCAAGATGAGAATGCTCATCCCAACATCGATCCAGTCACACCGAAGCCGTGGAGGTCGACTAGGGTAAGAAGACCTCCCCATAAATTTTCACCTTCCCTTAACTATATCTTGCTGACTGATAGGGGTGAACCGGAGAGCTACACCGAGGCTATACAAGCGAGGGATTCGATCAAGTGGGAGTCTGCCATGAAAGAAGAGATGAGCTCATTGATGTCGAATCAGACTTGGGAACTAGCCAAGGACTCATTGTATTAATTATATTAAGAATAACACGAACAACATTTTATTTATTTTAGGAGAAAACACAACCATACAAGAAGAAGAAGAAGAAGAAGAAGAAGAAGAAAATCGAAAGCAAAACGAGAAAAAGCAAAAGTGCAGACACTCGCTGCTACATAGTTATACTTTTAGGTTGTGCTTTTGTAGACTGTCTTTCCGAAACCAAACTTCTTGTTATGAAAATCAATCTGCAGAAAATGATCTTGCAACAAAATGTTCCCAATGGTCGAGTAACCGGCAGATACGGGCATAAATCCAATGCATTTCATCGACTCAGTAACATGAATAAAATAGCTCTCGCGAGCTGGTTGCAATCTCACTTCACCGGCAAATTCAATCTCCAGCTTCGGAACGACCAAGGACTCATTGTACTTGTTGTTCTTCTTCGTGCTATAACAATACTGGAATGCACCCGTGGTATCGACAACCGAGTCCATGAATCTTGATATGGCTCGATGCAGAGCATGCGTTATTTTCCCATAAGCCCGTTGGTTCAAAAAGGTTAAACTCGTTCCGGTATCAACAACGGTCCCTCCGTGTGGATTCATATTGTCCCAGACGTCCCTTGTAATGTTCATTATCTTTCCATTGACGTATACGCCCGTTACGTTTAAACCGTACAATCTTAGGTCTCCAAATGAAATGGTGTCGAGCGTCGTGTAATTCATGGTGGGGGGCAACAGCCCCTTGGGCAGCAGGGGCGGACCCAGCTAAGGCCCAGCATGGGCCTTGGCCTCCCCTCAATTTTTTATTTTTTCCTTATATATATTTATGCATCTAACAAATTTTAGTACCATTTAGATAATTGGCCCACCCTCGTATTTTTTATTTGTTAGTATTTGTACTATAATATTGTTCTCTCTACTCTATACATATATATATTAGTATTATATATTGAATATTAAACCCCGTGTGAATTTATTTGAGTGGGTTCTGAGAAAATTCCAATAATGTCTTTGTTAATTAAATTAAATAAGAACTATTCTCTTAATATTATATACTATATATTTGTATTTTTTTTTTGTTATTTTATATATATTTTCACAGTAAAATATAATAAAAACATTAATTTTTCATATATATTTTTTACTTTTTTATGCATAATTTTTATTTTTTCACTTTTAATATCAAATAAATAATAGTAATATACATTTTTCAAATGCCCAAAAAGTAAGATTTTTTTTTTAAATTCAGAATTTACAAATTTATTAAAACTAATTAATGATTTAAAAAAATAAAAACATCCATTTTTGTAAAGAAAAATTATAAATATTGTTAAAAAAACAATGACATAAAATTAAAGTAAATATATATTTTAAGAGTGGAAATAAATCAAATTATTTATTTTGACATCATCAAACTTTGTTAAAAGTAAAAAAAAAAAAGGAAGCAAAAATATAGATAAACTTTATTAACTCGATCTTAAAAAAATCACTATTTTTTTTTTGTAATTTACAAAAAAATAGTGCAATTTTTTTTTGTAGTTTACACTTTACATAAGAAATAGTGCAAGCTTTTTTATACTGGAAAATCTTATTTGGCCCCCCCTCAGTCAAGATCCTGGGTCCGCCCCTGTTGGGCAGCGGGCCGAAAACAAAGATGCCGGATAAGTAGAGACGATGGCTGAGGCACATGGAGAACATCTCCCGGCCCAACATCGGAGACGCTTGCGCTGGAAAAGCTAAGTCGGAATTCCCGAGCCCTAATATGCCATGCGTGCCGTTGATCGTTTCTAGGTTTACGCCGGAGGTGCTGCACCCTATCACCATGTTCTTCAGCACAACTGCCTTTGTTTTGTTTGGTTGGGGAAATGTAAAACTCTCGTGTGCGAAAATGCCGCTAGTAGAAAAATCGATATATATATATATATATATATATATATATATATATATATATATATATATATATATATATATATATATATATATATATTCGACCCACAAATATAATTAAATTTCAAGTTGTCCAACTTCTCTAAATTATCCAGTTCAAATTATATATATACCTGTATTAATTAATATATAATAAAACGTATATACCTGTAGGAGGAATAGCCACAAGTACTGGTCCTCCCAACGCAAGTCGGCTTCTCCGGATCACCGCCGACCATAAACGTAAGATTGTTGCAGAGATGAATTTTTTCGCAAAATATGCCCTTAAAAGACGAGGACTTATCAGCATCGAAAAAAGGGCCGGAAGCGATTAATCCTTTTCCGTTGTGACGGCACTTTAACATATTCAAGACACTCGTCATGTCTGGAACCAAGTAAACCGTCTGCGGAGGTGTCCCCACATTAAGCTTCACAACGTATTCATTTATTCCGTAATTGCTGCCTGAAGCTTGTATTGTGGTGGTCGCCGCCTTTTCCATCGTCCGGCGCCTGCTGCTGCATCGTTGCATGTCCCTGCGAACCATTTGACTCAGGCGCTCGGCTCGAGACAGTTGGGCCGAGCCCACATGATCCCTGTGGACCAAGTCGAGCATTATGCCGGTCGATGGGCTCGCATGGCAATTGTCGAAAAGTTTGATCAGTGGCTCACTGAGCAACAAGACCATCATGAACCGGAGGAGGAGAAATAGTACCATTTTTAGTAGAAATTAAATTAATTAAGAAGGAGACAATAATTTGAGGTTTTGAATAAGGAGAGTGCATGTACATATATACTCCATCAGAGACACAAAAATGTCCACAAACTATGTTGATTTTTTTACCAAAGTTTAAGAAAGTAAACATAAATATATATATCTCTCAATTGTACTGAATAATCAGTACCTAAAATGAAATAATTGCTTCTGATGAATAATCAAAATGTGATTTAACTCTCGTGCTTACAAATAATGCGATCCATTGAATAAGCAAAAATATTTCATTTAACTCTCGATTTTTACCATTAGTGCATCCTTTGAATGTGGTCTTTTTGCAAAATTTAAAAATATATTATTTGAATGTAGTACATTTGTAAATATCTTGACTGTAGTTTTTTCAAAAGATGGAATTTTTTTTCCAAGAGATGCGTTTCAAAACAATTACATTCTCTGCATTTAGTTTTTTTTTTGGCAAAAAAAAAAAAAATAGATGGATTTTATGGTCATTGGATTCAGAAGACCATAAACCTATCAATACATTAATTATTTAATCATATTAATATTTCTATAGACTAAGGACTTGTTTTTGTATTTATAGAATGATTTATTTCTTTAACATTTATGTTTTGTATAGTAATATATTTATGTTTAACAATATATAATGTGTATCCTACTACTAAACATATTGAGAATAACAAAAACAATTCCTCAAACTTAGAATGATTTTGAATTTAGTATCATCAAATATTATATTGTATTTGTATTTTTCTAATTTGTTTTTTTTTATCCTCTTATATTTTTTCTAAGTTTTTGTCTCATATATCATTTTTTATCTCTTTGAAAGCTTCTCATTTTTACTCTTCACTATTTTTTTATTTTTTTTAAACTTACAACTATATAAATTCACTACATAACATAAAGTACAATACTCTCTCAGTTTACACCAGAAAGTGTTCTTGCAACAAGATGTTCCCAATTGTCGAGTAACCGACCAGTGCCGGCGTGGGCTTAAATCCAAGGCATTTCGTCGACGACGAATTTTCAACAACATCAATCAAATAGCTCTTCAAAGCTGGTTTTAACGTTACACCTCCGGCAAATTCAATCTCCAGCTTTGGATCAAAAGACTCAATATCGTACGCACTCGAGTCGTAACAAAACTCCAATCCACTCTCCTTGTCGACAGCAACCGGCTTCACGAATCCCGACAATGCTCGATTCAGAGCATCCGTTATCGGCCGGTAAGTCATATTGTTCAAAATGGTCAAACTCGTTCCCGTATCAACAACCGTCCCTCCGCTTTCATTCATGTTGTCCCATGCCTCACTTGGAATATCGTTCAATCTCGTTCCATTAACGTATACGGCATTGATGTTTAAACCGTACAATCCTTCGCCTCCAAATGAAGTAGTGTCGAGCGTCGTGTACTTCATGATGGGCGGCAACATGACCTCCTTTGGCACTGGGCCGAAAACAAAGATGCCAGGAACGGAGAGATTGCTGAGGTGATCGACGAGGCACATGGCGAAATTTCCACCGAGCGACATTGTCGGAGACGCTAGGGCTAGAAACGATAATGGTGAATTCCCGAGCCCTAATATGCCATGCGCGCCCTCGATCGTTTCTAGGTTTTCGCCGGAGGTGCTGCACCCTATCACCATGTTCTTCACCACTACTTTGTTCGGTTGGGTGAACGTGAAACTCTCGTATGCGAAAATGCCGCTCGTAGACGATCCACCCACGTACCTACATATATATATATATATATATATATATATCTCGATCATAGTTTACGTAAACAACGTATATAAATAGAATTAATTAAGATCACTACGATTTACTTACGTACATACCCGAAATTGGAATACGCACAAGTCGTCCCAACGCAGGTCGGATTCTTCGGATCACCGCCGACCATATATGTAAGATTGTTACGGCAAAGAGATGTTTCACAAGGTATGCCCGTGAAAGAAGTGGAGTTATCAGCATCGAAAAAAGAGCCCGAATGGAATATTCCTGTTCCGTTGAGACGGCACTTGAACATATTCATGTCGCTTCCCGTGTCTGGAATCAAGTCAACCTTCTGCGGAGGTGTCCCTACATTAAGCCTCACGAGATATTCATTCATCCCGTAATCATGGCCTGCTGATATTGTGGTGCATGGTCGCAGAGTCGACTTCTTCCAGTTTCCGCCTACTGCTGCTGCATCGTTGCATGTCCCTGCGAACCATTTGGCTCAGGCGCTCGGCTCGAGACAGTTGGGCCGAGGCTACATTAATGTCCCTGTGGACCAAGTCGAGCATTATGCCGGTCGATGGGCTCGCATGGCAATTGTCGAAAAGTTTGATCAGTGGGTTCGCCAAAATGGTGAGCAGGAAGACGACCATGAACCGGATGCGAAATACCATTTTATTTTTTATTTTTTTTGGAATTAAACAAAAGCTATCTAGAGGATCGATATGTGTTTTTGCTTCTTCAAAGTATTAATTAGTAGTAATGTACTGTATAACTTAAAAAGAATAGAGAATGATTTGTGATTATGAACAAGGAGAGTGCATACATTTATATATACACACTGACATAGTGACATCTTTCAGTTTTTTTTTAATTATTATTATTATTAATTATATAAATACGCCTAAAACTCAAATTCAACACGAGAGAAGAATTATTACATTTGACCATTCTACCCAAGGGATTAATACTCATTTCTGTACGTCATTCTCCCCGTCATCCTAATATATAGTAATACGATTTCAGTTACGTACTTAATTGGGACAAACTTTTTTATATTAATTTTAATTTTAAAGTTTGTCCGAAATTAAATGGAGATTTGAATAATATTAAAGATTTCATAATTTCATCTTAACTTTTTATACGTTGATTTCTTTGGATTATGTTAAAAAATGATTTCATGAGTTATACTCCAATAAAATAGGTACAAATTTTCGGATTTGGGGGAGGTCCGTGCAAATAAAACTGCATATTAAGCAGTGTACTTTTATAACCATCCGATCCAATTTTTTTAATTTAAGGGCTCTGCATCTGCCCATTATTACTGCCCGTGCTTTTCTACAAACTCAGTTGATTAAAAGTTAAAACACAAATATTTAATATTTATTTATTTATTTTTTGCACAATTGAATATGATAATTATTTTATTTAAAATTTTAGTCCAACAAATAAAATAAATAAATTATTAATATTTTTTTATCACAAACTTTTAACAGGATTTTAAATTTTTTGATTAAAAGTTAAAACACAAATATTTAATATTTATATATTTATTTTTTACACAATTGAATATGATAATTATTTTATTTAAAAAAATTTCCAAGAAATAAAATAAATAAATTATTAATAATTTTTTATCACAATCTTTTCACAGGATTTTAATTTTTGTTTAAATAAAGTATATATTTATAAAATTTATCACAATTTATTATAACATGTAACTGTGAATTAATAATTTTTAAATAAGTTAATCTTTTAATTATGTAATAAACCGTTTATTTTTGTTCACCTATAATTAATTTAGTATTTTTTTCAAAGTACAATATTAATTTATGACCTGTTTTTATAAAAATATTATTTTATAAAATAAATTTAATTGTAAAATTATTTTTTACGGTATATGCTAAAATCATAACACAAATCTAAATATAATTTTTATTTTATGTCATAAATACATTATTCAAGAGATATTCACAATAAGTTATTTTTGCTATTTTTTACTCCGTATTATATTAAATACTAGTATGAAATAAAAATATGATAAAATTGCATATTATTATTTATTTTATAGATAAAACTAAAATAGTTTTGAAATACTAACTTTTTATTTTATAAAATACAACTGTAAAACATTTTTATTGTAAGAAAATAAAATAAAATGATAACTTTGACATAAATTAAGATAAATAATATAAATTAATAGTAGGGACAGTTATTGGGCAAGACAAAACACAATCATTCATTTTTTCAATCCAATGGTTAAAAACCGCACTGCTTAATATGCAGTTTTATGGGCACCGGACCTCCCCTAAATCCTAAATTTTCTCACCGGCCTTTTAATTTAATTAAAAGTTGATTTCTGTTCAAAGAACATGCGGAAAAAGAAGTACGACTTCATTTCCTTGACTGGAGTGATCTGACTTTAATTTGAATCGAGAGCCCTCACAGCTCAATCCCCGGAGGTTAGATAAATAGGAGAGAAAACTTTTGTTGGTCCCTTAAAAGTGGTCAAGTCTCGATTTGGTCTATTAAAAGAGGTCGGTTTTAATTTAGTCCCTTAAATCACAAATATGTGGTCGATTTAGTCCAATTTGATCGAAAAATTCAAAATTTCGCCTGAAAAAGACACGTAGATTTCTTTCCGGTAAAATTTGTTGACCAAGTGCCACGTGGATCTGCCACGTAAGAATTACCTTGACCGATTTGGTCCATTAAAAATCGTTAGTTTCAGTTTAGTCCCTTAAATCACAAAAATGTAGTTAATTTAATCCAATTTAAATTTTCACTAAAAAAATATTGTATAATAAATGATTTAATCAGTTTTGTTTTTAAAAGATATTGTTTAACCAAGTAGAACACTTACTTACAAACGAGACCATATTGTCATTATATTTTATTAATTTTAGTTACATATAAATATAATTTTTAAAAAATAACATTTTGAATTTAAAAATAAATTTTTTATTAAGTACTCGTATTGTAGTAATTATTATTCAGGGTTATTGAAAATTTTATTTATTTAGAACTTATATTCTATTATAAAACACATTTTCCAATTAAGTGTTTTATTGTTTTTATTATTAATTATATATATATATATATATATTAATAAATTGAAATCAATTATTAATAATTAATAAAATTTACTTATAAATTAATAAAATTATAATTAATAAGAAACTAGTTATTATTAAAGAACCAATAATTATAATTATTAATTATTAATAATTAATTTAAATTTATTAATAAAAATTAAAAATAATAAAATATTTAATGGAAAAGAGTGTTTTATGTGTTATAAGTTCTAAATACGCAAAATTTTTAATGAATTTTAACAATAATTAATCTTGTTTGAGAAAAAAGAACAAGTTCGATTTTCCTTGTATAAAATAGAGTTAGAATCACAAATGGTCCCATTGAAAAAAGTCATTCTCACAAAAGCCCCATAAGTCAGCACTTTCCAACTGTTCGTCCTTTTTGACACTGTTCCGGCAGGAATCGCACGTGAAAGTCACGTGACTGCTGACGTGGCGCCGGAATGCTGACTTGGATTGACGAGGTTTCTGCTGGAACAGTGAGATTTCTGCCGGAACAGTGTAAAAAATGATGAACAGTTGGAAAGTGCTGACTTATGGGGCTTTTGTGAGAATGACTTTTTCCAATGGGACCATTTGTGATTCTAACTCTATAAAATATCATTTTCACAATGAAAAATTAAATTTTAGGATCAAATTGGACAAAATTGACTACATTTTCTGATTTAAGGGACTAAACTGAAACGAACTTTTTTTAGTGGACCAAATCGGCCAATGTGATGCTTACGTTGGCGAATCCACGTGGCGCATTGTCAGCAAATTTCACCGGAAAGAAGTTTACGTGTCTTTTTTCGACAAAATTTTGAATTTTCCGATCAAATTGGACTAAATTGACTACTACATTTTTATGATTTAAGGGACTAAATTGAAACTGACTCCTTTTAGTGTACCAAATCGAGACTTGACCAATTTTAAAGGACCAACAAAATTATTGTCTCGATAAATAGTACTATTTCGATGATTGCTTTGTAATTTACAAAAGAAGTGTGCAAACTCTTTAGATTTGGAGAGAGTAATACCTTACTTTCATTCACTGTATGTACGTGTTTACTCTAGACCATACTAGAATTACACTTTTAACTCAAAAAATTAAATTAAAATAATTAAAATTTAATCCATATTCTTGGAACCCTATGCACGAAGTCGTTGAATTTGTATAAGAATTGTAAAAATTAATACTTTATCATTATTATATACAATTAATTTATAAACATTTATTTAAAAAAAATCTCACGTCGTTTCTTATTACATATAAGCAAACTATACGAAAAACTGGTCAACATTGATTTTTTTTTCCGTCAAATAAATATGATAAACAATATATAAAAATTTTATTTTAGTTATTTTTTTATAATTTTTGATATAAAAGAAATAGGATTTGCCTCAGGAGAAATAATTTTACTGATACATAATTATATAGTACATGGAATCCGTAAACTAAGGGAATGAGAATAATCAGTAAACAAAAGATATATACAAATCACGTAATATCGATAACACCCCCCCGCAAGCGAAACGTAGGACAATGACGAACGCGAAGCTTGGTACGAAACATCTCGAACAATGGACGAGACAAGCTCTTTGTGAAGATATCTGCAAGTTGTAGATTTGACGGGACAAAACGAGTTGAAAGACGACCAGATTCAACAAGTTCTCGGACAAAATGACAATCAATATCAATGTGTTTCGCACGTTTATGTGAGATTGGATTCTGAGTGAGGAAAAGTGCACTGCGGTTGTCGCTTAGGAGAATGGGTGGCTGCGACGGAAGAGCAGAAAGCTCACGAAGGAGATTTGAAACCCATACAAGTTCGGCGGACGTGTTTGCTAAAGCACGGTACTCAGATTCGCAACTAGACCGGGAGACCGTCGGTTGTTTCTTGGCACTCCAGGAGACAAGGTTCGGACCTAAAAAGATAGCGTAGCCATAAGTAGAACGACGAGTGTCGAGGCATCGGGCCCAATCAGCATCGGAGTAACCAAGAAGTGAGGAAGGACCTGGAGAGAACGAAAGTCCGTAGCCAAGAGTACCTTTCACATAACGGAGAATTCGTTTAACGGCCTGGAAATGCTCAAGAGTAGGTTGTTGTTGAAACTGACTCACCGTGCTAACGGAATATGATAAGTCGGGGCGAGTGATGGTTAAGTATTGTAAGGCGCCGACCAAGGAGCGATAAAGAGTGGGATAGGAAAAAGGGGTACCTGCAGAGGTGAACGATGCCCCGGGTGCAAGAGGAGTGACGACGGGCTTGGAGTCCAAAAGATCGGCGCGTACTAGGATATCACGAGCATACTTGGACTGGCATAAGAATAAACCAGATGAAGGATATGAGACTTCCAATCCAAGAAAATATCCAAGACGACCAAGGTCCTTTAATGCAAATTCCGTGCTTAAGCTTTTCATTAGAGTGCGGACTGAGGCGGTGTCATTACCGGTGATAATAATGTCGTCCACATAGACGAGTAGATAAATGAGAAGCTTTTGACGACGCAAAATAAAAAGAGAGGTATCAGCTGTGCTGCAGACGAAACCAAGTCGAAGGAGAAAAGCACGTAGTCGCTGATACCAGGCGAGGGGTGCTTGACGAAGCCCATGTAATGCCTTGCGAAGGCGACACACATGATGAGGATATAAAGGGTCTATATAGCCAGGTGGTTGTTCCATGTAAACGGATTTTTCAAGGACGCCGTTAAGAAACGCGTTTTTGACATCAAGTTGATGTAACGACCATGAGTTCATGACAGCGAGAGAGAGGATGATACGAACAGTGGAAGCTTTAACTACCGGACTAAAAGTATGCGTAAAATCAAAACCAGGAATTTGGCTGAAACCCTGTGCGACAAGACGAGCCTTGAAGCGATCAACGGAGCCGTCGACAAGAAATTTAGTACGGTAGACCCATTTAGAACCAACAATATTTGTATGAGGGGGTCGAGGGACGAGTTCCCAGGTTTGGTTTTGGCGAAGGGCTGTCATTTCTTCGTCCATAGCTTGAACCCATGCGGGGTGCTTAAGAGCGGTTTTAATTCCTTTTGGTTCAGAAGCTGTTGTAAGTGCACTATATAGGCAGCTCGACTGAAGAAGTGCAACATCGGCAGGATATCGAGGTTTGAAAATACCCGATTGAGCACGAGTGCGCATATGATGAGAGCGCACAAGAGGTGGCGAGTTGTTGACTTGATTAGCTAATGGAGTAGGCTGGAGTGGAGATGGGTTCACAGGTTGTGGCAATTCATGCGGTGGTACAAGCGGCGTTGGCTGATAGTCAATAACCGGTAAAATGAGATGTGGTGGCGGCGAAGATTGGGCAGCAGGAGAAGTTAGTGATGGAGAAGTCGTCGCGGGAGTGGACATGTCACATGCGTCAAGAAATTCAGAGAGTACGAGAGACGATGACGAGCGAGAGTGACTGGTAGTAGCAAACGGAAAATACGTTTCATCAAATCGAGCATGCCGAGTAATATAAGTGCGACGAGTTGAAGTATCCAGGCAACGAAAACCTTTATGATGGGTGCTATAACCCATGAACACACATGGTAGGCTGCGGGGGTCGAATTTTGTTTTTGTATAATCACGCAGACATGGGTACACTCGGCAGCCAAACGTATGAAAAGAGTCGTAGGCGGGTGAGCGTCCAAAAATCATATCAAACGGAGATTTGTTGTCGAGAACAGGAATAGGCAGCCGATTAATGATGTAAACGGCTGTGCTGAAGGCATCGACCCAATATGATAAGGGAACCGACGAGTGAAAAAGCAACGCGAGACCCATTTCGGTAATGTGGCGATGCTTCCGTTCGGCTCTACCGTTCTGAGCTGGGGTGTGAGGACAGGATATGAGATGGTGAATGCCCGAGGATGCAAAGTGTGACCGTAGACGATGATTCGTAAACTCTGTACCTCCGTCACTTTGAAATTGTTTGATTTTTCGAGAAAATTGATTTTCGACGAACTGCTGGAAAGTAAGGAAAATATCCACAAAATCTGACTTCATAGATAAAGGATAAAACCAGCAAAACCGAGAAAAATCATCAATAAAAATCACGTAATATCGAAAACCAGTGTTTGCCGTTACGGGCGCCGGTCCCCATAAATCACAATGAATTAAATCCAACATACCAGAAGCACGTTTAACATTTGCGACAAAAGGCAAACGAGTACTCTTGGATAATTGACATGTCCGACAAATAGCAGGCAAAGGTAATAAAGAAGTAACTGATAGCACACCATGTTTATTTAGTAAAGAAATTGTAGAGGGGGCAACATGCCCTAATCTACTGTGCCAAATTTCAAAAGAGGCAGGAGAGCTTCTAAATCCATGAACAGTGGCAAAAGCAAGAGCTGGAGAGTCCAACAAATAGAGACCTCTATCAAGAGTTCCTGTGGCGAGGATTTGGCCTGTGTGTCGGTTCTGAATAGAGAAACAAGAGTTATGAAAAATAACTGAAACCGGATTATCTCGAGTTAACTGACTAACCGATAATAAATTTTTAGTTAAGCCAGGTACGACATAAACATTTCGTAAAGTAAGATTACGAGACAGAGTAAGTGAGCCAGTATGAGAGATAGATAAATTCGCACCATTGCCGACTGTGACATGATCGGTGCCGGAATAGGGAGACGTGTGATCGAGGGACGATTGGTCTGCAGTCATATGAGCCGAAGCGCCGTGTCTAAGTACCAATCTGATGAGGTTGTAGGAGAAACAGTACACCCAGCAGAAAAAGCTTCAGCAAGGTGCGCGGTGTTAGCCGGACGACATGAGCGATCATAAGTGCGATCGAATCGCTTGGGACAGTCGAAGCCGTCATGATCCGTCTTGCGGCAAAAGAAACACCGCGGGGTGAAGTTGTGTCGTCCGCGACTTCCACCAGAACCATCAGCGGGGTTATTGGAGTGGCCACCACGACCTCGGGTAGGGTTAGAGCTACGACCGCGATTTCCACCGAAACCTCGACCGCGTCCGCGGGTTTCAACGGAGAAGGCTGCCTGTGAAGCAATCTGCAAGGTGTTAGTATGATTAATAGACTTCTGAAAAAGTTCATGAGATTGAGCCCGTGCAAACAAAGTAGTAAAATCAGGTAATGGGTCTTGCGCCATTTGTGCCGCGGTAAAGCCGGCAAATTCAGGACCGAGGCCGTGAAGGAACCAGTGAGATTGGTCGGAAGAGTCGATCGGTCGACCAATGGCTGCGAGTTGGTCGGAGAGCGCTTTGAAGTGGCGTGCATAATCGGCAACGGATTTATCACCACGTTTAGTAGATAACAAATCATCCTTGAGGCTGAGTTCACGAGCCTTGGAGTTATGACTGTATGCCCGAGAAAGTGCGTCCCATACTTTAGAAGTTTTGCAACCAATAACAACGACCATCGATTCCTCCGTGAGTGTGGAGACGAGGAAAAGCTTGATAGTTTGATCACGTTGCTGCCAAGTGATAAAATCTGGGTTGGAGGTGGTGTTGTCGGTTGCGGTACGTGCTGGAGCAGGAGAGGACCCGTCAAGTAGCGGCATGAATTGTTGACTGGTGAGCAAGGGCTCGATTTGAGCATGCCAAAGAAGATTATTCGATGAAGTGAGTTTGATGTTTACCATGTGAACCATGGTCGAGAGAGGAAGTGTGGGGACCACGGGTGCAGCCATGGAGGACGACGAGAAGGAGGGAAAAAAAATAGGGTTTCAAGCCAATATTATTAGGCTGATACCATGATATAAAAGAAATAGGATTTGCCTCAGGAGAAATAATTTTACTGATACACAATTATATAGTACATGGAATCCGTAAATTAAGGGAATGAGAATAATCAGTAAACACAAGATATATACAAATCACGTAATATCGCTAACAATTTTTGTATAGTATTTATCATATGTATTGGACGTAAAAAAAATGTCAACGTTGACCACATATGCTTATAGCTCGTTGACCACATATGCTTATAGCTCTAGGATAAAAACTTTTACTATTAAGAAAACACAAAACAAACAACATTTTATTTATACTATGAGAAAACAAAACCATACACGAAGACGAGGACGAGGACGACAACGAAGAAGAAGAGATACGAAAGCAAAACGAGAAAAAAGGATAGATATATAGTACGCGCGCGTTTTTCTTAGGTGTTAATTGCTGTTGCAGACTTTCGTCTTTCCGAAACCAAACTTGTTGTTTTGAACATCAAACACCAGAAAATGATGTTGCAACAAGATGTTCCCAATCGTCGAGTAACCGACCAGTGCGGGCATAAATCCAAGACATTTCATGGACGCATTAACATCAATCAAATAGCTCTCGCTAGCTGGTTGCAATCTCACTCCACCGGCAAATCCAATCTCCAGCTTCGGAACCAAGGACTCATTGTACTTCTTCTTCTTCTTCTTCTTCGTGCTATAACAATACTGGAATACACCCGTTTCATCTACAACCGAGTCCATGAATCTTGATATGGCTCGATGCAGAGCATGCGTTATTTTCCCATAAGCCCGTTGGTTCAAAAAGGTTAAACTCGTTCCGGTATCAACAATGGTTCCTCCATTCAGATCCATGTTGTCCCAGACGTCCCTTGTAATGTTCATTCTCTTTCCATTGATGTATACGCCCTTGACGTTTAAACCGTACAATCTTAGGTCTCCAAATGAAATGGTGTCGAGCGTCGTGTAATTCATGGTGGACGCCGGCAACACCTCCTTGGGCACTGACCCGAAAACAAAGATGCCGGAAATGGAGAGATTGCTCAGGTGATCGACCAGGCACATAGCGAACATCTCCCGGCCCAACATTGGAGATGCTTGAGCTGGAAAAGCTAAGTCGGAATTCCCGAGCCCTAATATGCCATGCGTGCCGTTGATGGTTTCTAGGTTTTCGCCGGAGGTGCTGCACCCTATCACCATGTTCTTCAACACTACTGCCTTTGCTTTGTTTGGTTGGGGAAATGTAAAACTCTCGTGTGCGAGAATGCCGCTCGTAGACAAATTGCTAACGTACCTAGATATATATCAAAACAAATATTAATTGTCATTATAATATTAATGTGTCGAATATATATAAACGACATGATATACGTTAAACATACCCGTAGGAATAGGCACAAGTGGTCCCAACGCAAGTCGGCTTTCCCGGATAGTCGCCGGCCATAAACGTAAGATTGTTGCAAAGCAATTTTTTTTGACAAATTATGGCCTTAAAAGAGTTGGACTTATCAGCATTAAAAAAAGGACCCTTAGAGAATCCTGTTCTGTTGTGACGGCACTTGAACATATTCAAGACACTCCCCGTGTCTGGAATCATGTAAACCTTCTGCGGAGGTGTCCCGACATGAAGTTTCACGATGTATTCGCTTATCCCGTAATCACTGCCGGATAGTATTGTGGTCAACGCGTGGTCTTCTTCTTCCATCGTACGGCGCCTCCCATTAATGTTGTTCCGCCGCCTGCTGCATCGTTGCATGTCCCTGCGAACCATTTGTCTCAGGCGCTCGGCTCGAGACAGTTGGGCCGAGGCTACGTGATCCCTGTGGACCAAGTCGAGGGTTATGCCCGCGTGGCAAACAATGGTGAGCAACAAGACGACCATGAACCGGATCAGAAAGACCATTTTTTGGAATTGAACAAAAGCTAGAGCCTAGAGGATCGATGGATACGTTTGTATGCTTCTTCAAAGAATTAATTAATGTATAACTTAAAAAGAAGAGAGAATATTGATTTGTGGTTTTGAACAAGGAGAGTGCATACATTTATATACACACATACTGTATTTGAGTTTTTTTTTTTATTTTTTATTATTATATAAACACGCCATATCATAAATACACGATTTAATTAACTTATCCCATGAAAGTAAGAATATTACTCGCTGGGTGATGAAATCGTAATACTCTTTCTGTCATTCTCTCCGTCATCGTGTATTGGTACTAGGATTTCAGTTGTATACTCCAATAATCAAATAAAATTGGGAAAAACCTTTTTATATTAATTTTAATTTTGAAGTTTGTCCGAAATTAACGAGAGATTTGAAGATTATTAAAGATTTCATAATTTCATCTTAACTTTTTATAAGTTGATTTCTTATTATTTATGTTCAAAGATGATACAGTACGGTCGTCTGATCAAATTATAATACTATTTACGTCATTCTCTTCGTCATAATACGATTTCAATTCAGATATATGTGGGTGATTTAAGTGAAATCGATGTCTATTTAATGTAATTGGAATCATTTAAGACTTCAATTAAATCTAGTCAATATAATATAACTTTGGAGAAGTTTGAATTACACGGTTATATAAAATTAATATGATTTAAGTAATTGAATAAGCATTTCAAGTGTGATCTTGTAGTTGAAGATGATATTATATATATAATTGATGCAAATTCGAAATTGCATGTTTTTCCATGAAAAACATGTATAGGTGTCAAAGTGAAAGGGTATCTTACAAAGGTATCTATACATGAATAATATAGGTGTCGAATGAAAATGTACATTTTTCAAAAAGTACCTATTCATTTGAAGGGTGCTTAAATCCAAATGAAATGGTGTCTAATACCTATATAAAGAAGTAAGATTCATTTGATGAATAAACTTGAATACACTTGAGATTACATACAAAAATAAGAAGTTTTGAAGCAACAAATAAAGCGGAATATTACATAAGTTACTCGTGTTCTAAGCCTAATACTCGAGTGTTGATATTGTCTTATCCTGCGAGGGATTTCGTGATACCCAAGCTTATGGGCTCGAAATACTTTTTAAAAAAAGCGTTCACTCGATTCAATATTTATCAAAGCCTCTACATCTTTCAATTTACACCCTAAATATACAACAATATACACCTAATACAACAGAAAGGACAAATTAATTTTTTATGTTAATTATTTAAATTTTGTCCAAAATTAAAGAGATTAATTTGAAGGATGTTAAACATTTCATAAGAAATTCTGAGCGGGTTTTTTTTACCATGAATTCGTCGCAGTTGATCATCTTTCTGGCCACGTAAGCATGCCACATATTTTAACGTTATTTTTTGACTTAGTTAGAAAGTAAAATATTTGTGAGTAAAATTAAAAAAATAAGTGAATAAATTATGAGTGAAATTGTATTTCATTCTCAACTATTTATGCACACTTTACTTTTTTAGACGCCGCAACAAATCATGCACACCCTTCAAAAAAAAATCACTACTACAAAAATAGGCTTTTACATTAGTTAAAAAGTATGCATTTACATCGGTTCTGTAACCGTCATTATAGGCTCCGACATGAATACGCAATGCTCGTTACATCGGTTCACGAACCGATGTCGGGGCCATGTATACACATCGGTTCTGCAACCGATGTCTAGGACATGTATGCACATCGGTTGCGCAACCGATGTCGCGTGCGCGTATGCACATCGGCTATGGAACCGATGTGCATGCCATGAAAGAACATCGGGTCCTAGCAACCGATGTACACGATATGGATCACTGCTAACACCGGTTTCTCATAGAATCGATGTAAATGACAATAAATTTACATCAGTTAAATTGAACCGATGTGAATATTTTCACTTATTTAAAATATAATTTAAATAGCTAATAAATTATCCACCTAAATCATCAAAATTGCATCATGAATTTCAAAATAATATTAATTACTTCCAAGTCAACACTCCATAAACATAAGTTAAAATCTCCAAGTCAACACTCCCATAACACAAATTAAAACTTATAAGACAAAATGCAAAACCTCCAAGACAACACTCACGTAAACCTTCAAGAGAATAAACTTATCACTAATCATCTAATGTTGCATTCTTATTTTCTAAAAAATAACTTGCCCATCGAGCTCAAATTTCGTCAATGTCATTTTGATCAAGCGGACTAATATCATTAAATACCTGCAACAATAATGCACATGAACATATTATAATAACAATAACTAGCAGATTTATGATTAGTTAAAAACCACCAAATTAGTATATCACCTTATTCCAATTTTCTTGAATACTCGCTTGAACTATTGTCCTCATCCAATGCATGACGTCGTATACACTCTCCCAACTTCCTTTTTGTTTATTGCACTAATATATTACATAAATACAAAAGAAGTTAGGAAGAATTAGAGCAGAGGTGAAAAAGAAAGACTTAGGAATAATCCTCATTCAATAATAGGCAAGAGACTTAATTTATTTAGCAAAATCTAATATTTATCAATTAAAAATCTATTGTTTTATCTACTTATTTTAGGCGTTATCCAAGAAATTGAATGATTTGATTTACTCGTGAGCTTGCCTTCTAAAAGGTTGAGAGACACAACACTTTGAAGTAGCCATTTTTGTGACATGAAAAAAATACAAATTAAATCAGTGATTCACAAATGAAATTAATTAATTAAATATTAAAAGTGAAACTCAACTTTGCGCGCACCGTAAGATTGATGTCAACAGGAAGCTTACGATTTTGTGGACAAAACCACGCTGCAACTCTATCTTTGAGAACAATCACCAAGAGTTGCCAACGAGATCTATAGTTAAATTATGAAATTTTCGTTAGTATTTTTTCAAAAATTATATAAGTACAATTGTTATTAGGTTGTGCTTACGCATGGTGATAAGCTCCTAAATAAATCTTTTTCTTTGAATCTTTGATATGCTTCAACATATACTTGAATATTGTCTCTTCTTTCTTAATGAGTAAATATATGAACCCTCATGTAAATGTACCTAACCTAAGTAAAAATTAATAGGAGTAATAAATAAATCAGTCCGCACGCTTGGACCCGACCTGCCTCGAGCTCTATCCCAACTGGTGGCTCATCCGGCCCACCTACACACTAATACACATATAGGTGATTGGAGGTTTGATTTGTAGAAACTGGAGACTTAGGTACGGCCTCACATGCATATAGGCGCACTGCACACCGAGACTAGACGGCCTCACATATAGTCATCTTAAAACAATCGATCGGTAACATGTAGTACGATTTCAGTTATGCTCCGTTAAAAGAAAATTGGGACAACTTATTCAGTTATTTGTATGAATTTCAAAGTTAATTTGTCCGAAATTAAAGGGAGAACTGAAGATTATTAAAGATTTCATAATTTCATCTTAACTTTTTATAAGTTGATTTCTTATTAATATTTATGTTCAAAAAGATGATTTCATGATGAGTTATACTCCAATAAAATTAGGAAAATAGGTACAAATTTTCTCAACCAGCCTTTTAATTTAATTAAAAGTTGATTTCTGTTTAGAGACCACGCATTGAGGAAAAAGAAGTACGACTTCATTTCCTTGACTGGAGTGGACGACTTTAATTTGAATGGAGAGCCCTCAGCCCAATCCCCGGTAGATAAATACTCTACTTTCACAGACTTAGAGCATTCCCAATGGAAAGTCCCACTTTCTCAAATTTTGTCATCAAATTTGCAACAAACATTAAATTATCTCCAATCATAAAACTCAAATTTTAACTCAAAAAAAATATTCTTTAGGAATATTCCCAATTTTATCATTTTATTTAAATTACATTTGTATATAATCAAATTTCTAACTGTTACAATTAGAAATTTAAAATTAAATAAATTAAAATTTCATGTTTTTTTAATAAAAAAAATATATAAATTACAAAAAAATACGAAAATTCAATAATTTGCATTTGTCTTAATTAAATTTAAATTTTATTTTCTTTAAAATAATAATAAATATAAAATCGTGTATTAAAAAAATATCATATTACTTTTAAATTAACAACTTTAAAATGAAAATAAAAATAAAACAAATATATAATAACTAACATTAAAAAAAATAAAAAAAAAAAAAAATGTTTTGCCACATGAACCGTGGATAGGCAAATTTGTCAGCCACTGTTCACAAACTCTATTTTGCCACCGGTATAGAGCCCCCATTGGGGCTGCTACAGTAGAGGTGAGGAGGCAAAATTTGCCATTGCCTCCTCATTGGGAGTGCTCTTATATACAAAAATCTTTTGTAACTATGGAATAAAAAGAGTATTAATATTACTCTTTCCTTCTTACAATACATGATACACTTTTTTGGGCAGAGATTAAAAAAAATACTCCCTCGGTTCAAAGACAGTTGTCATACTTTCCTTTTTAGGGTGTCCAACAATAGTTGACACACCCCAAAAAAGAAAATAATTATTCTAACTTTTTCATTTTAATATACAATTTTATTCTATTTTACCTCACTTACTTTTTAAACTTTACTCACACCAACTTTACTTTTCACTTTTAAAATATATTTTAATCTTTACTTTTCAATTAAAAAATAAAAAAATAACAATTTTCTTAAACTCCGTGTTCAGAAAAGTATGACATCTATTAATGGCCGGAGGGAGTATTGTTTTTTCACTTTTGACCAAAAAGTAAAGAAAAACAAATGTATTTTAATTTTAAATTAAAAAATAAAGTAGTTGTGAGTAGAGTTTATAAAATAAAAAGTATGTAGATAAAGTAAGGTAAAATTGTATTTTAATAAAGTGAAAAAATAGAAATGCTTATTTTCTTTTTTGAAGTGTATCAATTATTATTGAACACTCAAAAAAATAAAGTATTGCATATATTTTGAAAGAGACCGAGTATATCATAGTGCACATGTGTTTATATTAGACCATATTAGAATTACTCACAAAAAAAAAATTAAAATTAAATTAAAATAATTTTAATTTTAATTAATTTCATATTCTTTGAACCCCTTTGCACGAAGTCGCTGCATATATCTTTAATTTGTACAAGAATTGTAAAAACTAGTCTCAACACCCGTGTGATGCACATAAGAATTTAAGCTAACATTGTTATTATGTCAAAATTTAATATATTAAAAAAATTAATGCATGATGTTTATACTCCATCATTTTGATGTTGAAGTTTATGAAATAAACTATTAGTTAGCGTTGTATTGTTTCAAGTATTATTGTTTTTTAAGCTTTTTTTATTTCACTTAAAGGATATTATTTCAATTCTAAACAATTAAATTTAAATTGTTGTTTGAACACAAATAATGATAAGAGCTAATTCATCGTTATAAATTTTGAAATACTTCTTTGTACAGTACATGTTTTGTTCTATTGGTAAGCTTTTCACTTTTCTCACATAGTAAAAGTTTTAACTCGGCTCGACACTCGTGCGATGCATGAAAGGAGTCCTAGAAATATATCACACCATGGAAGGAGTCCTAGAAACGCGTGATATATTTCTACCAATATATTTCTACCAATGTAAACTAGAGACCACGCAAGCATTGAGGAAAAAGGAGAAAAGCAATCAATACGTACGACTTCATTAATTTCTTCACCGGAGTGATATATATCCTCAATCCCCGGCTGGTAGAAAACGAACGATACCTTACTATGTGTCTTTAGTTTTACCACTACATATGTTAGCTATAGCTAGGGGATGGAACTACTTGCTTTTTTGGTTTGGACTGAACTGAAGCGAACTGAAATGAACTAAATTGATTTTTTTATAAACTGAAATGAACTAAATTGATTTTTTTTATAAAACTGAAATGAACTAAATTGATTTTTTATAAAAATAATGATATTTTTTTATAAATTATTTAAAAATATTAATAATATTGTGTCAGTTCAAATTATTTTTTATTTATTTTATTTTAATTTATTTTGAAACGAAATTAGTGGAGATGAACTGAACTGAAGTGGTTTGAATTGAACTGAAATTAATTCCAAAAGCAAATGCATGTAGAATTTTCATTCGAATCATTGCCCACAGCAAGACTCATATAAACCGTTTGATACTAATTAAGAAACCGAAAGATGAAAGTCAAAGCCATATAGATATAGCTGCAGGAAATGAACATACACGTACGTACGTATAATTAGTAAACACAGTCCGACTTTGCAAATTTCAACTTGCCCTTTTTGATATCAAACTCCCACAGAATATTCTCCTGCCACAGGTTCCCGATCGTGGATTGGGCATCCGGATCCTTCCCCGCGTCCACAATTCCCAGGCACGTCAGTTTGTCAGAGACACGCAACAAATAGCTTCTCGCCGGAACCCTCAGTTTCGCCCCACCTTCCAAACCGACCTCCATCGCCACCGCCGATTTCCTTTTCACCGATTTCGACTCGTAACAATACTCGAATGGAGAGTCGTCCGACACCTTCACCCTCGTCGCATCTTCCAGCGGTTTCCTCAGGGCATCCATTACATGCACGTACGTAAGCCGAGTTCACTAGATACGTCAGAGTCATCCCCGAATCGAGAACGGTCCCACCCCCGCCCGACTCACCGAAGCGCCAGGTGGCAGCCGGGATCTTCAACGGGGGGCCCGCAGCTTTGGTGCAGTTATCGCATTCGGGTGCGATCGAGAGACTTGGGGTATCCTTGGGGTCGGCCGAAGAATAGCTTGCTGGATTTGTTCCTGTGGCTGAAGATCGAAACCAGGCAAAACGAAAAGGTTTGTCCGAATAGCTTAGAGGGAGAAGGGGGAGTTGCTCAGACCCATCACCCCGCTCGCACCTGAGATCTGGTGATCTAGGCTCGGGCTGCTCAAGTTCGTGCAACCGATCAGCGTTTGTTTTAGCGACATCGTCTGTTTTCCGTTGGTACTGAGGTCGAATGTAACGCTCTCGTTCGCGAAAATTCCGTACGTCATAGCCTCTGACCCATGGTAACTACTCTATGTATATAGAGAGAGATAAATATTATTTTAGTCCCATAAAAAATTACTATTTTTTTTCGATTTTGGTCTGATTCTGTTTCACTTTCTCAACATAGTCCAGCCGTAAAACTATAATGTGATCAATTTAGTCATTTTTCAGTTTAGAAAGTCAAAATTAGTCAAATATCGGTTGATCTATGAAGACACGACAGTCATAATTTCGATTGAATCCGATAGAAATAACATTACGGCGAAAAAAATAGTGCGATCCACATGTCAAATTATGATTGGACGAAAGTAATTAAAAATAAAGAGAAAAGAAAATAATATTCACATAAACCCGCACAATGTGTAATTTAATTCTTTTTTTATTTATTTATTAATCTCAATTACAAATTATGGAGACTTACATAATTTTTTTTTTTTAATTACTTACGTACGATCACAATCTCACAACGTGGACCTCATTAATTTTCATGCCTATTCTCTCAAATTGACTATAACGTCTTAATCGGTCAAAAAAATCAGCTAATTTTGACTTTTTAAGATTAAAAATGGACTAAATTGACTCGTTTTGAGTTTTACCAAACTAAATTGAAAAAGTGAAACAAATTGAGACTAAATCGAGAAAAGAGCTTCTTTATGGGACTAAATATATCGATCCATCAGAGAAACAAAATTACTTCTTTCACAAAATACAAATTAGAGGCGAAGGGAGTATAATACTTACCCGTACTCATAGGCGCAAGGTTTGTGGGTTTTTGTTTCGCACGGAACGGAGAAGAGGGCCTTAAGGTCATTTCTGCAGTAGTCCGACGAGCATGGTATGGTTTGAAAAGACGACGAACCATCAGCATGGAAGAAATCGGAGGGCGGGCTCGAGCGGCTTCCCTTGTATTTGCAATACACCCAAGTGAGGTCGCTCCCGGTATCCGCAACAAGCAAGAATTTCTTGGGAGGTGTACCGATCGAAAGCTCCGCAAAGTATTCTCCCGTCCCCCCGTTATCAAAACCAGAAAATATTGGCGATACGGCAGATGATGACGATGATGATGATGATGACATTCTTCTTCTTCTTGATCTTGTCATTAATAATATTCTCTTCGCGTCTCGGTACAGCATCTGCCTAATGCGCTCGGATCGGTTGAGTTGGTTTCGCCCGTGTAGTTGGTCCTTGTGGAGGAGTCGATATGCGTTGGAAAGTTTGATCGAAACAAAGACAATAGTTAGAAGAGAGATGATGAAGAGGAGAGGGGATGAATAGGTATGCATGTTAATGCACTTTCCCATACTTAATCTTTAATTATAATTTTAGAAAATATAATGCTCCTCGGTGCTATGCTATGCTATCTATGGCTTCATATGTACTGTATATATAAAAGCCGTGTTATTTGAGTATTAAAAAAAGGAACGATTTTAGTCAATTTTCGGTGCATTCGCGTGTTATATTTATGTACTATTTCTACATCTATACAGGCTATAGTCTATAGTCTATACTATAGTAGTGCCACAATGATTGCTTAAATAAATTTGTCTTGTATCAAAAATAAATTGTAGTGAATTTATACATTAAATTTAATAACTTTTATGTGTTATATATATATATATATATATATATATATATATATATAAATGAATTTATACTTATATTTTCCAAAAATGCAAATATAATTTTAGGGGTGTATTCGTTCCGGAGTATGTAGGATTTTAATGGACTTTTAAAATCCGGAGGTATTCAATTTGGATTTTTAAAAAGCCATTAAAATATGGAGGTATTCAATTAAGATTTTAAAAAGTCTTTAAAAGTCTATATGTATTCAAATGTCTATGAATTTTAATAGATTTTAATAATTCATGGATTCTAATGGATTCTCTTTAAAAAATATAACTAAACTTGACTTTTCAAAATCTCTCATAATTTCGACGGACTTCTTTACAACACGAAAATTCTAACATGGAAACTAAAAAAAACAATCATCATTTAACAAGAATATTACACAAATCTATCTATATAAAATAATCAAAATTTTATTTGAGAAAATTGATCTTATCATATTTTATTTAAAATTAATTATTTATATATCATATTAATAATAAATTATTTTGTGTTTATTATATACAATAATATATTTTTTCAATAACAATCCAAATATAATAAATTTATATTATTAATATTATTATTATTCAATTTATTTGAAAAATTATTTATGATCTTTTATTTACAATGGTGTAATTTTTATTATTTGATAAAATATGATAAAAATTCACCCGTCTCGACATCAATGAGATTTTTTTTTTAAATATGACGAAGGAGGTAAACAATACGTATATTTTATATATACGTATATATTGTATAATGATCATATAAATGAAAATGAAAATAATAATGTGAGAAATGAGATTGACGTATAACAAATGATGTAAATGAAGATTAATAATAGTGATAGATAATAATTTATTTATTTTAAAATTTTGAATTAATGCATTTTTCGTTTTTTATTTTCTAAATAATTTAGATTTTTTTAAAATAATTTATTATTTTTTTATAAATACAAGTCTATGAAAATTAATGTTAATAATTAAAAATATATTTCACAAACTCTATGAAAATCAATATAAAAAGTCAGTCAAACTCTTCATAGACTCCGTGGATTTAAAAAATCCACAGACTTTTAAAAGTTCAAAAAAATCATTTAAAATCTGAATTGAATATACACTCCTTAGTTCAATTTGTAGATCCTACATTATATACTTTTTAATTTTATATATTAAAATGAATGATAAATTTGGGGATCACATTAAGTAATTAACTCTTTTTAAATTGTACTTACGTACAATGTACAATTTTGTGGTAGGTAAAAACTGTACCTACCTTGGCAAGGCTCTTTTAAAACCCCTTTTAGCCAGATTTTAGTCAATTTTCGGTGCATTGGCGTGTTACTATAACAATATAATTATCAGTAGCAAGTGCCCAAATGATTACTTTCAGAAAATTGAAATTAAATTTCATCATCACATTTAGGAACGAAACCTTTTTATATTAATTTTAATTTCAAAGTTTGTCCATAATTAAAGAGAGATTTGATCAAAATTATTAAAGATTTCATAATTTCATCTTAACTTATTAGAATTTGATTTATTATTTATATGATCAAATAATAATAATCTTTTACGTCATTCTCTTAGTAATATATAATTCGATTTTCAATTCTCAGTTATACCCCCAATAAAAAAAAGACAAATTAAACTTTCTTATGTCCAAAATTAAAGAGAGATTGAAAAGAGTAATTTAGAGAAAAAATTAGATTGATTTTATGATTTAAATAAAAATATCACAGTTTACATTCCTAATAAAAAAGGTAATTAATTTTTAGAATATATATAATTTAATGTATTGATATTAATAGTATTCATAATTTAGGTAGGATTTTCAAATTTGATTTGTCTATTTTAACCCTTGTATTATATTAACTTTATATTCTTTTTATTACGTACCTTATATAATTGATTTACAATATAACACTCTTTTATTTCAACACTACCTAAGATGCAGTTTCAATTTCTCTTCAAGAGAAATATTTCTCTTCGACAGAGCCATCCCCGCGCGTCACTGTAGGATTTTATCAACTAATCATCCTCAAATTCGGCCTTGTCCCTAATCTGATCAGGCTATCCATAAGAAAAATCATCCTCTACGTCAAGTCTCCCGGTTTGCGTTACGAGCGCCAGGTGTTCGATGAATTGCCCAACCGAACTATGTCCGCATATAACTACACATGATATCGGGCTACCTGAAGCACGGGCCTGTCCAGCGATCTTTCGACTTGGTCAGGGAGCTATGCCGCTTGAATGAAAAGCCCGACGACGGGTACAAAATTTCGATGTCGGGAACATGCATTTAGGAAATGAGTTTCATGCCCAAATAATAAAATACGATGCCAAGGGCGATGTCGTGCTTTACACTGCGTTGGTTGATTAGACGTTTTTGTGTGCGTCTCTCGTCAAAATCCGAGGTCAGTTGTAGCTTGACTCGGTATCAATCCAAGGAAACGGAAGAGTCGAGTTTAAGTGCAAGTAAAGAGATAGATACGTAAATCATTAAACTAAATCCTAAAATCATTTTGGGATTCTCGATTAAAATAGAATTCTTGAAATTAACAATTTAAGAAAAGCACTCGGACAATAATAATCTAAACTTAGTTCGTAATTTGAATTCATCTTTATCAACTCTATATAATCGACACACGAAGGTCAAGTTCCCGGTCGGGTTGCTTAACTCGTTTGAAAACGTTTAATTTACTTGAAATCTCGCTCCCGGTAGGGTTACGAGTTCAAGACTATGTCGATTATATACGGTCTTCCAAATCCTACAAATATTAAACCTTGTTCTTCATATTATCATCCGAGCCAAGATTTTAGTTCATCATCTTCAACAAAGAACGAATAACGAAAATTATTATTAAACTCATAATCAATTTAAGTATGCACTAAAAAATAAATAAGAAATTAGTTAAGAGGATTAAACAAAGGAAAAGCTTAGATCAATCTTTAATTAAGAAAACCAAGTTCATCTAGATAATCATTCATAAGCATTCAAAGTTTTGCAAAAGAGATCAATACATATAAGATAATCAAGTAGAAGTTTTTAGAACTAGAAATATTAACTACGATTACGGTAATTAAAATGGCTCGTGAACTTGTTGTCGATCTTCGAAGTTGTCGGCTCCGAATTTGACTTCTCTGTCTTCTCCCACAAATTCCCAGGCGAAAGATATGTTTTTCCTCCCCTTTCCTCGCCTAAATGCCTCACAGAA
The DNA here is from genome assembly GCA_954870475.1 of Euphrasia confusa. NCBI lineage: Eukaryota > Viridiplantae > Streptophyta > Magnoliopsida > Lamiales > Orobanchaceae > Euphrasia > Euphrasia confusa. The sequence continues at coordinate 7,036,729 of OX940949.1, forward strand.
ATGCTGTAGAACCGCCATGCAACCGCTCTAAAACGGCGACCGCCGTTTCCATTTCCGCGCTCGCCAAAGTGCTTTCGGCGACCGCCGTTTTGATTTCGGCGAGCGCCGTTTTTCCCAAAAGCCTTGGCCCGAAATCTGCATGCTTTTTACCCCATTTGGCGGTCGTCGCTTCTGCTCCGGCGACCGCCGTTAATTCCCGCGACCGTCATTTTAAATTCGGCGCCCGCCGTTTCCCCTTTTCCAGCCTAAGCTCGATTTCTCGACTTTTCTCGGCAATCGACCTACAAAATAAACTCAAAAACCTCCAACACACCCCTGTGAGATCAAATCACAACAAAACAAGAAATAAAGCTAAAACGACACGACACAACACAACACAACTATCAAACGACACAAAAACATAACCGAAAAACGCACACACACGACTAAAATCATTGGTCGACTCCTACATCAAGAGTAGGAGGGGCGAGTACGCGAGGAGAGTGCTCGACTCCGAGTTCTGAATTTAATACGGATAAATTCAAATTTGGAGTTACATTTTGGCCTCCTTATGTTGTTATCTCATAGTTGGATGAGTTAGTTGAAGTTTGTAGGAATATCGAGACTTTAAACCGTCAGTATGGTTTTGGATTATCTTAGGATAATGGATGTTTAATGGAGAGTGTGACGAGGCTAAGGATTCCGGAGAAAATTACAATAGGGGAGCGAAGGAAGCTACAGCTACTCGAGAAGTTGTTGATCAAGCAGATTGTTATAGAAGTGTAATATTTTCCAAGATCAGATATGCGAAATGATGTAGTTCTATTTCATATTTTGAACCTTAGCTCCACAGAACAATGAATGGATGAATGTGCATTTGTAAAATTGTCATTTTGTCAAAAATGTTGCTGTCATATATGAAGTCTTGATTAATATGAAGAACTTGCTCTTTATGAAGTATAGTCGATAATTCTTATGCATTTCTCAATTCACTGGCAAAATAGAGTGAGTAACCGTGTTCCATATAAATGGAACTTTTGATCACTAATGTAACGACGGAAACACAAATAATCATAATAATATATTTATATGAAGAAAAATGGCATTATAATCATCCTAAATATTCTAAAAACTATCCTGACGATTGATTAATCCAAACTATTCTGGTATTAATATTGAGAAAATTCAAGAGCCACTGATGTGAGAAGAGAAGAACACGGTGACTTATTTATACATTGTTCAGGGCCTTGATGTGTACAATGATAATGGTTATATCATCCGTCCGGTAAACATGCTCTAACCATAATTTGTATGACTCGTCAACATAGCCGAACACGCCTCCTTGGGATCAGCATACTTATAGACCTACAATGAAAACCAAGAAACAGAGATACTCCTATAAATTTAGAGTGATAATCTAAAATAAAAGAGCAATCACTTCTAATGGTGTTAATGCATTTAATAGTAAACATACGTTTTATTCTTCAAGTCACAACTATTATATATTTTCTTTTGATACGCAAAAACTATGATTAGTAAGTCGTCGATTAAACTAGCCATTCTGAATGTGCATGCGACTGACACAAAAACTTGCCTTAACCATAACATCATACAGTAGTTGCTAAGATTTGCTAATACAAAACTTCATATGCAGATGTATCAATCAATTGCTTTCATCATAATATGAAGCCTTAGATATTTATTCATACTCGAAATTCAGTTATTTCCTCTCACCATAAAATCAGAACATATAATCGATGCCCATAAACTAATATTACAAATATACATCGTGAACTACAAATTACACAACACAAGTAATTTCTTCAACACTCCGGACTTTTTGCAAATTTCTTCACAAGTTCATCTCTGAAAACCAAAGCCGTGATAGGGTTGCGCTTCACGTCGGGGTATTGCGGAACAGTGCTTCTAAACTGAAAAGACTGTGATTCAAAACAAAGTAAATATTAGTGGATAGACTGCTTATAATGGTGTAAAACATACACACAAGTAAATATTAGTCGATAACCTGTTTTACGCGTAATTGGTACACAAGTATATATAATGGTGTAACACATACACACAAATTACCATTAATCGGTTCATGACAAATTACGATGTATGGATCTGAAACAAGAACCCGGTGCACTACTCAATAACCTATAATCAGATAGATGATTCATATTTGGATTATATATTTCACAAGAAGTTCAGCTTTTGCAAATATACTATTAAACTAGATATTCTATTGAATCACAATTCATGAATACTGAACTACCACGCACACTGTGATATATAATACACTTCTCATTGTGTATGTAACAGATTACACTACAATTGTAGCACCTGGGCCTCGACAATTTGACATACACACATATAATTGGTACACAAGTAAATATAATGGTGTAACACATACACACAAATTACGATTAATCGGTTCATGACAATATAGAATTTGAATCACACTGATTATGGATCTGAAACAAGAACCCTGTACACTATTCAATAACCTGGAATCAAATAGATGATTTATATTTGGAACTTCTATTTGTGATGTCCATGAACATGTTTTAGTTAGTTTATATATTCTTTCTAAACATATTGGTCTTCAAATATTATATATTTCACAAGAAGTTCAGCTTTTGCCAATAGAAGTTCTATTAAATCACAATTTATAAACACTGAACTACCACACACACTGTGACAATACACTTCCCAGTGTATGTAACGGATTACGCTATAATTAACGAAAACTATAATCCAACCATGTTTTTATGGTTTAACGATCTTTAATCAACACATAAATACACAAGGTTCAGCCCTGTTATTTGAATCAACACTTAATACATATTGGCACTAATAGTTTTTGTGGTAGGAAAGAGTTTGAGTCGGTCGACTATTAATATATTAAACTATTTTGTTCAGAAGCGATTACACACCGTTATTCATCTAGATCTATAATATACACTAACACATAGTTGGTACAGTGTTTATAATAGATTGCGATATTTCGCAACAAGAAGACACTGGTTCATTAGCTAATGTATTGTTATCAGTCTTAAACTATTGGAACTACTATAGTGTTATAAAAAGCTTATGAAGGTCAAACTGCTTGAAGTGTAACTAATTGTGTTTGTAAAAAGTTTTGAGTATTTTGCAGCCATTAATTTACTATAATGGTGACCGAAATTTAAAATTATAACTATATAATACACTGCCAAAATAGGGGTAGTGTTTGCAATGGATCAATAGGTTAACATTGATAATTTGTACCTAATAAGTGTGGTATATCAAGTAAAATTGTAATTTTTTTTTTGGAAGACACTATAAACCACACTATATAAAATAGTGTATCATTGGGCTTGACTCGTACAGCATATAAATTGGATGGGTTAGGTTACAAACAAGTGTCTTAGTAGCTTAAAGTTTGTGTATTGAAATTTTGAATTACAAAATCACTAAATATTAAGATATTACACTACTACATGTAGCCTTTTAAAAGCATATTATGTGTCTTACACTACATACTACACATGATGGTAGGAAAGCAAAGTGTGGTAAAAAAATCTGACTTCGCTGCTCGAATCACCTTAAAAAATTTCATTATTAATAATATGAAATAGAGTCAAATTTACCGTAGAAAAACATTTGCGAAAATAATGTGAGAACAACCTTGAGGAAAGCATTTTTATTTTGAAACCTCTTTTTTTTCTTGGGTAATTATAATTCTAACTTTGCGGGCAGCATTTGTAATAATCCCCTATAAACACACCTCAACAAGAAATCTAAAACAACAGTTTGCCCACAAGTACCTGATATTCATCCCACAGCTTTGCTATCTCTTCCTTGTAGTATTCAACGCCCGACCAGCTTCTGAAATGCTTCACCGCCCTTGTAGCATTGGCCAATTCCTTGGGGAGCTTTTTTAAAATTCTTATATCACTAAAGAATTGATAAAATGGTACTCATCGAAGACATCAGAGAATTTGCTGCGATTTTATAACACACATGGTTATAAATTAAGAAATGGCTTTTTACAGAAGTGCAAAGGTTAACTAACACTAACAGAATACCTAGAATCTTGCCAAAATGAGAGTTTATCGAGTTCGGGAATCACAAGAGTTGCATTTATAAGACGCGCAACAACAACCATATCACATATCTGCAAGCAATAGGTGGGTGTATGTTGGTAAACAAACTGCTTTAGCACTTACAACAATACAAAACCACATTGCACAAGCCCTTGAATGAATTACACAACTACAAGCCTCCATACTCGGCAATGTTTTAAAAGACAGCTATTGTTTTCCATAAAAAAATACAATAAATCATTCGACAAAAATAAACATGGTAATTAGACACATTAAAACCAAGAAAAGACGGCAAAAACATGTTGACAACAAACGAGAAAAGACAAACCCCTGCTCGCATCTGATTAAGGCCGCCATTTGCATGTACCAGCAGGTAACCTCTGGATTCCGGAGTATCTAAAATGCATAATAGTGCAACAAGACAATCAACCACAAATTAAAAATAATTGCACGGTAAATAGCATAGATGAAACTACACTAATGCGTGCAGTCTTACTTATGTAGGACGAGTTTGGTTCTGTACAAGGCACATAGTCTCTATTAGGCAGCCTCTTCCATAGCTTGGAGCCGTATGAATCCAAGCAGTATGACTCCGTTTGACAGATCTTCAATAGGCCTCCCTATTCTGCACCTTCTTTTTCATAGAATCGAAACGAGTGGTTGAAGACATGTTTTCCTCCTGTTTCAAAATAGAAAAGTTTAAGATATTAAGTAACCAAATCAATCATCGTCAACACATAAATATGATTTTTTTTAGATATTACTTAACCAGTTCAATCGGATCGACTAATACACTATGTCAATTCAAACCTTAAGATTGATCTTTTGGGTAGATTCAAACATAGAATTCAAAAACCCTAAATCCGGTAGGGAAGTTATTCACCATTTAATTTCAAGAACAGTGATAATGAATTGGGAAAACTTACCTTAACAATAAGACGCTTCGAGTTTTGATCGTAGACACTACCACGAAGACGCCGCCGGCGAGAGAATCACAGAACTGTGTATTGAAGATTTGTGAAAACCGTTTCACGTATTGAAGAATGTAGTGTATTACACCAATCTATATTTAATTGGGAAACCGTTTTTTTGGTAGTGTATAACTTTTTATGTGGTAAGTGTATATTTAATAGAATTAATTAAGACAATCATATAATCGGTTAATAAAAACATATATTACATAGTGTACAATAATTTAAAGGGCTTTATAGGTAAATCTTGTTTTTTTATAAATAGTGTAAACATTGGTCTTAGAGTATAATTCACTTAAAGATATTTACCCTTTTTGAAAATCCCCCATTTGAAAATCATAATTAATCCCAACTTCACCTTTAATTTCCAAAAAGTCGATTTATCATTTCACTACCAAAAAAAAAAAAAAATGCGACATATTTTGATCCCAGCATGTAAAACTTGTAAATGGATGTGTTTCCGAGATCAAATTTTGTTGAAAAATTGACCTGCTTCGAGCCGATCACGGTCCGGCCCGCTTATACACGGGGTGATCGGAGTTTTGATTTGTAGAAATTGGAGACATAGGTGTGCGCCCTCACATATATATAGCACACCAAAGACCGGAAAGTGAGAGTTTGATAGAAGTCATGTAGAGATGTTCCATCGTTCTTAATTTTTTTAAATTAAAATTGTAAAATCAACATTTTATTAAATAAAAATATTACGTAATTATAATAGCAATGGTATGCATGCCCGTGGCTGTCACACCAAAGGAAGACCGAATAGAAACACACATGACGAAATCGAAACACAAACACAAACACATTTATTCTGAGATTCATAATAGGTATAGTAGATAGCGTCGAATTAGTAAGCGCAGTCTGAGGTCGCAAATCTCAACACTCCTTTCTCCATATCGAACTCCCACAGATGCTTCTGCTGGAACATGTTCCCGATCACCGATAGGCTGACCTCACCGTTGTTCACGATTCCCACGCATGCGATCTTGTTATCAGGAGGGTCGTCCACGTACGGGGAGGTTTTATTAAATGCCCTGTTTACATGACAATTTTATCATATATCCTCTTCTTAAACAGTTTTTATCCTATACCCTCTTATTTATTAAAAGTGCATTATTTATTTAGGAGCTGCCCGACTCTCTACCCAACAGTAAAGAAAAGGAAAAAAAAAAAACTGCCCAATTTCTTGAAGAATGCTCATCGCGATGAACCAATCGAATCCAATCCTCCGCTCACCGATTTCGGATCGACGCCGCCGCGATTAGTGCCTCTGAAGGAGAGATTCGGTTTCCTCCGCAACCGCCGCCGCGGAAAATTGGGGATATCGTCGGACGACTCAGCTCGTCGATCTTAGAGTTCGGAGGCAAAGTCGGTGGAGAAATCGAACTCGTTCGTGGGGACGGAGGAGTACGTGGCGCCGGAGGTCATCTTGGCGACGGCCACGATCTCCCCGACCGTTGTTTATTCCCGAGTTGACGGACATGGCATGGGCGGGAATAAGGAAATTGAACGACGCCATTTTGAGAACATTTTCTATATATGTACTCTTTAGTGAATGGTGGACACAATCAAATAAATCTAATATCTTCTTATATTGATGATCTGTTATAATTTTTATTATCGATTTTGCTTATTTCTTTATTGATATTTGAAATTACGTCTTCGACGTATGATACCAACTTTTCGTGAAGTCGGTCTTAAACACTGTCACTTCTGCAACTTGTTCACACACACTTAGCTCTGCTTGCTATGTATGTTGTTCGATGTATGTCGTGTGTTCAAACTCAACAAGAGTAAAGTAAAGTGCTGAAGACAAGGTTGTATAATAGTTTCATTTCATTGATAAACAAAACTAACTATTACACTTGTGGAGAAAGGTAGACGGAATGATCAAGAGTCGTATCCCAAGTGACGTAGCACTCCAACGAACTAATTGATCTAGTACTATATCACCTAGAGCTAAATCGCATAACTCTACTATCGGTGCACAGCACAAAACAACTACCAAAACTCTTAAGGCAGAGAGCCGTAAACAACGAACGTTGATACTTGAATATCGGATTTCGTTCTCTCAAAATCGTCAAAAGGATGTCATCCAACTCTATGGGTATATATAGTAGTCTCGCACATGTGAAGCCTTGAGGTAGTGCAATCTGATTGGTCACATGCTTGGCCTACATCACAATTCCATGGATGACATCACTTTCGGAATCTTCGATTCTTGAATCTTGGAATCTTGAATCTTCGATTCTTGAATCTTCGAATCTTGAATCTTCGATTTCTTTAACTTCAGACTTCTACACATCTTGACTCCGTCGATCTCAAAACTTCATCTTCAACTTCATCGTGGTGAACACTCGTTGTTGAACATTCCATATTTCATCGTCTTCATTGTCGTCAATAGAGTTGAAGTAGTAGACAACACTTCATGCATCAGATGATACACGAAGTCAAAAGAGCATGGCATGGGACTCCAGTCGCGTGTGATGATGGAGCTCCATTTGCGACTCCAGTCGCGAGCGACACAGTCGCACAAAAAGGAGGAGTGAGATCAAGCGACATTTTCGCGTGTGACTCCAGTCGCGAGGGACAGCCAAGGAAGTCAAGCGACTTCGTCGCGTGAGATGGGAAAAGCAGGGTCATGCGACTCTGTCGCGCGCGACACTGTCGCGAGATCGAGAGGGGCTAAGGCACGCGACTCTGTCGCGTGAGTTGAAGAGGTGCGATGACACGCGACTCTGTCGCGTGCGACTCTGTCGCGTGTTGAGGTGATGCCTTGTCGTGCGACTCCGGTCGCATGGACTTGAGGATGAACTTCATGTTGATTGTTTTGCATTCACTCAACCAACACCTGCAATCAAAGACAAATAACAACATACACATACGTTGATGCCAAAACTAACATCTACAATCTCCCCCTTTTTGGCACAACTCATGTGACCAAAGGTTAGTGACGGAGATGGAAAAAATCTCCCCCTCAAGCAAAGCATATCAAAAGCAATCTAAGTAAAAAATAACATACAACAACCAAGCATCATCAAGAAGAGATATCAATAGCCAAAAACTTAGTTACGAATTCAAACAACGAATCATCAAAAAAACAAACAAGGTTCAACGAAGCAGATAAAAAAAATGCATGATGGAAAATATCAATTGTCTTATGCATGCATGAGATAGATAAAACTGAAACGAAAATGTTCAGAGAAAAAGACTTCAAGTCTTCGGAGATCCAACTGGGGATGGTGAGCGCACAGGAGAAGCTAGTGGTGATGCATCACCAGTCTTCATCTCTTCATCCTCATTGCCAGCGCCATCACCCAAGTCATCCTCCACTTCATCATCATCAGTTGCGAAGTCATCTTCACGGTTGCCGTAGACTTCATACTGACCAAACTCATCCTCACCGAGCTTGATCCTCTCTTCATCATCATCATCGTCCATACCAACGCCTTCGATGTCAACATCTTCACCCTCATCTTTCAAACCGTCAGACGGCATCGCACGCGATGCCCCTGGATGTGTAGTATCCTCATCCTCATCATCAACCTTCCCTTTGCCTTTTCTCAACATTTCAAATACTTCACCCGCCATCATCTCGCGGACACCTTCATCACCTTCATCTTCACTCTCAACAACAACATGTTTTGATTTGGCTAAGTCAGCCATTGCTTCTTTGATACCATCCTTAATCAACTGGAAAATGAAAGTATCACTCAAGCCTTGACCAGATGAGCCAGCACGAGATATACCACCCAATCCTCCCCCTTGATGGGTCAGCTGGTGAAGATGAGTGAATGCGGCTTTCTGATCCTTCTGAGCATCCAACATCTCAGCAAGAGCAACGGCATGAGCGGCCTGTTTACGTTCAAGGCGCTGAGTAGTGATAAAGCAGTCATGAATAGCAGCCGAGGGAACAACCGAGCGATAGTTGTGCATGGGGTGATAAGGGTTTTCTTTCGGTGGTAGACCAGATTGAGGACCATACTTTTGAGGCGCCACCTTTTCACGCTTCAAACCCTTCACAGCATCAACCTTCTCAAACTCATCACCCTCATCAACATCTTCAATAGGAATCACTTCAGGCTTAAGTCGCTTAGAGCCAGAGGGTTCAAGTTTAGCAGCTGCAGAACGCTTCTTAGTCTTCACCGGCGAGAGAGGTGGAGTGATAGGTTCCTTAACATCTTCCCTTTTTGCAAACTTCGTCCACGGAAGATCAAATACCCTATTCTTCAACTAAGTTGGAGTGATATTGACATGTGAGTTCTTCTTCACCTTTCTCTCCGTCTCCGTCATTGGAATGAACTTCTGTTCAGTCAACATCCCATAAATGAGACAAGGATGAGTTAAGTGCATACGACGTTCCTCCTCTACCTCTGACTGTTGAATGAGCAATGAGTCAGATGCCGTGGCTATTCTACAAATATCAGCGAAGATGATTTCGCCGAGGTCGACCTGTTCTCCGCAGCCGAGACGGAATATGATATGCATCAGTTTGGGCGAAAGATAGTTCTCATCAGGATGAGCAGCCCAGTTGGTCACACCAAACCTATGGAGATTGCCGTAGAAGGCAGTTAACTTGCTAGGGTGTGGAAGAGGTGACTTAGCTTTGCCATGAGTCAAGAAGGATCCAATCTTCGTCGCATTCATGCGATCATCATCAGAGGGTGAAGTCCAGGTACTGTCAACCTCTATTCTCTTCAAGAAGATGTTGATGTTCAGAGGTCGGAGAGTATACAACTTATTTCTGAAAACAAAACGCCCATACATCGGGCTCGAAGGATCAGCAAACTCAGGAGTGAGGTTTGCATAGAATTTTTGGATGATTGGAATGGAGTAGCGATAGGTAGCAGTGACAGACTCCAACAACTTCATATCCTCGAAGAATTTTGTGATACCTTGTTTTTCATAATCCGCAGGGCGGATGTGACGGTCATTCAGAATTGGCAAGTTCTCAATCAAACCAAGCCGACGCTCGGCCTTGGGATAGAAAAAGTCAGGTTTATAGTGCTTCCCGCACTCTTCAACAGTTTGATAGTATACTACTTCAGCAGTGGCTCCAGTTGAGCCAGAAGTAGTAGGAGCACGAGGTGGCTTCCTGGAATCATGAGACAGCGACTTCTCTCCCTCGATGGAGTCAGAGGACTTCTTCTTTGAACCTCCAGCAGAGGCAGTGGGAGTTGAAGAAAGAACTTTCTTCGGAGTAGTCTCAGCAGTGGAGATAGAAGGGTTAACCTTCTTTTGATCAGCAGAGGCGGAGATAGAGGGTTTCGATTTCCTAAGATCGACAGCAGCAGTAGTAAGAGAGGGTTTAAGCTTCCTCTGATCAGCAGTGACGTCAGATGACGTCTTCTTTAACGTGGCACCATGGCCAGAAACAGTTTTCTTTTCACCCGCACCAACATCAGCAGGTTTAGTGATCTTCTTCCCATCATCAGTCATAATACCATCCGCAACTAACTTCTGATATTCAGACGGTGAAACGAGACCCTTGTAGCAACGAAGAAAGTTTGAAGGGTACTTCCTCGACTGTTGTCCAGGCTTCTCAGACTTACCTCCACTCTTCGACACTGAGTGGGCAGGGTGAGCAGGTTTTGTAAGATCCACAGAAGGAGACTTACCACCGCGATTATCCATTTTGTCCATGTGTTTTTGAAGGGCGTGAAGTGCCTTCTTCTTCGAGTCAGGCGAGGGGGCCTCTCGCCAGGTCTTAGTTAGTTCAGATAGAACTTCTTTATCGATCTCATCAAAGACATTACCAGCAGATGAAGTCATAGTGATAGTAAACGAGAGATAGCAAGATTGGCGATCTAAGAACCTAAGTGAAGAACACTAGTGCCTGATGCACGAAGTCAGAGAGGGAATCGAACGTCGATCGCCGGATGCGAGAAGCAAGAGATCGATGATACTTCAACCACGAGAGCAGGATAGCAACGATACTTAGGAAATTCGGATATGCAAGTAACCCTAATCCAAGAATTTGATGGCCTATATATAGAAAAATTTTGGGCCTGCTCGTCTTGGATAAAAAGACCTGCGAAAAAGCCCATTTAACAGAACAAAATTGGCCCATCAGTACAAAAATCGAATAAAATATAATAAAATAATCAGCTGAAAATCATGAAAAATAATCTAAGTAAAAAAAAATTTTCAAAATTTTTCAAAAATTTTCGAAAATTTTCGTCGACGAGCAAGATGTAGCAAGGACGTTCATCGTCGGTCATCAGGTTGGCGGGGGTGGGTTGTGTTGCATCATAGGTGTTGAACAGCAGATATGGAGATGGAGTGAGAAGCACTAAGATGCTGACCAAGCGACAGAGTCGCGTGCGACTGTGTCGCACAAGTCGCTGGAGATGCGACATGCGTCGCGTGCGACCAGCGTCGCAAGTCCGAGCCGCGCGAATCTGTCGCGTGCGACAGTGTCGCACAAGTGACCATCAGCATACTCATCGCTGCATGAGGAGTTATGCATTGGAAGCTGCTACACTCATCTTCCGCCTTAAGGATTGTACTCCACGAGATGCTGAACATGAGTTATAAGAATATCAAAACAACACATCCCGAGTTAGTATTCAAGCGTTCAACACACTGCAAACATTCAAAAACATTTTAGTGGAGATTCAATCGGTGATACCAGGCAGTGAAGAGCAAATATTTTCCCAAAAAAAATTTCACTTTTCATCAATCTCCAAATCAAAAATATCACACAAGGTGAATAAAAACTTTGAGGTATAATGAAATATCTCTCGAAGTAAAAACCGGTGAAACGGACCGAAGTATGTTGAAATAAGTTTAACTTGTCCTTCGTCGCAATCACAAGAATGCAATCGTGTTTCATCGGAACATATATGGTGAGTTAACACCGCACAAGAGATTTTGATTCATGAGTGTAAGGTGAGCTCTTAAGGCACTCCATTTGGGACAAGCGTTACTACATCAGAGGGGAGCCGGCGGACAATGTGATCCGGCGTCCTCTAGACAAGTTTTAGCTTTTAAATGATTATGCAACAGATGCTCATTACAACAGTCAGAGGGGAGCAAGGATCATCCTGCATCTCCGAAGTGTGATGGTAGAGCATCTTAAATTATAGCGTCTATGTGCTACCTTTCGAAGAGGGGAGCCGGCGGACAAAGTGATCCGGCGTCCTCCGTTACTCAGTATTATAGATCAATGCACGTGAGCTTATGGGAGTTATATGCCAAGTTCACATGTTTACACTCAGAGGAATAAATGCACTTGGGTCCGAAGACTAAAGCGGCCTCGATCCATGTTCATCTGATTAGATTAATCCACGATGATCCATAGTGCGTATTCAGAAGTAAAGAAAACATTCTTTCAGACTTCAAAATTTTCGTGAACTCTTATAGAGAACACATGCAGAGAGAATTTCTTAAGTTTTTAAATCTCTCAAAGTCAAGAGGTTTGGTGAAGATGTCAGCGATTTGTTTTTCTGTTGAAATATGCTGTAGACTGACTATATCACGATCAACCAAATCTCTAATGAAATGATGTCGAATGTCGATGTGTTTAGTGCGAGAATGCTGAACAGGATTTTCGCTGATTTTGATAGCACTTTGGTTATCACAGTACAGCACCAAGGGAGCACTCTCGATAAGATAATCATTCAACATCTGCTTTAGCCAAAGCAATTGAGTGCAGCAACTCCCAGCTGCAACATACTCAGACTCAGCGGTTGATAGAGCGATGCAATTTTGCTTTCGACTATGCCATGACACTATGTTATTGCCAAGGAAGCAGCAGCATCCAGATGTGCTCTTTCGTTCATCATTGTCACTCGCCCAATCCGCATCGGAGAAACCGACAAGATTTGCTGTAGTGTCACACGCATACCAAAGACCAAGGTCAGAAGTTCCAGAGATGTAGCGGAGTATCCGTTTCACAGCTCGTAGATGGTCCTCCTTAGGATCAGCTTGGTACCTGGCACACATACAAACACTAAACATTATATCAGGGCGAGTAGCAGTTAAATAAAGTAAACTCCCAATCATAGAACGATAGAGTGTTTGATCAACACTTCGACTCGTAGTCGACATAGATAACCGTTCAGTAGTCGCCATGGGAGTTTTGGCGGGCTTGGCATGGTGCATCTCAAATTTCTCAACCATGTTCTTCGCATACTTGCTTTGTGAGACAAAGATTCCATCTGGTCGTTGAGATATCTGAAGACCCAAAAATTGATGTAGCTCGCCTTCAAGACTCATCTGAAATGTAGAAGACATAGAATCTGTAAATGCTTTCACGAGCTTAGAGCAAGTAGCACCGAAGACAATGTCGTCGACGTAAATCTGGGCAACGATCATGTGTTTCCCATCACGTTTGATGAAGAGAGTCTTGTCCACAGAGCCGCGTTCGAAACCAAACTTCAGTAGGTAGTCCGTCAAACACCCATACCAAGCTCGAGGGGCTTGTTTCAACCCATATAAAGCTTTGTGAAGCTTATAGACATGATTAGGCTTCTTAGGATCTACAAATCCTTTCGGTTGAGCAACATACACCTCTTCTTCAAGTACTCCATTTAGGAATGCAGCTTTAACATCCATTTGTCTAAGTTTGATGCCAAGATGACATGCAATAGCAATTAGGAGACGTATGGACTCGATGCGTGCAACTGGAGCGAAGGTTTCATCAAAATCTATCCCTTCGACCTGGGCATAGCCTTGTGCAACGAGACGAGCTTTGTTTCGTACAACTTGGTTATGCTCATCCGTTTTGTTCTTAAAGATCCATTTGGTCCCAACAACATTGATGTTCGAAGTACGGGGAACCAAAGACCAAACCTTGTTTCTCGTGAACTCGTTAAGTTCTTCTTGCATGGCCGTTATCCAGAAGTCATCCTTCATAGCTTCCTTGTAATTTTTCGGTTCCGTTTCAGATAGGAAGCAAGAGACTCCAATTTCATGGCATACAGCAGAAGTACAGATGTTGTATAGTTCATCAGGAGAAGGAATTCGTTTCTTTGAGCGTGTAGTTCGCTCGTTCAGGGTTCCAATCATCTGAGTTGGAGGATGACGTTTTTGAATGTGCCCAGGTGCCTCTCTTGGAGCATCAGCTGGGTTGTCAATTTGTTCAATTTCTTCACCATCAGACGATGAAGTGTCATTGTTTCTTTGACTAGTCTCTCCAACTTCAGGTGAAGTGTTAGGAGTAGGAATTGCTGGCATCTCAGTAGTGGGTGTCGATGGAAATGTACGATACTCCAGAATCCCTTCCTTAACCCAATCCTTGTTGGCATCCTTTCCGAGAAAGTCTTGTTCATCAAAGTTAATGTTAACAGTTTCAAGAACTTTCTTAGTTCGGAGGTTGTATGCACGATAAGCATGGCTATTCTGACTATAGCCAACAAATATACCACGATCAGCTTTGACTTCAAACTTCTTCAGAGGATCACGATCCTTCAAAATGTAGCACGTACAGCCAAAGACTCGAAAGTGAGAAACAGATGGCTTCTTGCCATTTACAAGCTCATAGGCGGTCGCCGTAGTGCCAGAACGAATGCTTATGCGATTAAGGATATAGCCAGCAGTAGAGACGGCTTCCGCCCAAAAAGTACGAGCAAGATTTTTCGAGATTAACATGACACGAGCCATCTCTTGCAGTGTACGGTTCTTTCGTTCGGCTATCCCGTTCTGTTGGGGCGTTTTCGGAGCCGAGTATTCATGATGAATCCCCTTCATCATACAATATTCATTGAAGCTAGAGTTCTCAAATTCAGTTCCATGATCACTCCTGATCCTCTTTACTTTAGCTTCATGATTCGTTCGAATCCATTTCACAATACCTTTGAAGGCATTGAAAGTCTCATCCTTAGTGGCAAGAAATCTCGTCCACGTGTAGCGAGAGAAATCATCAACCACCACCAGTACGTACTCTTTCTTGGCAATACTCTTCACTTCCATTGGACCCATGAGATCCATGTGAAGTAGTTCAAATGGAGCAGAAGTGCTCATTAGAGTTGGTAGTGCAGGATGAGGAGTTCTCGTCAGCTTACCCTTCTGACAGTCACCGCACACTCTTTTCTCGATTTTGGGGAGTTGAGAGATTCCTCGAACTATCTCCCCCTTAACCAGTTTGCTCAGATTTCGAGTGCTAGTGTGTCCAAGGCGTTGATGCCATAAATCAAATTCATCAGGAACAGTCACTGAGAAGCAACTATACTCAGTTGTATAGCAGTTGTTCTTAGCACGCGGACCTTCCATGATGCACTTCCCTTCAGCATCAAACACTTTGCAAGAGTCCTTATCGAAACTAACATTCAGCCCTTCATCACAGAGTTGGCTGATGCTAATGAGGTTTGCCACAAGACCCTTCACATGTACAACATTGTGAATTGGTGGCAATCCCTTGATATGCAGCGTTCCCTTGCCCATGACAACACCTTTAGCTCCCCCTCCAAACACTACGGGAGAGCCAGTCATAGGCTCATATTCCTTCAAGAATTTTTTAGTTCCAGTCATGTGTCGGGAACAACCGCTGTCAAAATACCAAATGCCTTTGTTTCCAGAGTCGGAGGCATTTAGTGCAACATTGCAAAAGATAAGTTCTCTTGGCCTCCAAGTAGTTGAAGTGGTGGAGTTAAGCTTAACTTCACTCTTTCGGGACTTAGGCATCCACTTCTTTTTCACAGCACAATTTCGAGACTTGGTCTCTGTGGCTGGTTTCAAAGTTTTCTCAACTCTTGAGATAGGAGAAATATGTTTCTTCATACTCTTAGCAGCCTCAATCCTCTTCTTTTCAGTCACCAACTCCCGGTTTATGTCATCTCTCAGCTTAAAGCAGAAAGGTCTAATATGTCCAGGTTCATTGCAGTAGTGACACACATATTTTCTCTTTTGATGAGCTTCAGCTTTCGTCGAAGGCTTAACCATAACAGGTTTAGAGCTAGAGAATTTAGCATTCGGCTTCACAGTTTGATGTTTGCTCAGTTTCTTCAACAATGTCTTCTCGTATGGTAAGATACCACGAGGATGTTTCACTATGGACTTAGGAAATTGATATGTCTCTGCCTTCAAGCTAGTAGTCGAGATCGACTTTTGGGTTTCAGCTTTCGGAGATGTCGCAACCTTCTTTCCTTCAGCAATTTCCTTGCGTTTCAGCCTTTCAGAATCATCTTTGGTCATACTCTCAGTGGAGTCAGTAGAAGCTTTGACAAAGGTCACTTCTTTCTTCTCTGGTGCAGTATAGATAGATTCAAAAACCTTTTGAAATCCGAGTCCAACTCGACCGGGATTCATATAAGAGGCAGCATTATCAAACACAGATGAGTTCGTGTTCATCTTTCTTAACAGTTCATCCGTCATCTGAAGTTTTTCTTTCAAAACATATCGCTCTTTATCAGTCATAGCAAGTTCAGTTTGAGTTTTAATCAGCGATGATTTCAGCTCATCATTCTCAGTGTCAGAGTTCTTAAACAGAGTTTGAAGTTTCTTCACTTCAGATGTTTCCTTCTTCAGAGATGTCTTTAATTTCGAATTTTCAGAGTTCGACTTCTCACACGACTCTCTCAGTTCAATGACTTCCTTGTAGTATTTATGTTTCTCTTCGAAGAGATCATCAAATTTGTTTTTCAGGATTGTCAGAGAATTTTTCAATTTCAGTTTCTCGTAGTCGGTCATCTCAAGTAAGTTCCTGAGTTCAAACATTTCTTCAGAAATTTTTCGTTCAAGTTTGGAGAGTTCATTTACGGAGTCTT